>OY728125.1:230462027-232962027 GCA_963277665.1 Viscum album
ACATCTTATTGGCATAAAATAATTTACAATGTATGCAAAAAATAAAAGGAGTGGGAATTAAGTTTAGAAATTCCCTTACAAAGATCATTTTGTAAAAAAAAAATAGTTAAATTGTTTATTAACTATATAAACACATAAATATAGAATAAATACAATATAATAAATAAAAATTTATTTCTTACATAATCGTATCATGATATAATAATGAATTATAAGATTAAACCAAAGAATGGAAATTGGGTTAAGAAGTTACCTTACCTCAAATCTGATTCGTCACGTATGTTCCTACTTCTTGCTGAAAAAAAAAATATTTAATTTAAACTTGAATAAGAAAATTTTTAAGTTTTATTAGCTTTATTATATAACCTATTAAAACTTTATAAAAATTACATAATTATTTAAGTTAATATCGTCTGTTTTGTCGATATTGGGTACATGAGTTGAAAATGATCTTGTTATAAATAAAAATTGTCCATGTGGTAAAAAATAAAATATATCCATAATATTATTCATGATTTAAATATCAGATCTATCCATTATATATGTATTTATACGATTCTATAGAATTTGGAGATAAGAAATGAAATTCACCATTCATTGAGACGGTAAGTCGTACCCACACATGAACGGTACATTCATTTTTTTGTCATATTAAAGAAATGAAAATTAATGATACATATTTATATTATAATTCCATTATAATATTATATGATATATATTTTACATAAGTTCATTAACACTATCCTTTATACATTCCATGTATGTCATGAATGAGTCGTATCACTTTGAGGGTTTGTAGTACGCACTTCCTCAAATGAAATTATCGTATTTACACTTCGTGAAAATCATAAAGGTATGATTGTAAATAAAAATTAAATCATCCTAGAGACAATATAATATAATATATATCATATATAAATATAGTTCCATCATAATGTCCACCATGAAATGTGGTAGGGAAAAACTGAACAATCATCGTTTTGTGAGGCAGCAGTTTGCCATACACATAAAAAATATGTTCGTATCCATTAGATGGAGGTGTGTGTAAGTGTAGTTTTAATACTTCTCATATAAACACCCTAGTATATTTAATATACTAGTTTTTTTATGTAATAAAATAATAATAATAGAATATAGAGTGAAGAAGTAAAATAATGGAATGAAACTTTAGAGAAGACAGTACCTCTAAAACGTGTAACTCCCTTTGATTTGAGACAAAAGGCCTACTTGAATTGCCCTCTTCCCATGGTAAGACTTTTAAGAGGAATAGGTCATGTTGGAAGCTTATTTGGGCAGATTTTGGATGATCCAAGGAGATTTATAGGTGTTATTAAATGGGTAGAGGTGGTTCCCTTTTATAAGAGGGAGGATGGGCACTTTAGGAATGTGTTGAACAATTCTTTTATTAAAAAATGATATTCAGTTTCAAATGATCTCAAAGTCATTTATTTCAAATATATGATTATTTTGGGTCGATAAAATCTAAAATATATTGTTTTATAAAGGTAGAGGTCACAAATTTAACCTTATCTTTTAGATTTAACCTTTAGTTAACTAATGTAACTCTTAACATGTCTTCTTGACATGTTAAGATAGAACCCCAATCATGTTGGTCTTTTCTATGCTAAGGTATGTTATAGGAAAAATGGAAATGATGGTGGAGTTTTCAATCTATGGCTTCAAAATTTCAAGCATTTCTGTATTACACCTGCCAAAACTCTACTCCTGTAGAGGATCTAGAAGTGAAGGTAGCCGATGAAAGCACAATTACAACGAGTAGGAACTCAGCTTGCGCCTGTCTGATTTATCTACCTATCTGTGGATGAAACAGCAGACCATGTCTTCACTTTCTACTCAATTTCATGACATTTATGGCTTAAAATTCATCTCATATTTGATTTTGAGTTGAGGCTCGACAATTTTTAGGGGATGATGATGGATTTTTTCACTTTGGAATGCAGTAAATAGAATCATGATATACTGTACAAAACAGCTTCTACTCTCATTTCCTTTGAATGGAGAGTATGAAATGTTCTTTCTTTTGACAACCAAAGGCTCTCAGTGCTTGAAAGAATCATGGATATCTATAGGGATGTCCTTATTTCCTCCATGATTCAAATGGGATCCATGAACAATGCCCTATATAAATTAGTTATTTTGAAGACGTTTGGGGTTGTGGGCAGGATCATGAAACTGTTGATACTCAAATCAATTTGATGGATACCTCTAATATCTGGCTCGTTAAAGGTAAACATGGATGGTGTTTCATCCGGATCTCTAGTTCCATTAGGTTGTTCTAGGGTCTTCCTCACGTATCTGGTATTTCTAATGGGCTACTTCTATCATTATATTGGCATTGGCTCTAATATTTAGGCATAATTGTGGGAAATTATTAAGTCCATGAAGTATGTTGTTCAGATTAACTAGAGATGTATTTAGGTTGAATCTAATTTCACTACTGTATTTCATTTTTTAATGACACTATCTCGAGGCGTTCCATGGAGAGTGCTCCCACATTGGATTGAATGTCTCCGACTAGCTGAACAAATTGAGTTGGATGTCACCCATGTGTACAGGGAATCCAACCAGGTTGTGGATGCTCTTTTCAAAAGGGGAATTTATGAAACCATATCATCCTGGTATTTCATCTCACTTGACTTTTGTTCCACCCTGTTTAACTACAATATGTGTGGTGCCTATTATTCTCGCTTATGTAAGCCCACTTGTAATGATATGTTGCATTATTTTTAAAAAAATTTGATTGGAACGGGCTTCATTGGGATCGTGAACCATTATTGTATGGTTAATATAGTTAATATAAAATGTCAATTGGACCACAATTGGTTTATTAATGACATTTTCAACATTATTTAATTCATTTTTATAAATAACGTTTTTTAGGACTATTATATCATTTAATAAAATAGTATTTCTTTTAAATACTCATTTATGTCAATTTTTATACTATTCATATCACGAGTTTTTAAAAATCCATAACAACTTAATTCTTTCAAACAATCTTCACTAATTGAAATATAATAAGTCATACTCAAACATGAATATAATTTATGGCATAAAAAGTTTCAAAATAAATTTATTTTAATATTTGTAATCACATTTATTTAAATCATTCATTAATAAGTTAATAACTACATCATCATTGTGACATAAATAAATTTATTTATATAATTTCTCAAAATTATAAATAAAATACCATGATGTAGGAAATATTTATATATTTATATTGACTATTTATAGTTGAAAATATCACTTATATAACCCCATATGAATTTTTTTACTAAAATATACATGTTTATGTTACATTTTTCTTTACATAAAATTAATTTTATAAAATGTCATTTTCACATCCATGTGTTTCCATGGCATTCGAAAATTGACCCAAGGATACCCATGGTCGTACATATATAATCCAATAGGATTAGGACACATGTTAGGGTATTTTAATATTATTATAATATTATTTTTACCACTATTTACCAAATTTAACCATTAACTATGGTAAAAAATAATAATTAATGATATTACTATTCATTTATGTCTAAAAATAAAATGTATTTATTTAAAAAAATTGTAACTTTTAATTAGAAATATGGAATCCAATTTTAAAAATTTAAAACACAAAATTCGCAGAAATTAATTTTAAATTAATTCTTGTTTTCACGTCTAAAAAGCGGTTTTTTAAAAGTAATAACTACCAAAAGATTAACATGTGTTTATGTGCAAAGTCAATGTGAAATTACTTATAATGAAAAAAAATGATTAAATGATAAAAATATAATCCAATTAGACTTTAAAACCAATTAAAATTACAAATTGACTATACAAATAAATTATATTAAAACGATGTTTTGACATAAAATGTAGTATTTTTTACTATTTATTTAAAAATGAACTTTATCAGAAAATTACCAAAAATGTATCCAAAGAAAATTTTGAGGTCCTGATTCTATAGAAAAAGTTTATTTTGTCTAGTAGTTCATATAAAAGTGAAAAACTATATTTACAAAGGATTCTCCATCAAATGGCAATAACACAGCCTTCTAAAAAATATTAGAGTGTTACGTGCTTAAAATCGGATTCATTCTTATTTTAAGCCTCTAAAAGTTTTTGGATAAATGTAATGAAATTTAAAAAAACATGTATAATAATATTGTAGTTAGTTCTCTTCATTCCCTCCATTACAACGTCTAGGCATTAACTACCATTTAAAATAATAATAATATAATATAATATTTTTGTATAACTCATTGTTGTGTGCAACGTAAGATTTCAAAGAAACTTGTTCTTATGTGTTGAGTACACTATCGTAAAAAGTGTCATATTTAACATAAAATTAATAACTTATTCATAAATATTAATAGATATGAAAATTTATTATTCGATAAATACTCGAGTGATTACATCATTCCCCCTTTTTGGAAATTGCGTCCTCACAATTTCAAAATTATGCTCAGAAACATCATTGAATGTCCCACATTGGAAAAATGGTTAATAAAACTATCACTTTAAATGAATGAAAGATAATTACAAAGGTCACCTGAGATAACACATAATGGGATAACATGTAGTAAAACATTGATATGGAAGAGAAAATCATGTCTAATTCTGATGGAGAGTGATAGAAAACATGATCAAGAGAAAGTTAACTACCAGAAAACCATAAAATTATTGTGGGTTAAAGAGTCTTTGATTCCCCAGTAAAAAATGTAAACAGAAAACATTTTTTTTAAGTTACATTTTATAAATTTGAGGAATTTATTTACGATATTGACTAATACATAAGGAAATATACTTACTTTTCCACTGGAATTTTATCTTTTAAAAAATGTCTACCACAAACTCATCTTTTCACCAAACGATGAGTATTCAAGATGATATGGTCAGACCTGAAGTGATAGAATTAACTTCTAGAGAATTACATAATCCAAAAAATATTAACTATATATTTTCCCTATATTTATACATTAATGAAAACAATAATGGTTGGTACGATATCAAATAATCCCTAAAAACAATAATACTTTCGAGAAAGAAATATTACACTTAATCTCAACAAATCAAAAAACATAACCCAATGATCAAAAAAGACCTTTCAATAATAGTTTTCCTTAAAAAATTTTAAAATAATCCAAACTATGATTAAAACCCAAAATTTAGAAGGATTTGATCACATAGTCTTTGATGATAAATCTCAACATTTACCTCCAAATAACATTGACTACTCTTAAAGTCTCACACTGAAAAGAAATTAACCTAATCACATATTTTCTATGATAGGTTAATCATTTCCATAATTGACCCAAATCGACATATGTCCACAATAAATAAACATAGATTCTTCCAAAATAAAATTCAACCATTTCCCCTCAAATTAAATCCCCGAGTAATCTATTTTCCATAGACATATATTGTTCCCAAAATATCGAACATCTTCCAAAATAGCATTTATCACTTAATCACAAAATCATTATCCAATACTAAGGATATCTATTTGATAATATATAAGGTCCAAAAATATACATATTATTTATCCATAAAATCATTTAACTAAAAACAATAAGTCATAATAACTAGGGACTTCACATAGTCTAGTGGTAGGCGATAACTCCCAGTCTCACTTAGGTTGTGGGTTCGATTCACGCAGCTTTGTTCGACACGACGGGTTGTCACATGGTATATGTGTTTTCATTTTCCAAAAACTATATAATTATAATAACATTAAAAAAAATATATAAAATCCTTAAAATTATCCCTAAAATGTTTTAACCTCAATGGTTATTTCATACCACACATCTTACATCCCAAAAACAAATAACCCATAATTGCATCAAATTCAGGGATCATATAAACCCTAATGGTTCATTATAACTATATCCACATTAGAAAATATAATTCTTCCTCAATTAACATTTTTATATAACAAACATAATGTATACAAATACTATAAGTCTTCCAAATTAATCACTTCATTAATACGTTTAAACATATCATCATCCACAGATCAAATATAACTCTTCAATTCCTAAAATATAGAAATCTTAATCATCAAACATTCTTCATGATACTTTATCCATGTTTTTCCATCTTATTACTTTATACTTATTTCCTAAAAACAAAATTATGAATTATATCCTAAGATTAAATAATGTCAAAACATCATCTAAAAAAATCCATAACGTTCATAGGTCATTTTCAGTTTACTCATCTTCAATTAAAATTGCATATGGTATTGGTAAAGATATATTTGTACGGTCCGACTGGTCCAATTCCCAAATATCTTCATAGGACATCTATTTGAATAATGTCTATGTAAACCACATTTAAAACATTCAATTTATCCCTCAGAATGATCTTCTTACCCTTTCCAGGAGTCAACTAGACGCTTCCTTTTTTCAGGGTATGTTATTGATTTATCACCTTCATTACCACATCTAAAACATATTCACGTCCCTTTGAATAATTTTCCTTGGTTCTTCTTTCGATATCCTTGACACATAGGTTTTGGAATATACATACCTTTATGATTATTACCTGAACTTCCATATGGATTCATTTCTCGCATATATGATGCCTTAGAAAAATCACTATGGTTCAAGTGGTCAATCATGACTCCAGATAGTTGGTTAAGAATAACCACAAGGGTACTCATTGAACCTCCCATTTCATTCGGTTTCTCATTCAGAAAATAATCACTATTTACTTCACATCCATTATTATTTTAGTGATAACTAGATCAATCCATTTACTCTAAAACAAAAAATTCCACTATGAGTATATCAAAAAAATCATCATATATTATCTTATGAGGAGGGTAAACACTAAGATATAATTAATCATGTTATCTTAACCTCATTTAATTTACCTAAAATAACTTTGACTCCTTCAAATATGCTAACAATTATGGTTATTTCATTTATGCTTAAATAAAACCCTAACCTCTAAAGTTATCTAAATCGACCACTGATACCAACTATAAGGTATCATCCTTAAACATTACATAATCTTGATATAAGTCGACAATTTTACTTTAATTCACATCGAGGATATTTTCAGGTTTAGATCTTTAGATAATTAAATCACAAAATCTTGAATATTACAAGTAGACACTTTAACTCACTATCCTTTTTTTATAAATCAAAAACTATGTAAAAGGAAATATGACATCATTTTATGTTTTGACAGCATAACTTCTCCTTGATCCCATCCTTGACTCTATTCTTCTTTATGTTCCATGAAAACCATTTCAACACATGGGATTAGTATAAAAATATTAGTAAGGATGAATAATGAAATAAAATTTTTAGTCTTGGGAAAACATTAAAACTATGAATACTTTATTATAAGGTAATACTTTTCACAATTAATAATTGGTAAATATACATCACTAAAGATAAGCTCATTTCTTACCCTTTCTGTAACCAAAAGATTACCACAAGCCCCTAGAAAGCAACATATAACATATAAAGTTATATTGGGATAGAAACAAACTTAAATGGAATAAGGATACAGTCGACTTCCATACATATAACTAAATAGAATATCCATACAGCCGACATCCATACCGAATGCATTAGAGGTTATAACTTAACCACCAGTCCTTGGTTTGTCACAGAACCATCTGTCATTTGGAATATCATGTAACCACCCATCATTGTTTTATCACGTATCCACCCATTAAATTTCCATGTACTATTAAATAATGATAACACATAAAATATTTAAATTATATACATTTCACTCATTAATCAGAAGAAATATATTCTATATATTGAAATATTCAATCCATTTCAAAAAAAATTAAAAAATTTAATAAAGTGATTTTGGAATAAAAATGTCACATATAAATTTGAAAATTATAAGGGAATTAATATTTTACAACAAAATTTCAATATAAATAAATCCTTAAAACCATTTTGTAAAGATGGAAATTAGTGAGAAAGATTTAGAATATTAAATCTCTAAAACATTTAAAACAATGTTTTAGTTAAATGGTCCCTTACCACTTGAGAAAATACTTGAATAAAAATAATTAAAGAATAACACTAAAAGAAACCTATAATATCATTAGAATAAGGATATTCATGATATAATATATCAAAGTAAAGTTTATACACCTTATAGGATTATGAAGGTGCACAAATTCAAGATATTCCCCAATGAAAGGTGATTGAGACGTAGTCCCTTACAAAGATTGTATCATTAGATTAAGGATAAATCAATGAAATAATTTTGTGCCAAAAATATAAATACACCCAATATAAGTGTATATTATGTGTAAAACAATCAGAGGACATTCACACATATTTTTTGAATAACAAAACCAATGACATGTATATTTAACCTAGTGAATGGAGACTGAGTTAAAATTTTCCTTACAATGTTCATATAAATGACATAAGAATTTATCAATGGGGTGATTATGTGTAGAAATACTGAATAAAAAACACATTAGAGTATATTAAAACATAAATAAACAAATAGTTATTATATAGATAATCTTTTCATAATATAATCAATGAAGTATGCGTAAAACCCAAAGAGTGGACATTCAGTTTAGAAACTCCCTACCAAATTTAATTTTTTAAATAAAATAAGACAATTATGAGTATTATTTATAATTACACATAAATACATTATAATTATATGAAAATAAATAAAAATATATTTCTCATATAATCGTATCATGACATAATCAAGATAAAAAGATTAACTCAAAATGGAAATTAGGTTGACAAGTTCCCTTACCTTGAGTCCGATTCATCAAGTATGCTCCTTGTTCTTCCAGAATAATAAACTTAAGTTAATTTATACAATATTAAAATCATTTCTCAAGTTTATTATTCATTTTATATCACTTATTACAACATCATAAAAACTACATAATTATATAATCTAATATCGGGTGTTTTGTCGATATTGGGTACTTGAGTCGAAAATGATTTTATTATAATTACAAATTGTACATGTGGAAAAAATTAAATTATCTCAAAAATTGTATTAATGATTTAAATTTCATATATATCCATTATATATGTATTTATAATAGTCCATAACATTTGGATTTAATAAATTAAATGCACCGTTCATGGAGACGGTTAGTCGTACGTACGCAAAAATGCTATGTTCATTTATCTATCATATTAAATAAATGAAAACTAAATGATACATAGGTATATTATAATTAAACTATAATTATATATGATATATATGTTACATATTTTCATTAACTTCATCCTTTATGTGTTCCATGTATGGCATGAACGAGTTATATCACTTTGAGGGGGTGGTAGTCCGCGCTTCCTCAAATGAAATTAACATATTTACCCATCATGAAAAGCATAAAGGTAGGTCTGTAAATAAAATTAATTGGATAATATAGAAAATATAAATATAATATATATCATATATAAATATAGATCCATCATAGTGGCCTCCATGATAGGTTGTAAGGGAAAATCGGACAATCATCATTTCGTGAGGCAGTAGCTCACCATACACAGAAAAATAATGTTAGTATCCATTAGATAGAGGTGTGTGTAATTGTATTTTGAATCCTTATCATAACAACATCCTATTATATTTAATATAATGGTGTTGTTATGTAATAAAATATTAATAAAATAATATAGAGTGAAGATGTAAAATAATGGAAAGGAACTTTAGAGAAGACGCTACATCTAAAACGTGTAACTCCCTATGATTTGAGAAAAAAAGGATTTCTTGAATTTCATTCTGCCAAAGTTAATTTTTTTAGGAGGAAGGAAAGGATGTTGGGAGATTATTTTGGAAGAGTTTGTATGAGGCATGTGGCTTTAGAGGTGTGATTAAATGGGATGTGGTGATGCCCTTTATAAGAGGGAGGAGGGGCACTTTAGAAAGGTATTGAAATATTATTTTATTATAAACTGATATTGCATTTAAAATGGTCCAAAAGTAATTTAATTCAAATATAATATTATTTTTGGTATTAAAAATCTCAAAAAATAGGTTTTAGACAAGTCTTGGTCACAAATATAATCTTATCTTTTTGCTTTAACCCTTAGTTAACAAATTTATCTCTTACTATGTATTCAAGTATATTCATACTATATGGTTAATATATTAACTATAAAATGAAAATAGAACCTCAAGTGTTTCATTAATGAATTTATAGACATTATAAAACTCATTTGGAAGAATCATATATTTTTAAAACTATTACATCATTTAATAAAATATTATTTCTTTTAAAAACTCATTTATGTAAATTTTTATATTATTTATATCATGACTTTTTAAAAAACCTTAACAACTTGATTATTTGGGAATAAACTTCATTAATTCAAGTATAAAAAGTTACAATCATAAATAAAATTTGTGTATGGTATAAAAAGATACTAAATAAATTTATTTTAATATATGTAATACCATTTATTTAAATAATTCATTAATAATGTAATCACTACATCATGGTTGTGTCATAATGAAATTCATTTATTTGATGTCTAAAATTTATAAATAAAATAACATTATGTAGGAAAGATTTTTATATTTATAATGACTATTTATAGTAAAAAATATGACTTATATAACCCCATATGAAAAATGTTTTACTAAAATATAGATTTTTAGGATACATTTTTCATTACTTTAGATTAATTCATATAAAATGTTGTTTACACATCCATGTGGCTCCATGGGGTTCCAAAATAGACCCATGGATTCCCAAGGCCGATAATATATCATCAAATAGGATTACGACATTATTTATGGTATTTTAATATTATTATAATACTATTTCTTACCATTATTTATCGGATTTACCCTTTAACAATGGTAAATAAAATAATTTCTGATGTCACATTTCATAATGTCTAAAAATAAAAGGTTCTAATTTAAACAATTTGGACCTCCTAATTCCAAATATGGAATCCATTTTTCTGAAATTAAAAACAATGAATTGGCAGAAATTAATTTAAAAGTAATTCATTTTGTCAAAACCAAAAAGAAGGTTTTGAAACAGTAATAGCTACCAAAAGATTAACTTGTGTTTATGTCCAATTTCAAAGTCAAAATACTTCCAATGACCAAAATTTTATTAAATGATAAAAATATAATCCAATTAAACTTTAAATCCAATTAGAGTTATAATATAACTATATAAATAAATTATATAAAATGGCAGTTTTGACTTAACATTTTGTATTGTTTACTATTCATTAAAAAAATGAAATTTATGAGAAAATTACCAAAAATTTATCCAATGTAAATTTTGATGTACCAATTATATAGAAGAAGGTAATTTTGTAAAATCTAACACATAAAAGTGAAAAAAAAACTAGATTTAAAAATGTTTCATCATTAAAAGGAAGTAAATTCACCTTTTAAAAACTATTAGAGTATTTCATGATTAAAATCAGATTCATTCTTATTTTAAGCCTCTAAAATTTATCTAATAAATATAATGACTTTTAAAAAACTTGTATAGTCATATTTTAGTCAGTTATTTTCAATCTCACCAATACAATGTCTTGGTGTTAACTATCATTTCAAATAATTATATTATTATATTATTTTTCGTTATAACGCAATGTTCTGTGAAACGTAAGATTTTAAAGAAACCCACTATTGTGTTTTGAGTAAGCTATTGGAAAAAGTTTCCTAATTAACATTAAATTAATATATTATTCATAAATATTAATAGATATTAAAATGTATTATTTTATAAATACTAGGGTAACTTATTAGAGGGTGTTTAGGAGAGGAAATTAGGATGGTACATAGAGTAGTGAATGTGGGGCACCAAAATATGTGAATTTCCAATATTTAGTAAGAATTTTCATTTTTGAGTGTGATTTAATTGGGTATTTTGCACCATATAATTTGAAATTATTTAGATGAAAAATGTTATCATTGTGGTATGTCATAAACTCATTAAGTTTCTCTAGTTTATTAAAATTGGTGATGGGTGAGGATCTATAGAGAAAATATAGTGATTATTTATATATTGATGTGTTATAATTGGATATATGTTTTTGTTTAGCTTTACTTGGGATAAAAATTCTCTAAAATTATTTTTTCTAATATATGGAAGATTCAAAAACCACCATATATTCCAAAGTATTGTTTTGTGGTGATTTAAACTGTTTCTATTTAGGTCAAGTATTTCTAGCAACAATTTTTTTGTTTTAACGATGGTTTCTTCTCCCATAAAATGATTTCAAGATAGTAGTGATTCAAATCAATGTTATCCTTTGAACATTTCTTAGTAGGTGAAATTTACACTAAAACCAAAAAATAGACACTAAACAAACATTCTGCGATGGTTCCCATAAACCTCCACTAAATGGATGGAATTGAAATAAGTTTATCATTGATGTAAACATTAGCAGATGTTTTTGGAAACCATTCAAGAATGATGAGATGTCTGTTTAAACCACCAAAAAAATATCCACTGCTATATATAGATTTTGTTATAATGTCCAGATCCCCAAGGAGAGAAAGTCACCCAGATAAACCATATGACATCCATGTCCTCTATTTTAATTTTTACTTCATACTGCTCTTTTGGTTCCATCCTATAAGGAAGAATAAAAATAGTCTCTACACCCAGAATAAGATCTATCATGAACTCAAATACCCTAACATGTAGTAGTTCTATAAATTCCTCAAAACATATATCCTAGAACTGATCCAACATATGAGGAATGAAATTTCTCTAAATCCCCCTTTATCTAACCCTAACCTGGTGACTTTCTACGTTACCGAACCTAGATACTAGAAATCTGGTCCATCACGAACTACATGTATATCCCATCCCCTCACATACACATGTTGATGACAATCAAGATATTTCGGCATCACCCTCCATTGATAGTAATCAATATTTACTCAGTATGGAACCAGATAGTCTATATTGAGGAGAAGTTCAAAACCTATCATCTCTAAGATGAAGAGTTCCCATAAGAAATGATAACCATTAGAGACTGGGCGTAATCTGAAAAATAGAGGATTCTTTCTCAGTGCACTCCCAAGGGTGTATCAAAAGACATAACTCCTTCTGGTATTTCATATCCAAGCCCAATATTTTCAAAAAATTTAATTGATATAAAGGATTGGTAATCTCATCTGACAAAGACATCACATGATAAGGTGGATGCTACCAAGTTCATACCTTAGACTATGGATGGTCTGATATCTTGATACACAAGAGTAGGTTGCACTACATATAACAATCCTATACCATAATAATAAGATCCATCCAAACATCCCTACCCAACACTACCCAAAAATTTCTTCTAATCCAGAATCTTCACTCCGCTACTTCTTCTTTTCATTGATCATCCCATAGAACTCTATGTACCCACCTAACAAGGCATAGCCGAACAGACCCCATAACTTAGCACTAGTATGGAATGTATATCAATATGAAAATTATTCACTATCCTATAGATCCTATAGAGGATAAACATTTTCCCACATTCTTGTCACTCCACTAGTACCTAATCACATTGATCATGAAGGTATCCCCATTGACCACATAACAGAAACTATGTTAAAATGTAAAGTTGGCATCCCAATCCACCACCAGTATGGCGAGTCACCTCATAACAATGTTTCTAGATATAGGATGTCCCACTAACGGTCAATGTATAACTCATCTACCTAATCACTTTCCATTTCAATGGCTCAACTATGATATAATCACTATGTTCACCACTCTTTAATATGTGGTAAGCCTAAATACATTCACCTATACATAGATGGTATACCATAACCCATACTCAAACTGCATTTCTCGATCCACTTAATCCAATGATGGCCTATGAGAGAAACACTACAAGTCCATATAGAATTTGGCATACTCCATAATAAACATTCTACCATGCTTTAGGTGCATGACCTCACTAACTATATTATCCCTCAAGTTCTATGGGAAGAACTGGTTGAAGACACGGGTCTTCAATTCCTTTGAGGACATTCCCATATGCCGCTAATCTTAAACTAATATTTACCACCATATTATCATTGACCGATGAAACATATACACCACTATCTTCAACTGCTTATTTCGATGGGTATCAAGATTCTTGAAGATGGTTTAAACTAACTTGATCTAATACATAACGGACATGTGACCTCTCTCCCTCATGAACGCCACAGGATGATGGAGCTAAAACTCCCTAGTAAGATTTAACATTGAAATAGATGCAGGATGAGAATACCTCTGCATATTTTATACCACTCACAGAAGACTATCTTATAGATGATCCTTTAAAATGTCACACAAACACTCATGATGACCTATCCCAGCACCCTCAAGGTTATTCTCATTCACTCCATACTATTGAGGAACATGAGGATGATGTGGAATAATTCCACAACAATTTGAAACCACATCTCAGATTGCCATGAAATAATGTATTTTGATACAAAAAAGGAATCCTATTAAATGTTGCAATATCCCATATGTCTCATTATAATGGTTAGAGTAAAAATCATTTTAAATTTAATTCATTCCAAATTTTTTATCTGCCTTTATATATTTTAGGTGTTTCTCCGAAAATGGTGTAGTTATATGGAGTGTTGATCACATCTTATAAAGGAAAAAACTTCATAAGTTTTAGTTGGAACCCCATTTAATAATCACCATCAATTATTTAAAACATTTAAGCACTAAAAATTAATATTTTACTAATTTTATGGATCTACTAAATAGAATCCCTCCATTAATTTATATACAACCCCATATAAATTGTTGTATAAATTTTTAACCACCCTAATTACATTAAAATATAGTTAATGTGAAGAAGGAATGATAATAACATGAATCCCTATATGAAAAATTGATATATGAACTTATTCATCTTTCCATATTTGGACAAGATTAAATACCGATTAACTAATAACATCTCACTAAATTGAACAACTCAAGGTGAAAATCAATCAAACTTAAAAAAGAAAATGTGTAACATCAATAACATCCCCAGAATACTTGTCTTTTTCTCTATATGTGGCTCAGTTAATCCCAGGAATGAGCTAATTACTATGCCCTGACACATATTATTATCATATTTACTAGACCCATATATTAATGTAAAGACTCTCCTACTATCAGTTTTTTATTCCCATTCTTGGGATCCATTAACTACTGCTCTGGGGTGGTGTAACATATGGACCCAAGAGTACCACCCCATATTCCAAAGCTACGGACTAGTGATGAGGGATCATGATGTTATCATGGGAAGCCTATGACAACATGATGAAAGTGAATAGTATGAAATAAAATAATAAGGATAGAATCTAGATAGATTAAAATACAAAAAACAATGCATAATGAAGGTAGATATAAATACATCACCCATGGTATATAAAAATAAATATATTCCCTTTGGTGTGTCATACATATTAGAGTCATATATACATGTTCTCAAAATAATGTTTCTGAAAAGACACCAAAGGTCTAAGAAGAAAAGTCCCAAAAGATCCCAAACTCTGAAAATATACCAAACTCCAAAAATATTGAGAACTAGCTCGGTCCCGGTATTTGTACTCTATCTTATCTAAAATCATGTTTCTGACATAGGGATCTTTCACTTATCTAACCCGTCATCCATGAAGTCTACATGTGAACCAATTGGTGGCCCAAGAAAGGTATGAGTTTGACTCTGTAGGTGACAGATAAAATATATGTGCATATTTTTTATCCAATAATAATGAATTGTTGATGTTTTTAAATAATAAAACCCTTGTATTTAAATGTTTTATTAAAATAATGGGAAATTTGGATAATATAATGAAAATGCTCTAAATTTTTAAAAGTGATTAATTTTGGATTTTTGACATACATTTACGTCAAAGGTATTTTGGTCATTTAATGAAAAATATAATTCCAAATTGTGTTATTCGTTTTTTTAGAATCCTTTTTTTATTTCCTTCATCTTTGTATTCTGAACTAGGGGATGAATTGATCATCTAAAGGCCTTAAAAAATGAAGTTGAA
Source organism: Viscum album (assembly GCA_963277665.1). Lineage (NCBI taxonomy): Eukaryota > Viridiplantae > Streptophyta > Magnoliopsida > Santalales > Viscaceae > Viscum > Viscum album. The sequence continues at coordinate 230,478,030 of OY728125.1, forward strand.
TACTTTTTCAGGAAGACATCTTGGACCCCACCACTATAACAACATTCTATTTCGGCCTAAATAGCATTAATCGAGGGGATTCCACCAGGAATGGATCAAGGATACAAAAGATAGTATCTCCATTGAATTCCATGGAGTATGGAATTCATTAAGGTTTCCATTGGAAGACATACCTTTGGAAGAAGCTTCTTAAGTCCTACATCTAGAAAAAGAAACCGTAGATAAAAAATCATAACTCATACATCTGATGGAAAATTAAGCTCAAATTTTGAGGTTGAACAGAAAACAGAGTTATGAACACCTTTTATGAAGGGGTCCATGTGGGAATCAGCCATTAAATGGGTAAACAATGAGACAACTGTTTGAGGATGAAATATTCCTATAAAAGGAGAGAACCTCCTACCTCTCAAATCATTCCAATCTTTCCCAAAACCATCTGGGGGCACTAATGAGAGAAGAAGAGGGGCCATTTAGAATTTTATTTAGTTATTTTATTATCTTCAGTTTTATTTTATCATTGAATGCATTGGTTTTTTTTATATTACTTTGTCACCCTTTATTCTTCCACCCCATATCTCTTCTTATCTCAATCTCATTAACTATCTTTCATATTTCCATTGTGATATCTACACACTTTTCCAAGGAAATTCACTAACTAATGTCTTGGACTCATGGGAGTTTTTCATGTTTTTCTTCATTATTGATCTTCAATTTAAAATGTTTTAATTTTATTTGAAGTGGATGAAGTGGTATTGCACGGGTGTGGCAGTCGTCAACCATGACACTATTTCAAAATCCATTTCTTTCTGTTGATTTATTCTTTTCCCTCCCAACTCTTAGGAAAACCCATGATACAGTGGTGTTGGGATTTCTATAAGGGATAAAACAACATACAGTGTAGTTGAGTCTTTTTGGGATAACATTATCGGTTGAGGTGTTATCCTAAATGACTATTGGAGGAGGTGTGGTTTGGTGTGCCAGAGGCATTCTAAAATCACACACTCTTTAAATCAAAGGAAATTAATTAATTAATGAGTTTTCATAAAAATAATTATCTAATTTAATTTAATCAATAAATAAATAATGAATGGACTTGTGTTATCCAACCCTAGGACCAAGTTCTTTCTTCCATAATTTCATTCTGTCAGCATTTTCATCTACATTTATATTTAATGTTTTCATTTCATTAATTTAATTTCACTATTTTCCAAAACCCTTATAACCATCATTTTAAATAAATATTAAAAACCCCAAAAATAATTAGAATAAGTGAATAATAAGTAGTGATTGAACCAACTGTAACTCTCCTCAAGTGAGACGACCCTCATCAGCCTTTGTACTGCACTAGGAAAGCATTGAAATTTTCATTTTCCATGCCTCACTATAGGTGTGCATAACTAGAACACCACCATTGGAGTTTAAAATCATATATTGGTTGATCTCAGCATAGTTTATGTAAATTTATTTTTGAAATAGGATAGAATAAAATAGTTAAAGAAACAAAATAATGTCACCTTGATCCATGGGTACTGCGATGACACCTAGTTGGAATCTACCTTCTTCAGTCAAGGCCTGATGTCTTTGAACATGTCTTGAAGACCATGAAAAATATGACAATTAAATAAAATCCAACTCATCTTCTAGAATTATAAATATCTCATATCATGAAAATATAGTTACTTTTCCAATTAGTCCAAATTAACTGGTATCTTGTGAGATCTACAGGGTTCATCTTGACATACCTAACTCAAGAACCAAATGGAATCCCAGTGTCTCAACAATCATTCATAGCAAGTATCAATTAATTTCTCATGGAATCCAAGGAGATCATTTAGGAAAGTTCATACATTTAATAATGTGTATCTGATGGAATCCACAGATCTCAACCATAGCCAATTTTCTTGTCTATGTCATCCATTAGGTATCACATTGGTATAAAAACCTCTTATATAACCAATATCACCCATATTGGAGTGACTATATTATAAATTAAAATATAATAATGGATAATTCAGGAATTCCAAAGGGTTCTAGGATCATTTTCTCGAAATAATAAATTAATTTTAGGTTTGAGTATCAATGCATAGGAAACTAAAATTTTTGCACACATGAGATATGCTATAAAAGAGTGAAATTAAAAAGGGATATCTTGAATACCACCTACCTTGAGATATATGGACTCCACCCATAGAATATTGTTCATTGAATCAAGTTGAAATAAAATATTTTGAGAATATAGACAAAAACCTAAAAAAATATGGTATAAAATCCATAAACAATTTCAAAATAATAGTTGTTGGAACCAGCTAGATTTTGGATTATGGGAGAAAATAGTAATAAAAGTATTATAAAAAATAATGGCTTATACATGTATTAAATAAATTAATTGGTTACCAGTTAATTATAAATATGAATTTTATTTGAATGAAAAATGGATATTTTTCTAGAAAACTGTTGTTATGCGTACTAACATGTTTTATCGTAACAGATTATTTAAATCAATTTTATTTAATGATTTTAATCAAATTTATATATTATATATTTAACATAATGTTAGTACAATCATCTAATATTTATTAGTCAAGGAATATGTATAAAATCTAGTTACTACTAAAAAATGTATTTTTCAAAAAACATGAATTTCATCTTATGTTTCTCGATTATTTTAAAATTTATTTCTTACACTTACATGTATTAAATTTGATAAAATATATTACATATTTGTAATTAGTTTGTTAAAAAATTTTAAATAGGACCCTTTTATTTTTTTCAATATGAATCATAACTGTGGTAAAATATTTCTCCTCTTCAAAGGGTAAATCAGTCTAATCTAGGTTAAAACAAGGTGGTAAGGCTGTGATTTTTCACTTAAACTATTATTAGATGAATGTAATTCGACCCATATCACCTTATACTCAAAATTGAGTTTTTTAATGGACACATCCACATGAAAAGGACCTATATATTATTTAAATCTTATAAAGAGGAAAAATGTCACTCTCTTCATTTGAAATATCTCTTATGTTTCCACAAAAGGTAAAAAATCATGTTATGGATAAATATAATTGTCTAGTTAGATATTAATAAAATAAGTTTCTCGATTAAGAATTGTTTTTGTTTTTTAGTAATTATACAATTACCTAAAAATCTTATGGAACACCGATGCACTATTTCTCCAATTAACAATTAATATATATAATGGTATTAAAAATATTAAAAGTAATATAATTTGAGTGAATAAATGGGTGTAAAAACTTTTATAGATATATATTACATATTAGGGATGATTGTAATTATTATATTTTAATTTTACATTTCACTTTATTAATTTATATCCAAATTAAATAAAAAAGTATTAAAAATGTGATTAATAATATTTTATAATAAATAATATATCATTAAATGAAATTAATTTCATGAAAATATCAGTTGGGGCCAAATGAAAGGGGTATGGATATAAATTTAAATCATGTTCCATTTATGGTTCATTTGATATTTTATAGTAAATTATTTTACATTTAAATTGTATAAAATTTTAATGTTACAACAATTTTCAAAAGGGTTAACAAAGGGATTAGTCAAAAATGATAAGGGTGAAAATGTGATTCATTCTTGTCCAGAATTTATTTTATGAGATGGTTTAAACACGTAATCATTATATAATTTAATCTCATCAATTTGGAGACATTTGAAAAATATAATTAATTTATATTAATTTAATATTTTAAGAAATTTCAGGAGTGATCCTCCCCTCAATTATTAAAGGGCACCCCCTCCTTTAGCTTCATCACTCCACATTCTGCCTTTTAGATGAACGAACATCTACTAAATTATATTTTCCACTTATATTAACACATTCTAGATGCATTGGCCTTCCTAAAATACCAACCATTGGAACCTTAAGAGGATATATAAAGCAATCGTATCAAATAAAAGTAGGTTAATGTTCATTTGAATCTTGTGGAACTCAAATTAAGGGATTTTCATCAAAAATTTATTTATATTGAACAGATCTCCCATATGCCACTTTCTTCTTTTTTTAGTGTATATAGTACCCATTAATTTATTCTATGATTATTATCTTGAAACATACGGGATATACAAATCTGATTAAGGATATTTCTTTCATGGGGAATATGATTAAAAAGTTACCAAAATGGTAAGGGTTTTATGTTACAATCCCATTGTTTATTAAGATTGTTTATAATTATATTTTTGATGATGAAATATTTTGATCTAATTGTGATTAAACTTAATAACACTATTCTCCCTTATTTATTTTTTGAGAATACATTTTTTCCTTTAATTTTCTTTATCTAAAGTACTCAATATAAAGAAAATATGTTATTAAGGAAAATCGACTTTATTTCACACATCGGATGAAAAAACATTTTATTCTATATCAACGTTTGCTAAAAATGATTTAAATAATGTTTTTAACATTATATTTTTATTATTTATTTTCATTTTTAGAAATTATTGACATTTTACAAAATGGTTTGAAATGAACCTTCTGGTTTTTTTCTAAATAAGGTAACTTTTAACATTTCTTACAAAAAATTGAAAGGAATGTTTTATTTTAATATCGACGGTAAGAATGGAATTTTCTGACATAATTATTGAAAAATGTTTTGAAGATTCCATTATAAGTTTCCAAGATTTTTTTCAAAGAAAATATTTCTTTAATAATTGAGACGTCATTATGTTTTAAACAAATTATTTCAAAGTGAAAAGGATATTTTTCTCACGAAATATCCCAAATAATATTTCAAAATCATTTTCCCTATATGATGACATAATTAAGGTCAATAATTCTTCAATGGGGATACGATCCAATTATACCATTCTTAGAATTTTTTGTATGGTCAGTTTTTTTGTGGATGATATTTTTAGGAAATCATTTATTTTCCCAAGGTTATGTTATATTGAATTCATGAAATTTTTATAAAACCTATTTTCTTTGAATAGGTTACGATGTGATGATATGATTAATGTTTTATAATATTATGGCACAAATATGTATTCATTTCATTATGTGTCAATTTTTACCTTCTAAACAAGGAAAAGGGTTATGTTATAACCATGAACGACGGTAATGTTATAACCCAGGATGGTGGTCACATCATAACCAAGGATAGGTGGAACCTATATCTCCATCCAATGAATTTAATAATGGTTGATATCCCATGAAAGAAATATGACTATAATGGGGATCAAACCCAATTTAGAAAGAATGTTTATCCACTATGACATACTTGGAAGTGATCCTTAACTACTATGATGGTTTTAGGAGTGAATCCATTCAACTATGATAGTCTTAACAATGATCCATGAATACTATGGAAATGATTTTCTATACATATTTGTATGAAACAAACATACATCTTAATAAAATATTATTCCCTCATGGATCATGTTCATTGATTCTTTTATGATTCATATCATATGATTTTTCATGATTTATTCCATGAGATAAGATTTTGATTTATGATACGCAGCATATGACTTCTAGATGTTATGGTCATTGTTTCGTGACCTTATATTCATGTTATACTCTAGTGATCATTGATATATCATAATTTTACCCTTACATAGAATATAATATCCCACTTTATTATTTTTTATTTCCAAAGGTTATGAATAATTTTACTGATTATGATAAGTCTAATAAGGGTTCTTGTTATGAAAAACATAATGGGAAATAATGTAGATCATTCATGAACAAGTTTTTTATGTGAACAACTTTCCAATGTCATTAGGCCTATAAGGTTATATAATGGATAATTATGTTATGTAATGAGTGTTAATTTTTTAATATGTGTTATCTATGTATGAAATGTATATTTCATCATATATATCTTAGATTTACCTGAAGTATTCAACCACGTGAGGTGGAACTCAAAATAAAGGATAACCCAAGGGGATATCTCCAAATCAATGGGGAATGAGATGAGATACAATGGTGTGGGTGTTAAAATAAATGATTAGGATAATGAAAAGGTTAGACATAAGAGTCAATAAGTTAAAAAGGTAAATTTAATCATTTTTAATTGGCCACATAATTTGGCCGCACATTTGGTTAATCAATGCGCCAACCATGTGAACCATATTGTCCAAAAACCATCCACCCAACATGGTCAGGAACACATTTATACAAAAAAATAATATTAATATACAATAAGTTCAATAACTAATGCATTTTAAAATTCCCCATCACATTGTTTTATAATTTTTTCTTCTTTCATTTCCAATTCATGCATTTATGGTCTAAAGTTAATGGATACATTATGTTAACCATGTACCTTGCCCTCCATCCCAAAACATGAAATTACACATTCCAAACATCTAGGGAAATCTCAGGTCCTCCCTTAAACACTTGGATAGTTTTATAGAGTAAAAGAAAATATATTTCAAAAAAAAATAAAAAAGATATCATACCTCAAGATGGAGAGGGGTCTGAACATTTTAATGGAAAAAATTAAAGAAGATGTTATTTACTAATTTGAAAACGATGATTTAAAATATGGAAATTATTTTTTAAAATAAAATTTCCATGATTTATATTAATTATTTTTAGTATTATTGAACGTAACATGTTAACAGTTTTATAAAAATTACTTTTAAGCATAAGATTTATGCTTTGGATAAAATTATCTATGTTATTTAATGTTTTAACATTAAAATGTCTATTATTATTAAAAGAATATTTAACTAACACTAAAATTATATGAAAAACTAATTACACCCTTTATAAAAATTATTAAAATAAACTTATAGAAAAAAAATTCTTCAAACATTACCTAAATTTCCTAATATGTTAAGTGTCTGTTTTATATGTCAAATTACTATTTAAAAACAATTAGTCTTACATTATAAATTGAATTTTTAATTCCAATATTTTTTTAAAAACATCCATTTCATTATTGTATAATAAAGGATATATGTTTTAGATAAATACATAATTTTATTCTTCACCTAAAATCCAATTATTCCATAAAATACATAAAAAATAACATAGTGATAATTTTGAAATAATGAATTTATATTTATATTTATTTTATAAAATTAAAACTCTAAAATGTATATATTTATCATTAAAACTAATTTTATTGAAAAATGGTTTTTTAAAAATTATTTGTTCTTAATATTATTTCATATTAATTTATAATTTATTTTCTGTTAATATTTCAGTTTATATACAAAAATATTTTAAAAGTTTCAATTTAATTTTTTAAGAAAAAATATACAATACTTAATAAAAAATCATTGCAAATAAATATTACTTTTATACTAAATACTCTTTAATAAATACCATTAACATATTATTTAAATTTGAAAATTTAATTTTTAAAACACCATTGATATTTATAACATTATTTGAATTGTATATATAAATTGTGTTATATTTTAATAAAAATGAAAATAATAATAGTGATATATTAAATTTATATATATATATATATATAATATTTTGGTATCATAATTAAATTTCATTGTGAGTTTTATTATTTTAATTATAATACATGAATTCAGTACACATTTTTGATATATGACCAACATCGATATTTTCAACAACCATTTTTTCAGTGACCCTATTTTCAACAACCATGTTTTGTTCCTATATATATTCTTACAAAAATATATTTATTCACACTTATCATTTTTAATATTTTAAATTTTATATTTTAAAATATTCTTTCTCCATTCATGATGTTCTTACTCATTGTTGGTTTTATTTTCCTACTGGTGAACCTCAATAGTGAATATGATTCAAGAGAAATACTAGTGAATAATATGTTATTCTTTTTCATTTATTTCCCCCATTAAGTTTATTCACATTTAATGGATATAGATTGTCCATGGTGAGTAATAATCCATGGTGTCAAAAACTTATTTTTATATTCTTTAACTGTAAAACTCTACGTATGAATTAATAATGTGTTATTAATTTTAATAAATTTATTCTATGACTTCCCCCAGTTGGAAGTTTGGGTGGCAGGGGGGATGGGGTGGGTGGCACAGGTAGGAGGGTTAATTCCCCAAACCATTTTACCTTATGTCATGTGTATTGTAATGGAGTCAGATCATCTATGACTTCTTTCCTAATTTTTTTCAATTCCATGAACATAGAGAAAAAAATTAAAATCACAAACATATATATTATAGAGAGAATATGCTTTCTAAAAACCATGGTCATTATAATTTCTTTGTAGTATAAATAATTATTTATATTAAAAATAAATCAAAATTATATTTTTAAAAGTATATTTAAGATCTTATATATAAAATAAGGATATGATTGAATTTTAACTCATGGTATTAGAATAAAATCATAAATCTTTAAAAAAAACTATTCTAGTTGGATCTTTTCCCTTGACTTATGAAAGTTGTTCGTGTCTTAGAGACTTATTCTGATTAAAATTTTATATATTATAGAGAGAGATAGTATTAGTTTCCATGCTTATATTTACTCTATATCTTGTTTTAGAAATAAAGATATTAATTTATTGAGTTTAGTATGATACCACTTATTGGTCTATAAATTGAACATGTAGATGAATTCTAATATCAATCATTAAGAAGTATGTGAATTGAAATAAATACACTAAAGTCACCCATTTAAATCATTAATGATAGGATTAACAATAATATTAATTCAATAGAAGGATGGAAAAACATGAAATGAAAATGAATACAATAAAGGATTAGGTATCAACAAGATAATATGTGTTTAAAAAATAGAAAAATATGAATATGTGACTTTGGATTCGATAATATCCATCTGAACAAATTATATGATATATAATGAAAAAATATATATTACATGTATTGATGTAGATTCTTGAGGATTGTGAGTGAATAATTTTAAGTTCAATCTATAGAAATGGTCATCGTAAAGTAATAATTTTTTGATTTTAAGTATACAATAATTTGTGGAAAAAATGATCAATAAAATAAAGAACAATGTCTTAATGGATAAGAAACGTGAAATGTTAATGGGTTTTGGGCAAAGAAATCCATATATATATGATTTTATATTTATTAAAAATTTATATTCCTAGATAAATGTATAGTTTAAACATAAATTTAATGGATGATCATATAGAATTATTTAAAAAACATTGAGTGCAAGAGGTGATCACTTTCTGATGAGATAGATTTCTCTGTATCCCTATGAATTAGTTGAACATATATTAATAGTAGAAAGGTACATATCCCAAGAACTTATTTCTCAAAATTGGAAATATAAAATTTCATCTCCTTATAACTTCATCAATCATATACCCTTATAATACATGTCACTCCCCAAAGTATTTCATAGATAAATAGATCAGATGACGGTTAGAGTAATTATTGTGGAAGGATTCCTCATTAATTTTTTTGTATAATATAAATAGATAATCTATGATGAAGGTGAATAGAATGAATAGAATGACCAAAATAATTAATCTTTATCTTCTTAAAATAAAGTGAAAATGATAAAAGTGAGGTTCCATGATTAATAGGAATTTTTCTAGAATGATATATGATCAGTTTATTGATCTATGTTTTATTATTTTTTATCTTTAGTCTTATATGTACTAATATTTAATTTTTTCCACTATTGAATGAGATATCCCTTTGTATTTATATAGATTTGGAATAAAACCACTAAAAATATATTTATTGGAGTTTGATGTCTCATCTAATCTACCAATTTCTCATTTGGCTATTGAAACTATCATGGATTCAATTGTGATAATCAATTTTTTTACCATTATTGTTTTTGAGGTTTCACAATTACTACTATTTAAAATTAATTTACTTTATATTGATGTTGAAATTATTTTTTTGACATCTCAGTATATTAAATATGATGTTGAAAGGGATATAGTGTTATTTATATAATATAGTTTCTATAATTCCTTATTTTATTGTCATGATATTGATCATCATGGTCATTGATTATTCTTCTAAATATCAAGTACCATTAAGAATATAGTGTTGTAATGAATTCAATGTTATTATTAATGAATTTATTGGATTATTTAAGATTCTTTAGTTCTACATTATACTGGGTATTTAACACCATTAAAATATTTTACTAGTTTGGGATAAAATTCATAGATTTCATAACCCATTTTATTATATCTATTTAAGAGAACTTTTCATAACTTTTATTATATCATTGGATGTGTATTTTTATAGGGAGAAACATAAAAAAACATTGATTTTATGTTATCTATTTCATACTTCATAAATTTTTTCAATGTTTCATTGTAATATAAATCATTTTAGTTTGTTAAATTTTATATAAAAATATGTCTATTATTTTTGGAGATATTAGGAATATTATTCTGAAAAATATTATACCAGAAGATCATCAAAGATCATCATTCCATGTGAATATATTATAGGATATAAATGATGATCCCATAATTTTATACTCTAAATGATCAAGAGGCATAGAAAATCAATGGATAAAATAAATAAACAGGTTAGTCACTTTCTATCATTAAATTCTATTAATTTAGAGGAAGGGGAACATGGAATCCAAAGGATGACCTGACATATGAGGAATTAGATCACATATATGATATGTAATTTATAATAAATCCTTTGGATGATTCATTAGAAATATTATCCTTTACTTAAAATTCCAATTCCTTATAAGGACATTGGGTCTTCATAAGACTTTTTCAAAAAAAGACGTGTAAATACTCATTCTAATATTTTTTTTAAAATAAATTTGTTTATAAATTTACTAGTATAAGTGTTTTGGCTAAAACCAAAAAAACTAATTTTATCTAACTATATATATATCCATATCTTGTATTTTTGTTTCTTCACCCATATATTTTAATGAGAAAATTTTTCCTAACCATATCATTATATATTACAATGTTGGTTTGTCATTTTTTATGAGAATTATTCTATCTACATAAAAAACTTATATACCAAAAATACCATTAAAATATTTTATATATGAAAATCATCCACATTGTCGACTGAAAAAACATTATTACATCATCAAACCAAATATGAACAGTCTAGGAATCTTGCATCAATATGTAAAAGGATTTTTACAAAATCAATTCCTTTTTAGCATCACTTGGTGATTGAAGACCATATAGAAGTATCTTTTAAACATAAGTGAATAAATTATCATTAATAAAGTGGATTTTTAATACAATAAATATATCTCATCATCATAATGAGAAAAAATGTATTGAAATATATGAATGGATGTTATCCTCACAACTATTCAAATTTTTTATTCTTAGTTAATACCATGAATTAAATTATAAAATTTTTAAACAAAGTGTTATTTATATGTTTTCACTCTACTTTATATATCATTTTAATTTTGAAAACCCACATTATAACCTATGGGGCGCACCCCTTAATGTGAATCACTTAGATTTAAACTTTGATATGTTATATAGAGTAAAAACTATATCTCAAGGCCTATATCAACTTCATGGAATTTAAAAACTCAGTAATCTCTCAATTGGTATTAGATTCAATATTTATGAAGGTTATATTACTATCATTTCCAAAAGAAATTCATATCTCTCATATCATGATAAATACTTACATAACTTTTATGTTTCTAAGTAACTTCATTTGGTTATATTTATACAGACCATTACGGAACATTCACACATTCAATCTTAGTAAATATTCTAATATGTTGGTCATGAAATATTAAAAGATAAATTTTCCTCATAATGGAACTTCAAATAATGGTATTCTTCTTATTAAAAACACAACATTAAGACAAAAGGACTTTGTTTTTATATATTTATAGAATTAATATCATGATGGATTTTTAGGATAACCAAAAAGGGTAGTGTCACTAATTTATGATGAATTCTATCATAAAAAACATTATTCCACGTTTCATGTATGGTGTATTTATAATATATTTTGATAAAACATGTCAAATAATAATGAAATATTCTACAATTAATATACCAAAAATTCCATATAATATCCCCACTTAATCATAATTGATCAGATGACTACCAAAAGGTCTGATTACTCATGTCAAACAAGTCATTCAACTATAGTTTTCTTAGATTAAAATGTAAAATAATTCTGAAATATCTAATATGATCAGTAAATTCTTGGACCAATTATTCTTGTATCCAAATTTATTGACCATTTCAAATCTTCCAAACATGTGCTTCCCTGGAAACACAAACAAACATAGAATAATGCCAATATTAAATGTTATGAAGTATCAACACCAACAAATTTCTTGAGTACTCATTGGTCCATATACAACACTTTTTATAAGATCCCATATTCCATTTTATATCTCATGTTTTCAATTAAAATATAAATTGGTCGTATTTATATAAAAAATAATCTCATGTATCAAATAATTTATAATCAAATGAGTTAATAAAATTCGTCTTTATAGAGTCTTCGAATATATTCCTCATTTTTATGCCTACGGATAAAATACCAAAGATATGTTTTATAGATACCCATCCTTTTCTTAAATTACTATTTCATCATTTCGAATATAAACAACATAATAGTATTACACATAAAGGATCCAAAGGTTTAATGTCTTGGTCAAACTAGGACCATACATAACAAATACAACATCAAGCATAAACATTTATTTAATTTCATCTTCTCTAGCTTCTTATTGGCACTTGTCTTATCCTTAGTACATGTTTCCACATGAGGATATGCATCAAAAGGGGTGATATAGAATCCTAGTAAGAGGATAGATAAGAACAATACATCATGGGGTGGGAATAATCATGACATAGTCAAATGATCATGAACATGAGAGGAGCATTAATAGAAGACATGAAATGTGGCAATGCATAAAAAAGAAACATCATGTCTTAGTGGTTAACTACCACACATACTTTTGAACCAAGATAGCATCTTGTTAACACATAACTTCACATTTAATAATGATATTAATCACTTTACCCAATGCATTGGAGTGCTATATAATTCTGGGTGCACCCGTCACATTAAAACATTCATATTGCTCTATATAAATCCAGGCACACCCGTCACATCATAACATTATCATCATCATGCTTTCCACATAGAACACATATCAAAAATGTACCTAACTAAACCATGGAATGGAATGGGTTTCATATCATAATAACACTTTCATAATCATTGGGTTCCCAAAATAAATAAGGGATAATATACATGTTACAAGAACCGTCCACTTTGAGTGGGAAGTAAAATGGGTGTTCTTAAAAGAAGTGTTCTTTTGGAATTCATTTGTTTGACATAAAATCTAGTGAAAAACATTTATATCCCAAAAAAGTAACAAAAATTATGAAAAAACGTTCTTTATGTAGTTACCATATCAAAGATGGAGTGAAAGGGGGAGAACCCGAAAGAAGAAAATTGGGTTTGAGATTTCCCCTTAACTTGTATCTGAATGCTTCCTTCTCTTTAATGTCCTTTATAATGACATTATATTCACTAATTAGAAATCCAGAAATTTTTTTAAATTAATATGATTCATTATGGTTTCATTAAGTGATTTTATGTTCCTTTATATGAGTTATATAGTTTAAGAACATTATTCAGGAATGTTGGTTTTTATGGTTTTCTTGAGTGGTTCAATTGTATTCTTAAATTGAAGTTCGAGTAGACCATTGGTAAACATCCAGAAATGATATTACATTTTATTAATGGTATTAAAATAGTTGGAATGATATTATAATGAATCATATTATATCCACATGGATAAATCATTAGATAATAATTAAATGATGATTTCTTGGGTTAATTTGGGCGGTTTTTCGATCACAATGAACTTGTTTCAATATATCACATTGAAATATGGCCATAAGTTAGTTCCAGAACTTTAAATAGGAGATAATACATATAAAATATTCTGTTTCAACCATAAAAATGGTTTCATGACCAGATATGAAGGTAGAAATGTAAGAAGAAATCATGTCGTTCTTGAAGGTGATAAATTAACACCTTTCGAACAACGTTCTCTTTAATAAAATAAAAGGAAGAGGTAAAGGGTTTTGGATGATATAATATCCCATTAGAATCATAAAATTACAGTATATGTATAATAATGGAGTTACAATACCATTATTATGAAGATAGTTGGGGAGAGATCACGAAATGATCTTGATCTTGAAAGGAAATTAAAGGAGAAGAGGGAGAGAAATTACCTCTTAAATCCTCCTCTTGAGAATCTCCTTCAGGAAGCTAGATTTGATCTTTTTTATGAGACCAAAAACTCTTGAACATTCTAGAGGGTCTAGGTAGGATGTTTTTTCAGTGTTTAGAGAAGGCCTGTAGCTTGAGAGGTGTGAGGGAATGAGGGTGTGAAGGGTGGCTTTTATAGTGGAGTGGAGAGGGGTTTCCTTAATATAAAATTCACTAGTTTATTAATTTCCCCTAGGACAAGGAATAGTGAGTAATACATGACCAAGAATAGTAATTAAGTCATGTAATTTCGATATTTTAGTGCTTAAATCACTTGTGATGTCAGAAATATTGGGTTTTAATTGAATGTATTTATTCGGTAAATTAATGTATTTTACTATTCACCCAAAATTCAAGTATTTTAGAAAAATCCCAAAAACATACCCCAACCATTTTTCGACATGTAGAATCCAAAAAAGAAATCCATTTTTAAAAAATAATTTCATAAATATTTTTAATTTAATATTTAATTAAAATCATGGTTTATTACAAAAATTAGTTTCTAAGCATTCATTTACTTATTCTAAAATATAGTTACATCATAAATTCACTTGAATATTATTTTTATACTATCATAGGTAAGGTTACTATTAATTAGGGTATGTCACTATTCATATGGGTATGTTACTATTCACAAGGGTAGGTTACTATTCACCAAAAATTATTTTTGTTTTATAAGACTCCAAGAAACATCTAGAACACAACCGTGTATGTCAGATTTTCAAAATTCCAAATACAGAAGTGACAAACAAATGTTTAAAGTTCACTTATGACTTACAAGTTCATTATGTTGTGTTTTCATGTTATGAAATTATTATAAGAAGGGAAATTTCCATTGAAAAACTTTGGTTCGTTATATTCTTCCCCCATTAAGAAATTTTGCCCCCGAAATTTCACTTTATACAAACAGGTGATGATACTTCTCCTTAATTGCATCTTATGGTTCCCAAGTTGCTTCCCCAAACATATGGTTCCTCCACAAAACTTTGATATGATGGGTTGTCTAGTTGCATAGAACCTTATCTCTCTTATCTATGATCTTTACTAGCTGTTCCTCATAGGAGAGATCATCTTCCAGCTGCACCACCTATGAGTTTAGTACATGTGAGGTGTCTGGTATATACTTCCTCAGTATTGATACATGAAAAAAATCATGAACTTGTTCCATATTTGATGGAAGTGAAAGACGATAGGCCACATCTCCTATGTGGTCATGGATCTCAAAGGGGCCAATATACCTTGGTCTTAGCTTCCCTTTCTTCTCAAATCGCATGAATCTCTTCCATGGAGATATTCAAATGAAGACTTTATCTCTAACATCGAACTCTAAGTCTCTTAGAAGGTTGTCATAATATATCTTTTTCTGACTTTGAGTAGCTTTTATATGTTTCTGGGTGACTTTAACCTTCTATGTCATCCCTTAAAAAAGATCGGGTCCAAGTAGCTTTCTTTCTCCAACTTCATACCAACAGGTTGGAGTTCTACATCGCTTCCCATAAAGAGCTTCATATGGAGACATCTGAATACTCGAGTTGAAGCTATTGTTGTATGAGAACTCAACCAATGGGAGATACTGATCCCAACCACCTTTGAATTCTAGAGAGTAGTCTCTTAGCATATCTTCAAGCATCTGAATAGTTCTTTCAGACTCGCCATCAGTTTGGGGGTGATAGGTCATGCTGAAATTTAATTCAGTACTCAAATCATGTTGAAGACTCTTCTAGAATTTAGATGTGAACCCTGGATCACGGTCAGAGGCAATCAAGAGTGGGACACCATGCAGTCTCATCACATCCTTCACATATATCTTTGCAAGTTTTTCAAGCGAGAGATCTTCCCGAATAGCGATAAAATGGGCAGTCTTGGTGAGTCGGTCAACCACAACCCATATCGCATTATCTCCCTTCGACGTCTTCGGGAGACCTGTGACAAATTATATAATAACATTTTCCCATTTCCACATTGGTATAGGCAATGGCAGTGTCATTCCTTTGGACTTTTTTCACTTAGCTTTAACTTGCTGACATATCAAACACTTTGATATATATTACAAAATATCTTTCTTCAATTTATCACAATAAAAGTGTTCTCAGAGATCATGGTACATCTTGGTACTCCCAGGATGGATAGAGAATGTTGAGCTATGTGCATTTTCCAATAGCTCCTTCATTATCCTGGGTGATGAAGGCACACAAATCTGCGTTGCAAACCGAATCACACCATCATCGTCGATGTGGAACTCTTGCAGCTTCCCTTCTTTTACTGCATTCACCCTCTTTTGTATCTCCACATCATCCTTTTGTGCTTCCTTAATCTTCTCCTAGTTGGATATATGCGCAATAATTTGGGCAAGGTAGGATTTATACCCTGCCCTTATGATTTCCAAATCCATCCTTTGCATATCTAAGAAAATAGGGTCTTTCTCAATCTGCAGCATAGATAGAGTAGCAGGTTCTTTTCTTCTTAGAGCATCAGCTAACTTGTTCACCTTTCCAGGATGATAGTGAATAGAGAAATCATAATCCTTGATTAGCTCTATCCATCTCCTTTGACACATATTGAGCTCCTTTTGTGTGAATATATACATTAGGCTCTTTTGGTCGGTGTATATGTCACTATTCCCACCATAAAGGTAGAGCTACCATATTTTCAAGGCAAAAATCACAGCTGCCAGCTCTAGATCATGCATTGGGTAGTTCTGCTCATGGATCTTCAACTTCCGTGAGGTGAATTATAAGCCCCGACCTTAAACATTACTTAATCTTGAGTTATTACAAGAATACACATTGAGGATCTTTTCAGGTTAAGAGTTTTATATAATTAGGACTTAACTATTACATCTCAAAAGATTACAATGTAGACACTTCTACTATGTTTCTATTTTTTTTAATAAAATAAAAACTCTTAAAAAGAAACATGTCTAGTTCCATGTTTTAGAGATCATGTCTTTCCTTGATCCCATACTTGACCCTATTCATATTTAAGTCCAATGGAAAACATTTCAAAAACATGGGATGATCATAAAAAGCCCAATAAAGGATACACAAAGAAACAAAACTGTTATTTTTTCAAAACAACAAGTAAATCATGAATACGTTATCAAAGTAATACTTTTCACCTTTATGAAGTAGTAAATACTCTACACGAAATAAAATATCACTACTTATCCTTGGTAACCAAAATATTACCATAAACCCATATAAAGAATATATAACATATAAAGGTAACGTGGGACATAAAAATACTTAAATGGAATAACCATATGGTCGACTTCCACACATATCACTAAATGGAATAGCCATTCGGCCGACATCCATACCCAATGCATTGGAGGTTATAACGTAACCACCCATCTTGGTATTCATAGCACCAACCATCATATGGTTTATCACATAACCACCCTTCAAATGTCCAAGTACCATTATAAAATCATAACACATAAAACAATTATAAAGATAGGAAAACATTTCCACAATTCAATCACAATATATCACTTAAATATATTGACATAACAAATCCATTATCAGAACCATTTTCAATTCCAAAATACATAAAAGAGTATATGGTATTTATTTACTTTTAAAAACATTATGGCTTGTTGAGGAAGCCAAAGATCAAATAATACTTGCGGTGGCGGAAAGGTTGTTGTCACCATATACATTAAAAAGAAACATACTTTTTGTCGTTTAGTAAAACGATTTTTATAGAAATTATTCCTTTTGAATAAAAGTAAAATTCAAAGGTTTTTATACAGTATATAAAAGAAATTTTTGTATTAGAACAAAATATGAATCAATGAAAGAAGATTGAGATGAAGTCCATTACAAAGTCGGTATCCTTAGATTAAGGATAAATAAATTACACAATTATGTGTGAAAAATATAAATGCACCTAATATAAGAGGATATTAAGTGTAAAACAATCATAGGTCATCCACACATATTTATAGTATGAAAAAATCAAGAAGCATAGGTTTAACCCAAATAATTTAAATTGGGTTATGAAGTTCCCTTACAGAAATCTGATAGCCTAACAACGTCACTTTAAAATTTAGAAAAAGAGATGATGAAAGATAAAAAGGGTATCTCATCATTTGTACATAACATTTACAACAATAAGGATATATAAGAAAATATCCTAACATAATAAGATGTAAATTAAAATACCCAACAAAAATAAGCCTTTTAAAAAGAGGAGTGTGAAAGGTTCCCTTACCGATTTGGGTAACTTTTGAAACGTACACCCCATGAAAGAAGGACAATACAACATTGATGTAAATACTCATAAACAAAAGTATATTACACAAAGAGTATAATAATGGGTAGTACAAATACCACTCAAAGGAAATGGTGGCAAATGTAGCATAAATCTCACGGGAATAAAAGTGAGATGAAAAACCCCTTACGAAAACTCAGCAGCCTAACAGTGCCACTAAAAACATCCAAAATGGTTTGATGAGATCAAATAGGGTCTCTCATCAAGTGCCATAAAAATTACAGTAAGAGGGATATAAAATAAAATCCCCCAATATAAGAAATATGAGCTTAAAATAAATTACATAAAAGAGAGTACTTAAAAAGAAAGATAGAGGTAGGATCCCTTACCTCACACTAGTGCAGAAAACGTGTTTTACGTCTGTTATTTTTCATTTTTTACGTCGTTTTTTAGCCAACGTTAATAAAGAAGACGTTATAAATAATGTTTTTTATGTCGTTTATTTAAAAACTGACATCAAAAACATAACATCGTGATGTTTATCACATTGGTTAATTAAAAAAACGTGAAAAACCCGAGGGAGTGAGGTTTATAACGTCGGTTATTATATAATCGATGTGATAAACCAGGGGGGTTTATCACGTCGGTTATTAATTAACCAATGTGATAAACTCCTAGGAAATGGTTTATCACGTCGGTTATATAATAACTGACGTTCTAAACCAGTCTGGGGGGTTTCTCACATCGGTTAATAAATAACCAACGTGATAAAAGGCCTGGGAAATGGTTTATCACATAGGTTATTTAATAACCGATGTGATAAACCATATCCTAAGCCTTTTATCACCTCGGTTATTTATTAATTTATGTGAGAAACCATTTTCCAGTCCTTTTATCATGTCGGTTATTTAATAACCAACGTGATTAACCATTTCTCAGGCCTTTTATCACGTCGGTTATTAAATAACCAACATGATAAAAAATTTCCCAAGCCTTTTATCACATCAGTTATGAAATAACCAAAGTGAAAAAACGTGCCACAGGTTTTTATCACATTGGTTATTAAAAAAACTGACGTGATAAACCCTTCCTGATTTCTTTATCACGTTAGTTATAAAATAACCGACGTGGAAGCCAATTTTTTTTTAAATAAAAATTGAATGCAGTCCTCTGCTCTCCCCCAGAATCAACCAGAAACCAAATCAAGAAATCATACCACAAAAACAGAAGGAGATCAAAACAATAACTAAAGCAAATTTAAGCATTTACATTGATAACATATAAAACGTACCCCACTTGATAGCCCCCACCCTCATGTATACCCCCTGGACAGCCCTCCCCCACCCCATTGGAGCCCCCACCACACCCCTGGACTACCCTCGACCCCCTGGATAGCCCCAAACACCCCTTAACAGCCCTAAACACTCCTTGACAACCCCCACCCTCTTGAACAGCACCCCCTCACCCCACTTGACAGCCCCCACCCAATTAGAGCCCCCACCACACCCCTAGACCCCCCCCCCTGACCCCCTAGACATCCCCAAACACCCCTCGACAACCCCCCACCCTATTGAACAGCACCCCCTCACCCCACTTGATATCCCCCACCACCTTGGAACCCCCACCACACCCATAGACTGCCCCCCAACCCCCTAGACAGCCCCAAAAACCCCTCGACAACCCCCCACCCTCCTGAACAGCACCCCCTCATCCCCTCACCTGACCTGACAGCCCCCACCACACCCCTGGACTACCCTCTGACCCCCTGGACCACCCCAAACACCCCTCGACAACCCCCCACCCTCCTGAACAGCACCCCCTCACCCCACTTTATAGCACCCACCCCATTGGAGCCCCCACCACACCCTTGGACTACCCCCCGACCCCCTGGACAGCCCCAAACACCCCCCAACAACCCCCCACCATCCAGACCAGCACCCCCTCACCCCACTTAACAGCCCCCATCCCATTGGAGCCCCCACCACACCCCTATAATGCCCGCCAACCCTTTGGATAGCCCTAAACATCCCTCGACAACCCCCCACCCTCCTGAATAGCACCCCCTCACCCCCTCACCCCCTCACCGCACTTGACAGCCCCCAACACACCCCTGGACTGCCCCCTGATCCCCTGGACAGCTCCAAACTCCCCGGGATAACCCCCCTACCCTCATGTATACCCCCCACACCCTGGACAGCCCTCCCCCACCCCATTGGATCCCCCACCACACCCCTGGACAGCCCCAAACACCCCTAGACAACCCCCCCCCCCCACCCCCCCCACCCCCCACCCCACCCTCATGTATACCCCCCCACCCCCTGGGCAGCACTCCCAACCCCTGGATAGCCCTCCTACACCCCTGGACAGCCCTCACACCCCCCTGGACTACCCCCCGACCCCACCAGATGACCCTCCCAGACCCCTGGACACCCCCCAACCCCATTGAACACCCCCCCCCCACCCCACACCCTTGGAACCCCTCCCCCCCCCAGACCAGAATCCATACCATAAAAACCACCATAAGTAGACCAAAATAAGAAGTAGAGACAAATTAAACATTCATATATATAACATTCAAAACTTACACTGTCAACTTCAAAAAAAAACTAAATCCAACCTAAACAACTACCAAATACACAATTACAATGACAATATTCAAAATTAAATTTTACGTTACAAACAACTAAAATTCAATCAAACCTATAAAATAATTTGACCACTCCACTTGTAAGTGTTTTATATCTTCAGTAGTATAGGGTTTAGGGTCATAAAAAAGCTACAAATGAAAAGGAAAGTATTTAACGTGTATAATGAATAAATCAAATTGAAATATTATGGAAAATTTTAAGAAGAAATCTTACCAGGTCAAAATTCACAACTGTCCAAGTTGTTGTTATTTTATACATAAATCTTAACATATAATATCTGCATTCGATGACGCCTTGTTTTTCTTGAAAATTTTGTTTGAATGAGTGTAAATTCAATATATTATTTTTATGTAATAAATCCAAAAGTACAAATTATAAAGGATACACTAGTGCAGAAAACGTTATTTACATCACCATTTTTTACATTGGTTATATATAACCGATGTGATAATCTGTGAAACGTGGATCTTTACATCGGTTATTTTATAACTGATGTAACAAATGCGGCGAGTAGATTTTCAACGTCAGTTTTTTTAATAACTGACATTACAAATCGCACCTGTTCGGTTTTTACATTGGTTATAAATAAACCGACATTAAAACTCAAAGCGCGGGGGTTTTTTACGTCAGTTATCAAATAAACGATGTAAAAAACCAAAGCTCGGGGGGTTTTTTACGTCGGTTTTAAAATAACCGACGTTATAAATTTAAAAAATATATTATAACGTCAGTTATATAATAACCGATGTTATAAAACATTTAAAAAATTAAAGCCCCGTGGACTGTCATTTACGATTTTTCGATTGACAGTCCGTCGGCTCGTCTCTCTCGCGTGGTAAACCCTAATCGGCTCGTCGATCAACCTGCGTTAAACTCATTTTGGCTTCATTTTTTATCTTCTTTACTCCTCTCAGATCTATCATCTCAAATCACAACACTCAAGTAAGCCTTCCACAAATTTATTTCATTCTTTTTTTTTCACGGATAGTCTATAATTATGTTTTGTGATTTTTTTGTTTAAACTAGGTTAGATTCTTCCATTTCAAACCCTATTACATATTTTTGAATATAGTTGGATTTTTATTTCCTAACCATCCACTATGAATAAAATAATTTCTATGTATGAATTATGAAATGTTATTTTCTATTATAGGAGTGATCCATCACTGGCTTTTTATTTCCTAACCATCCACTATGAAAAAAAATTATTCTTATTCCATTCAATTTTGAATACCATGTTTTCTATTCCTTTGATTGAAGGGTGTTAAACAAGATATCATATATAAAATGATTGAGAAAATTCTTGACTAAACTATATAATCATTATTTATATGGTTTCAATACCATATAATCCTTGAATGGTATCTACCAAGAAATTTATTTAGTATCATTTGGAACCCATTTATATTACATGGGATTATCATGTTTATTGATTGAATAATAAATTTTTTATTTATATGATTCCATTTTAAATGGATATTAAACCCATTTTTTCCATGTATTCTTTGTGATATAATGATTATTGATTTTATATCTCACACATAGGTATGGATGTTGATGGGTGGGGTCATATATCATCATCCACTTCATTGATTTTGTTTTATATCTCATAAGATAGTAAGGTGTGGATATAATAAGTTTGTTCAAAAAGGCATGGGAATAATATTTTTTCACACATGTTAATGTGTGGACATAATGTGTAGACATAATGAGTTTATTTGATGTAGGTTTTTATTTTTCATAGATTACTTCATAAAGTGGTCTTGGTTCATTTGATTTTGTGTTTCCTTTGACACCACCCCCCCACAATGACTATGATATCTCATTGCCATGTTTTTCTCTAATTGTTCTCTCATACACATTTTGGATTTGATGGTTGATTAAAAACATATTTATTCAAATATTTAAGCTGGATTATATGCATTTTTTAGGATTATATTGTTGTTTTATGCCACTTTATTTAATATTCTATCCAATACTAACACCCTTTCTAGTAAGAAAAATTTCATAAAAATACGATTGGACACTTCATCATATTTCATGAAACATTTTTAATAATGTCACATTTTTAAAAAAAAATATGTTATATCAAAGATGTGGAAACGGGTGGTGTCCGCGGGGGTGTCCAAGGGGGTGGGTGGGTATGAGTGGCTGTCCACGTGGGTGGGGGCCTGTCCAGAGGGTTTTGGGGGTTGTCCGGTGGGGTGGGGGTTGTCCAGAGGGTTGGGGTGTCTAGGGGGTCTTCAAGGGGTAGGGGTGGGGGTGGTGTCCAGGAGGTGTGGGGGTGCTGTCTAGAGGGGTGGGGGCTGTTCGGAGGGTTGGGGGGTGTCCAGGGGTGGTCCAAGGGGGTGGGTGGGTGTGGGGGGCTGTTCAAGGGGGTGGGGGCCTATCCAGAGGGTTTTGGGGGTTGTACAGGGGGTGGGGTTGATTCTCAGGTTTACTCCATTTTCTCCAATTTTCTATCAACTATGTAGGCGTCATGGTTTTCTTTGATTCAATGAAATTTAAAACTGTTATATCTAACTATATTTTGTTTTAAAAATAATATTGAAGCATATTTTTTTTAAATACCCATAGATTTGTTTTATATTTTAAATTGTTTTACATTCAAATTATGATTTTTTTCATATAAACATATATTTGTCTTATCTTAAAAATATATATATATTTTTTATATTTGTTATAGGTAATAATGAGTCGAAGTTGGATTACGTCACATCGAATGAGCAATGAATTTGAGGAAGGTGTTGATTCCTTTTTGGAATTTTCAAAACGAAATGTTCCAAGTAGTGACATTTTTTTCTGTCCATGCCTGAAATGTTTGAATATGAAGAAGTTGAAAAGTAGAGAGACAAAAGATCATATGATTTTTCATGGTTTTAATCCGAGTTATAGCCCTTGGATTTGGCATGGTGAAACTGGACAGAATGTCACTGATGATGATGATTCTCAAGATGGTAACTCTGATGGAATTGAAGAAATGATTCGCGATATTGTAGCAGAACAAATTGAGATAGAACCGACAGTTGCGCATCTATATGGTGATGCTGAAAACCCATTATATCCTGGTTGTACAGATTTTATGGTTTTTTCGGCGGTGTTAAGATTGATTAACCTGAAGGCCAAACATGGATGGAGTGACAGAAGTTTTACAGAGCTGCTACAATTGATGAAAGACATTCTTCCAAAAGATAACGATCTTCCAGATTCACATTACAAAGCCAAGAAAATATTATGCCCGATGGGATTGGGATACAAGAAAATACATGCCTGTCTGAATGACTGCATTTATATAGGAATGAATTTGAATTTCTGTCAGATTGTCCTAAATGTGGGACATCACGGTATAAGGTGAAAGCAAAATCACAGGCTGGTGCAGAGATTACAAAGCTCCCTTCAAAGGTATTTTGGTATCTTCCTATAATTAATCGTTTCAAACGTTTATTTGATAATTCACATGATGCAAAAAGGTTAAGATGGAATGTTGATGTTGATGCTCCTTTCATCACAGAATCTCAAGATTGGAAAAGGGTAAGATCTGAGATTAAAATGGTTCGACCTTTGAATAAAATATCAAAAATCGACAAAGGGATGAACAAGGAGAAATTTTCCAATATGCCACGCAAGTCTCCTCATGGTCGCGCAAGTCCACTTGCGCGACGCGCTATGGCATGCAAGACACTTGTGCGACCTAAGTGATAACCGCCCGGTAACCGCCCGGGGTCTTCTCCTGGCTATAAATAGACCCTGTGGGCCCCCCATTCGAGGAGGATTTTTTCCAGAAACTCAGATTTAAGCTCTCGATGCCCAAGTCTCTTCTCAAAGCTTCCGGAACACTTATAAGGTAATTTCTTACCTAGAATGGAAGATCTAAAGAGAGGGAGGAAGGCCTAAGTGTTGAAACTCATCAACACTTGCGCGCCTGAGTGGCCAGCCCTTAAGGGAAGTGGACACACTTGCGCGCCACCTTACTCCTTCGATAGAACTTGCGCGTCCCTTTACTAGAAGAACCTAAAGGGGATTATAAAGGCTTTAATAAAGAGTCGCTCAAGTATTTCAATGCTGGTTGAAAATCGCGCAAGTACCCCACATGTCGCGCAGGTATACCTGTGCGATCAATACTTGTGCGCCCACGCAAGACTTGCGCGCCTTTCAAGACTTGCATGCCCCTGCCTTTTTTGGGTGCCCATATTGCTCATTTTACCCCTCTTAAGCTATTTCACCTTTCCTATTCAAGATTCAGTCTTCAAGACACTCTTCAAATCCATTTATGGCATGATTTCTTTATTTGACTTCCTTATCTGAAAGGCATTCTATGGAATATCTCTCAAAACATAGTGATTTATACATCTTTATGTCACTAAAAGATCGAGAGTTCGTTCATTCAACCTCATCCTTTAAGATGAGAGAATCCTTAAACTGGGTCTCCTTTTCAGGAATAATCCCCAGTTATAATTCCTTTAACCTGGGACTCCTTTTCAGGAGTAAGTCCCAATCATAATTCTTTAACCTGGGATTCTTTTTCCGGAATAGGTCCCAATCATAATTTTGGGCCTCCTTTTCAGGAGTAAGTCCCAAGTCCCTTAAATTCTCTTTAACCAGTCCTAAATTACATTTGATATGGGATTCCTTCTCAGGAGTAAAACCCAATTATCAATCATCTCCTAATTTGGGTTTCCTTTTCAGGAATAAGTCCCAAGTTAGAGTATTCAAATCTCCATGAAGCACATATACCTTTATGGACCCTGTTCCTGGATTATCTCCCTAAAGTAAATCCTAACCATCATTTATCTTGGCAGTAATACATACATAAGCCCCAAACTATTTCTTATGATTACATATTTCATGGCCCAATTGTCTATTTTATTACCAATACCTCTTGTTTCTCACACCGAGCATGACTCACGTGAGCTTAGAGGGTAAAGGTAATTATGACATCTTTCTTTGAGCCATCAATCATAAACATCATACTCCCTCGCTCGAACTACGTGGTTTCTGATTCCTTTTCCAAAACAAAGGATACGTAGGTAGCCCATCTACGGGTTCGATCCCAACTCTGAAATAATCCATGTCCTTCTGAATGACGATAAACTTCAAGTTCCCCACTGAGTGGCTTTAAAACCAGCCTGGTCATCATGATGACCAAGAGACTTTTATATAAATGTTTTGAAGGATACCATTGACCAAGAATCTCTAAATAGATACAGATGATTCTCTATTGATGAAGAACCTCAAATACATATAAAAGATTCTCTGAATTTCTTACATATTTAATCATTGATTGTTAAAACTAAAGGAAAGCTCATTTTATACTTGGTAATGTAATAAAGATTCATGAAAATAAATTAAATCTATAAAGAGAGTCCTGGAGTAGACAATAATTACCCTAAAAAAGGTGTGATGAGTCCGACCTCCCATCCTCTCGACCAATGAAAATTCCTAAGCCTCATTAGTCCACAAACTAATGAGCGCCTACCTTTGGAAAGTAGGTCCAAATGGATGTGGAATCATTGGATGTTTCCGGTTCTAGGAACAAACCCGATAGAAACCGATCGGAACGTTTGAATCTCCCATCCAGGAGGTCATCCCCAAATTCCGAGGGAAACAAAAAATGGTGAACCCGACGTGAATCCTTAACCAAGTTAATGTGATGTTTTACCTATTTGTTAAATCCCCTATTTAAAAGTCAGTAAGAGGGCTAAAAAACAATCATTGACATGTGTTCTCATCCAAAGGATGAAGTGGATGAATTTATCTTGATTATGTCTCTTATATCAAACAGGAACTCTTTTCCAAGATCTTCTATATTTCCATAATGGCTGCTCTCAAATTCACACCTGTGAATACTTCTGCTGCAAATACCAATGCTGCTATTCCTACTGGATCTTCATCCGCTCTGAGGATGACATCACCTACTCAGCGTCTTCAACGCTGAGTATCAAATGTGCTGGTTAAGGAGTACCGTCAACATGGTACCATCCCAACTCTGGAGCCTGCCCGACAGGCCCTCCAAGTGAACAACTCACATAGGTCGTCCGGACAAAGACGACCAGTGATCAAGAGGCAGGCAGTGCTGACTACCATCTCCAACCGTTTCGGGTCGTTATCCCCGGAACGCAATTTCCATTCACTCCCTTACTCTAGGGAAGTGAATAAGCAGGTCCCTTGGGACCTTAATTCAAAAAGACAGGAGTCCTTCCCGAGGACTCCCATCAACAATCGCCGCCAGACTCGTGCGGCAGTGCGCCCTCAACATGATGAGGGTACCGACTCTAGGCGTTCGGCTAAGGTTCTTCGAACCCGAGCAGGCAAGACGAACCGCCAAAGGCGGAATCCGGTTAACAATGGGCAGGTTCTCATCCCTGACATCTCCGGAGAAGTCCACCAACCTAACTTGGTGGCTAACAACGAGCAGGCACACACACCTGCCCGTTTTAATTCCGCTGTCCAGCAGACTCATCTGGCAGCATCACGTTAATCCCTCCAGGAAATTCCGGCGGAGTACTATAGGCAGGAACATACAGCTTCTTATACATCATCAGTTAGTCAGCAGGCTCGTCTGACTACATATGATGGATCTCATCAACTGCGTTTGGCAAAGTGTAATCAGCAGGCACATACACTTGCTAATACTAATCAAGCCTACCAACAGTCTTGCTTGGTAGGACACAGAGAAGTCAGTCGGAAAGCTATGACGACAAACAGGAGGCAGACTCAACTCTCTGCCCCCACACTTTAGTAATGTCAGGATTCACTGACAGGAAAAGGAGGACAGGAGCAGGCACATACACCTACTCCAAGCTCGGAATGGACATATATCCCCGTTCCGGCAGCTGAAGTCACCAAGCATATTTTGTCAATGGTGAAAGAGCAGAAGCAAATTCCTGTTCATATTTTGGATGCTTTCCAGGATATCATAACAGCTTCAGCATCATCTCAGGGAAAGGCACATAAATCTATCCCTAGCAGTGGAGTGACACATCAACGATTCACTCCGGAACAGACACACACATCTGTTCCAGTCCAAGAGGGTTATGGGGCATATTCTCCCATATCATACGGACAACCAATTCAGGCACATACACCTGATTTGAGTGAAGATCATCAGCCTAACCTGACCATCTTTCCTGATCAGGCACATACACCTACTCAGAGCAACCACTTTCGTTAACAAGTTGTTTCCAAAGCGAGTAAGAAGGCATCTAAGAAAAAGATTCGCCCAGCACAGTCAAGAGATCAAAGGCCAATCTGTAACAAGGCCTTGCTCGATGCTAGAGTTCTTGAAGCCCTCGGACATTTATCTGTTGGAATTCAAGATTATACTCCCTCAGTTCCCAATAAAGGGAACATTAATTCCGAAGGTCTTCAACAGACACTTTCTCATGAAGGCTTTCTTCATGACAATTCGATCAATCTTGAAATTTTGTCTTCAGATGAGAGCCACAGGAACCCTCTGTGTGGTCATAAGACCAAGGAGCAAGAGATCTCATCTTTTGTTGTAACCCATTATGGTGGTCCTCCCCATGATGATGATTTTCGCTGCGAAAGTCCTCTCCACGGTAGTGATTCACATTGCTTGGAAAATACTCTAGTGGACAATGTAGTGCCAAGAAATCCCTCTTATCTTGAGGCACTTGCAAATGTGAAACCAGCCATGTCTGATGCTTTATCGCTAGCAATTGAAATACTTTCTCAATCAGAAGATAGCCCAGGGTGTAGGTCATTCTCCAAACCACCCCTAAGTCATGCATCTTCTAGTTTGATCAATGATCTCTCTACCAATCTTGTTGAATCCGATGAAGCAACAAGGAAACACCAACTCTGGTCAAAACATGTAGAAGAATCTTCATTTAATGATGAAGAGGAAATGTTGAACATGAGAAAAAAATTGGCGAAAGGTGCGGTACCAGTCATGTTTTGGCCTTTGGATGACTCCCAGTATGACATTCCAAAGATGTTGAAGGATGATGGAATCCATGATATTCGTCTCAACATATCAAAAACTCTTTGTCAATTGAGGAAGAAGGTATTATCTTATGATGAATATGAAAATCATCTTAATATAATAGAAGGGCTACAACATCAGATTGATTTGGAATCTCTATCAGTCTCTTGGTATCCGAAGGATGAAAAGCAGCAGAGAACCCTTCAACGTTCATGCCTTGGCGCACTAAGAAAATTGTGTCAGTTAATTGCCAATGCCCCATCTGGTGTTCATATCAGAGGATGGGGTGTTCACGGAGCACTACATTTCACAGTGCTTTCCATTCAGCAAAGCCCGCCGAAAATGGTCTCATGCAATGTTATTGCCCATGGCCGGCCACAGTCATTGGGATTTGTTTGTAATCAAAACCTTGCTCAAGAACAGGCTTCAACTAGTTACTCTCAAAATCAAGCATATAGGGAACAAGTTGTTTAATTAATCCTACATCAAGCAGGTGAGAATATTTCACAAGCCTCTCGTATGGAGAAAACACATCATCAAATGACAGAAGTTTCGGAAATCATCCAACGGTCTGTTGAACCAGGTGATAAAAGTGGATACAGGTTAATGCATCCAGCTAATTTCCTAACTAAGGTTCCCAATATCAAGAGAGATTTTAAGAAGGTCTCAGACATAGCATGTCAAGAGCCACCCCAGCTTGTCAGACTGGGGACTTCTTTAACCCAACCCTCAGATTCAACAAATGGGATTCGAGGAGTTGAGCGGAAACAGCAGGAACATCCCCAGTTCACGAGACTAGGGACTCTTTAAAATCATCAATCCCCTCCTCAGAAAATGTTGGTCTTTTCTCGATTGGGGAAGAATCCACAAGAGGAACGAAGATCCAAATTATCAGGAGATTCCCTCCAAGTTATAGCTCGTCAAAAAGTTCCTAAAGGATTGAATCAACAAAAGGCAATGTCTAATCAAAGACATGAAAGAAGACAATATCACAGAAATGTTGATAGAAGGGATGCGATGCATTATGAATCAATCAATGTCATCAATTCCGTTGTTGCTAATCCACCAGAGGAGGTTCACTCAGGGGACTCAGATGAAGAGCGTCCTGCTCAAAAAAATGTACGCACCGATACAAATGAAGAAGGTATGCGTACACGAAGTCAAAGGATTACTCAGAACCTAGGTATTCCACTTCCCTCTCTCCAAAAAGTATCCAACAAAGGGAAAGAAAAGAATCAAGTTATATATCCTTCCTCTGGAGAAGGTCAATCACTCTCATTAGAGAAAAGGTTCTCACAACAGGAGGAAAAAATGAAATAATTAAGAAGGTTGAATGCAGAACTACTTCAGAGTAGTCTTCTTCTTAAGAATGCTGGAGTCCGACAACCGAAGGAATTTGTTGTAGTTACTGAGATGGATCAAGAATATCCTCCTTTATCAATACACCCTCAGAGGTCTAATCCTACGGGTCAAGTGCAACAACGGTTGGCAGTGCAACCATCAGTTGCAGCACCAACCACCACATCTGTCCAAGCTCCATTCATTGCACCTAACCAAGACCAAGTTCAACCAGATGTTTCTCAAAAGTTGATAACTACTATTGAGTCATTAACAGCTCGGTTAGAAACTATGGAAGGGAAATGGGCGCAAGTTCAACCAGAAAATAAATTTTACCCTGAATGGGTAGATTCAATTTCTCCACCATCCAGTTTTGGAAACCCTATTTTCCCTACTTTCAATGGATTAGGCGACCCTGAACAACATTTGACACATTACGTGTCTTTTTGTGATCATATGATGGGAACTCCAGAGCAGCAAGAAGCAGTGAAACTGAGATGCTTCATGCTAACCTTGCAAGGACCAGCTTTTGTCTGGTATACAAGCTTGCAATCCCGGTCAATCATCGGATGGGAGGATCTTTGCCAAAAATTCCTTCTACAATTCAGCTCATCTTTGTCAAAAACGATAGTTTTTTATCTTACAAACTGCAATAAAAGGGAGAATGAAAGAGTCTCTGATTTCATTGCTCGCTGGAAGGGATTAACATATTCCCTGAGTTTAGCACTACCTCAGGAGGAGCTGTTTCCAATCTGTGTGGAAAATTTGTGTGACGAATTACGCATGCCATTGATCCCTATTAAATACA
The DNA here is from genome assembly GCA_963277665.1 of Viscum album. Lineage (NCBI taxonomy): Eukaryota > Viridiplantae > Streptophyta > Magnoliopsida > Santalales > Viscaceae > Viscum > Viscum album. The sequence continues at coordinate 230,509,189 of OY728125.1, forward strand.
CAGGAGGGTTTCGAGATTTTACTTCAATCGCTCAGCAGATTGAGGATTACCTTATACAGGCTAAGGCTAAATCTCCTGTAATTCCATCAGCTCTAGGAAGGATAATGGGTAAAGCGGAAACTGCTACAGTTATGCTTAAACAAGCGCATGTACCTATTTCTACTTCAGAACCTTCATCTTCTCGAAGGGCTCCACCTCCTAAATTCCAACAACAAAGGTCGTTTCGTCCAATTGATCAAAAAGATCAACGACGAAAACAATTTGAGGATTTGAAGAGTAAAACATACTCTTTCCAAAATGAACAAGTTCCTGGTTACTTCATTTCAGCTCTGGAAAATAATTTGGTTCAATTACCAGTGCCCAAGAGGCCAAACAAGGAAGGAGATAAAGACCGTCCCAATTATTGTCCCTTTCATAAAATTTTGGGGCATCCCATCTAGGAGTGTTTTGTCTTCAAAGACCTCCTGCAAAAGATGGTCGACTTGGGACAAGTCAAGTTGAAAGGTTCTTTGACTCAGGTAGTATGTGTTACTGCTACAGTTCCAGAGGAGAAAGGTGAATGGCAAGAAGTCAAAAGCAGAAATGCACAGAAGTATAATGATTGGATGGTCAGAAATACAATCAATCGGACACATGCCATTTTGCGAACACAATTAAAGAAACCAATTGTGTCTTCTACCATGAATATTTCAGTAAAACCCTCTTCGTCAGAGGGAAAGTCCTCAAAGAAACGGCTTGATTCAAATAAGAAAAAAGAATCAGAAGAAGATGAGTATGTGTCAAAGCCTAAATTGTCTTTGCCTCTAGCAGACCTTATGCCATCTACTTCAAAGCCACGGGCACCGCCCCATCAAACGGCACAACCTAAACAGGCTAATCAGGCAGAGTCTTTATCAGACGAAGAGTTAATCTTCGGTTCTGTTAATATGATTCAATTAACAGATCTGTATTCCAGTCGTAATTTCAATTTTGATGAGCCGAATTCCCTGTATCAAATAAGGGAATCTGAGGAAGTTCTAGAGGTTCAGGATACAGGGGAAGATGTGGATCTTTCTGAAGCCACTACTCCAATTCTACCCCTGCTAGCACTGTGTATGCAGTAGAAACTCGTGGTAGAGCCCTTCCGCGAGCTCAAAAATAACAAGCAAGTTCTTCTTCCAATAACCAACTCAGTATTGGCACAGTTATTTTGGAAGACCGATTGAAGGTTCCATCTTCTTTATCTCAGAAAGTAAATGAATCTAATCAGTCTGATCTTCCAAAACCAAGGATGTTGCCAACTTCTATCCCAATACAAGATGCATCAACTTCCAAAGCTTCTGCTTCCAAGGTACCTGCTAAACCGCATATTCCTATTGGGAAACGAAGACCTCTAGATCAAAAGTATGATATATTGAAACACTTGGCCCAAGTACCAGCCAAGTTATCAACTTTGGATTCTTTGAATCTGTCAAAAGATCTTCGGGAAGCACTCATCGAAGCTTTGTCAAATCCTCATGAGTTTGAAGCTGAAATTATTGCAGCTAAAGTCTATCACATAGAGAATAATCCTACAGAATGCCATGCAATGATATCTTTTACTGATAGAGATGAAGATGATGTTGTGCATGGGCACATAAAACCTCTGTACTTATCTGGCAAAGTCAATAGTGTAGATATCCAAAGAGCTTTCATTGACAATGGTTCAGGAGTCAACCTCATGCCCATTCGTACACTTCGTCGATTGGGCCTCACGGAATCTGATTTATCTCCTTCTAACATGATGTTACAAGGATATGATAAAAATAAACAAGAACCACTGGGCGAAGTTACACTCAGAACTCAGTTTGGAGATCTTGTATCTAATTCGGATTTCATGATTGTTGATCAAGACTCAGCTTTCAACGTCTTGCTTGGAAGACCCTGGCTACATTAGCATGTGGTTATCCCTTCATCATACCATCAATGTCTCAAATACTGTTTCAATGGTCAAGTTGGAACATTTTATGGTGATAAGGCCCCATTCAAGACATGTGAGTCTCAATACATTGAGGCGGAATTTTATCACATAAAGGGAAGAGAGAAATCTACAATAAAGGAAATTACCAAAGTTAATGCTCCATATGGTTTGGTGAAGATCCCAATTAATCCATTCACACATGTGAGTACAGATTATGTGTTACCTATCAGTCAAATTGACAAAATAGGCCCAAATCAAAATACTCTTATGGAAAGATCCATAATGTCAATTACGGCAATCGAGTCAGACAACATGGGAGAAATTGGTAACCTACCAAATAGTGATGAAAGCATAATTGGTGATGTTTTCATTTCATCTGCTGAAATCCAAAAGGTCTATACTTCGCCAATCAGGCCATAAGAAGTTATAGCAACATCGGAGGTGAATAATGATGTCAATTCTCAGTCCATCGTCTCCTCTTTATTTCCCAAAGAAGACCCTTTATTATCAATAGGGTCAGAAATGGAAGCTTCTTCTTCAAAATGTGAAAATTTTGACATCTCTTATGATCTTGAAAATTTCATTTTGTCATCTACTATGCAAGTAGAAACGGAAGAAATAGCACGTGATGAAGAGGAAGAGGAAGATCTTAGAGATGCTCCTCTAGCATTTGAAGAGGGTATCTCTACCACTGTGGATGAACTCAGAGAAATAAATCTGGGTACAGAGAAAAATCCACGCCCCACTTTAATTAGTGCAGCCGTGACCCTTGAAGAGCAAGAGATGTATATTTCTTTTCTAAAGCAAAATAAAGATATTTTTTCTTGGAACTATACAGAAATTCATGGGCTTGATCCTGAGGTTGCTACTCATCATTTGGGTTTACCAAAAGAACATAGAGGATTTAAGTAAGCCGCGAGAAGAACACACCCAACTTATGCTTCCAAAATTGAAGCTAAAGTGGATAAGCTGATCAAAACTAATTTTGTCAGAGAAGTTCAGTATCCCAAGTGGTTGGCTAATATTATCCCTGTAAAGAAGAAGAATGGAAAAATTAGGGTTTGCATCGATTTCAGAGATCTTAATCGGTATTGTCCTAAAAATGATTTCCCAGTTCCGATTACAGAACTCTTAATTGATGCGACGGCTGGCTATGAAGTACTTTCTTTAATGGATGGATATTACGGATATAATTAGATCTGAATGGCCCCAGAAGATGAGGAATCTACAGCCTTTAGAGCCCCTCAAGGTGTGTTTTGTTACCGGGTGATGCCATTTGGTTTAAAGAATGCAGGTTCAACATATCAATGCGCCATGCATCGTATCTTCAAACCTTTATTAGGGAAGTTTGTTGAATTCTATGTAGAATATTTGGTGGATAAATCAAAAAAACGTTCTAATCACTTGGCTGATTTGGAAGTCACATTCCACAAGCTTCGACAACATAATTTGAAGATGAACCCCTTAAAATGTGCTTTTGGGGTAACCTCAGGAAAATTTCTCGGCTTTGTTGTACGCCATCGTGGTATTGAAGTCGATCCTGAGAAGACCAAGTCAATCCTTGGTATGTCACCTCCTCAGAATTTGAAAGAATTAAGAGGAATTCAAGGACACTTAGCCTATATTCGGTGTTTCATCCCCAATTTGGCAAGAAAAAGTTTACCCTTTACCAAATTAATGAAAAAAGGAGTCACTTACCAGTGGACTGAAGAATGTCAAGAAGCGTTTGATGTTCTCATGAAATACCTCTTGAGTCCACCGGTACTCATTCCACCTGTTGAAGGAAGACCACTTATCCTCTATGTGATAGCTCTAGAGCGATCATTAGGTTCCTTTCTTGCTCAAAAAAATGATGTTGGGAATGAAAATAGCCTCTACTATCTCAGTAGAACTATGGTTGAAGCAGAAACCCTGTATTCAAGTATTGAGAAGTGCTACCTGGAATTAATCTTTGCAGTTCAGAAACTGAGACACTACCTGCAACATCACGAGGTCCAATTGATATCTCGCAATAATCCGCTCAAATTAATCCTTAGTCATCCAATGCTTACAGGACGTCTAGCAAGGTGGGCAGTTATTTTGCAGCATTTCAACATTCAATATGTGTCTCAAAAGGCGATAAAGGGCCAAGCTCTGGCTGATTTCCTGGATGAACATCCTTCAGTGGAAGACACATCTTCAGATATTGAACTCCCTGATGAGGAAATTTTCTCTATTCAAGAGAATCCTCAAACATGGGAAATGTATTTTGATGGTGCTTCCAGAAGTCCAACAGGGAAAAAAATGGAAAATCCTAAATTCAACAAAGTTGGTTTAGAAATTGTGCTCATTTCTCCAGATAAGGCAATATTACCTTATTCCTTTTTATTGTGGGAAGGTGGTACCAATAATGAAGCCGAATACCAAGCTCTTATCACAGGCTTGGAGTTAGCGCTTCAAGAACAAGTTAATCACTTAAAGGTGAAAGGTGATTCAGACCTGGTAATCAAACAAGTCAATGGGGATTATGCCATCAGAAAAGAAGAATTAATCCCTTTGTATGATTATTTCAGAGAGTTAATGGCGGAATTCCCTTCAGAACCGACATTTTCTTATGTCCCAAGATCACAAAATGCTCAAGATGATGCACTGGCCAATATAGCCACAGCTCTAGCAAATCCAAACCGGGACGAGACAACCATCAATATTGCCCACCATCGTGCAATTTCACCTTATGTTCAAGCCAGAACAGAGGAAATTAATGAAATTAGTCCCATTCCTGAACTATAGGGTCATACTAAAGGATGGATGTCACCTATCAGGGAATACCTTCAAAATGGAACACTTCTACTTGATAGAGCCGAGAAAGAACAAATCCGGAGACGTGTAGCCAATTTTACTCTTTATAATAGCCCAAACCACCTAGAGAAAATTCTCTATAAACGTGGTTTTGATGGAGTTATCTTCAGATGCATTGATGGTGAAGAGACAATGGCTGTCATGAAAGAAGTGCATGCAGGAGTCTGTGGTGCCCACCAGTCTGGACATAAATTGTCTGATCAAATTCGAAGGTTTGGATAGTTTTGGCCTTCAATGATACATGATTGTGTTAATTTCACAAAGAAGTGTCATTCATGCCAAGTATATGACAACTTCATTCATCAACCTCCAGAGTTACTTCATACAGCTAAATACTCGTGGTCATTTGCCACATGGGGAATGGATGTGGTGGGACCTTACCCTTCAGCTACGGCCAAGTAGTTTAAGTACATTCTTACTACTACTGATTTCTTTTCCAAATGGGCAGAGGCAGTACCTCTCAAAGAAGTCAGTTCTAAATGCATTGTTAGCTTCATCAAGTCTAACATCATTACTAGATTTGGTTTCCCTCATACCATATTGACGGACAACGACACCAACTTCTGTTCTTCTGAAGTGAAGAAATTATATCAAGAATACAACATTAAATCCAACCATTCATCTCGGTATCATGAGGCAGCCAATGTCCAAATAGAAGCCTTTAACAAGACTCTTTCAAATATACTAAAAAAGATGGTGGATAAATATAAGAGGTCATGGCCTGATAAACTCTTTCATGCTTTATGGGCTTATCTAACTACCACCCTCAATGCAACGCGGTCAACTCCATATTCGTTGGTATATGTAACGGAAATAGTCTTTCCAATTGAAGTTCAATTGCCCTCACTCAGAGTAGCCATTTGTGATCAGTTATCTACAAATGAGAAATCCCAAAAGCGATTGAATGAATTGGAACGGTTAGATGAGAAAAGATTGTGCACTTTGCACCACTTGGAAATCTATCAGAATCGAATAGCACGAGCTTTTAACAAAAAAGTTTGTCTTTGTTCATTCATTCAGGGAGAATTGGTATTGGTTCTCAGAACACCAATGATACCAGGAAAGAAGCCTCCCAAGCTTGAACCAAAATGGGAAGGACCTTATTCAATACATAAGGTCTACTCCAATAGAGCTTATTCATTAATCTCAATGGATGGAGAAGTCATCACAACTCCAACCAATGCCAGATTTCTGAAGAAATATTTTTTATAAACACAAAATATAGTCCCCAGAACCAAGATTCTTACAAATTGGTTCATACTTTCGTCAAACATGACGTTAAACTGTAGAAAATTCTCTTTCGTCCAACATGAAGTTAAACTGTAGAAAATTCTCTTTCGTCCAACATGACGTTAAACTGTAGAAAATTCTCTTTCGTCCAACATGACGTTAAACTGTAGAAAATTGTCTTTCATCCAACATGATGTTAAACTGTAGAAAAGTATCCTTCCTACTACATGACACTAAACTGTGCGGCACCAGTTCGTCCTTGCTATATGACGTTAAACTACATAGCAATGGTCCAGTATGACATTAAACTGCAACTTCGTCCCACAAGACGTAAAACTATGAAAAAGTTCCCTAAAAGGTCTTGTATGACTTCAAACTACACTATGGTCCTGTATGACTTTAAACTACACCATCCACGGTCTATTCATATGACCATAAACTATTCGCACTTTCTTCCAACATGATGCTAAACTGTATCGTCCCTTTTTCGTCCTACATGATGTTAAACTATGGAAAAATCTCCAATGCGTCCAACATGACGTTAAAATGGTACACTAATCTGTCCTCACTGCACGACATTAAACTACACAGTCCCCCTTTCATTCAATATGACGTTAAACTGTATTGTCCCCGCAACATGACATTAAACTGTGCAGCACCAGTTTGTCCTTGCTATACGACGTTAAACTATACAGCAACGGTCTATGCATAAGACCCTAAACTATTTGAAAGTCCCTTACATCCGGAAAGACGTTAAACTACATAATCATCAAAGGTCTTGTATGACCTTAAACTATACTTATGTCCAACCTGAAATTAAACTGTATTGTCCCCATCATCCTAACTACATGACGCTAAACTGTACAGAAAGTCCTTGATACGTCTTACATGACGCTAAACTGTACTTTGTCCCTGCTACATGACATTAAACTGTGCAGCACCAATAGTCCTAACTGCAAGACTTTAAACTGCATAGTCCCTTCATATGTCCTACATGACGTTAAACTATGTATCGTTAAGTTTGTTGCTACCACTTGTTTCTCACAATGAGTATGACTCACGTGAGCTTAGAGAAAACCTCAACCATAACACTCTCTCTGGGCTACTAACCATGTGTAAATCCCAACATCATTTTTTTTATTAGGTCGTTGTCCCCAATAACAACTTGATTATTAATTCATTCTTTAATTGAATTATGCAGACTTTGATCCTTGCCTTCCAGGCTGGGTACGTAGGCAACCTCCCAAGGTTCAAGCCCAAAATCAATCACTTCACATTGGTTCACCTTCATCTCATACAATGTTGATTCGTGAAACCGCCCCTAGAATCGATATCTTTACATTGGTTCACTTTCATCCTTGTAATACGATGTTAAGTTGTACAACACTTTTGTCTGGTATGACAATAAACTACAATACTCTTTGATTTCCTCATTTGATAGGGAACTATTATTTACATTGATTTTTCAATCATGTTTCATTTCAAAAGACTAGGTGCATACATGGAAATGCCTAAATTTTTTATCTCGGGTTAAAAAATCATTGTACTAAAGTCCCCTTTCACCCTTCACATGTACGAACCAAATTTGTACAAAGGGTATTTCTAGAACTACGTGGTCTTGATTCCCATCCTTATGGGATACGTAGGAATGTTCGAGTATCCCTCGAATCTAGCCCCAAGTCTTTTGATCCTAACCCCAAATTTTACTTTCAGTCCCTTGGATGAAAAGTCCTCATGAAAACACACACTGTGTATTCATTATTATGGTCCGAACTCTATGACCCTAAACTAATATCTCTCATAATTTCGTCCTGCATGAAACTAAACTTCATTTTAAGAACTACGTATGGCTTGATTCTCATTCTTATGAGATACATAGTGAAGTCCAAAATTTCAATTCAGGACCCAGCCACAACATGATTATGGTTATCATTGACCTATGTATCTCTATATACATTGGACAATACCCATCTTTATGTGTTATAATACTAACCTCAAATATTTTCAGATATTCATAACCCTTTTCATGACTTTTAGTCACAAAAATGTCAAACTTCTGAGAATTCTTTTGCCTGACTATGCAGCACATGCCCATAGGCGGCCTTGCATAAATAGTCCACATAACAGACTTGTCAGCCGAAGGATACTATTTATTTGACTATGCAGCCAATACCCTTAGGTGGCCCTGCATAATTCAACCCCCTAATGGGTTAGTTAAATGACGGTAACTTCATTCTTGGGAAGAATGGCTCTTTTGTCCTTATTTGTCTTAAACAACGGTATGTAGGTATCTGCAAGAAAATAGCCATCCTTAACATATTTGTCTCATATCCTTTTCCATGATCTGAAAGTATTCAAGTATATGGTTTATTCTTCTTCCCTACATTTGGGTCAGACCTTCGTAGGAGTGATATTCATCCAGTTCTTCTATAATCTTGTCTGGAAATATCTTTTCCATATTCAAGTACCTCTTTCCATACAGAAAACTCTATACTTTAGAAAATTTGAATCTCCATAAACTTTCACTGACTTTTATCACTAGGAAAGAAAATTTCTTAGAGTTCTTTTTCCTGACTATGTAGCACGTGCCCATAGGTGGCCTTGCATAAACAGTCCACATAAAAGACTTGTCAGCCAAAAGATGTTATTTATTTGACTATGCAGCCAATGCCCTTAGGTGGCCCTGTATAATTCAACCCCCTAACGGGTTTTGTTAAATAATAGTAACTTCATTCTTAGAAATTACTTCTTCTGATGCCTTTTAGCTCTTTTTCATATCATTCCTCAGATTCAAATATTCTTAAGCCATAGTTTACATTTTTCTCCCTCATACTTGAGTATGGTAATATGTTTTCAGAAAAATTGTCAAGGAATTGAATCAATTTTAATCCATTTTGGTCAAATCTATTTCGACCTTAAACACTAGAACCTTTATGTCCGGCGTTCATGACTTTAAACTGCCCACAGAAGACAAAGGAACTCTGAATAAAAGTCATGTTCCAGCTCACTAAATATACATTTTGTATGATTTAGGTAATATTGAGCAATTAAAAAATTCAAAATTTGTAGGGTTATTTGTAATAATCCTAGTAAAAATCAAACTATGCTTACTAGTCCCATTGGCTTAAGTAAATTTGAAGTAGGTGGTAAAAGAATTCAGGTACAAATGATTGAAGATGAAAGTGTTTTTCATTGATACACAAGAGATAGAAGGACATCCACAGACTGGAGTCTCTTCTCTTTTTCAGAAAATTACAAAAGGCTTTCAACATAACTCTTCATTTGATTTAAGGCACCCCGAGCTTCATCAGCAACCACCTGGAATTCATTAATTCAATAGGATAAAATAATAGATGCAGTGATACCAGCTCTTCTTGGAACAATTGAAAAAGAATGTTCTTGAGTGCGGTTTGAGAAAATTTTCTGCTGATCAAACAGTGACTCTGTTTCTGTCCAAGAGACTTGGAAGATGGATACATGGATTTGAGAATGGAGCATTGGAAGTAAAGATCAATTTGGAGAGAGTACTCTTTTCAGATATTTCTCTAATTCCATGTTTTTCCTCTCTCCACCAACCGACAGCGGAAAACATTTTAGCCCATGGGTTTTCCATTTTCATATCTGCAAGCAAATGGCATGGAAGAAGAACTTGAAAGTTCACACCATTGTTGTTGCTCTTAATGCATAGCATAACCGAAATAGAGGAGTCGCAGTACAGCTGCATCTCAGGTGTATAATTCTTTGCATTTGGAACATTGACTCCTTGCATATGACCATGACCACATAGAGGCAGATAGATGCTCTGTGGAAAATTAGGATGATATTTCTTCAAGTACTTAGCCAAATCTGGGAGAGTGTTGTCATAGATATCGTAGTAATAATGGCCAATGATGTTCATCATGTCATCAATCATCTTGCTAGCCAGTTCATCAGTCGTTCCAATTCCCTTGGGAATCATTGAATCTGCACAAAATATGAATAAACTAACTCTTAAATGGGTTTATTTTTTCATAAAATTTGTGAAGAAATTTGAAAAAATAACTAAGGCATTAAGGCGCGCAAGTCTAAAAATTGGTGTGCAAGTGTTCGTGTGTCGCCCTAGGGTTTGACATGAAAGTATAAACCGCGCAAAACCAGATACCTTGAAAGCAGAACGCCATCAAGAAAATATTGGAAAATAGAGCAACTTGCGCGGCTAAGATGACCTGCGCGACGAGAGCTCGAGAGGTTTGAAGTCTGGAAATCCAGATGATTTGTACGGAGGTGAGGCCATGTATTTATAGACCAGGGGACCTATTTGCGCGCCGTACATAGTGCACTCAAGGCCTGCGTGACGCACACTTGCACGCTGCCCTCTGCGCCCTAAAGACTTGCTCGCCACTACTCCTTTGAATGTATTAGATTTTCCTCAGAGTCAAATCCTCTATTTCTCTCCGGATCCAACTCTGAGGTGGGACTTTTGTTGACGCTCCTTTCATCACAGAATCTCAAGATTGGAAAAGGGGAAGATCTGAGATTAAAATGGTTCGACCTTTGAATAAAACATCAAAAATCGACAAAGGGATGAACAAGGAGAAATTTTCCCATATGCCGTGCAATTCTACTCATGGTCGCGCAAGTGGACTTGCGCGACGCACTTTGGTGCACAGGTCACTTGCGCGACCTAAGTGATAACCGCCCGGGGTCTTCTCCTGCCTATTAATAGACCCTGTGGGCCCCCCATTCGAGGAGGATTTTTTCCAGAAACTCGGATTTAAGCTCCCGACGCCCAAGTCTCTTCTCAAAGATTTTGGAACACTTCTAAGGTAATTTCTTACCTAGAATGGAAGATCTAAAGAGAGGGACGAAGGCCTATGTGTTGAAACTCATCAACAATTGCGTGCCTGAGTGGCCAGACCTTAAGGGAAGTGGCCACACTTGCGCGCCACCTTACTCCTTCAATAGAACTTGCGCGTCCCTTTACTGGAAGAACCTCAAGAGGATTCTAAAGGCTTTAATAAAGAGTCGCTCAAGTATATCAATGCTGGCTGAAAATCGCACAAGTACCCCACATGTCACGCAGGTATACCTACGCGACCAATACTTGCGTTCCCACGCAAGACTTGCGAGCCTTTCAAGACTTCTGCACCCTTGCCTTTTTTGGGTGCCCATCTTGCCCATTTTACCCCTCTTAAGCCATTTCACCTTTCTTATTCAAGATTCAGTCTTCAAGACACTCTTCAAGGCCATTTATGGCATGATTTCTTGATTTGACTTCCTTATCTGAAAGGAATTCTATGTAACATCTCTCAAAACATAGTGATTTATACATCTTTATGTCACTAAAAGATCGAGAGTTCATTCATTCAACCTCATCCTTTAAGATGAGAGAATCCTTAAACTGGGTCTCCTTTTCAGGAATAATCCCCAGTTATATGTCCTTTAACCTGGGCCTCCTTTTCAGGAGTAAGTCCCAATCATAATCCTTTAACCTAGGCTTCCTTGTCAGGAATAAGTCCCAGTCATAATTTTGGGCCTCCTTTTCAGGAGTAAGTCCCAAGTCCCTTAAATTCTCTTTAACCAGTCTTAAATTACGTTTGATATGGGATTCCTTCTCAGGAGTAAATCCCAATTATCAATCCTCTCCTAATTTGGGTTTCCTTTTCAGGAATAAGTCCCAAGTTAGTGTATTCAAATCTCTATGAATCACATATACCTTTATGGACCCTGTTCCTGGATTTTCTCTCTAAAGTAAATCCTAACCTTCATTTATCTGGGCAGTCATACATACATAACCCCCAAACCATTTCTTATGATTACATCTTTCATGGCCCAATTGTCTATTTTATTACCAATACCTCTTGTTTATCACACCGAGCATGACTCACGTGAGCTTAGACGGTAAAAGTAATTATGACATCCTTCTTTGAGCCATCAATCATAAACATCATACTCCCTCGCTTGAACTACGTGGGTTCTGATTCCTTTTCCAAAACAAAGGATACGTAGGTAGCTCATCTACGGATTCGATCCCAACTCTGAAATAATCCATGTCCTTCTGAATGATGATAAACTTCAAGTGCCCCACTGAGTGGCTTTAAAACCAGCCTGGTCATCATAATGACCAAGAGACTTTTATATAAATGTTTTGAAGGATACCATTGACCAAGAATCTATAAATAGATACATATGATTCTCTATTGATGAATAACCTCGAATACATATAAAAGATTCTCTAAATTTCTTACATATTTAATCATTGATTGTTAAAACTAAAGGAAAGCTCATTTTATACTCGGTAATGTAATAAGGATTCACAAACATAACTTAAATCTATAAATAGAGTCCCAGAGTAGACAATAATTCCTCTCAAAAGGTGTAATGAGTCCGACCTCCCATCCTCTCAACCAATAAAAATTCCTAAGCCTCATTAGTCCACAAAATAATGAGTGCCTACCTTTGGAAAGTAGGTCCAAATGGATGTGGAATCACTGGATGTTTCTAGTTCTACAAACAAACCCGATAGAAACTGATCAGAACATTTGAATCTCCCATCCAGGAGGTCATCCCTGAATTCCGAGGGAAACAGCTGAAGAGCGGGTATGTGATGGAAAAATACATCATCCAGCTGATTGTACACAATGGAAGAAAATTGATGCGCAGTATTCTACATTTGGAAATGAAATTAGAAATCTCATACTAGGGTTGTGCATAGATGGAATGAATCCATACCGAACACTCAGTAGCACACATAGTTCATGGCCTATTTTATTGGTAATTTACAACCTCTCCCATGAAGTTTGTATGAAGCGCAAATATTTCATGTTGAGTACAATGATCTCTGGTCCAAAGCAGCCCAGTAATGATATTGATGTTTACTTGTCACCGTTGATTGATGGTTTGAAACTGTTATGGGCTGATGGTATTAGGGTGTATGATTCTTATAAAATGGAATATTTTCAACTGCATGCAATGCTTCTATTCACTATAAATGACTTCCCAGTGTATGGAAATTTGTCTGGATATAGTGTTAAATGGCATAAAGCATATCCAATTTGCGAACAACAGACGTCATATTGTCAATTTCATCATGGGAGGAAAACAGTGTACATGGGTCATCGAAAGTTTTTGCCTATGGAACACCCTTATAGAAGACAAAAAAAGGAATTCAATGGCTCACAAGAATTTTATACTGCTCCAAAAACTTTATCCCCTGATCTGTATTTTGAGAGGGTGAAAAACCTTGACGTGACATTGGGAAAGACACAGAAATCTAGTAATGATAGACATATTTGGAAGAAAAGGTCAATTTTGTTTGAGCTACCATATTGGAGGTATCATGAAGTTAAACATAATATTGATGTCATGCACGTGGAGAAGAATATATGTGATTATTTGATTGGAATATTGTTATATATTAAAGGAAATACTAAAGATGGGTTGAATGCAAGATTAGACTTACTATCAATGGGAATACGTTTGGAGTTAGCTCCCACTCCTAAAGGAAGACGAACATTTCTTCCCCCGACTTGTCATACATTATCGAAGAGGGAAAAAATTAGCTTCTTCTAGTGTCTTCATGATACCAAAGTGCCTCAAGGTTATTCTTCTAATGTAAAAACTTTTGTCTCATTGAAGGACTTGAAGTTGATAGGTATGAAATCACATGATTGTCACGTCATGATGCAACAAATTCTACCAGTTTCATTGCATGGAATATTTCCCATTCGTGTCAGAAAGACTATAATGAAGTTGTGTTATTTTTTCAATTCAATTTGTAACAAGGCGATTGATGTGAATGCTTTGAACATTTTGGAAAAGGATGCAATTTTTATACTTTGTCAATTGGAAATGTGTTTTCCTCCAACCTTTTTTGATATAATGGTGCATTTAATGATTCATCTGGTTCGAGAAATAAAGATTTGTGGACCTGTATATCTTCGTTGGATGTATCCTTTTGAAAGGTATATGAAATTATTAAAGGGATATGTTAAACATATATATCGACCTGAATCCTCCATTATTGAAAAGTATATTTTTGAGGAGTTATCAGGGTTTTGTACGAGCTACTTGGCTGCGGCGCAACACATAGGTTTGCCTCCATCTTGCCATGAATGAGTTAATAATGAGGGAAAGGGGATTTGCGGCTTGAAAGTCAAATCTTTGTCAGCTGAACAGATGAAAAAGTTAGAATCATACATCTTGAATAACATAGCTGATGCTCAACCGTATATCACATTGCATATTAATGAGTTGAAACAATGACATCCAAAGAAGAAAGAAATGTGGATTTTGAATGAGCACAACAAAACTTTTTTTTTCATGGATTAAAAAGACTTTGCCTGGTAGATCAGATGTATCGGATACATTAAAATGGATAGTGGGTGGTCCATGTTTAAATGTGATAACATGGCCCGGTTATGACATTAATGGTTATACATTTCATACGAAAGCTCAGGACAACAGAATTGCAGTTCAGAATAGTGTTGTATTGGTGTTTGCAGAAGCAATACATTTTTCGAGTGCTAAGGACAAAAACCCAATTTCTGCATCAAGTGCATATTATGGAGTGATTGAAGACATATGTGAGTTTGATTACTTTAAAATTAAAGTTCTCGTTTTTAACTATAAATGGTTTAACGGTAACAACAGTGTCAGACACGATGAATTTGGAATGACACTTGTTAATCTGAATAGATTGGAAGACACAGCTGATTCTTTTATAATGGAAACACATGCAAAACAAATTTTCTATGTAGTAGATCAATCAGATATGTAGTGGGCTGTTGTTTTACAAGGGAAAAAACAATATGTTGGTGAGGATGAACTTGATGAATATGCTGATTTATGTGAGATCCCTACTTCCATAGAAATATTAAAAGAACATAATGATGATCATGTTGAAGACATAGTTTGTGCCATAAGGAACGATCACGACGAAGTAATTTGGGAAAACAATCCATTTGTACATTCCTAAAATTACAGGTAACATATGTTTATTTCTTGTTTACATTTATTTTTTCCATTAATGTTAGATATTGTAAGTTTTTATTTATTAAAACATGTTTTAAAATAAAATAAGTATATGTTTCTGTTTGTTTTAAGTTTTTTTCGTTTACTTTATCATGTTTATAACCATTACATGAATTATATATCTATTATTTTTGTTCACTAACAATTACTTTACCATGTCTACCATGTTTACCAGGTTTACCATTTTTACCATCTTTACCATCTTTACCATCTTTACCATCTTTACCATTGTTTAACATGCTTACCATATTACCAATGTTTACTATTGTGTAACTTAGTACACTTTTCTATTTTCTGATTACAGTAGTATTAAAATATTTGAATTTGTATATTTGTGAACTAACGTTTGTTTTTTTTTTGATTTGAAGGATAATGATAGATCATTCAGATGATCAACCACAAGATTCTGGAGAGGAGAATATTGCTGGTCATACCTCTGGGGATGAACATTCACATGCTCTTATTACGACAAAGAGTTCAAAGGTTGGTAAACGTGGGTGCACACGTTTACCAAAATTATCACTTGCCCGTACGCAGGATCAGAGGATAGTCGTTGAGTTTGATGATGATGATATTCCTAGAGGTCTGAATGCAAAATATTTTAAGAGTTTTGTTGCAACTCTGGCTAAGAGAAAAGTAAGCATTCTGTATGATGATTGGAGAAGTGTGGATAAAGTGATTATCTCTCAGTTGTGGGAGATGATTTTGGTAAGATCTTTTTCCATTGTTTGACCATTATTTTAATGTTTCTAGTATATATAATATGTTTAACCTCTTCTTTATTAGATGACATTTGATATTCCAGACACTGGAGGAGTCAGGAAGAAATGCTTATTATTGGCTGCCAGGAGATGGAGGGATTTCAAATCAACCCTCTCATCTGATTTCATTTATGGTCATAGAAGTCATGACAACCCATGTCGTATATATTATTTTATAGATGAAGACACATGGAGAAAGTTTTTTGAAATTAGAAGAAAAGATTCATTTCTGGTAAGGGAAATGTAAACTTTTATAAACTTTCTTATTTAAATGATTTTCTTAATGATTTGTTAATGATTTCTTATTCTTAAATTATAGAAAACAAGGAAAGCTCATCAAAAGATCCAATCTAAAAATGTATACCCTCATAGTTTATCTCGGGGAGGGTATGAATTATTGGAAGAACAAATGATGGCGGAATAATTTCAACAACTAAGAGCTGAGTCTTCAAGCTCTGGAGAGGTGGCCCCTTCATCCCCTCCATCTAGACATGAAAAATTTAAGAGAGCTCGGAAGGGATAAAAAGGGAAATATCTTTCGGAAGAATAGAGAATCGTAGCTGAGAGGATTGTAAGATATCTATTTAATTTATTTAAGTTAACTTTTTTCTTCATATAGTTTCAATCATTACAGAAATGTTCAATTAATTAATACAGGACTCTCTTGAGGAGCAGAGTTCAGAGGGGACATTTATAGCTACTGGGAGGGAAGATATTTTTTTGCAGCATTGTGAAGGCCCGAACATCCTGGTCGTGTAAGAGGATATCTGGCAGGTGTATCGGTAAGAAAAGTGTTTCCACATTCTTCAACTTCTAACATTGAGGGGGTTTCTAAAAAAAATAGAATCCTTGGAGGCTGAAGTTCATAATATTAATGCGACGATGGAGGGAAAGATTAGAGAGTCAGTGCAGTCTATGTTTGCAGAAATGCAAAGACAATTTCATACTGCAGCTCCCACTCCTCCACCTCCCCCTGCAGACCCCATTATTTATCCTCCACCTTCGCCAGTAGCTCCCACTCCCCCACCTCAGCCTGCGAACCCCATTTTTTATCCTACGCCTCCGCCGCAGCTTCCTACATATTTCTAGTTGTATATTGATGATTATCAACATTATATTGTAGAATATGGGTTGGTATATTGTATAGGAGATACATTTCATCATCAAAAATTAGAGGTAGATAATCAGAGGGTCACTGTACAGGATATTATAGATAGATCAGCTAGGGTACCAATACCCACAGATGAGGTTGTGATAGTTGGACAGAGTATCGGCCATTTTTTATTTTGGCCATCCAGACTTCTTTGACTCATTACCATAGAGGTATGAATGTTATATCTTTTATTTTATTTTTTTATTAAAGTTGTTTTATTATTTGAAAACTAATATATTTTTCAATTTTTTACAGGAATACTTCAAAGGTAAAGAAATATTGTATAGACAACAACAAAGACAAATGGCTATGACATCAGATACAGATTCAAATGGTCTTGACAGATTGTCAAGATATTCACATTTGTTGTTGGGTTATTATGAGTTTCCAATGGAAGCTCATGTTTATGGACGTGAAATAAGTGTGGGGATTATAAAAACTGATATCATGGAGCTTGTTACTGGAGATAAGTTGGGCATCAACGTGGTGAAAATTTTTTCCATGTAAGTCTTAACACCTTTTCCTTGCATTATATTTATTAAAAATGTCTACTTATGTATGTTTTGTATTAGGTATCTTTATAAAATTTGTGAGAGGAATGATCTGATAGAAGTATATGGATTCATGGACCCACAATTGATTTCCCCTGAAGCATGTGCATTGAATGAGGTACAAAGAATGGTTTATATTGATGAAAGATTTGAAAATAATATAATCACACAATGTTGGATGATGCCTTTTTATGAGAGGTATGAAACACATTTATCTCAAACAGTTAATTATATTTTAATATAAAAAACCACTGACATTAAATTTCCTTTTATCAGTGATCATTTGATGTTAGGGGTTTTTTTCCCAAGGGAGAAAGCTCTTTATTGGATATGCTCTGTCCATGGTGATGTGCAGGAAAGTTTTAAGAATATATTGGAAAATTAAGTTTCAATTTCTAAATAGTTTTATATATTATAATGAATTTTAAATTTACCCCATTTGTATTATTTTCTAATAGTGCATGGGCCTACTTTTGAAAAAACACAAAGAAAAGAAATGCAAAGATCAAATATGTAAATGTGAAGGTAAATTTCCATTTATAATTTGTACTTTTTTATTTATTACATAAAAATAATATATTGAATTTACACTCATTCAAAAATAATTTTCATGAACAACAAGGCGTCATCGAATGCGGATATTATATGTTAAGATTTATGTATGAAATAATAACAACTGGGACAGTTGTGAACTTTGACCTGGTACGATTTCCTCTTAAACTTTGCCATAATATTTCAATTTGATTTATTCATTATACACGTTAACTACCATCTTTTTCATTTTTAGCTTTTTGATGACCCTCAACCCTATAATGCTGAAGACATAAAACACTTACAAGTGGAGTGGTCAAATTATTTTATAGGTTTGATTGAATTTTAGTTGTTTTTAATATAAAATGTAATTTTGAATATTGTCGTTGTAATTGTGTATTTGGTAGTTGTTTAGGTTGGATTTAGTTTTTTTTTTGAAGTTGACATTGTAAGTTTTGAATGTTATATAATTGAATGTTTAATTTTTCTCTACTTCTTGTTTTGGTCTAATTTTGATGGTTTTTCTGGAATGGATTTGGGTCTATGGAGGAGGGGTTCCAAGGGTGTGGGGGTGTGTTCAGTGGGGTTGGGGGGTGTCCAGTGGTCTGGGTGGGCTGTCCGGTGGGGTGGGGGGATAGTCCTGGGGGGTGGTAGGGCTGTCCAGGGGTGTGAGAAGGCGGTCCAGGGGTGTGGGAGTTCTGTCCAGGGGTGGGGGGGTTGTCCAGGGGTGTTTGAGGCTTTCCAGGGGTGTGGTGGGGGCTATAAAGAGGTGTGAGGGTGTGAGGGGGTGTTGTTCAGGCGGGTGGGGGTTGTCAAGGGGTGTTTGGGGTTGTCTGGGGGTCAGGGGTCAGTCCAGGAGTGTGGTGGGGGCTCCAATGTGGTGGGGGAGGGTTGTCCATGGGGTATACATGAGGGTGGGAGCTCCAATGGGGTGGGGGAGGGTTGTCCAGGGGGTATACATGAGGGTGAGGGCTCCAACAGGGTGGGGGAGGGTTGTCCATGGGGTATACATGAGGGTGGGGGTTGTATAGGGGGTAAGTTTTATATGTTATCAATGTACATGCTTAATTTTGATCTACTTCTGTTTTTTTGGTACGATTTCTTGATTTGTTTTTTGGTTGATTCTGGTGGAGAGAATATGACTGGATTCAATTTTAAAAAAAAAATTGGGTTTATCATGTCGGTTATTTAATAACCGACGTGATAAAAGGCTTGGAAAATAGTTTATCACGTTGGTTATTTAATAACCGACATGATAAAAGACCTGGAAAATGTTTATCACGTCGGTTACTTAATAACTGACCTGATAAAAGGCCTGGAAAATGGTTTATCACGTCGGTTATTTAATAACTGACGTGATAAAAGGCCTAGAAAATGGTTTATCACATCTGTTACTTAATAACCGACGTGATAAAAGGCCTGGAAAATGGTTTATCACATCGGTTATTTAATAACCAACGTGATAAACCCCCTCCCGCCGGTTTATCATGGTGGTTATATAATAACCGACATGATAAACCCCCCCTCCCCCTGGTTTTTCACGTCGGTTATATAATAACCAATGTGATAAACCCCCCACACCCCGGTTTATCACATTGGTTATATAATAACCGGCGTGATAAACCCCCCTCACCCCGGTTTATCATGTCAGTTATTAAAAAACCGACGTGATAAACCCCCATCCCCCCAATTTATCACACCGGTTAATAAAAAACTGACGTGATAAACCCCCCCTCCCCCCGGTTTATCACGTCGGTTCTTTAATAACCAACATGATAGACCATTTCCCCATCCTTTTCTCATATCGGTTTTTTAATAACCGACGTGATAAACCATTTTCCAGGCCTTTTATCACGTTGGTTGTTAAATAACTGACGAGATAAACCCTTCCCATTTTCTTTATCATGTCGGTTCTAAAATAACTGACATCATAAACATCACGATTTTATGTTTTTGACGTCGGTTTTTAAATAACTGAAGTCAATAACGTTATTTATAACGTCGCCCGTATTAACGTTGGCTAGAAACCGATGTAAAAAATGAAAAATAACCGACGTAAAAAACGTTTTCTGTACTAGTGATATTTACCTTCACATTTACATATTTGATCTTTACACTCCTTTTCTTTGTGTTTTTTTGAAAGTAGGCCCATGCACTGTTAGAAAGTAATATAAATGGGGTAAATTTAAATTCATTATAATATATAAAACTATTGAGAAATTGAATCTTACTTTTCCAATATATTCTTAAAACTTTTCTGCACATCATCATGGATAGAGCATATCCAATAAAGTGCTTTCTCCCTTGGGTAAAAAACCCCTAACATCCAATGATCACTGATAAAAGGAAATTTAACGTTAGTGGTTTTTTATGTTAAAAGATAATTAACTCTTTGAGAGAAATGTGTTTCATACCTCTCACAAAAAGGCATCATCCAACATTGTGTGACTATATTCTTTTTAAGTCTTTCCGCAATATAAACCATTCTTTGTTCCTCATTCAACGCACATGCTTCAGGGGAAATAAATTGTGGGTCCATGAATCCGTATACATCTGTCAGCTCATTCCTCTCACAAATTTTATAAAGATACCTAATACAAAACATACATAAGTATACATTTTTAATAAATATAATGCAAGGAAAAGGTGTTAATACTTACGTGGAAAAAATTTGCACCACGTTGATTCCCAACTTATCTCCAGTAACAAGCTCCATGATATCAGTTTTCATAATCCCCACACTTATTTCATGTCCACAAACATGAGATTCCATTGGAAACTCATAATGACCCACCAACAAATTTGAATATCTTGACAATCTGTCAATACTACTAGAATTTGTATCTGATGTCATAGCCATTTGTCTTTATTGTTGTCTATACAGTATTTCTTTACCTTTAAGTATTCCTGTAAAAAGAAATTGAAAAATATATTATTTTTCAAATGATAAAACAAATTTAATAAAATAATAAAATAAAAGATATAACATTCATACCTATATGGTAATGAGTCGAAGAAGTCTAGATGCAGAAACTAAAAAATGGTCGATATTATGTCGAACTGTCACCACCTCATCTGTAGGTAATGGTACTCGAGTTGATCTATCTATAATATCATGTATAGTGACCCTCTGATTCTCTACCTCTAATTTTTGATGATGAACTATATCTCTTATACAATATACCAACCCTCATGCTACTATATGATATTGAGAATCATCAACATATAACTCGCAATAAGTAGGAAGTTGTGGCGAAGGAGTAGGATAAAAATGGGGTCTGCAGGCTGAGGTGGGGGAGTGGGAGCAACTGGAGGAGGTGGAGGAAAAATAATGGGGTCTATAGGGGGAGGTGGAGGAGTGGGAGCTGCAGTCTGAAATTTTCTTTGCATGTCTGCAAACATAGACTGCACCGACGCTCTAATCTTGTCCTCCATCATCACATTAATATTATGAGCTTCAGCCTCCAAGGATTTTATTTTTTTTATAAACCCCCTCAAAATTAGAAGTTGAAGAACGTGGAAACACTTTTCTTACTGATACACCTGCTGGATATCCTCTTACACAACCAGGATGTTTGGGCCTTCCCAATGCTACAGAAAACATATCTTCCCTCCTAGTAGCTGTAAATGTCCCCTGTGAACTCTACTCCTCAAGAGTGTCCTGTATTAATTAATTGAACATTTCTGTAATGATGGAAATTATATGAAGAAAATAGTTTATTTAAATAAATAAAATAGATATCTTACAATCCCCTCAGCTAAGATTCTCGATTCTTCCAAAAGATAATTCCCTTTTTTCCCTTTCGATCTCTCTTCTATTTTTCATGTCTAGATGGAGGGGATGGAGGGGCCACCTCTCCAGAGCTTAAAGACTCAGCTCTTAGTTGTTGAAAATTTTCCGCCATCATTTGTTCTTCCAAAAATGCATACGCTCACTGAAATAAACTATGAGGCTATACATTTTTAGATTGTATCTCTTGATGAGCTTTCCTTGTTTTCTGTAAATTAAGAATAAGAAATCATTAACAAAACATTAATAAAATCAATTATATAAGAAATCTTATAAAATTTTACATTTCCCTTACCAAAAATGACTCTTTTCTTTTACTTTCAAAAAACTGTCTCCATGTGTCTTAATCTATAAAAGGATATATACAACATGGATTTTCATGACTTTTATGACTATAAATGAAATCAGATGAGAGAGTTGATTTGAAATCCCTCCATCTCCTGGCAGCCAACGATAAGAATTTCTTCTTGACTTCTCCAGTGTCAGGAATATCAAATTTCATCTAATAAGGAAGAGTTTAAACATATTATATACACTAGAAACATTAAAATAATAGTCAAAAAATAACAAAAGATCTTTCCAAAATCGTCTCCCACAACTGAGATATTATAGCTTTATCCACACTTCTCCAGTCATCATACAAAACGCTTACTTTTCTCTTAGTCTGAGTTGCTACAAAACTCTTAAAATCTTTTGCATTCGGACCTCTAGTAATATCATCATCATCAAACTCAATGACTATCCTCTGATCCTGCATACAGAAAAGTGATAATTTTGGTAAACGTGTGCACCCACGTTTACCAACCTTTTAACTCTTTGTCGTAATAAGAGCATGTGAATGCTCATCCCTAGAGGTGTGACTAGAAATATGATCATCTCCATAATCATGTGGTTGATCAACTGAATGATCTGTCATTATCCTTCAAATCAAAAAAACAAATGTTAGTTCAAAAATATACAAATTAAAATATTTTAATACTATTGTAATTAGAAAATAGAAAAGTGTACTAAGTTAAGTAATAGTAAACATTGGTAATATGGTAAGCGTGTTAAATAATGGTAAATATAGTCAAGATGGTCAAGATGGTCAAGATGGTAAACATGGTAAACATGGTAAACCTGGTAAACATGGTAATGTAATTTTCACTAATCAAAAATAATAGATATATAATTCTTGTAATGGTTATAAACATTATAAAGTAAACTAAACAAACATAAAACAAACAAAAACTTATACTTATTTTGTTTTAAAACATGTTTTGATAAATAAAAAACTTATAATATCTAACATTTATAAAAAAAATAAATGTAAACAAGAAATAAACATATGTTACCTATAATTTTAGGAATGTATAAATGGATTGTTTTCCCAAATTCCTTCGTCGTGATCGTTCCTTATGGCACAAACCATGTCTTCAACTTGCTCATCATTATGTTCTGTTAATATTTCCATGGAAGTAGGGATCTCACATAAATCAGCATCCTCATCAAGTTCATCCTCACCAACATATTGTTTTTTCCTTGTAAAACAACATCCCACTGCATATCTGATTGATCTACTACATAGTAATTTTTTTCATGTGTTTCCATTATAAAAGAATTAGTTGTGTCTTCCAATCTATTCATATTTACAAGTGTCATTCCAAATTCATCGTGTCTGACACTATTGTTACCGATAAACCATTTATAGTTAGAAACATGAACTTTAATTTTAAAGTAATAAACCTCCCATATGTCTTCAATCACTCCATAATATGAACTTGATGTAAAAAATTGGGTTTTTGTCCTTAGAACTCGAAAAATGTAGTGCTTCTGGAAACACCAATACACCACTATTCTGAACTGCACTTCTATTTTTCTGAGCTTTCGTATGAAATGTATAACCATTAATGTCATAACCGGACCATGTTATCACATTTTAACATAGACCACCCACTATCCATTTTAATGCCTCTGATACATCTGATCTACCAAGCAAAGTCTTTTTAATCCATGACAAAAATGTTTTGTTGTGCTCATTCAAAATCCACATTTCTTTCTTCTTTGGATGACATTGCTTCAACTCATTAATATGCAATGTTATATATGGTTGAGCATCAGCTATGTTATTCAAGATGTATGGTTCTAACTTTTTCATCTGTTTAGCTAATAATGATTTGACTTTCAAGCCACGAATCCCCTTTCCCTCATTATTAACTCGTTCATGGAGAGATGGAGGCAAACCTATGTATTGCGCTGTAGCCAAGTAGATCGTACAAAACTCTATTACCTCCTCAGAAATATACTTTTCAATAATGGAGGCTTTAGGTCGATATGGATTTTTAACATACCCCTTTAATATTTTCATATACCTTTCAAATGGATACATCCAACGAAGATATATAGGTCCATAAAGCATTATTTCTCGAACCAGATGAATCATTAAATTCACCATTATATCAAAAAAATTTGGAGGAAAATACATTTCCAATTGACAAACTATAAAAATTGCATCCTTTTCCAAAATGTTCAAATCATTCACATCAATCGCCTTGTTACAAATTGAATTGAAAAAATAACATAACTTCATTATAGTCTTTCTGACACAAATGGGAAATATTCCATGCAATGCAACTAGTAGAATTTGTTGCATCATGACGTGACAATCATGTGATTTCATACCTATCAACTTCAAGTCCTTCAATGAGACAAATTTTTTTACATTTGAAGAATAACCTTGAGGCACTTTGATATCATGAAGACACTAAAGAAAGCTAATTTTCTCCCTCTTCGATAATGTATGACATGCCGAGGGAAGAAATGTTCGTCTTCCTTTAGGAGTGGGAGATAACTCCAAACGTATTCCCATTGATAGTAAGTCTAATCTTGCATTCAACCCATTTTTGTCTTTCCTTTAATATATAACAATGTTCTAATAAAACAATCATAGATATTATTCTCCACATGCATGACATATATATTATGTTTAACTTAATGATAACTCAAATATGGTAGCTCAAAAAATATTGACCTTTTCTTTCAAATATGTCTATCATTACCATATTTTTGTGTCTTTCCCAATGTCACATCAAGGTTTTTCACACTCTCAAAATATAGATCAGGGGATAAAGGTTTTGAAGCAGTATCAAATTCTTGTGAGCCATTGAATTCCTTTTTTATTCTTATATAAGGGTGATCCATAGGCAAAAACTTTCGATGACCCATGTACACTGTTTTCCTCCCATGATGCAATTGACAATATGACATCTGTTGTTCACAAATTGGACATGCTTTATGCCCTTTAACATTGTATCCAGACAAATTTCCATATGCTGGGAAGTCATTTATAGTGAACAAAAGCACTTTATTTAGTTGAAAATATTCCATTTTATAAGAATCATACACCCTAATACCATCAGCCCATAACAGTTTGAAATCATCAATAAATGGTGAAAATTAAACATCAATATCATTGTCGGGTTGCTTTGGACCAGAGATAATTATACTCAACATGACATATTTGTTCTTCATACAAAAATCAGGAGAGAGGTTGTAAATTACCAATAAAACAGGCCATGAACTATGTGTGCTACTGAGGGTTCGGTATGGATTCATTCCATCTGTGCACAACCCTAGTCTGAGATTTCTAATTTCATTTCCAAATGTAGAATACTGCGCATCAATTTTCTTCCATTGTGGACAATCAGCTGGATGACGTATTTTTCCATCACATACCCACTCATTAAAATTCCATCTTAACCTTTTTGCATCATGTGAATTAGCAAATAAACATTTGAAATGATGAATTATAGGAAGATACCAAAATACCTTGGAAGGGAGCTTTGTAATCTCTACATCATCCTGTGATTTTTCTTTCACCTTATATCGTGATGTCCCACATGTAGGACACTCTGACAGAAATTCATATTCCTTCCTATTTATAATGCAGTCATTCAGACAGGAATGTATTTTCTTATATCCCAATCCCATCAGGCATAATATTTTCTTGTCCTTGTAATGTGAATCTTGAAGATCGTTATCTTTTGGAAGAATGTCTTTCATCAATTGTAGGAGCTCTGTAAAACTTTTGTCACTTCATCCTTGTTTCGCTTTCAGGTTAATCAATCCTAACACCACTGACAAAACTATAAAATCTATACAACCAGGATATAATGGTTTTTCAATATCACCATATAGACGCACAACTGTCAGTTCTATCTCAATTTGTTCTGCTACAATATCATGAATCATTTCTTCAATTCCATCAAAGTTACCATCTTGCGAATCATTATCATCAGTGACATTCCATCTAGTTTCACCATGCCAAATCCAAGGGCTGTAACTCGGATTAAAACCATGAAAAATCAGATGATCTTTTATCTCTCTACTTTTCAACTTCTTCATATTCAAACATTTCAGGCAAGGACAGAAAAAAAATGTCACTACTTGGAAAATTTCATTTAGCAAATTCCAAAAAGGCATCAACACCTTCCTCATATTCATTGCTCATTCTATGTGCCATAATCCAACTTCAACTCATTATTACCTATAAAAAATATCAAAAATATATATATATTTTTAAGATAAGACAAATATATGTATATATGAAAGAAATCATAATTTGAATGTAAAACAATTTTGAAATGTAAAAAAATCTATGGGTATTTAAAAAAAATATGCTTGAATATTATTTTTAAAACAAAATATAGTAAGATATAACAGTTTTAAATTCCATTGAATCAAAGAAAACCATGGCGCCTACATGGTTGATAGAAAATTGGAGAAAATGGAGTAAACCTGATAAGCACCCCCACCCCCCGGACAACCCCCAAAACCCTCTAGACAGGCCCACACCCCCTTGGACAGCCCCCCACACCCACCCACCCCCTTGGACCCCCCCCCCCCCCCGGACACCCCCCAACCCTCTGGGAAGCCCCCCCCCCCCACCCCCTAGACATCCCCCCACCCCTCTAGACAGCACCCCCCACCCCTCCTAGACACCACCCCCCACCCCCTACCCCCTTGAACACCCCCCTGGACACCCCCCAACCCACTGGACAACCCCCCCACCCCCTCGGACAACCCCCAAAATGCTCTGGATAGGCCCACACCCCCTTGGACAGCCCCCCACACCCACCCACCCCCTTGGACCCCCCCCCCCCCCCCGGACACCCCCCAACCCTCTGGGTACCCCCCCCCCCCCCACCCCCACCCCCTGGACAGCCCCCACCCCTCTAGACAGCACCCCCACCCTTCCTAGACACCACCCCCCACCCCTACCCCCTTGAACACCCCCTAGACAACCCCTAACCCTCTAGAAAGCCCCCCCACCCCCTCGGACAACCCCCAAAACCCTCTGGACAGGACCCCACCCTCTTGGACAGCCACCCACACCCAACCACCCCCTTGAACACCCCCCCCCCCCCCCTTGGACACCCCCCCCCCCCCACCCTCTGGAGAGCCCCCAACCCCTCTAGACAGCACCTCCCACCCCGCCTGGACACCACCCCCCCCCCCCACCCCCTACCACCTTGAAAACCCCCTAGACACCCCCCAACCCTCTGGACAGCCCCCACCCCCTGAACAACCCCCAACACCCTCTGGACAGGCCCCCACCCCCTTGGACAGCCCCCCACACCCACCCCCTTGGACACCCCCTGGACACCCCCAACCCTCTAGACAGCCCCCCACCCCTGGACAGCCCCCCACCCCTCTAGATAGTACCCCCCACCACTCCTGGACACCACCCCCCACCCCCTACCCCCTTGGACACACCACTGGACACCCCCCAACCATTTGGACAGTCCCCCACCCCCTGGAAAGCACCCCACCCCTCCAGACAGCACCCCCACCCCTCCTGGACACCACCCCCACCCCCTACCCCCTTAGACACCCCCCTAGACACCCCCAACCCTCTGGATAGCCCCCCACCCCCCGTACAACCTCCAAAACCCTCTGGAAAGGCCCCCACCCCCTTGTAAATCCCCCCACACCCACCCACCCCCTTGGACACCCCCTAGGACACCCCCCAACCCTCTGGATAGCCCCCCCCCCCCTAGATAGCCCCCCACCCCTTTAGACAGCAACCCCCACCCCTCCTGGACACCACCCTCACCCCCACCCCCATGGACACCCCACTGGACACCCCCAACCCTTTAGACAGCCCCCCACCCCTTGGACAACACCCACCCCTCCTGGACACCACCCCACACCCCCGACCCCCTTGTACACCCCCCCCCCCCAGACAACCCCAAAACCCTCTGGACAAGATCCACCCCCTTGGACAGCCCCCACACCCACCCACCCCCTTGGACACCCCCCTGGACACCCTCCAACCCTCTGGACAACCCCCCACCCCCCGGACAACCCCCCAAACAATGGTTTACATATAAAAACTAGGCATGGTGAACAACTAAAAACACATGAATTTAATATATACTTTAGCATGAAATAGATGGAATTAAATATTATTAAACATGGCTACTTAAATGATCGTATTATAATTAAAAATAACAAATAATATTCAACTAGTCAAATGATCACAAGTTTTCTCAATAACTAATATCATAATGAGGTAATGGATAATTCTTGAAATCATAAAAATATTGTCAAGGCCTTGGCCAAGGACTCAAAAAATACTATGGTAATCCCTTAG
Source organism: Viscum album (assembly GCA_963277665.1). NCBI lineage: Eukaryota > Viridiplantae > Streptophyta > Magnoliopsida > Santalales > Viscaceae > Viscum > Viscum album. The sequence continues at coordinate 230,537,628 of OY728125.1, forward strand.
CAGAACCCATTTTTATTTGGAATCATGAGACATAGTGAAGCATAGAAGGGCCATAGAGGTCAACAACCATTACATTATATGTCTAATAGATTCTCATATAAAAGAGGATAAACATAAGCAACAACAACACATGAAATATCATTTCTGAATTCGTACATTTAATCAATAACCATTCTATGCAGTAATATATGTGAATGAGATCATTAGTTGTCAATGACAATAAACATTACCATCAATGTCGGGCATTCGCAAAACAAAAACAAACTAAATAGATGTAGTTGAAGCTTACGTGAATATTATGAGTCGATATAATAGATATTGGGATGATAAATAAGATGATGAAGGAAAAAAGAGGTAAGAGGGTTCAAAATGGAAGAATCTTACCTAGTTTAATCACAAAAATCACCAAACATAAATATAGACTATTCGGGAAAAAATGAACGAAATAAATTCGTGGAAGGCTTACTTGAGTGTTGCGAGTTGAGATGATAGATCTGAGGAGACTAAAGATGATAAACGATGAAATAAAAATTATTTTAATGCGGAGAGATCGACAAGACAATTAGGGTTTACCGCGTGAGAGAGACGAACCGCCGGATTGTCAATCGAAAAATCATAAATGACAATCCACGGGGCTTGTTAATTTTTTAAATGTTTTATAACGTCGGTTATTTAATAACCGACATTATAAACTGTTTTTTTACATTTATAACGTTGGTTATTATAATAACCGATGTTATAAATGTATCAGATATAGATTTTTTTAATGTTGGTTATTTTATAACCGACGTAAAAAAATCCGTGTGTTGGTTTTTCACATCGGTTATAGAATAACCGACGTAAAAACACATCAGAAATCATAGTTTTTTACATCGGTTATTGTATAATCGACGTAAAAAACTTTTACGGGTTGTTTTGTTATGTCGGTTATAAAATAACCGATGTCAAAAAGGCCTCAAAATCCACGTTTATTACGTCGGTTATCAAATAACCGACGTAAAAAACACCGCGCTTTGGTTTTTTACATCGGTTAATTTATAACCGATGTAAAAAATGAATGCGCACGCTTTATAACATCTTTTATTAAAATAACCAACGTTAAAAATATACTCACCACATTTTTTACATCGATTATAAAATAATTGATGTAAAAACCCATGTTTCACATATTATCACATCGGTTATATATAACTGACGTAAAAAATGGTGATGTAATAAACATTTTCTACACTAGGGTCAAGTCCGACTTGTCTTGTTTGTTTCTTTATATTCTTGAATAATAAACTAGATTTAATTTCTACTTGATTAAGAACCCTTTTCAAGTTCATTATTCCTTTTATATCGCTTATTACCATGTTATGAACATTATGTAATTATTTAAGTTAATAACGGTCATTTTTTCGATCATTGGTACTTGAGTCAAAAATAGACATCTTATAATTACAAGTTGTTCATGTGGTAAAATATCCATTATATCCAGAATTATATTCATGATGTAGATATCATATATATAATATATACCTATTATATACTTGAATTTATAATATTACATAACATTTATAGGTAATAAATGAAATGTACCGTTCAGGGAGACGGTAAGTCGTACGTACGCATAAACGCTACTTTCATTTCTATTTTGTATTTAATGGAATTAAAAATAAATGATATATATATATATATATTATAATTCTGGTATAATATATATGTCATATAGGTCACATAAGTTCATTAATTTCATTCTTTATACATTCCATGTATTGCATGAACGATTCACATCACTTGAGGGGGTGGTAGTCCACACTTCCTCAAATGAAATTATCACATTTGCACAACATGAAAAGCCTAAAGGTATGCTTTAAATATAAAATACAGAAGAATAGAGAGGATATAAATATAATATATATATCATATATAAAAATAGTTCCATCATAATGGCCACCATGAGAGGTGGTAGGAGAATATAGAACAATCATCCTTTCGTGAGGCAGTAATTCACCATCCACAGAAACAGTATGTTCTTTAACCATTAGATGGAGGTGTCTATAAGTGTAGCTCTAATATTTCTCATGAAAACATCCTAGTATATTTAATATACTAGTGTTGTTAAAAAAGAAAGGAATAAAAAGAGTTTATGGGGTTTGAGAAACAAAATAAAACAAAAGAACATTAGGGAAGACTTTACCTTTAAATCGGGTGACTCCCCTTGGTCTGAACCAAAAGGGTTTCTTGAAGATCTTTCTGCCTAAGGTAAGGCTTCTAAGATGAAGAGAGGGATGTGGAGAGATAAAATGATTAGATTTTGGCCAATCCAATGGCTTGAGAGGTGTGAGTAAGGAGGTATAGGTGGGGGCCTTTTATAAGAGGGATGAGGGGCACTCTTGGATAGTCATAAAATGTCACTTTATTTTAAAATGATTTTCGTATTTTAAAGGTCCCACAAAGATATATTTCGAGTATAAGGTGATAAGGGCTCTAAATCCACCCATAATATATGTTTTTGAAAAGTTTATGCATTAGATGATACATTATATTTTCATTTTATTTAAATCGTTCATTAATGAGGCAATCGATGCATCATCATGGTGACATAAATAAATTAATTTATTTAATGACAAAAAATTATAAATAAATTACTATGATGTTGGAATTATTTTTATCTTTCCAATGAATGTTTATAGTCAAAAATATGACTTGAATAACCCCGTGTAAAAATTGTTTTAGTAAAACAATACATGTTTGTGACACTTTTATTTTTACTTTAAATAAAAAGTTATTAAAGTCATTTTCTTACCCAATTGGCTCCATGGGGTCCCCAAGTTGACCCATGGATTGTTTTGGTCGGACATGACTCATCCAACAATGGTAGGACATTTGTTAAGGACATTTCATATTATTATTAAATTATCTTTACCTTAAATTACACTAATTACCTTTAATCGCGATTAATAAAACATAAAAAATACTATTCACCAAAAATTATTTTCATCCCATTGAACCACATTTTACATCCTAATGACAATCATGTATGTCGGATTTTTGAAATTCAAAACACAGAGGTGGTAAAATTTCATTTAAACGAAAAATCAGTTTTTTAACTACCACTTAGTGGTTTCACTATTCATCAAAAATTGAAGTTTTTTAGAAAAATACCAAAAATTCACCCTAAGTTATATTTGATATTCTGAATTCAAAAATGATGTCTATTTTACAGAATGAAAAAAATATAAGTTTCATTAATCAATTTAATAATTATTTCTCATTGTTAAAACAAATAGCGTGTTTTTAAGAAACAAAATATATCAAAAGATTGACACTAGTTTAAGTCCAATTTCTAAGTGAAATTAATTCCAATGACCACCATCAGATTAAATGGTAAAAATATATTCTAACTACACTTTAAACCCAATTAAAAATATAATCTATCCATATAAATAAATCAGATTAAAAGGAGGTTTTTAATTAAAATACAATATTTTCACAAAAAATGATCTTTATCGGAAAAATAACAAAACTTTACACAAAGTAAATTTTGATGTCCATATTCTAAAGAAGGATTTTATTTGGTACAATATAACATAAAAATCTTTCAAAGTGTGGATTAAAAAAGGGTTCTCCATCAAAAGGTGGTTAATCGACCATTTAATGAATATTAGAATATTTACGCTTCAAATTGGATTCATTCGCATTTTAAACCTCTAACATTTAATGGGTAATAGTAAAAATATTTGACAAACATATATAATAATTTTGTAGTTTTTTCTTTTCATTCCCACCATTAAAATAGCTAGGCATTAACTACCATTTAAAATAATATTATTTTATTATTAGAGTGCAACGTAAGATTTAAAAGAAACTCATTATTGTGTATTGGGTACGCCATCTAGCATAGCATTCCTTTTAAAGTAATATTAATATTTTATTCACAAATATTAATAAACATGAAAATGTAATATTATTTATTTACCTGGGATGTTACATCCTTCCCCCATTTTGGGAATTTCATCCCTGCAATTTTAAAATTGGGCTTGGAAACTTCTTTGAAATCCCCACATCAGAAAAGGAGTAAATTAAACTATCACTTTAAACGAAAGAAAGAAAAGTACCAAGGTCACCCGAGACAACAGGTACTAAGATTCTTTGAAAACATGGATATGGAAGAAGAAAACAAAGGGTTATGTTCTGATGGAGAGTGATAGAAACATTTTTTGGAGAAAGTTAACCACCATAAAATCACAAAATTGTAATGTGTTAAACTGTATTTGATTCCGCAGTAGGAAAAGTTAACAAACAACATTTTAGTTTTAAGTTACTTTTAAAAGAGGAATTTATTTATGATCTTAACTAAATAATAAGGAAACATACTCACTTGTCATGTAGACTTTCATCTTTTACTAGATTTCCAACACAAACTCAAATTTTCTCCAAATGATGAGTATTTCAGGATGACTTTTTCATATTAAGAGCGCTATAATCAACTTCTAGAGAATCACCTAATCCACAAAAAGGAACTATATATTTCCCATGTATTTATACCTTAACCAAAACCAAACTTGTTATAACAATATCAGATAATCCACAAAAGGATAATCCTTTATAAATAGAAAATCTATTCTTAATCTCCAAAATTTGTCCAACACAACCCAAAGTTCAACAAAGACCATTCGATAAACAATTTATCCATAAAATTCATCAAATTAAACCAAACTAAGATTGAAACCCAAATATTTGAAGGATTTAATCACATAGTCTTCCAAGATAAAATTAATATTTATCTCCAATTAAAATCAATTGCTCTTAAAGTGTCATATTGAAAAGTAATTAACCTAATCATATATCCTCCATGATAGGTCAATATTTTCCTAGATAACCCAAAATCAACTTATTCTTGATTCATAAAATTATATAAATAAAAATAATTTGTCATACTAACTTGGGACTTCATGTAGTCCAGTGGTAGGCGATAAATACCAGTCTCACATTGGATGTGGGTTCGATTCCCACAGCTTTGTCCGACGCGATGGGTTGTCACACGGTCTAGGTATTGTCCTTTTTCCAAAACTATATAATTCTCAAAAAATTCCCCAAAAAGAGATAAAATCTTCAAAAATAACCATAACATAATTTAACCACAATTTTATCTCATGCATTTCATTTTCCATCATAACATATAATAACCCATAATTACCTCAAAAGTAAGGATCATATAAACCCTAATGGTTACCTTTATAATTGTTACCTGAACTTCCACATCGAGTTGGTTATCTCATACATGATGCATTAGAGAACTCACCACGGTTCAAGTGGTTAATCACAACTCCTGATCTTTGGTTGAGAAAAAACACAAGATTTCTCATTTCAGCTCCCATATGATTCAGTTGTTCTTTCAGAAAACCATCACAGTTTTCTTCACAACTACTGTCACTTTGGTTCCTACTAGATCCTACCATTTACTAAAACCAAAAAGGTCAGTGTGGGTATATCATCATCATATAATACTATGATATAATTATTCATTTTATCATAATCTCATTCACTTTATCTAAAACTATGAATCTTTCGGAAATCCTAACCATTATGGTAATTTCACTTATGCTTAAAGAATACCCTAACCCATAATGTTATCTAAACCTCCCTCTGATACCAACTATAAGGCCCCAGCCTTAAACATTACTTAATCTTGAGTTATTACAATAATACACATTGAATATATTTTTAGTTTTAGAGTTTTAGGGAATTAGGACATAACAATTACATGTAAAAAGATTACAAAGTAGACACTTATATTATGTTTCCATTTTATTCATAAAATAAAAAATCCTAAAAAGAAACATGTCAAGTTACATGTTTTAGATAGAATGTCTTTCCTTGATCTCATCCTTGACCCTATTCATCTTGATGTCCTATAGAGAACATTTCAAAAACTTGGGATGAGCATAAAAATCCCAGTAAAGGATACACAAAGAAGGAAAACAGTTAGTTTTTCAAAACAACAAGTAAATCATGAATACGTTATCAAAGTAATAAATTTAACCTTTATGAAGTAGTAAATACTCTTCACTAAATAAAATATCAATACTTATCCTTGTAACCAAAATATGACCATAAACCCATATAAATAACACATATGATAAAAAGGTAACTTGGGACATAAACATACTTAAATGTAATAACCATACAGTCGACTTCCACACATATCACTAAATGGAATAGCCATTAGGCCAACTTCCATACCCAATGTATTGGAGATTATAACATAACCACCCATCATGGTATTCACTGCACCACCCGTCATATGGTTTATCACGTAACCACCCGTCAAATGTCCAAGTACCATTATAAAATCATAACACCTAAAACAATTATAATGGAAGGAAAACATTTCCACATTTCAATCACAATATATCTCTTAAATATATTGACAAAACAAATTCATCATCAAAAATATTTTTAATACCAAAATACATAAAATATTATATGGTATTTATTTACTTTTAAAAACATTATGGCTTGTTGAGGAAGCCAAATATTAAATAATACTCGTAGCGGCGGAAAGGTCGTTGTCACCGCGTACGTTAAAAAGAAACATACTTTTTGTCATTTAGTAAAACTCTTTGTATAAAAAAGATTCCTTTTGAATAAAATTAAAATTAAAATGGTTTTATACAGCATATAAAAGAAATTCTTATATTAGAACAAAATATGCCTCAGTGAAAGGATATTGAGATGACGTCCCTTACAAAGTCGGTATCCTTAGATTAAGGATAAATCAATTACATAATTATCTGTGAAAAATATAAATAAACATAATATAAGAGGATTTTAAGTGTAAAAAAAATAAGAGGTCATCCAAAAATATTCATAGTATGACAAAATAAAGAACTATAGGTTTAACGCAAAGAATTGAAATTGGGTTAAGAAGTTCCCTTACAGAAATCTGACAGCCTAACGATGTCACTTTAACATTTAGAAAAAGATATGATGAGAGATAAAAAGGGTATCTCATCACTTGTACATAACATTTACAATAATAATTATATATAATACCATATCCTAACATAATAATATGTAAATTAAAATTCCTAACAAAAATAATTCTTTTAAAAAGAGGAGGGTGAAAGGTTCCCTTATCGATTTGGGTAACTTTCGAAACGTACACCCCATGAAAAAAGGACAATACAACATTAATGTAAATACTCATAAATGAAATTATATTACAGAAAGAGTAGAATAATTGGTAGTACATATACCACTCAAAGGAAATGGTGGAAAATGTATCATAAATCTCATGGGAATCAAAGTGAGATGAAAAACCCCTTACGAAAACTCGGCAGCCTAACGACGCCACTTAAAACTTCCAAAAATGGTTTGATGAGATAAAATATGTTCTATCATCAAATGAACATAAAAACTATAGTAAGATAGATATAAAATAACATCCCCAACATAATAAATATGATCTTAAATGAAATGACAAAAAATAGAGTACTTAAAAAGAAAGAGAGAGGTAGGATCCCTTACCTCAAGTCCGACTTGTCTTGTTCATTTCTTTATATTCCTGAATAATAAACTAGAGTTAATTTATACCTTCATAAGAAAATTTTTTAAGTTCATTATTCCTTTTATATCACTTATTACCATGTTATTAACATTATATAATTATTTAAGTTAATAACGGACGTTTTGTCGATCATTGGTACTTGAGTCAAAAATAAACTTCTTATAATTACAAGTAGTTCATGTGGTAAAATATCCATTATATCCATAATTATATTCATGGTGTAGATATAATATATATCATATATACCCAGTATGTAATTTCATTTATAATATTACACAATATTTAGAGGTAATAAATGAAATGCACCGTTCATGGAGATGGTAATCCATACGTACGCATGAACGCTAATTTCATTTCTATTTCGTATTTAATGGAATTAAAACTAAATGAGATATATTTGTATATTGTATTTCCAGTATAATATATATTTCATATAGGTCACATAAGTTCATTAATTTCATTCTTTAAGCATTCTATGTATTGCATGAATGAGTCACATCATTTGAGGGGGTGGTAGTCCACAATTCCTCAAATGAAATTATCGCATTTGCACAACATGAAAGAATAAAGGTATGTTTTAAATATAAAAAATATATGAATATAGAGGACATAAATATATTTTATATATCATATATAAAAATAGTTCCATCATAATGGAAACCATGAGAGGTGGTAGGAGAAGATAGAACAATCATCGTTTCATGAGGCAGTAATTCACCATCCACGGAAACAGTATGTTCTTTTACCATTAGATGGAGGTGTGTGTATGTGTAGCTAGAATACTTCTCATAACAACATCAAAGTATATTTAAGATACTGGTGTTGTTACAAAAGAAAAGAATAAAATGAGGTTAGGGGTTGGAGAAGCAAAATAAAACAAAAGAACATTAGGGAAGTCTTTACCTTTAAATCATGTAACTCCCCTTGGTTTGAACCAAAAGTATTTCTTGAAGAGATTTCTGCCTAAGGTAAGGCTTCTAGGATGAATAGAGGAATTTTTAGAGATAAAAGGATCAAATTTTGGCCAAGCCAATGGCTTGAGAGGTGTGGGTAAGGGGGTAGAGGTGGGGGCCTTTTATAAGAGGGAGGAGGGGAACTCTTGGAAAGTCATGAAATGTCACTTTATTTTAAAATGCTTTTCGTATTTTAAAGGTCCCACAAAGATATATTTCAAGGAGAATGTGATAAGGTTTCGAAATACACCCATACAATAGGTTTTTTACAGGTTTATGTCTTATATTATACATTATATTTTCATTTTATTTAAATCGTTCTTTAATGAGGTAATCGTTGCATCATCATGGTGTCATAAATAAATTAATTTATATTATGTCTAAAAATTATAAAAAAAAATAATATGATGTAGGAATATATTTAGCTTTCCAAAAAATATTTATAGTCAAAATTATGACTTGTATAACCTAATGTAAAAATTGTTTTAGTAAAAAAATACATGTTTGTGACACTTTTATTTTTACTTTAAATAAAAAGTTATTAATATAATTTTCTTACCCAAGTAGTCATGGGGTCCCCAAGTTGACCCATATATTTTCTTGGTTGTCCATGACTCATCCAATAAGGGTAGTACATGTGTCAAGGTCATTTCATATTATTATAACATTATGTTTACCTTAAATTACACAAATTACCTTTAATAGCGATTAATAAAACTTAAAAGTTACTATTCACCAAAAATTATTTACATCCCATTGAACCACATTTTACATCCTAATAAAAACCATGTATGTTGGATTTTTTAAATTCAAAATAGAGCGGTGGTAAAATTTTATTTAAACGAAAATCAGTTTTTAACTACCACGTAGTGGTTTCACTATTCATCAAAAATTGAAGTTTTTCAGAAAAATACCAAAAATTCACCCTAATCTATATTTGATATTCTGAATTCAAAAATTATGTCTATTTTACAAAATTAAAAACATATAAGTTACATTAATATATTTAATAATTAATTCCCGTTGTCAAAAAAATAACGTGTTTTTAAGAAACAAAATATATCAAAAGATTGACACTAGTTTAAGTCCAATTTCAAAGTGAAATTAATTCCAATTACCACCATTGGATTAAATTGTAAAAATATATTCTAACTAAACTTTAAACCCAATTAAAAAGATAATATATCCACATAAATAAATTAGATTAAAAGGAGGTTTTTAATTAAAATACAATATTTTCACTAAAAATGATCTTTATCAGAAAAATAACAAAAATTTACACAAAGTATATTTTGATGTTCAGATTATAAAAAAGGATTTTATTTGGAACAATATAACATATAAAATTGTCTTAAAGTGGATTTAAAAAGTGTTCGCCATCAAAAGGTGGTTAATCGAACTTTTAAAGAATACTAGAATATTTACGCTTAAAATTGGATTCATTCGCATTTTAAGCCTCTGAAATTTATTGGATAAAAGTAAAAATATTTAACCAACATATATAATCATTTTTAAGTTAGTTCTTTACATTCATTCCATTACAATGGCTAGGCGTTAACAACCATTTAAAATAATATTATTTTATTTTAAGAGTGCAACATAAGATTTCAAAAAAACTTCTTGTTGTGTATTGGGTTCGCCATAGAGCATAGCGTTCCCTTTAAAGTAATATTAATATTTTAATCACAAATATTAATAAATATAAAAATTTAATATTCTTTATTTACTTGGGATGTTACAACCTTCCCCCTTTTGGGAATTGCGTCCTCACAATTTTAAAATTGGGCTTGGAAACTTCTTTGAATGCCCCACATCAGAAAAGGAGTAACTTAAACTATCACTTTAAATGAAAAAAAGAAAATTACCAAGGTCACCTGAGACAACAGGTACTAGGATTCCATGAAAAAATGGATATGGAAGAAACAAAAGGGTTAAGTTCTGATGGAGAGTGATAGAAACATGTTTAGGAGAAAGTTAACCACCAGAAAATCACAAACTTGTGATGGGTTAAACGGTATTTGATTCCCCCGTAGGAAACATTTACTAACAACATTTTAGTTTTATGTTACTTTTGAAACAGGAATTTATTTATGATCTTAAATAAATAATAAGGAAACATACTCACTTGTCATGTAAACTTTCATCTTTTACTAGATTTTTATCACAAACTCATATTTTCTCTAAATAATGAGTATTTCAGGATGACTTGTTCATATTAAGAGCGCTATAATAAACATCTAGAGAATCACCTAATCCACAAAAGAGAACTATATATTTCCCATTTATTTATACATTAACCAAAAAAATTGTTAGAATAAGATCAGATAATCCCCAAAAGGATAATCCTTTATAAAAATAAAATCTATTCTTAATCTCCAAAATGTGTCCAAAACAACCCAAAGTTCAATAAAGACCATTTGATAAACAATTTTTCCATAAAATTCATCAAAGTAAACCAAACTAAGATTGAAACCAAAATATCTGAAGGATTTAATCACATAGTCTTCCAAGGTAAAATTAACATTTATCTCCAAATAACATAAGTTTTTTTTAATTCTCATATTGAAAAGTAATTAATCTAATCATATATCCTCCTTGATAGGTCAATATTTTCCTAGATAACCCAAAATCAACTTATTCTTGATTCATAAAATTATATAACTAAAAATAATTTTTCATACTAACTAAGGACTTCACGTAGTCTAGTGGTAGGCGATAAATACCAGTCGCACTTTGGTTGTGGGTTTGATTCCCACAGCTTTGTCTGACGCGACGGGTTGTCACATGGTCTATGTGTTGTCCTTTTTCCAAAACTATATAATTCTCAAAACATTCATCATAAAGAGATAAAATCATCAAAAATAACTATAACATAATTTAACCTCAATTTTATCTCATTCCTTTCATTTTTCATCATAACATACAGTAACCCATAATTACATAAAAAGTAAGGATCATATAAACCCTAATGGTTACCTTTATAATTATTACCTGAACTTCCACATCGAGTTGCTTATCTCATACATGATGCATTAGAGAACTCACCAAGGTTCAAGTGGTTAATCACGAATCCTGATATTTGGTTGAGAAAAACCACAAGAGTTCTCATTGCAGCTCCCATATCATTCAGTTGTTATTTCAAGAAACCATCATAGTTTTCTTCACATCCACTGTAACTTTGATGCCTGCTAGATCCAGCCATTTACTAAAATCAAAAAGGTCAGTGTGAGTATATCATCATCATATAATACTATGATATAATTATTCATTTTATCATAAACTCATTCACTTTATCTAAAACTATGAATCTTTCTGAAATCCTAACCATTATGGTAATTTCACTTATGCTTAATGAATACCCTAACCTATAAAGTTATCTAAACCTCCCTCTGATACCAACTATAAGGCCCCAACCTTAAACATTACTTAATCTTGATTTATTAAAATAACACACATTGAGTATCTTTTCATGTTTAGAGTTTTATATAATTATGACATAACTATTACATATTAAAAGATTACAAAGTAGACACTTCTACTATGTTTCCATTTTTTTCATAAAATAAAAACTCTTAAAAAAAACATGTCTAGTTCCATGTTTTATATAGCATGTCTTTCCTTGATCCCATCCTTGACCATATTCAGCTTTAAGTCTTGTGGAGAACATTTCAAAAACATGGTATGAGCATAAAAATCCCAGTAAAGGATACACAAATAAGGAAAACTGTTAGTTTTTCAAAACAACAAGTAAATCATGAATACGTTATCAAAGTAATACTTTTCACCTTTGTGAAGTAGTAAATACTCTTGACTGAATAAAATATCACTACCTATCCTTGGTCACCAAAATATTACCATAAACCCATATAAAGAACACATAACATATAAAGGTAACTAGGGACATAAACATACTTAAATGGAATAACCATACGGTCGACTTCCACACATATCACTAAATGGAATAGCCATTCGGCCGACATCCATACCCAATGCATTGTTCGTAATAACGCAACCACCTATCCTGGTATTCATGGCACCACCCATCATATAGTTTATCATGTAACCACCCATCAAATTTCCATGTACCATTATAAAATCATAACACATAAAACAATTATAAAGGAAGGAAAGAATTTACACATTTCAATCACAATATATCACTTAAATATATTGGTATAAAAAATCCATTATCAAAACCGTTTTAAATACCAAAATACATAAAATAGTATATGGTATTTATTTTCTTTTAAAAATATTATGTCTTGTTGAGGATGCCAAAGATCAAATAATACTCACGACGGTGGAATGGTCGTTGTCACCGCGTACGTTTAAAACAAACATACTTTTTCTCGTTTAGTAAAACTATTTGTATAGAAAAGATTACTTTTGAATAAAAGTAAAATTCAAAGGGTTTTATGCATCATATTAAATAAAGTCTTGTATTAGAACAAAATATGCCTCAATGAAAGGAGATTGAGATGAAGTCCCTTACAAAGTCGGTATCCTTAGATTAAGGATAAATCAATTACATAATTATGTGTGACAAATATAAATGCACCCAATATAAGAGGAAATTAAGTGTAAAAAATCATAGTTCATCCAAACATATTCATAGTATGACAAAATCAATAAGTAGAGTTTTAACCCAAAGAATTGAAATTGGGTTAAGAAGTTCCCTTACAGAAATCCAACAACCTAACGGCGTCACTTCAAAATTTAGAAAAGAAGATGATGAGAGATAAAAAGGGTATCTCATCACTTGGACATAACATTTAAAACAATAAGGATATATAAGAACATATCCTAACATAATAATATGGAAATTAAAAGACCTACCAAAAATAAGTCTTTTAAGAAGAGGAGGGTGAAAGGTTCCCTTACCGATTTGGGTAACTTTGCAAACGTACACCCCATGAAAGAAGGACAATACAACATTGATATAAATACTCATAAACGAATATATATTAAAAAAATAGTAGAATAATGGGTAGTATATTTTCCACTCAAAAAAAATGGTGGCAAATGTAGCATAAATCTCACGGGAATCAAAGTATGATGAAAAACCCCTTACGAAAACTCGGCAGCCTAACGACGCCACTTAAAACTTCCAAAAATGGTTTGATGATATCAAATGGGGTATCTCATGAAATGAACATAAAAATTACATTAAGAAGTATATAACATAACATCCCCCAACATAAGAAAGATGAGCTTAAAAGAAATGACATAAAATAGAGTACTTAAAAATAAAGAGAGAGGTAGGATCCCTTACCTCAAGTCCGACTTGTCTTGTTCATTTCTTTATATTCCTGAATAATAAACTAGAGTTAATTTATACTTTCATAAGAACCTTATTAAAGTTCATTATTCCTTTTATATCACTTATTACCATGTTATTAACATTATGTAATTATTTAAGTTAATAACGGTCGTTTTGTCGATTATTGGTACTTGAGTCAAAAATAATCTTCTTATAATTACAAGTTGTTCATGTGGTAAAATATCAATTATATCCAGAATTATATTCATGATTTAGATATCATATATATCATTTATACCAAGTATATACTTGCATTTATAATATTGCATAATATTTAGAGGTACGAAATGAAATCCACCATTCATGGAGACGGTAAGCCGTACGTACGCATGAACGCTACTTTCATTTCTATTTAATATTTAATGGAATTAAAACTAAATGAGATATATTTATATATTATAATACCATTATAATATATATGTTATATAGGTCACATAATTTCATTAATTTCATTCTTTATACATTCCATGTATTGCATGAACGAGTCACGTCACTTGAGCGGGCGGTAGTCCACAATTCCTCAATTGAAATTATCGCATTTGCACAACATGGAAAGCATAAAATTATGTTTTAAATATAAAATACAGATGAATATAGAGGATATAAATATATTATATATCATATATAAAAATAGTGCCATCATAATGGCCACCATGATAGGTGGTAGGAGAAGATAGAACAATCATCGTTTCGGGAGGTAGTAATTCTCCATCCACAGAAACAGTATGTTCTTTAACCATTATGCGGAGTTGTGTGTAAGTGTAGCTAGAATACTTCTCTTAAAAACATTATATTATATTTAAGATACTGGTTTTTTTACAAAATAAAGGAATAAAAAGAGTTTAGGGGGTTGGATAAGTAAAATAAATCAAAAGAACATTAGGGAAGACTTTACCTTTAAATCGGGTAACTCCCCTTGGTTTGAACCAAAAGGGTTTCTTAAAGAGCTTTATGCCTAAGTTAAGGCTTCTAGGATGAATAGAGGGATGTGGAGAGGTAAACTGATCAGATTTTGGCTGATCCAATGGCCTGAGAGGTGTGGGTAAGGAGGTACAGTTGGGCCCTTTTATAAGAGGGAGGAGGGGCACTCTTTGAAAGTCATGAAATGTCACTTTATTTTAAAATGATTTTCGGATTTTAAAGGACCCTAAAAGATATATTTTGAGGATAAGGTGATAAGGGTTCAAAATCCACCCATCCAACAGGTTTTTGACAAGTTTATGTCTTAGATTTTACATTATATTTTAATTTTATTTAAATCATTCATTAATGAGGTTATCGCAACATCATCATGGTGTCATAAATAAATTAATTTATATAATATCTAAAAATTATAAAAAAAATACTATGATGTAGGAAATCTATTTATATTTCCAATTAATATTTATATTCAAAAATATGACTTGTATAACCCCATGTAAAAATTGTTTTAGTAAAACAATACATGTTTGTGACACTTTTATTTTTACTTTAAATAAAAAGTTATTAAGGTCATTTTCTTACCCCAGTGGCTCCATGGGGTCCCCAAGATGACCCATGGATTTTCTTTTTCGTCCATGACTCATACAATAAGGGTAGGACATGTGTCAAGGTCATTTCATATTATTATAACATTATGTTTACCTTAAATTACTCTAATTACCTTTAATCATGATTAATAAAACTTAAAAGTTACTATTCACTAAATATTATTTTCATACCATTGAAACACACATTATACATACTAATGACAACCATGTATATCAAATTTTTGAAATTCAAAACACAAAGGTGGTAAAATTTCATTTAAACGAAAAATCAGTTTTTTAACTACCACTTAGTAGTTTCACTATTCATCAAAAATTGAAGTTTTTCAAAAAAATAAAAAAATTTCACCCTAAGATATATTTGATATTCCAAATTCCAAAATTATGTATATTTTACAAAATTGAAAACATATAACTTGAATTAATCAATTTAATAATTAATTCCCATTGTCAAAACAAGTAGTGTGTTTTTAAGAAACAAAATATATCAAAAGATTGACACTGTTTTAAGTCCAATTTCATTGTGAAATTAATTCCAATGACCACCATTAGATTAAATGGTAAAAATATATTCTAACTACACTTTAAACCCAATTATAAAGATAATATATCCATAAAAATAAATCATATTTGAAGGAGGTTTTGAATTAAAAAAACATTTTCACTAAAAATGATCTTTATCCGAAAAATAACAAAAACTTACACAAAGAAAATTTTGATGTCCAGATTCTAAATAAGGATTTTATTTGGTACAATATAACATATAAAATTGTTAAAAAGTGGATTTAAAAAGGGTTTTCCATCAAAAGGTGGTTAATAAACCTTTTAAAGAATATTAGAATATTTACGCTTAAAATTGGATTCATTCGCATTTTCAGCCTCTAACATTTATTGCTTAAAAGTAAAAATATTTGACAAACAAATATAATAATTTTGTGGTTCGTTCTTTACATTCCCTCCATTAAAAAGGATAGGCGTTAACTACCATTTAAAATAATATTATTTTATTATTAGAGTGCAACGTAAGATTTCATAAAAACTTATTGTTGCGTATTGGGTATGCCATCGAGCATAGTGTTACCTTTAAAGTAATATTAATATTTTATTCACAAATATTAATAAATATAAAAATTTAATATTCTTTATTTACCTGGGATGTTACACAAAGGATATCACATTGTCATTCTGTATGAGTACGCAACCGAAGCCTTTCTATGAAGCATCATTGTATATCACAAAACGTTCTCCAATTTTCGGTTGTGTGAGTACAGGTGTAGTGATCAGACTTCTATTTAGCTCCTTGAAGCTTCCATCACATTCTTATATCTAGTCATACTTTATCCCTTTCCATGTTAACTTAGTTAGAGAGCTTGAAAATCGTGAGAAGTTTCTCAAAAAATGTCAGTTGTACCCAGCTAATCCAAGAAAGCTACGGATTTCTATGACACTAGAGGGTCTGGGCCATTCCTCAATCATCTTTGTCTTTAAAGGATCCAAAAAAATTCCCTCACTTGTTATAACATGTCCCAAGAATGTGACTTGTTTCATACAAAAGTCACACTTTCTGAACATGGCGTACAACTTATCCTTTCTTAATGTCGCCAACACAAGTCTTAGATGTTCTTCATGTTCCTCCTTGCTCTTGGAGTAGATGAGAATATCATCGATAAACTCTACCCCAATTTTTTCAAGGTAATTTCTAAAGACTATATTCATCAAATCCATGAATAATAAAGGGTCATTAGTAATTCTGAATGGCATCACCAAAAACTCATAGTACCCATACCTTGTTCGGAAGGCAGTCTTCTGAATATCTTCCTTCTTCACTTTTACCTGATGATATCCAGAACTAATATTCACCTTTGAGAAGTATTGAGCACTTCTTAACTGATCGAACAAGTCATAAATCCTTGGGTGAGGATACTTGTTCTTTATGGTGATCTTGTTGAGTTCCCGATAATCGATACACAGTCGCATTGTTCCCCCTTCTTCTTCACAAAGAGCACTAGTGCACCCCGAGGTGATGCACTAGGGTGTATGAGCCCTTTATCCAAATTCTCTTGTAGATTCTTCTTTAACTCCTCTAGTTCAATAGGAGCCATCCTATCGGGACACTTCGAGATATGAGTATCTCCGAGCATGAGTTCAATTGAGAACTCTACCTCACGATCTATGGGAATTCTGAGTAACTCTTCGAAAAATACATCATCGTATTCCCTCATGATGGGCATTTCCTCAAGGATGGCACTTTCCTTTGACTCAACCATTTGGGTGAGGTATGCTTCTTCTTAGGGAATCAACACCCACACCATTAAAGGATTTATCAATGGAGATTCATGATCTTCCTTTCATTTGTAGAGGAGCATGGGATAGTTCAGAATATAAAAAGATATTTCCTTTTCCCGACAGTTGATATGTTCTCTATATAACGAGAGCCAATCCATTCCCATTATAGCATCAAATTCCACCAAGGGAAGTATTACGAGATTCTCCAGAAGAATCCTCCCACATACACCAACAGGAGAGGTGTCAAATACTTGGGTTGTAATGATTTAACCACTTGGTGTTTTTACAGATATCTCTACTTCAAGGTTTCAGGGCTTCGATTCTATAGTTCTAGAAAACTTGCAAGGTATAATGGAATGCGTATAAATAAAATCAAATAAGACTTTTCCATTCTTAAGTGTATAGGAGGTGTACCTTATATGACTTCATTATCATGCTCCACCTCCTTAGTAGTTATAGAATAATCCTTCCCTTGTTCCTTTGGCTTTGGTGGATGTTGACGTTGATTACCCTCGAGAACTCGAGGTTTAATGCACTGGTTTTCATAGTGCCCTATCTCCCTATATTTGTAGCATTGAACCATGAGTAGTTCTATCCATTTATCAGCTAAATTCTCCTTCCTTTTCGATTCTTTTAGACACTCTTGAGCATGGTGTCCTTCTTTGCCACACTTGAAGCATTTCCCCATCCCTTTGAGGAAGTTCCCTTGGTGCAACTTTCCTCATTTTTGGCATGTGGGTCATTGATTTTTCTTCCCACCCTTATCATTAGATCCACCAGCTTTAAAATCTATCTTTCATTTCTTATCACCATAGACATGGGACTATTCTCCAAACTCCATCTCCACTTTGAGGGCACATTGAACAACTTTTCCATAACTCCCAAAGTTTCTAATTTCAAGAGCCTTTCAAATGTATTGTTTTAATCCACTAAAGAATCTATCAATTTTGCTATCATTGTTGATAACAAAACTCAAAGCGTACCTTGCAAGACTTGTGAAATTTTCTTCATAGGTTGTGATAGATTCTCCTTCTTTTTTCTTGATCTCCATGAATTCTCTCTCTATCTTCATACGAAGAGTTCATTGGAAATACTTATTAAGAAACATTATCTTAAAGTCTTCTCATTCCATCTCTTAAAATTCCTCCTTGTCTTGGTGTTCTTAGTCAAATCACACCATTGATCAGTTTCTCCATCTAGATGATAAACAGCTAGGCTCACCTTCTATGACTAAGATTAGTGAATCATAGAAAAGATCTTCTCCATATAGTTGACCTACTACTCTGCAACTAGTGGATCGGAAGATCCAATAAACATCTATGGTCGTTGCCGCATAAAACATTCGATATCTAGTTGCTCCCTCTTTGGTGAAGGAGGACATTCCCCATTATTATGGTTATTGTTTATAACCTGAGATAATTGAGTAAGCATCGCCATGAATTTTTTAACTCCACCTCCCAAATTATTGGGGATGTTGTTCGGGCAGTCGTTGTATCGGCCCTCACATGAGTTGTTGGCCTGATTTTTCCTTGTTCCCACCATTTTCTAAAATAGAAATGGATAGAACAAAACATAAGTAAAAAAGTCGTGAATAACATATTCATTTAAACAATTTATACCAAAAACATAACATATGGTATCCCTATGTAAATATTCTTGTGTGAATATTTGTACTTAGTCTCATGCTATAGGTTTTCTCTAGGGTTCACTAATTCTAATTCCCAAATTAACTAAACATTTCCTCTGATACCAACTATAGCGACCCATCCTTTTCTTACATTAATATTACATAATTTCAAAGATAAACAACATAATAGTATTACACATAGAGGATCCAAAGGTTTAGTGTCTTGGAAAAACTAGGACCATACATAACAAATACAACATCAAGCATAAACATTTATTTAATTTCTTCTTCTCTAGATTATTATTAGAACTTGTCCTCTCCTTAGTACATGTAGCCACCTGGGGATATACATAAAAATTGGTGAGCTAGAAGCCCAATAAGATGATAGATAAAAACAATATATCATGGGGTGAGCATAATCTTGACATAGGCAAAAGATTATGAACTTGAGAGGAGCATTAATAGAAGACCTGAAATGTGGAAATGCATAAAAATGAAACATCATGTCTTAGTGGTTAAATAAAACACATAAATATGAATAAAGAAAACATCTTTTTCAAAAATCATTTCACATTTATTCATAAGTTTCATCACTTTACCCAATGCATTGGAGTGCTGTATAACTCTGGGCGCACCTGTCACATTAAAACATTCATATTGTGCTATATAATTCTGGGCGCACCTATCACATCATAACATTATCATCATCATGCTTTCTACATAGAACACATAACAAAAATTTACCTAACCCATGTAATGGAATTGGTTTCATCTCATAATAACATATTCATAAGATTTGGGTTCCTAAAAGAAATAGGGAATAACATACATGTTACAAGAACCGTCCACTTTGAGTGAGAAGTAAAAGGGGTGTTCTTAAAAGAAGAGTTCCTTTGGAAAACATTTTGTTTGACATAAAAACCAGTCAAAAACATGTATATCCCAGAGATGTAAATACAATTATGAAAAAATGTTCTTTAAGGAGTAATCATATCAAATATGGGGTGAAAGAGGGAGAACCCGAAGGAAGAAAATTGGGTTTGAGATTTCCCCTTATCTTGTATCTGAATGCTTCCTTCTCTTAAATGTCCTGTATAATGAAATTATATTAATTAATTAGAAATCAAGAACCTTTTCTAAATTAATATGTATCATTATGGTTTCATTAAGTGATTTTATGTGCCTTTGGATGAGTTATAGAGTTGTGAAACATTATTCGGGAATGTTTTTTATGGTTTTCTTGAGTGGTTCACTTGTATTCTTAAATTGAAGTTCAAGTAGAACTTGGGTAAACATCTAGAAAAGATATTACATGTTATTAATGATATTACATTAGTTTTAATGATATTATAATGAATCATATTATATCCACGTGGATGAATCGTTAGATAATAATTAAATGATGATTACTTGGGTTAATTTGGGCGGTTTTTCGATCACAACGAACTTGTTTTAACATATCACTTAGAAATATGGCCATAAGTTAGTTAAAGAACTTAAAATAGGAGATAATACATAAACAATATTCTGGTTTAACCATAAAAAGTTTTTTATGACCATATATAAAGGTAGAAATGGAAGAAGAAATCATGTCGTTCTTGAAGGTGATAAATTAACACCTTACGAACAACGTTCTCTTTAACAAAATAAAAGGAAGAGGGAATGGGGGTTGGATGATAAAATATCCCATTATAATAATTAAATTACATTATATGTATAATACAGGAGTTAAAAAACCATTTGTATGAAGATAAGTGGGGAGAGATCAAGAAATGAATTTGATCTTGAAAGGAAATTAAAGGAGAAGAGGGAGAGAAATTACCTCTTAAATCCTCTTCTTGAGATTCTCCTTAAGGAAGCTAGGATTGGTATTTTGATGATACCAGAAGATCTTGGATGTGGGATAGGGGATAGGGATGATTTTTGGGCAGATTTTAGAGAAGGCTTGGAGCTTGAGAGGTGTGAGGGAATGAGGGTGTGAAGGGTGGCTTTTATAGTGAAGGGGAGAGGGGTTTCCTTAATATAAAATTCATTGGTTTATTAATTTCCCCTAAGACAAAGAATAGTGAGTAATACATGAACAAGAATAGTAAATAAGTCATGTGAGTTCGAGATTTGAGTTCTTACATCACTTGTGATGTCATGAATAGTGGGTTTTAATTATAATGTATTTATTTGGTAAATTAATGTATTTTACTATTCAACCAAAATTCATGTATTTTAGAAAAATCCCAAAAATTTTCCCCAACCATTTCTCAACGTGTAGAATCCAAAAATGAAGTCCATTTTTCAAAAATAATTGTATAAATATTATTAATTTAATATTTAATTATAATCATGGTATATTACAAAAAAACTTTTTTAAAACATTCATTTACTTATTCAAAAATATAGGAACATCATTCTTTCAATTGAATATTATTTTTATACTATAATAGGTAGGGTTACTATTAATTATGGTATATCACTATTCATAATGTTATGTTAATATTCACAAGGGTAGGTTACTATTCACCGAAAAAATATTTTTGTTTTATTAGACTCCAAGAAACATCTTGAACACAACCGTCTATGTCATATTTTCAAAATTCCAAACACAGAAGTGACAAACTTATGTTTAAAGGTCACTTATAACTTATTAGTTCATTATGTTGTGTTTTTATTTTATGAAATAATTATAATAAGTGAAATTTCCATTGAAAAACTTTGGGTCATTACATGTTTCATTCAACACAACCTTAATATACTAATTTTCATTTTCATTGAATGAATTATCAATTTATATAATGTGTAAACTATCCAACATATTTCTTATCTCATAAATCATTCCATTTATATATATCAAAAAACTATTAATTTTAATTATTAATGAAAATTTGATATTTCATAACCATATATATATATATATATTAAATATATGGATGGTAGAAAGTAACATTTTTTATTCTAAAACTAATCGACAATGTGGAATTAAATCGTTATTGTAGAATTAAAATATGGAAATTATTACCCTATCTTCGACACAAAGATATACTTATCCTTTCATCAAGTCTCCCAAATTTATGAGTTTTGATTTACAAGAAACAATATTTTATGTACACGCTTACTTAAATATTCATGATTTAGGATTAAATAAACTAATTTCTATAACATTCACTTCTATATATTGAGAAATATTCTCTATAATAATTCCTCTAAACTATAAATAATTATCTTTTAATATATATTTTTAAACTGATAAGAAATCTAAAAATGAAATTCATGATTCATTCCATTTTCAATAAATGGATCTATATTTTTTGGAGTATCGTGTCTTATAACATTTTAATAAAGACTCTTATTTTATTCTTTTTTTGAAATCACGATATAATTCCCAACAATTAGTAATGAGAATTTACATATCATCAGAAGTAGAAATTTATTATTGGAAAAAACAATACAATCATAAATAATTCAGGTATAGGGAAAATAATGAATTTCAATGGAATCAACCCAAAACTTATTCATAAATTCAAGGGGAAGGGATCATGTACTTGAAAACATAATAAAAGATGTATATTGTGAATCCTAAGAAGGAATTAAATTTATCAAATTGTTCCTTATATAAAATTCATGAATCACCTCCATCTAATCATTAATATTGATCTTATATATTGAAATATGATAAACAATAGATCACAGAATAAATTTCTGATATTGAAAATAATTATAGATTTTTGAGGTATTTTCCTCCACTAGCTCTAATATGAGATTAAAATCATTGAATACCTATATCCAATTAATAATTCCATAGACCATTTAAATAATGGAACCACCATGACCATAACATTCAGATAATTACAAAATGACCATGCCTCCGGTGTATAGGATGATACCCCCTCCTCACATGAAACCATGTGTGCAAGAACCATGATTGTTCAATATAAGGCCATTATATGGAGGAATCCATTTAATCCATCTTACCACAGTATTAAATCTCTGGGAGAGAGGTAGGGAGGTTCTTCCTTCCATATAAAGATAAAAAGTGTGAACTATTAAGAACACTTATATCAACCACTATACTATAGGATCTAGCAACCAAAACTAGCAAGGATCTGATAACCCCCTCATGTCATGCCTTGTTCTTATCATTCCAAATATGAAAATATCATGTAGCCAAGAAGACCAATATCTTTTTCTATTCATGATTATTACCTCTAACTCAATAAAACTATTTGTTGATATAATATTAAATAGAGTATTTAATACATAGTAATATAAAGATCTCACAAAGAATCCCCAAGGAAGAAGTCTCCCACTCGCCTTGAAATAATAAATGATATACTGATTATTATTTGGAGTACCTATCACATGTACACTAATAGGAAAGAGATATTCCTTTACATATAACCTCCATTTCCATGGGGATTTCATATTCTCTAATGTTATAAAAATAAAATATTACTTTTCTAGTATATCATGAAAACATAGGATAACCCCCCCCCCCCACTCATTCTATTTGAGATTGTCATGCAATAGAGAAACATAGGCCTTGGATGAAAATAATCCCGATAAGGATCTTGTAAATATGATTTTATCTTTTTATTCATTCAATAATATATTCTGAAATAGTTCAAACTATTATTGATACAAAAAAAATATATAATAAATTTAGAAAATAATCCACCTTTGTAAAAATAAATGCTTAGATTATGGCACCCAGGAAACTACAGTGGAGTTCCCTCCCAACTATAGGGCCAGAAGTTAATATCACCACATCCAATTATCCAACATCAATGGATATTTATAGTCCAAACATTCCCAAGAAAAAACTCGTCATATACCTATATAACACCCCTTTATTCTACCCATATTTGATCTATACATTAATGAAATAAACATATCCCACAAAAAAAACCTCTATGGAATCCCATGAGAATTAGCTTTCATGAAATGTATTTATTACTTAATTCTCCTTATGTTGGTACCACCTTCTTCTGGTGTCTTCACCTGCCTATTCCATGAGGCCAAATGAAGGAATCATCATAATACACATCCCATATGAATTATATCTTGTGATTTTTTATGTTTATAAAAAAACCATACGCACCATTAATATATAAAAGCATACATGGGAATGGATGAAATCATGTAGTTCACTAGGGTATTTTTCTCCCGAATTAATGAATGATATTATTAAAATTTTGTTTGAGAATAGAGATTTTATCAATCAATGCTTCAAACTGGTGGATATGAACTCTACATGGGGATATTAGGGCACCCAAATATTCCATGGGAAAATTATTCATGTGAATTCGAAGGGTGATTTCAAATTTCTTATACCTTTTCTATTGAAAATGGTTTGAAATAAAAACATTTATTTTCCCTATGTTTATAATTTGACCACTCCATCTACATTACTCGTCAAAAAACTTATTATGAATTCATATATACCTCATATTCTCATTGAAAAATATAATTATATCATTATAAAAAAAGAATATGAGATATACCATTAAGAATAGTCAGCATTGAAAAGAATGGATGGTTTCATTAGTCATTACCTTGGACAAAAGTCTAATGAGAGTGTCTTGCATTTGAATGAAAATACTGGGAGATAGTGGATAACCCTTTCTTAGCCCCCAAACTGACTAGAAAAACCCAAATTTATTTCCCATCAAAGTAATTAAAATCCATGGTGAGTTGATGAACTTGAAACAGAAATCCACCACCCAAGTATAAAAACCCATGTAATTAAATAATCTTTTAATAAAACTCCACTCAATTTTGTCTTATGCTTTGTCTATATTGATCATGATTGTAAAATTGGATATATGGATTTTAATATCGATATCACCAATAATTTATTAAGTCTAAATAATTTAATATTGTATGGATCTTATTAGGATGAATCCATGTTGTTCTTCTAATACCCATTTATGTAGATTAATAAAATGTCTTTTTTTTATAATACTTTCCATGACCTTATATGGAAAATTTCATTATGGAATTTATAGAAACTAAAAGTTATAGCCTTATACATTATATACATTTTATTATTATATAAATATTTTTATCATGAATTATCCCTTATATGTTGAGAACATAATCCATAACAATACCTAGTCGAAAATCATGTTCATAATATCACAAGTGACTCTTTAATAGTCAAATGGGTTACCCATTGCACAATTAATCATATGAATTATCCTAACTCCAGCCTAATGTACATTTAATAATTAATGTTACCATGATAAATATAACCAAAATATTACACTATATAAATAATATAAAAGTTTGGTTTACTTAAAACATTATTTTCATACATAAGAAAATTCTGGGTTATGTAATTGTTGGACTCATTCAAGCATAATGATAAAGGTATTAAAATGTGTTTTCATTCAAAAAATTCAATATTTTGTATTTAATAGCTTTTAAAATTAAACCATTTACATATGCATCATATGTATGGAATACACAACTATTACATCCCATATAAATTTCTAATCTAATGTATTTATTCTTCTAGTTAATTTTTATGAATCATTCCCTATCTACAAAATTAATATTTTACGTGAAACTCTTTCTTATAGAGACTTATAATCATACAAAACAAAAATACCTACAAGTTAATGCATGTTTTGAAAGCTATCCAACCCCACGTTCATTAGTTATAGCCGAAGACCACATGCAAGTGAGAAGACTGACCTACATACCGATTATCTGTGGATCAATTTTTTTAAAGGTTGGGTCCAAATCCTAATTTATTATTAAATAAAATAAAATACCTATTTAACCGGATAGAGGGAGACCCATTACAAAGCCCGAAGTCCCATTGGGCATTTAGCCCATTATATGGCCTGTAGGCCCATTTTTTTGCCCAAATCTCATTCTGTGATATGTGGATCAATTCTCAAGAAAGACTATAATTAAAAAGTGAACTATAAAACATAATAAGTGTAAATTATAAACAAACACTAACATTTAAATCAGAAATATAATAAAAAATCATAGTCATGGTTTAAAAAAAATATTTATTTCATACGGAGTATATAAATATTAAATTTATTGTATGAAAATATATAACAAGTTGTTTAAATAATTTAATCTAAAGCATAAAAATTTAAAAATATAAATAATTGAGATACATGATTATAGATTTTATAAATCAATTAATTATTCATATATTTAATATCAGATATAATGAATTTAAATTTTAAAAACATATAAAAACTATTATTGATTGGGTCTAAAGTTGCATGGATTTGGTTGTGGCTATAAAAGGTTTTTGAGAAAATATATTTTTATTAATTTTTTTAAAAAAAGGTATCTGATCACCACAATGTGGCCTCACTATCCACGTTTTTTGTCCAAATGAATTGATAATTAGGCCTTCCTTAAAAACAACATATTATCCAAGTACAAGCCATTTTTATCATTTTATAAATACCATTTTTATATACCTAGTGTTTTCATTAAGAAACTAGGATTTGGTAAAATAAAATACAATACACTATTATATAATGACAAAATATAGTTTTTTTTGTAAAAAAATGTACCATTTTACATTTACATTTATAAAAACTAATATTTATTTTCATAAACAATTCTATTTTTGGTAAAACATAGTAAATAATAATAGGACATTATAACCTTGTTATGTTTTCTAGAAACCCCAAAAAATAGTTTTTCATTTTTGGACTTCATCTTATCAATTCATTATGATCAATTTATATGTTACCACTAGAGTGTTTTTTAGTATAACTATATTCTTAAAAACTATGTAATAAATCAAAAAAACCTCACATACGACTAACTAGGAAATGAAATGGAATTATGAAATAATAATTGTAAAACAAGTGTACCTTACTATTTATGGTATGATATTTTACAACATTGATATGAATCAAGGTCCTTCATTCATAAAAAATGGATTCAGACCTACAAAATCATCCACTATACACTAGAAGAGAAAAACTCCTTGACATGACCCCTTATCCTTCGATGGTGTGATAAAACCTTGTTCGTAAAGTAAAAGGAAATGAAGTATTTTAAGGAGCTTCACTGATGTGACTAATCACTAGTTTTTAGTGAAATGAGTTCTGAAAACACTAATTATTAGGTCATATTCATTAAATAAGAATATTATTAGTGTTTATTGTTTCATAAATTATGAAATGACAAATCATTTCTTTTCTATCATCATAACTTTAAAAAATAACACCTCCAGGTTATGTGATTCTAAAATCCCATAATCAATCAATAATATATCTAAAAAATATCACATGATGTGTTAATATTCCAAATGTGTATCATAATCACTATAGGGAATATTTCTAGATAATATCCATTATTACTTTAGTAGGAACACTACAACATGGTTTCGATGGAAATGATCAAATACAAATCAAGGGGTGGTGACTCTCTATATTTCATGGATTATGATTTTTTGTATACATTAAAATATATATATATATATATATATAAAAAGAATGTGGAATGTATTTATTCCTTTTCCCTAAACACAAAACATAATCTATTCATTATGAAATACATTTAACAAAAGAAAAAAAACATTTTGAAAACCAAAAACATAATATAAACACTTACTATGAATCATTTAATATATATAAGAAACATAGTAAAAAATTGAAAGAAATACATAATACAAAAATAAAATATAAAACATTTATACCAAATAAATAGAATAGAAAAAACCATGCACAAGACATGTCAATATGTGACTATACATATTTAATTACTCAAAAAATATAATTTATAAATAGAGTATGTCAAACAAGTGTATAAGGTATTAATATTCATAATAAATAACATTATAAGACAAAAATCATAGGGAAAAAATATTAACGAATCATGTTGTTATGGATTGGTTATTTTCAAAGGGAATCTAATTTCTAGGTCTAGAGTATTGTTGTTTTAAATCAAGAATTGATGTTATAATTTTTGGAGTTAGATTATCCCTATGGGTATTTTTCATATGTATTGGTTGTTTAATGAGATACATGAGTTGGATAAAGTGTTTGGATAATGGAAGGATATTGTGGTGAAATTAAAACTGTTTTATTTACCAACAAGTTTCGAGTATAGGGATAATGGGTTCACGAAGTCTTAGGAAGTACATATTCAGTTCTTGGAACCCTATCGACTAGCTAGAATGGTCTATCGAGTAATTAGTGGAGCCCATAGAACTGATATAGGTTTCTGGGGTACCGCATTGGTGATGTATTAATTTTTTAAATAGGAATAAAAATGCAATTATTTTCCTTCCACAATTAGAACCCCCTTCCAGATTCTTCATGTTTGGTCAGATGACGAAGAGGGAGGGGCACCCCTTCTCTCCTTCCATTACCTTACTCATAATGAATTCATGGTGGTTCAAGATAATTTATTTACAAAGAAATATTGGTATTTTTTACCAATTATTCCACCATTTTAATTCCCACTTAGTGCCTCAAAGTTATAGTTTTTTGGGATTGGGTTTTGATGAAAATTCCACTAGAGAAAGGTGCAGTCATATAGTGTTTATTATTTTGTGGATTACAGATTTTTATAATGGGTAAAGGTTACTCATCCCTCACTATTTCATTGAAGTAATGTCACTCAGTTATTTATATAGGGGTTTTTGAAAATTTCATTTGACATAGTGATTATTAGAGTATTAAATGATATAGATTTTGTTTGTAGAAGTTCGATGGGAAATCCATGGGTAAATTAAATTATATTTATTGAGGTTTAGATCATGGGAGGTAACCAGATGAGGCTTTAATGATTATGGTTCATGTAATTAAATTGTAAAATTAATATTAGATGTTTAAAATTTATTATCTACACCCAATGGTATGATATATGGGATTAGAAGAGTGAATGTGCTTTGTGAAGGCTTGGAAGATCCATAGTTAATATTTTCTTGTGGGCTTAACCCCATTATGATGGTAGGTGGTCCTTTTAATACTAAATCATATTCATTTCTACACATCTATTGTTAGTTTATTCCTTATGTTAGGTCTAGGAATTCTTTTAAGGGTTTGGGTAAGTCCAATATGGTTTGATAGCATTCAGTGAAGCCTTTAGTGTTGGTTTAAGTGATCCATGCATGAGTTGGGATTTAGAAATTTCCTAACAAATATAATTCTAGTTAGGTGTGATATCATGAATTGAATTTTAATCCCCTAAGTTTTTATCCCCCATAAGATGATTCATATTTGGTGTGGAGTGAGACATAGTGAGTTAGTTGAATAGATTCAAAGTTGTTACCCCTTTAAGAATGAACCACATAGTTTTTAACATGAAATTTTTATGGAAACATCTACAGAGGTATCTATAAAACATTATTAAAACCTAAGAAATAAGAGTGGTATATTTTGAATAGACCTCTTAACCGATCTTAATCCATATTTTGTTTCCTTGAGACACCATGATAGGGGGTGAATTAGGGACTAGTTTCTGATATAAGACTTTTTCTATATTTTTACAACATTTATAAGAATATATTAAGGATGTTTTATTGTAATTCATGTTCACCAGAAAAATAAATGTAGAAGAAAATTATAACATAATATATCTTACATAGTTCCCTACTAATGGATAATCCAAGGAGCACATTCTTATGTTGTGTTGTTCATACCAAAAATCACTATGCTTCACTATATTTAGTGGATTATATTTATTTTATCATGGTCACTATGTACCAAGACTACTAAATTTTTAATGTGTTTAGCGAATTTACACATCTTCCCTCAATTCACAACCATCAACTCCCCTATTCTCACGACATTAGATGATTCATTTCTAAGTTTAATGATATAATTTTTGTCTTATCCTAATTAAAAGTATGTTCAATTTTTTTTAATTAAATCTAGAATAGGTTTCTCCATTATGTTCTTCATTGTTCATATTAGTTTCAAAAATCGCCCCTAATAATTTAAACCAATTTCCCTTATAAACACTATTCATAATTAAATCCATGCACATGACCCGATCACATTACCTTAAGAACAAGTACCCATGTGCAATACATGGGGAACATAAATCCTTAATGACTACAAGTGAATACCACGTATAATTAGAACATATACTCATGATAATATGCATGATTCTCCTTCATGTTATCTTTTCTAGATGAACTATATCACATGACATCAATTACTTATCTCTTAAATGTGTCTTTGATCATGTAACTAAGCCACAATAGCTCTGTCACATAACCCTAATCAAGTGAATAATTCATAAAATTTTTCAAATCACTCCAAGCCCTAGTTAATCACTTAATAAAACTCACTAATGATGTGAATAGTGGGTATTTATATGGATAACCCTAATAATTATATTCTAAAAAACAGGATTTAGAATCCATTCCAACCCAAATGGCAAAGAAAATCCAACCTTACACCTTTATAGTCAAACATAAGACTTGGATTTATAGTTCACGTGACTCCTATCACAAGAAACCCTATTGCATATACTCTTGATTTTTATTACATGTTTCATGGAAAATATACCTCATTATGTTCTTCTTGAACTCCATGAAAACCAATGTATCTTTCAATATGTGATTCAACACATGTGATCACTTAACACCTTCTTTCATGTGGGATTTCGAATGACTCTATAGCGTGATATGTTAAAGATCATGTGATCTCTTAATTTACTTTACCGAAACATGTCAAACATTCATCCCCAAAACATCATCATTTCTAGTGAATTTTGATTCTCATGATTTTAAAAATATCTCCATATTAACCCTTAATCCATACAAAAAACAAAATATCTCTTCATGATATTATTTTTTTGTAATTCAATTATGTGATCCATTTTTATCATTTGGACAAAATATGGTTATGTGACAAGCCTTCCTACACTCCAAAATTTAAGACCAATAAATTTGAAAAATAGTTTAAAATGATGTCCTCTTCTCTAACATTCTGCAAGGTATTATTTGACGTTTATCTTCATAAACATATTCCTATGTAACAATCATCATGAAAATACTATAAGAAAATTTGAATCAAACGTGATTGAATCCTTCCAACTTAGATAATCATTTTTACAATACATATGGATTGGGATATTAATGGTTTTTGATAAAAGAAAATAGTATTTACTCACATCGATTGTGCCTATTGGAACATAGTGGAACTTAAGTTATGAAATAGGATATCATAAGCATTTGGATATCAAATGACTAGAATTTCATTATGAGATTAGGGTTTTTTGTTCGTGAGAAGCCATGTGAGGATTTATTTGTTTTGAATGTGGTAGGACTATGGGTAAATTATGCAGCATTTAGTTGGTATGCATATAGTGTTAGAACATGGTAACTATTGGGATTGGGACTGAATATCCGGTAAGGACCCTGTGGGTGTTCTCGCATAATATCTGAGGTATAGGGTTAGAGTAGAGGTTGTAATTTGTCTTACCATGATTCCCTATTAAGTGGTAATTGTTCTGAGTGAGAGATATTTTTTATGTGTCCAGATATGACCAATGGGTCCTGATCATTTTTTTGATATAAACTATATACCTAGGATTATTGGGACAATTCTATGTATATGGATTTGGATCATGAGTGTGGATGAAAAGATTATTATGGTTTTTTATTTTGTGTTTTATGTGTTATCCTCTATTACAGAACTAAGTGGGTATGTGTGCATGGAAAGATGAGGTCTAGGATATAATATTTTCTTCAATTAATTTTCGTATATATTATAAATATCTAACCACATTTTTGTACATTGGACACTTTATTTGAAATGGATGTGGTACCATACCTCACCCTGAGTGTGATCGTGGAGTGATGTGATGTGATATTGGTTGTAGCATGTGACATGGGATGAAACCTCACCCTATGTGAGAGGAATGTGGTATGAGATGAGTTTCATAATATAATGTGATAACACACCCTGAGTGAGTGTTTAGAGTTATGTGATGTCATATATTACTTGGTTTAAGGCCCTATCTTGAGTGATAGTGTGGAGGTATCAGATATGGTATGAGATATTGTTTGATACCTCACAGTGAGTGTGACAGTATTAGTATGTCACTTGATGTAAGATCATCAATTGGTTCAATAATGTACCCTAGGTGAAGGGTTAGTGGATAAAAATTGTCTTAGGTACCCTACACTGTGTGATAGGGTACCAGTTTGGGTTTGTATAGTGGGATGACTTCTCCTTCAGTAATGGTCAATGAATGTGATGGTCAGCATCATTTTTCCAAGTTAGAACACAATTACCAAATGTGATTACCGGCATACATATCTAATGTTTAATTTTCATTTGACATGTACTGTAGAGGATCCATAAGTAGTATCTAGATATATGTTGTGAGTGCACTATAATGATGTAATATGTTTTATAGTTAATTTTTATGTATATATTTTTCTACTTATTTAAAACTGATTTCCCAAGTAGATGATTCTTGTTGTGTGTGTGTATGTACAATATGGTTTATTTTGTTATTGAATATCAATTTTTACTTATTATTGATGATTTTAAATAGTATGTAATTCCTTAATCTTATTTTAATGTATGATAATGTCCTATTTTTGACTTATTATTATATGTGATGGTACCAAGAGTGTAGTATCATCATGTTTCTCTTAGAATCTCATTAATGGTTGGAAGCCTCCATTGTATGGGTAAATGTGCCAAAGAATGTGTTTCTATCATTATAGAGTACTATATGATATCTTTTATTTGGGTTAATAAAAAATGGCATCAAATAATGTTTTTTATTGGTTTACAATTTAAGAACCTTAGTTTATGGTGGGATTTGTTATCAAAGCTTGTGATAGACCTTATTCTTGTCATAGATGACCAATATATAAGTAATTCTAATATACCTAGGATGTGAATTTTTATTCAATATTTTTCCCTCTTACGACTAATTTGTTTAATCAATAATTATGTTTGGGGTGAGATGCTATTTAATATTTAACTCTTGGCCTAGAGTGACAAGAGTGTGTCAGTCGTCTCATCATACTAGGGAAGTCAGAATACATATCCATGCGCAACACTTCATAGGAATGTCAAATGGTTTTGAAAGTGGTAAATAGATTTTTAAAAACACTAAAAAGGGAAACATTTTGATAAATGGATGGAAACATGGTTTGATTAATTAATATATTAACAAAAAAATCAATATTTTCCCAAGTAATTTATTGGTGGTTCCTTATTTAATTAATAATTTTGTGTTAACTTTCATGTGCCAATATTTTTATAATATGATCCTTGTTGTTATGTTATTGATAGTAGAAAAATTTATAGTGTATTGGATTGGAATATAGGTTATATTGTATTGGGATCTTGATATAAGTTTCTAGGTTGTTGTGACATGCTAATAAATTAAGTGTCTATTGGTTGAAAACCCTTGACTAAATTTATATGATAGTGGGGATTCCAGTGTGAGATGTTTATGTGGCTCTACAATAGTGACTAGAGAGGGGAATTGGGGTTATAATTTGTACATATTTTATATGGGATAAGGGTTATGGGTTTGTTCATATATGATTTTTGGGTTTGTCTAATTTGTTTAAGGAAGGACACAACTTTATATGTTTTAAGTATAAGAAGATTCATTATAAGTTAGAGAAATGATCAATAGATGGGAAATTGAATGATTGATTTTTTGAATGGGTTCCTTGAGCTTATTGGGAATGAGGGAATATTGGGTGCCTTATTGAGAGATTATTAGAATTTTGGAGTTGGGAAGTTCATTTTTGAAATAATATTTCAATTTAGAAGCACGATTTAGTTTTTTTTTTGGGCCAGACCATATAATTATATCATTAGAAATTTGATTCCATATGAGGCGTGGAGAGTGGAGTAGTGAGATGAAGTAACAGGATTAAAAACATTATTTTGAAATGTATATGGGTCATAGATACTTGGTATTCAAGAACATGGGATATGGGATAGTTGAGTTTCTGAAGATAAATATTTGATTAAGAAGTTTCCCTAGGAATCTTCAGTAGGGTCTAAGAACATAACCAATAGATAGTTCTTCATAGAAACTACCTTGGGAGAGGTAATTTTTTAAATTTTTATCACTCTTTTTGGTTACTTCAGATAGATAGATGTGTTTTTGTATATTTTGGTTTCCTGTAACAATATTTGTAGATTCTTGAGGTATTATAGGGAATCCTTATGAACTGCTGGTAAAATATAAAGTGGTATATTTTTTAGATCAAGAGAATATAGTCATTATAATGGTTCATAAATGGTAAGTGAGGCTTCCATTCAATGTAATGTTTTCGGCTGGAGGGAAGCCTCAACAAGGTTAATCTAGGATAAGGATATAGTTTTTCATGATTTATGGTGTAGAGGAGTGGTATAGAATATGGTGTACATGTGAATATTTGAGATAGCGGTTGGGGGGTACTATGATGAGTTTGCGTAGGTTATGTTGACCTATTTAGTGTGAACATGGGTGATGGAGTGTGTCATTGATCATTGATAATGGTCGAGTGTCATCCGAATCAATATACAGATATTTGGGTCATTTGGTATTATGTTTCCTGAATATAGGGTTCATGGGTCGATGTTGTTGGGTTTGATGACCAAGGATCTGGTGATGGAAATCTGGATATGATATCAGTGCTCGTATAATTATATCAATTCGATAATGGAATTATGAATATTTTAGTGTGAAATGCCTCCACTAACTCTTGATGCATGACTCCAGCATCGAGTCGATAGTTGTGTATTTCAGGTTTATGGAAATATCATTTGATTTTGGAAGGCTACTGAATTTTTGAATTCTTGGGATAGAAATAGGATGACCAGTATTTAGGTGTTTGATTGATTTAACATTAACCTATAGCAGTGGGTACCATCATTGTATTCAATGTCTAATAGAGGATGTGTTTTGATGAGAATGTTAGGTGGAGCTCTAGTGTGCCATGATATTGTTGATGGAAATAATCATTTTAAGGATTTAGTGTTTTCATTGGTGTGGAAAACATTAGTTTTGAGGAAATCAATTCATAGGGGAAAAATTGGGCACTGATTCATGTAATTTGGCATAATATGGTGGTTTTGGAGTCATATATATTTATTAAATGGTCATTCATGTCTGTTAGGTAACATTTTGTGTATTTTTTGGGAAAATAATGAAATTACAATTTGGGTTACAACAGGATGTATCTATGATTAATTGGAATTGGTCATTAGTGTTACCATTAGATTTCATTGGATAGATTAAGTATTGGTGGAATATATAGGTTGTTTCTTGGGTATGAGGCTCCCAAAGCTAGGTAATTTGTAAAGACTTATGCCATTGTGGGTTATTGATTTTTAAAGCGAGTTTTAATCAAAAAAATGAATTTTTGGTAATTTTTATATTGAGGATTCATATTGGAATTCCAAGAGTTTAATCAACCATATGGGAGTTTTTGGGTGTATTTTGGGTTTCTTGGAAGGTCTAGGCGGTGGATCAGGTGTTCAAGGATGAGATGGGTCAGATAGTGAAATTAAATTTTTTTTAAATCACTAAAGCGTACTTGTTAAAGGTCCAGCGGGTTCCCAATGTGTTTGGTAGTGGATATGTAGGTCATGAATCCCCACCGGCCATCCATTAAGTTTTTACTAGGTGGATAATAGAGAACCAGATACCAAATATTTGGTGATCATGTACCTTACGGTTACTCAAATATGTTTTTTAAATAGAGGGATGGAAATTTAATTCATCAATTCCCCCTATTTGAACCCCCTTTATTATTATTCTTGGTTGGTCAGTCAAACTAAGTGGAGGTCCACCCCTCTCCTTCCATTCATTTTTATCTATGGATCCAAGGTGGTCTAAGCTAGTTTCATCAATATGAAATCAGTTATTTCTTCACCATTATTCATCCATTATTCTTCCCTCACTGTGTCTATAGTTTCCAATTGTTTGAGATAGGGCATAGAAGAATATTTTAATATATCAAAGTACAATCAACTATATATGATGTAGGTTAGTATTTTAGAGGGTATAAGATGTCTAAAGATGGTAAATTTTGTATGTTTCTCACCAATTTGTTTTAATTATGTAACTCAACTAATTTTTATAGGCTTTTCACTGAATTTCATTAGATTTGGAAATTTATTTAGTATCAAATAATTGATATTTTATTCATTATAGGGTTGGGACAAATAATCAATCTGATGGAATTATGTTTCATGATTTTCAAACTATGTAAGACCACTTGATGTGATTTTAGTGATTATTTATATTTAAAATAAATTGTTAAAAAAATTAAAATTTTAATAATTTTTTTTGGTATGAGATATGGTCTTGGAAGAATCAGAACAATTGGAGTTAACCTTTGCGAGGCTTGATGGAGCTTGGTTAACTGGTGGTAAATTCAATATGAAGGTTGTTGGTCACTATAATGAAAAACCATATGTGTTCCTTCAAGTGAATTTCTTATGTGTGCCTTGGGATTGATCTTTTTAATCTTTTAAGGGGGAGGTTGAGTATGGAATGTTTTGATATATTTTTGTTAATCCTATAGTTTTTTTATGTCATGAATGATTTGGGATTTAGAGATGTTTGGTGGTTATGCTGTGACATGGTGTGATGTCTTGTAGAGCTTAAAGGCACTTTGAGTGGTCTTGTATCGTGATATAAGATGTCTGTGGAATGGGTTGATCCCTTTTGAGTTATTTGAAGAGATTCCAAGTAGTTAGACCCTGAGTAATGAAATTATTTGTGTTAGCCATGGAAAGTTTATGGGAATGGATTTTCAACTAACCTTGGATCCTTGGAACTCCTTCAAGTAAGAGGAGTAGGATTCTTATAATGGAATTAGAAGCTAGTGGAAATCCATGGGGCTTGGGATATAATTTTTTTGAGATCATAGAAGAGTTAATCCACTGTATTTAGGTGTTCGTAGTGGAAATTTGGTGGTTATTAAGAAAAGGCATGATCTCTCTTATTATTGGGGATTTTGAGAGAGTGTATTGAGATCAATATATGAGAATGTATTGTTAGTGGTAATCCATGTGAGGATTTATTAGTTAAAAATGTGGAAGTAATAAGGGGTAACCATGTAAAATTTGGCCAGTTTGAGTATGGATGTAACACATGGGAAGTAATGGAACAAGGACTGTGAATCTAGTGTGACACCATAAGTTATGGTCAGTTTCTAACCATGTGCATGGGTTAGGGTTGTGGTTAAAATGTGTGTTAATTAAAATTTGTATTGGGTGGTTCTTTTCATGAGTGAGTGTACTACTATTTTCTATGTGGAAAAGTGTGAATTGTAGGTAATTATAGTTTTTTTCAATATCCTAAGGGAATAATATAACTATTAGTGATGTTTAAAAATGGATTATTTTGATAGATTTGTATGATGATATTGGTAATGTTGGTTATATTTTTTTTCACATGCTACCCTCTATTAGAAATCTAGGTGGTAATATGTCTGTGTCTAGCTATGGTCTACGCTATGGGCTTGCATAAAATTTATTTTTTTCCTTAATATTATACTCTAACTATGTTATGATTAATTGGTTATGGGTTATGATATGGGATTTGGTATAAGAAAACACCTTGAGTTCTAGATTTAAGGTATTTTATGTGATCTAGGATGCGATATATAATATGGGACATTACCTCACCCTGAGTGATATATTGTTGGTATGTTATATGGTATTAGATTAGGTACATGATACGATGTAACACTAAACCCTGACTAAGAGGGTAGAGGTATATAATGTTATGTTTGTTTTGGTATGAGTCTTTGTCTTGATTTATAGGATGGAGGTACTAGATGTAGTAAAAGATGTTCTATGGCACCATACCTTGAGTGAGAAGAAAAAAATAAATGATTTGGTATGAGATTGGTACATGGTATGAGACCGAAGAATTATTGAGAGGGTAGTGGTATTAAATATATTATAAGACCCTTCCCCAAGATACATGGTATTGTTTTAGGATTGTACTATTATATTAATTTTCTTTAAACATTTTCAATATAAAATGAGTTCATGAATCATAGTGTATCGATTAGCACATAATGATCGAGAATGGTTTTTCACATCTTGTATCTTATTGTGTGATTTATTTTCCTATATATGAACACACTGTATATGATGGAATATATGAGGGTCACATGGTGATACCCTACTGAGATTTATGCTTGAAGCTTATATGGGAAACTCAGTTCATGTGTTGATCACATCTTCCACTTTATTTGATAGGTAGTATGGGGATCTAATAGAAGAATTTGGATAGATATTAAGAGAGTTGTCTAAGGAGTTACCTAGGTTTTATAGTTTTTCTCCACTTAATTTTTTTTATTTATTCTATATTAATTTTCCTAGTGTGTTTTCCATGTTGTATATATATATGTATAATGTGGTTTTATTTGAAATCGCATTTTTTTTGTACTTATTACTGATGGTTAGGATTTAGAGATAATTCCTTTCACTCACTCTAATTTATGATGATGTTTTGTTGTTTTCTTAATATTATATGTGATGGTATTGTGGTTATGACCTCAAAAAATTACTCTTATACTCTCACCATTGGTTAGAAACCCTAGTATATGGAGAGGTAATCTTGATTCTAACTAGTGATCTAGATAGAGTGTCATACATGCAATTTTAATTAGCAGATTTACACAAATTAAATAAAAAATATATAGGACATAAAAAATTACTAAATAACATGTTCCATTTTTAAACAAATAACACTATCTATGTTTAGAAAGTAACATTAGTAGATTATAAATAAAAAACAATAACTAAAATATAGGTGAAAATTAGAACATTAAATAAATATAAAATACATAACCCAAAATAAAAATAATTATGAAAAATAAAATAAATTATAAATAGTGATAAAATATCATTGTATTCATAGAACATAAATACATTAGTAAAAAATAAAATCATTATGTTAAAAAAATTAAATACATTGATTTTTCAAAATAAATATTCGTTTCATGAGAAAAAATATATGAAAATTGATACTTATATTTTCCATATATATTTTCATTCATTTTAATGTATGTTTGAATTGAATTTTGGGGATTTAATAGGAAATTAGTTCCTGGTATAATTATTTTATGGGTATTTATGATAGGTTTATCTTTTAATACAACCCAAAACTTTTTACCACAACAGAAAGTGTCATGATATGGTACTGGATGATTGAGGACTTTATAGAGGTGTATAATTAGATCCAATTATGTTTCATTCCAAGAAGTTATATTTACACTATGAATGATGATAGGTATAGTGAAATATAATACCATCCAACACCTTTCAGATCATGAATCCCCATTGAAGTTATGAGTAACTGGTGAATAAAATATTCATTGAAGGAAATAAATAACATTCTCCAATAAATCATTACAGAACACAAATTAAGAGAGGAAACCAATTCATGTTGAGAGTAGGAAATGTAAGGAAATTCATATATTTTTGATATTTTTCAATTTTCAGGGAATTTCAAACATGTTTTACCATGGGACCTTGATAATTATTTATAAT
Source organism: Viscum album (assembly GCA_963277665.1). NCBI lineage: Eukaryota > Viridiplantae > Streptophyta > Magnoliopsida > Santalales > Viscaceae > Viscum > Viscum album. Next base: position 230,577,375 of record OY728125.1, read on the forward strand.
ATTTTAATAGTGTTATTTTGTCATTGAGGTGGGACTGATTAGAACATCATCGTAGCTTGGTTTCACTAGTTTCATATATTTTTTGATGTAGTTCTCTTTTTTTTTGAAAGTTTGAATTGTTTTAAATTTAACATAATTCTAGTTTCCCCAATATCCCTTTTCTATTCTCTCTTATATGGTTTTTGTCTTATTCATCATTAATGATCATCATACAATGATTGGATAGATTCATTATAGAGAGAGGTTCATATTAAAAAGGGTTTATCCCTTATTATATTGATTCACTTTTGTTCACAAGGTGATTTCATCTATTAGTATTTTCATATGCTCATAAATTTATATTATTTATTATTAAATCATTGACCAAGTGTGTTTGATATTAAATTAAAACCATCACGATTAAGGTAATTTGTTGATGAGTACTAAATTAGGTTATTCCACTATAATTGTGATCATATATTAATGGATTACAGTTATTCAAATTATTTTTTTCATGAAGAATTGGGATGATAGGGTAGATTGATGGGAATTTAACATATTCAAATTAAGGAAATATATATATTTCCTAGATTTTTTATATGATTATTTGATAACTAAATTTGGATAGTCTATTTAGTAAAACCACCCTTTGAAACCAGTTCCCCTCCCTTCAATCCTTCTGTTTGCATTTAGTTCACATTATTTCAATTCATTATTTTTAAAATTAATTTAGGATAAATTTTTTGTCTCAATCCTGGATAGATAATGATGCCCAAACACATTTTCAAGAGTTTACATTTCCCTTAACTATTCTATTTGGGATTTACCATGTACTTATATAATTTTATTCCTTAGTAGTTAGTGTGGTTAAAAACTATAAATTTAAAAAAATTTGTTATTGTGATGAAGTAAGGATGCTGCACTGGAATGTAAAAACCATTATAAAAGAACATAAAAAATTTATGTAAATGTTTGAATATAAATGTTTCTATATAAATTTTTATTAGAGATTTAGATATTTTGACATCATGTTATTGAAAAGTTTACATTAATCAAAGAAAATATGTGTTATAGAAAAAACATTTTATATTGATGTAATATATTACGGATAAAAATGTTATATATTTTTTATAAGTAATCATTTTTAAAATAATAATATATTTTCCAACATTTTTAAAATATATTTATGATATGATTCCATTTCTGTATGAATATAGACTTTAACAGCACTAGTAAAAGAGGTTTATTAGTGTTATATAAGTGTTGATAATGTGAGATATTTCAGAGTGTTAGATTTTAAACAGTTTATAAAAATATATGATAACGGACCCCTTTAATAATTCTAAAAAATGAGATGATAAAGGGGTCCCTTATCAGCGCTTTTTTAATCATTATTAAAGAGTGCCTTTTTAACCCTTTTTTAGTACTTTTAATGGAACCCTTTATCATTGCGAAAAAATTAATAATAAAGGGAGATAAAAAGTGTTTTTAAAACCACATTTTATCAGTACTCCCCACCTGTATTTACCATCGCTTATTACCCACTCTCCTAGTTAATCCACCTGCCCCCTATTATAGCTATAGACAATTCCACCCTCCCACACACACCCCTACATCCAGTAAGTTTCGAACCTGAGATCTCTAGCTCATATGCATAAACCTTTTCCACTCCTGGATATTTTTTTTATCATTTTTTGATATTTTTTTATATTTATATATATATATATATATATCGTTTAATTTTTTTCATATATTTATACATTTTTATATATTTTTTAAAATTGAAAAATAATATATGTTTTTTATATGTTTTTTTATAAATACACACACACACACACACATATATATATATATACATCTATAAATATAATTATACATATTCATTTTTATTTACATGAATTGTTTATTAATATTTATATACATATATTAGAACATATATAAAATCTATAACTTTTTTTCAACACACTAAAACAAATATATATAGTCATTGTATATAAATTAATTATATAGGTGTATAAACACTCAAAAATTTTTATTTTAAATAAAATTGCTATTTGTATATTTAGATAAGGTTTAGATATTTAGAAATACATTTTATATGTAAATATTATTAAAAATATGTTTATAAAATTAATTTTTTATATGTGAATATATATAATATACATAATATATATTTGATTATAAATAATAGTAAAATATGAAAAATGATAAAATTTAAAAAAAATAACAATATGAATGTAATCCCTGGGAATAAATTCAGTCCCCACCAAAAATGGGAAAAAATATACCCTTAAATGAGAATGGAATTTCATCAAATGTTAAATGTAATGCCCCGACCCTAGTTACCTAGAGTAGGTGCATTATTACATAACATTGGCATGATCACAAGGAAATCATGTCTCAAAAGACCAATCAGTTTAGTATTATTGGAAACAAGATTCATACATAAGTTCAACTTTACAGCTTGAAGAGAAATAAAACACAAATATATTTCATTAGAAAAATCCAAGCCTCCTATATTATTCCTGCAAGTCACTCATAACTAACTTCTTCATATCCTAGGAAAATGAAACATAAGAAAGGGGTGAGCTCAAATTCTCAGTAATGGTAAGTAATATAGTGGAAAATGACATAAATATTAAGCATGGTAAATAATTGAAACCACAAGCCTTTACTAAGAATAAACATGAATAGTTTTATGGAAAGAATATGATCTGAGTAAATAATGCCATAATAAAACATAATCATGGGTATTCTACTATTCAAATTACCACATGAACCATAAATTTTATTTCTATTATGAGGGAATGTATAATTCCGGACATTCTGAAACATTTTGTCAAGGCCTCGTCCAAGATGTCTAAAAATGATTAAGGCCTCGGCCAAAACCATAAATCAAATGGGGAAAGGGCCTAGGCCAATTCCATGTCTAATTGTCTCATGATACCTAACGATGTATTGAGAAGATATAGTGGGCTCCACCCGTCACTTAATAAGTCCAATACATTCTTCATATGAAAAGGTTTAAACATATCATAAACATTCATATTAAAACTAGCATAAAAATGTCAATACTTTAACCATAAATCATTAATGGTATAAAAATAGCACATCCACATTCAAACATATCACAAAACCTTAAATAAAATATGGAATTTTTGTATAATAATAAATCAACTCCAAATAAACTTAAAATCCATCAAAGGATGTTGGCATAGATGAAATCAAAACTCTTTTTAGAGAAATATCTCTTTCTATTTTGAAATCATTTAAGAGTCACATAATTATAAAATAAAACATTTAATTTGAAAATATTTTCATAATCTTGTAAGGGAAGCTTCGACGAGTTTATAACGGTAGAAAATAGCCACACCCTCCATATAAGTTAAAAAAATACATTCTTACCTTAATTTTGTCGAAAAAGTTAAAAGGACCTTGTTTGGAAAGCGACATAAAGATTCCTTTATAAACATCATATAAAATGTCAAAAAGGTTATAAATTACATTAACCCATAGTCTATAAAATAGTAAGAATAATTTGAAATACATTTTTAAGAAACATGGATGTGGATGATAAAGAGGTCTCAGTAGATAATTACGTATAAACAACCTCGGATAATGAAGAGATTGTGAAATAAACCCTTAACAATTTGGTAACGTACGAAACATACACCCCATGAAAGAGGTATCATGAAATGAATATGTAAATACACATAAATTAAATTTTATTACGTAAAGAATACAATTATTGGTAGTACATACACCACACAAAAGATAATAGTGGCAATATGGAACGAATCTCATGGGAATAAGGAGTGAGATGAAAACCCCTTACCTTGTACTTGTCTTTGGTTGAGGGTCAGTTAACCTCATTTATAATGGTGAAATAATTGTTATTAAATTATACAAGAATCATATACATTAATATGATATCATATATGATCTTTTAACATTGCTTTGTTAATAATGTCTTAGTATTATCATCGTTTCAGGTGTTAACTTACTCTTTTTCTTTTATATGCTTTGTTACATAAGTCATGTTTGTTACGGATAGGTTGTATCTTATTTGTACCCAAGATGATATCAAGTCATTAAACATTTTTTTTAATCATCAAATGAGAATTAGACTTGAATGGATATGATGGGGAATGAATCTCATCGCGTTCGTGGAGACGGTAGTTCGTACGTACGCACGAGCGACAATATCATTCTTTTGATATTAAAATAATATATAATTGGATGTTATATCATATATACAGAATAATTATCATGTTATGTTTATTATTTAAATGAATTAAACATCATTATTATACCCATCAAAATAATAATGTATTCAATAACAATTACACCACAGCATGGAGACGGTAGGTCGTACATACACACGTATGATGACATGTCATTCAAAGGATGGATAGAATACTGAATATGGTTGTAACATATTTATAATAACATCACAATATATATAAGATACTGGAGTTATTATTTTATAATGGAAACAACAAATAATGAAGAAATTGAAGAAGAATGGAACTTGAAAAAGGGTGGTGAAAACATTACCTCTTCTTCGGGCTCTTCCTTTTGATTTGATCAAAAGGGATCCATAGGATGGATTTATGACTAAAGTAAGGAATCTAGGATTAAGATAGGATATTTAAGAGGGTATTTGGGTTGATTTTTTCTGAACCAAAAGGCTTTGAAGGTATGAAGAGTTGGTTAGAAGTGGTGTCCTTTTATAAGGGGGAGGAGGGGCTCTTTAGGAAAAACTTAAAGTACTAATTTATAATAAATTTATATTCATTTTATAATGGCTCCAAAGAATATTATTAAAATTATAAGGTGGGAAAGGGTATAAATCCTTTCAAACAATAGATTTTAGATAGGTTTGGGTCACTAAATTAACCTTATAATATATATTTAACTCTTAGTTAAATAGTTTGACTTTTACCATGTCTCTTTGTATTTTTATATTATATGATTAATAAACTTACAATATACATCCAATAGAACCCCAAGTGGTTCATTAATGATACAAATATCATTATATAAGTCTCTTGGATGAACCTTAGATTTTTATGAATTGAATATAAATTAATAATATAATATTTGTTTTTAAAACTCTTTTATTTAAATTTTGACACTATTTGGTATTTGATTTGTGTGAAAATCATAACCACATGATTACTTCCAAAAAACATAATTAAATCAATACTAACATGTCATATTAACCAATAAAATTAGTGTAATTCATGAAATGTCTAAAATTACATTTATATGGGTATTTATATTATCAATTATTTTAATATTTCGTTAATTAGGTAATTACTACATCACCATTGTGTCATAAATAAATTAAAATGTTTAATTTATAAAAATTATAAATAAAATAACATTATGTATGAAATATTTTTATCTTTCTAATGAATATTTATAATCAAATTTATTTTATTTATAACACTATATTAAAAAAATTATTTATTAAACTTTGATTTTAACTCTTTTAACTCTTCTTTGAATTAAATAATATTAAATGTCCTAATCTAATCCAAGTGAACCTAAATGATAATATTTTATTCCTAAGGTTGTTTTGGGTTGATATACACTTGTAAAATAGAATTAGGACATGTGGTAGGGTAATATTAATATCCTTTTTAACCATAATTACCCTATTTACTTTTAACCGTGGTAAATAAAAGTAAAAAGTCATTATTCACCAAAAAATATTTTTGTATTATTGAAACACATTTTACTCCTTGATAATAACTGTATCTCTTAGAGTTTTTAAATTCCACTCACATAAGCAAAAAAATTAAGTTTTATGTGAATTTCCAAATTCTCCTAGGAGGTGGGTAAAAGATGGTGAAAAGTTCAATAAAATTTTTATATATCTAAAATTATTCTAAACTAACTCCAAGGAATTACATTGAACTTATATATGTATTATGTATCTATTTTAATGTTATTAAATTTAAATAAAATAAATAATTATTTTTATAAAAATTCAGTTTTAAACTATAACTCAGTGTTTTTTAACTATTCATCAAAAATTGAATGTTTTCATAAAAATACCAAAAATTCACCCTACGATAATTTTGATATTACAAATCCAAGAATGTAGTCCATTTTGAAAGATAAAATGTTGAAACATTCAAAAAGTGGGTATTAATATTCATAACGGCTATTTTTATTGGATTTGGTGTGTGTTAGAACTCAAAGTTACGTACAACACATGCTACTGTGTTATTCAAAGAGAATCATATTGTGGAAGCTTGGGGTGTCACATTCTTCCCTCCTTCAAATAATTTCATCCTCGAAATTTCTAGAATATTATTGCATAAAAAAATCAGGTGGTTCTTCATCATAAGTTCTTCAGGTTCCCACGTTACCTCTTCCATCTTATGGTTTCTCCATAGAACTTTTACCAGACGAGTCGTCCAGTTTCTCAGCACTTGTTCTCTTATATCAAAAATCCTGACGGGCTCCTCGCAATAAGACAGACTGGGTTCCAGTTCTAATTCCTCGTAAGTAAGTACATGCTTTGGGTCAGGCATGTATTTTCTCAATAGTGATACGTGGAACACATCATGAACTTTGGAGATACTTCGCGGCATTTCCAAATGGTAAGCTACAGCCCCAATTCATTCTAGAATCTTGAATGGTCCGATATACCTGGGACTCAGTTTACCTTTCTTACCGAAACACATAACTCCCTTCCATGGAGATACCTTCAAGAAAACATGATCTCCTACCTGAAATTCCAAATCCTTCCTTCAGTTGTCAGCATATCTCTTCTTCATACTTTGAGGTGCTATGATGTGGTTTTGGATTACCTTTACCTTTTCCATCATTTCCTCCAGCAGTTCTGGGCCTACGAGTTTTTTTTTCCAACATCATCTCAACATGATAGTGTGCGACATATCTTTCAATATAACGCTTCATATGGTGCCATCTGAATACTTGAATGGAAGTTATTGTTATAGGAAAATTCCACCAGAGGTAAATATTGATCCCACATACCCTGAAAGTCAAGTGATCAAGATCTCAACATGTCTTCTAAGTTTTGAATAGTCTGTTCTGATTGTCCATCTATTTGAGGGTGGTAGGCAGTTCTCAAACAAAGTTCAGTATCCAAGCCCTTCTTAAGACTCTTCCAGAATCTTGAAGTAAAATGGGGATCACAATCAGAAACAATCATTTGGTGTAATCTGTGAAGTCTCACAACTTCATTAATATATATCCTTGTTAGACGTTCAAGTGGTAAATCTTCCCTTATAACAAGAAAATGTGCTGACTTGGTAAGGTGATCAACAATGACCCATATTGCATCGTTCCTTCTAGGAGTCTTTGGTAGTCCCATGAAAAAGTCCATCGTGATATTATCTCATTTCTACTCAGGTATGGGAAGAGGTCGCATGACTCCCCCAGGCTATTGCCTTCCAGCTTTCACTTGTTGACAAACCATACATCTTGACACAAAATCAGAAATCTCCCTCTTCATTTTGTCCCACCAAAAAATTTTCTTCAAATATATATACATCTTGGTGCTCCCTAGGTGTATAAGAAAATTGGAACTATGAACATCATCTAACAATTCCCTTTTTAAATCAGGTGTATAGGGAACACAAAGTCTCTTCCCAAATTTCAAAATTCCATCTTCATACACAATGTCACTCAATCTCCCATCATTCACAACATTAATATTCTTTTTAAACTCTTCATCATCAGCCTGAGAACTCTATATACTTTCTAGTAAAGATGGTTTGATAACCATTTGAAAAAGTATTGACGTTTCACCTTCCATGGTGATTCCCATATCCATCTTTACTAGATACATGTATATAGGATCCTTTTCAACTCTCATCTTGTTCAAAACTCCATGATACTTTCTGCTCAAAGCATCTACCACTTTATTTTCCTTCCCCGGGTGGTAGTGTATTGTACAATCATAATCCTTGAGTAGTTCAAGCCATCTCCTTTTCCTCATGTTGAGTTCTTTCTATGAGAAAATATACTTCAAACTATTATGATCAGTATAAATCTCACATTTTTCACCATAGAGATAGTGTCTCCAAATCTTCAAAGAAAAGATTATATCAGCTAACTCAATATCATGAGTAGGATAGTTTTTTTTCATGAATTTTCAGCTTTCATGATGCATAGGAAATAACTATATAATTCTTCATAAGGACCCAACCAAGTCCTTTATTCGATGCATCCCTATAAATAAAAAACCCGTCATTTCCCGATGGTAGAGTCAAAATAAGAGCATTGACTAATCTTCTCTTCAGTTCTTCAAAACATTCTTCACACTCTTTTGTCCAAACAAATTTAACCCCTTTACCTGTGAGTTTTGTTAATGGGTTAGGCAATCAGGAAAAGTTCTGGACGAAACATCGATAATAACCTGTTAAACCAATAAAATTGTGTACCGCAGTTATACTCATCGGTGTAGGCCATTCATGGATTGCCTTGGTCTTACAAGGATCAACAGAGATTCTATCGTTAAATACAATATGGCCAACAAAATAAATCTCCTGAAGCTAGAATTAACACTTGCTAAACATCCCATATAATTCGTGTCTTCTCAGAGTCTTCAGGATAATGCACAAGTGATTTTCATGATCTTCATAGCTTTTGAAATATACCAAGATATCATCAATAAATACCACCACAAAATCATCGAGATATTCCTTGAAAACTATATTCATTAGATCCATGAATAGAGATGGTGAATTAGTCAATCCATAAGGCATTACTGTAAACTCATAATTCTCGTACCCAATTTGAAATGTTGTCTTCAGAATGTCTTCCTTCTTCACACACAACTGATGGTATCCAGATCGAAGGCTAATCTTTGAAAAGTATTGAAATCCATGCAGTTGATCAAATAAATCATCAATGCGAGGTAGGGGATACTTGTTCATTATTGTTATAGCATTGATTTCCCTATAGTCAATACATAACCTCATAGATACATATTTCTTTTTAACAAAAAGGACAGGGGCTCCCCATGGAGAAATACTAGGGTGGATAAATCTCTCATTACTAAATTGCTCTAGTTATTTCTTTGATTCAACTAATTCCACTGTATCTATTCTATAAGGGGTATTCGATATAGGCCTTGATCCATAAATTAAATCAATGGAAAAATCAATTTCTTGTTCTGGAGGATGTCCTGGTAAATCTTCCATAAATACATCAGCATATTCTCTCACAATAGGTACATCCTTTATTTGAACATTCCTTTCCTCACCCACGGTTATTTCATTCTCTTCTTTCCTGATAATTGAATTTAGTTGAGCTACTAGGGGTGGATCTAGATAAGAATCAGGTGGTGAAGATTCTGCTCTAAAGATAAGGTGTTCTTTATCATCATAATCAAAATTTGTAACCTCCTTCTTACAATATATTTTCGCACCATGGTCCAAAATCCAATCCATACCGAGGATTATATCAAATTCATTCATGGTTATGATGATGAGATCAATAAATAAAGAACATTTATGTGCCCTAATGGTAATGGGACCACAGGATTTTGTAGTAATGATACTTCCCTTAAGAGTTTTAACTGACAACTCCCTTGTTAAATCAAATTGGAAATATCTAATTTTCATAGAAAACTGGGAAGATATGAAATAGTGTGATGATCCAAAATCAAATAAATCATTTTCTAAACTTGAGGAAACCATTAAATTACCTTCCACCACGTCTTTCGGGGATTCAATCTCAGCAGTAGTGATTGCATATTCTTGACCTTGATCCCTTGGCCTTTTTTGAGGTAAGATTCTCTGACGCTTAAGACATTCATTTTCATATTGTCCTATCTCCCTGAAATTGTAGCATTGAACACTGGTAGCATCTTTCATTCCATTACAATCACCAGCTAGATGGCCTTTCTGTATACATTTGTAGCATACTCCTTTTCCTTTTAGACAGGCACCATGGTGCTTCCTTCCACAACTATCACAGGGTTTAAATTCAATTATAACCTTCTTCCCTATTTCCTTATTTCCTTTCCCATAGTTTTCAGCATCTCTCTTCTTCTATTACTTTGATTTAATGTCATAAGACTTAAAGAATTCATTTTCTATCTTAATAGTACACAAGAAAATATCTTCGTCTGATAAGAAGGATTGTGATACTAATGCTCGATGGAGAAATGGTTTTAACCCATCAATAAAATGATAAATTTTACTTCTTGGGTTACATATATAATTTGCAGCATGCCTCGCAAACCTTGTAAAGTTAGCCTCATACTAGCAACATTCTCATCTTCTATTTGCCTTAGACTCAGAAATTGTCTTTCCATATCCGCTCGATGGTCATGAGGCAAGTATCTTTCTAAGAGAGTTTTTTTAAATTCCCCCCATTCCATATTTGATGCTTCCTCGTCATCCTTTGTGTTTTGAATCAAGGACCACCATTGATCAGCTTCTCCAGTGAGGCGGTAAACTGCCATGAAAACTTTTCCCCTTTCGCTACTTCCCAAAGCTTGGAATATTTTCTCTAAGGATTTTATCCATTGCTCAACCACTAATGGATTTGTACTCCCATTTAATGTTGGTGGTTTTTTCCTCATGAAGCAATCTAACATTGATCCTCCATATTGTAGATCTGGGTGCTCCATACGGGTAAGGTTATTATTCATAACCTGAGTGAGTTGTCCCAGTATGGTGATTACCTATTCAGTACCAGCTACATCACTAGCTCCACTATAATTATCTGAGCTGGAGGGCAATCCCTACATGGAGTGTGTGCATTGATACGGTTTCCATTCCTTCTACAAGGCTCCATTTCTAAACAATGGCATAAACTAGATTAGTTTATGAATCGAAATATATAATTCCAAACTTCTAAAACACTTAACAAAAATTCAATAGTTTATGGATATAACCCATAATCATAAAAAAAATGTTTTTTTAAGGAAGTATATACTCAAAAACCCTTCATAATGGTTTGTAATGAAAATGAGAATTATCCTAAGCATATCCATCGAGATTTTCGTAACCAAGAGTGCATCAAGGCCCGTTGTGGTGCACCAGTTCACGTTCGAGTCTAGCTCAAAGCGGTGTTTTCAGGTTTTACCCCTAGGTACATCTGTTCCAGAGCCACCTCTACCTGCTCGTATCCAGACAGGGATGTATTTCTTGGATAACTCACAAAATCTCTACAATACCAAAATTCTTGGAAGATCTTCTATATTAATCCTCAAAGTCTATCTTAGGGCAATGTTCTCTAATTAGAATTTATATAAATCTTGTTTCCAAGGTTTGTACTAAACTTCCTCTGATATCAACTGTAATGCCCTGCCCCTAGTTACCCAGAGTCGGTGCATTATTACATAACATTGGATTGATCACAAGGAAATCATGTCTCAAAATAACAATCAGTTTAGTATTATTGGGAACAAGATTCATACATAAGTTCAACTTTACAGCTTGATGAGAAATATAACACAAATATATTTCATTATAAATATCCATGACTCCTAGATTATGCCTGCAGGTCACTCAAAACTAACTTCTTCATATCCTGGGAAAATGAAACATAAGAAAGGGGTGATCTCAAATGCTCAGTAAGGGTAAGTAATACAACAAAAAATGACATAAATATTAAGCATGGTAAATAATTGAAACCACAAGCCTTTACCAATAATAAACATTAATACATTTATGGAAAGAATATGAGCTGAGTAAATAATGCGATAATAAAACATAATCATGAGTATTCTACTAGTAGAATGACCACATGAACCATCAATATTATTTCCATAATTAGGGAATGTATAATGCTGGACATTCTGAAACATTTTGTCAAGGCCTCGGCCAAGACATATAAAAATGATTAAGACCTCAGCCAAAACCATAAATCAAATAGGGAACGGGCCGCAGCAAATTCCACCTCTGGTTTTCTCATGAGACCTATCGATTCATCGAGGAGCTATATCGGGCTCCACCCATTACTTACTAAGTCCAATACATTCCTCATATGAAAAGGTTTAAACATATCATAAACATTCGTATTAAAACTAGCTTACAAAATGTCAATACTTTAATCGTAAATCATGAATGGTATAAAAAATAGTACATCCACAGTCAAACATATCACAAAACCTTCAATACAATATGGAATTTTTTTATCATAATAAATCAACTCCAAATAAACTTAAAATCCATCAAAGGATGTTGACATAGATGAAATCAAAACTCTTTTTAGAGAAATATCTCTTTCTATTTTGAAATCATTTAAGAGTCCCATTATTATAAAATAAAACATTTACTTTGAAAATATTATCATAAGCTTGTAAGGGATGTTTCGACAAGTTTATAATGGAAGAAAATAGCCTCACCCACCGTATAAGTTAAAAAAATATATTCTTTCCATAATTTTGCCGAAAAGGTTAAAAGGACCTTATTTGGAAAGCGACAGAAAGATTCCTTTATAAAAATCGTATAAAAGGTAAACAAGGGTATAAATTACTTTAACCCATAGTATATAAAATAGTAAGAATGATTTGAAATAAATTTTTACGAAACATGGATGTGGATGATAAAGATGTCCCAGTAGATAATTACGTATAAACAACCTCGGATAATGAAGAGATTGTGAAATAAACCCTTAATAATTTGGTAACTTATGAAACATAGACCCCATGAAAGATGTGTCATACAATTAATATGTAAATACACATAAATTAAAGTTTATTATACAAAGAATACAATTATGGGCAGCACATACACCACAAAAAAGGTAATATGGAAATATGGCACGAATCTCACGGGAATAAGGAGTTAGATGAAAACCCCTTACCTTGTAATTTTACTTGGTTGAGGGTAGTTTAACCTCCTTTATAATGGTGAAATAATTTTTATTAAATTATAAAATAATCATATACATTAACATGATATCATATATGATATTTTAACATTGCTTTGTTAATAATATCTTAGTATTATTGTCGTTTCAGGTGTTAACTTACTCGTTTCATTTTATATGTTTTGTTAAATAAGTCATGTTTGTTATGGATAGGTTGTATCTTATTCATATCCAGAATGATATCAAGTCCTTAAACATTATTTTTAATCATAAAATGATAAATATACTTGAATGAATACAATGGGGAATGAATCTCATCGCGTTCGTGGAGACGGTAGTCCGTACGTACGCACGAGCGACAATATCATTCTTTTGATATTAAAATAATATATAATTGGATGGTATATCATATATACAGAATAATTAACATTTTATATTTATTATTTACATGAATTACACAACATTATTATACCCATCCAAATAATAATGTATTGAATAACAATTACACCACGATGTGGAGACGGTAGGCCGTACGTACGCACATATGATGACATGTCATTCAAAGGATGGATAGAATACTAAATATGGTTGTACCATATTGATAATAACTTCATCGTATACAGAAAATACTGGATTTAGTATTTTATAATGGAAACAACATAGAAATAAGAAGTTGAAGAAGAAAGGAACTTGAAAAAGGGTGGTGAAAACATTACCACTTCTTCGGGTTCTTCCTTTTGAATTGATCAAAAGCGATCCTTAGGTTGGATTTATAACTAAATTAAGGCCTCTAGTATTAAGGGAGGATAGTTTAGAGGGTATTTGGGTAGATTTTGGTCGAACCAAAAGGATTTGAAGTTATGAAGAATTGGTTAGAAGTGGTGTCCTTTTATAAGGGGGAGGAGGGGCTCTTTAGGAAAAACTTAAAGTATTAATTTATAATAAATTCATATTCGGTTTCTAATGGCTCAAAAGTGGATTATTAAAATTATAAGGTGGGGCTGGGTCTAAATACTTTCAACAAAAAGATTTTAGATAGGTTTGGGTCACTGAATTAACCTTATCATTTATATTTAACTCTTAGTTAAATAGTTTGACATTAAACATCTCTCTTTGTATTTTTATATTATATGGTTAATAAACTTACCATATACATACAAGAGAACCCTAAGTGGTTAATTAATTATACACCTATCATTATATAAGTCTCTTTTCCAAACCTTAGATTTTTTAGGAATTGAATATCAATTAATAATATAATATTTATTTTAAAAACTCTTTTATGTGATTTTTGACACTATTTGGTATTTGATTTTTGTGAAAATTATAACAGCATGATTACTTATAAAAAACATAATTAAATAAATACCAACATGTCATATTAAACTATAAAATTAGTGTAATTCATGAAAAGTCTCAAATTATATTTATTTGGGTATTTATAATATCAATTATTTTAGTATTCCATTAATTAGGTAATTACTACATCACTATTGTGTCATAAATAAATAAAATTATTTAATGTCGAAAAATTATAAATAAAATACGATTATGTATGAAATCTTTTTAAACTTCTAATGAATATTTATAATCTAATTTATCTTATGTATAACCCTATTTTAAAAAAAATAGTTATTAAACTTTGATTTTAACACTTTTAACTCTTCTTCGAATTAAATAATAATAAATGTCCTAATCTAATCCAAGTGGACCTAAATGATAATATTATATTCCTAAGGTTGTTTTTTTTTTGAGATACACTTGTCCAATAGAATTATTACATGTGATAGGGTAATATTAATATCATTTTTACCCTTAATTATCCTATTTACTTTTAACCGTGGTAAATAAAAGTAAAAAAGTTACTATTCACCAAAAATTATTTTTATCTTATTGAACCACATTTTACTCCTTAATATTAACTGTGTCTCTCATAGTTTCTAAATTCCACTCATAGAAGCGGTAAAATTAAGTTTTATGTGAATTTCCAAATTCTCTTAGGAGGTGGGTAAAAGACGGTGAAAAGTTCAATAAAATTTTTATATATCTATAATTATTCTAAACTAACTCAAATGAATTACATTGAACTTATATATGTATTATGTATTTATTTTGACCTTAATTTAATTTAAATAAAATAAATAATTATTTAAATAAAAATTTGGTTTTAAACTATAACTCAGTGTTTTTTCACTATTCATCAAAAATTGAATGTTTTCAAAAAAATACCAAAAATTCACCCAAAGATAATTTCGATATTACGAATACAAAAATGAAGTCCATTTTGAAAGATAAAATTTATAAACTTTCAAAAAGTGGCTATTAATATTCATAACGACTAGTTTGGTTGGTTGTGGTGTGTGTTAGAACTCAAAGTTGCGTACAACACACGCTACAATATTATTCAAAGAGAAGCATATCATGGAATCTTGGGGTGTTACATTAAAAAATTTGAGTACCCCAACTAAAAACACATTCTTTGAGCCTTTATTGGCCTTTTTGTCATAAAAATGTGAATGTGGCTTCCCCTAGTCACATGAGACTAGATCTCATCGCAAGATACGATTTGATATGTGGTAGAGCACAAACAGTCACCAGGATGAAAATTTATGGTCGTTTAATATTTTAGTTATATTTTTATCTTATTTTACTTATTTTTTTTAATTTTGATGTTTTTATCTTAAAATTGTGATTAAATGAATTTTACTTGATAATATTTAGAAAATTATTAAAAATCATATTTTTTTAATTAATTAATGAGTCATTTCCACTGAATATCTTACAGATTAAGTGTAAATGTCACTTTTGCCTTATGAAAAACAAATGTAAAATATATATTACTTTTATATCAATATAAATATATTTATATATTGAAATAATTTTTTTAATGAAATATTTTTTTTGAAATAATCCCTTTATCAGTACTTTATTAATAAAACTCATAAAGGGAGTCCTTTGTTGTTCATTTTTACAATCATTGATAAAGGGCCCATTTTACAATGATTTTTTAGCACTCTTAAAGACCCCCTTTAATATAGTTTTTTCTAGCTCTAACAAAGGGGGTCTTTAAGAGTGAATTTAGCTAGCGTTGTTAAAGACCTGGCGCTAGATAAACCCAGTTTTGTAATAGTGTATGTACTGAATATTTTAAATCTTAATAAAATATTATTATTTTAAGAATGACAAAACATATTTTGATAGATAATAATGTATTCATATAATATATATAGATAAATATTTTTATTTACTCGCATAATTTAATATCACAATACATAACAACAGTAAACAAAGAAAAATATGTACCATTATACTAACCCCAAAAAATAATATATATAAACAAAATATAATATGTTGAATATATTTTATGGAAGAACATGATATATCATCTAAGAAGATATTTTTTTCAATACATAATAACATGTACATTCATAATAAAATATTTTTAAGATATTTTTATACAAAGGAAATTTATTTATTCATGAAAAATTGAAAAATCTATAACAACTCATGATGTTATGGGTTTTAAATTTCTAATGTATAATGAATTTTCCATTTTTTAGTCGGTCCATTTTGAGAACTGAGGTTTATAAGTGTGTTTCATGAATTTTAATGTATCAAGGGGTGAATTTTGACATGGATTGAGGCTCATATAGGCATTGAATGTGCTCATAGAGAGATCGAGAAAGTGGTCGATGTAACGACCCAAAATTTCATTAATGGAAAATCCCTCTTGATCCAGTTAAATGTTTCTTTATGTTTTTATATGATGTCAACTTCTTTAGTTTAACGTTAAGATTTGTGACCATTACTTTTATAGCCGTTGAACAGTGATCATCTGGGTAGTTTAAATATAAGGCTTTAACGAACCAATTTTCTACTCAGACAAAGGAAGCGATGGCCTCATCCAGTAGAATTGCCCCTTACGAAGCCCATTTGTCGGAGCTCGGAAAGGAGGTGGCGTCTTTGGGCTTTGCCCTTGACCAAGCCCAAGCTGAGCTTCATCAAGTCAAGCTCGAACGTGATCGTCTACGGGAAAAATGGAAGTTGATAGAGATTACCACTCGAGCGATGTTATCCGAGCAGCCCCAAGAGTCTGTCACCATCGCGCACCTTACCCTTAGGTCTTATGCGGCTATTTTAAGGGGTTATGTAACAAATAAGTAGAACCATGTTCATGTACATTTTTTTTATATAATAATGAATATAATTTCTAGTCATTTTTGATACATTGTAATTAATTTTTAAAGTACAAACGGTGTTTTTAGTTATTATTTAATTAAGAATTGTATTTTATTAAATTAAAGGATTTTTTTAATTAAATAATATTTTAATAAAATATTATTATTAATGTTAAATTAATTTTTATTAAATATAAATGATCTTATAATTTTATGAATGCAATTAAAATTTTTATTAAGGTTTGAAAGCCATTTCTGTCAAAACCCGTGAAATTTTTATAAATG
The DNA here is from genome assembly GCA_963277665.1 of Viscum album. NCBI lineage: Eukaryota > Viridiplantae > Streptophyta > Magnoliopsida > Santalales > Viscaceae > Viscum > Viscum album. The sequence goes on from OY728125.1 coordinate 230,594,630, forward strand.
TCAGTTTTTATTTTTAAAGTGAAAATTCACATATTTAGAAAATTATTTAGATAAAATAAATATTATTTTTGGAATCAGGACGTCGAAATTATCCAACGGTGAATTTTTCATAATTTTCTGAGACAGTCAAATTTTTGGGTAAAAATTAAATACCATTTAAATATATAATGTGTTTTATGACATCATAATGACCCAATGGTGATGTAATAAAATACCATAATCCCTATGTTCGGCCAATATGTGTTTTATCATTAAAATAATGAGGTTTTGGGTTTGTTTTAATCACTTTTCAAAGCATTAATGGAGCCCTCAAGACTTATTCAACACTTTGCCTTTTTAAATTAATTTCCATGGGAGTGTGACTCACCTCCACATAAGCAACCCTAATTTTTTAATAAGTTCGGACCTTGGCCTTATAAAATATTATTTTCCTCTCTCCTTTTCCAGAAACCATGGGCAAATACCATGGGATGGTTTGTGGTTTGGATTATTTTAATATAAGGGGTCCCAAACCTAAATAATAAAGAATTCTCTCACCTTTCCTATATAAACCCACCCAAGCTCCCACTTCCTCCTCACTCAAAGCCCTTGAAGTTCGTCCAACCTCTGCCCTACTCTCTCTAGAATCCTCTCAAGGTTCCCCAAGCTCCCAATAAGCCTCTCACAAGCCTCTCTCTAGCCTTTGGAAGCACACTTCCAAGTAAGGGTTTTTCTTCCTTTCTCTTTTTTTGTCAATTTTCTTTAAGTTGTATTGCCCTTTTAATTTAATTTATGAATGTTGGGGTATGGTTTCGCACCTCCCCCATACTGTCCTCTTATTGTTTGAATTATGGGATAACCCTTTCTCTCTCATTAAATGCCTCCCATGTACATCCGTTACTATGCCGAAATTCCGAAAGGAACTTCTCTCTATTTTCTTTTACATTCAAGCAATACTTTTGTATCAGGAATCTAAATTCCATTTCTATTGTTGGGACATGTATATATATGATCTCCTTACTGTCCATTACATGTAAATATGATGAGGAACCCCTTTCTCTCTCATCAGCCTTTTTTATGAATTCTTATGTCACGCCGTTACGCTGCTGAAATCACACCGATTTTCTAAGCCAATATCATTGTGTAGTGAATACCATGCCCATTTCTCCATCAAGGGTATTCACCTTTATGCACATTTACTTATTGATTTTAATGTTTCATGTACGAATTCCACATTCCTTTATTGTGGAATAAATGATTATGTTTTATGAATCCATGTTTTATGATCCATGTGGCACACTTATGCATGAAATGAAATGTTTAAGAAGGGTGCGCCCTGATAGCGCTCCAATGCATTGGGTAAAGTATAGTATCATGATACGTCATGTGCAATGAGTGTTGACTCATGCTAATTCAAGTGCAACGAGGGTTTACTCGTGCTTCAAGTGCAATGAGGGTTTACTCATGCTCCATGTGCAATGAGCCTTGGCTCATGCTAATTCAATGTTAAGTGTTGTTGCCACATTTCCATGTTATGATTATCATGCTTTATCATGCCTTTATGTTCATGTCTCTCTTATGCTCTATTGATATGCCTATTGCCTAACATGTATTGTACTCCTCATGTTATTCATTATGTACTCCCTTACTGGGCTTTATAGCTCACCCTTTTCTTATGCATGTCCTCAGGTTATCCCATGCAATGCTAAGTACGAAGGAATGTAGTGGTCATGTAAAGGAAGTTTTCAATAAGGATGTTGTATTTCAAGTTTAAAGTTTTTATGCAATGATCCTAAGCCCCAAAGACACTAAACCTCTCGATCTTCTTTGTTGTATCAAGTGAAGTTTTATGTAATAAAGAATGTTTAAGTTGTAATAAAAAGCAGGGTTGTCATAGTTGGTATCAGAGGATAGGTTTAGTTATTTTTGGGATTAGGAAACCCTAGTAAAGCCTTAGATACAAGACTAAGCATAATAAAAACATCCCTAAGTTTTGGTAAATACTAAGTAAGTGGTTTATCAAACAAATACATCCCTGTCTGGATACGAGCAGGTAGAGGCGGCTCTGGCACAGATGTATCCTAGGGGTAAAACCCGAAAACACCGCTTTGAGCTAGACTCGAACGGGAACTGGTGCACGACAACGGGCCTTGCTGCACTCTTGGTTACGACACTCCCAGGGGATATGTTTTGATAAATTCACAATCTTAGTATGAACCCTTATTAAGGGAAAAATTCCCCTAAGAATATATGTTAGAAGGAAGATCATGAAAAGCCTGGATTGAATCCTATAGACTCATGAGTTAAAGAGATTAAAGTTTATTTATAAGTCATCAACTTTTGTCTTTGGATTACCCTTTATGTGTTACCCCTAACTTTCCTTTTATTCCAGCCAATGGCCGGTAATAGGAGAACTCGGGCTAACAACCGTTGTGAAGATCAGTGTGATGATTGTACCAATGAGATGCCCAATCCAATGGGAGCGGGAATTGCGAACTTTGTCACGCTTCTCTCTCAGCTAACTCAAGTTTTGAATAGAAACACTGGTCAAGAGGAACGTTCAACCCCCCCTAAGAAAGAACAAGTCGCTATTGAAAGCTTCATGAGACAAAGGCCTCATACTTTTAGTGGATCATCCGATCCCACGATTGCTGAACAATGGATCAACTCCATTGAAAAGATATTCTCCATCCTCCAATGCTCTGAAAAAGAGAAGGTTCTCCTGGCGGCTTATCGTATGGAGGGTGAAGCTGATCAATGGTGGACGTTGATCAAAAATACGAAGCCTGAGGAGGAGATCGAGGATTTGGAATGGAAGGTATTCCGGAAGATGTTTTTTGATAAATATTTTCCACGCACCCTCCGTCTTAAGATGGAAAGGGACTTCCTTTCACTCAAGCAGAAAGATGAGGAATCTGTGGGAGCGTACGAGGCAAACTTCACAAGGCTTGCACGATACGCTTCCGGCTTTGTCGTTACCCCCGAATGCAAGGTTGACCGCTTCTTTGGTGGGCTGAAGCCTAGCTTGCGGAAAGCATTAGCGATCCGTGACTTTGACAGCTATGAGGAGATTGTCCGATGTGCCCTTAAGGTTGAAATGGAGATCGGAGAATCACAGGGGTATCATGGGGACAAGAAGCGGAAGGTGGACTTCAATGCTGGTGGTCCGATGGATAAATCCAACGGCGCTAAGAAATTCCAGCACCCCACTTGCCAAAAGTGTGGAAAGAAGCACCCTGGGAATTGCCTTAGGGGGACAAGAAAATGCTTCAAGTGTGGAAGAGAAGGGCACCTAGCTATTAACTGTCAGCAAGAAGGACCCGCGGCTGCGACGGAGGGGAGGAACGCTCCGTTCGAACCTCAACGCGTTGTTCAATGCTTCAAATGCAAAGAACCGGGTCATTTTGCGAATCCGTGCCCTAATCCAAGGGTTATCGGAGGCAATCAACAACCTCCAAGACAGCAAGGAAGAGCTTTTGCCATCACTTCTGCCGAAGTGAACCCCGACAACGAAGTGGTGACAGGTACGCTAGTTATTCATTCAAGAATAGCGAACGTACTTTTTGATTCAGGTTCTACGCATTCTTTTATATCTCAAAAGTTTAGTAGAATAATCCCTGCACCACCACAAATCATGGAAGTAAAGATGTCGGTGAGTACGGCAAATGGGGCAATCATTGCATCCCATGAGTATAAGTCCTCCCCTGTTATAATCTGTGGATTGAATTTCCCGGCGAATCTCGTCATACTCCCTTTGGTGGAATTTGATGCAATTCTTGGCATGGATTGGCTTTCCTTATATAGAGCCAACATAAATTGTCGGGAGAGGGAAATCACACTCCATATGGAGAATCGACCCCCGATTCTTTACAAGTGTCAGGAGGAAGATGAATCTCCTTTAACTCCATCATCTCAAGTATGGATATTACTGCCTTATGAGCACGCATATCTGGCTCAGATGATTGAGTCCAAGGAAGAAACCACCCTTGAAGAAATGCCTATTGTGAGGGAATTCGCTGAAGTATTTCCCGAGGAACTTCCTGGTCTTCCTCCAAGAAGAGATGTTGAGTTCTCAATTGAACTTATACCTGGGGCGCTACCAATATCCAAGACTCCATATAGAATGGCTGTTGTTGAGCTTGAAGAGCTGAAGAAACAACTACAGGAGAATCTGGATAAAGGGTTTATACGCCCAAGTGCATCACCATGGGGTGCACCAGTCCTCTTCGTCAAGAAGAAGGATGGGTCAATGCGGCTTTGCATCGATTATCGTGAACTTAACAAAATCACGATAAAGAACAAGTATCCTCTCCCAAGAATCGATGACTTGTTTGATCAGCTGCGTGGAGCTCAATACTTCTCCAAGGTCGACTTGCGGTCGGGATATTATCAAGTAAGGGTGAAGAAGGAAGATATCCCCAAGACTGCTTTTCGTACAAGGTACGGGCACTATGAATTCATAGTAATGCCTTTTGGACTCACCAATGCTCCAGCAATATTCATGGACTTAATGAATAGAGTCTTTAGAGATTACCTAGATAAATTTTTGGTAGTCTTTATAGATGATATTCTAATATACTCCAAAACCAAGGAGGACCATGAGGAGCATTTAAGAACTGTACTGGAGACTTTGCGCAAGGAGAAGCTCTATGCCAAGTACAGCAAGTGTGAGTTCTGGTTGAAGGAGGTCTCATTCTTGGGCCATATCATCACAAGCAATGGGATATCTGTGGACCCCTCCAAAACAGATGCAATTGAGGGATGGCCGAGGCCAACATCGGTAACTGATATCCGTAGCTTCTTGGGGTTAGCTGGATATTATCGATGATTTGTGAGAAACTTCTCACGATTGTCCAACCCTCTTACCAAGCTAACTCGAAAGGGAGTAAAGTTTGCTTGGAGTGATGAATGCGAAGAAAGCTTCAAGGAGTTGAAAAGGAGGCTTATCACTGCACCTGTGCTCACTTTACCCACAAGTGGGGAGCTTTTTGTGGTATTCAGTGATGCTTCGAAGAAGGGATTAGGATGTGTGCTGATGCAGAATGATAAAGTGATATCCTATGCCTCAAGGCAGTTGAAAATCCATGAGCGAAACTATCCAACGCATGATCTGGAGTTGGCGGCAGTGATCTTTGCCTTGAAAATCTGGCGGCATTATCTCTATGGAGAGAAATGTGAGATATATACTGACCACAAGAGTCATAAATATATATTCACACAGAAAGAGCTTAATATGCGCCAGAGAAGATGGATAGAGCTCATAAAGGATTATGACTGTTCAATACATTACCACCCTGGGAAGGCGAACAAGGTGGCGGATGCCCTAAGTAGAAAGGATCCAGCAATTCTATCAATGATGAGAATTGAGAAGGATCCAATCTTCTTAGACTTGATGAAGATGGACGTGGGAATCATAAAGAAGGGAACATCATCAATCCTTTCACAAATTATTTCTCAACCATCTCTTTTGGAAAGGTTAAAGGATGCTCAAAAGGATGATGCGAGAATCCAAGAAAAAGTGGAAGCTATCAAAAAGGGAAAATCCTCAGAGTTTAATGTTAATGAAGAAGGAATTGTGCGGTTTGGGAAAAGACTATGTGTCCCATCAAGTTCGGAGCTGAAGAAGGAACTTTTGGATGATGCACATAGTTCAAATTTCTCTATTCACCCAGGGAGCACAAAGATGTATCGAGATCTCCGAGAAAACTTTTGGTGGGATAATATGAAGAAGGAGATCGCCCAATATACATCAAAGTGCCTGGTGTGTCAGCAAGTGAAGGCAGAGAGGCAGAAGTCTAAGGGGATGATGCAACCATTGCCCATACCAGAATGGAAATGGGAGAACATCACCATGGACTTCGTCACTGGACTTCCAAGGACATCCAAAAGCAACAATGCAATCTGGGTTATTGTGGATCGTCTTACAAAGACTGCACACTTCATTGCTATTCGAGAGGATTTCTCTTTGGATCAACTGGCACGGATATATATCAGGGAAGTGGTACGGTTGCATGGGGTACCACTATCTATTGTGTCTGACCGAGATCCAAGATTTACCTCTAAGTTTTGGAAGAGTCTTCAACATGCTCTGAATACTGAACTGAACTTCAGTACGGCCTATCATCCTCAAACTGATGGCCAATCCGAGCGGACTATCCAAACACTTGAGGATATGTTGAGAGCGTGCTCAATGGACTTTAAAGGAGGATGGGATCAACATCTTCCTCTGGTTGAGTTCTCTTATAATAATAGTTTCCACTCAAGCATCCAAATGGCACCATATGAAGCCCTGTATGGGAAAAGGTGTAGAACACCGGCATGTTGGGATGAGGTCGGTGAACGTAAGCTGCTTGGACCAGAAATGGTCGAAGAAATGGTGGAGAAGGTGAAAACCATTCAGCAGCATATCAAGGCAGCCCAAAGTCGACAGAAGAGTTATGCAGATAATCGTCGACGAGACCTTGAGTTTAAAGTCGGAGACATGGTGTTTTTACGCATATCTCCGTGGAAGAAGGTCATGAGGTTTGGAAAGAAAGGGAAGTTAAGTCCAAGGTACATCGGCCCCTTCGAGATTCTTGATCGTGTTGGGGATGTGGCCTATCGACTAGAACTTCCACCTACTATGGACAAGGTGCATGATGTCTTCCATGTATCCCTCTTAAGGAAGTACATACCAGACCCTTCACATGTACTCTCTTCTGAGGTGGTACAATTAGAAGACGATCTTTCTTATGAGGAGCATCCAGTGAAGATATTGGATCGTAGAGAAAAAGTTCTACGAAATAAGACAATGCCCCTCGTCAAGGTGTTGTGGAGAAACCACAAGTTTGAAGAAGCAACTTGGGAGTCGGAGGATATGATGAAGCTAAGTTACCCACATTTGTTTTAGTGTGGGAAAAGGAAAATTTCGAGGGCGAAATTTCTTAAGGGGGGAATGTTGTAACGACCCAAAATTTCATTAATGGAAAATCCCTCTTGATCCAGTTAAATGTTTCTTTATGTTTTTATATGATGTCAACTTCTTTAGTTTAACGTTAAGATTTGTGACCGTTACTTTTATAGCCGTTGAACAGTGATCATCTGGGTAGTTTAAATATAAGGCTTTAACGAACCAATTTTCTACTCAGACAAAGGAAGCGATGGCCTCATCCAGTAGAATTGCCCCTTACGAAGCCCATTTGTCGGAGCTCGGAAAGGAGGTGGCGTCTTTGGGCTTTGCCCTTGACCAAGCCCAAGCTGAGCTTCATCAAGTCAAGCTCGAACGTGATCGTCTACGGGAAAAATGGAAGTTGATAGAGATTACCACTCGAGCGATGTTATCCGAGCAGCCCCAAGAGTCTGTCACCATCGCGCACCTTACCCTTAGGTCTTATGCGGCTATTTTAAGGGGTTATGTAACAAATAAGTAGAACCATGTTCATGTACATTTTTTTTTATATAATAATGAATATAATTTCTAGTCATTTTTGATACATTGTAATTAATTTTTAAAGTACAAACGGTGTTTTTAGTTATTATTTAATTAAGAATTGTATTTTATTAAATTAAAGGATTTTTTTAATTAAATAATATTTTAATAAAATATTATTATTAATGTTAAATTAATTTTTATTAAATATAAATGATCTTATAATTTTATGAATGCAATTAAAATTTTTATTAAGGTTTGAAAGCCATTTCTGTCAAAACCCGTGAAATTTTTATAAATGTCAGTTTTTATTTTAAAAGTGAAAATTCACATATTTAGAAAATTATTTAGATAAAATAAATATTATTTTTGGAATTAGGATGTCGAAATTATCCAACGTTGAATTTTTCATAATTTTCTGAGACAGTCAAATTTTTGGGTAAAAATTAAATACCATTTAAATATATAATGTGTTTTATGACATCATAATGACCCAATGGTGATGTAATAAAATACCATAATCCCTATGTTCGGCCAATATGTGTTTTATCATTAAAATAATGATGTTTTGGGTTTGTTTTAATCACTTTTCAAAGCATTAATGGAGCCCTCAAGACTTATTCAACACTTTGCCTTTTTAAATTAATTTCTATGGGAGTGTGACTCACCTCCACATAAGCAACCCTAATTTTTTAATAAGTTCGGACCTTGGCCTTATAAAATATTATTTTCCTCTCTACTTTTCCAGAAACCATGGGCAAATACCATGGGATGGTTTGTGGTTTGGATTATTTTAATATAAGGGGTCCCAAACCTAAATAATAAAGAATTCTCTCACCTTTCCTATATAAACCCACCCAAGCTCCCACTTCCTCCTCACTCAAAGCCCTTGAAGTTCGTCCAACCTCTGCCCTACTCTCTCTAGAATCCTCTCAAGGTTCCCCAAGCTCCCAAGAAGCCTCTCACAAGCCTCTCTCTAGCCTTTGGAAGCACACTTCCAAGTAAGGGTTTTTCTTCCTTTCTCTTTTTTTGTCAATTTTCTTTAAGTTGTATTGCCCTTTTAATTTAATTTATGAATGTTGGGGTATGGTTTCGCACCTCCCCCATACTGTCCTCTTATTGTTTGAATTATGGGAGAACCCTTTCTCTCTCATTAAATGCCTCCCATGTACATCCGTTACTATGCCGAAATTCTGAAAGGAACTTCTCTCTATTTTCTTTTACATTCAAGCAATACTTTTGTATCAGGAATCTAAATTCCATTTCTATTGTTGGGACATGTATATATATGATCTCCTTACTGTCCATTACATGTAAATATGATGAGGAACCCCTTTCTCTCTCATCAGCCTTTTTTATGAATTCTTATGTCACGCCGTTACGCTGCCGAAATCACACCGATTTTCTAAGCCAATATCATTGTGTAGTGAATACCATGCCCATTTCTCCATCAAGGGTATTCACCTTTATGCACATTTACTTATTGATTGTAATGTTTCATGTACGAATTCCACATTCCTTTATTGTGGAATAAATGATTATGTTTTATGAATCCATGTTTTATGATCCATGTGGCACACTTATGCATGAAATGAAATGTTTAAGAAGGGTGTGCCCTGATAGCGCTCCAATGCATTGGGTAAAGTATAGTATCATGATACGTCATGTGCAATGAGTGTTGACTCATGCTAATTCAAGTGCAACGAGGGTTTACTCGTGCTTCAAGTGCAATGAGGGTTTACTCATGCTCCATGTGCAATGAGCCTTGGCTCATGCTAATTCAATGTTAAGTGTTGTTGCCACATTTCCATGTTATGATTATCATGCTTTATCATGCCTTTATGTTCATGTCTCTCTTATTCTCTATTGATATGCCTATTGCCTAACATGTATTGTACTCCTCATGTTATTCATTATGTACTCCCTTACTGGGCTTTATAGCTCACCCTTTTCTTATGCATGTCCTCAGGTTATCCCATGCAATGCTAAGTACGAAGGAATGTAGTGGTCATGTAAAGGAAGTTTTCAATAAGGATGTTGTATTTCAAGTTTAAAGTTTTTATGTAATGATCCTAAGCCCCAAAGACACTAAACCTCTCGATCTTCTTTGTTGTATCAAGTGAGGTTTTATGTAATAAAGCATGTTTAAGTTGTAATAAAAAGCAGGGTTGTCATAGTCGAGCTGCACAATAGGCCACCAAATAGCTAGTGGACACTCATTCGCTCACTAGTGGGTTGGGTAGTAGACCTTCACTACTGTTGGGGCCACTGTTTAGCTAGTGTCATGGAATTAGTTGGTCGGTAGAACCACCAGTGGGGAAAATTGAAGGGAGTTTGATTAATGTTAGTCTTTTCCTGGTTAGGGGCCACTCATGTTTTAGGGGGTTTGGGTGATTAGAGGGGGGAATTCTGGTCATCTTCTCTCCCCCTCTTGGTAATAGTAATCCCCCACAGTGTGTGGTGACACTAGGATGGTTCATCGGGTGATTTCAAGGTAATAACTACGTATATTCTATTATTATTATTCCATGTTGTCTCTCACAAATTTTTCTTTGACCTTATGGTTTCAGGAAGGGATGATTTTTTTGAAGCATATAGAAATCATTTATCCTTAACTGTATTTCATGTGGGGCTCGTAGAGACCATCCCAGGACACTATAAACAATATGCTATTCATCATCTTCCATGAGTTATGTCAGAGCATGAATTGAATTTTGGATTTTATAAAATTGTTTAAAATTGGAATTCAATTCAGATTAAAAAAATTCTGATTTTCTTTTGCATAGATTCCATGGTGTGTTGGTGGTAAAACTCAAAGGATTTCTCATGATTTTGGCATCATTGAACTTCTAGCTGATTCTGGAGCACATTATAGAAATTGGTTTTTGGGTTTAGATTAATTAATTGCTTAATTTATAGATGTTATATATTGACATAGGTGCTCCTAGACTCTATGTAAGTTGGTAGAGTCATGGGATGAGTTATTGGAATGTCGGTTGAGGTATGGGACCCTCACATTATTTGAGACTCATTCTATTTTTCTGAATTTATTATTATTGTTTCTCATTAATAATAACTACCAGCATAATTTCATGTATCATGTAATTTATGCTATATGTTGGTAATGGGGTCGAGTGTTGATGTCCCTCCTAATGGATTATTTGTGGAATATGTTTTATTTTGAAAGGAAAATGGTTTCATTTTAAAAAAAAATTAAAAAGAGGATTTAGCATAAAATGGAAAACTATGGAGAAAATGGGTGGCTTTTGAAATGGGTTTTTAAAATGTAGAAAAGGTTTTCAAAAGGACACTTAGCTCATTTTATATTGGAACTGTTTGAGGGATTAATATGTTATGGATTTTTTATGGATGAAATATTTTGGGAGATTCCATCTTTATGAAATAATGTTTACCTTGTGTGCACTCCTTTCCATGGATCCATTGTGTGGATTATTGTATGACGGTTCATGGTGATGTGTGTTCTATGTTTTGACAAATGTTGTTCTCTCTTGGTATCATAGTTGCAGATCAATCCTAATTGATGTGATAGACCCCTAGAAGGTTAGTAAAAGTATGTGGTACTCAAGCCGATGTGTGTTTCAGGGAATATTTATAGAGGAACTACTTCTTGATAATGATTTGGTCAGTTTGAAGATGGGTTTTTTACCATGTTTTATATTTTTATATTTTCTAACCTCATTCTTGATTTAACATCCATGAGTGTTCACTGATGGATCAGGGTACATGGATATGGAAACCCTAGAACTTATGGGTATGGGAAGATGATATTGATTGTGGAATCCCTATACATATAAGGATAGGTCAGTGTTCTTGATTATCGAATCCCTAGAGCCTATAGGGATGGACCAACATGAATAATGAGGACCTCCCTATAACTTATAAGTATTGATCATTGTAAATTATGGTTATATAATTATAACCTATAGGGATGGGATAGACTCACATTATAGACCTCCTTGAGTATAAATGGATGGGTTGGTGTGCTTGATGAGGCCAACATTTGAGTGACAAGCACGGTCCACGATATTCGTCTGTTATTGACTCCCTGAAAAAAAAACATTCCAATATGGTTCCAAAGTAGGTAGTTCATGGTTTACAATATGAGGGGACTCCATTATGGTGACAAATCAAGTATTATTTCAAGTTATATTTTTCAGGTGGTTGCGTAACATGGTCATTGAAACACCCTATCTATGTAATGCGTGCTTATCCACCTGATCACAATATCAATTAGTATGGTTGAGTAATTGGGAATACCAACTTGGTAAATGGAATCAACCTTATGCATTTAAAAATCATGGAAAACATCACAATGTATTTTTTTAATTTCATAGTCTCCCTAGGATAATACTAAGTCCTTTTTGTTAGTTGTAAGCCTCTAGTGTATGGGGAGGTGTACCAAAGGTAATGTGGTGACCCATGCCTAAAAACTGTTCAGGCGGCCCAAGAAACTGTGTTATAAAATGGTATTGTATCTATATTGGGGTGGATATAATTGTTATAATAAGAGATATGATTGTTGTACATGGGAGGTATATCTAGATAAATCCTTTCCAGCATGACATTGTATGAAACACGAGTTACTAGGGGATATACAATTTTATGATTAAGAACTCTTGGTGGGTGAGGTGCTCTGTTGAACTGAGAATCCCAATGAGGGGTGGATGGGACTCGGGAAGATTCATAGTTCGCATATGTGATCTATTCAATTGTATATACATAATTATAGCGGTATACCATGATCATAATAAACTCACTTATGGGTGGTGGTGTTTAACATGATGACTTTGTCACAATCCTTATTATTAAAAGAGAATTATAATATAATTAATTTTTTAACCCTTTTATTATAATTTTCGATTATATGGATATGGATAAAAGGTTTATGTTTTATACACTGTAATGTGATTTCTTGGCCTCCATAGGGCTATAAATTTTTTAAATTTTGGTTTTGGAGAAAATCCTGATTTTATTAATGGAAAAAAATGATTGGTGGTATGAAGCATGAAAAAAAGGTTGTATGGTTTGGTTTATTTAAAAAACCATATGGATATGGTAGTTTTTAAATGAATGGGATTTTTCAATTTTTATAAAAATGTAATGAAAAAGTTTTTTTTAATTGGATTTTAATGATGTTTTGGAAATTATTTTAAAAAAAAAATTAATATGTAATCTATTTTCTATAATGTACCTAGAAAGGATGTGGATATTAGTGATTTTTTGGATTTGATGTAAAAACCTTGGACACAAAGGATTGTTCTAAAAATATCATTTGATTTATAAATGCGTCAAATGTTTTGGAAATAGTTTTTAAAAATATGAAATAGCTATAAACTGTCTTATGTATATTTTGTTTGGTCGGTGGTGACCAGGATATATGATTTGTGTGCTCGGATCAGGTATTAAGGTTATTTTGAAACAACTGAGTGAGGTTAATGGGTGTGTGTTCTTTTCCTGATGAGTTCTATATATAGAAACTTGTTCCTATATAGACAAGTATGTTGGATCTCTAGTTGTAGTCTAGGAGAGATCTGGTGGTTGACAGATGTCTTCGAAGGTATACATGGATCTATGTGAAGGGCACTTGTAGTAATCTTTTGAGGTATATTTTTAGTGGGATTCTCTTTTAATGGGATCCTGAGATTAACTATTTTAGACAGTCATTTTTGGTGGGATAATTGACATTTAACATGAAGAATGAGTAGAAAAATGTGATTTTAGTGAGTTCAAATATTGGACCAATAACGTGAATTTTATGTACATTTGGTGATTTTGTGTCTTGGACCACTTGATGTTTATTTAGTCTAGGTATATCATATTAATTTATTTATATGTTCTCTTGGTAGGTGATTCTTATGGTAGGGAGAACCACTAGTGGGATTGGTCGTCGATAGTTAATCTTTATAGTGGGGTGAACCATAGGTGTCAGGATGAGTCAAGTGTTTCCACATAAGTGTTTTAGATTGGAAAGAGTAGTTAAGAAACACCTTTATTTTTAGTAATATTGCAGGGTGACATGATTGGGAATTAATTGTTTTAGTTCATGAATTTTTATTTTTGGTGTGGTGGAAAAAAAGGAAACTTCTATGGTGGGTAGAATCTCATCAATCATTAAAGAGTGACACTTTTGTAGAATGGTCCATGAGTATGGTGAAATATGTCAAGATATATTTGACATTTATGACATATTATGTTAATCAGGTACCCCTTACTGGGGATTCAAGTGTGTTATTCATTGGAATTATTGTGTTAACATTGATCTTGGGGTGGTGGGGGTGTGATCTGAGGGTGAGTTGGATCAAAAGGGTGTTGGTTCTTGAGGTGAAGTATGTTGATAAATATGGATTGTTAAAAAATGATCAATAAAATAATCCATATTTTAGGGTAAACCTAAATGTGGATATTTGGATGGTGAGGTTATTCCTCTTAGTGTGTTGCATTTTTCTTAGTAGATGCGGTGGTGCATAGGTAGGTAAGGTTGATTGGTTTAAAAGAATGTTGGTCAGGGAGGAACAGACTAATGATTTTATGAATAATTGGATGTGATGATTTGGAAACCACATTGGGAGAATCGTTTAGGATGTGGTTGTAGTGGTTCAGAGATTGAATCATGCACTTTAGAAGAGGCATGCTATGTTAGGATTGGCAATAAAGTTACACAGTGAATGCATGTTAGGAGTTAGAGATAGAACACAGTGAGTTCTTACTAAATTGGTGACATATATAATTGATTATATGTGCTTTTATAATTAACATGGATTCTTAGGGATGAGAATAATTGTGATGGGTAGTTTTTAATGACCTGTTTCATTACATGCTAGAAATTTTTGAGGGATTTTTAATTTTTTTTAATTGGTGGTGGGTCTATATTGAGGAATATGGCTAGGACGGGTGTTCTATGAATTTTAAAATATCAAGGGGATGTGTTTCAATACGTAATGATCCTAAAATTAGTGTTGGTTGTCTTGAGAAGAGATTTTAATGGTGGCCAAGTTGGTTGGTCTACCCATCAAGCCACTGGTCAGCCAGTGGGTTAGAAAGGTACCCAACACTGACACAGAGTATGAGACACCATCTAGCTAGTGTGGCTATTTTGAGGGTTTTTTGGTTGGTTTATTTTTGTATTTTCCTATTCGGGGGATAATCAAGTATTAGGTTGTTTGGGTGATGAGAGGAGGCCATTTTTTCTTAACCTCTCCCCACTCTTGGTTCCTTAAATCCCCCATGGCATGGGATTATATATTGATGTTTCATTGTGTCTTTTCAATGTAATACATCCCCCAATTATCCTCTTATTACTCCCCATTTTCTATATATGATTTTAGTTCGACCATATAGGGTTTCAGGAATGGGTGATTTCATTTTATTATGATGAAGTCATTGTGTCCTAAGGGTATTTCATGTGTGAATCTAAGAGGTCATCTCGATACATGATACTCAAGTCATTGTTCATAGTTTTTTAAGTGTTTTCCCTCTATTGGAATTAAATATTTAATTATATGATATTGGTTAAAATTTTCATCCAATTTTTGTTTATAATTTGGTTTTTTTTCATGTTATATATTTTGGGGTGCATTGAAAGTGAAACAAACTTGGTTGCTTGTGATTCTAACAACGTTTGACTATGCTGTTATTTCGGTTCCCAATATACCAGTTGGGGTTTTTAATTAATTATGTAATTAATATGATTTTGTTGGATATTGACATAGGGGATATTGGACTCCATAGAATTCAATACAAACTTGAGATGAGTTATCAGAACATCAATTGAGGTAGGGTCCTTGACCTTATTTGGGACTCCTGGTATTTTATTGGTTTTAAATTTGTTTCCCTCGTTAATAATAAATACATACAAAAGTAAATATCCCCATGAGTTTCACCATAATGTGGGAATGGTATCGAGTGTTGGTGGACCTCCTTATCTATTACAGGTGTCATGCATTGGATTTCAAAATGAAGATGGTTTTATTTTAGAATGAAATTTAAAAAAGTTTTTTTGGATTAAAATAGAAAACTCAAGAAAAATGGGTGATTTGTGAAATAGTTCTCGAATGGGATTTCAAAACAGATAAAGGGTCTACAAAAGGATGTTTGGATCAGTTTTAATGGGACAACCTAAAGGGATTAGTGTGGGATAGATTTGGTTTGTCTGAGATCATGTAGTTGATTCCCCGTTTATAATGGCATGTGTGCCTTGTGTGTGCTCTATTCCAGGTCGTGTTGTATGGGATTTTGTTTTATGGATAATGGTGATACTTGTTTCTTATTTTGATACATGTTTATTTATCATGATATCAATGTTATGGGTCGATCCTTCTAGAAGTTATAGACCCCCATATGGTGGGTATGGGTCTAAGGGACCCGGGAGGATGTGTTCAAATGAAGCTATGTATAGAGAGACAAGTTCTTTAATGATTAGTTGGTGATTTTTGAGACATGTTGAGTTCCATGTTTGATATTTCTATGTGTGATGACCTCATTCATGATGTGATCTCCCATAGTTCACAATGATGGGTCGGGGTAATTGATGATGAACTCTTAAGAACCTATAGAATGGCCCAATGAGATTAATTTGTTCCTCCCTATAAACTACTGGTATAGGATGGTGTTCTTGACTATGGACACCCAAGATCCAGGGGGAATAGGTCAGAGTGGTTTATGGTGACCACCCTAGAACCTATGAGGATTTGTTGGTGTAATTAATTGTAACCTCCATAGAACATATGGGGAAGTGTGGGGGTGTCTTGTTGGTCCTCCTTGATTATATAGGGATGTTTCAAAGTGTTTGATGAGGACATAAAAAAAGTTATTGGCACAGTCCAGGGGATTCTTTTGTTATTAAGATCCTAACAAATAAACTTTAGAACGTGGATTTGATGTAGGTAGTTCATGGGTTATAGTACAAGGGGGATTTAGGAATTATGTCGAAGTAGGTATTCTTGGGTGTTATGTTTTCTAGGTGGGTAGGTTTTATTGGTATGAGCACAGTATTTATATGTATTTCATTCACATACACATGATCACAACATAACGTAGTATTGTTGTGGCACTATTGGAATATATTGGGTCATTAGACACATCCCATATTCATATACATAGGGTGTTTTATTGTGTGTTTAATTAAAACTTCTAATTTTCTCAAAACACATATGTACTATATGGATTTAAACTCATGGTATGATCCATAAGTTCATAGATTTTGTGTATAAAATATAATGATTGTGAGGTGGGCCAATGGAATTTGAATTTATTTTTATCCAATTATTTTTTAACATGTACCGAACAATGTGCAAATTGACATATTTGACTCCTATTTATTTATTATCTACTACTTGTCTATTTTTTTTACACAACATATAGACAGTTCCTACATTTATATTCAAAACATTGGGGTCTCATGTGGATCCATATTCCATCAATAGGTTAGTGGGATGTCCGCTATACGGATGGGTCATGCCGAATTTTAGGTAGATTATGGAAGAACCTCAAGGCCTATTTTTGATTGAATAGTCTATCCCCAACTATGTTAGGCCGTCCCTGATAGTATATAGCCTCCTGTGTATGGAAAGATGCACCTGATTTCATGTAGAGACCCCCGCTCAGGCATCATTTTGATGGCCTGAGCTGGGGTATTGTAGATCTAATATTGAAATTTTCATAGAATATTAATAAAAATGGTCAAAATATATTTATAAAAATGTTAAATAAAACATTTAATAAAATTTATTTTATAATATTTATGCATGTAAATGTTTTTTCACACATAAAATAGTTTAGTGTTCATAGGGGAAGCATATAAAAATAATCATTAAACACTATATAATCCTCTACATAACACGCACACATATAACAAATATTAATGTTCACTTATCATTTTTAAGGAAAGATATTTTATAAAATAAAGTTGATAAACAATTATGAAAAGAAATATAATTTATTTTATCATGTGTATTTGCTGCATTTTTATGTATCTTAATTTTTGATTCACACCCATAATTCACTACATAATGGAAATAAAGTTTCCCAGTCAGGATCCATGTATCACTGAGTAGTGGGGGGAATGAATCAGTGACATATTTTTCATTTTTGTTCATTTAATTTTAAAAAAACCTTCACCTATTGTTAAAGATTTATTTTCTGATTGAACACAATCCAAACACACATCCATATAAACACAATAATTTACAAGGTTCACTACTCAACAAGAGTAGCTACATCTTTGGAATGGTATGGAAACAATCAAATACCACAAAATCCATAAGAAAAAAATTATTTGATGTGGAATACAATGGGTGGGATATCAACTAACACTCATGTAGTACTGGGGAAAAATCCATAGGTATGTGTGCAACCGCTTATGACTAATAGGGAAAAATAATGTTTCAGTGCTTTTTAATCGGCTTTCACAATATGATCTTTCAAAACAATTATTCTCTTTCTTACCAAGAAGCGGGTAATAATAACCTTGAACACAACATACTACTTGTGCTGAACTCAAATATTTCATGCACCCTTTTAGGTGATTTTCATTGAACTTTCAATCCTTACATGAAAGATTTTACTTTTTTCATGAAATACCTCTTATGTAGAAATTCAATACTGCACGCAACTCTCTTCTTGCATGCAACTTAACCTTCTTACATGCCACTCTAATTATTTTGTGCAACTACCTTTACCTAATATTATTTTTCACATCATATATCGGTATTTTTCTAAGTGTCGATCTTATAAAATAAAAGGGTTTCACCTCTTATTTATGTGCATGACCAACCCCCACATGCAAAAACTCTGATGTGTCGCACAGGACACTAACACATCACACAAAACCCCATTTGGACCTTGAATCATTCTTTTATCGCAACATTCCAAACTCCCTTTAATCTTGCGTGAGAAAACCAATATTTCATGTGGGTCTTTCTTTTTTCAATTATTGATTTTCAGATCATGGATATCCACTTGTTCACAACATCCTTTCCAAAAATCACATTTCTCCATCTCCAAATTTTTAGCCCCAAAAATTTGAAAAACACTAGAAAACAACACGACCTTAAAACCTACTTCGACAAGAACACCAATTTTGTTTCACTATCATCCAGCTTATTATACAAAAAAAATCTTTAATCAAAAACTATATATTCCATAATATATAGTCGTTGATCAAACACCTTTATCATCATCATATTTTC
This sequence comes from Viscum album, assembly GCA_963277665.1. NCBI lineage: Eukaryota > Viridiplantae > Streptophyta > Magnoliopsida > Santalales > Viscaceae > Viscum > Viscum album. The sequence goes on from OY728125.1 coordinate 230,613,224, forward strand.
AATGGGAAGTATTGTAACTTCATTGTCTCTCAGCATCGCCATTCCTTTTAATCAACAATGAATATGACTGGCATAAAATTTTCCCCCAATTTCCTTAATAAGGCCTTCATCAAAAAGTATCCTAAATTATGAAATTTGGGAAATAAAAATTAGAAAAGTATCATCTTGTTTTTCAATCCATTTATAAAGTGAGATGATTTATCCACTTTGACAACAAAAGACAACACCCAACAAAAGAAAACTCTTCTCACATCCTTCTTCATCCAAGTTGGTCCAAAAAAATCTCCACCATCTGAATTTTTTGTCAACCAAGATTCATAAATCAGTAAACATTGTATCTTCAAGAAATAGATTACTTATCAATAATTCTAAGCTAATGTAAGCTAACTAATTGTAGTAAATAAGAATAATTGACAATAAAACAATGTTGTCCAAAGTAGTGACTATGAAATTGCTTCCTCATCCTTATCCAAAATAAATACATATTTCTTCCAAGCCTTCACCCTCATCATTCTTCCAATGCATTTTCAACTTCTTCAACTTTAATAGAATATAAAATTCTTCATTCCTGCAACCACTCAATCAAATAGTTAGAATAGCTCACACACTTACATTCCAAATTAATGTCTTACCCACAACTCCACCTTTATACATGATTCATAAAGATAGATTTATGAATCAATTATAACCATTGAAAAAAATTTCCAAAGATAATATTAGAGAGGGGAGAGAGACACATACCTTAACCTTGATGAGGAAGAGGTTGGATTCCCATTTTTAACCTCAATATGTAAAATGGTACCTTTAGTAATGGTTTTGTGATTATGTCATCATCTTGTTCTATTGTAGGAATATAATAAAGATTAAATTAATCATTCTCCACATGCTCTTTAATGAATTGGTTCATTATCCCAATATTTTTGGAACGATAATGTTGTACCATATTCCTGGAAATATTAATTTCACTATGATCATTGCATACAAAGAGAAAGGGTAACTTTACATCAATAAGTAAGTATTCCAATTGAATATTTATCTATAATAGTTTAGTAGTATCTTGAGTGGAAGCATCATACTGAGATTCAATCATACTAAGAGTTACTGAATTCTGTTCCTCTATATGCCAACTAACACAACTTTTCCCCGTAAAGAAAACTCCACCAAATGTTGATATTCTATCATAAATGTTTCCTACCCAATTAGTATCTGAATAGCTAAACAAATCAATATGTTCTGACCCATTATGTCTGATTCCAGAATTTTTTATGCCTTTGAAATATCTGATAATCCTTTTTCTAGAAATAAGAATTTATTCTTTAGGATCACTCTGAACTATTTCACATATGGTAACAATGTAGAAAATTTCGGGTCTTGAGGAAGTCAAATTTAATAAGCTTCTATCCAGTATTCGAAACTCTTTCTGATCAACTTCCTTTCCTTATCAATCTTTAGAAAACATGGTTCCCACTAAAATCGGTGTGGAAACTTGTTTTGAATTTTCAATGAAAATTTTCATCAGAAGATCCATAACATAATTTTCTTGAGAATGAACAATGTGATTCTTCTTCTGTAAAATTTTTAAACCATGAATGTATTTCATTTCTCTCAACTAGGAAATCTAAAACAACTTCTTTGTCTCCTAAGAAAATCATTTACAAGATCTTTCATCATTTCTATCAAAGATAATGTCATCAACATAAACAATTATAATGAGAGATAACTCTTGATTTTCTTTGACGTAAATATTTCTATAAACCCTAAATTTATTGAAATTTATCTTCCTTATGAAAGTATCGAATTTTGAATACCATGCCCTTGTATTTGTTTTATCCCATACAAAGTATTCTTCAACCAGAACATGTAAGTTTCATCTTTACCAACAACAAAACCACACAGTTGTTAAATTTATACTCCTTTATCAAGATCACCATTCAATAATGTATATTTAACATCTATTTGAATGCTATTTCAGCCTCATTGTGTAGAAATAGCAAGAAATATTCTTATTATTAATAATTGTTCCACTATAGCAATTGTTTCATCAAAATCAATACCTTCATTTTTTGAATAAAATTTACAAACGAATATTGCTTTGTTTCTTATCACTTAACCTTCTTCATTCATCTTATTCACAAAATCCCACTTTGTACTAATAATATTTTTTTATCCATCTTATGTATAGGTTCCCAAGTATCATTTCTTTCTATATGATAAATCTCTTCATTCATATCTTGAACTCATTCAGGATTCTCGAAAGCTTCATTCACATCATTAGGCTCCACATTTCAATACAAAGAATTATTTGTAACAACATTAATTGTTCTTCTTGTTTGAACCCTCTGATGTTGATCACCAATTATGTTCTAAGCCACCACTTGATTCCTCATCCTAGCATGAGATATTTGAATTTCACCCTCATCACATGAAATTATAGAGTATGATTCTTCTTATGGAGTAGGATTAACACTATCTGTAGCATTATCAGAATTGTTAACAAAACTTTCCTTATCCTTCTCACCTTTTATATCAGAAAAAATATGATTTTATTTTTCAATATTTTCAATCACTTTCACATAATTAGGATCAACAATTTTTCATGTTTCTTTGTAGAAAATTTTATATCCTCTTCTTTCAAGAGCATAGCCTATAAAAATTATATCATCTCCTCTTTGATCAAACTTTCCAAGGTTTCCACAATTATTCTTTATGATGCACGGAATCCCAAAAACTCATAAGTGCTTCAAACATGGTGTTATTCCATAAAAACTTTCATAAGGATTCATATCTAATTTTGGGCTATATAAGCATAGGTTCTAGATACACATATCAGTACTCAAGGCTTCCCTCTAATAGTAATGAAATAGGCCATGTTCACGGAACATAATTCGACCCATTTCCACCAAACATCTATTAGTTCTTTCAAAAACCCCATTTTTGAGGTGTGTATGGTTAACTAAACTCATTCCAAATTACATTATTCTAAATATAGTTTTCAAATTATCCATTGTTATACTCACCACCAATATCAATTCTCAAACTCTTCACTACATACTAAAATTCATTCTATGCATTCCGCCTAATACTCTTAGGAATTTTCAGAGCATCTGACTTATGTTTCATATACATAACACATGTAATGTGAGTAAATTCATCAATGAAAGTGATGAAGTACTTATCATCATATTTTTATTACATGATCATTGTCCCACATATATTAGAATGAATATGTTTCAGGGGTCGTTTTGATCAAATGTCAACTCTCTTATGCACATGAACATATTGTCTTACCTTTATGACAAGGGGTTAAACACCAATATCATCTTCTTAACATATCAGGAATATGTATAACACAATATCAAGTCGATAACTTTCTCATATTTCTATGACACATATCTCCAAACCTTTTATTTCAAAATTGATTTTCATCCACCAAACCCATGTAACAAGATATTTTTATTTCACACACTTGGAATAAGTTCCCTTTTGTACAATGGCCTCTTATAACTACCTTTAAATCAACAACACTTTTAAAAACAAAACCATCTATTTTGAAGTTATCAATATTACTTGTACTTCTTTTCACATTCTTAAAAAAGGGATAAAATTTAATAAAAATTTTGGAATACCTCATCTTTAAAATTGGATTAACCAGCCTCATCTTCAATAAGAATATTTCTCAACTTCCCTTTCTTTTTAGCCTTAAGTGACATTTCTCTGTCAACTTTTTTTTTCTCTTCGTACTCTCCTCCCTTATAATTTCATAAATGATTATAGTTCTATGAAAATCATCCAGATAAATTTTTTTAAGGTTCTTGTCTTCCAATGATGAAACATCAACATAAAAATTATTAGGTAGAATTGTCAAGATATTTTCAACAACAATAGAATCCTCCAATGTTTCACCAAGACATGTTATTGTACTAACAATTTCATTCACCCCAATAAAAAAGTCCCCAACAAATTCATGATCTCATATTTTCAATTCTTCATAATTTAGTTTGTATATTTAAGGATTTTCCTTCTTCACTTTTTTATTTCCTTTATACAAGTTTTAAAACGTAATCCAGATTCCTTAAGCTATAGAGACACCTTGCACTCTTAAAAACTCAATCTTTGAAAGATATGAGAGTAATGAATTTTTTTCACTTTCATCATTCTTATGATTCTTCTTATCAGCAAGAGTAATTGGAACCTTCTCATTAACAAGAGGAAACACATTGGTTACATCTCCAATAACTTCATACCCATGTTTCATGAGATGATGCATCATTCTGTCATTCCAAATATGATAATTTTTCCCATCAATGATAGGAATACCCTTACAGTTAATGATATTCAAATTCTCCATCAAAAATTCTCTTCAAAACATTATCAAAAACAAAAAAAAAGGAACCTATCACTCTTATACCAATTGATGTTTCCGAATCAGGATCCAGGTATCACTAAGAGGGGGAGGGGGTGAACCAGTGATATATTTTTCTATTAGTTTAATTATTTTTGAATCATCCTTTTCCTATTATTAAAGAGTTATTTCTCTACTGAACACAATCCAAACACGCATCTTTCAGAACATGAAAATTTACAAGGTTCACTACTCAACAAGAGTAGCTACATCATTGGTATGGAATGTAAACAATCCAATATGACACAATCCACTAGAAAACAATCCATTTATGAGGAATAAAATGAGTTGGATATACCATTAGGCTCGTGTAGCTCTTGGAAAGCAACCCACAAATGTGTGTTCACCCTCTTAGTGAAAATATGGAAAATCAATGTTTCAGTGCTTCTTAACCAGCTTTCATAGTATGATCTTTCAAAACAATTCTTCTCTTTCCTACCCAGAAGTTTCTAAAATCTAACTTGAACACAACTTACTAGTTGGGTTGAACTAAAATCTTTCACACACCCTTTTACGTTTCTTGCATTAAACATTCATTCCTCGTGGGAAAGATTCTACTTTTTTCACAAAATACCTCTTGCGTGCAGCATCAAAATTGCATGAAACTATATTCTTGCTTGAAACTTATCAATATTATGTGACATTATATTTATTTCATGAAACTCCCTTTACTTAAAATTATTATGGGCATTATATCTTAGGATTTCTCATAGTGTTGAGATTATAAAATGAGATGGTGTCTCCTCTTATTTATAGACAACACCAACCCTCGTGTGAAAAAACCCTAATGCGTCATGAAAGATCTTGATGCATCGTGTACAACCCTATTTGAGGTATCATTGGGTGCATAAGTCAATTTCACACCAACCTCGTGTTTTTTTCACTTATTGAATATTTTTTGTACTTCATGCCTTTTTTATTTTTTGATGTCCTACCCTTGAATCATGTCATGTGGGCAACATTCCAAACTCCCTTCAATCTTGTGTGAAAAAACCATTCTTTTAAGTCAGCATTCACTTTTCCAAATTTTGATTTTCAGATCTTGGAACTTCACTTAAACACAACAACCTTTTACAAAATCACATTTCTCCATCTCCCAATACTCAGCTCCAAAAATATGGAATACACTGGAAAAATGGTGCCTCTTTAAAATATGCTTCGGAAAGAACACCAATTCTGCTTCACTGTCATCTATCTTATAAAATAAAAAACTTTTTTCATCATGAACTATATCTATAATGATATATATTCTTTGATTGAACAACTTTAGAATCATTATATTTTCAACTGAAAGTACTGCAACATCCCTATCTTTTAGTAACATCATTATTTTCAATCAAAACTGTTTATGATCGGCATCAGCATTTCTCCTCCTTTCATTTATAAGGCCTGAATAAAATGTTATTTAATCCTATTATATTTTATAAATACAAATTATAAATGCATCATCTAGGTTTTATAACCATTTACAATGTGATTTTATTTATCCTCTTTGACATAAAAAAGAAAACACTATGCAAAAGAAATCTCTTTTTTACATCCTTCTCCATCCAATATGGTCCCAACAATCTCCCCCTTTGGATTTTTTTTCAAAACAAATTCATAAATCACATAACTTTATAACCTCAAGAAATGGTTTACTTATCAATAATTATAATCCTACCCATGTAAACTCATTGTAGGAAACAAGAGTTATTGATAGAAAAACCATGTTTTCCAAACTAGTTACTATGAAATTTATTCCTAGTCCTTCTCCAAAACATAATCATACTTCTTCCAAGACTTCTCCATCATCATTCTTCCTCATATTTTTCAACTTATACAACTTTCCTGGAATACAAAATTCTTGATTCCTATAACCACTCCAACAAACAATTAGAATAGTTCACACACTTACATGCTAAATTCACAACTTACCAACAACTCCCCCTTTATACATGCATTCATATTGATACTTTTTTAAAACAATTACCCCATTTGAAAAAAACTATTCAAAGGTAAGATGGGAGAGGGGAAATTAAAACATATCTTAACCCTGATGAGAAATAGGTTGGATGCCCATGTTTGACCTCAATTTCGAAAATGGATCCTTCAGGAAAGGTTTTGTTAATATATTAGCAACTTGTTCTAATGAGTAGCATCTTGAGTGGTAGCCACATACTTATCTTCATCCATGCTAATAAAACCTAAATTGTATTTATTTAATTCTAACTAACTCAAATTTTCCACATAAAGAAAACTCCACCAGATTTAGATCTTCTATAATAAATATTTCATTCCCAATTATCATCTGAATAAACAAACAAATAAATATTTCCTAAGCCATCATATCTGATTCCAAAATTTATTGTTCCTTTGATATATATAAGAATCATGTTTTCATTGATTATATGTGATTCTTTAGAATCCATCTCAAATAATTCACATAAGGTAACAATATAGATAATGTTTGGTCTTGAGGCATTCAAATAGAAAAAACATCCAATCATCTTTAGAAACTATTTTTGATCAACTTCCATTCCTTCCCAATATTTATAAATCTTAGTTCCTACTAAAATCAGGGTGAAAACTTGTATATAATTTTCTATTCCAAATTTATTCAGAATTTCCTTAGCATACATTTTATGAGAAATAAAAATGTGATTATTTCTCAACAAAATTTGTATCCCAAGAATTTATTTCTTATATCAAAGCATAGACATATTAAACAACTTCTTCATCTCTAGAGAAAATCTTTTACAATACCTTTCATCATTTCCATAAAATATAATTTCATCAACAAAAAAAATATGATGAGAGGAAACACCTGATTTTCCAAAATGTAAATATTTCTATCAACCATATCTTTCATTAAATTCATGTTCCTCAAGAAAGTATACAATTTTTAATTGAATTCTATTGGATCTTGTTTTATCCCATACAAAGTATTCTTCAACATTCACACATAACATTCATATTTACCAATAAAAAAACCACTAGGTTGTTCAATGTACACTTCTTTATCATCATAGCAATTCAATAATGTGGATTTAACATCCATTTGAATGATATTGTATCTTCATTGTATAGAAATATAATTAATGATTAAATTTTTTTTAACCATGCCACCAGAGAAAAGGTTTCATCAAAATTAATGACATTAATTTTTGAATACCCTTTATAAACCAATATTTCTCTATTTCTTATCAATTCTACTTATTCATTGTTCTTTTTATAGAAAACTCATGTTGTATCATTAATTTGTTTTGTTATCTGGATTGGGTAAGAGTTCCCAAGTATCATTCTTTTCTATCTGATCAAGCTCTTAATTAATAGCTTGAACCCATTAGGGATGCTCAAAAGCTTCATTCACAACATTAGGCTCTACATTTGAATACAAAGATGTATGTGTAAGAGAATTATTTGTTCTTCTTGTTTGAACCCTCTAATGTTGATCACCAATTATATTTTGATTCACCTCTTGCTTCCTCATCCTAGGATGAGCTATTTTAATTTCATCCACATCACTTGAAATTTCAGAGTCTATTTCTTCTTGTTGAGTAGAAGTACCCCTGTCAGTAACATTATCATAATTGTAAACAAAACATTCCTTATCCTTTTAAACATCTATATCAGAAAAAATCTGATTTTAATTTTAAATATTTTAAAAAAATTACACATTATAAGAATAAAAAATTACTCATATTTCTTTATTTAAGCATATATATCATCGTCCTTCTAAAGCATAGCAAATAAAAAATCTATCATATCATCTTTTCTCAAACTTTACAAGGATTCCAACAATCTTATTTATGAGGCACAGACTCCCAAAACAATTAAATGCTTCAAACATGGAGTTTTTCCAGAAAACATTTCATATAGATTCATATCTGATTTTGGAATGTCAAAACATTGGTTCCGAATATACATAGTTATTCTCATGGATTTCCTTCAATAGTAATGAGATAGACCATGTTCAAGTGTCATAGTTTTCCCCATTCCCACAAGACTTCTAATATTTATTTCAGCAACCCCATTTTGTTGAGGTTTGTATGGTGACCTAAACTCATATCGAATTCCATGATTCTCAACACAGTTTTCAAATTCTTCATTCTTATACTCACCATCTTTATCAGTTCTCCACTTCTTCACTGCATACTCACATTCCATGTCTTCTTTCCTCCAGAAACTCTTAAACATTTTCATAGCATCATTCTTATGTTTCATTCACATATCACATATAATAAGAGTAAATTCATCAATTAAAATTATGAAGTACTTATCTAAATTTGTTTATTTATTGATCATTGGCCCACATATATTAAAATGAATAAGTTATAGGGGTTATTTTAAACAAATTTTAACTCTCTTATACACAGAATTTGTAATATTCCCTTTCTAACAAGTAGTGTAACACCAAAATTTTCTTCTTGACATATCAGGAATATCTAAGATTCTATATCATGTTAATAACTTGATCATATTTCTTTGATACTTATTTCCCAAACTTTTATTCCACAACTAATTTTCATCCACCAAACACATTTAACAATAGTTGTTTATTTCACCAACTTGGAATAAGTTCCATTTTGTACGTTGTACACTTGTAATTACATTTCCTTCAACTTCACTTTTCACATAAAATCTATCTTTTCTGAACATTACTTCATTACCTTAATCACAAATTTTTGAAACAATCAGTAGGTTGAGTTTCAGTCCATCTACATACAATATTTTCCTAGATTTCATCTTTTATTTCTAAATGATGTCTGATACAACACCTTTGATACTCAAGGATTCATCATGGCCAAATGTTACTATTCCTTCTTTTATGTTTTTCAAATCCTTAAAAAACATTATGTCTCCTATCATATGATAAGGTAACCCACTATATAGAATCCATGGTCATTCTCTTTTTGTAGCTTTCAAAGTGGTTTTGACAAAAAGATCTTTTTTTCATCATTTTCATTCTTCGCCTCTAGCACTTTAGATTTGTTTAGAACCTTTTATTTTGTTGGAAAAAACCATGTCATCTCTTAGAAAGATGTCAAGGTTGTTCTCATATTTGAAAAATATTTTCAATTGCTTGGAACCTACTCTTAACTTTCACACCATTCTTCTCAGATTTCTTATCAATTTCATTATCATACTTCTTATTTTCAGATGATTGAATCACCCTCAAAACTTGTCTTCCATAACTTGTGGAAGAGTAGTAGTTTATCTGGTGAAACCATCATAATTTTTCCATTCACTATACTCCACCACAAAACCAACAGTATCCATTGAATGAATATTTCCCACTAAAACTTCTATACTGACCGGAGTTGCGAACGTGCTTTTCAACAACCTTCTTAAAAGAACTCTACTGACCATCAAACTTCTGGTTTTCAATTGTTACTAACTTCATCATATTAGATTTCATTTTAGAATCATTATAACTAGAAGTATAATAGATATTTTTGATTCTGTATTTTTTGATACTTTTTATTTTTCAGTATTTTTAACTTTGACCAAATACATAGCCTTTCTGGATTTGTTCTAATCAGATCCAATTCCATATATAATCTCAACCATTGAAGATAAATACTGTTTATCCTTTTTAACTTCATTCTTACTAGAACTTTCATGAAATTTTGAGAGATATTTTTTGAAACTTATATTTCTTTCTTCATGTTTGCAAAGTTTCGGTTGGTCATGTTCCAACTTTTTGTCTATTTTACTTCATATTTACTTCAAGATGATCCTTAAAATTATTTTCATTCTTAAGAGAATTATTCATATCATCAATCTATTTTTCAATTATGACTCTCACATCAAGAAACACATCCTGATTATTTAATGGGGACTTTTCATTTATCAACTTCGTGTTTTCCTTCCCAAGCATTCTGATCTTCCTCAAACATTCCTTCAACTCTTCTTTCAAATGATATTCATGTAGATTTTCTACTTCTTCATAATTGTTTCCCCTATTATCTTTGTTGATTACTACTATAATAAAGGTATTCTCTCTAGCTTTATTAGCAAATGATTTTTCAGATTTATCTTTACTATCTTCTTCTTCTTCTTCATATTTAAAAAAAATCTTAATTTTTATTTGAAAAACTTTTTATCCTTCCATTTTAAAAAATACTTATATTTCTCACCCTATTTCTTTCATGACCTTCTTGAACTTATTTTATTTTCATCATTCTATTCTTCTTTAATTATTTGAGGATAGTTACCTACAAAGTACCCAATGGCTCCACATTCAAAGCATTTCAATGGGATTTTCCTCTTTGATTTCTCTATACCTCTTTTCACCTTATTAGAAAACAAGGATAAAATTTTATCACAATATTAACAAACCTTATCTTCAGAATCGAATTCACCATCTTCATCTTCGATAAGAATATTTTTCAACTTCTATTTTAATACATCCTTGAATTTCATTTCACTATAATCTTTTGTTTTTCTCTTCATAGACATCTCCCTTTCCATTTTATAAGTGTTGAGAGTGCTATGTAAAACATCCATATATAATATTTTAGGGTCTTCATCTTATAATGACGAAACTTTATCATCAAACTTTTCAGAAATAATTATCATGATATTTTTAAAAACCATATAATACTCCAAATATTCACAAAGACATCAGATTGCATAGACGAATTCATTTACCCTAGTAAAGAACTCCCCAACAGATTCAAGCTCACCCATTTTCAAGTACTCATACTTCAGCATCCATATTTGAGGTTTTTCCTTCTTCACATTTTCATTTCCTTTATAGATGTCTTTCATCTTATCCCAGATGCCTTTAAATCAAGATACACCATTCACTCTTAAAAACTCACTCAAAAAAATAGATTATAGTAATGTATTTTTGGCTCTTCCATCATTCTCATGATTCATTATACCAGCATGTGTAATAGAAACCTTGTCATAAAAAGAATTAAGTACATTTATTGCAGCTTCAAGAACTTATTACCCATGAGAAATGAGATAAGGCATCATTCTGTCACTCTAAATATGATAATTCTTCCCATAAAATATCAGAATCCCTTTACTATTCACACAATTCAGATTCTTCGTCACAAAATCTCTTTAAAACTTCAACAACGAACAAATTAATGGAACATGTCGCTTTGATACCAATTGAAGTTTCCTAGTTAGGATTTATGTATCACTAAAAGGGGGTGAATCAGTGATATGTATTTCTTTTATGTTTCTTTAATTTTGAAACCACCTTTTCATCCTATTAAATAGGTATTTTCATATTGAACACAATCCAAACACATATCCATAAGAACATAAGAATTTATAAGGATCAATACTCAACAAGAGTAGATACATCATTGGTATGGTATAAAAATAATCCAATACCACATGATACAGTAGAAAACTATCCTTTTATGTGTAATACAATGATTATGATATACCCTTACACTCATTTAGCACATGGAAAACAATCCACAAGTGTGTGTGCACCCCTTATCCCAAATAGTGAAAAACAATATTTCAGTTCTTCTTAATCATATTTCACAGTATGATCTTTCAAAACAATTCTTCTCTTTACTACCCAAAAAATGGTAATAATTACCTTTCACACAACTTACTACTTTTCAAATGAGAGGGGGTCACCACTTATTTATAGGCATCGCTGACCCCCATGTGTACAAAAAACTAACGCATCACGCACAATCTAAACACGTCACGCAAAACACATTTGATGTCGCATTAGGTACATAAGTAACTTTCACGTTGACCACATCTTTCTAACACTTCATGTATATTGTTCACATTTCATTCCTTTTCCATTTATCAATGTTATGAACATGAATCTTGCATTGCGCACAATTTTCCAAACTCTCTTCAATATTGCGTGAAAAAACCAATCTTTCATGCGTGTATTTATTTTTCTAGACATTGATTTTTGGATCTTGGAACTCCACTTGCAAGAAAATTTTTTTTACAAAAAACACATTTAATCATATCCCTATTGTCAGCCCCAAAAATTTGGAAAACACTGGAAAACAACACCACCTTAAGATGTTCTTCGGAATGAACACAAATGTTGTTTCACTATCATTTGGATTATCCAAGAAATAGTTTCTTTCATCACAAAGTGTATCTACCATGGTATTTAGTCTTTCATGGAACACCTTTATCACCATCATATTATCAATGGAATGTATTCCAATATCCCTGTCTTCCAACAAATTCATTAAATTTAGTCAAAACTGAATATGATTGGCATCAACTTTTCTCCACCTTTCCTTCATAAGGATTTCATCAAATTTTCTCCAAACTTATGATATTTGGGAAATAAAAATTAGCGAAGAATCATCTATTTTTTAAATACTTTTAGAAAGTGGTTTGATTTGTCCTCGTTGACAACAAAATACAACACTATGAAAAAGAAAATTATTCTTACATACTTCTCCATCCAACTTTGTCCAAACAAAAACCTTATGATTCGAATCTAGGTGTGACACAACATCGATTGGGGGATGTATTACTAGATGGTGGAATGAGAATCATACCAGTTTCCTCTCCCTTATGAGTAGAAATAGAGTTCTAGATGGTATATGTATTGTTGGCAGTTACAGGATTCAAGTTTTTTCAAGTTGGTATGTAGAGGAAATTTATTTTTATTGTTGTGAACTTTTAATCATTGAATTACAAACATAAATGATTTATAGAGAGAAAATTTATGGAATGATACAGGTTAAAATGTAATCATTAATGGTGATTATGGTTTTATCTTATTAATTCATTGATGTATTATTATAACCCTCTAACAGCGATACATGGTGGTCAGTAGAAGAATCTACTTGGTATGAATACACTCAACTATTTTATATTTTGTTGTTAATATTTAAAGACATAAATTAGGGGTAGTTATTGTTAAACTTATTTAGATCTTGTGGAGAGTTTATCATATTAGTTTAGTTGAATATTTTTCCTTATTTTGAAGGATAATATTTCAAAGGAATTATTTATTTGGGGAAGTTGTTTCTGTGTTATAAAAAATTTCATTCTTATTATTATACATTTACTTTTATTTATTTATATTTTTTAAAAGGATATGGAATAAATAATTTATTATTGGAGGTTAATTCCACTAATTTTTATGGAATAAACCCAAATTTATAGTCACAAATTGAAGACATATTAGAGTTAGGACTCAACGGTCATAGTTGGTGTGATCACATTAAAAATGGTGTCTCAACATAATCAGTTCATGTATATATATAAATATAAATATAAATATATATGTGTGCGTGTTTGTTTGTATATATTTTTCTTTATATAAATGTATGAAATATATGTTCATTTTTATGAGTGTTATATCTATTTATAAGTATTTTTGTGTTTTCAAAAAACTTTATTTTATTCACATAATTAAGGAAAATAATAATTATTATTATAAAACATATATATATATATTTTTATAGTATATTTTTACGCAAAAGATTATAAAATATTTTTTCCCAAAAAATTGTCATTGAGGCATCTATTAAAAAATATTCATAGAACAATTTGGTATAAATTCTCATAAAACATTTAATATTAATATTAATAAAAAATTTATATGTGAATGGTCAAAAAAATTAAATTTCATATAACACACACACAGATATATTTTACATTTTATGTATCTAAAAATTAAAAAAATTGAGTTTTTATATATATAAAATGTTTTTTCGTCCATTCAAGGAAATATTAAAATTTTCATACAGCATGAATAAGAAATATTTTTAAAACATTTATAATAAGTTTTTAGTAGAATATAACACATATATACTTTACTTTGTATGTAATTTTATATTAGGTATAAAATATAAGAGGTATGGAAAAAGACCTATTTGTGAACAAACATGTTTTATTATTGTAACATGATATATATATATATATATTCATAGAAAATGATATTTTCAAATATATTTTAACAACTACCTATATTTCGATGACATTATGTTGAAATTTTTTATTAAATTAATATTTTATATCTTCTTAAAACATAATACTTTTATAATAAAAAAGAATATATTTGGATTGAACATGTATATTTAATGATTATATTCACAAAAAAATATTGTTTGTGTGTACATTATAATGATAATTTTTCACAATATGTGTTTATACTTTTTAACTACTGTATTCATAGAAGGAAAATCATTTATATAAAATTTTTATAAAATGCACACACACATGCATATATATAATTTAGATAAATATCCCCACCACATAGGCCAATAACATTTGAATATAACTATTATGTTTTAATGATATTAAATTCTTTTAAAAAAAGTCACCTAATAGGAATATTGCATAAATTGAGTGGATTTGGACCAAATAGTTATACTTGAATAGGGATTGTGTGTACTAAAAATTCCAAGAGGAGAAACCATGCATGTAATATTTCTTTTAAAGTGCATGGAAAATCACCTATAGATCAAATATCAGGGGATCTTTCTTGTGCGGGGGGATGTCATGGATTTAGAAAGATCACCTACGGGTATGTAAACCTATGAGATTTATGTGTTGGGGAAGATAAATATTATTTTATTGTAGGAGATCACATATGGGAGAATAAATGATCTATTATAATTTCACATTTCTGGGTTTTCATGCATGTGATAGGATGACATTTGTGCCAGTGATTATTGATGTGTGTTAGTAGGATGGTGGGTGTTTCTATTTTTACACAAAACATGAATATACTCATATGAAAATCATTTATATATAAATTTAAATAGAACATTTCATACATATTTTTATAAAATATTTTATTTTAATATTGGTATAATATAAATATTTGTATGTATGTATTTTATATACAAAAATTAGTGAGTCCAAAATACTATTTTTAGATTGGGATATATTTTTTTGAAAAAATTGAAAAAAAATTGTATCATTTCACGATTAAATATTATTTAGATAATTTTAATGAATTTGAAAGGGTGAAAATTGAAGTTTGGTGGATCAGACCAAACCAAACCCATGTCTTGTGGAATAATTTCCATATCCTGATAACACAATAAGAGAAAAATAATATGTATTGTAATAAATAAAAGGATTGGGAATGTTAAAATGAACTATGGTTAAATTTTTTATGAATATTGGATTATATATATATTCTTTATTCCATATTGTGGAGAAGTAAAAATGTCATGGAGGTTAATATATTAATTAAAATAAGTTAGTGTTTTACTATATGAAACATCCAAGAATGTTTTATAACACTTTGGTTTGAAGGATTTTATATTAGAGTAATAAATCTATAATATGGTTCTTTAGAAATGCCCATATATGTTTTCTATAAAAAGTGAAAGAATTAAATAGATGTAATAATAGGGAAACTATGATTTGTGTCAATGTTTTTTAAATATATTCATTGACCAAAAAACATTATATTGAATAAAATGACATTTTAGTTTTCTTAACTTAGATAAAAGTTTAGTTTTCTATCACAGTTAGTAATATTATGTTTATAGATATGATTATATCTTTCCATTTAATATTTTAAGGAAAAATTGAATTGTGTTTTATTAACCTTTAATATTTTAAGAATATAATAAATATTTGGAAAGAATAACATGAATATTGGTTGTATCTATTAGTAGTGATACTGATGCATAAAGAATATTTCAAACTCAAATAGAAGAAGAAGAGGGATTGAGTTTTATATAGGAGAATATATATTATTTTTAGATTCTTATAAAGGGGAAATTTATTATATGTATTTTTTAAGGAGTAATAGAATCTAAAATGATTAAAAACATCAAGTAGACTAGTACAAATTGTTTATAGTTTATGATCATTATATATGTAGTTAGAGTGATATCGCAATGTAATGAGTCAAATAATACTAAGAAAAGTTATCCTTGATGAATAGTTAGTCACATTAAATCCTTTTATAATCATCTTCTGAATATTTTTGGTTCTTACATGATAATTGTGAATCGATCTAAAACTTTTTGAGTTGCCTCTACATTACTGGGGAACAAATAAAAACACATGATCTTTATGTTATTTAAATTATTTCTTATAGAATACGAGTTTACAAGAGAAACTCAGATTCAAACTAATTTTTTGAACCTGATTAAAGGGAATTCAAGTAAATAAAATATTAAATTTAAATATAGTAATTCACTTTATATATTAAGATATTTTCCTTTTAAGGTGAAAATTGGTATCATAATTTTTGGGAATAGTTTTTGTGATATATTTTATCTCAAAATCTAAATCATAATGAATCCATTAAATTATTAATGAATTCCAATATTTTATGGAAAAAATTCAATTATATAATTAAATAAATGAAATTTTATTTTTTATCTCTTAAAATACATGTTTATATTTCTCAGGTGAATGGATTCAATGTTGGGTACATGAATAGTGGATATTTCATTGAAAGATATTTCAAGAAGTTTTATATTGATTCTAATTGGTTGGATTCAATATGGGGGACTATTTTCCTATATTTAAATAATTATAAATTAATTTAATGATATAATGTATTGAATGTCCCCATGTTAGAGTTTTTGATGATGAAAACCATTATTTTGTTAAGGCCATTATGTTGTGTTTATGTTCCTGGAAATTTATGCATTATGAGATAATTCATGTATCAATGATATTCAACTTTAATATAACATTTATTGGTCATAACATTAGACGATGATATTTTATGAGGTCATGACTGTTTTTTAAATATTTAATGTTATAAATATTACATTTGATGTTAAAGACAACATTTCAATGAATTTTAATGTATGTCCATTTAAATGGTTATATAATCATTTTAAAAATGTTTATATTATTTTCATGACCATGGAATGACCTTATAATAATATATAAATTGGTTTAATCCTTATAAACTTATCTGTGAATATTTTTATTTGGTTACCATGAAAAAATCCATGCAATATATATCTCATTTCCCTCACCTAGTTTACTCAATGGATCTTGGAGTTAATTATTATGAGATGAATCCATGAAATTCATTAATAAATGAAACAAATTTAATAATACATTTAGACTATATACATTAATATCTATTTTTTGGATTTTATTAAATCATGTGTAAGGAAATTAATGGTTTCTTCACAAGAATAAAGGAATGTATATCCTTTATTTTAACATTAATTTCAAATAAACTATGTTTATATCTTCAGAATAATTATTAATGGTCATTTTCAATTTGTACTATGATTTTTTATTTGAAACCCCCTAAATAAATACCTTGTACAAAATGCCTATTTCCTAAGAATGTTATGCCTTAAAATCTATTAAATATATATAACAGTTATTCAATGTTTAATGAATCAAAACATCAAGTACTATAGTTCATTTTTGAATACATGAAGCTACTATAAATGGATTTTGTTGATAAAGTATTTTATTAAGTGTTTAACATAATATGAAATATGTAAATAATTTATTATATAGTTTAAAATATGATTATTATAAAATAAATATTGAAAATACTAAACAAATGATTTAATAAAAGGATCCATTTATTTAAAATTGAGATCTCAAAATAGTTTCCTTAAATGATCTTCATACCATTTTTGTTTTATATAATATGATAATGAATTAGAATAATAAAAAAATTGAGAAGAAAATCAATGAGATTGAATTTAAATCCATAAATAATAACATTTAAGTTTATATACTAGATGGAGAAATGGATTGTGAATTAATATAATTCATATCCTCTATTATCAATAGAAGAATAGGAACAAATATGGGAACCCTCCTCTTTTACATTTTCAATGTGAAAAATTTAGGTATCTTACTACCAATTGACCAAGGAAATTCTTTTAAATGGGGGAGTAATAAAATTATCTAAATGTTTATTTCAAAAATAATGATTTTATAGTAAACATTCTCATATTTAAGTCTCAAAATATAAACAATTTATCTCTAAAAAATATTCTTTTGATTTGAATAATATAGAATTCAAAAACATTGATGGCGAGGATTTTATTATTTTAAAAGCTCAACTAAAAACAATTATTCTAACATAAAATTCCATAATGATGAAGGATTATTATACCAAAATAATCAAACTTGAAGTATATTAGGTTGAGTTATAGGTTAATATAAGTAGATTAAATAATGAAAATGGTATTTTTAAAGGTAAAAATTCGATTTGCAATAACTATAATAAGTGATCTATGACATGAGATAAGGAATGAAATAATTCAAAAATGATAGTTATTAAAATATAAAGAAGGTTTCATTTAAACTAATTATTAAATAATAATAATGAATCATTTATAGATTAAAAATAACTATAATATATATAATAATTAAATTGTTCTGATCTTGGGACTAAATGTTTTCGGGAACGAAGAATAGAGGATAATCATACATATCTAATTACTCAAAATATGACCCTAAGTGAATTTCTGAAATTTAGAATACTACTAATTTATAATTTAAAGGAATGTTTTATAAAATCCTCATAACTATTATTGAATTTAATTTATCAATAATAATCACTCATTTATGTAAAATAAGGTTTTGTTTGTGATAGAACATAAAAAATATTAATTCAAAAGTAAAAAAATGAAATATTTAAATTGAAGAAAGAAGGTTGATATATTATAGTTCAAAAATGTCATAGTATCACAATGGAAGTCTAAAATAAATTTCTACTAGGTGTGATTTTTTTTTTTTTTTTTTTTTACATTTAGTTAAAGTATATTTATCTATAACAAAGTAATTACAAGTTGAACAAGCATAATAAAGGTGTTTCCTGATTATTCATTAATAATGAAATTTTATTTTCAATTATTGTTGATATTGTGATATAAGATCTCATAAAAATGAATTACAATCACCCATATTTTTTAAATAATGTATTATTTTTAATAAATTCATCAATGGAAAATTTAAAAATTAAAATTTATTAGTGTTTGTGCTGGAAAGTTTAAAAGTTATTAAAGTTGGTTCTACTAACAATATATGTAAAAAATATAAAATCATGGAATATATTTGTTATTATATTTTTTTGTATAATTCACCTATGTATCGAGGGAATTAATATTGTTATAAAATAAAATTATAACTTCATGAAAAACTGAAATAGTTGGATCATATGAAATTAAAACAACAACATGACATATCTCGATTAAACATGTTAATGAAAAACGAATTGATTTCTAAAGATATTATTAACTATGAAATTTAAAAACATAAATTTTATGTAATATGGAAGAAAAAATTGTTTTCGAGAAAAAAAATAAGGTAAGAAATCACTATTATTAAAATAAAATTATAATTTTTATATTCAAAATTTATTTGAATTTGAAAGAGGGACTTGTGTAATACCTTAAAAATTCGTTTAATAAATAAAAATATATTATTAAGAAAAATGTTGACTAAATAAAAGATATAGATTTATTAAGGGATATATAGTTAATAATATAAAATAGATATAAACAAATAATATGAGAATAATGTAGATGTTTTTAGATCATATAGTGTAAAAACATTAATGAATATAATAATTATAGTATAAAATAAAAATAATGTAAGAAATAGAATATACATTTTTATGAAATAAAATTAATACATATTATTTGGTGGATTGGTATAGATGGATTTATTTTAATTAAGAGAAGATATGATCATTATACAAACATTTGAAATTATGAAACTTTGTGATATAACTGATATAATGTGACCACTATATTTAGATTATAATATCAAGGGTAATTAAAAGTGTCAAAAGGTCCTAAAGGGAGAAACCATGGTTTTTAAAAGTAATAATACCCCATATGAATTAAACTTATTAGAGATGGATAAGTTTTTATGATCACTATGTATTTCCAAATACCATTTCCAATGAGAACATCAAAAATTATGGTTCGAACAGAATCATCTATGGGAGAATTTCAAGTAAATGAAAATCACTATTATATCAATTTTTAAAGAACCTCCCCATAAAAGTTCCTTTATTGAACATCTTACACTTTGTTATTATTCTATTGTTATAATTTTATATGTATCTTGGGGTTATTTTTTATCTATTTGAAAATTATTTTAGTAGTAAAATACTGTTTTCTCTAATAAAATAGTTATATTAAATGTATCATTCTTATTTTTATGATAAAATTAAAATATTTATAGGATTGACAGGAATAAATTAGATTCCATATTTAGAATCAGGATATTGAAATTTGGTAATGTGTAATTTTTTTATTTTTTGCTATTAAAATCAAAATATAATAAAAAGTAGTGAAATATAGTAGATTTGACAACATATATATTTTTCATGACCCAAAATTCTGATGGTAGAGTTCTTTTCCTTCTTATGGAACTGAATAGTATAATAAAGCATCAATGGAGTAAATATTACACTATAGAGAGTAGTGGAGCACTTGAGATAATGGGAAAATAAAATATTTGATATTTTATTCTATGGCATTCTTCTCTTCACTAAAATTAATACAAACAACATCTTTAAATTTATCCTCACTCCAAGCTTGAGTTGTCACTTCATGTCCCGCCTAATTAGTATATCCCATGAATCACTATTTAAAATTGATGTTTTTTGTTGGTTTTAAGAGTCATCTGTCATATAATAATCTTATGTATGGTAAGGGTCCTTTATATAAATCTTTTTAGTTTCTATATTCATCTCTATTGTTGTAGCCTTTTACATTTCAAATATCATTTTCAAATATTGGTATAAAGACATTTTTATTGATATCCTTTTGATATACCATACAAGTTATTCCATATTTATCTCTCATAATACTCCATTATCAAGTCGTTATAAAACTAAAAATCACCCAAGTTGAATGAAAATATATTTAATCCTATGATAAAAAACACTAAGTATGTGAACCCTAGTTTGAAAAATCCTACTTATGATGGTCTAGGACACAAGTAAATTCGTGGATTTTGTCAATGATGATTTCTTTGGACACAATGATCTATTTATTCTCTGTGAAAATAAGAATCCTGGTGAGCGTCGGGGTGATGGACTCAAGAAAAGCTTTGTGGATGCTGTCACAGGTAATGGTTCTTCATCCTTTCTTGATTTTGAAGCATCCGCGGGAAGGATCATTCGAAAAGGGTGGATTGTGCATGTCTCAAAAAATCAAAGTGTTGTTGAGGAGAGATTGAATTTATTTAGATTCTCAATTATTGACTGAGTTGTAATTCTGAAGGGGGTGAAGACATGGATGTTTCATGACCTCACTGCCAGGATTACGGAAATCTGGGGTTTGACTTAGTGGAAGATGACTATGATGGGACATGGGTTTTATCATATTTTATTTCCCTCGGATGAGATCAAGCGTCGTGCCTGGAGTTTTGGCTCGGTCCCTCTCAAACCAAGCTTTCTTCGGATTCATGAATGGGACCAAAATTTTGATCTGAATTCTATCAAGAACACCTATGCGCAATTATTGAAAAGGGTCTATAATCTGAAACTACTATATTGGCACTCTCAAATCCTATGGGATATTGCCTTATCGGTTGGGAACCCGATCAGGCTTGACAATCAGACTGAAAATCCCATGTTTGGTCATTATGCTCGGATCCTGGTTGAAGTTGATATGTCCACTACTCTGGTGGAAGAAGTAATGCTTACTAAAAAAGATGATACCATCACCCTTGGAATTATCTATGAAAGAAAGCCAAAAATTTCTTGAATTGTCATCTATTTGGAAACATTGCATCAGATTGTAACAGAAACAAGATGTGCAACTTTTTCAAAGTCTGTGGGCATGATGAGGAGAATTGCAGATGAAGGGGTAAGAAACCGGCTCCTAACAATGACTCTGGCCCTTCTATCTTTAAGGAGGATTCTCTTGTGATCCCTACTGGAAAGGGGATGCATATACAGGATGATGAGAAGGGTGGGAGAAAGGATGGAAGCCCCACTGACAAGGGGATGCCTATGCTGGATGCTGAGAAGGGTGGGAGCAAGGATGGAAGACCCGCAGACAAGGGGATGCATGTGAAGGTTGCTGAGAAGGGTGGGAGTAAGGATGGAAGCACTCAGGATGTGGAAGAGGCATCTCACGTTGCAGATGAAGGTGTAATTTGTGATGCTCTCATGGAGGAATCAATTGCACTGACCCCTGTATTGAAACTCATTAAGGGGGGAAATAGACAGGAGGATGACATTGGTCGACTTCCTGTTCTAGCTGAAGATTATGTGTTGGGTCCTGCAGATGCAGCTCCTGTGCAGGATCAATTTTTTCAGTCCCTCTTAAGAAGTAATCACAAGATCTGATGCAGGACATGGTGAGGATGTATCCCCTGTGAAAGACATGGTGACCCCTTCGACTAATGAAAGTCACAGTGGGCATGTTATTATTGGTTGTGATCATGGTGTTGATGTAGCCTCTGCACATCCAGATGAGTTTGTGCAGGTTCATGTGGATATGGTTTTTAAAAGGGTACTACCTACAAGTTTATTGTTTTTCCCAATTGTCACTAACAATAGGTTTTCTTTACTCAATGTTGAGGATTCTAATGAAGAGAATGATGACCATGATTCGGATGAGCATGTGTCAGATGCTCCCAATGGTACTGATGCTGAACCTTCTGAGAGTTAGGTGACACTTACATTTGATGGGCCTAGCCCTAGGCTCAGATCAAAAAAATGAAAATCCCCTTTTCGAATTGTCAAGGGATTGGGAACCCTCCCACAGTCAGGTCCCTTAGACACTTTGTTATGACCAATAGGCCATTATTGGTTGGCATTTCTGAACCAAAAAAGAAATTTGTAAATTGGAGGTCTTTCAACTGGGCTTCTCTAGGTTACTCCTTTGTCGCAAATAATCATCTTGACATGAACTTGGAATCCATGTGGGTGCTGAAGCATGATAGTGTTTCAATTAGATCAGTTTTGTCTGATTCTCAATCTGTTACTCTCACTTGTTGTTTTGGGAATGCCTCATGTTCAGTGATGTTTGTGTATGATTTTAATCTATTTACAAGAATACGTGAACTGTGGAAAAACTTAGTGGATATTTCAGAGAACATGTCGAGCATCTGGGTTTTACTTGGTGACTTCAATACTGTTCTTCGGCCTGAGGAAAAGACTGGTGAGAACTTTTGTCATGCTTTGGCCTCTTATATTTTATCTTGTTTAGACAGTTGTGGTCTCACTGAGGTAACCATTTCTGGAGCTGAGTTTACATGGAGCCGACTCACCATTAATGGGAGGTAGTCAAGTAAGTTAGATAGATTCTTTGTGCAAGTGGATGATAGGAATGCAGTGATTGATGTTTCTGGGATAACTCTACTGAAATTAAATTCTAATAACAATCCCATTCTTGTTGATGTTTGCTTCCAAACATTGATGTCAGTACCTCTTCCCTTCATGTTTAATAATGTGTGGCTGGTTATCACGGGCTGCAGATAAATTGTCTTAGATGCCTGGAAAAATGATTTTTTGTGTTTCCCTCTTACATTGATTACTGCAAAATAATGGTTGTCGAGGAAAGTCTGAAGAAATTGAGCAAAAATTCATTCGCCTCCATTGATAATGACATTAGAGAGGCTAAAACCGCTCTTCTGAACTGTCAAAAATCTGGTTTGGCTCAAGACGTACCAACTCAGAATGAAATAAAGGCAATAGAAAATCTGGAAAATCTCTTGGATTTGAAAGAATAATTGGTATGAAATCAGTTCAATGTTAGTTGGATACGAAATGGAGATAGAAATACAAAGTTCTTTCATTGCCTGAATTGGGAGAAAAGGTCCAAGAGAACTATACAAGCCCTTAATATTGAGGGGACTCTCTTCTCTGCAGAGAATGATATTGAAAATGCAGCAATTGCCTAATTTGAAAATCTTTACTCAGATAATGGCGATGACAACTTTGAGAAAATTATTCATTGTTTTGATCCTTCTATCGAGGATGATCACAATAAGAATCTTGTTGATATTCCAATGGCATGTGATGTACATGATGCACTTTTTTCCCTAAATATTGATAGCATTGTAGGACCTAATGGCTTTACGAATAAATTCTTTGTGTTTTACTGGGATATTATACATCTTGAGGTCACAAATGCTGAGAATGATTTTTTTAAATCAGCCCATATACCCGGTGGAATGAACTCAAACTTCATTGCATTAATTCCTAAGAAAGATAATTCCCTTGATATTAAGGATTTTAGGCCTGTTTCCATTGGTAATACGGTTCCAAAAGTGGTTATAAAAATCTTAACTAGTCGACTGGGTGGTATTGAAAAGGGTCTCATTTCTTGTAATCAATTTGGGTTTGTTCCAGGACGGAACATTCAAAATTGTCTATTCGCTGCCTCAGAGTGTGTCAATTCCTTGAGAAAAAAGTTTAAGGATGGTAACATGGCTTTGAATATTTATACATCTAAGGCTTTTGATACCATCAGATGGAGTTTTATATTCACCATTCTCAAGATACATGGGTTCTCACCGAAGTTCACTAATATTATTGGCTCCATCCTTGTAAGTGCCAAGTTGTCCATTCTGATAAATGGATCTCCTAGGGGATTCTTTCAATGTTCAAGGGGAGTCAGGAAAGGCGACCCTATCTCCGGAATGATTTTTGCTCTTGCAGAGGATTACTTAAGCTGGTGCCTCACTGATCTTTCTAATTTTGGATGGTATCAGAGGATTAAAATTGGACATGAGTTACATGATCCCTCGCATCTTTTCTATGCCGATGACATTCTTCTTTTTGGGAAAGCTGATAATGGAACTATCTCCTATATCAAGGGAATCTTATCACACTATGAGGAGGTTGCAGGTCAGGTTATTAATTGGGGTAAATCATTGGTTATGTTTGGTGGTGGTATTCTTGCATCGAAGCAATGCAGAGTGGAAAGGCGGCTTGGTGTCAAGAGGGGAGTGATTCCCTTTATTTACTTAGGGATACCACTTTTCTGGGGCAGGGTTAAAAGGTTCCATTTGGAAAGTATCGCTCTGAAGATCATAAATCAGTTAGTAAATTGGAAGGGTAAAAACATGTCTCAAGAAGGTAGGATATGTTTGGTCAATTCAGTGGTCACTTCGATGTTTTTTTATTCCTTTTCTTTGTATAGATGGCCCAGATCCCTGATTAAGGAGCTAAATAATAAGATCATTAATTTCATTTGGGTGTGCTCGGTTAATGAGAGAAAGTTTTTCATCATGGCTTGGAATAACTGCATCAAGCCTTCTCATATGGGTGGATTGGGCGTCAAAGATATCAGATTATTCAATGATACCTTGATCAGCAAGTTCACTTGAAACTTAATTTCAAAATTAGATGATGCCATGGACTTCCTCCAAACCAGGTTTGTTTCAAAGATTCACAGTGGATACTCTAACCATCTTTGATCATCTGTTTGGTATGACATTAAATAGGCCTATGTTGACCTTATGGCTCACTCTAAATGGATAGTTTGCAAGCAATACTCTCTTAATATTTGGACCACCCCTTGGTTGTCTCGACCTCTTTGTGATGATGTTTCCATTCCTCCTCTCTTAAGAGAGACTTCCACTGCTGACTTACAGGGTAACTCAACAGTCATTAATGTGATTCCGAATAATGTTGGCAAGATAATTGCTCAATATTGTTACTCTAATTATGAAACTTTTTTATGGATTCCGAATCTCAATGGAATGTTTAACATAAGGGAAGGCTATAGGTTTCTGTGTGGTGCTTTCCTGGACCCTCCTTCTTAGGTCACAGATTTTTCCAAGACTTTCATTCCCCCAGCTTTAGCTTTAATCATTTGGAAAATATAGAAAAAATGCTTCCTCTACAGGCCATGTTGCAGCGGTCTGGACTCTGTCTGGATGCTTCTTGCATGATCTATCTACAGGCTGAAGAATCTGTTAATCGTGTGTTTGTTTCCTGAACGTTTGTGGCTAGATTATGGTCCTATGTGTGGGGTATTTTTAACTGCTGCATTCCCTCTTTTTCAATTGAAGGAACTCTGAAATTTATATGCAGAATACACTGAAGTTTTCAAGTCTGGTCCCTACTATTAACAGTAGTGGCCATTATGTTGTCTTATATTTAGAAGGCAAGAAAAGTTGTTATCTTCAGCAGTGCTGCTCCCTCCTTCCATGTTGTTATTCTGGCGATTCACTGTGCCATTCAGACTACTTCAAACATCCAAACCGGTACCATGAGGAATGATGTTTCTTACTTTATCTTGTTGAGGTCTCTTAATGTTAATGGCAGGGCGAAGAAGCCATTTATGATGAATCATGTCTGCTAGATTCCACCCATATCTCGATGGTTGATGGTTAATGTTGATGGGGCGGCTGTTGGAGCGCCAGGCCCCTTCGGATGTGGTGGTGTCTTCCGAACTCACAGGGGGTTTGTTAAAGGATGATTCTTCCATTACATTGGCAATGTGTTTTCCATTGAAGTGGAGCTTTGGTCCATGATAAAATCTATCAGGTATGTTATCCAGTATGGATGGCATGATCTATGGCTTGAGTCTGACTCAACTATTTCAGTTCATATCCTCAGGGACTGGTCCAGGAATGTGCCATGGAGGATGTTACCGGCTTGGGTGGAATGCCTTCAGCTTGAAGACTCTCTCTCACTTGAAGTCCTACATGTTTATCATGAGGCCTACCAAGTTTCGGATGCTCTTTCCAAGAAATCTATTGAAGAGGTGAGATCCAGTTGGTCCTTTGTGTCACCATTGTTTTGTAATGAATTTCTGCAGGCTGATTTTCATGGCAAGACTTATACTTGCCTTTGTAGTCCGCCCCGCTAACTCTGTGTTATTTTCTTTACTTTTTCATTAATAAATTTTCTTGGGAGCAGGCATGCCTGTCTACTGAACTTATGGGTATTCCATGTAGTTGTGATGTTATAGAAATTTAATTCCTTATATGGGACTATTTTAAGTAAGGATAGCAGTGATGTACCTGATGGATCCTCTATCAAGTCCCATGTACATTAAACATTATATTGTCTCAATCTAGCATTTTATATCAAAACATACTAACATAAATGTATCTCATTAAGAAACATTTATATACCTAATGCATATCAAATAAGTTCGATTATACCCTCCTAATAATATAGGGTATTGATCTATAATTTCTATGGTATCCTTCCATTAAAACTCCATGTATAAAATTAATTAAAAACATTAAATACCTTAACCATAATAAGTAAACAACCAAAAAAATACAATATTCTTCTCTTGATAAGTGTACAAATTTTAACAACATGATTCAATAATTTTTTCTGATATGATTTATGAAAATTTACCTAGAAATCAATAGGAATTCATTGTCTATGGAAATATATTAACATTTCCATATATTTCACTATTCTATATGAGAATATTTTCAAATATAAGATTATTTGTAATGTTCAGCTACATATTTTTATGTTGTTTATAATTTAAGATTATTCCATATAAATTATAATCTCTATTTGTTTATAATAGAATTCATTTTACTTTTATGTAGTAGTTGGGGACCGAAATTATGTACCCCTCTCTATGAACATGTAGGTCTTATATAGAAAAAAAAATATATGGTAATGGGATCATTGCTACCATTGATGTATAATGTGAAGTCACATAGACTTGATGGTATGTTTATAATGTCCTCCATTTTGCATTGCCAACATTTCCATCATTATGATATGTTTGTATAATTCCATTATCATGACATCGATGTATTTTTTATGATTATGTTTTCATGTATACAGATTCATTGATTATCTATTCATGATATGTCATTTATGACATTATTATTTTATCTTAGTATCTATTATAAATTATCCCTTAATAGACGTATGATATCACTTTTTTTCTGTTTCCCATTTACCCGGTTAATGGAAAGGAATATTATGTATGATTAGATATATGTATATCATTAAGGAATAATGATTTTAAGTAAAATTATATATTATATTATTTTTTAATGTATTATTTATCTCACTATTCACCATAGGACAATTAAACCTTGATCATAGGTATGTAATCTCATGTAT
The DNA here is from genome assembly GCA_963277665.1 of Viscum album. Taxonomy (NCBI): domain Eukaryota; kingdom Viridiplantae; phylum Streptophyta; class Magnoliopsida; order Santalales; family Viscaceae; genus Viscum; species Viscum album. The sequence continues at coordinate 230,641,564 of OY728125.1, forward strand.
TCAAATTACTATGTTTGAAATAAAACACTAGATCATGGTAATTGGGGTATGATGAATTTTACTTGGAATTTTAGAAAGGTTTAATAGAAACCATTGGAACTTGATTCAAAATAACATAAGTAGGGAGCATAAATTTTACCTCTAGAAAAATATTAATATTATCCCAAAATTTGTTTCATTATTATCCTATTTTTCAGAACACATTTTAGAAAAACATATCACATAATTAAAGATTTCTAAAATATTTTTTTTGTATTACTAGTTATTCAATATCATTTCTAAATTAATTTCACTTTCTAAAAAACTAAAACATCAAGAATAGTGTGAATATTATATAACAAATATAGACAATTTATTTAATGTCAATTATAAACAAATTATTACTATTCTAGGGAAATTACCAAAGTTTATAGCTAATAATATTTCCCATATGGTGAAATCCATTTCCTCTCATCTTGGATTAAACAATTTATATAATTTTATTTTTTAAGAAACTTCATCATTTTATAGGTCTAAATATCTAATGGTCATAGAGAAATAGATAAAGTCTCTACATAATATATTTATGTAGTTGATCTTTGATGAGAATGTAAAAAAGTTTTCAAGGTTTTATATAATTTTCGGGGATATGTTTCCCAATAGTGGTAACTATTTCAAAATATGATGAAGTATATAGAGATAGAAAACATTAATTGGTATTTATCTAATGTTTTTTATCTGGAGAATGATTTTCCTTAAGATATGCATTTCAATATTGGAAGTAAATTCTTGATTTTATATAAAATAGAAGATGATATGGTGGTTGGGTATGAGTTAAATTTCATAAGGCTAGAAAATCATGTTGTTGATTATCTACATAACATAGGAAAAAAATATTGATCTCTTAATTAATATATTAAATATACATATTTAATGATCTTTAGTTTCTCATAATATTCATCATATAAAGATATAGTAAAATGTGATTTCATGACTATGGAGTTTCCAAAATCATTCATTTGTAATGGGAATCCTAAGAATAAGTAGATGGTTTATCTCCATGTAAAAAATAACCACAAAAAAATAAGGGATGAGTGAGTTCCATTATATATAAAAAATATTAAGAAAACACACCCTAGGACTTCTTAAAATGATTCACAGTATACCTTAAATGTGGATACAAAGAACATTAAGATCGTGATTTAAAATACAACAGATAAAAGATCATTGTATAATTATTCAAATACAATAAGATAGTATATTACTCAAATAAATGGTCCAATTTTGAAGGGAATATGTCCTATAATTGAAATGGTGATCATGTATATAATTTTTAAATAATAATGGATGAATGTTTAGGGTCCAAGTGATGAGATAGAAGGTACATTTTTTATTCAAAAAAAGCTAGCTAACCTTTGTTTAATTCTAGATCTATACCCTTTTTTAAAACATGCATAATTAAAAATAAAATTCAGTGACCCATGATACATTAAAGAATGATCAATTTGTTAGAATATATAATGCTACTTTGATTTAAATAAAGATATACCTATTATTTAAAATAAGGATGCATTTGATTTTTCTAGTTGAAAATTAAATTATTAAAAATATGGTGCATTTTGATTTATTTTTTATTATGGATTGGATCTTTATTTATAAAAAATAATCTATTTTAGAGGGAAATAAGTTAGTGTTGGAATCTGAGACTGTGAATATAAGATACCATAAGGATGGAGCTCTCGACCCCGAAATGGTGTATAGGGTTCTGCCTCGTTGCACATAAAATTTTCTTTGATTATCTAAAAATGACATATAATGGTGGGTTTTGATCCTGAATTTGAAAATATTCTTGATGGTCTGGCTTTCAAAATGAATTCTAAGGAAACCCTTCTGACCGAGAGCCCTAAATACATCTCCTTCTTGGAGGCACTCAAAGGCTCGGATTCATGCAACATTACCTCGACGAGGGTTCCTCTGTATAAGTTACTGGAAGATGGAAGATATGTGGTTGTGGCCGATCTAGATGCACTTCATGAATGCTCTAAAATCTATAATTTTTCATTGATGGATCACATATCATATATAAAAGGAGATAAACCAGGGTCGAATGCTGATTTGAAGGCTAGAATTGAGCACTTATGGGGATTTTTAGATGGAAACATTGTTCCATGTGGTAAAGATTATTTCCATATGATATTAAAATCACAGTAATCTCTTGATTATTCCTAGAAAATTGGAAATCATCTACACAAACCAGGATTTTTTCACATATTTGAATCTGATTACATGTTCAACCCGAACAATGCCTGGAATACAATAGTTCAAATTTCGGTTAGGCTTCAGGGACTTAACTAGTATTTCTGACATCCAAATATATTGAACGACATTGCTTCATGAATAGGAACTCTACTGAACATTGATCAAAGAACCCTGAATGCTGAAATTGGATTATATGCTATGTTCATGGTGGAGATAGATATTATAGACAAGCTCCCGAAGACCATTATTTCAATGCAAATGGTTTTAAAACTGAGGGCTGAACAGAATTTGAATGTATGCCTCCTTATTGTGAGTTTTGTAAGATGGTAGGAAAATCATTGCTTAAATGTAGGATTGTCAAGAAGAATGTTTCTCGGCCAAATTTTGATCGTTTTATGGAAGTATGTAACCAAAAAAATAAATTGGATTTGAACTCTCAAGAAGTCTCCAAGAAAAAATTTGATGTTTGGATGAAGAATCTCGCCTTTATGGGAGAAAACATAGGTAAAAGTTGGGAAGATGTGGTATAAATTGAAGAGAAATTGGGGGCTGAACTTCTCATTACAGAAGAGATTGAAAATATTGTTTTGGATTCTTATACTCAAACTCAAATGGATCCTACAGTCCCAGTAACCTCTACTCATATTGAGGTCTCGGATTTCCCTAATGGTGGTCTCAAAGAAGACACTTTAGATATGAATGAGGTATCAAATTGAAAACATGAGTTTGCTGAAGCTCCGAAGGGCGCTGAATAGTTTGTTGGAAGTGCAAAGGTATGTGAGAAAAAAGAGTATGGCCAGTGTGTGCTTCTGGAAATGGGTCACCAAGTCGAATCTTGAAGCTCTCTTATGGATGCTACTATTTCGGCAATGTTGGTCAAGAAATCAGGTACCTCTAATATCTTGTTTTCAAATTCTTCTATAGATATTGATCATAATATGGGTGTTGTAACTCCATAATGTAAAAAAACTGTCACATTTTTGGCTCCAGTATATAAAAATTCAGCCGGTGCCCATCAAAATGACATCTCTCTAATTATTAAACCTACACTAATATTGCACACAAATATTTCTCCCAATAAGATTCATGTATCTAGTTCGGATTAACAAAAAGAAAAACTAGAATGAGAGGGCTCGCTTCCCATAGGAGAGGACTCAATTATCCATAATGATAATCTCTTAATGGCATTAAAAGTAAAACCCAATAGTCCACCTAAGACTTTGGAAATGCCTTAAAAATCATAGTATTCCTATTACAGGTGTTGTTAAGGAAATTTATGTTTCTTATATGAATGAACAGGTTAAGCAATCCAGTCAGCCTCCTTCCCCAAGTATTAGAAGATCACAAAGGAAGAGGGGATCTGGTGGATCCAAAAAGAAAAAAGGGGCCTCCATCCCAAAGAACATTTCTTAATGGATTTCAACTTTTAGAACTGTCAGGGCATTGTAAGCCCTACAACTTTTTTTACTCTTAAAAGATTTATTTTTATGGAAAAACCTAAAATCTTTGCTATAGATGAGAAAAAATTCAATTTCTCTTTACATTTTAGACATCTATGTGCATATGGTTATAATTATCTTGGTAATTGCAAAACTGGGTCATCTATTGAATCTCATTTTATGTTTTATCATGACTCTACAAAATGTTACTGCTTTATCTTCCACTGAGAAAATGTTAACTTATAAATTTTACCTAGATGGATAGCCTAATCATTTTATGATGACCTATGCCAAAAAATAGATATCATGACCATAAGTCCCTTTTGTGATCTTATTGATTTATCCCAAAACACTAATAACCCCTGGATTGTGCTAGGTGATTTCAATTCTATCCTTACCTCCAGTGAGAAAATTGTTCATTCTTTCTCCTCCATTTCCTCGAGAGATCTTAGAAGTACTATTGAAAATTGCACTCTCTTAGAAATTAATCTCACTGGTGCGAAGTACACATGGTACAGAAGACACTACAATAGGGTAGTTGCAGGAAAACTGGATAGGTCATTCACTAACTCTCAATCACTAGACTATTGGGATACCATCTCCAACATCACATTACCCAACCTTAATTTTGATCATCATCCTATCCTTGTCAGCCTCATATCTTATAAGAGGAAAACCATTCTCCCTTTTAGATTTAACAATGCTTGGTCTTCTGACTTAGATTTCTCTAGCATCAAAAAAAATTTCTAGGAGTCTATGAACCATCCCAAAGATGATTGTTCCATCATTACTAAATTAAAGAACCTTAAAAAATGCCTTAATGGTTGGTGCAATGCAAAATACAAGAAAATGGACAACAACATATCTATCCTTGAAAAAGGGCTTTCCCAACTTCAACATAACTCTACTTGCTCGTATTTTTTTACTAACCCTCAAGATGAAGTCAACACTACTCACAAATTGAATTCTCTCCTTGTTTTAAAAGAAAACATTAATAAGCAAATTTCTAAAGAAAGATGGATTTCATATGGTGATAGAAATACTAAATTTTAAAACTCTCTTTAAAGAATGAGGAATGTTTGTCGTCCTCTTTCCTTCTTTAGAGACAATGACACCCTTCTTGAAATAGAGGAGGCCATTACTACTCATGTGGTCAACTACTTTGATAAAATTTCCAATGGCCCAAATATTAATAAAGACCTTCGTTCTGAGATCATTCTGATCTTAGTGAATGAAGAATATATCCTCTCTCTTCTAGGAATCCCCCTTGACCAAAAAGTAGAAGACATTGTATTCAAACTTAATCATGATAGTGCCCTAGGCCCTGATGGTTTTAATAATGGTTCTTTTCAACATCATTGGGAAGTCATTAATATGGATGTGTAAAAACATGTGAAATCCTTCTTCTCTAATGGGGTTCTCCCCCATGGTATAAATGCTCAATTCCTTACTTTAATTCCAAAAGTTGACAATGCTTCTGAAATACATCTTTTTTGGCCCAAAGCTGTTATTAACTCTCTCTATAAAATCATCACCAAATTGCTTTCCAACAGACATTATTTTCTTTGTCAAAAAATTATTTCATGGAATCAATTTGGTTTTATAAAATGAAGGAACATACAAGATTGAATTTGTCTTTCCTGGGAATTCACCAACACTCTGAACAAAGATAATAGAGGAGGTATTGTCTCCATTAAAATTAATATTAAGAAATCCTTTGACACCATTGACTAGAGCTTAATATTCAATGTTTTGGAAGCCTTCGGATTCAGTGATATTTTCATTAGTAGAATCAATTCCTTGATCAATTAGGCCTCTATTTCTATTATTGTGAATGGATATCCTAAGGTCTATTTCAAATGTACCAAGCGTGTCAGGAAAGGCAATCCTTAATCAATTCTCCTTTATTTCATGGCCTAAGATTACCTTAGTAGGCTTCTCACAAACTTGGTTACACAAAAAAACATAAACCCATTTAGGCGGCTAGAAACTTAAGTGTTCCTACGCATCTTTTTTATGCTGATGACATCATTCATTTTATAAAAGGATATAATAAAATATTCAAAATCATACAAATTCCTTGACCCATTATGAAGATCTCTCTGGTTAATCTATTAGTTGGGGGAAATATTTTGTCTTTTTCAGGAAAAACATTAACCATAATAGAAAAAATGACATTGTCAAATGTCTCAATATCAAGGAAGGATCCTTTCCCTTCAATAAACATGGTGTTCCTATATTTTGGGGAAGGCCTAAAACCATTTTATTTTCTACCATTATAGATCATGTGGTTAACAAGCTTTCCTCCTGGAAGGGTAAATCCCTCTCCAAGGTGGGAAGGATCTGTTTGGTGAAATCTACTGTTGTGTCAAAGTTGGTATACTCGATGATGATCTATAAATGGCCTATAGGTCTTCTCAAAAAAATTAGTGTTCACATCAAGAATTTTATTTGGATTGGTATCATTATTGAAAGTAAACTTGTGACCATCATGTGGGCTACTTGTTGCAAAACGTTGTATAATGGTGGTATTGGTATTAAAACCCTTCGGCACTTTAATGATTCTCTTCAAGCTAGAATCACATGGAGATTGATTAATAATGGCTATGATTACATCTCTTTTATTTGAAATAGATTCAGTAACAAACATATGAAAAGAAATTGGAACTATGTCCAATCGTCTATCAGCCCCTCCATTAAAAAATAATTTGCACACATTATGGCCAACACTAGGTGGATGGTTAGTGTAGATTCTTCTATAAATTTTTGGTTGGATAACCATAAGGGTGCCCCTCTTATCACTAAGTTACATGCTAACTCAATTCTGGTTAACAGTAATTGTACGTTTAAAGAAATCATGTTTTCTAATATATACAACCTTCCTGATAACATCATATATATTATTGATAATTATACCTATGATAATGATGATTTTCTTATATGGGAACCTCCTCCCAATAAGATCCTTGACTCAAAAAAATTACAATCATAACAGTACTAATTTGTATCTTAGTTTTGTTTGGTTAAAGTACTTTAATAAGAACTAGATTAATCTCTCGAGACATAATCTTCTCTGGAGTATAGCCCATAATCGAGTTCCCACTGAGGTTTGTCTTCAATATTATGGAATACAAATTTGTACTAAGTGCCATATTTTCCATCAGCCCAGGGAAGATTCTAACCATCTATTTTTGTCTTGTGTTATAGCTTCAGCGCTTTGGAATTATATTACTAACTTGTTTAGTTGCAGATGGTTACATTCAATCTCAACTAGTACTCAAATAAAATATTGTGTGAAGCTAAATTCTTCACAGAAAATCAAAAACCTCTTCTTAGAAGTGGTGGCAGAGCACCTACACGTGATCTGGTATATCCAAAATGCAATTATTCACAACAATTACACATTCAATCTTAATGTTGGTCGTACGCGAATTTGAATGGTCATCAAGGAATCTGCCTCAATTCAAAAATCCTATTGTGATAACCCCGTTGGTGATTACGAGATCCTTCGTTGCCTCAAAGTTGATGGTTTCTACAACAAACTGAAGCACACCTTTGATGTTTTTTGTAGAAACTTGCTTCCTAGATTAATTAAAATTAATGTTGATGGATCTTCCAAAGGAAATCCTAGACCAGCAAGTTATGGCGCGATTTTATGAGATTCAAATTTGCAATGCCATGGATGATTCTTTGGCAACTGTGGTACAACCTTGTCCTTGCAGGCAGAAATGATGGGTGTGATTCACGTTGTGGATTTAATCATGAAAAAGGGGTAGAACAATATCAGGATTAAGACTGAATCATCCACCATTATTCAAGCTATATAGAACGGGGAATTAATCTAGCTTGTCCTATCACTACTCTCTAGGTCAGGTGCCTGGCTTCTCTAATAGAGATCAACTACATTTCCACACACACCTTTCGTGATGCCAAAAAGGTTGCTGACAGTCTTGCTAACATGGGAATTATTCAAGACATTTCTTAGAAGGAGGATCTACCTGTTGAGCTCCTTTCTCATTATGAAAGGGATTGTAAAAAAGTCCTTTACTTCAGAATCTTGTAACCCCCCCCCCCTATTTCTTTAATAAATTTTGTCTTGGTCCTTGACTGAGACACCACCTATTTTAAAAAAGAAGAAGTTAGTGTTGATGAAGTCGGTATTGAATTGATTGTTTGTAGTAGTGAGATTACATTACCTAGATCATGTTAGGACCTATCCCCAATATTATATCTTAATGAAATCTTTGGGGAAATAAAACACGACCTAATGAGAATCTGATTCTAAAAATAGTGTATATACCCATTTTTAAAGAATATATTGAAACATTTTTTAATTAATTACTCATATTTCCTGTGATAGAGAAGTTAAAACCTCTATTTTTCTTTTACCTAATGAAAAACTCATATTTTAGCCTCTATATAGAAAGCCTCTAGTAGAATTAGATGATTTTGGGAATCAGTTATTTGATTTAAATGATAAAGGTTTCATTCATCCAGGGTTTTTACCATGGGGATCACCACATTTATTTTTTATGAAGAATAATGGTTTAATGAGGTTATGTATTAATTATATAAAAAAATGGATTAACTAAATATAAAAATATTCATTAACTCATATTGATGAACATTTTGATAAATTTCAAGGGTCACAATACTTCTCAAATATGTCTCCTCATTCGGTTTATCAATAGTTAAAATTGAAAAAGGAGGATATCACTTTGATATATTTTGATAAAAGGTATTTTCAGCATGAGTAAATATTAATTCTTTCTGGGATAACAAATCCTCCATATCTATGTATTTATTTAATTAATAGAGTATTCATGGATTATCCTGAAAATTTGGTTATTGTATTTACTGATAAAATTCTTGTATATTAAAAGTATTATGGGAAGAATGAAAATTAGTTTATAATCATTCTTAAGGTTATAAGGGAAATAGTTATATGGTAATTTATATAAATATGAATTTGAGATTCAAATATTTCATTTTATTTTCTATATTTTATAAAAAAATGGTATTATATTTTATGCTTAAAAATAATTATTTTTCAAGGATGTATAGGACCCAAAAACATAATTGAAATACATATTTTCCTTGGATTAGTTGGATACTATCAATTGTTTACTAAAAATAATTCATCATTAAAAAATACATTAAAAAGATAACAAATAAAGGGAAACAATACAGATTAAAAAATTAATTCATTTATAACTTTTTAAATCTCAAGAAGAGATTTTTCATTACACTTATACTAGTTTTACCACTTAGATAATAATGGTTTTTTATTTATAGTGATTTATTATATAATGTTCATAGAAATGGTCTAATTAAAAATAATAGAGTTGTAGCTTTTATATCTCAAAAATTGAAACCCCGTGAGATTAATTAACTATCTCAATATTTAGAGTTAGATACATTGATTATTTCACTAAATATATAGAGCCATTAAATTTATGTAAATAAATATTACATATATATCGGCCAAAGTAGTTTAAAATATAAATTTAAACAAAATTATCTTAGTATATCTAAAATTATATGGTTATAAATAGTTCAGGATTGTCATTGTGATATACATTATCATTATTGTAACAAAAACAGGGCCATTGATGTATTTATTATAAATTACTATGGTGTATGATCCCTGATAAGGGTATAACATGATCCAATTATTAAGGATTTTGTAAGAATATAATTATTTTCTAAAATATATGGGGAATCATCATAATTAATCCCTAAAGTTACCTAAAATTATTTGTTAGAGAGGATTAGGAAAGTTCAACAGGATGATGAGGAAAAATAAAGAATATATGGAAGATTTTGGAAATAGAAATTTGTGAGAGTTTTGATATGGGTGAATATGAATTTTTATGGTATCGTAAGTGGTTATGTGTTCTATAAATACCCGAGGTGAATAAATACATAATGTATACTGATAATAGAAATAGATTTCATATACATCCTAATAGTTAAAAAATGTATAGTTATATCCAGAATAATTTTTGATTGTCAATATTGAAGTGACAGACTGTAGATTAAACAACAAGATTCCTAGTATTCCCATTAATGAAGGATCAAATGAATTTTTTTTTAACTTACTAGGTTTATTTATGCATTTTACTTCCCTATGTCACGTGTTTTTTTCTATATAATGAATAGAAACATGTATAAAAATAAATCATAAAAGATATGAATCAAAATAAAAACTGTTAATTCAATCATAATGAAACATTGTTATAAAATTACATAGCATGAACAATTACATATAATGGATTATAATATACCATGGGGTATTATATCCCCAAAATTTAAATAATGTAAAATCATACAATAAATATTGGACAATAAAATATTTACAATTAGGAAATATTATAGACCATATTCACCATTGAGAATCAATTTTAGTGTAATTTTCCATAGGAATAGACCAGTCTACTACTATATGGAATGGTGGATTCCACATGGCCCCAGGCATGCCTCTCTATATTTGAATGTTTTTCAACTCATAGTAAGACTATAAGGTTTAAAAATGACAAGACTATACCCTAATATCATATTGAACACAATATAAATAAGAAACAATCATCCACATAAAATATCTAAACAATGTGGATTTCATAAAACACAATAATGTTATAATAAATTTCATGTGGAATAAAGAAATCAATTAGAAACATGGACATACTAGTAATAAACAACTAATTGATCACAAAGATGTTAACATATACAACTAAATAAAAGAATGTCGAGAGGGGAGGTTCTACTACCACCGCCAAGCCTCATCACATTCAAACTCCAAATATATTCAAAACCATCACACTGAATCAATATATTTAAGGAATATACCAAATCTAGACCTATTATTAATGATGTTTTATATGGTACCCAAGTTTCATGGCTATATGATTAAGGTAAGAGTACATTTTTTACAAAAATACAAATGTGTTCTTGTATATAACAAGTTAACATAGTGAATGTGCATTTAATGCTCTCATAAATAAATAAATAAAATAATTTTGGTGTGGAAGAATATATATATATAAACACCAATATCAATACTTGGGTACTAAATTGACACCTGAGATCAATTACACCTTATTTTGGTTATTACTAGAGTGTCTCTAAGAACATCACATAACCATGCAACAAATATTGATCCCTACACCTATATAGTAGTTGGTGACATCAGCAATTCCTAAGAGGAAATACTGTAAAATATAATTGTATCATGCAAGATCCCATTGCAAGGATAAATCATAGTAAATAAAGTAGTACCAGGCATGTATCTTATTTATTGGGGGATGAGCCTAAAAATCCATATATATAAGGAATACTCACCAGAATCTGGTAATGTCTTGGGAATCCCGTATAGTTATAATCTAAATATAAGTATATTAACCATGTTATTCTAAATAGATAGGTATACATATGAATCCAAGAGAATTCGCCAAGTAATTCTAAATCAATACACCTTATACTTTTATCTATGGAAATTTCTCAAGGATTTTTAGAAAATAATGTATACTATCGAATCCCAAAATTTTTGCTTAGCATTCCAGTACATTAGAAGTGTTTTTCAAATCCTGGGAAACCACCCAGAAATTTGTTATAAAATAGACCATTATTTATAAATATTTTAGGGTAGTGAATCCCTTCTATAATATATCATACAATACATCTCCCAAGGATTTTCCATCCTACTAAACCCATTTAATGCAACCAACGTCAACCTCTCAAGAGAATGAATTATCATAATTTCAATATCTATATCATGTTTACATAAATAATTTTGGTTATAAATATACAGTTACAATCATGATTACCCTATCCCACACTACCCCTTTTAAGGGTTACATAAGACTAGTCCCCTGCCAATTCCCCCTAGGTTATACCATTGCATGTACACACTATATTTGTTACTCTATATCTATCTCATCTCTTGGTTTAACACGCATCACAGAGATTGTATGAAATATATCAGACTCAGAAAGATCAGAATATGAAATAAATGGCCTCATGGGGTTAGTGACACTAAAATCACTAAAGGGAGGTGTCATAATTTCCATATCACATCCTAAATCACCCTAGGTCAGTTTATTCACAAAAAAATAATAAATTACATAGATCTTAATCACATGGGTTCTAAAATCCTAGTGGGGGATGTAACACATTACCCTCTCACTAAACATGTATACAAATTATTATGTATCATCTCTTTTCATATCATAGTTGACACAAAAAAAATATTCTAATCGATCTCTCATCAATTCACTATGATAATAAAGGAACCTATCTAGATCATCTATGGTTACCTTATCTATTTTATTCTCATCCCTAAGGGTCTTCACACCCCAAGGTCCTACATAGACCTTAACACTTTTTCCATTCCATATATGGGAATTTATTTTTAAATAAAAAAATATTTAAAATAAAGGATAGTAACCTCAAAGTGGTGACACCATATGATACAAGAAAATAATAAAAAATTTACCAATAATGGTAATTCCTAGGGACCTCCTATCAAAATTTTTAATAGATTCCCTTTTTAAATGTCTGGTATACTCTCTCCCAAAATTATCCTATCCCAACTGGCCATCATCCATCGATATAAGGACCTTATCTCAAGACAAAGGGAGAAAATAATTAATTATCTTCATTTATAATTAATTAAGAAATTTATGATCAACATTAAATATAATTGAAAATATCCAAAATTTCTAATAACTCGCTAATAAACTTTGTCACAATGAAACCAATATCAACTACCCATGGACTGTCTATGGCATGCTCCTAGAACCATATTTGTCTCTTATCTCCATTCAAGATATCTAATTCAATTAATTTAACCAACTTACAATAAATTTATTAATTTTAAAAAAATTAATTTCAAATAAATTAAATTCATTAAAATACACAGGGTGATTTGTCACACCAACATGGAAAGCAACCACCCGTGAAAGGCTCACAGTGTACACCCAACACAATTCTTGTAAAATTTCCTAACAGTTTGACCCCAATTAGTGGAAAACTAATTTTAAATAAGGAAATAACATTAATAAAATTTATTGAGTAATATAACTTTAACAAAATAGCATGAAATTATGTGAAATCATATTATTAGGATATCCTCAATTGATACTATGAAATATCAATGTTATATCAGGAAAATTCCACCATGCTATGGTGGAATAATAAATTTAAAACTAGGTATTACCACACCAAAATATCTATAGGAGAATAAGATGAGGAAAAATGAAAGGAATAGAGGGGATCTCACCTTTAATTTCAATGAATCAATATACAAAATTCCAAAAATAAAATGAAACTTGAAGGAGAATGTGGTAGTGACTCCAATAGCCCTATTTCTATCAGAATGTGTTAGGGAGAGGGGGGAAAGGGTCCAAAAACCCCTAATAATTGAAGAGAGATAAATAATAAAACCATAAAATCATGACACCTATATAGGGATCCAATAGATGAATCGTGTATTGGTGCACCTTCATGAATCCCTCGAGGACCCCGATACACTGAGGACCATGGGGAGGCGCTCACCACCCATTGTTTTCCATTTCACATACAGAGTTCCTCCCTTAGACCAAGGTACAAACCATAACAAAGTTCTACCAATGGATCATCAAAACACACACCAAGATTATACCATGGTGTGGGAGTCACCATTTTGACAACCTAACACCCACTATAGTAACCACACTAGGTGCTTCACTCTACCTAGTCCATTTTTCAAACCCCTAATATATACCGAAGCACATAAGGTCGTTAACCCAAATTTCCCATCGCCACAATGTAAGTCATACATCTCCAAAATAGTCATTTTTTCCTTATTTCTTTCTCAATGTGTGGTTCCCCATTGGTCACACCCACCAAGTAAAATTTCAATTTGGATTAGGAATTTAACCCTCCACTACAGAAATATCTACACTATAGTGATCCTGTAGTGAATCACCTAGAAAAAACCAGTTTCAAGTTCACATGAACTTTATCTTATGTCCACCTGAACACCTAAAAGACATTCTGAGATTTAATCCATGTCCAAAAAATCTCTTTGAGATATTACAAATCTCAAAATCATGGTAAGAATTTTAATTCCTAAAATTAAACCCTCACCAAATAAAAACAATATTCCTCTTAAATTCATAACTAAAAAATGGTAATGGTCATTACAACCACTCCACCATAGAAATTCTCTTCCTTAAGAAGCCTGAGAAATCATTCAGCCACTAATTTCTCCTATTCTAATCTATAATTCATAATTATCACATCACATTATATTCTAAAACATCGAATAAAATTCCACTAAAAAACTCCAAACACGTCACACATTATTCAATAGAAACCATATTTCTACTTGTATATATCACTAAAATACTAAGATAGTGCTTACCTCTACCAAAATATCTCAAGAATCTATGGTCTCATCAATGAATTATTCATTAGGATCATGGATCTCTCTATTGTAGAGATTCTCTCATAAATCTAGATTATAATCTATGGTTCTTCCAACCATTATAAAAAGGCTACTGAAACATATTTTCAAGGGTCCATCGAACTTATCTCTATGGATTCCAACTCACCAAACCTAGTTTCATTTGATAACACTGATCACACTTCCCCTAGAATAAAATTTTAAAAAACTCTTCATTTCACCTTCTGACATAATTACACACCGCATGACCATGATTCTTAAACCATAAGAGGCATCATGAGACCATCCAAGCACACACACAAAATTCTAATCCCAACTTCTAGTTTAATCCCATGATTGGGTCCTCGTCTATCTAAATCATCAATCATGATAAAAATATGATCATTCGAATCTCTAGTATATATCACCCTTGGATCACATCAAAACCATCCAAAGGACAATTCCAATACATAGACTTGATTTGGTATCAAAAATGTTTCTCAAATCAATTTTTTAGTGCAGAGTCAGAAAAATTCAGATTTATCTATATTCTAGAATCAAAAATCTCTCTCGACTATCCAATGACCAGCCTCATCATACCCATTACTCTACCAACATGAGGGTTGAACCTATATTTCATACGCACCCATCATTACTAAAAACATTTATGGACATAACATTATCTCTCAAACTTGAGAGCCAACATGAAATAGTAAGTGAAATATATATCAAAATTATTGAGAATTTCATCCACAACATTCACTAAAATTCCATCTATAACGAGGTACATACCATCCAATGACTATTGGTGAACTCCCCCATATGGATTTCCTTATTCCACTCCTTGATTTCAACCTTAATAGGTTTCATCATATTCTATGTGTCACTCCTCCCAAGCCATGCTCATCTGTCTCCTTAACCTGACTAGGATCAAACTTGGATTGGTAATATAACCACACCTGATCCATTTCAACTGTCTTCTCTAATACATGGGGATATTTTCCCATTTTATAAAAACTATAGTAAATAAATATCACAATAATTTCAAAAAACAATTGGTCCCCATCTCACACATGAGCACTCACGAACTCCCAATTTTGGATAGTATTGTGTATAAGCAATGAGTATAACCTTGATCTCATCTAATATCAATTATGTATTCTCCCACAACACCTGATCAAATAATTCGATTCATACTCCTAATATTTTCACATAATCAAACAAATTATCATGAACTTAAACCACATGAAATTCCCCTAACATGTTGGTATCATAAAGAAAGAATCACCCTCAATACTTCCATTCAAAATTGAGGCATTATTTTCTGTACCATGGCATACCACATGATATCCCTAAAAATGAAATCATTTCTAAAATCACAATAATCCACCTATAATATCATATGTCACCCAAAAGTGAATCCAAAATCAATAGGTTCTTGTACTCAACCAGTCCTACATTCCAAAACCAAACCTTGATACAAAATTAAAATAGTTATGGGTGCTTCTCTAGAAATCTAATCCATAACCATGCATGTATAAAAAATCATGTAGTGCCTCCCATATAACAATATTACCACCTCAAGCATCTCGACATGTTGATCATATCTAAGGTGACTCACAAGCATGAGATAAACCCTCTCTCAGGGTATCCTCGTAAATTCCATATCTCATCATGACCATAATACATATATTACTAATAACTTTAGATGCTTCTTGAGGGAAATGGCCACTCACACCTTGCCTATAAACCATGTATCACATAATCCACAATTGACAAGAATCACAACTCTATTCACATCTAACTTTTCTAGTGACAACTCAAGTTTTGTCATACACTTCTCTAGGGTTCTCAAAGGTATGTATCAGGAATCCAATACCATGTCCTCAACCTATTTGGGAACTAATTCTCATCGGACATCTATATATGAGACTACACTCTCAAGAACCATGATCTTATCTCGAGACACATATACATAATGTATTTGTATCATTACAAATTTTATCTGATATAACATATTCATATGGTTTGACTAAGTAGAAGACAACAAAGAAGCTATATGGTAAAACACCATATAGGTTATTTTTGTCACACTGAATAATCATGAATATTTTCTTTTCATAATCATAACTACAATCACCCTCAAGGTTTTTATCACTAGGGAATCAAATTAATGTATTGATCTACTATGGACACTGTACATTCCTAAGAATCCAGACTACATAGTTCTTATTATCGAAGAGCATATAACCATAGATCCACATGACCTTTCCCAAGAGAAAATATAATATAGTTTCACTGAGTAGAACGATGCAAAAAATTTAAATGAGAAAATGTTTTATATGTTAATATTTACACTTTAATCAACTGAACCATCTGTGTTAGTGATATCAATCACAAGCAAGAATATATATTTCATATGAATCTAACATGAAAAATATTATGCATGGAATCTATCTTCTTTCAATAAGAAAAGATCCAAAATGATTATAGATCATAAATATCTAAATCCAATTGTCTCACAAAAAAATGAATTACTATAGTCATAAAAATTAAAATAAAATAAATCCCTTATTCGGATAACCTCTAATTCATATGGTAAAACAATTTCTTAAAACACCAGTCTCATATCCACAACATGTTTTGACACATTCTTATATCACATATCTACTTTTTTCAAAATAGTAATAAAAAAATTGGATACAGCTTTATGGCATCTCACCATCCCAAATTAATTAGCTAGTGTTCATATTATGGGTCTCTACATTACCTTAGAAGTGCCTCCACATGCACAAAATGCTACCAACTAGTAGCGAGGGTCTAAGGTGTTACTATTAGGATATTATACTTTAGTTCTATAGTAAAAATAGTGGAAATAACTAAAAATAATGTAAATAAAATATTCAAAGTATTAGAAAGTAATAAAACACAATCGTGTAATTAAAAAAATCATGTCGAAGCATGAATTTACATAGACTAATGGTCAAGACAACAAACAATGACTGATCACCAAATGGGATGATCACATATAAAACCAAAAAAAGGATAACAATACGAGGGTATTTTATATTATCCTCGATCCTCAGCACATATTGTGAAAAAATCTAATCTAAATAATCCCACTCAATAAAGAAACTCTATGAATTTTTGAAATTTGCACCTTTGATCAATGAAGTATGTTCGGGAACCCATGTTTCATGGAAGCCTGAGAAGAGTGTGAGTATAACTCATTAGGGAATCACCAACATGGTCTCCAAAATAAGTAGTAAATAAAATTAATTTTATTAGAATATTCATAGAATAAATAAATAAAAGATATAAAATTCTAAAATGTAAATAAAATAACCCTTTGGATCCCCAAGTTTGTCTTGACACATAGGATCGATTATACCTTCTTAGGGATGTGTGTGAGTGTCTCTAAGAACATCACAAAACTATACCAACCAGTTCTAGTACCTGCATCCATGTAGTATCATGTGAAAATAAAACTTTCTAGAAGGTTATTCAAGGGAATCTAATAGTATCAAATATAATCTGATTCCTAAGAGAAATACAAGGAAATCTAATTGTTGCATGCATACATACAATTCATAAGGGGTTGAACATAAGAAATATATACAAATGAGGCATACTCAAGGGATATCGGAAACATTATGCGAATACCATGTAGAAATAATTCAATTCCAAGGATATTTTACATGTAAATCTAAATATATAGTAATTCGAGAATAATTCAAGGGGACTCCCAATGGTATTCTAAACATGAATACATAAATCCAAATATTCATACATCCCCTAGACAATCAATCTCATCAATAATATCATTAAAATACACATTAAACAACCATAAATTCTATATGTAAATGGATTTTATTTATATATATTCAACGGAAGTGCATTCTAGCCATAATGTGTTATATAATACACATCTTATGGGTTGTTTATCTTCCCGAACTTGTCTCACATACCCACGTTCATTGTAACAACTGTGTCTCAGTGATAGCATAGAACCCCATCCTTAACATGGTCATCAGTTATTGTCCCTCTAGGTACCACCAGTTTCCCCGTGAACATGTGGTCCCCACCCTAGGACCCACTCACATTCTCGAATGGGTAATTTTGACAAATTGTATAAAAACTGATCTGATTCCTAAGAGAAATCCAAGGAAATATAATTATTACATGCATGCATCCATTTCCTAGTGGGTTGAACCTAGGAAATATATAAAAATGAGGCATACTCATTGGATCTCGGTAACATTATGGGAATCCCATGTTGGAATAATAATATTCCATGGATATTTCACATGGAATTATTAATATATATGAATTAGAGCTGAGTTCAAATGAACATAAAAAGGTATTCTAAACATGAAGACATATATCCAAATCCTCAGACATCCCCTTCACAATCCATCTCATCAATAATGTCTTTAAAATCCTAGGTAAACACCCATACATTGTATATATTAAAGGATTTTATTTATATATATTTCAGGGCAGTGCATCCTATCCATAATGACTTATACAATACATCTCATACGAGTTGTTTATATTCTTAAACAAATCCCACTTACCCACAGTTAGTGTAACAACTGGGTCTCAGTGACAACATAGAAACAGTGCCTCAACAAGATCATCGGGTCTTGGCCTGCCAGGTAAAACCAGTTGCCCCGCAAACACATGGTCCCCACCCCGGGGCCCACTAATGTTCCCGAACGGGTCATCTGACTAATGACGGTCTCCACAGTCCAACACATATCCTTTCTATTGTGCTTTTTCCTCACTCACACACACCCAGGGAAACTTCTGAGAAGGTCACCAATCTTAATCAATACTCCAAGATAAGCACACATAACTGTGGATTTCTAATCTGGCATGCCCTTGAAAAGGAAGGTTACCCATATTGAAATGTGTCATATCATTTATTAATTTAACCCTTTATCATTCCAAGGTGTTACAGTCACCCCCCCCCCCCCCCGACCACAACTTCTTAGTTGTAGGACTTACATAACAACCTAGGTAGTGCATGGCACTTAAGGTTGGGTACCACCTCTAATAGAAAATGTAACAACTGGGTCCCAATGACAACACAGAGACCCCACCTTAACATGGTCATCAGTTCCTGGCCTTCCAAGTACCACCAGTTTCCCCACAGACATGTGGTACCCACCTTGGGGCCCACTCATGTGCCTGAACAGGTCATCTGACTAATAATAGTTCCCACATACCAACACATGTCTTTTCTAGTGTGCATTGTCCTCAAACACACACACCCTAGGAGACTTCCCAAAAGGTCACCCATCCTAATCACTAATCCAAGCCAAGCATGCATAATTGTGGATTTATAATCAGTTAGGCTCCAAAAAAGTAAGGTGCACCTTGTTGATTTGAGTAATATCATTTAGTCATTTAACCCTTTATCATTCCCGGGTGTTACAATCAAACTCTCAAGTACATGACTTATCATAATCATTATATCCATATTAGGCTCTCAAAAAAGATTCATGTTCTAAGGTGACACCCACAATCCTCACTACCTAGGCACATACTAATACCATTCAAGGATTACATTACACTAGTCCCCATGACAACGACCCATAGACTACATCATGGGATGAACACACTATAAGGGTTCATTACTCTCAAAATCATATCTCTAGTAAACACCTACCACTAAAGAGAATCAAATCCATCATCATAATCTTGATCATACTATAGATTTCTTAGCCTCATAGGTTAAGCCACATTCGCATCACTCAAGAAAAATGACTTAATTCCCTTATAAAGTCCCAAATCACCCTAGGTCAGTGCACTCACCCAACTTATCATTACCTACATCAGGATTAGCCACCTCGGTGCTCACATTCTAATGATGGTAGGTACATCAATCATACTATAAAAAATCAATCCCAATTACTATAAGGTATCTAAATTAATTTCATGACCTACACGGGATAATCATTCCAATTTATTACTCATCCATGCATAAGGAGTCTATGAGAACCTATCCAGGTCATCTATGATAACTAATTCATTTAATTATAACCCCTATGGGTTCACAAACCCTATGTCCTATGTTTATAATCATGGGATCAATCATTAATGGATGAGGCAACAAGATAGTGTACAATATCCTTCGTGGTCATTTACACTTTGTTCATTCCATTCCTACGAATTTAATTTTAAATATAAAAAATTATCAAAATGAAAGATAAATTATAAAAAAGTGTTGAGATAGTATATCATAGGAATATAATTAATAGAAGTTCATAGGGACCATCTACCTCAATTTTGGAGTCATTCACCTTTTAGTGTACCTCAACAACTCTCACTCAAATTTTTCCTAATCCTACCGGTTGTCATCCATCAATACAATGCTTAAAACTTATTCCAAACATTAAAATGAATTAGTTATAAACATTTATAATTAATTAATCCATTCATGATCAATTCCCCTTCTAATTTTAAAGAGACACAATACCTATTAACTCATTGAGTAACCTCATCTCATCGAAACCATTTCCAACCACATGTTGAAGGTGCATGGAATACAACTTAAACCATCATGAGATCCTATCTCAATACATTTAATTTAGTTTAATTAATTGTAAAAATTTATTATTAATTTCATAATTTAATTCAATTTATTTTCAAAATGTATAATTGCTTAAAATACTATCAATAATCCTCATTATTCCAAAATATTGACTAATAACCCATAGAATTTCATTGGCATACACTAGACACTACTATCAATATAACTTTGAACAATCATAACCCAATAAATTAATAATTTAATTTAATTACAAAAACCCCATAGGAAAATTCACTGGTTGGGGAACCTTTAATTAAACAACATGCAATGACATGTGATCTTCCTCTAAAAATATCCATACACCATTTTGAGAAAAATCCACATCACATAAAGATGATTCCACCATGATCTAATGGAATTTTAAATGAAACTTTAATTCACACTGCACCAAAATTTAGCATGAGAACAAAGGACGAAAAAATTAATATCATAGATCAAAAATTACACAATTATGAATCACCATCCAAAACACCAAAAATAAAAGAATAGATGAATGACAAGGAAGGAGGGAATCAATGATCCCTCCTCTAGTCTGAATGTGCATGCGAGAGAGCGGCGGTGGGGGAAAGTGTTTTAAATCCCTAATAGTCAAAGATAGGAAATGATTAAAATGAAAACTTGTACAAACCTAGATATGGAACCAAGGAATACACCACATCATGGTGAACCTATAGGCAACCATTGAGGACCCCAAAACATTGTGGTCCATGTAAAGTACATCCCCCTCATTTTCACCATTTTTTAAAGAGGATTCTTATAGCATACCATAGAAAGCTACACACTATTGGGAAACTTTTGGTCAATAATAATATCCACGAAGAGAACAAAATGACAGGGGAGACATTATTTCAACCACCCAATTCCCACCATAGTGACCGTTATGATATCTTGGAACATAACATTCTCATTATTTAATCACTTAAAGAAACTATTAAATTTCAAAATTGCTCATGGACTTTTATCTTTAGGGATTTTGATAGTGTTGAAAATCCATTAATTAATATGTCTCATTGATTTCTCAACTCATGGAAACTTTTTCCATTATAAAAGAAACTACTTAATATATTGTAAGTCTTATATATCTCTTAATAATTATCCACAAATGATATTTTATTCTAGATATATCATATATAATACTTTTCATTATGAGATGGTCAAGTGGAAACCTAAGAATGGTGACATAAAAACACTATAAAGGAAAATTAATACCATAAACTATCATAGAATAAACAAGGTGTTAATAATATGGTTTTAAATAAATCATAATCCAACAATTATATATAAATGATCAGATAAACATGAAGAAAATCCATAGTTGATAGTATGAGTAAACAAATGGAAAATAATAACTTATTTCATGGGGATGGAATTCATAATGTAAGAGTTTTCAATTCATTTTTCAAATATGTTATATATGATCAATTATTTATGATAAAAATTTTACTTGTTTTCAATAAAATAATTAGTAAATATAAATAAATGGGAAATAATACATCAAACACCTGGTAAGGGTTTTCTAATCAGACTTAACAATACATTGGGAGTATATTGTGGGCTTTGACCATAATTAATTAAGCCCAATTTATTCATCATTTTAATTAATGAAATAACGATAAAATAAATAAATAAAGGTCAATAGTAATCCAAAAATCTATATTGAAATATATATTATACATATTTTCAATATTTTCTAAATAAATAAATAGAATAGATTTATATGAAATAATATCTCAAACTAACACCATATTGATTAATGGTTGTATTATTAAGTAAATAATTTCTCCAAATAGATCAAAGTATGGGCATCTAGGTGAATACCATTCAAAAAATGAAATAGAAAATAGGTATTCACATAGGAAATACATTAAAATAAAATTTTATCCCATACACAGTGGATTATTAGGTAAGATAAAAGCTATAAATTAGTTCTATGAATTTATTCACAAAAAATAAATTATTATGATATAATTTATAAGTTAATCCATGAAATAAAATTGTTGCGGTGAAATAAACCATCATCATAAGATAGAAGTTCAATAAGATACATTACCTAACCTAAATGGCCCGTAGGCATTCACTTTTTATTTATTTTGATAATCCCCCTATCAAGGGTGAGGGTAAACCCTTAAAACACCCAAAGGCTTAAGTGAAAATTACATAACCTGTAGGTATTAGAGGAAATCATCCAATCAAGACAACTTATAACTGCCCCTACCTAGAAAATGTTGTGATGTCATCACTCACCATTCAGAAGGCTAGTTGCATATTTGTAATGTGTAGAGCTGCACATTACTATTACTGATAGAAATTGAATAACCTCTCGATATTCCAATTTTATTTAGCTATTCTCTGGTGCAGGTGCCTGCTCTGAATACAAATCTAGAGCCTTGTCCCTCAAAATCTGACTAGTTTCATATTTATTTTTTCTTATGGACCGAAGGCCTTGGAGTGGCCTAAAGTCCTTGTGGTGATCCGAAGGCCATGATAGAAAACTATTATGAAATCCTTGGGTGGCCCGAAGGCATTGCAGGATCTAAGGTCCAATGTGATTGCCCAACGGCCTAGATTGATGAATAGTCTTGGCTGCTACAATACATAATGGTACTTACTATAGTTAGTACTACATGGCTGCTATAATAACCTGGAAATTATCTCCACCCGGATTTGATCTCAGGTCTCTTGGATGAACTTGTTGAGTCTTCCCCAACCGGGATGAAGATCATGTCCAATAAGATGCATTATAACTCAAATAAATGAGATTTGAGTTATCAAAATGCATTATGGGTGGGGTAACATTTCAATAAATCATCTTAAAAAAGATATATTGAAGTTTAACTTCAAATACCATGAAAAAAAATTAAATTCATGTTATAATATATTAAAAAGGATGTATACCCACCATTCAAAATAAATTCAGTATATAAAACCAAACATATATTCCAGAAAATAATTTGAGATGAAAAACCCTTATGAATTTTTGTATCAATATAATAAATAGGATATGAAGGATGGATTTATAAAAAGTGTTTAAAATAACTATAATGATAATTTAACAGAAATCACAAATTCCAATGGAGTAATACATATACCATATAAAATAAATATTGGTGTGTGATATCAAACATGTCTCATGGATTTCAAATTTATAAAAAAGAAATCCTTAAATCTTGGGTAAATTTTGAATTTAAATAATATGAAGGTGGGTTGATGAAATAGAATTTAAATCAAATTAATGAAACTCAAATGACTATAAGAGAATTAAATTTGGTTGTATCTATACCATAAAAATAAAATTTGTGTGTAATAATAAATATGTCTGAAGGATTAAAAGTTCAAACAAAGGACCTTTAACATTAATCATGCTCAGTTGAACATGTTATATCATAATATATAAAAAAATAACTATCTACATAACCTATTTTAGAATCTTCTTAATATTTATAATATTTTATAAACTTTAATAATAATTATTTATTACAAATTTATTTGTTAAATTTTATTTACATAATCAAATGTTTTTAGTTTTGATTTTTTAGTATAGATGTTGTAATGTCTGTTTTGATTCTTGTTTATAGATTCCAAATTCAAAATTCCAATATAATTTTAGGTAATATTATAGTTTTTTATAATTTTTTATAATTTTTAAATTTTATTACATAAGTAATTTATTTTTGATCCATGATGATGGAGTTAGTGACTAGCTTATTTCAGTAATTTTAACGAACAAGGGGTGGTTTCTTAATAATGGTTTAGATATTACCATTACCATTCCATAAAAAAATTATTGAATTATTATTGTCCAATATAATTATAAATTTTTATTCTTTAGTTATTTATGATCGACATTTATATCATTCTTCATTATGGTAGTTAAACTTGCCTAAAATATGAAGTTATATTCTTAAGGTTAATGTGGATATGAAACTGATTCTTTTGGAATAATTTCATTATTAAAAAAATTATAATGAAATTATTTTTATTTTATTAATGTGGTGAATAATATTATAATATATTTCAAAAAATAAGAAAATACAAGAGTTAATAATGAAATACATCACTTTCGTGAAGGCGGGTAGTCTACAAGTATGTGCACACAACATGTTCATTCTCCATAGATCAGGAGGATGATAGGGAAGCGTTCTTAATCTAGGAATAATAAAAATTTTATAAATATATTATTAATAATTTTAATATACATTTATAAGTATTAGTGAAAGGTGGTAATGAAAAATAAATCACATCATTCATGGAGGTGGTATTCCGCACGTACGCATGACGATGTCTTCGTTTTTTGAATGGTTTTGGGGGAGGTTATAAAATATATATTACATTAGTATAATAAAATTTCACCATATAATTAATACTTATGTTATAATAATTTTTTTAATGGAATAGTTTTTAGGTATAAAAGAAGATATTAAAGAGAGAATGGTTGATAACATCACCTGTCCCTTTGGATGTTCTCCTATGGGTAACAACTTAAGGAATCTTGGATTAGTATTTTTTAAATAAATTGTATTATATGACATGGGGAGAGGATTTATGAGACACTACGGTAGATTTTTCATTGATATATGGATTTGAAATGCATAGATAAATGTGGTGAAAATGATCTCCTTTTATAAGTGAAGAAAATTACATTTTTATGAATACTCATTACTTTTTCAATGAAGGAATGATACTATTAAAGGGTACATCAATCTACAAGTTAGAAATAATTAAATTTGGGGTGATATATGTTTGTTAAATCTTCTACTATTCATGTTGACACATCTTTTAAAAAAAATCCTTTCTTTTACCGCTATATTTTTTTTATTTTTTCATTCTGTTTTTTACCTTTGTAACTAGATTCCACCCAAGTAATTTATATTTTATTAAAATTATAAGTTAACCCCCATAACAAAATTTGATGTTATGAAACAAATTTTAATATCTAGTATAATTTATTTCATTTTCTAAATAAGATAAAATGACATTTTAATTAAAACATTTCAAATAAAGGAAATATTTATTATTGAAAAATGTTGTTTCTCCATTAAGTTTTTTTAATATTATGTAACATTCATTATTAGTTAAATGAGTGATATTATACTTGAATATATGATTATGAATCCAATAAATTTAATTATAAAAAAATATATCAATATAGTTTATTATATAAAAATTTCATAACATTGTTAAAATAATTCATTGAAAATAACCCTTCCAGCATTAACAAGGTCATTAACTCTAATCCTTGTAATCATACTTTTATGCCAAAAAATGAAATTGGCCATTTCAAAAATATGAAAATGTTGGTATAAAATATAAAATCCATTTTATTACATTAAATATCTTTATATTATGAAAAAGAAATTAATACAATTGAATAAAAAATAGTTTGTAGAGTGAACTATTTGTTATGTTTCTAAAAAAAAGTTAAACATGTATCTTATAAAATCAACCTAGTATTTTAAATTAATCAATTTACACTATAAAAATATATTTGGTCTAATAAATTTTCTAATAATTTCATAATTAATACTTATTTCATGATAATGTTATCAACATTATAGTATTTGAAAAAAAATCACTATTCCCCTAAAAATCAATTTTTTCAGAAAAGTCCTAGAATTTCATATCAATATACCATTATTAAACTGAATATAAAAATGAAATCAATTTTTTAAAATATTAATTATAAAATTTTGGAAGTTATATTTTATTTAAAAACATAAAAAAAATTAATGAAAACTATTTTAATAGGATAATAACTTTTTAAAATATCAGATATTTTTATTTCATATCAGTTTCTAAGAAAATAGGTGTAAATATATTATTCCTTTAAATATTAAATTTTATACATAATATATTTAGTATCTTAAAATAAAGTGAATAAAATCTCCTTCTAAAAGGATTACATTTTAAATCATAAATCAATATTATTAATTTAATATCTATAATATTTTAATTTTATTAATGAATTATTTCTAATAATGAAATTTATTTTTATTTCTATTTATATTTCATAATCTAGTCACCTAAATTTTTTACTTTACAATTCTACACCTATATTATAATGGTTATGTATTATTTTACGATTAATTGTGGATAAATTTTGTTAGTTTTTCAAGCTAGAGGTGCACATTGAGTTTCAAAGGAAGATATCATTTAAAATATTCATGTGTTACAGTCCCCTCCTCCTATTTTAATTTCATCAACATAATTTTAATCATCACATAATAATAAAATTATTCAAGGGTATAAAAACGATTAATATAACTCTATATAAAATTTATAATGAGGTTTCTTCCTTAATGACTATCAAACCATCTTTTTCCTCATCCAAGTTTAAAAAATGCATAATTTTTTACAATAAAATCATTTATTTATTTCCAAATTTTGACACATATATAATTTACAATTCATTGCTTCGCTATCTTTGTTATACATACTTCCAATAGACTACATCCTTATCGTCTTTAGTGTGTTTGGTAATTAAACTATTCCCACTTTATTAATCATATTTTGAGATATTTAGTTATGAATAATCACAAAATATTTCAATATAGGCCCAATACAATTTAATTATTTATTGAGACAATTACTATAACACTCAAGCATCAATTATAGTAAGTAAACTTGTTATTCTAAAGAAAATATTGTTTGAAGAACATAGGATTAATCAAGAATGTGATTAAAACCTAAAATACAAAATTATATAAAAAAAATTTGAAATTAATTTGATTTACTAATTTATCATGTCAAAATTTTCTTAGGGTGATTTTTTGCATTTTTTCTGGAATATGTGATTTTTTTGTGAATAGTGAAAAACACTAGATTTACAAATACTGTCACTTTTAAGAGATTATAATGAAATAATAATTATATTAAATTTTATAAATCCTTTTTTATAGCAAAATTTATATTTAATATGTAATATAATGAAAACAAAAATATAATTTTTAGCATAGATTTATATTCATAATATTTTGGAGATTTATTTAGTGTTTTGGTTCAAATAAAAATTGTATTCAGTTATTCTCTCTAAATTAAGTATTTACAAGTATCCATTAAATTATGGTTCACATGAAATATAAATATATATCCATTGAAGTTACATAATCCAATTAATGAAATCAAAATCACAATTATACTTTACTTTACTGTAAAATCATTTTTAGGCTTAATACAAACATTTTTCTAAAAACTGTTTTCATTGCATTTTAAAATAATATATTAAAATTAATTTTTAACAATTATATAAATTTAATCTTAAAAACATTATTACATATATTAAATAATAATAATAATTAATATTAGTAATAATTTCAACTTAATTTTTTCTCATAATGAATAGTATGGTCAATATTTATCACTATAGTTAAAGTTAAAATTAGTTAAAATGGGTAAAAATATGAGGATAAATATTCAAGATAACATAAAAAATTCTTAAATATAATTTTATTATTTTGTTTCATCTTTAAGCTTATCATCTTCAAATATATTATAATTCTTATCCACCTAACTTGAGTAATAAATATATTATATGATAAATTTTGAAGTATTTACATGTTTTCCACCTACATCACTTATAAAAGGGAGCTCTCTATCCTATATTTTCTACACTACTAGAGATACTTAAATAAACCAATACATACCTATATAGCATCCCAATATCCCTATATATATCCTAGAGTTCCTATTCTCACCAAAATACCACTTCAACAAGGCATAATATGTTATGAAAAGAAGGTTACCAGACGAAGTGGTATATGTTCTTACTGTGCTTCATCAAGTTAACTTATACGCTAATATACTATAAGTATTTAGTAAAAAATATTATCATATTTAAATAATTATAATAACCATACTTATACTTTTTATATAAATTTCTCATCAATTTTATATCACCTTTCTATCCTATGGAAAATGAAAACATCTTTTGTGGATGTAATGCCTATCTTCTCCATGTATTGGTGTAATTTGTTTTCTATAAACACATTAATTTGATGGATATAAAGATGAAAATAATGTAAATATATTATCTTTATGAAATTTTTATGATTCTAAAAATATAATATATCATATAACTTCTTACCCTTCTAACTGTTAGCGAGTGATAACATCGTTCGTGCATACGGGTGGAATACCACCTCCACAAAAGAATGTGATATTTCTTTATATAACCACCCTGGATGGATGATTCTGAAAATATTTATAATGAAAATAATTTATTCATTAAAAATTTAACATTATTTCTATTATTAAGCAATTTCATAACACCTTTAACCTTGGTCAATATAAGAAACTAAAATTTGATAAATTGAACGAACAACATTAAGTGGTCAATGTCAGCAAGAACTATTCAACAAATGGAAACCAAATGATTATAAAAGTACCCTGAAAATAAAATATGGATTAAAAAATTTATTAATCAGGTATTTAATAAATTTAAATTTATTATTCATTAGGATATAATGTGTTCAATCCAGAAGGAGTCTAAGTAAAGGGTGTATTCTAAATTCTCATTTTAATCATGATTGGTTATGATTAAATATCGATTAAAAGAAACAAATATAACATTCATGAAATCTTGGTATTTTAATTTTTTTTATTTTAATTTTTCACTTTTTATTAATTTATATGATCAAGAAAGTGTTTTTATATAAAAAATAGACCTTATTTATTCTTTAGTCGCTAACATTTTTATTCCGTGTAATTTTATAAAAATATTTTCAGGAATGTAATTTTTTGTGACAAATGATTATTTAAATTAATTCTCAATAATATTAGAACTTATTTTCAAATTTATAAAATCAATATTCTTGTCATTTTCCAAATGATATAATTTTTCCTTTTTACTAAATGTGTGAAAGTATTCTT
This sequence comes from Viscum album, assembly GCA_963277665.1. Classification (NCBI taxonomy): domain Eukaryota; kingdom Viridiplantae; phylum Streptophyta; class Magnoliopsida; order Santalales; family Viscaceae; genus Viscum; species Viscum album. Next base: position 230,671,130 of record OY728125.1, read on the forward strand.
ATTTTTATGTTTTCCACACTAACTAATTTTCCCACTATCAAAACCATTCTTTTATTTTAAGATATAATTACATTTCTCCATGTTAATTGAAAAATAATGAAATTTTATAAATATTAAACAAATTTTTATTTAAAATGAACTCAAAAGAAAGTGATTTAGTTCTAAATTTTTCAATTAAAGGTTCAAATGTTCTTTTAAAAGAATTTTCATCTATGACTATATCCTTTGATGAAAATTATGCTTTATTGTGGATATAATCAAATGATCGTATCAACCATATTACTATGTATAGATTATGATCATGTGGTTCTAGTTTTAAATTGGGGAAATTATGAACATTTCAAATACTAGTCGTTTAATATAAATGTTTACAGTGATTATAAATTGAGTTGTTATTCATTTATTTTATATGATGAGTACATTAGAATAAGTTAATTTCAAGGCCTATAATTGCACCTAAATTCATTGGTACGTCCCATGAGACAAACTAATTTTGGTATTTGGCCTATGGATTTTCCATTTATATATGACTTCTTAGCATGAATCTTTGAAGTTACGATTATGATGTCTAACATTATGAATTCTATAATTATTAAAATATATATTGTTATCCATTTGATTATTTATGATGTTTTATCATCCATGGATATATTCCCCATATATTATATTATTTATATTGAATAATTTATTAGTATTTAAATCTTCTAAATTATTAATGCTTTATTTATTCTATGATATATTTTGTTGTATGATTTCCTTTTCTAAGAATCTAATCTCACCTTTATTTTACACCATCTCAATAATAAATTACACTGAATTCAAGTGGTGTTAAAGGGATTAAAAATTAAATTTTTATTACCAAATAACTTTTGAGTTAAAATTGGGAAGCCACATTGGATAAAAATGAAAGCACATTATACCCATAAATAAAATAATAAATAATTATAGAAAAGAAAAATTTTATTGGAATTTTTCAGTTTGTATAACCCCATTTGTTGTGTGCATACCTTCATAGCTCGATCATCTTTGTTTAGTGCTTCAAATTGATTGTACATCCTATAACAAGACTGGATATATTCTAATAAATTAATATTCATTTCATTGAAGTTGTGTTCCATGATATGATCTTTTTTATTGATCCACACCTGTTAATCATCATTTAATTTAACTTGAACGATTCTATAATTTATTCTATTAACATCACCCTAAAGATAATTGAATATATAAAGACCCTTCAAGAATTTCTTCCATAGAGTGAAAATGAACTTCATAAAATTTCCATTTCTCGTATCCACCTCCCTTTCTACTTAGGTCTTCTCTTAGTCCTTAGAAAATACACACTAATCCATTACAATGTTAAAATTATTCCTGAATTCTTGGTCATGTGTTGTGGGATAACTATTTTCTAGTTTGATCCTTTTGGTGGACCTTGTTTCCATTGGCTTTAGTAGCTGAGAATAATCTTTACAACCTTTATCTTTCTTCCTCTTAACCTGAATGCAGTCCCCTACATCTCAGTTTCCATTCTGACCCTTCTTCCTAGATGGGACATAGATACCTCTACCTCTTGTTTCCTCCACACTATCAACCCGTAGTAGACTAAAGGAATCATTATCATGGATGGGTTTAGAGAGTCCTTGGCCAACAGAGTGGGTGTCCTTAGTTAAAGGGAATTGGTTTCCCATTTCAACTATCTCTAAATATCCTTGATATTGAACCTAGAATTCACCCTCCATCTATACAAATAAGATAGAATGATTAATTATTGGAGGATAACTTTTGGGTCTCGTAATTCTTATTTCCGTCACCCAGTCCTCTTTGACACATGGATTTCCCCACATCAAATTCCAATGGACTATATTTTATGACGCACATCTATCATTAGCTTCTAATTGAACCAATTTTTGTGTATCCCCATTATCGATGCACGCTTCCTCTTCAAATAATATATCTGATACTAAATAAGAACCATAACTCCCTCCCAATATCCCCACCAACCCATGTGGGGTCTACGCTACATTATTATGAACATTGAATTCCTTCATCAATATTCCAATGATATCCACAAACATCATATCTACATAGACAAATCATTTCTCTTTCTTGGATCCTTAACAAAATGGATGTATCACCTCTTATGGATTTCATATCTTGTTTATACCTCTATCTTTTTCAAATGAACCATTTATAAAACTCAATGATAATGAGACCGAAGCAGAATGGGACCTCATTATTCCACAACCTTCCAGGTCATCCTCACATGGTGGAGTCTCCCAATCCCCAATTCCATTACCAGCATCATGAGTCCATTGTTCCACATTGCTACCCCACTAAACATTCTGATCCATATGACCCTTTTGAAATCAATTTCCACATAAACTAGTCATGATTCTTAAAAAAATATTTCTATAAGTATAAGTCCCCTTATAATTCAATCAAGAAGAAATCCACTGGTGATTTTGAGACATAGATCTGCACAAAAATATGAGGTTAAACAGGATGAAAAAGGACTTATGTTTTTTGGTCAACACAAAGAAGATGCCCAAGAAAATTTCCAATCAACCTAATGGTTTAAAGATTTTGAAATGGAAGGAGTAATATAAGAAGATGAAACCAAACAGCCGACGAGTGTAGATCACGATGTAGGTGAAATTTGATAGAACATTGAAATAGGTAAAACCAAATGGAATTGATTGATTAGGGATAACTTGAACACATCATATATGTATATACTTTATCTATTAAGTGAATGTTGTAGTGTCATGGTTCGATCATGCAAACAACCACCAGACTAAATAAGTTGCAAGATCTATTGATGAAACAGTCGATGGCACCTATTAGAGGATGATGATTGCTGAATCGAGCCACCAAGGAGTATTCAAGTAGAGAATAATCCATATAAACTTCCAAGGAAGTAATGTTTAGGGATATAGATCCTTTTGGGAAACCTAAAACCTTGGTAAAAAGTGGATATTGGGGAGTGAAAGCCAACGTAGATCAAAGGTATGCACATGTTGGGTCGGGGACAAGAAGGGAGTGCAGGACCCGTCCCCCATTGAAGGGGAGGGGTTAGGGGATTAGCCATTATTGAATAGATCATTGAGGTAGAGTTCATTGGGGGTGGTGGGAGAAGTGCATCTCTTCCTTGCCCTTTTATTATTATTTCTTTTCCCTAGAATACCAATATGGGGACAATGAATGATTTAAAGGATATACTAATAAATAATAAGTTTTTCACTAGAATTTTATGTTTTATTTCATGTTTTCAAATGTAATGTAAGAAATATTTATGTATCTAGTCTCCCAATACTTCTAAAATATTTTATCCTCCAGGATTTGATCTCTTGTATCTTGGGATAATATAGTAAGATAACCACTAAATCCAGGTAACTATAGTCGAGGTGTTATAATTTGTGTTATATTAATTTTAGTACAAAATTTTGGAACTTAATTTCAAAAACAAAAAAGATTAGAGAATACAACCCTAATATAGACTATAGGGGATAAGTCTCTGTATAAGATGGTAACCTGAAATTAGGGTAAGAGTTAGAATGTGTGGTTTTTTAGTAATTAAAAACCTATCTAGATACTCGAAAGTAGATACAGAGATGGAACAAATTCACATATTGTTAAAAACCCTCAAAATCATGGTTGAGTATCAACTCGATCTTCACCTGATGCATGATGAGTGGGAATAAGACTACAAAATCAGCTATAAACTCTTGTGATATATGTTTATATTGATTCACTCTGTTATTATGAAAATATTATGAAATTTTAGAAAATACTGTTATGATTTGAGGATATTACCAAAAGACACCAATTGTATGATTTAGAGATTATAAATTAATATATTTTGAATTAATATTATGTTCTACAAAATTTTTAGAATTATACATAATATTTTAAAATTCATAATATTGTAAGATAATATAGATTATTCCATTGATTATAAATGGTAAAAATAGTAAGTAATAGAAACTGTATAATCCATGTAATTTATGTAAGTATTTCCCTCATTGGAAAGTCAATGAATCAAGAGCTAGAGATAAAAAAAATAATATTATGGTAGACAGATTAGATTATGAGCAATAACAATGCACTTATGGATTATTATGTTGATCCCCAACATGGTGAAAAAATATTGGACCACTTGATGTGACAAAAACCTCAATTATTCAATGTGACTGTTAATCTATTAATAGCTATGAAATGGATCAATTCCTTAGATAATTTATTTTTTCTTCTGAAGTAGTGAAAGAGAGACATTTATCATGGTATTTTATTATCTTAAACGAGATATTGATCAATGATGGTAATTTATTTAGAACACTTAGGAGTTAGAGGAAATAAATTTTTTGGAGTGGAAGACTCTCATGGATATATACTTTGAATCTTGTGCAATGAGCTGGTATCGATAGTTAATTCCTCAGTCTACAGAAAATGGAATGATAAAATGTTTCTAAATATGAATATTGCTTTACAAGGTTATCAAATAATTTTTTGTATTATGTTTGTAATACATGAAGTAAGATTAATCATTTATTTTATGGGGTAAATCCTATAATTTAAATCACATTAGTCTCTAATAAATGTTAAGTAAACAATGTTATCGAATCAATTTCCATAAAAAGAGATAAATAATTCTTTATGTCATATGTTTCCTAAGGGGAAAAAAAGAAAATAAGAGATCATTTGAGCACTCTAAAAAATACAAAAAAATTGAAGAAGGGAGGCTATAATTTTCAACTTATGATATTTGTGGAAATAAACACCATGGAACATGATTGATGGGAATGGGATCTTAATTCAAGTGTAGATAAAATGACCAGTAGGTATGTGATTGAAAAGTAATGAAAGAATTCATTAATGTCAAATCCTTCAATTGTAAGGAGATGCATTACTATTCTAATTAATTCCCCATTTATCAAGGTATTTTTCCTTAGAAACTTAATAGGGAGAAGGGATAATATTATTAAACCACTATAGTTATGGTTGAAGTTCCTAAATATATGGTGGTAGGTATATTGATCATAACATCAAATATAGATAATGATTTATTTTCTTTTAGATCTTCACACAATTTAACATCTTCCATATTTTCCAAGAAAAAAATATATTTCCCTAGAACCAAAAGAAGAGATTTTTCATTAAAGACTCATAGTGGAAATATTATTTTAACAAGGACATTTCAATAAATCCTCATTATGTAACATAGATATACCTAATTTACAAAAGTGATTATTATATACATGTTTGACTTTGATATAATCCTTGGAATGGATTGTATTTTAAACTGTAATGTGGAAATTTGTTACCAATAGAATGAGATTCTGATTAATGATGTAGGTGTTGAATTTATTACCTTAACAGGGGAGACTACATCATCTAAATCATTTCTGGATCCAAATATAATGGCTCTAAAAAATGAAATTCTTAGAGAAGAATAATACATACAAACAATAAATGGGAAGGGTTTCTCTAAAATATATGATATACCTATTTTGTAGGAATACATTCATGTATTTATTGAACAACTACGTAGATACCCACCTGATCATGAAGTTTTTTTCATTTATCTCAACCCTGATGAAAAACCTAAAGATAAGACTCCCTATAGGATAGCTGTAATAAAATTAGTAGAACTAAAGAAACATTTATATCATTTGTGTGATAATGGATTCATATTCCCAGGTGTTTCACCTTGGTGATCCCCTGTTCTCTTTGTTAATAATAAATTTTGGTATATGATTTTTTGCGTTGATTATTAGGAAACTAATGAAATTAATTTGAAGGAAAGTATTATCTTCTAAAAATTAATGACTTGTTTATCAACTTTAAAAAGATCAATAATTTGGAATCATTCATATTCATTCTAGGTATCATCAACTATGAGTAAAGATTGAGGTTATTCTAAATACAAAATTTCATGTGACATATAGACATTATAAATTTATAGTAATTCCATTTTGATATACTAATAAACCCTTTATTTTTATGGATATGATGAATATTTTATTCCATTATTATCTCAATAATCCAATTGTTGTATTTATTAATGATATTTTGATATACTATAAAAGCTATGTTGAGAATATGAGTCATTGTCGAATCATTCTTATGACTCTTAGGGAAAATAATTAAATGGAAAATTAAAAAAAATCTTCATTTTTTCTTTGGAAATTTTCCTTTATTTGATATATTTTCTCTAAGGATGGAATATCAAAAGATCCTCCAAAGACAAAGGTAGCAATAAAATAGAAAACACCAATGAATATAACTAAGGAACATAGTTTCCTTGGATTATTATGTTATTATTGATAGTTTATTCAAAATAATTCTAAATTAGAAATCCCATTAACGAAGTTGGCACTTCATGGGGTTTAGTTTATATGGTCAGCAGAATGTAAATAAGGTGTCAAGTAATTAAAGAGGACATTCCCAATCCAATTATATTGAATTTACTTTTTAGAAGGGACTAATGTTTTATATATAGTGATACATAAAATAAGGTACATAGATGTGACTTTATATAGAATGATATAGGTGTTTCCTATACATCAAGGTAGTTAAAGATTCATGAATGGAATTATCCAACCCATGATATTGAGTTGTAAGTAATAGTATTTCCATTTAAAATATAAAAGAATTAATTTTTAGTGAACGATTTTAAATATATACTCATCATAAAGATTTATATTCATATTCTCAATTAAATAGACCAACATTATGAATATCTGATAATTATAACTAATCAAGGATTATGATTGTTCGATGTACTACCACCATAGGAAGGAAAAGAAGGTAGTTTATGCATTGAGTGGGAAGGATCGTTAATTTTACACTAAAATGAGTATTAGAAAATATATTCTATTCATTAATTTAGTAAGGTTGGATATGGGAATCATTAAAGAGGGTGAAACAACACATCTATTACAAATTATTTCCAAATAATTATTAATATAGAAAGTAAAAAAGTTCATATCTTGATGATAAGAATATTCAAAATAAAATCAAATCCATGAATGATGAGAAGCTATTATACATCATCTATGAAGATGGTATATCAAAATTTGGAAGGAGGTTGTGTGTTCCCCCTGTATGTAAGATGAGAAGAAAATTATTATATTAATCACATGTATAAAAGTTTTCTATACACCCTGGTAGCATAAAAATGTATCAAGACTTGAAGGAACATTTTTTGTGTAATGATATGAAATGAAAAATTTCATACCTTGTCTCTGTATTCTTGGTTTTTCAACAAGTAATGGTTATGAGATAACATCCTGAAGGATTCCTACAACCTCTTCCTATTCCAATTTGTAAACTATGTGATATTACCATGGAATTTTTCACTTTATTACCAAATAATACTATAAGTAATGATGTTATATGGGTTATTATTTATCATCTTACCATGTATGTATATTTCCTTGTAATAAGGAGGGATCTACATCTTTAACACCACATGTAGATTTGTATTAATGAAGTTCATAGACTTCATGGTGTCTTTATTTCAATTATACCAAATCGTGTTCGATGGTTTACGTCAAAATTATAGAAGACTCATCAAAATAATCTCAATGCTGAGATACATTTTAGCACCACTAATCTTCCTCAAATTGATGGGAATTCTGATAGGACAATTCAAATAATAGACTTTAGGTTTAGGTCATTCACAATTCACTTTCAAGGTATATGGTATTAATATTTACCTTTGGTTGAATTTTCATATAATAATAGTTTCTAATAAAATATTAAAATTGCACCATATGAATCATTGTATGAAAAGTGGAGTCGTAATGCAACTTTTTTGGATAATGTTGGTGAGATTATTCTCATTTCCTAGATCTTGTGGAAGAGACAATGGTGAAAGTGAAGACTATTTGGAATCGTATAATGTTATCTCAAGGTATAAAAAATGGTATACTATTAAAAAAAATAAGTATTTATAATTTCAGGAGGGAGATCGTGTTTCATGACGGTACCCCCATGGAATGGTGGAATATAGTTTGGAATGAAATTTAAACTATATCCTAGGTATATCATGCCTTTTGAAATTCTCGAAATAATTTGAACTTTGTCATACCATTTGTATGTACTACTTATCCACTCTAAAGTTAATGTTGAGTTCTTTATCTCATTGTTAAGGATATAAATGTCAAACCCTTTGAATATTATTACATATAAAGAAATGTATTTGGAACCTTATTTATATTAATATGAAGATCATATCCATATTCTTGATACTAGAGATCAAGGGTTAGGGAGTCAGACAGATCAATTAGAAAATGTACTTTGGAAAAATCATATGTTAGAAGATTAAATCATTGGAACCCAAAGAAGTTATATTGAAGAATTTTTATATCTATTCATGAGGTGACATTATGGAATTTTCAAGGATGAAATTTTTGAAGTGGGTAAGAATGCAACACATATTCTTTAATTATATTAAGAAAACATTTTTTCTAAAGAAACTATAGAATAATGAAAATATCTTTATTCAAGAATGTCATTAAAATGTAAATTACAAAATTTTATAAATTAAATTTTATTAAATTAATTTTATTTTTAAATTCATAATTTCAAAATTATATAAGGTTTAATTTTAGATATTTCCTACAGTTAGTTGATTTTTGTCTAAATAGTGAAAAATAACAATTTTACAATAGTTTTACTCTTATGAAATTATAATGATATAATAATAACATCAATGTTTCCAAAAAAAATAATTGATAACATATATATTAAATAATCATATAATTAAAATAATAATATAATTTTTAAAATTTTAATATATGATTAATATTTTCAAAATCTAAGTGGTTCTCTTTCCAAATCAAATCAATATTTAGTTATTCTATCTTCACAAAGTATTTAAACGGATAATTTCAGTTTTATCCTACATTGAAAGAAAAATAATTTTCCTTTTATTTAAAATAACCCAATTAATTACATTAGAGTTAACATTGTAATTTATTTTTCTATAAAATAATTTTTATGCTTTAATCAAATATTTTTCTAAAAATATTTTTCATTAATTTGTAAAAACATATATAAAAATTATTTTTTACCACCTCTATAAATTTATCATGTAAAATGGATTAAATATTTCAAATAATAATAATTAATATTAGTTAATAAGGCCAAATTAATTTTTTCATAATTAATACTAACCATCGTAAATATTTATCACTTCGGTTAAGGGTAAAATGAGTCAAAAGGGTTAAAAATAAAGGGATAAATATTTAAGATAACATAAAAAACTTGCTAAAATCAAATTATTTGGTTGTATTTACACCATAAACTAATCATCTTAGAAGCTATAATAATTTGGATCCAGATTACTTGGGTTAGAAAAATATTATAAAATAAATTTTCAAGTATTTACAATCTTTCAACACACCTCACTTTTAAAATAGAACACCCTATCTCCACTTATTGAAACTACTTTTTTCACCTATATGGACCAATAACTTCTCAAGTAGTTTCACACATACATACATGTGGACTACCAACATCTTTGTACATACCTTTGGACTGCCACCTCCATGAATCAATGTGATTTATTTTTCTATAACCCCATGAGTGAATAATTATAAAATTTTATATAATAAAAATTATATATTAATGAAATTATTAACATTATAAAGATTATGGATCCATTTCATATAACCTTTAACTTTGGTTAACATACTAAATTAATTTTGAATAAATTGACTGAATAACCATAATTGGTCAACATAAATAAGAAATATTCAATGAACGGCTTCCAAATGATTATAAAAGGACCTTAAAAATGAAATAAAGAGGAAAATTTCTCCAAGTAAAGTATTTAATAAATTTAAATTGACTATTCATGAGTATAAAATTCTTTCAACCAATAATTTTTCTATAGTAAGGGTTTAGTCCCCAATATCATTTTTATTTAGGATTTTTTTTGTTTAAGTATCTATTAATAAAATTATAATATTTTACTCTTTTAAAATAAAACTATATTATTATATTATAGTTATCTCTGTAGTTTACATATTTTCTTTTCATTTTATTCTCATTGGAACTTAATATTATTAATAAAATGTTTTCTTATGAATAAATGACCTTATTTCTTCATCGTTCTCCAAACATTTTCTTCTATATCTATATTTCTTAAAAAAATTTAAATAATATTATTTTCTACGATAAGATAATTATTAAATATAATTTTCTCAAATATGTGACTTTATTTTAAAAAATTTAAAAGTAAAATTCATGTCTGTTTCTGAATGAGTTACTTTTAAATATCTAACATAAGATTTAATGAAATATTTGTTTTAATGTTTACTAGAAAAATTGATTTTTCAATTTTTATAACCATTCATTACATATAAGAAAGAATTACATGTTTCCATGTTCATTTTAAAAGGCAGTATTTTTCTCAATATTCCATAAGTTTTTATTTAAAATGTTATGAAAGGAAATATTATATTTTTATAATTTTTTTTAAAGGTTTTAATGTTTTTTTAAAAAACTCATCTATTTCAACTCAATTTGATGAATTTTATGTTGTACTAGAGATATATTCTAATGAAACCACCCAAAAAATTACTCTGGATGTCTTATAATATTGTTTCTCTAGTTTTTTATTGGGGAAAATATTAACATTTCATATTCTTGTTTTCTAGTGGAACTGTTTATAGTGATTATGTATTTATTATTTTTATTTATTTCATGTGATGAATGAGTTGAACTTATTATGTTATTAGTGGGGCCTCTTATATACCCTCGATGTATTGGTTGGTCTCAAGAGAAAAACTAGTTTTGTTATTTATTATATGCCATGCCTATTCATGGATAATGTCTTGGAATGAGGCATTAATGTGAATATTATGATCCCAACCTTAGGAATTAAATCACTATTAAATTAGTTAATTTTATTCATATTCTTATTTATGTTATTATGTTATTAATGGATATATTCATCCCTTATGAAATTAGTTATATGAGATATTTGATTATTTTTTAACTTTTCCATATTATTAATGATTTATTTATTCTTTGATTTATTTTGATGTATGATTTACCTTAATGAGTATATAATCTCACCATTCCATTTGGTTTTATTTTACAAAATACATCATGAATGGATCTATGAATGATATTAGGGATATACAAGGAGAAATAAAATAGTTCTCACTAAAATTTTATGTTTTGTTTCATGTTTTTAAATGTAATGTGTGAATAATATCTATATACATTCTCCTAATAAATCCATACTATTTTATCATTCAAGATGTGATATATTGTTACTTTTAACAATCTAGTAAGATAACCAACGGTTTGGAGTTACTGGAGTCAGGGTGTTACAATCACAACATTTTCTATTATAACCATCGATAATATGATTAATGTACGCTTTAGCCAATACATTAATCAAGTGAATATTAGGTTTGACAATACATAAATTGATTAATGTAACGAAAAAAACAATTAGATTGGAAGAAATAACTCATAAATTATGTGTATTGCCTAACCCAAGATTCTCTTTGAATCAATCTACATTATCCAATAAAATCTCTTTATTATGTTATCTATTTTAAATACCTTTTAATGGTTCATATATAAAATCTAAATTGTCCAAAGCTATCCCCATGGAGTGTTTGACAAGTTGTGTGGTCTTATTCCCACACATCATGCATTAAGTGAAGATTGATTTGATACTCAATGAGTCCTTTCAAGGTGATAATCCCTAGGTGCATCAGTGTCATAGCCACATCCACTTTCCAGCCTCAAGAAAGGGAATTAATATCCATATGAAACTTATAATATCTACTATATCATTATTTTAGGAGGATTACATATATAGATATATTTATATATTTTTCATAAAATTTAAATCATCATATTTCCCAAACAACATAAATCAATGAATGTTACCTTAGTTAACCTATAGGGTTATATATTCCCTTGAAATCATGATCAACCATAAGTTATCAACCATCAACGAAATTTATTACTCTTAAAATATCCTAAAGTAATGACATACTAATCTATAATGGTGTATAATCCCTAATCATCCACCAATTATAACACCTGATATGTGTTTCCCTATAATATCTTGACTTAAAGAAAATATTATGTTACATACATTCCCATGGACTTTTAGGTTTACAGTATTAGTGAATTTGGAAAAATATTAGCTAATAAATCCCATGTTTTTATCAACCAATGGGAATTATTACCACTATATAAGAATTTACTTAATCAATATTAATTATTCAGTATATCCCACAAATTCGCTTCACATTCTATTTTCTTATTGTTGGGCAAAAATCCCTCAAGGTAACATTGTAGTATTTTTGGGTTGATTGTGTTTGTTGACAAAGCAGGTGTTTCATGGATATTTGTCGAGTTCCCGAGAAGTTGTTGACAATCCATGTTGACAAAGAACGATGACAAAGGAAAGGACGATCTGGAGGCGGTACAAAAAGAGCAGTACAAGGTGGCGACGTTTCCCAGTGTTTGCCAAATTTTTGGGGTCCAAAATTTGGAGTTTGGTGAGCATCGCGAAAAGAGGATTTCCATGAAGATCATAATTTAATATGGAAAAGGCATGAATTTCGCGAAGCTAGGATGCATGGTTTGGAAATCGCGAAGACCAGAATAATGGAGGCGGTGATGCTTCGCGATTACGTCAAGATTCGCGAACGGCAGAGGTTGAAGCGCATTGCGGCGGAGAAGGGATTTGCGAGAGAGCTTCGCGGAGAAGGCGTGAAGGAATGTTGGGCTTTGCGAGGGAGCTTCGCGGCGATGGCGCGAGCCGTGAAGGTAAGTTGACGGTGATTCTTCGCGACTACGTCAAGCTTCGCGAAAGGAAAATTTCCGTGGAGCTTCGCGATTTGGAGAGAATTCCGGCAGAAACTTTGGAGCTTCGCGATTTGAGATGACGTGGCGTTGACTTCGCGCGGAAAGTTCGAGGGTCGGTGGAATCGCCTATAAATAGAGGCCGACCCCTTCAGGCGAAGTAGAGAGAATTTTCAGAGAAAATACTTTTCTCTCCATTTGCGAAGGTGGTTCGCGGAGCCAGTGTGCTTCGCGAAAGAGGTGCTTCGCGGCGGCTATTGTAGCTCCACGAAACCTGTGAGCTCCGCGTTGGCTTACTTAGCTTCACGAGGGTCGTTGCTTTGCGACGGCTTGAGCATCGCGAGAGTGCTTCGCGAGGGAGCTTCGCGTGTGAGCTTCGCGAAAATGCAGGAGCTTCGCGAAGGCTTGTTTGAGCATTGCAAAATTGGGAGCCTCGCATTGTAGGGTGCTTTGCGAAGGTCTTTCCAAAGGTTGTTTGCCCAGTGGATAGTGGAAAAGGGGTATTCATCTACGGGTGAAAGTTGAACTTAAACAGAGCATCTACATACAGAGAAAGATGCATTCATTCATGCAAATGAAGAGACCTACAGGTCTATAAACTGTGAGTGAATCCCTTCCAAGAGCAGTGAGCTTAGGAAGAGGAAGAAGGTGATCCTCTCCACCGGCAGTGAGCCAGAGAGAGAGAAACAGGGAGTGACCCTTGGGAAAGCAGTGAGCTGACCCTAAACTTTGTATAGGCAGTGAGCCTGGGCATAGAAGTGATCTAGCCCGAACTTTGTAATCCACAGCTAGTGAAGTCAAGTGGAATTTGGTACGAACCGGCAACTTGTCGGCATATGCTCCTTGGACGTAGCCCTTAGCGGTGAACCAAGTAAAAATACTTGTGTCAACCTGCTTACTTCCCTGCATTGCATTCAAAGCATCATCATCAGGTAAAGGAGACAAGTGATCACAGTAACCACACAAGTGCAAACAAAGTGACCCTTCTAATAAAGAGGTCAAGATCCAGTGGGGCAGGAAGAACTTTGAAAAAGAATATCCATACCCTGATTCACCCCCCCCCCTCTCAGGGTATATAGGCCCCTATTGGCCCTAACAATTGTATCAGAGCGAAGGTTGCTTTTATCCGATTTGTTTGCTTCGACTTGGATTAGTCTTCCTGTGTAGTTGAAGATATTGTTTTCGCTTATCTCGGTCTACCATGGGAAAAAGAAAATCTTCAAAGAAGAATCAGAAGTCAGGTGGTATCCCTCAGTGTGGAAGTGTTTATGGAAAAAGTGTTATTCAACTAAAAGAATCAAACAGATTACTGAAGGAATCATGCAGTGAACAGAAAAATGATTTGGATAAATCATACAACAAAAATACTTACTCATTCAAAGATGCTGATGGAATGAGTGAAGAACCTGACTTTCCAAGTGACGTTGGAACCACTGACAATGAAGAAGAAGAAATTGAAGGAATAATTGATATGCGAGCTGAGTTTGAGGCTGCTCTTGAAGAGATAGATGTTTGGAGGGCCAAAACCAAGAAAGCTAACAAAATTGTTCGTGATGCCAAACTCTATATGCAGCAGCAGGAAGAAGAAAAATCTGAGCTGATGGAAGAAATTGAGAAACTTAATTTATCAACATCAGAGAACTCAGAATCCGTTAGTAAGTATAAGCTGAAGGTTGAAGAACAGAAAAGAGATGTAACGCCCCGACCCTAGCTACCCAGAGTCGGTGCATTACTTCGTAACATTGGCATGATCACAAAAGATCAAGTCTCGAAAGACCGATTAGTTTAGTAGCCTTGGAAACACTAGATACATTCATAAGTCTTACATTACATCATAAAGTGAAAAACTAATAACAAAGTCTTCATAGTCCACACTCATATCCTCTTCTGACTATCCCTGCAGGTCATTCATAAAATACTTCTTCACATCCTGGAAAATATTAAAACATTAAAAGGGGTGAGCTCAGATGCTCAGTAAGGATAACAATATTGCAGAAGCTTTCATAAATAAACATAAAAATTTAAGGCAATGTATAACTAAAACAAAAGCCTTTTAAACTTGAACATCAACATAATATGGCAAAAGTAAAATGAGATAATGCCATTTACTTCTTCACATGGATATTCTACTGGTCGAATAATCACATGCAATATCAATAACCACGTTCATAATGATGGAATGCATAATGCCAGAATATCATAACCACGTAGTCAAGGCCTCGTGCCAAGACCACAAATAAGATTTTGTCAAGGCCTCGTGCCAAGACACTAGTTTGTCTCATGAGACCTGCCGATGCATCGAGGAGCTATAGCGGGCTCCACCCGTCACTTATTTAGTCCAATGCATTCCTCATATGAATAGGTTTAAACATATCATAAACCATAACATAATCATATCACATAAAACATGCATAAATGAAACATAACATTTCCACATTTCAATCACAAGATTTCAATAAAACACATTGATATAATAAAAACGCTTTCAAAACCATTTTCAATACCAAAATAAAAGAAAGTTTAAACTTTGTATTTATTTTTCATTAAAAAAAAGCGAAGGCTTGTAGAGGAAGCCGAAACTCAAATAATGGTCACGGTGGCGGAGAAGTCGTTGTCGCCGCATATGTACAGAAAGAAAAACATTCCCTTTTTTTCATTTAGTAAAACGTTTCGTATAAAAAAGATTCCTTTTGAATAAACGTAAAAGTCAAAGGGGTTTATACACCGTATAAAAGAAAGTTGTGTATAAAACCAAATATGCCTCAATGAAAGGAGATTGAGATGAAGCCCTTAAAAAGAACATTTTTAAAATAAAATAGATCTATTATGTGTATTCACTATAGGTACACATAAATAAAGTAAAAAGACAAAATAGGACATAATAATATCATGACATAATTTGAAAGTAGGAGATTAACCCACAGAATGGAAGTTGGGTTAAGAAATTCCCTTACCTTATGTCCGACTTGACTCAACCGTTATTTAACCTCCTGAATAATAAACTAGAGTTAATATCTACCTTATTAAGAACCATTTTAAATTTCATTATCCTTTTTATATCACTTATTACAATGTTATGAACATTATGTAATTATTTAAGTTAATAACGGTCGTTTTGTCGATCTTTGGTAACTTGAGTCAACAATAAACTTCTTATAATTACAAGTTTTTCATGTGGTAGAATATCCATTATATCCAGAATTATATTCATGATTTAGATGTCATATATATCTTATATATCTAGTATATACATTCATTTATAATATTACGTAACATTTAGAGGTAAGAAATGAAATGCACCGTTCATGGAGACGGTAAGCCGTACGTACGCATGAACGCTACTTTCATTTCAATTTCATATTTAATGGAACTAAATCATAATGATATAAATGTATAATATAATTCCAGTATAATATAGTGTATAATACCATTTTCTTCATCCTTTATACATCCCACATATGGCATTAACGATTCAAATCACTTTGAGGGGGCGGTAGTCCGCACTTCCTAAAATGAAATTATCGTGTTTTACCCATAATGGAAATCATAAAGTATGCCATAAATGAGAAATACAGAAGCATAAGTAAAACATAAACATATTATATATCATATATAAAAATAGTGACATCTAAATGGCCACCTTTGAAGGTGTTATATGAGTGTTGAACAATCATCGTTTCGTGAGGCAGAAATTCGCCATCCACAGAAACCGTATGTTCTTTAACCATTAGATGTAGGTGTGTGTAAGTGTAGATAGAATCCTTCTTATAACAACATCCTAGTATATTGAGTATACTGGTGTTGTTACAAAATAAATGAATAAAAAGAGTTTATGGGGTTGGAGAAGAAAAATACAACAAAACAACATTAGAGAAGACATTACCTCAAAATCGGGTAACTCTTTTTGATTTGAGCCAAAGGCTTCCTTGAGAAGAGTTCTGCCCAAAGTGAGGCTTCTAGGAGTAAGAGAGGGAAGTTGGGAGAGTATTTGGGCAGAGTTTGGCCGATCCAAATGGCTTGAAAGTGTAAATGAGGTGGGAGAGGTGGGGGCCTTTTATAAGTGGAGAGGAGGGGCACCTTTGGAAAGATTGAAATGTTACATTATTTCACAATGCTTTTCGGATTCTAAAGGTCCCACACTTATATAATTCGAGGATAAGGTGATAAGGTTTCGAAATCTCCTCATCCAATAGGCTTTGGACAAGTTTAAGCCTTGGATTTTGCATTATCTTCTCATTTTATTTAAATCGTTAAATAATGAGGTCATTGCTGCATCATAATGATGTCATAAGTAATTTAATTTATTTAATGTATAAAAATTATAAAACAAATACTATGATGTAGGAAATATTTTTAGATTTCTAATGAATATTTATAGTCAAAATTTGGACTTGTGTAACCCCAGTTAAAAACTGTTTTAGTAAAATAACTCATGTTTGTGTCAATTTAATTTTAACATTAAATAAATATATATTAATGTCATTTTCCAACTAAAGTGGCTCCATGGGGTCCCCAAGTTGACCCATGGGTTGTCTTGGTCGGCCATGACTCATCCAATAGGAGTAGGACAAGTGTCATGCTCATCTCATATTATTAAAACATTATTTGTACCTTAAACTACACTAATCACCTCTAATCGCGATTAAGAACTTAAAAGTTATTATTCACCAAAAAATTATTTTGATCTCATTGAACCAAATTTTACTTCTTAATGACAACCATGTATGTCGGATTTTTGAAAATCAAATCACAGAAGTGGTAATATTTCATTTAAATGAAAAATCAGTTATTTAACTACCACTTAGTGGTTTCACTATTCATCAAAAATTGAAGTTTTTCAGAACAAGGCCAAAATTTCACCCTAAGCTATAATTGATATTCCGAATTCAAAAATGATGTCTATTTTACAAAATTCCAAACATATAAGTTGCATTAATTAATTTTATAATTAATTCCTGCTGTTACGACAAATAGCGTGTTTTTAAGAAACAATTTATATCAAAATATTGGCAATTGTTTATGTCCAATTTCAATGTTAAATTAATTCTAATGACCACCATTGGATAAAATGGTAAAAATATATTATAATTATACCTTAAAACCACTAAATAGTATAACTTATCACTATAAATTATTTTGATTACAAAAGTTGTTTTAAGTATTTTTCACTATTCATAAAAATTTGGAAGTTCTCGGAAAATTACAAAAAATTCAACATAGGCTAATTTTAATATTAGGAATACAAAAATGAAGTCCATTTTGAAATATAAAATTTCTATAAATTTAAAAGGTGGTTATTACTATTCATAACGGCTACTTTGATTAGTTGCGGTGTGTTAGAACTCGAACTTGCGTACAATACAAGCTATTGCATTATTGAAAGAGAGGCGTATCGTGGAAGCTTGGGGTGTTACATTCTCCCCTCCTTCAATAAATTGCGTCCTCGCAATTTGAAATTTTTCTTTGAAAATAAAAGGTTGAAAAGAGAAAATACCTTTGAGGAAAACCCACATCGGAAATAAGGTTAATAAATATATAACATTAAAAGAAAGCAAGATAAGTACAAAGGTCACCCGATATAGCCCATTCTAGGATTATATGAAAATATGGATATGGAGGAGAAACAAACCATCAAGGTCTGATGGAGAGTTATAGAAAACAGGATTAGGAGAAAGTTTAACCACAAGAAAATCACAAACTTGTGATTGGTTAAACGGTCATTCAATCCCCAGTTGGAAAAGTTAACCGACAACATTTTTGTTTTAAGTTACCTTTTTATAATGTTGAGGGATTTATTTAGGAGATTTACTAAGAATGTAAGGGAATATACATACTTGTTATGTATACTTTCATTCGTTAATAAATGTTTACCACAAACCCATCTTTTACTCCAAATGGTAACGGAACTCAAAAATATTCTATTTATCCTAATTGTATAAGGTTCAAAATGTTAACACATACCACTTAGATTAATAAAACTATTTTTTAATAACCAGGGACTTCCTGTAGGCTAGTGGTAGGAAATAAAGGCCTGTCGCACTATGATTGTGGGTTCGATTCCTGCAGCTTTGTCCGACGCGATGGGTTATGCCCCACCCTGCAGGTTGTCCTTTTCCTAAAACTATAGTATTATAATATTCCAAAAATAATCTTCATAAATTTTTAACCTTAAACAATACTATCCATGGTTCAACTTAATCCATTCCAACCTTAATAGTTATCCAAAATACTTCTGTCCAACTCACAGTCCAAATTTTATAAGGAAGGTAAACATAATGAAGATCCTTTTTTCCATGTAACAACATGTGAACACCTTAATCATGTATTCTTTTTAAACATACTGAATTACCATGATCCCTTATTCCTTATAGAATACTAGATATACTCCTTATATCCAAAAATGTATACAAATCATCAATCAGTTTTAATGAAGTTAAGAATATCCAATATAATTTATCCAAATCAATCACGTCTTATTCCAAAATCACTATCTCAGTATCAGAACCATATTATGGTTTATCTTTCTCTCAACCATATATTTTCCAAAAATTTAACCTACTGTGGAGTCACTTTTCTTGGTTCCACACAATCTCAAGTCCTTGATGAAATAGTACTGTAGTACAATCCTTATATACACCATAATTATTATAACCAGTACATCGTTGATACAACACTGAAATTACAAAATTCTTTAATAACAACATAAGAACTCTAATCATTACTCCTCATCTATGGTAGTATCATAACTTGATTATTATCCAATAACATCATTTGGGGCATACTCTGATGATTTGGACATTGGTTTGCGTAGTGTCCCCAATCCTTGCATAAGAAGCATTGTACATTTGAAACCATTTTCTTACCCTTGTAGTCATGCACTTTGTGTCCTTTTTCTCTACACTTATAACAAACTCCCATTCTCTTTAGGCAAGTTCCATGATGTTTCTTCCCACAATTACCACATATTGGAAAATTCTTCTTTCCCCTCATCACTTTATCCATCATTCTCTCTTCCATCCCTTTCGTCTCTTGCTTCGCTTCAAAGCCATAAGACTCATAGAATTCTCTACTTATCTTACTAACACATGATACTATTTCTTCATATGTTGATAACACATGGGAGAATATTTCCCTTCTAAATGTTGGCTTAATACCATGAAAGATATGATCCTTCTTACTCTTTGGATCATACGTATTGATGGAGTTCACATTCCTTCTACTGGGCGCCATTTCTATACAATGCCATAAACTAGGTTAGTTTATGAATCGAAATACATAATTCCATACTTAACATAAATTGAACTATTTATGGATATAATCCATAATCATAAAAAGAAATGTTTTCTTTGAGGAAGTATGTACCCATAACCCTTCATAGTGGTTTGTAAATAAAATGAGAATTATCCTAAGCATATCCCCCGGTAGTGTCGTAACCAAGAGTGCAGAAAGGCCCGTTGTTGTGCACCAGTTCCTGTTTGAGTCTAGCTCAAAGCGGTGTTTTCGGGTTTTACCCCTAGGTACATCTGTGCCAGAGCCGCCTCTACCTGCTCGTATCTAGACAGGGATGTATTGCTCGGAAAACTCACAAAATATCTAAAATAACAAAATTCTAGGATGTTCTTCTATACTAATCCTCAAAGTATATCTTTGGGATATGTGCTCTAATCAGAGTTTATCTAAATATATCTTCCAAGGTTAGTACTAAACTGCCTCTGATACCAACTGTAACGCCCCGACCCTAGCTACCCAGAGTCGGTGCATTACTTCGTAACATTGGCATGATCACAAAAGATCAAGTCTCGAAAGACCGATTAGTTTAGTAGCCTTGGAAACACTAGATACATTCATAAGTCTTAAATTACATCATAAAGTGAAAAACTAATAAAAAAGTCTTCATAGTCCACACTCATATCCTCTTCTGACTATCCCTGCAGGTCATTCATAAAATACTTCTTCACATCCTGGAAAATATTAAAACATTGAAAGGGGTGAGCTCAGATGCTCAGTAAGGATAACAATATTGCGGAAGCTTTCATAATTAAACATAAAAATTTAAGGCAATGTATAACTAAAACAAAAGCCTTTTAAACTTGAACATCAACATAATATGGCAAAATTAAAATGAGATAATGTCATTTACTTCTTCACATGGATATTCTACTGGTCGAATAATCACATGCAATATCAATAACCACGTTCATAATGATAGAATGCATAATGCCAGACTATCATAACCACGTAGTCAAGGCCTCGTGCCAAGACCACAAATAAGATTTTGTCAAGGCCTCATGCCAAGACACTAGTTTGTCTCATGAGACCTGCCGATGCATCGAGGAGCTATAGCGGGCTCCACCCGTCACTTATTAAGTCCAATGCATTCCTCATATGAATAGGTTTAAACATATCATAAACCATAACATAATCGTATCACATAAAACATGCATAAAGGAAACATAACATCTCCACATTTCAATCACAAGATTTAAATACAACACATTGATATAATAAAAACGCTTTCAAAACCATTTTCAATACCAAAATAAAAGAAAGTTTAAACTTTGTATTTATTTTTCATTAAAAAAAAGTGATGGCTTGTAGAGGAAGCCGAAACTCAAATAATGGTCACGGTGGCGGAGAAGTCGTTGTCACCGCATATGTACGGAAAGAAAAACATTCCCTTTTTGTCATTTAGTAAAACGCTTCGTATAAAAAAGATTCCTTTTGAATAAACGTAAAAGTCAAAGGGGTTTATACACCGTATAAAAGAAAGTTGTGTATAAAACCAAATATGCCTCAATGAAAGGAGATTGAGACGAAGTCCTTAAAAAGAACATTTTTAAAATAAAATAGATCTATTATGTGTATTCACTATAGGTACACATAAATAAAGTAAAAAGACAAAATAGGACATAATAATATCATGACATAATTTGAAAGTAGGAGATTAACCCACAGAATGGAAGTTGGGTTAAGAAATTCCCTTACCTTGTGTCCGACTTGACTCAACCGTTCTTTAACCTCATGAATAATAAACTAGAGTTAATATCTACCTTATTAAGAACCATTTTAAATTTCATTATCCTTTTTATATCACTTATTACAATTTTATGAACATTATGTAATTATTTAAGTTAATAACGGTCGTTTTGTCGATCTTTGGTAACTTGAGTCAACAATAAACTTCTTATAATTACAAGTTGTTCATGTGGTATAATATCCATTATATCCAGAATTATATTCATGATTTAGATGTCATATATATCTTATATATCCAGTATATACATTCATTTATAATATTACGTAACATTTAGAGGTAAGAAATGAAATGCACCGTTCATGGAGACGGTAAGCCGTACGTACGCATGAACGCTACTTTCATTTCAATTTCATATTTAATGGAACTAAATCATAATTATATAAATGTATAATATAATTCCAGTATAATATAGTGTATAATACCATTTTCTTCATCCTTTATACATCCCACATATGGCATTAACGATTCAAATCACTTTGAGGGGGCGGTAGTCCGCACTTCCTAAAATGAAATTATCGCATTTTACCCATAATGGAAATCATAAAGTATGCCATAAATGAGAAATACAGAAGCATAAGTAAAACATAAACATATTATATATAATATATAAAAATAGTGACATCTTAATGGCCACCTTTGAAGGTGTTATATGAGTGTTGAACAATCATCGTTTCGTGAGGCAGAAATTCGCCATCCACAGAAACCGTATGTTCTTTAACCATTAGATGTAGGTGTGTGTAAGTGTAGCTCGAATCATTCTTATAACAACATCCTAGTATATTGAGGATACTGGTGTTGTTAGAAAATAAATGAATAAAAAGAGTTTAGGGGGTTGGAGAAGAAAAATAAAACAAAACAACATTAGAGAAGACATTACCTCAAAATCGGGTAACTTATTTTGATTTGATCCAAAGGCTTCCTTGAGAAGAGTTATGCCCAAAGTGAGGCTTCTAGGAGTAAGAGAGGGAAGTTGGGAGAGTATTTGGGCAGAGTTTGGCCGAGCCAAATGGCTTGAAAGTGTAAATGAGGAGGGAGAGGTGGGGGCCTTTTATAAGTGGAGAGGAGGGGCACCTTTGGAAAGATTGAAATGTTACATTATTTCACAATGATTTTCAGATTCTAAAGGTCCCACACTTATATAATTAGAGGATAAGGTGATAAGGTTTTGAAATCTCCTCATCCAATAGGCTTTGGACAATTTTAAGCCTTGGATGTTTCATTATCTTCTCATTTTATTTAAATCGTTAAATAATGAGGTCATCGCTGCATCATAATGATGTCATAAGTAATTTAATTTATTTAAGGTATAAAAATTATAAAACAAATACTATGATGTAGGAAATCTTTTTATCTTTCTAATGAATATTTATAGTCAAAATTTGGACTTGTGTAACCCCTGTTAAAAACTGTTTTAGTAAAATAACTCATGTTTGTGTAAATTTAATTTTAACATTAAATAAATATATATTAATGTCATTTTCCAACTAAAGTGGATCCATGGGGTCCCCAAGTTGACCCATGGGTTGTCTTGGTCGGCCATGACTCATCCAATAGGAGTAGGACAAGTTTCATGCTCATCTCATATTATTAAAACATTATTTGTACCTTAAACTACTCTAATCACCTCTAATCGCGATTAAGAACTTAAAAGTTACTATTCACCAAAAAATTATTTTGATCTCATTGAACCACATTTTACTTCTTAATGACAACCATGTATGTCGGATTTTTGAAAATCAAGTCACAGAAGTGGTAATATTTCATTTAAACGAAAAATCAGTTATTTAACTACCACTTAGTGGTTTCACTATTCATCAAAAATTGAAGTTTTTCAGAACAAGGCCAAAATTTCACCCTAAGCTATAATTGATATTCCGAATTCAAAAATGATGTCTATTTTACAAAATTCCAAACATATAAGTTGCATTAATTAATTTTATAATTAATTCCCGCTGTTACGACAAATAGCGTGTTTTTAAGAAACAATTTATATCAAAAGATTGGCAATTGTTTATGTCCAATTTCAATGTTAAATTAATTCTAATGACCACCATTGGATAAAATGGTAAAAATATATTCTAATTATACCTTAAAACCACTAAATAGTATAACTTACCACTATAAATTATTTTGATTACAAAAGTTGTTTTAAGTATTTTTCACTATTCATAAAAATTTGGAAGTTCTCGGAAAATTACAAAAAATTCAACATAGGCTAATTTTAATATTAGGAATACAAAAATGAAGTCCATTTTGAAATATAAAATTTCTATAAATTTAAAAGGTGGTTATTACTATTCATAACAGCTACTTTGATTAGTTGTGGTGTGTTAGAACTCGAACTTGCGTACAATACAAGCTATTGCATTATTGAAAGAGAGACGTATCGTGGAAGCTCGGGGTGTTACAAGAGAGATCGATGGCCTGAACAAAAAGGTGGAAGTTGTCCATGGGACTAAAGAATTGGATCAGAAATCCACTGAGGAAATTAAATCTAAAGGCATACAGATCCATGTTCTGGAAACTGAGGTCAACAAGCTAAGAGGATTAAATCAAAGTCTTATTGATATAGTTACTGACCTAACAGAGAAGAATGATTCTCAAGGGGAGGAACTACAGAAGCTGTCTAAAGGAAAAGGAAAACAAAAGGCTGGTAAGTGTGAAGAGAATCTAGAGTCCGATGAAGTTCGGAATCTGAAAGCCAAGAATGATGATCTAGCTACACAGCTGTCTCAGTTAGTTCAGAAGAATCAAAGACTACAACAAGAGAATGCATGTTGCTCCGATTCTCTTGCTCAAGAAAAATTGAAAGTAAAAGAGAAAAATGTCGTGGTTAATAAGCTGAAGCATGAACTGGAAAAAGAGATGAGTTGTGGAAAGAATCTCAGAAAAGAACTTGATGCTCAACTTGTATCAAGAGATTTGAAGATTAAAAAGTTGGAAGAAGAGCTACAATCAGTCAAGAAGGAAATGGAGAAGTCTAAATCCAAAGATAAGCCCAAGTTGAAGGATGCACTGCACTTATTATTTTATCATCCTTCGGTAGGTGATGATAAAATGAAGTCCAAATATGCTGCATCAGAGGAGAAGCATGAAAGGATTGTATCTTCCCAAAGGTCATCCTTTTTGGGAAAATCTGGAATTGGATATGATAATCCCACTCCTAAGGATGATAAGAAAAATGCAGTGAAAAATTCCAAAGGTAAGAAAACTCCTGTAGGTGATGGAGATAGGCCTATGAGGATAGTTTAAAGGAGTGATGATATGTGATATTTCTGTGGAGTTCATGGCCACACATAAAGCTTCTGTACAGAGGATCTGGAGTACATTTCAGGCTGTGAAAAGAGAAACATTAATAAATCTGAGAACAGAAAGAAGAATCATGAGAAATTAGAAAGAAGAGATTCTCAGAGGAAAGAAAATATTAGATGCTATTACTGCGGAAGAATGGGACACACCATGAGCATGTGTCAGGAAGCTCAGGAGAACAATATCAGAGAAAGAACTCAAGGTGCATCCACATCTCAGCAGAGAGATGATAAAATGAGGTATGCCTTTGAGGGAAAATGTTTTATATGTTCTCACTATGGGCACATGGCGAGACATTGCAGTAAGAAGAAATAAAGAAAGGGAAAGGAACAAGAAAAGAGATCTCCACCACAGGAAGTGTACAAGAAAGAATCCTATACTGGGAGACAAAGTGGTAAGGAGAAGAATACGCTTCAAGCATCGGGGAAATCACATGGAGCTGAATGAAAGGTGTATCAGTCACCTCCTATGTCACACTCACAACCTCTCTCTAAGAAAGAACATGACCAAGTCTGGAAGAAAAAGGGAGGAAATGCTACAGCTGTGAGTAAGGAGAAAGTGAATTCAGTGGAGGACCCACCACCAATGAAAAATAGGGTGGCGACTCATAAATCTGATAAAATGCAGATAAACAAAGAATGCATTGAAAAATTTGCAAGTCGTGTGCCACAACAAGCAGTGGAGAAAAGAGGAAGACCCTTGCAATGGTGGAAGAAGCAAGGGATGATGGAAAGAAAAGAGATTCCTACTCAGAGAAAGAATCAAGGGAAGTGTAATTTTGATGGAACATCAGAGACGGAGATGTGCATTCGTGGGTTTAAACCCCAAATGGTGAGAAAGGCCAGGTCTACAGAACGTTCATATCAGAAAAAGACTCAGTATTCAGGTAATGAATTCTTAGTCATATGGCCAGAGCATTTGAAGTTGGCCGGGCAGCTGGAGGAAGCTCGAAAGGAATGTGATGCACTCCACGAAAGAATCAAAGGGTTGACCCATCAGGATCAACCACTATCCTCGTCTTGAGGATTCAAGAAACGACCCCCTCTCCCTATGTATAAAAATGCTATTAACTAATGATTCATGTGTTTCAGGATCTAGGGAGATATGATCCAAGGGGAAGTGGCATCTAAGGATGCGAAGTGGATATGTGATATGCTCTACAGTTTCAATTGATACAAATCAGGTACCAGAGTTGAAGAAGAAAGGGAGCAACAGAGCACAACAGAATGTGATTGTGTTTTTAACTTTGTCTCTTGTTTCCTACACCGAGTTTCAACTCAGTAGGCTTAGAGATTTTGTTAATGGCTCAAATCTGAGTGGAAGATGAGGAAAAATAATGCAGGAGGAAAAGACGTGTTATGGGTCTAAACTGTTGGGCCTAACAACTTGAAGTGTTGCATAACACAGGGGGAGCATTCAAAAACAAAATCAGATGCCAGATCCATCAAGGAAATAATTGGATGACCCAACTCAAGTGTTGTCTATTGAGAGAAGACATACTATGGGAAAAGCAGCAGTGATCAAGCATTTCATGCTTATTTATTTTGATCTAACATTGTGGTATCAGCTGACTATTTTTAGGATACCAAGAAGCTGCGAGAAGAAGTTGAAAGGAATGATTTCATTGAACAATGAAATACAGAAAAGTAGCTGAAAGAAATGAAACCACTGAAAAATGATTCAGTGAACAATTTCCTGACGAAAGATTTGAGGAAGAAAGCAACACAGGGGGAGAAGAAGTTGTTGAGGGTAACTCAGAAGAAGATACTGATGATGAGTACAAGGAAGTAAAATCCTTATCTGCACAAAAGACAAATAATCAAGCTGAAATTGACAGGAAGAATATCATCAGTGATCAGTAAGCTCCAGTTCAGACAAGAAGAATGAAATCACTGCAGCAGAAATCACTACTATCATAGGTTGAGTCGAAATTCTTTGTTGATGCAGCTGAAGATGAAAATTGGGACATTCCATGAATGAAGAGATAGGTCAGAATTGAGAAGAATCAGACCTGGGAGATTGTTTCGAGGCGAGATGATAAAAACGTCATCATGACAAAATGGGTCTATTTAGACAAGATGAATGAATATGGAACGATGATTCGGAACAAATCACGAATGATGTGCAAAGGAGACTCCTAGATAGAGGGAACAGATGGTGATGAGACATTTGCACCAAATGCCAAGCAGCGAGATATCAAAGTAATCCCAAGGAGAGCCACATGCTTGCAGTGAAAAGAATAATTTGGTATATCAAGGGCATGGTGGAATTTGGCCTGACATAAAATGATAAATCTCAGACAGAGTTATTGGGATATACTGATGCAGACTGGGCCAGTTCAGCGGATAATAGGAAATCAACGTCAGTTGGTGCTTTTTATCATGGTGGATTGTGTATTTCTTGTCTTAGCAAGAAGCAAGATTTCATTTCATTGAGAACTGCAGGAGCTGAGTATATTGCGGCCACTCAAGCATGCACACAGTTATTGTGGATAAAGCAGCAGCTTGATGATATGGGAGTTGAAGTGAAGTCTCCGATCGTAATCCAGTGTGACAACTCAAGTGCTATAAATCTTAGCAAAAATCCCGTCCATCATTCAAGGACAAAGCACATTGAGATTAAGTATCATTTTATCAAGGAGAAGGTTGAGCAGGGAATCGTGAAATTGGAGTACGTGCCTACAGAGCTACAGGTTGCAGACATTCTGACAAAGGCCTTACCCAAAGAAGCTTTTGAAAGGAATTGACTGGCTCTAGGAGTTCAGTCGCTTCCCCACACTTGAAATAGTGTGGATATGGGACCATTCCCCCCCCCCCCTCTCCCCGAGGTATGGGGTGTTTTCCCTACTGTGCTAATGTGTTCTCTACTATGTTATAGACTACAAAGGATTGTCCTTTGGGTTCGTTGACAAAGGGGGAGAAAATAGTGTTTGTTAAAAGGGGAGAAAATAGTGACTGGGAGACAGTGTGGAGATTTGATAAATCATAATTGATACGGGGAGAAGCTGACAGGTGAAGCAGCCAGAAAGGGGGAGCAATGAGAAAGGGGGAGTTTTTAAATCTGACGATGCTATAAGTGATCGTTCAAAGCATAGGAATCACGACAACTGAGGATCGTGATAAAAGCAGAACAATGATGTTGGAATGGTGTGAGACGGTGTCCAGCTATCAACAATTGGTATCAAATTAGGAATTCACCAATTGGTATCAGTGTGGTTCAACAACTGGTTTTATTTTAACAATTGGTATCAGGGTGGAATCGACAATTGGGGTCTAACATGAAGTGATTCATTGATGAACTTTTCATACTACTCTTGTTTCTCACGCCGAGCATTGCTCATGTGGGCTTAGAGTACGTGTTAAGTGAATCCTTGAACGCTATCATAATCGCAAGGGGCGAATGGTGGTAGCGGCTGGAAGAAGACTCAGTGAGGTATCAAAGTGCAGAAAATCATTCTGAGCAAAATTGTGAAGAGTTGTCAACAAACCCAAAGGGGGAGATTGTTGGGCAAAAATCCCTCAAGGTAACATTGCAGTATTTTTGGGTTGATTGTGTTTGTTGACAAAGCACGTGTTTCATGGATATTTGTCGAGTTCCCGAGAAGTTGTTGACAATCCATGTTGACAAAGAACGATGACAAAGGAAAGGATGATCTGGAGGCGGTACAAAAAGAGCAGTACAAGGTGGCGCCGTTTCCCAGTGTTTTCCAAATTTTTGGGGTCCAAAATTTGGAGTTTGGTGAGCATCGCGAAAAGAGGATTTCCATGAAGAGCATAATTTAATATGGAAAAGGCATGAATTTCGCGAAGCTAGGATGCATGGTTTGGAAATCGCGAAGACCAGAAGAATGGAGGCGGTGATGCTTCGCGATTACGTCAAGCTTCGTGAACGGCAGAGGATGAAGCGCATTGCGGCGGAGAAGGGCTTTGCGAGAGAGCTTCGCGGCGAAGGCGTGAAGGAATGTTGGGCTTCGCGAGGGAGCTTCGCGGCGAAGGCGCGAGCCGCGAAGGTAAGTTGACGGTGATTCTTCGCGACTACATCAAGCTTCGCGAACGGAAAATTGCCGTGGAGCTTCGCGATTTGGAGAGAATTCCGGCAGAAACTTTGGAGCTTCGCGATTTGAGATGACGTGGCGTTGACTTCGCGTGGAAAGTTTGAGGGTCGGTGGAATCGCCTATAAATAGAGGCCGACCCCTTCGGGCGAAGTAGAGAGAATTTTCAGAGAAAATACTTTGCTCTCCATTTGCGAAGGTGGTTCGCGGAGCCAGTGTGCTTCGCGAAAGAGGTGCTTCGCGGCGGCTATTGTAGCTCCGCGAAACCTGTGAGCTCCGCGTTGGCTTACTTAGCTTCGCGAGGGTCATTGCTTTGCGACGGCTTGAGCATCGCGAGAGTGCTTCGCGAGGGAGCTTCGCGAGTGAGCTTCGCGAAAATGCAGGAGCTTCGCGAAGGCTTGTTTGAGCTTTGCGAAATTGGGAGCCTCACATTGTAGGGTGCTTTGCGAAGGTCATTCTAAAGGTTGTTTGCCCAGTGGATAGTGGCAAATGGGTATTCATCTACGGGTGAAAGATGAACTTAAACAGAGCATCTACATACAGAGAAAGATGCATTCATTCATGCAAATGAAGAGACCTACAGGTCTATAAACTGTGAGTGAATCCCTTCCAAGAGCAGTGAGCTTAGGAAGAGGAAGAAGGTGATCCTCTCCACCGGCAGTGAGCCAGAGAGAGAGAAACAGGGAGTGACCCTTGGGAAAGCAGTGAGCTGACCCTAAACTTTGTATAGGCAGTGAGCCTGGGCATAGAAGTGATCTAGCCCGAACTTTGTAATCCACAGCTAGTGAAGTCTAGTGGAATTTGGTACGAACCGGCAACTTGTCGGCGTATGCTCCTTAGACGTAGCCCTTAGCAGTGAACCAAGTAAAAATACATGTGTCAACCTGCTTACTTCCCTGCATTGCATTCAAAGCATCATCATCAGGTAAAGGAGACAAGTGATCACAGTAACCACACAAGTGCAAACAAAGTGACCCTTCTAATAAAGAGGTCAAGATCCAGTGGGGCAGGAAGAACTTTGAAAAAGAATATCCATACCCTGATTCACCCCCCCTCTCAGGTTATATAGGCCCCTATTGGCCCTAACACTTATAGATGTAACTTGTGTAATACATTTATTTATAAACTATAAAGATTAAAACATGAGAAGGGTGATCTCAAATACTCATTAAAGGAAAACATAAACCAAAATTTTTCATTGAATAAATAAGGCATGAATAATAAGGTTGAAAATAAATGAAAATAAACAAATTTCGTACAACTGATCACGTGAGCTCGAAACAAATACATGGATAAAAATTTGAATAAACACATGGACAACATTAACTGCTCTCATGGTGAAGAAATGCACACTTCCATAATTTTAAAGGATTTATTCTAATACATTATAAATTTCATGTCCTTATTCCAAGATATCTAATTACACTTAACAACACATCCAATACATATAAATAAATGGGTATTGGTACACTAAATACCCTTCCTAGTTAAACATCCTCTAACCTTTTATATGAAAAAAATAATTATCTTAATCAAAATTTTCAAAAACCTTATTCACACTTATGATCTTTTATAAAACTAATTTATAATCATTTATTATAAATATATTAGTAGTTTTTATTTTATTTTCGTCATCAGATATTATAATTTTTTATTTCATGTTTAGAACTAGTTCTTTAATGGTGGTGTCGATTCTTGGTAAAAAATTCAAATTTAATCATTCTAGGATAATTTTATGTAATGAAATAGATTCATTATAATGATTTATAATTTTCTAATTTTAATTCATAGTAATTTTAAATATGATTCATGGTGATATAGTTCGCAATGATATTTGTTCCATATTTTTATTGAATGATGGGTGATTTCTTATTAATGAGTTATATTACCATTATCATTATAGGATAAAAAAATTGTTAATTATTATTTTCTAATATCATGGAGGCCTTAGTCTGCACATACGCACAAAAGGCTCATTCATTTTCCATATATCAAGAGAAAGATAGGGAGTGATTTATAATCTAAAAATCTTAATAATGTCGTCAATATCATATTGATCATTTAAATATAATATTATTATATGAAAATTCACATAAAAAACAATTAAATTACATGATTTATGGAATAAATTAATTTATTCTAATTCTAACAACCTTTTTACATTTAGTGTTTTAAAGAATTAGGAAATATGTTAAATTAAAAAGTTTAAGTTTCCACAAAGTGTCTATTTTTTCAAAAAATATGTTCTTTATAAATACACACCTTCTTTAATAAGGGTAACTCCAATAACTAGAACTATGAAATTATTAATTTTCATACTCGTCATTAATCCATGTGAAAAACATTTTAAAACATAGGATGAGAAATTAATTCTTGATAAAAAAAATATAAAACAAAAAATCATTAATCCATTTATAAACCTTAAAAATCCATAAAAGTTTTACAGTTTCGTAATAAAAAATTGAATCTAAAATATCCATTTAATTTTTTCTAAAAATAACTTAGTTTTTAAATAAGGGTTAAAAAAATGTTTCATATCCATTCATAAAGGAAAACTAAAAATCATGATGTTTAATTGAAAATATGAAAACTCATGAATACCTTTCCTTGAAAAATAATCCTTTTACCCTTTTATTAAAAGTTCAATAACATTCACTAAATACATTACCATTTCCCCTTACCATATAAAATCAAAATATTTCTTTCAAAAAAATTGAAATCATATTAGTTGACATTAGTTGAGAAAGTAACCAAAAATATTACGAAGAAGAACTCTGGATATTTCAAATCTCAAAGAAATATTCAAAGAGTACAAGGGAAAATCAACAATACTCCCAAAGCACTTCGCAATGGAGTAACATCATGATCTACATGACTGATCTACATGACCGATATGTGTGAATGATCTATGCAACTGAGCTGCACAACAGAAGGAGTTTTATGTCCCTACGTAGAGTACCTGCGTGGCGGAGCGGCGCAAAATACCTATGTGGGCAATGCCTCTTCGACCAGGCCCCTCCATTCCTATAAATAGAACCCCTGGGCTCCCTATTTCGGGACTGACAAAAAGTGAAGGACTCTCTGAAGCTCCCATTGTGTATCTCTTTCGCTTAGATTTCCCAAATTGTCTTAGGTAACTCTCTAAACTACGAGAGAAGAGATATTTAAATTGGATAGGAATGATTTGAAGTTATTCACATTCTTCATCCATCTTTCATACCTACATGGTATACCTATGCAGTACACCTGCGTGCCATACCTGCGTGATATAACAACACGGGGTACCTACGCGATATACTTGTGTGAGGTACCTACACGGCCATCTCATGTACCCCTCTTAAAATCCATTCTTGGTAATGTATCTCTTTCCATGGTTCCCTTATCTGAAAGGGGCTAAGTTGAAGCCTCCACTGAAATATACTGACTTCTCAATCCTTTGGGTAAGTCACACTAGCGTGTCTCTTTTTTGGGTTTTTATTTCCACAGTTAGAGGTTTCCCACATTTATTCCACAAGGGGGTTAGGATTCATGAGATGTTTGTGGGTTTTTATATCCACACTCACATGAACCTTTCTCCCAGGAATAGTGTTCGGAAGTTCCCGTTTTGGAGGAGGGTTTGGGTACTGACCTCTCCCTTCTCAAAGAGGCAACTCGAAACCTCAGGTTCCTGATAGGGAAGGTAATATTAACCTATTTCATTTCTACGCAAGCATAGGAGATGTCTCCCTCTCCTACCAGTACCAATTTTAGGGCATCCATCCTGGTATAATCCCCTCACCTTCTCCCCTTCTTCCTTCAATTTGGACTCTTGTAAAAATGTGAATAGAATAGAGGAAAGGCTCATTGCCTTACCCGCTTCCACCATGGCCACCATAGGTGCACCCTCTTCCATCAGCATGGAAGAAAATATTTAAAGTGTGAATTCCTTTGTTGAATCTATGACATTTTCTTGTTTCTCACACCAAGAATGACTCACGTGATCTTAGAGATTTTTCATGATCAAAATGTTTACAAAATTGAATGAACTACAAGGTCTATGATTCCTGTTCAAACTAGGATACGTAGGAATCCCTTTCAAAGCCTGATCTCACTAGATATCCTCCTCAAGAATCCAACCCTAATTCCCTCAATATGGCCATCCTCTTTAGGATATAATCCCCAAATTCCATCCTCCAATCATTAAGGCATCCTTTTTAGAAATTAATCCCAAACTCATCCTCTCGAAGGATTATACTCTCCTATGAGACTTATCAAAATACGCAGGATTTGATTCCCATCCATATGGGATACGTAGGAAGCCTCCTTGAGGTTCAAACCCAACACTTCAAATCAACCCTATTCTCTTTGGGCCATATTCCAAATAGGGTCTGATCTTACATGGAAACCCATATCCCTTCTATGTTCATTGGGCTACCGAAGCATAAGTCCCACACTACATTTCAACTAAGCACCTTCTTTTTAGAGGTCATTTTCACATGACCTTAAAAGGTATGATGTGTCACATTCATTGGCACCGAACTACGCGGGTTCTGGTTCCCTTCACAAGGATACGTAGTTGCCCATTTTTACGAGCACTATCCCAAGATCAAAACAAAGCTTCGTCTCCCTGGATGAACATAAATTCCAGAGTGCCCCACTGAGTGTCTTAAAAATCATTATCATCACAACGATGATTAAAATAATCTCTAATTAGTATATTAAAGGATACCATTTATGGAAAACATTGAATACTTATGGATATTTCCATTAATGAAGAAACTTGAATACATACTGATGATTCTAAAATTTTTACACATGTTAATAATTTATAATAAATTCCATGGGATATTATGATATACTTTGTGAATTAACAAGGATTCATAAAAAATATTTTCATTTTAGAAAGAGAGTCCTAGAGTAGACAATAATTCCCCCCCAATAGGGTGTGATGAGTCCGACCTCTCATCCTCTCGACCAGTACACGTTCTTAAGTATTGTAAAGGTCAAAACATAAAGAACACTTGCCATTGGAAAGTAGGTTCTCTTTGGATAAAGAACTGTTGGAAGTTTCCGATTCCATAAATAAATCCAATGGAAACCGCATAAAAATAGTGATTATTAAAACTGGAATTCAGATTTCATGGACCTACGAAACAAAAATGGTGAACCCAACATGAATCCTTAACCAAGTTAATAATGTTACCCACCGGTTAGGCCCCTATCAGTTGATAAAGGAAGGCCAGACAACGGAATTAATCACAAATGTATCCATTTGAAAAGATGTTGCTTTAATTTATTTTTTTGTTATTAGTTTTCCAAAGAATTCCCTTCAATCCAAATAATGGCATTCTCTAAAACCACATATGTGAACTTCCCAACTGCTGCTCAAGCTGGATCTTCATCCACGGGAAGGACATTATCACCAACCCTGCATCTTCAACATTGGGTCTCTAATGTGCCGGTGAAGGAATATTGCCAGCACAGTACAATCCCGACATTGGAGGCTGCTCGACAGGCCCTCTTGGTCAACACCAATCCTCGATCATCTGGCCAACAATGAGAAATGATCAAGAAGAAAGTGGTGCCAACCACCGTCTCCTACCATTTTGGGTCCATATCTTCGAAACGCAACAACCAATCCCTCCCATACTATAGGGAGGTTGATCAAGGTGTCACTCAAGGCCTCAATTCAAGAATACAAGAGTCCTTCCTAAAGAATCCCACTGGAAATTTTCTCCAGAATCATGTGGTAGTGTACCCACAACATGATGGGTGTGTTGCCTCTAGATATTCGTCCCAGGTCTCTTAGACTCAGGCACGCAAGACGAATCTCTAGGAACAATGTCAAGTCAATAGGGAGAAGGTTCTCACCAAAGGATCCAACGTAAAATCCCATCAATTTAACTTTATGGAAAACAACGAGCGGGTACACACACCCGTTCGTTCTAATTTTTCTATTAAGTAGGCTTGTCTGATAACAACCCACCAATCCCACTAGATAAACCTGGAGGAGTACTCTGATCAGTCACATACACCTGTTTACAATCAACAATTATGTCAGTAGTCTTGTCTTCCAATATTAAAGGAAGTCTGTCAACCATATTTGATGGGAAACAGTCATCAGGTACATACACTTTCCCATGTTCATCAAGCATGCCAACAATCTCGTTTGGTAGCACCTGGCGAAGTCAGGCAGAAAGCTTTGATGACAAACATGGAGTAGACTCAACTCTTCGCCCCTATACATGAGTACTGTCAATACCCATTGACAGAAAAAGGAGGACAGGAGTAGGCACATAAACCTACTCTAGATACGGAATGGACCTATATTCCTGTTCCAGCTTTTGAAGTCACCAAACATGTCTTATCAATGGTGAAAGGGCATACCCACATCCCTGCCC
The DNA here is from genome assembly GCA_963277665.1 of Viscum album. Taxonomy (NCBI): domain Eukaryota; kingdom Viridiplantae; phylum Streptophyta; class Magnoliopsida; order Santalales; family Viscaceae; genus Viscum; species Viscum album. The sequence continues at coordinate 230,706,751 of OY728125.1, forward strand.
ATATTCTGGAAGCACTTTTGGAAATTTTAACAAAAACTTAAGAAATATTTGGGGAACAGATAGAGAATTGCATTTCACTGCACTCCAAAATCAGAAAAGTCCACCAAAAGTGGTTTCATGAAATGTTATTTCCCATGGCTGTCCCCAATCAATAGGTTTTGTATGTAATCAAATGTACTCTTAAGAATAGGCCTCAACCATTTCTCATCAGAATCAGGCCCAAAGAAAAGAAGTCCTTGAGTTACCTTTACATCAAGTCTTTGAGAATCCTGAGTAGGCATCCCATTTAGAGGATGTTAGACATCATAGAATGAAAATTTCTGAAATAGCACAGCAATATTCTGAAATAGGTTATTTAAATGATTGTTGGATGATGCACCCAGCTAATGTACGAACCAAAATACCAAAAATCTGAAGGGAAGTTGCATGAATTTCATCTATAGCAGTTCAAGAATCAGCTCATCTTGCAAGGATGGCTGCTCATCTAAATCAATCTTCAAATTCATTAAGAAATGTTCATAGATTTGATAAAGAAGAATAGGAACAGCCCCAGACTGCAGGTCTGTGTGCTTTTTCACATCTGCAATCCCCTTCTCAACGAAAGTTAGTTTTCTCCCAATCAGAGAAGAAGCCACAAGGAAAGCATACAACTGAACTATCCAATGATTCCCTTCAGGTTACTATCCACCAAACAGTTCTATGAAATTTATCATATAGGAGAACATGGTCTCATGGAAGACAAAATGGAATACGATCTAGAAGAAGCACTGATAGAATTCCATTGATGCATTATGCATCGGTAAATGTCATTAACACCATTGTAGAAGATCCTTTATGAAATAAGACCAGTTCGGGGGAGTTAGAAGATGAAGATCTTGTCCATAATATGGTACACACTGAAGAAAATGGAGAAGGAGTGAGTACCTAAAATCAGAGGCTTGCCCAGAATCTAGGTATGCCTTCAAATAACCAACTCCCCCCTCTCTGAAAGGCATCTAACCAGGGGAAAGGAAAAAAGTCAGATTGCATATCACTTTTGCATTGGAGAAGGTCAATTTATTTCTCTTGAATAGAGATTTTCATAGCAATAATATGAAATTAAGGAGTGTAAAAGACTCAAGACAAAGTTACTTTTAAACAACATTTCTGTTAGATGTACTCCCCAGGAAAGTCCTCAACTTGCAAACCCTGTTGAAGCTCCTCAGCACAGAGGGTTTATAGTAACTACAGATGCAGATAATGAATTCCCTCCATTGGGTACAGAATCATGGTAGGACTATATACATCCTAATGGACCTATTCCAATGGGTTATCTAAGACAGATATCATCACCACCATCAGTGGTCTTACCAGTCGGTGCACCAGCTCAAGCTCCAGTTGCTACATTTTCACAGAATCCAGCTCATCTGGATATTCCCCAAATTCTTATGAATATAATTGTGACATTAATGACCTGATTGGAGGCTATGGAGGAATGATGTGCACCAGTTCAGCCAGAAAATAGAGCTTACCCAGAATGGGTGGATGCAATTCCTCCCCCACCAAATTTTTTGAATACCACATTCCCAATTTTCAATGGTTTAGGAGATCTAGAACAACACTCAACACATTTTGTTTCTTGTTGTGATCTTATGAAGGAAACTTATCAACAATAAGAATCAGTTAAGCTTAGGTGTTTTGTGTAGTCATTACAAGGACCAACTTTTGTCTGGTATATAAGTTTGCAATCTTGATCAATTACTGGATGGGAAGATCTCCGTTAGAAATTCCTTCTTCAATTTAGCTCAATTCTACCAAAGATTACAGTTTTTGATCTTACAAATTGTAAACAATGAGAGAATGAATGAGTTTTAGATTTCATTGCTCGATGGAAGGGATTAACATATTCCTTAAGTTTAGCACTACCTAAAGAAGATTTGCTGCTAATTTTTGTGGAAAATATGCATGATGAATTATGCATTCCATTGATCCCTATGAAATACATAGGTAGGTTTCAAGACCTTACTTCAATTTCTCAGTAGATAGAAGTCTCTGTTATAGAAACTAATGCTAAAACTCTTGTAATTCCATTAGTTCCCTAAAAAATAATAGGAAAGGCAGAAGCTTCTAAAGTCACACTAAAACAAGCACTTCTTCCTGCTTCTACTTCAAGACCCTCATCATACTGAAGATCTCCACCTCCTGAGTATCAACAGCAAATATTGTCTCAATAAGATTATCAAAGAGATCAAAGGCAGAAACAGTTTGAGGAATTAAAGAATAAAGTTTATTCTTTCAAGAATGATCATGTTCCTGGTTATTTCATCTCATCCTTAGAAAATAATTTGGTTCAATTACCAAGGCCGAAGAAGACAAATAAAGATGGAGATGAAGATCATCCAAATTATTGTCCATTTCATCAGAAGTTAGGAAACCCCATTCAGGAGTGCTATGTTTTCAAATACCTACTGCAAAAGATGGTGGCCTATGGACAAGTGAAATTGAAAATCTCATCAACTCAAGTAACATGTGTTAGTGCTACCAATCCAGAAGAAGGGGGGGAATGGGAGAAGGTTAAAAGTAAAATCATGAAAAAATATTATGATTGGATGATTAAGAAAATGATTAACCGGACTCATAATATTTTACGAACACTGTTGAAACAATCAATTGTGTCTTTTACCACTCCTCCCACAGCAAAACCATCTTCATCAAAAGTTCAATCCTCAAAGAATCAAAGTGATGATAAAGAAAAAGATAAGTTAGAAGAAGACGAGCTCATATCAAGGACAAAGTTGTCCTTGACCCTTGAAGATTTTATGTCATCTACTTCAAAAGAACGGGTACTGCCCCGCCAAATGGTATAACCAGAAGTAACCTGTCAGGCAGAATCCTCATCAGACGAAGAGTTGATCTTTGGTTCTATTAATGTTATCCATTTAACAGATCCTTATGCCAATAGTGATTCTAATTATAGTGAGCTAGAATTACTTGTACCTAATTGTGAAACAAGAGGTAGGGGAAAAGGTCAATGATATAGGGGAAGAGGTGGTAATTCTAGAAACCACCATCTTAATTTTACCCCTACTCGAACCATATATGTGGTAGAAACTCATGGAAGGGCCCTTCAACGGGCACAACAAGGGCAAGGAGTTTCTCCCATGAATGGCAAGCTCGATTCTAACACAATTATTTTGGAAAACCAGTTAGAAGACACACCATCTTCTTCTCAGCAACTAAATAGACCTAGTCAGTCCAATTTACCAAAGTCAGTATTATTCCCAACTTCTTCTTCAACACAAAGCACATTTACAACAGAAGCATCAACATCCAAAGAACCTTCAAAACCACATCTCCATGCTGGGAAATGCAGACCTTTGGATCAAAAGTATGATGTCTTGAAACAATTGGCCCATGTACTAGCCAAGTTGTCAATACTGGATGCTTTGAATCTATAAAAATATCTACGAGAGGCATTCAATGAAGTTTTTTCAAGTCCTCAAAAATTTGAAACTGAGGTTGCTGCTACCGAGGTTTATCATATAGAGAATGATCTTGCAGAATTTCATGCAGTCATCTATTATACAGATGAAGATAAATACCATGCGGTGCATAGTCATATCAGAACATTGTATTTATCTGGAAAGGTCAATGACATCCACATTTGATGAGCCATCATAGATAATGGCTCTGGAGTCAATATCATTCCTATTTGTACACTTTGTCAATTGGTTCTGAAAGAATATGACTTATCTCCTTTGGCTTTAATGTTGTAAAGATATGACAATAATGAACAAGAACATCTGGGTGAAATCACACTCAGAACTCAATTTGAGGATCTTATGTCTAATTCTGATTTTATGGTTCTTCATCAGGACACAGCCTTTAATATTCTGCTTGGATGGCCTTGGTTTCATCAACATGCGGCCATAATTTCATCATACAACCAATGTCTGAAATACTGTTTCAATGGTAAAATCAGGACATTGTATGGTGACAAGGATCCATTCAAAACATGTGAATCTCAATACATTAAGGCAGAGTTTTATCACATAAAAGGAATGAAGACCATGATGAAGTAAATAAGAAGAGTTAATGATCCAAATGGACTGGAAAAGATTCCAGTAAATCCATTCATACATTTGAGTACAGATTATGTGCTACCCATAAATAAAATTAAACGGGTAAAACCAAATTCAAAGTGTTGTCCAATAGTTTCCATAATGTTAATTACAGCAACTGATCCTGACAACATGGGAGAAATTATTGATACACAAAGCAATGATGGAATCTTAATTGAGATGTTTTAATTTCATCTATTGAACTACAACGAGCCTCTACTTCATTGATTAGAATGGATTAAATTGTAATAATGTTATGGGAAGACAAAGATGTTGATTCTTAATCCATAAATCCCTCTTTACTTCCATGAGAAGACCCTTAGACATCAGTAGGTTCAGATATGGTGGCCACTTCTCCAGGATATTTAAATACTGACACCTCATCTAACTCTAAGAGAATTGCCTCATTATCTACTATGAAAATAGAAACAGAAGAGGTAAAGTATAATTAGAAAGAAGAGGAAGATCTCGGGGACGATCCTCTAGTATTTGAAGAATGTGTCTCTACCACTGTGGATGAACTCAGAGAAATAAATCTAGGTACAAAAGCATATCCATTCCCTACTATAATTAGTGTGTCCATGACCTATGAAGAACAAGAGGTGTATACTTCCTTTCTAAAGAAACATAAAGACATATTTTCTTGGAATTATATGGAAATTATAGGTCTTAATCCTGATATATCCACCCATCATTTGGTTTTTCTAGAAGAACATCGTGGATTCAAGAAAGCAACGAGGAGAACACACCCAACTCATGCCTCTAAAATAGAAGTTGAAGTTGATAAGCATATAAAAGATAATTTTGTTAGTGAAGTTTAGTATCAAAAATGGATGGCCAGTATTAACCCAGTGAAAAATAAAAATTGGGAAATTAGAGTCTGCATTGATTTTAGGGATCTTAACTGGAATTGTCCTAAAGATGATTTTCCAGTTCCAATTACAGAACTTCTAATTGATTCAACAGCTGGTTACGAAGCTCTTTCTTTCATGGATAGATACATTGGGAATAATAAAATCTGAATGGCTCCATAGGATGAAGAATCTATAGCCTTCAAAGCCCCTAAAGGTGTGTTCTGTTATCGAGTAATTCCATTTGGCTTAAAGAATGCAGGTGCAACATATCAATGTGACATGCATCATGTCATTAAACCCTTATTAAGTAAATTTGTTGAATGTTATGTGGATTATTTGGTAGTTAAATCTAGACAATGTTACAATCACTTGGCTGATTTGGATACCATATTCAATAAACTTCAGCAACACAGTTTGAAGATGAACCCCATGAAATGTGCTTTCGGGGTAACCTTAGGAAAGTTTCTTAGATTCGTTGTACGCCATCATGGTATCAAAGTTGATCCTGAAAAAACAAGATCAATCCTTGGTATGTAACCTCCTCAAAATTTGAAAATATTAAGAGGACTTCAAGGAAACTTGGACTATATTCGGTGCTTTATCACCAATTTGGTTGGAAAGTGTTTTCCCTTCACCAGATTAATGAAGAAGGGAGTTACTTTCCAATGTACCAAATATTTCCCAGAATCTTTTGATACCATCAAGAAATATCTATTGAGTCCACCAGTATTGATGCCATATGTTGAAGGAAGACCACTTATTCTCTATGTGACGGCTTTAGAACGATCACTAGGTGCCTTCCTCACCCAAAAGAATGATGATGGGAGTGAAAATATCCTTTACTATCTCAATATCACTATGCTTGATGTAGAAACTCTCTATTAATGTATTAATAAGTGCTTCCTGGAATTAATCTTTGTAGTTCAAAAATTGAGACATTGTATGCAACATCATAAGGTCCAATTGGTATCTCGTAATAACCCACTCAAATTTATCCCCAGTCGTCATATGCTTACTCGGGGTCTGGAATGGTGGGTGGTTATTTTGCAATAGTTTGGTATCCATTTTGTGCCTCAAAAGGCAATAAAGGGTCATTCTCTGTATGATTTCCTTGTTGAACATCCATATGTGGAAGATACACCATTTAATACTAAACTTCCTGATGAAGAGTTCTTCTCTAATCAAGATAATTCTCAAACATGGGAAATGTATTTTGACAGTGCTTCTATAATTCCAATAGGGAAGAGGCTGGAAACCCATAAACTCAATAAGGTTGTATTAGGAATTGTACTTATTTCCCCAGAAAAGGAAGTATTGCATTATTATTTCCTATTATCGGAAGGTGTTACCAATAATAAAGCAGAATATCAATCTCTAATCACAGGTTTGGGATTAGCCCTTCAGGTGTCGATGGATCATTTAAAGATAAAAGGAGATTCAAAATTGGTAATCGAACAAATAAATGGAGAATAATATATCTGAAAAGAAGAGTTAATTCCTTTGTGTGATTACGTCACAGAATTGATGCCTGAATTTCCCATAGAGCCAACATTGTCCAATCTCCCACAATCACAAAATTCCCAAGCAGATGCACTGGCTAATGCAGCTACAGCCTTGGCAGATCCAAATCAGGATGAGACAGCTATCAGCATAACCCATTTCTGTGTAGTATCACCTTTTTTTCAAGCCATAATGGGGGAAAATTAATGAAATTTTCCATATTTCTGAACCATATGGTCATACCATGGGATGGAGAACATCCATCAGGGAATATCATCAAAATGGGGCACTTCCATCATATAGGGATGAGAGAGAATGGATCTAATGATGAGCGGCCAATTTTACTCTTTATGATAGTCCAGACCACCAAAATATCCTTTACAAGTGAGTCTTTGATGGAATTCTCCTCATATGTATTAATGGAGAAGAGATCACAGTTGTCATTAAAGAAGTGTATTCAGGAGATTTTGGTGCCCACCAATCTGGGCATAGACTCTCTGATCATACTCAAAGGATTGGATACTTTTGGCCTTCAATGATGCAGTATTGTACAGATTTAACTAAAAAATTTCATCTATGTCAGGTAAATTCTAACTTCATTCATCATCCCCCAGAGTTGCTGCATACAGCTAAATAATCATGGACATTTTCCATATGGGGAATGGATGTGGTAGGACCTTATCCTCCAGCCATGGCTAAGAAGTTCAAGTATATTCTCATTGATGTTTACTTCTTCTCTAAATGGGATGATGAAATACCTCTCATGGAAGTCAGAGCCAAAAGAATTGTTAGTTTTGTCAACACTAATATCATCACCAGATTTGGTGTCCCTCGTACTATTTAGATGGAAAATGGAACCAATTTTTGTTCTGCAGAAGTAGAAAATTTATATCAGGAACATAATATCAAGTCCAACCACTCATCTTGCTATCATGTGGTAGCCAATAGACATATAGAGGCCTTCAATAAGACTCTATAAAATATACTCGAAAAGATATAAAGATAATAAATCATGGCCTGATAGACTCTTGAATGCATTATGGGCTTATCGAAGAACTACCCATACTGCTACCCAAGAACTCCGTATACATGGGTATATGGAACCGAAGTAGTTTTTCCAATTGAAATACAATTTCCTTCACATAGAGTTGAAATTTGTGATCAATTGTCTATTGATGAAAGATCTCGGAAATGGTTCAATGAGCTGGAATGATTAGACAAGAAATTATTTCATACTTTGAATTATCTAGAAGTCTATTAGAACAGAATAGCATGAGAATTTAATAATAAAATTATCCTTTGTTCATTCCTTCAAGGAGAATAAGTATTTTTCCTTAGGAATCCAATGATACCAAGAAATAAACCTCCAAAACATGAGCCAAAGTGGGAAGTACCTGATTCCATACATAAGGTTTATTCAAATAGTGCCTATGTTTTAATCTCAATGGATGGAGAGCTCATTACAAATACAACCAATTTGAGATTCATTAAGAAATACATTACATAATTACCATCTTCATCCTTACCACAAGACATTAAACTCCGTGGAAATATAACTCCCTCGTTCTTCTTTTGTGTCACCTTTGTATTATAGAATAGATCCTTACTACTCCTTGTTTATCAAACCGAGCATAGTTCAAGTGAGCTTCAAATTGGGTAAAAGGTTTCTATATATAAGTAAGGTGTCTCAATTCCTTATGGGGGTGAAAATGTCCTCACTATAAGAAATTAAACTACACAGTATAATGTCTTTGTTTCAAGACTTAAAACTGCACAACCCCCATGTCCTAGTTGCAAGAAATTAAACTTCATACCAACCATAAGCGTCCATGATGCATGACATTAAAGTGCATAGCATCTTCATCCTTATCGCATGGCGCTAAACTACATGACATCATTTGTAAAACTAACATTTTCTTTATAAAACGTTATAATCTTCTATAAGAAAACTTCATTGACATCATGACTACTCCTTAGTAGCACATTAGTCCTTCTCTTTCCTATGTCGGAGCCATATCTTCATAGAAACCATGATTCAAGAACTATGTAGGGCTTGATTCTCATTTTTAATGAGATACATAGAGACACCTAAATCTATAATTTTGGGCCTAGCCACTATCACAAAATATTTTTATTTTCATTTCTCCTCCTATATAAGAATCAGATCTATACACAGTGTTTCTATAAGATATATGATTTGGTATGTATACCAATTTACGTCTTGAGATTTTTTCCATTCTCTCAAAACGTGTCAAATCCCCCATTCTTCATTCCAAAATTGATTAACGTGATGAATTATGGTTTAACGAACTATATACGGCTTGATTCTCATCTGTTTTTTAGAGATACATAGAGATGCCTAGATCTCCAATCTTGGGCCTAACCATGATAAAAACCCCTTTATTTCTTGTATAAGGATCAAATCTGCATAATAAATGTTTTATAAACTATGTATGAATTAATTCTTTACCTGGTGAGACATATAGTAACACTTGGGTATTATCCTTTAATCTAGATACAATATGTCCTTCTTTTCACATCATTTTATCTTCTTCCTTACCATATGATGTTAAACTGTATGGAAATATAACACCATCATTCTTCATCTATGTCACCTTTTCAATATAGAAGAGACCCTTAATACTCCTTGTTTCTCACACCAATCATAGCACAAGTGAGCTTAGGAATTGGGTAAAATGTTTCTTTATATAAGTAAGGTGTTTCAATTCTATATGGTGGTGCAAATGTTCTTACTGCGTGACTTAAAACTGCATAGTATAATGTCCTCACAGCATAACTTAAAACTGTACATCACTATATTCATTCAGTGGAAACAAAGAGAGTCTCCATTTTACATATGAGTTAGATCTATGTAAAGGACATAATACTCATGGCCAATATTGGTTCAAATATTTCTCATATGAATTTGGCATAACCCGTTCCATATTTTACACTCTTAATCATGAATATTTTCATATTTTCATAATCATTCTTACAATTTCTGGTGAGAGGGTTTACAATATTTGAGAACACTTTTTCCTGACTATGCATCATGTGCCCTTTGGAGGGCTTTCATAAGTTGCCTACATAATAGGCTGGTCTACCAAAAGATGTTTTTATTTGGCTATGCAGCATATACCCTAGTTGGATCTACATAATACAGCCCCATAACGGGTTTTTCAAATAAAGGTAACTTTTTTCTTGGTTATAATATATTTTTTTCATTTAATATTTGATAACAATATACATGAATCTGTAGTTTAAAACATTCATTAAAGTATACTTTTCCCATTATCTTTCTCGCAATTCTGAAAATCATCAAGACCATGATTTACACATTTCCCTCACCATGTGTTCAATGAACTATGAAATAACCTTGAAATCACTTGGCCACATGTTATATATTGTTTCCATTTCTAGTCCTAGTAGTACGACCTAAAACTATATACATAATATCTTTTACGTTTAAGTCAGACCTTCGTAAAAGTCATATTCCTCCAATCCATTGAATATCTTGATTAGAAATACCCCTTTCATATTCAGGTACATTCCTCCCTAATAAAACCTATGTGCTTCAGAAAATTTGAATCTCCATAAACTTTCTTCGACTTTTAGCAATAGAGCGTCAAACTTCTGAGAGCTCTTTTGCCTAACTATACAGTACGATCCCTTAGGCGGCCATGCATAAGTTGCCTACATAGCAGGCATGTCGGTTAAAAGATGGCACTATTTGGCTATGCAACATATTCCCCTGTTGGTCTTTCATAACGCAAGCCCATAACGGGTTTGTCATATAATGGTAACACTACTGGAAATCATGCTTTTCCCAACGCTTGTATACCAACGGTTCTTTGAAACCATTGGTATAGGTAATCTTTACCAACAGTTTTCATAAACCATTGGCAAAAATCTGTAAAAATTGTGTTTTCCCAATGCTTTGATGAAACCATTGGGAAAAATGGGTAAAAAAGAGTTTTCCCAATGGTTTAGTGAAACCGTTGGGAAATATGAAGACTCATATACCGACGGTTCAACAGAACCGTTGGTATATATGGTATTAAGAGGTTTTTCCCAACAGTTTTTTGAAACCGTTGGGATAAAATAACTTTCCCAATGGTTTTTTAAAACTGTTGGGAAAGAAAATCCCCAAATATCATCGATCTGCAACTCCAGACATCTCGAAAATTTTTCCCTAACCGAGACCTGGACGCACCCTCTCAAAGGTTTGCCTCTAAATCTCGACGCAAACGCTACTTCCCAACACAACAGGTTTGGTTTCCAACGATTTTTTCTTCCCGTTTAAATCGGTATGTTTGAGTTCATTTGTTTTAGATTTGTTCTTCCAATTTAAATCGGTTCATGTGTGTTAATTTATTTTAGATTTGTGTATTATGATCCCCTTATAAAAATAAGTCATATATAATATTTGGTTATGGTTCGAACCCTACTTCCCAACCTGCTCTAGAGGGTGCTAACTCTAATTTCCAGCAGGAAATCTATCTTTAATTCAAGAAATTATTGTTCTTCCATTCTAAATCGGTAGGTGTGCCTTCATTTATTTTAGATTTTTTTGTTCCATTTTTCTACAATGTATTGTGTATTATTATTCCCTTATGAACACAATCAATATATCATTTTAGGTTGTGGTTTTGTTGTGATTTATCTGTATTGAATAATTTTGCTTGATATTAAAGAGGTCAATATGATCCTGAGTTATTTTATCCTTGATTTATTTTAAATTTAAGGTCTATTGACTTGATTTCGTTGGTTAGCCATAAATACAGTTAGGGTTGTCCAGGTGGGGTGGGGGGGGATGGGTTTTCTAAGTAGGGTGGGGGTAGGGATGTCCAAGTGGGGTGGGGGGGGGGGGTGGGTTGTCCAAGTGGGGTGGGGGTAGAGCTGTCCAAGTGGGGTGGGGGGGGGGTTGGGTTGTCCAAGTGGGGAATGAAGATCATTAGAGTGTTGGATAAAATTTGGTTGCTACAAACAATGTGACAATCGGCTTGTGCAACGCGGCCTAAGTTACAACTTGCAGGTATTATACTTTATTTTTTTTGGAGGGTTTCAGTGTAAATGCATTTTGGAATGATCATTTCTATTCATTGTCTTTTAGGTTTTTTTTGACAGCCGAGGGGAAAGGGTGGGGTCTGTAGACAATGGAGGATATGTAGAAGGGTGACATTATGGGAAATTACATCCTAAATTTTTGCAACATTTCCATAGTATCTAGCATCTAACCAAATGGCATCTTTGCCCTTCAAGCTCCCCGAACCCCGATTGTGATAGGGGTTTGGGGAGCTTGAAGGGAAAAGAGGCCATTTCTCCGAAATATTCACACACAATATCACCCTTCAACATATCCTCCAATGTCTGCAGACCCCACCCTTCCCCTTATCTGTCAAAAGAACCTAAAAGACAATGAATAGCAATAATCATTCCAAAATGCATTTACACTGAAAGCCTCCAAAAAAAATTACAATACCTGCAAGTTGTAACTTAGGCCGCGTTGCACAAGACGATTGCCACATTATTTGTAGCAACCGAATTTTCTCCAACACTCTAATGATATTCATTGCTTCATGTCTCTTATACTCTTCCAGAAACTCTTCTCTAAGAAGGTCAACTATCGTGTACGCATACTCACCTTCAAATTCATGGGTTCAAGTACAAGGCACGGATGAAGATAAACAATTTCCAAAACAATTTGACCAATGTAATTTTTTAATTGTACCCTTATGCTTTGAAGTGTCAACCCTGTCTCAATCCGAGGCCTGGTGTGACCACCAACAATTGAAGTGTCTCAGATTTATTTGAAATGGACAACATTTTAATTGAAAAAAAATACTGGCATACGGAAAACTGACCAAATGCATTCAGATTCTGTTGAAACTTTCGGACAACATTCTATGAGTCATTTGTGACATGTACAAGTCAACCCCGCCTCAATCCGAGTTCAGGTGTGACCAGCACCACTCAAAGTGTCTCAGGTTTATTTGAAATAGACAACATTATAAATGAAAACAAAAACTAACATACGGAAAACCGACTAAACACATTAATATTCAGATAAAACTTTAGGAAAAAGATCCATGGGTCATATGTGATGTGTACATGTAAACCCAGCCTCAATCTGAGGTGCGGAGTGGCCGACACCACTCAAAATGTCTCTCTATAGTTTAAAATGGACTTCATTTTAATTGAAAACAAAAACTGACATACGGTAATCTGACCAAACGCATTTGGATTCTATTGAAACTTTAGGACAACTATCCATGGGTCATATGTTATTTGTTCGAGTTAATAGTGCCTCAATCGGAGTTGTAGTGTTTCTGGGATCACTCTAAGTGTCTCACTTTTGTTTAAAATGGACAACATTTTAAGTACATACAGAAAATCGACCAAACATATTCTGATTGTGTTTCTACTTTAGGACAATGATACATGGGTCATATATGGTGTGAAAGAGTCAACCCCACCTCAATCCGAGGTGCGGTGTGGCCGGAACTGCTCAAAGTGTCTCTCTTTAGTTTAAAATGGACTTCATTTTAAGTGAAAACAACAACTGACAAACGGAAAACTGACCAAACGTATTTGGATTATATTGAACCTTTAGTACAACGATACATGGGTCATTTGTGACGTGTATGAGTCAACCTCACCTCAAGCCATGGAACAGTGTGTCCGGAACCACCAAAATTGTCTCTCTTTCATTTAAAATAGACTTCATTTTAAGTGAAAACAAAAAATGACATTTGGAAAACCAACCAAATGCATTCAGATTCCGTTGAAACTTTAGGAAAACAATCCATGGGTCATATGTTACATGTAAGAGTCAACCCCATCTCAATCCGAGGCCTGGTGTAACTGAAACCACTCAAAGTGTCTCGCATTTATTTTAAATGGACAACATTTTAATAGAAAACAACCACTGGCATATGGAAAACCAACTAAACACATTCGGATTCAGTTAAAACTTTAGTAAAACGATCCATGGGTCATATTTGATGTGTACGTGTCAACCCAGCCTCAATCTGAGGTGAGGAGTTTCCGACACCACTTAGAGTGTCTCTTTATACTTTAAAATTGACTTCATTTTAATTGAAAACAACAACTGACATATAGTAATCTGACAAAATTCATTCGGATTTTGTTGAAACTTTAGGAAAACGATACATGGGTCATATGTAATGTGTTTGAGTCAACCGCGTCTCAATCCAAGTCGCTGTGTGTCCAGGATCACTCTAAATGTCTCTCTTTTGTTTAAAATGGACAACATTTTAATGACATATGGAAAACCAATGAAACGCATTTTGAATCTGTTGATGCTTTATGAAAACGATAAATGGGTCATATATGATGTTTACGAGTCAACCCCACCACAATCGGAGGTGGGGTGTGGTCGGCACCACTCAAAGTGTCTCTCTTTAGTTTAAAATGGACTTTATTTTAAGGGAAAACAACAACTGACATATAGAAAACTAACTAAACGCATTCAGATTTGGTCGACACTTTAGGAAAACGATCCATGGGTCATATGTGACGTGTACGTGTCAACCCAGACTCAATCCGAGGCGCGAAGTGGCCTACACCACTCGAAGTGTCTCTCTATAGTTTAAAATGGACTTCATTTTAATTGAAAACAACAACTGATATACGGTAATCCGACCAAACGCATTCAGATTTTGTTAAAACTTTAGGACAATGATCCATGGGTCATATGTGACGTTTTCTAGTCAACCGTGCCTCAATCCGAGTATCATTGTAGCCGAGATCACTCTAAGTGTCTCTCTTTTGTTTAAAATGGTCAACATTTTAATGACATACAGAAAACTGACCAAACACATTATGAAGGTGTTGATGCTTTAGGAAAATGATACATGGGTCATATATGATGTGAATGAGTTAACACAGCCTCAATCCGAGGCATCGTGTGGCCAGCACCACTCAAAGTGTCTCTGTTTAGTTTAAAATGGACTTCATTTTAAGTGAAAACAACAACAGACATAAGGAAAACTGACAAAATGAATTCAGATTCTATTGAATCTTTAGTACAATGATCCATGGATCATTTGTGATGTGTATGAGTCAACCTCGCCTCAATTCGAGGCATGGTGTAGCTGTAACCACTCAAATTGTCTCTCTTTTTGTTTAAAATAGACTTCATTTTAAGTGAAAACAAAAAATGACATACGGAAAACCAACAAAATGCATTCATATTGTGTTGAAACTTTAGGACAACGATCCATGGGTCATATGTGATGTGTACGGGTCAACCCTGCCTCAATCTGAGGCTTGGTGTGGTCGTCACTAATCAAAGTGTCTCTCTATAGTTTAAAATGGACTTCATTTTAATTGAAAACAACAACTGACATACGGAAAACCAACCAAACGCATTCAGATTCTGTTAAAAATTTAGGAAAACATTCCATGAGTAATTTTTGACATGTACGATTAAACCCCCCCCCCCCCTCAATCCAAGTCCAGGTGTGGCAGACACCACTCAAAGTGTCTCAGGTTTATTTGAAATAGACAACATTTTAAATGAAAACAACAACTGACATACGGAAAACCGAATAAATGCATTTGAATTCAGTTGAAACTTTAGGAAAATGATCCATGGGTCATATGTGACGTGTACATGTCAACCCTGCCTCAATCTAAGTTGTGGAGTGGCCGACACCACTCGAAGTGTCTCTCTACAGTTTAAAATGGACTTCATTTTAATTGAAAACAACAATTTTCATACGGTAATCTGACCAAACGCATTCGGATTATATTAAAACATTAGTAAAATGATCCATGGGTCATATGTGACGTGCTTGAGTCAACCACGCCTCAATCCGAGTCATAGTGTGTTCGGGGTCACTCTAAGTGTCTCTCTTTTGTTTAAAATGGACAACATTTTAAGTACATATGGAAAACTGAAAAAACAGATTCTGATTGTGTTTATACTTTAGCACAATAATCCATGGGTCATATATGACATGCATGAGTCAACCTTGCTTCAATCCGAGGCACGGTGTGGCCGACACAACTCAAAGTATCTCTCTTTAATTTAAAATGGACTTTATTTTAAGTGAAAACAACAACTGACATACGGAAAACCGACTAAACACATTTGGATTTAGTTGAAACTTTAGGACAATGTTCCATGGGTCATATGTCATGTGTACGTGTCAACCCATCCTCAATTCGAGGCATGGAGTGGCTGACACCACTCGAAGTGTCTCCCTATAGTTTAAAATGGACTTCATTTTAATTAAAAACAACAACTGATATACGGTAATCTGACCAAACGCATTCAGATTCAGTTAAAACTTTAGTACAATTATTTATGGGTCATATGTGATGTGTACGTGTCAACCCAGCCTCAATCTGAGGCGTGGACTGGCCGACACCACTCGAAGTGTCTCTCTATAGTTTAAAATGGACTTCATTTTAATTGAAAACAACAACTGACATACAGTAATCTCACCAAATGCATTCGTATTCTATTAAAACTTTAGGAAAATGATCCATGGGTCATATGTGATGTTTTCAAGTCAACCGAGCCTTAATCCGAGTTGCAGTGTGGTCGGGATCACTCTAAGTGTCTCTCTTTTGTTTAAAATGGACAACATTTTAATGACATATAGAAAACCAACCAAACGCATTATGAATGTGTTTATGCTTTAGGAAAATCATACATGGGTCATAGGTGACGTGCATGAGTCAACCCCACCTCAATCCGAGGCGCCGTGTGGCCAGCACCACTCAAAGTGTCTCTGTTTAGTTTAAAATGGACTTCATTTTAAGTGAAAACAACAACTAACATATGGAAAACTGACCAAACACATTCAGATTCTATTTAACCTTTAGTGAAATAATCCATGGGTCATATGTGACGTGTATGAGTCAACCTCGCCTCAATCTGAGGCATGGTGTGGCCATAACCACTCAAATTGTCTCTCTTTCGTTTAAAATAGACTTCATTTTAAGTGAAAACAAAAAATGACATATGGAAAACTGACCAAATGCATTCATATTCCATTGAAACTTTAGGAAAACGATCCATGGGTAATATGTGACGTGTACGAGTCAACCCCGCCTCAATCTGAGGCCTGGTGTGGTCGGCACCAATCGAAGTGTCTCTCTATAGTTTAAAATGGACTTTATTTTAATTGAAAACAACAACTGACATATGAAAAACCAACCAAACGTATACAGATTCTATTGAAAATTTAGGAAAACGTTCCATGAGTAATTAGTGACATGTAAGAGTCAACCCTGCCTCAATCTGAGGCCAGGTGTGGCAGACACCACTCAAAGTGACTCAGGTTTATTTGAAATAGACAACATTTTAAATGAAAACAAAAACTGACATACAGAAAACTGACTAAATGCATTCAGATTCAGTTGAAACTTTAGGAAAATGATCCATGGGTCATATGTGACGTGTACGTGTCAACCCAGCCTCAATCTGAGGTGCAGAGTGGCCAACACCACTTGAAGTGTCTCTCTATAGTTTAAAATGGACTTCATTTTAATTGAAAACAACAACTGACATATGGTAATCCGACCAAACTCATTCGGATTCTATTAAAACTTTATGACAAATATCCATGGGTCATATGTGACATGTTTGAGTCAAACACGCCTCAATCTGAGTTGTAGTGTGGCCGTGATCACTCTAAGTGTCTCTCTTTTGTTTAAAATGGACAACATTTTAATGACATACAGAAAACTAACCAAACACATTATGAATGTTTTGATGCTTTAGTATAACAATACATGGGTCATATATGACATGCACGAGTCAACCCTACTTCAATCTGATGCACTGTGTGGCCAGCACCACTCAAAGTGTATCTATTTAGTTTAAAATGGACTTCATTTTAAGTGAAAACAACAACTGACATGCGGAAAACTGACCAAACGCATTTAGATTCTGTTGAACCTTTAGTGAAATGATCCATGGGTCATTTTTGATGTGTATGATTCAACCTCACCCCAATCTGAGGCATGGTGTGTCCGTAACAACTCAAATTGTCTCTCTTTTGTTTAAAATAGACTTCATTTTAAGTGAAAACAAAAAATGACATACAGAAAACCAACCAAATGCATTCATATTCTGTTGAAACATTAGGACAATGATCCATGGGTCATATGTCATGTGTATGAGTCAACCCCACCTCAATCCGAGGCCTAGTGTGGCCGGAACCAATCGAAGTGTCTCTCTATATTTTAAAATGGACTACATTTTAATTGAAAACAAAAACTGACATACAGAAAACCAACAAAACACATTCAGATTCTGTTTGAAAATTTGGAAAACGTTCCATGAGTAATTTTTGACTTGTATGAGTGAACCCCACCTTAATCTGAGGCTAGGTGTGGCTGACACCACTCAAAGTGTCTCAGGTTTATTTGAAATAGTAACATTTTAAATGAAAACAACAACTGACATATAGAAAACCGACTAAAAGCATTCATATTTAGTTGAAAATTTAGGACAACGATCCATGGGTCATATGTGACATTTACGTGTCAACCCAGCCTCAATCTGAGGCATGGAGTGGCCGACACCACTCAAAGTGTCTCTCTATAGTTTAAAATGGACTTCATTTTAATTGAAAACAACAACTGACATACGGTAATCTGACCAAACGCATTCAGATTATATTAAAACTTTATGAAAACAATCCATGGGTCATATGTGATGTGTTTGAGTCAATAGTACCTCAATCCAAGTCGCAGTGTTGTTGGGATCACTCTAAGTGTCTCTCTTTTGTTTAAAATGGACAACATTTTAAGTACATATGGAAAACTGACCAAATGGATTCTGATTGTGTTGATACTTTAGCACAACAATCCATGGGTCATATATGATGTGCACGAGTCAACCCTATTTCAATATGAGGCTTGGTGTGTCTAGAACCACTCAAAGTGTCTCTCTTTAGTTTAAAATGGACTTCATTTTAAGTGAAAACAACATCTGACATAAGGAAAACCGACCAAACACATTTGGATTCTGTTGAACCTTTAGTACAACGATCCATGGGTCATTTGTGACATGTACGAGTCAACCTTGCCTCAATATGAGGCACGGTGTGGCCGTAACCACTCAAATTATCTCTCTTTCATTTAAAATATACTTCATTTAAAGTGAAAAGAATAAATGACATACGGAAAATCGACCAAATGCATTCGGATTCCATTGAAACTTTAGGAAAACGATCCATGGGTCATATGTGACGCGTACGAGTCAACCTCGCCTCAATCTGAGACACGTTGTGTCTGGTATCACTCCAAGTGTATGTATAATGTTTAAAATGTACATCATTTTTAGTAAAAACCACTTGTATGTATTCTTAATTGTGTATAACACATATAATTACTTATTCAATTTTTTATGTATTTTATTGATAATTGATAATTAAATTATGTATGTATTCAATTATGAATTGAATTCTAGATTGAATATATAATTGTCATATAAGTTTTAAATTGAATTCTAAATCAATTATGTATGTTTATAATTACGTTATAAATTATGATTTAATTATGGATGTGTATAGTTCTAGGGTGCAATGTTAAATGTGTATGCATTATATGTTAAATAATTGGAAAGGAGAGGGAGTGGAGAATTACAGAACAATTGATAGGAATGGGATTGCACACCTATGCAAATTGCAGGCAAATTTCAGGTTGCTGTGCAATTTGCACAGCATAGCCTGTGCCAATGGTTTCAAACCGTTGGCATACATTTTGTATGATGTTTTTACCAACAGTTCAGTGAGAACCATTGGTAAAAACCCTTTCCCAATGGTTTTTTAAACTATTGGAAAATGTTCCACAAAGAGGTTTTTGCCAACGGTTTGGTTGAACCGTTGGAAAAACTTATACCAACGGTTCAACCAAACCGTTGGGATAGGTTACTGTAACCAACCTTTCCCAACGGTTCTACATAAACCGTTGGGAAAACTTTTCCCCAATGGCTTAATTCCCTACGGTTGGCAAAACCATTGGTATATGATATACCAACAGTTCTGCAACCTATCCCAACAGTTCTGAACCGTTGGGAAATATGTTATTTCCTGTAGTGTAACTTTGTTCTTAGAAAAGACTTCCTCTAATGCGTTTAGCCCTTTTCCCATATCATTTCTCTATTTTAGAAATTCCCAAATCATAGTTTACAATTTTACCTTCCATACCTGAATATGATAGTATATTTCCAAACAAATATGATCAAGAAATTGGGAGAGTTTTCTCATATCTTTGGCTAAAGCTAAAGACCTTAAATTAAATCCACCCAACATCCTTACTACAAGACCTAATACTGCATAGTACAATGTCTTCACTGCAAGACTTTAAACTACACAGTACGATATCAGAAATCTCCCCTTTTCTGATAAAGTTTAAACCATTACTCATACACCAAATTTGTATAGAAATGGTTTTCCTATTCATGACTTATTTTGGTCTAAAATATTCCCTTTTTCATTCTTCAAATTCATTTCCTTGGAAAAACCACCTACTGTGGTCTTGAGTCACCCAAATCTTATTTTCCCCTATCTATCAACAGTAAAATGTAGAACCTCAATGAACTATTTTGTTTGAATATGAATCATGTTCCCTTAGGTGGCCTTGCATAAGTTTCCTACATAACAGGAATGTCAGTCAAAACATACCATTATTTGGATATGCAAAATATTCCCAGTTGGCCCTGCATAACCCGACCCCCATAACGTGCTTATCAAATAATAGTAACTTCGTTCTTGGAAAATACACCACTTATGTTGATATAGGTTTTAAATTTGTTGACCATAAAAAAACATCATGAATCACGATTCCCCTTGGAAATATTTAAAGAATATTAAAGCAATTCTTAGCCACAGAATTTTGTTTGGGATATAATTCAAAGTTCATGGTTAAAGCTATTTCGACCCTAAATATTATTCCTTTATAGTCCAACATGCATGACTCTAAACTGCCAATAACAAAAGACATGGTACTCACCATATTGAGACCCCAAAAAGTGGACTTTGAAAAAAATTTGAGTCTCAGTTCACTAAACATACACTTTTGTATGATTTAAGTAATATTGGGCAATAAAAGGTAAAAAGACAAAAATGATTTAGGGTTTTTCATATGACCCTAGAAACAGTCAAATTATGATTATTAGGTCCCTTGGCTTAATAGGAAAATTTTGAGCACTTCATTCTTGCTATTATAATAATGATTTTTTTACATAAAGGAATCAGTATCATCATTTACATTTCATATTGCAATCATGAGAAGACAGGAATGTAGATTTATATGATTAAAAAGAAAAATTATTTCATTTATATGAAAATAGAGGGCCATCCACAAAATGGAGCCTCTCTATCACATTTCATTATAAACTCTCAACATGACTTTTCACTTGTTGGACCACTTCATAAACCCTATCAGCTGCTTGTTGAAGTTGAGACAATTGAGCAACTCCTACCTCCTCTACATGATGAAGTGTTTCCTTAGAAATGGAAATGGAAGTTATCCTCTCTAATTGGGTCTATCATAATGTCTGATTCAACTGATTAAGCTTTTTAAGAACAACATCCAATTAATGTTGAATAGATAATAACTCTTTATTGGTTTCTTTGATTTTTTGGCTAATTTCAAGTAATTTCTTATTCTGATTTGCCTCTGCCTCGACTACTGTAGCTTGAAATCTATCAATATTGATGATTCATTTAGCCAATTCAAAATATTGTCATAGCTTATGCTCCTGCTACCATTGGTGAATAGTCTCTTTCATGGAATCATAGACTGGTCGATAATTAAATCCTCCAAATCCAAACACACAGAATATTGCTGGGAGTTTTGGAAAATGGGATAATAATTCATCTAAAGGATTTTCAGCAATTATGCTCTAGATATGCCTCCATGTCTTCTTGTGTGCTATGCCAAGAGAATATTGCATCTATAAGTCTGAATCTGACTCACTACCATGAGGTAAAATATACTCTAGAAACAGGTCTCTTAAAGTGATGCCTTATTCAACTCCTCTTGGGGTAGTAGAAGCTTCACATTCTGGTATAGGAGCCAATATCCCAAACTGATAAATCAAGGTCATTATCAGTTTCAAATAGAGGAAACAAATATGATTCAGGAAGTTGATTATATTTACCCAACAATAAGTTAGCTACACGATTGGATTCATCTCTTGTATTATCAGCATCAGTGTTCTGAGCAGATGTTTCTTTAAAAGGGGCATTTCATTGAATTTTCTTAGTCATTACATTTGAAGGCTCGGAAACATATCTTGATGAAGGATCCTCTGTAGGTGTTTCTTCAGCTTCAGCAGAAGGATAAAGTGGAATACCTCATTCTTGAAGATCCTTTGAAACTTTTTCTACAGATAAAGCTGCATAAGGTGAACGTTTATGTAAAGAATCGAGTTAAAGAACAAATTATGTATGGAAAATACAAGAATAGGGACTTAAAATCTTGCAATTCTTCATGAAAATCCCCAAACCCCTTGATGAAACCTGGAATATCAATATTTCAATTAAGGGTGTCCATCATTTCAGTGTATGCATCCTGAATTGTTACAACATCCACACCATTTAAGGTATCCAACAAACATTGGTTAATACCCAAATTGGCTCTACTGGCATTTTTTTCCATTGGTTCTTCAATTGATATGCCATCATCAAGTCCTTCAAAGTTTGGGTCAACATCATCATTTGTCTTAGATTGACCTGGATCTTCATTCCTTTCTTCTGAACCAATAGGAATTTCAGTGTTGATTATTTTAGGATCCTTTGAAAAAATCAAATGAGGAATGTATTTAATTTTACCACGACATTACTCTCTCTCAGTAGAGCTAGGAGCAGGTATAGCTGAATATTTTGATGATTTATCTACTAAAATTGATGATTCTTCAACATGAACCTGGGTTTCCCTTGATGTTTTTTTTCTTGTCGCAATGAATCATATCTTAATCCCTTGAGAGGGGAGAGAGACATAGATCCTACAAGAGGATAAAATTTGGTTACCAGAACATATTGAGCAAGTTGTTTTCCATAAGGATTGTATAAATACATACTCCTTCAGCGAACACTTTAAATCAATCTCATTGATCTTTTTCATTTTGGTTCAAAAGCTTGGGATGATATTGAATCACTCCTCCTAGTAGGATAAAGATGAGGTAATGGTTGAGGATTATCTGTCACCATTACCCCATTCATGATTCTTTCTCCTGGAGAATGTTTTGACAACTTGGGAGGATCATTTTTTGCATCGATAGGAGAGCCTGCAGGATCATACTGAGATCATTCGAGAATTTTTCAGGATCTTACTTCTCTACAGTCAAGCTGCATAAATACATTTTCATCGAGATTAATGATGATAAATGATAAAGCAGAATTGAGACAAAAGAAAAAAGGAAAATATATTCTTAGTATTAACATAATTATCCCACTCCTCCTCAGAGTCGATAATTACCCCTTCGTGGACTCTTAAGTTCAGCATATGATATAATCATTTAGAGGCTGTAATTTGTTCATCAGTTGCATATATAAAAGTCTCCAACTCCACAATATACTTATGTAATTTAGCCATGTTATTGTCTGGATTTCAATCAGAAGGTTCCTTGATGTGATCAATATCAGGTATTTGAATTCCATGCTTGGGGAATTACCATGCGTCCCTAAGATCGTGGGTTATACTCTCCCAATAATGAATGGTTGAAGGATGCGCATAGTTTAATCTTGGTATGGTTGAATGTGGAGGATATTCAAGACCTTCCAATTGGAGAGCTTCTTTAGACATATCTTCCTTAGAAAGTTTAACATATGGAATAGGAATCTTTGTTTGATGGTGGCGACTATATTTCCTTAGCATTGGAGGTGTTGCTTCTCTAGCCTTGGTCTTCCTGGTATACTTCCTACAAATACATTATGAGGGCTCTGAAACCTCCAAAAGTTATATAACATCACTAGCCTTAGACTTCTTACCATGATTTACATGTGCAATATTCATTGTAGCTGCCACTCAATATATTCCTTTTGTCAGAGCCCCTTGAGGATATGAAGAAACCCATGCTTTGGAATACCCAGCTTTGAATCTGATCGATGCATCTGGTGGGGGTAATGTAATCGAAAATTTGGATACCTCTAAAGCTGTTAGAATCCAAACTTTTTGTGGTAACATTGGGTGCTTCTCATGTCTTACATATGTGGGTGGAAAAGTGCTTGATTGTTGAAGACATATGAACTAACGAGCAAACCTATAGGGGATGTAATCCTCGCAGATAATTTCACCATCAATCCTAGTTGATAATACGACATCCCCAAATTCCATCATATAAGATCTCAGCTCATAATTCATTTCTTTACCATCATCAATAAATGTTCCAGTTGGTGGGTTACCAAAAGGAAGGAAGTTGAATTCTTCTAATATATTCAATACCTTCAGTACCTCGTTAAGTCACAATTTCAAAGGCTTAATACTAGAAACATTCTATAAAAATGGGGTGAATTGACCATAGGGAACTCTAACTGAATTCAACACTCAGTATGAAGAAAAATGTGCTTCAATCCAGCCCCACAACACTTGGAATGGACCTGTAATCCTAAATAGAGCCTTCCCATGGTATAAATGCATCAAGAGATGGTAAATTCTTTCTAATACAGGGGTTTCTAGCCCAATATACCTCTTTTCTACCATCTTAGATACAATAAAAAAAGTTCCTAATCTTACACCACCTTCGGATTCACGAACTGGAAGAAAATAAATACTTAGCCACAAAGTAAGGAAGGAAGCTAAGCGTAGTTTTGAATCTATATCAGGTTTGAATTTATAGCCCCAATGCTTATAATCTCCTATTTCTAGTGTAGGCCAATACGTGCCTAAACTGCCTCAGTTATCTACAGAAGGACAAATATTAGGACGTCCATAGGTTGTACCATTCTCTGTTGTTGGTTCTAAGAAAGCATCCATCCACACTCTAGCATCGATATCTTTCTTATCCTTGGGAATATTATTCTCTATCTTAAATAATTAATGGGATAGTGGTGGTGTTCTAGTAACATCACCCAATATTGTAGCAGGCGGGATGAATTCATCATACATTTCCCAAAGAATGGGAATTCCAACTATTTGTTAAATGTCCTAGAGACTAATATCAACTTCATTGTGTGTCAAATGAAAGGAATTAATTTTTGGACTCCATCAGCACAGTAATTCAGGAATGAAATCATTTTTATAGAAATAATATTTCCCCATCTAGATAGCTTCATAGATATGAACGTCTGATAACTCTTTTCTAAATTCTACACAAGTCTGACATACCTAGAATTCCCACATCCACTAGGGTTTTACACCCCCTCCATAACGAAGGTCCCAATCTCCTTTCCAACCATTAGATTGATCTGTTTGAGAAGCCCAGAAGGTGGAATCATAGAAATTTGGTATTTTCTCTACAACAAAATCTTTCTAATTAGGATTTCAACCACTGTGATAAATAATGAAGCTAATAGAGACTGTTCCTTCTTGTATTGGAACCCCCTTTGCACTAATATTCATGCAGTTACAGTTGGAATATTGAAGAAACCAATTCTTTGGGAATTACTTATTAATATATGGAAAATGGGAATCTTGAAAAATCCCATTTCCATACAGGGGTATGTAAGGACCTTGTGTATAGTCACACTGGTATGGAATTAAACCCTTCCAAAGCCCAGGAAGAGTACTCAAAACAATGTCAAAATAGTCTGCCCCAAAAATCATCATCATTTCACTTTGGAGAGCCTTAGTTTCTTCAGAATGGTCCATCAAATAATTAATTCCTTCCTGAACAAGAATTACCAAACTTCCAGGTCATATTTTAAAGAAGAAAGTGAAAAATTTGATAAGGGACGCGTTTGTGTAGATCCTTTGACAAGGTCCTTCGATAGAGTCCTTCGACGTGGTCAGTCACGTAGGCCCTGTGACAAGGATCCTAGTGAAACTCCATCACTTAAGACCATTTGGCGTAGCTCCATAATGTAATTAATTTTTCCTTGAAGAAATTTCAATAGAATTATGCGAGAGTACAACGCGATGCAGCTAGGCGAACGAGCTACGCAACGAGAGCTCCAAATTTTGGAGAGAGCACAAGTAAAGAAAAAATTGTGAAAAGTTGAGACCTATTTATAGGAATCGAAAGAACTTTGTGTCATGACTGTGTGCTATACATGCACTATGTACCTTCACAAAGTACCTACACAACAAACTGGCACTGTTTAGTAATCCATCCTTATCTTTTTCAAAACATTCACCTCGAGATTCGACCCTCTTTGTACGTTTCGGATCAAATCTTGAGGGGGGGATTTTGTTGAAATTAGTTGAGAAATTAACCAAAAAGTTTATGAAGATAAAATCTGGATATTTCAAATCTCAAAGCAAGATTCAAAGAGTAAAATGGAAAATCAACAATACTCCCAAAGCACTTCGCAACGGAGTAACTTCATGATCTGCACGACCGATCTGTACGACCGATCTGCGCGACTGATCTGCCTGACTGAGCTATGCGAAATAAGGAGTTTTATCTACCTACATGGAGTACCGGCATGGTGGAGGGATGCAATATACATGTGTGGGCAATGTCTCTTTAACCAGGCCCCTCCATGCTTATAAATATAGCCCTTGGGCTCCCCATTTCAGGACTGAAAAAAAGTGAAAGACTCTCTGAAGCTCCCATTGCGTATCTCTTTCACCTAGATCTCTCAAATTATATTAGGTAACTCTCTAAACTATGAGAGAATAGATAATTAAATGGGATACGCATGTTATGAAGTTCTTCACATTCTTCAGTCATCTTCCATACCTGCGTGGTACACCTGCGTGCCATACCTGCGCGATAGAACAACGTGGGGTACCTATGCGGTGTACTTGCGCGAGGTACCTACACGACCAGATCAAGTAAATTTCTTAAAATCCATTCAATGAAAGGTATCTACTTCCTTGGTTCCCATATCTGAAAGGGGCTAGGTTGAAACCACCACTAAAACCTCCTGAATTCTCAAAACATTAGGTAAGGCACATCAGTGTGTCTCTTATTTGGGTTTGTATTTCCATAGTCATAGGTTTCCCACATTTGTTCCATAATGGGGTTAGGATTCATGATATGTTTGGATGTTTGTATTTCCACAGTAACATGGACCTTTCTCCTAGGAACAGTTTGGGCAAGTTCATGGTTTGGAGGAGGGTTTGGGTCCTGACCTCTCCCTTCTCAAAGAGGCAACCTGGAACCTAAGGTTTTTGATATGTAAGGTACGATTCACCTATTTCTTTTCCACGCAAGAATAAGAGAATTATCCCTCCTCTACCAGTACCAATTTCAGGGATTCCATCTTGGTATAATCCCCTCACCTTCACCCCTTATTCATTCCATTTGGACTCTTGTCCAATGGTGAAGAGAATAGAGGAAAGGCTCATCGATTTACCCTCTTCCACCACCATCACCATAGGTGCTCCCTCTTCCATCAGTAAGGAATAAAAATTTGAAATTTTGAATGCCTTTTTTGAATCTTTGAAATTCTCTTGGTTTCTCACACCGAGTTTCACTCACATGGGCTTTGATATTTTTCATGATCACAACTTTTTCACAATTGAATGAACTATGAGAACACTGATTACTGTTCAAACCAGAATACGTATGAAGCCCTTTTAGGGCCCGAGCTCACAAGATATCCTCATGTGTAATCCAACCCTAATTCCCAAAATTTGGACATCCTCCTTTGGAAATAATCCCCAAATTCAATCCTCAAATCATCAAGGCATCCTTTTCAGAAAGTAAGCCCAAAATCATCCCTCTCAAAGGACCATACTCTCCTATGAGACTTATCGAACTATGTGGGCTTTGATTCCCATCCATATGGGATACATAGGAATCATCCTTGAGATTCAAATCCAACACCTCAAATCAACTATATTCTCTTTGGGCTATATTCCCAATAGGGTTTGATCATACTTGGAAACCCATACCCCTTCTATGTTTACTGGGCTGCCTAAGAATAAGTCCCACACTACATTTCTACTAATCACCTTCCTCTTTGAGGTCCTTAACACAAGACCTTCAATGGTATGATGTGTCCAATTATGTGGCACCGAACTATGAGGGTTCTGATTCCTTTCACAAGGAAATGTAGGTAGCCCATTTTTATGGGCATGATCCCAATATCAAAACAAACCTTATTCTCCTGGGTTGACGATAAATTCCATAGTGCCCCATTGAGTATATTAAAAATCAGTATCACCATATTGATGATTAAAAGAATCTTTCATCAGTATATTAAAGGATACCATTGATGGAAAACCTAGAATACGTATGGATATTTCCATTAATAAAGAAACTTGAATACATAATGATGATTCTAAAAGTTTTAAACATGTTAATAAGTGATTATAACTTCCAAGGGATACTTATAATATACTTGGTGAATTAATAAGGATTCATAAAAAAATTAATTTTAGAAAGAGTGTCTTGGAGTAGGAAATAATTCCCCCTAAAAGGGTGCGATGAGTTTGACCACCCATCCTCTCGACCAATGCACATTCTTAAGTATCGTAAAGTTCAAAATTTAATGAATGCCTACCTTTGGAAAGAAGGTCCTATTTGGATAAAGAACTTTTGGAAATTTCTAGTTCTATAAATAAATCCAATGGAAACTTCCTCGAAACAATGATTCTTAAAACTAGATGTCACATTTCAAGGACCTACGAAACAATATCATATAGACACCTTGAGACATTATTCATAAATTCAACCTTTCAAGAATCCTTAATGAAATAAACTAACCTTATAATTCCCATATCTCTTAGGTGTAACCTATCATCGGTAAACTCGATCACATTACCCATTCATTGTAGATATATATTGATCTCACCAGTAATCAAAGCTATATAGAGCTCACCAGTCAATCAAATATAATATCCAAGAACCTTAACATGAATAAAAAAAGATAGATTTTACATTAACCATAAAATTAATATAATTTATGATTAAATCCCATATGTAATAATACGATCCCATATCTCATTAAAAAGATAATAAATTTTCTTTTCCTCATGAAATATTATTAAAAAATAAAATAACTAAAACAGTGGAAATATAATATATATTAAAACACCATGTTAAATTTTAGTAGAATGTGGATAACAAATAATTTATATGATGGAGTAAAATTTCATTTAAATCTTATACATTAAAAAACATTTCATTTTTTCTTTTTAAAAAAGTCAATAATATTACATGTGTACAATGTTGAAAAGATTCCTTTTTTAGAAATTGTAAATAAAAGTAAAAAATAGTCACAAAGGACCTTTTTCAACCATTGAAGCATAAATAAAAAAATTATTGGAATATTTAAAAGAACCTTAATATTGAATTCAAATAGTTTTAAGTAAAACATTAAAATAATATTTTAAAAAGAAAGTGTCTTACCTATAGTCTTGACTCTTAGTCTGTATGTCTATCGGCCTCCTTTCAAGATATATCCATTTATATTACACCTAATACCTATTATGATTGGTCTTTTGAGATAACAAGGACCAATAGTATTTTGGTAGGATAGTTTGTATAGGTTTTTGGTAGGTTTCGACTAATCTTAGTGGATAAAAAGGTGTAAATATGTGAGGAGAGGAGTCTCTCTTTTATAAATGAGGTGAGTGATGATTTTGTAAAAACATTAAACTTTAAAATATAAAAAATTCCTTTCTCAATGTAAATTGGTAAAAAATGGAAAAATTTATAATCTAAGAAAGGTTAGAGTTTAAATCATTCATCCAATAACATGTATCCAAGCATTTAAGATATTTTATTCCATATCTCCCAATTTAACACCATTGTTAACC
Source organism: Viscum album (assembly GCA_963277665.1). Taxonomy (NCBI): domain Eukaryota; kingdom Viridiplantae; phylum Streptophyta; class Magnoliopsida; order Santalales; family Viscaceae; genus Viscum; species Viscum album. Next base: position 230,736,068 of record OY728125.1, read on the forward strand.
CATGTTCACCTTTATAATGATGATAATGTTTTAACATGGTAATAATTCATTATAGAATAAATGAAATTTCCCACATTAGTAAATTTTAACATCCAAATTACAAATTTGAAAACCATTTTCAATATTAAATTTTTATAATTAGAATAAATTTATTTCAATATATGTGGCTAAATGAAAAGAAAAATAGCATTTAGAAAAATGTCATTTTTAAGAAAAAAATGAATATATACCAAAATAAAATATAATAATATTCCTATAAAATTCTTTGGATTATTTTTAATAAAATGTGACATATTTAACTTTCATACCAATCAAAACCCAAATGTAACTTTGTAATACTTGAACAGAACATTTTTTGTAACAATCTAAAGTTTCCACTACATACGCAAAAATCAATATTTTGATAAAAATACTAAAAATTAACACTAAGGTAATTTAGAAATTAAAAATCAAAAAAAATTAAATTAAATTTACCAATTATAAACTCCTATATTTAAAATTTTCAATTTTTAAATAAAACAAAATATTTCATGGAAAACATTTCAATAAAAATAGAACTATTTTTGAAAGCCAAAAAAATCATATTTAATTAAAATATTATATATAAATCCATAAAATATATTTATAAACATTAATAAAATAAAAAATTAATTTATTATTAAAATTATCTAGGTATTCACATTATTTCATTTTTTAGTAATTGTGTCCCCATAATTTTATCCAACACATAAACAATGAAGAAATTTTTTCGAACATAGATTTTTCTGATTCCCATTTTTCTTCTTTAATCATATAGTTTCTCTATAAAACTTTATCCAAGATATTTCCCCTATTCTAAAAACACTTTCTCTTTATGATCAAGAATATAAAATATTTTTCCCATATAAGATATATTATCTTCTATATGTACTACTTTAGGGATCAAAACCTAAGATGCGTCAAATATATACTTCATTGGTAATAAAACAAGAAATAAATCAGGTTCCTCAAATAAACTCTAAGGTAAGGCTTCCTATAAAAAACTAATCCCACTTTATCTAGAATTTCATATAGTTCAGTGAATCATAATCTAAAATTTCATTTTTTTCCATAATTCATTACACATTGTTCTACCTTTGAGGTGGCATGTTTACGGGCGGTGCAGAAATGGTTTCCTTTGGTTCAGCCTATTCAGTGTCAATATCCTTTAAAAAAGCTTGAATTAACCCTGCATGAACTATTGGTCACAGTGGGTGATTGTGTGGGGGTCAAGCACTCATCCAATCAGTCCTTCTTGAGTATAACTTCCTCAAATGGTCTCCAATGGATTTATTTGTGGATCCAATAATCCCCAATGACACGGGTATCGATGACCAATGGACCTTCTTTCCAAAGGCAGGCACTTGTGGGCTGGTGATTTGGCCAGTGAAATATAAGGACTCCATTGGTCCAGAGGATGGGAGGCCGGGCTCACCGCACCCTTATGGGGAATGATTGTTTCCTATTCTAGGACTCTCTTATAGATTTAAGTCATATTCATATGTTTATGAATCCTTCTCTCATTCCTGAAGAGTGTGTCCACAAGATACCCTTAGTTTGCAAGATAGTTGTAACCATGCATATATTTTATACTACGAAGGTGATGTCGACCTGAGCTATATTACAAGGAACTCTAGATTCTATCATCATCTAGGGGTTGGAAGGTGACTTGATGTTGGGATCAGGCCCACAATGTAGGATTCCTACATATCCTCATGAGAGGAATCAGAACCCACATAGTTCAGATTATGTGGGGCTTAAGCATAGAATCTTCCCATTTTATGGAACGTGATTGGGTGGACCCTTTTTTATGGTCACCCTTTTGATCTCGGGCCTTTTGGTAGGTGTCCTACGTATCCTAGTTTCTCCAGGAATCATATTTCATGTAGTTTAGAATCATGTGGATTTCATAATCATCACAAACATCTAAGCCCACGTGACTCATGCTTGGTGTGAGAAACAAGAGGTTGTGAAAGATTCTACAATGCACATGCCTCCTCCCCTGTTGGTGGTGGAGGGAGAGCCCATGCCGAAAGAGGCATGGGGCGACTGTGGGTGAGAGCGCAGAGCAAGAACCCTTTCATGTGAGATAACATTAATGGTCATGCGGCCCTTCCTCGAAAGATTGGGGACATACCACAGTTTAAGGGCCCCAAATCACGTTCTTGGAACGGGAGGAGTTTTTTACTCATCAAAGGGTGGAGTGAACATAACCCCTTTAACTGATCACTATTACTCATTGAATGGAAAATATGTAGAACAAACTTAATCCCTAGAATGGGGAGGTTCACCTTGGCATCCCAAGGTTGGGCTCTGGGTTACCCAGGGAATGTAGCCTCATAGGCATTCCTGAATCCTGGACTGTTGTGGGGAGAGCCTTTAGCACTATGCTTACCATGGGTATGTACACTCAATGGGGCGTGTTGATGCACTAGATGGCCCGATCATATGATTTCGGTGGGTTTGGAGGTGGATTTGGCCTAATGGCGGAGGAATCGATAGTGAAGGGATCATGGAGGACTGGAAAGTAATGGTGGGGTGAGGTTTGAACTGGAAGGAACAATACACAAAAACACCCCATTCCACATACTAACTTTTTACACAGTATGGGGGAGGCTCCGCATACCACAGCAGTAGGTGGGTAGAGGTGTTGTCTGCGTACCACTACGATACATGGGCATGGATATTAGAAACCATGTACCATAGTGGTACGCAGCCCATTACGCCACTTTGGGTTCCATCCACACACTTAGGTTGTACGCAGCACTGGGTTTAGTTCGCATAGTGGTGCGCTACGCGAAGCACCATATTGAACAGGGGTCTAGGGGATCATCGTTCATGGGGAGTTCATCCGCAAGAAGGATTTAATTCGTGTTTCACCAGTTAGGTTCATGGTTATATTATTATTATTATTCAATTCCCCTATTTTATGGTTTGTGGCCAGTTGTACATGCAGAGGGAGTGGTTCAAAATTTGGGCTTTTTCTGTTGAAACAAAATGGAAGATGGAGTATAACCTCCAAGTCTCCCTCAAGCATTATTCATCCATCCTTTTCTCCATCTATCTCCCTCTGTATGTGTGGCCGTACTTCTATTGTGATCATTTTATAGAGCATCATGGAAATCGTATCTCTTGGTCACGCAGAACCATTTTTAGAGGTCATTGAAGTAATATCCTAACCTGCGGAAGACTCAGTCAATCTGGGGTTTGAAGAGGATTCAGTTCATGATAATAGTTTGTGGAACCCTGCTGGTTTTCTTCTTCCGTGAACTAATGTGTTCATGGCATAGTATGAGGATAGTATTCATGCGTATGAATATATTGGTGATGCGGTCCTGCTGGTCTGACATTCTCATTGGACATCACTCCATGGGTGAGAAATTCATGGATTGTTCCACGTACCTAGAGGTTCGCAATCTTGCTGGTCTGCATACCCTTCCTAGTGATGGTATGAATTCCACTTTAAATTCATTGAAAATTGAATTCCTTCAAGTTTTTTCTGAATATTTTAATTCATTTTGAGTCCATTCACCTTTCTAGTCTTGTGGAAGTGCTTAATTCCATATGAAAATAGATTTTGGGGGTATTTTCTCCCCTTGAAAAAATTTTCAAGACCCTATAGACGACCCTTATTGGAATGGTATCTCTTTTGAATGAAAAGGGGACTAATCTGAGGTACAAGTGGTCCTGAACTAAAATGAATCAAAATAGAACAGATGGACTCTGTAGGAGGGGAACACACCTATATATAGTGGTCCATGTCATTTTTCTTTTACCACTTCTCATAGTTAAGAGTACTCTCAATTTCCCTTGCTTCCTCTATTGTCGTCTACCATGATACTTGAAAAAATCGCATTTGCGAATAGCTTTGCATGTTCTGCGAACTAATTTCATCTCCATTTCTCCATCCACGTACCATGTTTTGGGTTACATGAATGGTACTATGGAATTTTAGGACTTTAAATCTGGATTTCATGTAGGAGAATTCTACACGACTGGCTTGTCCGCATACTGCACTCAGACATTTAATAATATTTTACAATCCGAACAAAAACATTAATCCACCATTTTGAAATATGATCATAATCAAGGAAAAGGTTCCTGGTATCCTATCTCTGCAAACATTTCTATTTTCCAGCCAATGATCCATGGGCCAGCACCTTGTGGATCTTCTGTGTACCATGGTAGTACGTGGTGGAACGCGACCATGTACCATAGCTATAGGCAGGGTTACTACCACTTATCATGCAGTACGTGGGATGTGGCTATCGTGTATCATTTCTGGAATCCACACATGGAGCTTAATGTGTAGATATTATGAATCTTTTATTCATTCTTCCATATCCTTCATCCAACAATATTTTTATCAGACTGACTTTTCATCGGCTTCTAGATCTTCCTATACAAGTTATAATGGCTTATTCTTAGGTTGCTGGTAAATCGATGAGAATATCATCTTCAAGATCACATCATCCCTCATAACAACTTCTTTATGGTCTTATTAATGCAAGATCTCTTAGCTTACCTGTTATCCATACAGTTAACACTTTATGGCTTTGGTCTTCCTGCTGACATGCCTCTACTGTTGCCTGACCTGGATATCCCTTTCATCCTCTTAGAGGAACCATAGGGTCATGACCATTCCAACATTTCCCCAATAGTAGAATTCATCTCCTCTCCAATTTAGGAGAATGTATTCATACTATAAGTCTCTTCATGGACTTAGTGAAACCCTGAGTTCTTCGATGGTGTCCTGTGTCTAGACACCTGATAATACCCATACATTATAAGAATCTCCGGAGAAAATAATAGCAGCAGGTGGAGCACCAAGTGGGATTTTTGGGCCAGAGGATGGTTTTCCAATGAGTGGACACGGGAATTCTAGGTACATCAGACATGTATGCAGTCCCCTGACTAGATATAGGTATCCATAATTTCTGAGCCGCTGGTGGGAAAGCACCAATAAATTCCAACTATTACATGGGGAGGTGGGAATCAGTCTATGTGATATCTATCAGCTTGGGGGACTCCCCATCATTGGATAAATGTATGATGAGTTCCACCCAATAGCTACCACATGGAACGAAACCAATCACGTGTCTCCTTTGATGAGGATCTTATTGGTCAGGCCAGCGGGATCACTGGATCATTCCCTCAAGTCTCTCCCCCCTCATCCCATTCGAAAAATGGATAAGGTTATTCCTGCTGATGAATGGGCCCAAGCTGAGGGCTCTCCGCAGTGGAACACATCCCACTCTCTAGTCCCGCAAAACCCAGGGTAATATTTTTCTACCATAGATGCAAGGCAATATTCCACATGGGGATATGAGAATCCATCAGATGTTTCACCTGTTCTTAGAGTGGAACGTCTCTTTTCCATGTTTTTAAGTGGTTGTATCTTCCCATCATGCGATATATATACTCGGGATTGGGCATGCACCTTGATGATGGTGGTCATGCTGGAAGATGGTCGACCCATTAATTTTTCCCTTCCCACCATCACCCAGCTTCATGAATTATTGGGACATATACAGGAAGGAAAGTCCCCACATCCTCTCAACGGACCATACAAATTTTTATACTGGTGGATGGTGAAACACTTACCCTCTTATGAATACCGACATACCACACGGGTTCCCCATTCTAACATTCATCCTACTCTTCTCATCATTTCTTTTGTTCGTCCCAGGACTCTGAGTGCTACCAATTTGGTTGAGTTATTGAATGATGCATCTCATTTCTCATTTCCACCACATCCTACCCCTCATTTATCATTGAGAGGTGAGAGGGGTGGTTCATTGGAGGAATGATAATACCTCATCAACCTTTGAGATGAGACGCTCACTACTCGTATAAACCGTGTAGTCATTTGTGAGCCATATCTCCCCAACCAGTTTTCCACGAAATTAAGATGCATTCAGCAAACTGCTCTGCTTCTGGTTGTTCAACTAAGGGTAGAATCTCACCTCGTGGTTCTCTTCAAATTTTGGCTTATAATGATGCATGAAGGTTCTGTCAAAGATATTATTAACCCTAATATTGCGGGGGCCACCTTTCTACCGCTGGAGTATGCCCAACTATGGGCAGATTGTTATCCCGGAAAGAGGCTGAAAGAACCATTTCATTGGGTTCAGAAACCCTTGACTATTTCCTACCACGTACGTGCCTTAACAAAAATGTGACACATTCCTTCCGCTGTGAAGGGTGCAATAGCTACGTCTTCAACTTATGTCCCTACAGCAAGCAAGATGGATACACCTCCTGCTCCTGCTCTTGTGGTAAGAAGGAGTTTGGTCCATCATCAAAAGCATCTAGCAGGGGTCTCATCAGTAAAACTCCTTTCTCTTGGAGGTGACTCAAACTAATACCCTCCTATAGATATTTACCTTGATCTTTATAAGACTGGAATTAGCCGAGTATCACTTATCTTCCAAGAATCCACGATAAATCTTCCGCATCCGGCTCCAATAACGTGGACATCTGAGGGAAGAGAGAGTCTCCTATCTTGGGTGACCTATCTTAGATCCCTAACCACTTCTAGGGTGACGCTTCCTACTTACATACATGTGGAAGAAGGAGAGGATCAATGTACTAGTGTTGTGGAAAGGCACCAGGCATCGCAAAAAGAGGCATGAAACCAGTTATGTTCTCTTGCCGCGGAGACACCCTTGGCCAATTTTGCTGACTAGGGTGACAATTTTCAGCATTTATTCACTAATCTGGGTTCTGGTGGCTTTTATTATCAGCACTTACACATCCTAATTTACCAAATCATCATTTCTCGAGAAGAAATAGCCTCCTACAAGGACAAGCTGTCCAAGTTCAATTCTTCCCATCACCAGGTGATGACGTTCTGAGATGTTTCAGAAGAATTTGATCATCTGTTGACCAAGGAGGTGAAGGAATCTAACTCAGTGGCAACCCAAGTGAAGTCATTGAGGGAGTAATAATCCCATACAGCAAGGTTGAGGGAACAACTAGACTCCTCGCGTGCCAACTATGAATTCGTCCAGAAGAAAGGGTGGTACCTTAAAGTTGTTCTGGAGCGGGTGCATCTGACGGCCAACGGTGAAATAGAGGAAAGAGATTCTTTGGAGAAGACTATCGAAATCCCGCGATAGTCACTCTCCATCCTTTTGGACTGGGTGAACTAATTCTTATGGTAGTTCTATCCAAAATCATGATAGGTACTCTTTCCTTTTGTATACATTGGAGAGACTCTAAGTTGGGGGTGTTCCTCCATTTTTTTGTGAAACTCAATGGAGATTTCGATTTTAAATATCTATCTCTTTAATTTTTCATATTGTGTCAACATCATTTCAATCAGCCATTAATTTTAAACCATGAATTGAAATCAGAAAATTGTAATAATCAAATCAAGATTTAATTTTTTTCCTGAGCCGTGGGACTCAGTGTACATAGTTCGACTATTACTGGGGTTTAATGGGAAAACCCATGAACTTTTATGTCTCTTTTTTTTACCCTTATTTTCACCTAAACCTTCTTGGTATGGGATTAGTGGTTATAACTTGGCCTTTTCTTAGGCCTCCCTTTACGATTTTTTGACCTAAAAATCATTACGCCTTTTTTTATGGATCAATATTTCTTTTTTTAACGAACCGATACTTGAATTTCTCCCATAGGTTCCCTTTGTAGATTTTTTAATTGGAATGTATGGCATAATTTTCACTGGAAGTTTATAATTCTTCCAATGAAACTTGTTACTAATGTTCTTGGTCGAATAGCTTTGACTAGACTTAACAGGGTAGGGTCCTGACTTGGGACTATTAGCTGGGAATGTTCTAACATCCTCTAGACAAGGATTGGGGATTTTTCATGACCCTTGATTTGTGGATTTTGGACATGCATGAGGCTTGGGAGCTGCTTTAGGTGAATTGAGTTATGAAAGGATTATCCTAGGGATGTATTTTCCTTTGATTGACGTCCATTTTTGTGGGTGACATATGCAGATCCATCGAGGCATGATGTGTATAGTTAATCAAAGGTGTCTATAGGGCACCATACATCCATTTCCGATGGCCTAGTGGGATTTGAAACATTTTGGATTTAATTTGATATTGGGAGCCGCAATGGGTGGCTGGACTGAGTAGTGTTGTCTGAAAACATTTGGAACATTTATATCGGCTATGAGTGGGTGAATATTCTCGAACCTTTCTTACCTATGTGAGGCAGTGTTGGTGAATGGTTAGTTTAGTTAAGTGTATTTTTCACATCAGGGGCACATGTAGAGAAGGAGGTACAAAATTTATCATCCAAGAGTTTTCCAATTCTAAAGGTGTGATAAGAAATGAATTTCATTTGAGCGTACGGAAGCTGGAAGGGACTCCCCTGGGGAAGAATTTTCCTTTGATTGACACCCATTTTTTGTGGGTGACATATGCAAAGCTACCAGGGAATGATGTTCATAATCAATAAAAGGTTTCCATTAGACACTGGCCTTCCATCTTTGATGCGCATTGAGGTTTATGGAGATTGGGAACTTTCTAAATACGGTATGTGACCTTCAACCAGAGTTGCTTTGGAACCCAAAAGGAAGTATTTTAACTGATATTCTTCAGGCAAACCTGGAAACAAGTGTGGTAACTCTTATTTTGCATGTGGATCAACATCACATATACAGATGGGATATATTCAGAAACCTCAAAAGGGACCAGAGATGAATTGGTCTTGTATGTTCCGATATAGCTGGGACATGTGTAATGAAGAATGTGTAAACTGTGACCTTGAAGGCCGTTGAATCAGGAGGGATGGAATGATGGTTGGAATCCATTGGGCATACTGATATTGGAGAGGACTCCCTTGGGGATGAATTTTCCTTTGATTGAAGGTCATTTTTGTGGGCCACATATGCAAAGCTATAGGGGCATGATATGGATAATTTGGAAAAAGGCCTTCACCAGACACAAGACTTCCATCCCAGATGGCCTTGGAGGGGTATGTAGATTCATGATCACTTAGATCATGGAGTTTGAAATATGGTAGGAGTGTACCCAAACATATTGGGGACATTTGGGCTGCGACATACTCATGGAATCAGGCATCCCTCACATATATTTGACTCATACACAGGGTGAGGCATTCACTCCATCTTTGGGATACGTGGTTATTTAACATCACATGGCCAGGACATGGGGTTCCTCTCAAGGGAGGGAATCATGACATGCCTTTTAAATTCGTGCTTCTAGGAACAAATTCCTATACTATTTTTCCACAATGCCACATTGGTTCTCTCACTGAAATCCCTAATCTCACATGAGCTATGCTCGTTTCGAGAAAAAAGGGATTATGAGGATTCTGATTCATTGCTTAAGAATAGAAAAAACAACATTATATGTCACTTTTGGCCTTAACACGTTAATATGAAGTTTAATGTCGTATAGCAAGGAGGATTTTGGCCTTGTAGTTTAAATTAGTGTGGTTAGGACATGATTCAATGTAGTTTAGAGTCGTGCAGTGAGGACATGATGCTATGCAGCTAAGATTCATGCAGTGAGGACGATTAAACTGTCATAAAGAACTTAAATAGAATTAGGTTAATCATAATCAGGATGGTCCGACGTTCCATAGATGTGAGTGATGATAGAAGTTTTAAACCATAGTCCTAGTGGAAAGTTGCATTATGAGGGATGACATGTTGCTTGGAAGCCGTTGGGCATACTAAGATAAGAGAGGACTCTCTCAGGGATGAATTTTCCTTTGATTGGTGACCATTTTTTGGGCAACATATGCAGAGCCACTAGGTCATAATGTGCATAGTCATGCAAAGGTTTCCACAAGACACCGGCATTCCATATCATATGACCTTGAATGATTATGGGGATCCATGATTTCCTAAGGTATGGAGTGTGAAAAATGAGAAAGTCGTTCCTAGGAATGTGTGAATACACAGACCATGATTAATCGTGAACTACTTAGAGCTTATACATAAATCTATCCCATAGGTATAGGGGGAAGAATAATTTTTTGACTTCTCATGAGAGGCATGTGTGGAATCTCATAATGTCGAGGACTGGGTGACACATAACTCGTGATGAATTTTGAAGTTCATTGCCATGTGATAGGACCTTTCATGGGATCCTCATACAAGTCTGACCTACGTATGGGGGAAAGATGTATTATTTGTGCTGGTGGCTGGGCCGAGATCGAAGATCGAGCATCACTACATATATTGTGAGTGCAAGGACCAAGTCACATGTAGTTCTGAATGTTCCCTACAAACCTTTGATCGATGTTTAGGGACACTTGATAGAATTTTTTAATGATGATAGAATGCCCAGGATCGAAGATCGAGCATCACTATGTATCCTGCAAGGGTATGAATCAAGCCACACATAGTTCTAAATGTTCCCTACAAACATTTGATCGATGTTTAGGGACACTTGAGGTAACTTTTGGATGATGATGGTTGGGCTAGGATCGAAGATCGAGCATCACTATGTATCCTACAAGTGTATGAATCAAGCCACACATAGTTTTGATTGTTCCCTGTACCAATTTGGCTCAGTCCATGTGTGAGGGCATGTAATGTCATTTTTTGTTTCAATTGATAAGGGTTCCAGGACTACCATATTTCAACACACCATGGTTTTGAAAATAAATATTGAATTTATTTTATAATCTAGCCAATAAACACAACTTTTCCTCTTATGTGTTTTGAATTTTGAAAAACTATCATCTATAGTTGTGACCAGTATGTCATTTGGAGTCTGATAGAACAAACTTGATTTTTTGGTGAATAGTAGCATACCCTTATGAATATTAATATGACCCTTATGAATAGTGAATAATGATATTATTTTATTTTCTTAAGATATTAAGATAATGAGATCTTAATAAATGTTTCAATGTGATATAAAACTAATTATACCTTAAAATTGTTATATTTTGAATTAACTATGATTTTATTTAAAAATTAAATTAATAATATTTATAAACTTATCTTTGAAAAATGGAGTTCATTTTTTGAATTCAACACATAGAAAAAGGGTAGGGGTGAATTTTTGGGATTTTTCTAAAATAACTTAATTTTTCGTGAATAGTGAAACACAGTTTTGAGTTTTTGGTTGTTTAATTACATCATTAGGATATAATAAAAATCTGGTCGACTTATATATATTAACATATGACATGAGGTGTCCCTAGTGGCTAACACCAGGGGAAAATACCATGGGAAAGCCCTTGGTTTGGAAAAAATCACTAATGAGGTGTCCCTTTGAAATTATTAAAAAGCTCACTCTATTTTTCTATAAATACCCACTCATCCATTCGTTTTCTTTCATTCCAATTCCATAATCATTGAAGATATAGTGATTTTACCTCTCTAGGAGATCTCTCAAGGTGTCCTTAATCCCCCAAGGTCACAACCTTCATGTTCTAGGAGTTACTCTACAAGGTATGGGAATCATTCTGATATGCTGGAGTTTGATTTTATATTTTCCTCTTACTTTCCTTTTGATTTCCATATTATGAGATACCATTTTTCTCTCATCATTTTATTTTATGAAATTTTATGCGACGTCGTTAGGGAGTCAAATTTTCATAAGGACTCTCTCAATTTTCTTTTATTTTCATGTTCATTTCTTTTCTTTTTCTCTCCTCACCTGCTCTATCCAAATGACCATGATAACTCTAGTATCATCTATATACTAGAATTATATCATGTGAATGGAAGAACCATCATCAATATTCTTACTCCCTCCCTTTTATTTTTATAAACGAAATCAACATCCATGAGGATCCAATTTATAGCCTTTGTGGACGACGAAGTTTCGTTCTTCAATTTATTCTTCTTTACTCATCATGAAACCATTTTTATTATCGAAAAAGTATATAATATATGTATTATAACCAAATTAATATTCAAAAACCAGTATATGTACATGTTAATTCATATGACCAAACTAGTTCCTAATAATCAAAATACCGCTTAAATAATCTAAGTGAATATCATTAATTATTAATCAAATGATTCATCCTTTTTCCATGTAACCAAATGATAAAAATGACCATTAAAAATAAAATATGTTCATAAATAATATCTAATTTAAATTCTGGAGATTTTCTACCATTCCACATGAACTCAATTACTTAAAAACAAGAGAAACGATTATGAAAATCAAGAAAATGAACACTCTGGAACGATAAAATTCGATATTATAACTTATCAATAAGGATATAAATGAACTAAAAAGAATTATGATAAACTAAATACATGTCTAATAAGTTTTTAATTAATTTATTAGTGATTCTAATATCATATTTCATGACCTTAAGCTCAAGAGGGGAACACATTCGGACTTAAGGTAAGGGTATTTCCACCAAAACATCAATTTTCATTTGGGTTATTTTCACTGTCTAATTACCTCAATGAAATTATTATGTATTATTATATACTCACAATAAAATCTGTGTGAGTTTTCTATATATGTACACCAACCAAAATCCTTCCTTATTATATGGATAGTTACATGTTTTAAAAGGGGGTCTCAAAATTGTTTCTGAAATACAAGCATGATTCAAGGGAATATCTCAATTTCTTACCTATTTTCAAGGGTAATCGCTGATCTTTTTTTGGAAACCATTATATTTATAAAATCACTCATTTTACTAGTAAAATAATATCATACTTCACTTATGGTTTTATACAAATATTTTCTCAAAAGAACTCTTCTTTTCAAAGTGAAAGAGTATTTATTTCGAGAATTAGCCGAAGGTTTTATAAGATTATCTTCATCTATTTCACACACTTGTTGATTCTTATGTATTATTGGGATTAATATTTCATGGTATCATCATCCATATTTAATTTAATGGATTATGATTATTTTTTCAGTGGATGTTATATCTTTAAACCATTCACCAATTTACTCCGAATGGTTAGTGTTTATGATTAATGTTCGGGGAAAGTTATTTATATTTCATATATTAGTTTATATATGAGTTTATATGTCATTTATCCATTTTCATATGAGGAATTCATTGGTCATACAAAGTGTTTGATGGGGCCCGCTATAACCCCTTGGTGCATCGGTAGGTCACATGAGACAAACTATGGTCTTGGCAAAAGGCCTTGACAAAATGATTATTTATCCACTTGGCACGAGGCCTTGACGATATGGTTATGTTGTCCCGCATTATGCATTCCCTCATTATAAAAATAGTATTGATAGTTCATGTGGTTATTTGACTAGTAGAATACTCATGATTATGTTATATTATGGAAATATTTATTCAACTCTTATTCCTTCCATAATGTGATCAAGTTTATTATATGTTAAAGGAATGTGTTTTTATTTATTCAACATGCCTAATGTTTATGTTATGATATCATCTGATGTATTTCTTACTCTTACTGAGCATTTGAGCTCACCCCTTTATTATGTTTCATCTTCTCAGGACATGAAGAAGTTTATTATGAATGACATGCTGAAATAACTAATGTGCATCCTTGTCGCGAGGACAGTCAAGTTTACATTTATAAAGACCCAAGATATAGCACAGTGGCTAACCTCGGGGTCGCTCTCAAGGAAGAAGTGTCGAATGCCTAAGTGGTTTGTTCTAAAAATCTTTTTGTATTTTTAACTACTTTGAAAACATAAAAACACACTCCTAAGGAAACACTAATCAGTACTGAAGAGCACAGTGGAGAGGGTAACCGTGATGAATAAGGGCAAAGACATAGAGACACAGGACAAACAAATGACACCAAGACACAAAAGATAAAAGTCAATAAGAACAAGCCTGGAACTAGGTTAATTCACCGTCTACTCCCTATCCAAGATCAACATAAGAAATTGATCAACAATTCTCAACATCGCTTAGTGCATGACCGATGTATGGGGTCACACACCAATCTTGCCTACCATTTATACCCTCAAACATATAATTTCTTCCTTGCTCAAGAGCTCCTCCGAAATTCAAGTGATTCACTCAGAAAGGTCATTCCAGCAAAAGATTGTCTCTATGAGAAATGATCCTGCTAAGATCGTCACATCGGACAACCAATCATGATTCTCAGTTCGAGAAATCAGGGCAGAAATGTGAGAAGAAATTAAGTAGGAAAGTAGTTGATCATCCTGTGCAAGATCTATCTCTCGCTAAATCTAACTTGCAGTCACGATCTACCGAGGAGAATAAAAAGAACATGATCGCATTAATGTGCAGATCTCCCGATTGTGTCGGGTTTCTTAACCTGGATCTAACCCCGCAAGTTAGATATCCATTTCTGGATATTGAAGATCACGACACGAAATGAGGATGAATAAACAACACAAGAAAAATAAAACAAACACCACAATTTAATTAACTAAACATGAAACACTACGAGAGTATTTATAGACTCAACATAGAACATCAAAAACAGGGCATTGGGAGGAGAGGTGGAGAATGGAGGAGCAGGTCCCATCTCCAAGTCGAAGACGGTCCCCATCCATGAGATGTGGATGGAATGGATGGTGAATGGGTGTGGAGTCTCCTCACCCAACTGTGGAATGGTGCCCTTCCCCGATCCTGGTCTTGGTCTTGGCTGCCTCTCGAAGAGAGGAGTCGAGAGTCCTCTTTTATTCTGAAAAAAACTCAACTAAAAACAGAGGTAGAATCACAAGCAGTAAATCCATGTGGCATCCTTTTATGTGCACATCACCTGCCATTTTGTGAACTCTTAGTGAGTGTACCCAATTCCCCTGCAACGACCTCAAGAATCTTCTTGTTTTATTCCCATGAACTTCTTCCTTTATCAATGCATCTACGAGTAGCTCCCCCTGCATGGAACAACAGAAAAAAAAAACAAAACAAGTTAAACAAATAAAATGAAACTAAAATAACTATATATTAATATTATTATTTAAATTAGTTAATAAAAATACTTATTAATATATATATATAACTTAATATTATTATTACTATTATATGTATTAACAAATATTATATTCATTTATTAATATTTACTTTTTATAAGACAAAAGTAATTAATATCATATATATATATATAAGTATTAAATGATATGTATATTATACAATGTATTATATTTTGATTATTATATAAAATAAAATAAAAAAATTAAAAGCAAATATAAAGGGGGAGGAGGGTTTGTACGGTGCTGGGGAGTGCGGACAGGGAGGTCTGGCCATGGTGAATGGTGAGACCGGTGCAGGTATGCTGACCGCGGCATAGCAAATCCAGGCATAGTGAGGGTCGGCGCTTCGACGGCGGCTTCGGATTGGTGTTGTGCTTGAAGGAGAGAGGTCAGACTAGCAACGATTTCGTGCGACGGGGTCTGAGCAGAGGGAGGGAAATGGGGAGGCGGTGAGTTCCTGGGGTCGCGGTGGGAAGGAGGGAACTGCTCGGCTTGAGGGAGAAGGCAGGGGGAGGTCTTGGCGCTGGCTTGCGATGTGTTTGGAGTAGAGAGAGAGGTGTTTTTGATTTAGGATGAGGTGCGGCAAAGAGCAGGACTGGGCACAGCGGCTTCGGATCTGGAATTTTCAGGTGAAAGAATTTTTGGGTTCAAATTTTGCTTGTACAACTGATTCGTTATTGGAATTTTTTGGTTCTTTTGATCTGTTGTGTTGAAAATTGATACGTGATCTTGGTGTTGTGCGATTTGTTGCTCTGTTCTACGTAGATTGATGCGGATATTTTTAATTATTTTGTGCGTGTTTCTAGAGTTGGGATTCTGTTGTGTAATGGATGATGGAGAATAAGCGGGGATGGCAGCACAGTGAAGGTTGAAGAAATATCGTGAAACGGTGCAACCATTTGGAGGGGATGCGGTGAGATGTGAGGAAGCTGTGAGTGATGTTGACCGTGAGAGTGATGGGAAAATAGTGGTGAAGTGGTGAAGTGGTGAGTGATGTTCACTGTGACAGCTGAGGGGTGAAAACTGTGGGAGGCGTTCGAAAAGTGGCACTGTGAAGGCTGGTCTCAATCTTGGTATTGTGTATGAGAGAAGACCCAAATTCTGTCTGAACTGTCACTTTTTTGGCCACAATATTTCTGAATGCAACAGAAATAAAATCTGTAGTCTTTGTAAGGGTCTTGGGCATGAGGCTGGAAATTGCAGGCTCAACAAGAGCAATGATACGGATGGAAAGAAGTTCAATGGTGCACAATCTGGTAATGGTGCACAAGCTCAGAAGGGAGAGCTGGCTGCTCACCGTGAAGACAGACAGGAGGAGACACCTGCTATAGCTGCTGCTGCTGCACAGAGGCAGGATACAGAACTGGCGGCACCTGTGGGTACTGGACCTGCTGCTGCTGAAATTGATGGATTAATTCTGCATGAGTGCCCTCCCTTGAACTCCTCACCCGGAAGGGAGAAGGCACTTGATGAAAATGGTGAGGATGAGGTCACTGCAGAGCGGCTGGATGCGGACTGGACTGCACCTGTGGGAGCTAGTCCTGATGCTGCTGGTGCTGCTGAAACACTTGAAGTTGAATGCCCTATGGACCAAGGGGCTGTCTCAAATCCTGGGGTGGCTCCACTGGTGGGTCATGGAAATGGGCTAGGCCATGGACCTGACTCTGGATTGGCTAGGGGGCAGCCTTCTGAACCTTCTGCATTGGGTGAAGCTTCGCTAAATGCAAAGAGAGTACTACCTGCCAGCCTGCTGTCATTTTCAGATGCTTCAGCCAACAGGTTCTCCCTTCTTGATCTGGTTGGGGAGGATAGTGGGACTGAGACTGATGAACAGGTGGCACATGGTCCTGTTGAGACTGGCCTTCTGCTTTATGTGAAGGATGTAAAACAGAATACTGCTGGGCCTAGTGCTAGGCTCAGATCAAATAAATGAAGACCATCTTCTGGAACTGTCAAGGGATTGGGAATCCTCCCACGGTCAGATCCCTTAGGCATATGATTATGACCAAAAAGCCGGTTCTTGTTGGTATTGCTGAGCCAAGAATGAATTTTGAGAAGTGGAGTTCCTTTAGGTGGGAGTCCATGGGCTTTTCATTTGTTTCTAGTAATGTGCCTACTGGAAATTCTGAATCTCTGTGGGTGTTGAAACATGATAGCGTTGTGGTCAATTCAATGCTGAATGATTCTCAGTCTCTTACTCTATCATGCCGCTGTAACAATGTTTCAATTGCAGTGACGTTTGTTTATGCCTTCAACCTTTATACAAGAAGACATGCGTTGTGGAGAAGCCTTGCCGATGTTTCTGAGAGTATGACGAGTAATTGGGTTATTATTGGCGACTTCAACACTGTGCTTAGGCCTGGGGAAAAGACTGGGGAGCATTTCTGTCGTGTTGCTGCTTCTGATTTTTCTGCTTGCATTGACAAATGTGGCCTGGTGGAGGTTCCAATTTCTGGCTCTGATTTCACGTGGAGCAGATACACGATTAATGGAAGACAAGCTAGCAGACTGGACAGATGTTTTGTTCATGTGCTGGATGGGAATAGGGCTCTTGATGTGGCTGGGAGAACTCTTCCACGGTTGCATTCTCATAACCCCTTGCTTATTGAAATTTCTGATTGCAACGCCAGAGTAGCCCCTCTGCCTTTCAAATTTAATAATGCTTGGATTACTATCCCTGGATGCCGAGAGATTGTTCTGGATGCTTGGAAAACTAGTATTGTGGGCAGCTCATTACACATCTTATGTTGTAAACTGAAACTTGTAAAGGCCAGGCTGAAGCAATGGAGCAAGGAGTCTTTCTCCTCTATTGATAATGATATAAGAGAGGCTGAATGTATCCTTTCAGATTTTCAAGACAATGGTGCATCCCAGGAGGTTCCCTCACCAGAGGAAATACAGGCTGCCTCAAGACTGGACAAGCTGCTGGCCCTTAAGGATAATTTGGTTCAGAACCAATCCAATGTGAGATGGCTGAAGGAAGGGGATAGGAACTCCAAATTCTTCCATTGCATTACAAAAGAGAAGAAGGCCAGGAGGAGTATTACTGCCCTTAGCATTGATGGGAGGCTTTTTGATTCAGAGAATGATATTGTGGAGGCTGTGACAACTCATTTTGAAAGGTTGTACTCAGATGTTGGACCTGACAATTCTGATAAAATCATACATTGTTTTGACCCCTCCATTGAGGACAATCAAAACAAGAGGCTCACTGATGTCCCATGTGCAAAAGAGATACATGATGCCCTCTTCTCGCTGAATATTGATAGTGCGGCAGGCCCAGATGGTTTCACTAATAAATTTTTCATGTTCTATTGGGATATTGTGAATGTTGATGTCACAAATGCAGTGAATGAATTCTTCAGATCATCTTACATGCCGTTTGGGATGAATTCAAATTTCATTGCCTTGCTTCCTAAAAAGGAAAATGCCCTCGATATCAAAGACTTCAGACCTGTTGCCATTGGGAATACAATACCAAAGGTAATCAGCAAAATTCTGGCCTTGAGGTTGGGTGGGGTTGCTAAGGAGATTGTCTCTGGAAATCAATTCGGATTTGTTCCCGGGAGGAACATTCAGGACTGTCTTTTCACTGCTTCTGAATGTGTTAATGTCATGAAAAGAAAGGTGAAGGAAGGAAATATGGCTGTTAAGATTGATATTTCAAAAGCTTTTGACACCATAAGATGGAGCTTTCTGTTTACTATTCTTAAGAGGCATGGCTTCTCGCAGAGATTTATTGGGCTCATTGGATCCGTCTTATCTAGTGCTAGGCTGTCCATCTTGATAAATGGGTCTCCTAGGGGTTTTTTTCAATGCTCAAGAGGTGTCAGGCAGGGTGATCCCCTTTCTGGTATGTTATTTGCTATTGCTGAAGATTATCTAAGCTGGTGCCTCAATGATCTTGCTAATTTTGGCTGGTATCAATCAATGAAAATCGGAAAGGAGCTGTGTGCTCCTTCACACTTATTTTATGCTGACGACATTCTGCTTTTTGGGAAGGCAAGTGATGCCACCATCTCTTGCATAAAAGGAATCTTCTCTCATTATGAAGAGGTCGCTGGCCAGGCAATTAATTGGGGAAAGTCCTATGTGTTTTTTGGGGATGGGCCTAGCTCGTCAAGGAAAAACAGAGTTGCGGCGAAACTGGGAGTCAAAAGGGGTTCCCTCCCTTTCATTTATCTTGGGATTCCTCTCTTTTGGGGCAGGGTTAAAAGATGTCACTTAGAAAACATTGCCCTACGGATCACAAATCAGTTGTCGGGCTGGAAAGGGAAAAATATGTCCCAAGCTGGAAGAATATGTCTTGTTAACTCAGTGATAACTTCAATGTTCGTCTACTCTTTTTCCATATACAAATGGCCAGGATCGCTGATAAAGGAATTAAATGCCAAAATCAGAAACTTTGTCTGGACTGGGTCAATTAATGAAAGGAAACTTGTAACTGCTGCCTGGAAAGACTGCACGAAGCCGGCTCAAATGGGCGGATTGGGCGTTAAAGACGTCCAGATTTTTAACGACACTTTGATTGAGAAGTTTGTTTGGAGGCTGATTTCAAATCCCCATCCCTTCGTGGAGTTTCTTGCCACTAGATTTCTTGGGAAATTGCAAAATGGATATGCCAGCTATGTGAGATCTTCGGTTTGGTCTGCTATTAAGAAAGCCTACTCTGATCTGATGAACGGCTCGAAGTGGTTAGTATGCAAGCAGTCCAGCCTGAATTGCTGGATCACCCATTGGCTTTCGCGGCCTATTTGTGATGACATAATTGTTCCACAATCTTTAAAGCATAAAACCATCGCTGACCTCGTGGCGGACCCGGCACTTGCTGAAATTCTGCCCAGCCAAATCAGAACGGAAGTCATGCAGTACCGTTTCACAGATCATGATATTATAGTCTGGACTCTGGATCTGAATGGGATCTTCCGCACGAAGGTATGCTACAATTCTCGTTATGAGTCATCGACTCACCCCCCTAGATGGGTTTCTGACTTCACAAAGCCCTTCATCCCCCCGGCGCGCTCCCTACTCATCTGGAAAATCTGGAAGAACAGGCTGCCTGTGCAGGCTCTGCTACAGCGCAAGGGGCTGCATCTTGCCCCGGTTTGCTTTGTTTGTCTGGCAGCGGACGAGTCTCTCTCCCATGTTTTTTTCTCATGCACATTTGCGCACAAATTATGGTGTTATATGCAGCAGATTTTTCGGTGCTGTTTTCAGTTTCAGTCACTTGAGGAATTAATGCAGGACATTAACATGGAAAATTTCAGTGAGCAGGTTCATGCTCTTATTTTGGCAGCAATAGCGGCTGTTATTGATTTCATTTGGAAGACCAGAAATGACCTGCTGTTCAACAATATTCAGCCACGTTTTCATAATGGTGTCTTAATGATGCATCGTGCCGTTTGTACGGCCTCCAACATTCAAACTGGTTGCATGAAAAATGATGTTTCTGACCTGGTTTTGTTGAGATCTCTTGGTATTAATGGCAGGGCAAAGAAACCATTAATGGTGAAATATATCCGATGGATCCCTCCCCTTCCGCGGTGGATCAAAGTCAATGTTGATGGGGCCGCCTCAGGTGCTCCGGGGCCCTCTGGATGTGGTGGTGTTTTCCGCACGTATCGGGGGTTTGTAAAAGGATGCTTTTTTCATTTCATTGGCAGTGGATATGCAATTGAAGCTGAGATTTGGGCCATTATGAAAGCGATCAGGTATGCTGTCCACTTTGGTTGGAATTTGATATGGATAGAGTCAGACTCGTCTGTTGCTGTCCAAATCTTGAAAGAGCGTTCGAGGAATGTTCCCTGGAAGATCCTTCCGGACTGGATTGATTGTCTTCGGCTTCTTGATTCACTCGTCATTGAAGTTTCGCATGTTTACCGTGAGGCCAATCAAGTTGCAGATGCTCTTGCGAAAAGGGCAATCATTGAGGGCACCTCCTATTGGTCTTGTGTGTCGCCTGATTTCTGTGACCAGTTTGTTCAGGCAAATTGCTGTGGTGAGGTTTTTTCTCGGCTTTGTTGAATGACTCTCTGATCTCCTGTTTGTACTCCTGTCACTTTATTTTATTTATTTATTTCAGGAGCAGGGTCACCTGTCTCCTAGCTTTCCTGGTAAACACAACAAAAAATTAAATAAATAACTAATTTGATAAAACAAAAGAAAAGATTAACCAATTGATAAATTAAATTATATAGAATTAAAAACTAAATAAAAAAAACATAAATAATAAAATTAATTGTGTTTTATTTAAAAGAATGAATTTCGTTGCATTAAAAATTATAAACAAATTAAATAAGGAAAAAATGAAAACATTTAAAGTTACTAACTTAAATAAATCAACCAATTAATTAAGGAATTAATAAAGTAAATTAAAGAATAAGAAATATTAATTGAATAAACATAAATTGTGAAAATTAATTTAATTATTAAAAGACTAAAAACTAAAATCAGTTATTTATATACAATTTACTGAATAAAGAATTAATTAATTTAATTAATGAATTAATAAACTAACTAGAATGAAAAATTTGTAAAAATAAAAGAATAAATAAATAAAAGTCAAATTCAAAAGAATTGATTTAATTTAAGAATTATTTAAAAAGATGATATTGAATACTAAAAACACATGATTTAAACTAAGATTGATTATTTTACACAGCAAATTCAAAAACACAATAATTATCAGTTATTTAATAAAAACAACATTTTAAAATAAAAAGTTCAATAAAAATACAAAAATGATGTGGCAAAGAGTGTGAAAACACTGCCACAACAAACTCCCCCACACTTAAAACTTTGTTGGTCCTCAAACAAATACATGTCTCTAACTTTAAAACAGAATGTTGATTTGTGAGTTTCAGCTCAAAAGGTGTGTGATTTAACTTTAATACCCCTAGGAGCATGACCAACAGTAGGTCAGGCTTTTCAACGGTGTTCAAAAATGATGTCTTGCTTAGCTT
Source organism: Viscum album (assembly GCA_963277665.1). Lineage (NCBI taxonomy): Eukaryota > Viridiplantae > Streptophyta > Magnoliopsida > Santalales > Viscaceae > Viscum > Viscum album. The sequence goes on from OY728125.1 coordinate 230,757,924, forward strand.
CAAAAACCCACTGGGAGTCAATAGCCTCACAAATTCATATATTGTCAATTATGTCTGGCCTCCTATATGTACTCAATAATTTTCCTACTTCAATTTTCAAATTAAGTTTCGATTCAAGGAGTGATGAAAGGTAAGACGAAGTGGAACTCAAAACTTAACCATGGGCCCCTCCCATTCTCACTTTCCCCCAGGTTCCAAAAATTAATGTACGTTAATTTCATCAATTTATTGACTAACTCAAATAAATTTTTACCCAGACAATTGCCCCCTTCTTTATCTGGGTTCAAAATTTTCCTCACCTTAATGAGTTCATTTTTGACAAGGACACTTTATTTCCATTTTTCCCAGCCAGATTCAATGTTCAAAGCATTGTGCATAGCACTTATTAAGATTGAAATTGGCTTTATTTATTCACAGAAATGTACTCAGTGCACCTTGTCTCAGGTACTCAGCGTGGGATCCCATTTGCCCATTTTACTCTAATTACAAAGGAATTAATCAATAATCAATTGAGTTGACTTCTTAAAGTGATTGAATATTATTTAATAAAAATATGAGTCCCCTAGGTTTCAGTGACAACTTATAGTTACTCTAAGTCATGATCCTCATTTCACAAAACATATCCCATCACACTCCCATCCTCAGTTCCTAAACAAAAAGGTTCATAGAGACAGTGAACAATTACACTCAACTATCACTCATGCTTAACAGTTTCTGACCAAATGCCACTCTCAACAACCAGCAAACAGTTATCCACAAAATATGATAGAATTGAAGTACTAGTGAACCTCCCACGACCATCAAATGATGAAAGAATTTGAAATTTGTTGAAAGATTCTGAACAATTTTTGAAAAAATTTGACCATTTTTTAAAGAAACTCAAGTTCAAGAAGGGGGAATTTGTCAAGACAATCAAAATGGGGGAATTCAACATGACACTAGAATGACCTCTCTCCCCCACACTTAAAACCCAAGATTGTCCCCAATGTTGAATTATAAGGTGGAAAATAATTCAAGTTCAAGAGATATGGGAATTTCAGCTGAAAAAGGATATGGAGGGGTAGCAATGAAGTTCAAACATTTTCTTTGCCACAGAACAAGTGAAAGAAAAAGAAATAGACCAACAAACAAAAACATAAGAACCCAACCCCACCAACCATTACCCAAAAACAAGTGTATTAACTTTTAAAAAGTTCATGCATTGAATCATTGTGAGCAGAAAAAAGATTTTATCAATTTTCTTCAAATAGTAGCATGATTTGCAGTGGTGTGCAACAACAACATAACGAAATTGAAAGCGGTGGGTGCAAGCCTGTTTAACAATTCAGCACAAAATAATTTTTTTAACCAAGTAGATACTAGCAGCTAAACACCCATGAAATAAAACACAGTCCAAGAGTTTCAAAAATAAGTGGGAAGACCCCCACACTTAATTCACAACAGAATGCAATAAAAATGTGAAGAGTAAAGTAATGAAACATAAAACAACACTCCCCTGAATGTACAAATTCTCAAATTTACCAATGTCTCCCTTGGATCTCCATGTGTAAGAACTCTGGCAGCTTCAGTATGGCACCTACATGATGAAGCAGTTTACCATTAGTGTTCAAGATTTTATGTTCAAATAAAAAGAAACCACAGAGTATGAGTTAGGGGGTTTTATCCATTAATCCTCTAACTTTCCCCATGAGACTTGAATGGTAGCCACAGGGAATCTACTTCTCATTTATTGTCCTAAAAATACAAAACTCAAATTAAAAACAATATGCAAAAAAGAAACTAAATATGGAAATGAAAATGGATAATCCTATGATAACCCCCCAGGGGGTGTTGTAGTTTGACTATCCACAGCTGGATAGTCCTCAGATCAAGCCCAATCAGATGGGGGATTTATCTTCTTTCTTAAGAACCACAAGATATAATTCCTTCCAAGTTGAGTGCTTTTCCATCTTTTGACTACCCCCTGTGCTACTTCAACCAAATTCCCCTCCTTTGCAGTGAAGTACTTCATGTTAAATGGTTGAGGGGAATACAAAAGGTAGGGGTACTGCCCCTCTTCTGCATCTTGAGGTTGAGGGTGCACAAGTATTAATGTTTGAAAACATGGATGTGAGTTGTATTCTGATTCATTCCAATAAAACATTTCCTATTAGAAAGCAATTAATGTTTCATTATCCACTTTTAAACTCATGCACAACTCCAATAATTCCTCTTCAAAAATAACTTCCAAACTGGAAGTGTCGTCCAGAATTGGGAACTTCAATTTCCTCCCTCTCCCAGAAATCCCAATAGTGAGATACATCTTCAATACCTATACAGGGAGCAACACAATTAAAATCATCTTCTATATAATCCCAGTTGAATAAAAAGACATCTTCTTCCATAAAATTGTCAACTCCCTTTATCAGTGTTGTTTGTTCCTCCTCATAAAGGAATAATGATCCTGGGAGAGGGTCCAGGGCAAGAGCAAGGAAGTCAACCTCCTCCAGCCATTCTTCAAAACACACCACCTCACTTTCTAAATCTTCAAAGGAGAGTGATAGGATGTCATGTGATGGTTCCACCTGTTGAAGCATTTGAAAATCATTAGAACATTTATTGCAAGCAAAGTCGTTAGAATGGAAATTAGGAAAAAATGATCATTAAAGAAATGCCTCACACCATGAATCTTTGCAAGTTCCATCTCCTACCAGCCCTTGAAAACATCCTCGGAAATTGGTTCTGGAATTTCCAGCTTTTACTCCAGGGGAAAGTACATATCAAAGTTGGGAAACCCCAATATTTTCTTTCTTCTGTTTCATCTCTCTTTCCTTCTCAACGACTTTCCAGAATATTGGCCTTCAGTGGGAGGTGGTGGTACTACACTCTCTTTTTGGTAGCCTTTTACCTTATCCATTGCTTGTTGTATCAAATGCATGATCTCATGAGAATAAGTTGTCTCCTCATCAATAAGGTCTCGATGATGCCTTTCATGCATCAAACATTTAATTTTAGCAACAACCTCCTCATGCTCTTGAATTGGGTCAAACAGTGACACTATATTGGATTTGATAGAGTTCAACACTATTGTCTGTGTGTTCATTTTTTAAATGTTGTTTAAATAAAAAAAAATGGAAAAACCACTCATACACTCGTTTCTTCCTCGTAAATGATGCCAAAATTTGATGTGTTTCCTTATCGCGAGGACGATCAAGTTTACATTTATAAAGACCCAAGATATAGAACAGTGGTTAACCTCGAGGTTTCTCTCATGGAGGCTATGTCAAATGACTAAGTGGTATGTTCCGAAAATCTCTTTTTATTTTTAACTACTTTGAAAACATAAAAACACACTCCTAATGAAACACTAATCAGTGATGAAGAGAACAACGGAGAGGGAAACAGTGTTGAAAAAGTGCAAAAACAAAGAGACATAGGACAAACAAATGACACCAAGACACAGAAGGTAAAAGTCAATAAGAACAAGGATGGACCCAGGTTAATTCACCCTATACTCCCTATCCCAGATCAACATAGGAAATTGATCAACAACTCTCAACATCGCTCAGTGCATGACCGAAGTCTCAGGACCCACACCAATCTCTCCTACAATTTAAACACTCAAACATAGAATTTCTTCCCTACTCAATCATTCCTCCGAACTACAAGTGATTCACTCATCAAGGTCATTTAGGCCAAATATTGTCACTAAGTGGAATGGTCCTGCTGAGATTTTCACATCGCACAACCAATCTTTATTCTCAGTTCGAGATATCAAGATAGGAAGGGGAGAATAAATTAAGAAAGAAATTAGTTGATCGTCCTATGCAAGATCTCACTCTCGCTAAATCTAACATGCAATCACGATCTACCAAGGTGAATAAAAAGAATGTGATCGCATTAATGTACAAATCTCCAGATCGTGTTAGGTTTCTTAACCTGGATCAAACCCCGCAAGTTAGATCTTCATTTATGGAGATTGAAGATCACGACACAAAATGAGTATGAATGAACGACACAAGACAAATAAAATAAACATCATAATTCAATTAATTAAACATGAAAAACAATGAGAGTATTTATAGACTCAAAATAGAACACAAAAAATAGAGCAGCGAGAGGAGAGGTGGAGAATGGAGGAGCAGGTCCCGTCTCCTAGTCGAAGATGGTCCCAGTCCATGAGATGTGTATGTAATGAATGGTGAATGGGTGTGGAGTCTCCTCCCCCCACTGTGGAATGGTTCCCCCCCCAGGTCTGGTCTTGGTCTTGGTCTTCGCTACCTCTCGAAGAGAAGAGTCGAGGGCCCTCTTTTATTTTGAAAAAAACTCAACTAAAAACACACGTAGACTGACAAGTAGTAAATCCACATTACAAACTTTTATGTGCACGTCACTAGCCTTTTTGTGAACTCTTAGTGAGTGTACCCAATTCCCCTGCAATGACCTCGAGAATCTTCTCGCGTTATTCCCACAAACAGCTTCCTTTATCACTACTTCTATGAGTATCTCCCCCTGCGCGAAACAATAGAAAAAACAAAACAAGCTAAACAAATAAAATGAAACTAAAATAACTATATATTAATATTATTATTTAAATTAGTTAATAAAAATACTTATTAATATATATATATATATATATATAATAATTAATATTATTATTACTATTATATGTATTAACAACTATTATATTCATCTATTAATATTTACTTATTAGAAGACAAAAGTAATTAATATTATATATATATATATAAGTATGAAATGTTATGTATATTATATAATGTATTATATTATGATTATTATATATAAAAAAAAGAGGATAGAAAAGGGGAGGAGGGTTTGTGTAGCACTGGAGAGCGAAGACAAGGAGGTCCGGCCGCGGCGAAGGGTGAGATTGATGCGTGTATGCTGACTACGGAGCAGTAAATCCAGGATCACTGAGGGTTGGAGATTCGACGAAGTCTTCGAGTTGTCATTGTGATTGAAGGAGAGAGGCCGGACCAACAATGATTTGGTGCGATGATGTTTGAGAAGAGGGAGGGAAATGGGGAGGCGGCGAGTCACTGGGTTTGCAACGGGAAGGATGGAACTGCTGGCTTGAGGGGGAAGGTAGGGGGAGGTCTCAGCCTGGACTTGCGACATGTTTCAGTTTGAGGGAGATGTGTCTTCGATTCGGGATGAGGTGCGGCAAAGAGAAGGACCGAACATGGTGGCTTCAGATCTAGAATTTCTAGGTTAACAAATTTTTGGGTTCAAATTTTGATTTGTACAACTGATTCATTCTTGGAATTCTTCGGTTATTTTGTTCAATTGTGTTGAAAATTGATACGTGATCTTGGTGCTATGAGATTTTTTGTTCTTTGCTAAGTTGATTGCTATGGAGATTTTAATTATTTTCTATCTGTTTCTGGAGTTGGGATGATGCTGTGCAATGGATGATGGAGAAGAAGAAGGGATGGTGGCACCGTGAAGGTTCAAGAAATATCGTGAAATGACGCCACTGTTTGGAGGGGATGCAGTGAGTCGTGAGGAAGCTATGAGTGATGTTCACGGTGAGACCGTGAGAGTGATGGGAAAATGGTGAGACAATGGGGAAGTGGTGATTGATGTTCACAGTGACAACGAGGGGTGAAAAGAGTGGGACAAGTTGGAAGAGTTGCACCGTGAAGGATGCTCATTGCCTCAACGTGAGGTGGGATAGCAAGTCGATACGGTGAAACCGTGACTGTGAAGAAACCACGACATGCAGCTACCACCTGCAAAATAAACACAACAAAAAATTAACTAAATAACTAATTTAATAAAACCAAAAAAGTTTAATCAATTAATAAATTAAATTAAATAGAATTAAAAACTAAATAAATAAAACAATGTTAAATAAAAAAATTAATTGTGTTTTATTTAAAAGAACAAATTTATTTTCATTAAAAATTATAAAAAAATTAATTAAAGAAAAAATTAAAACATTTAATGTTACTAACTTAAATTAATTAGCTAATTAATTAAATAATTAATAAAGTAAATTAAAGAATAAAAATATTAATTGAATAAACTTAAACTGTTAAAATTATTTTAATTATTAAAAGACTAAAAACTAAAATGAGTTATTTATTTACAATTTAAAGAATAAAGAATTAACTAATTTAATTAATGAATTAATAAACTAACTAGAATGAATTTTTTTTTAAAATGAAATAATAAATAAATAATAGTCAAATTCAAAAGAAATGATTTAATTTAAGAATTATTTTAAAAGATGATATTGAATACTAAAAACACATGATTTAAACTAAGATTGATTATTTTACACAGCAAATTCAAAACACAATAATTATCAATTATTTAATAAAAAACATAATTTTAAAATAAAAAAGTAAATAGAAAATATAAAAATGATGTGGAAAAGAGTTTGAAAACACTACCCCATCAATAACCTCGGATTTATGGATGTTGTCTAAGGAGTTTCTATGTTGTATTTTCATTTGAAGTAGTAAAGTTGAAGTTATGTATGGAACTTGTTTCCAATAATACTAAACTAATCATTCCTTCGGGATTATTATTCCTTGTTGTATGCCAGTATAATCAAATAAGGCACCAGCTCCGGGCAACTGGGGTCGGTTCATTACTATTGGTATCACATGATATTTAGTACAAAACATGGAAACTAGATATAAAAAATGTAGATTAGGGAAGAGTCCCTAAGATTGTATTTGAGGATAAAGATTCAAGAACGTCCTGGTATTTTGGTAAGGAATAGATTATGTGGATCATTCAAGAAATGCATCCCTGTTTGGATACGAGCAGATAGAGGCGACTCTGGCACAAATGTACGTAGGAGTGAAAGCTCCTACAAATGAGTTTTAGGCTTGACTCGGGGTATCTTGGTACACAAAAATGGGCCTTACTGCACTCTTGGTTATGAAACCCCTGGGGGATATGCTTAGGATAATTCACATTTTCTTTACAAGCCATTATGAATGATTTAAATGTAAATGTTTCCTCAAAGATACAATGTTTATGATTAAGAGATTATCTATGCGTAGAATTTTGATTTATGATATGTATTTATCTACATTGACATTATACATTATGATTCATACCCTAATCTAGTGTATGAAATTATTTAGAAATGGCACCTAGTGGAAGGAATGGAAACTGCATGAACGTCTGTGTCCCTTGTAGGGATTTCCCCCTGATAAAAAATCATGATGTTGGATCTGGTGTTGTGACTAGTGTTGAAAAACATATAACTATACTAGGAAAACTTACTCAGGTTATGAATAATAACCTTACCCATATGGAGCATCCAGATCCACCATGTGGAAGAGTTATGTTGGATCGCTTTATGCGACAACAACCTCCACCATTCAATGGGACTACAAAACCGTTTGTAGCAGATCAAGGGACATGTTCCCTAGAGAATATATTTCTCTCTTTGGAATTTAACAAAAGAGAAAATTTTGTCATGATATTTTATCATTTAACGGGAGATGCAGATCAGTGGAGGTCATTAATCCAAAACACAAAGGAGGAGGAAGAAATAAAATTGAAGGAATGGAGGGATTTTAAGGAAATAATCTTAGAAAAATATTTCCCTCATGAACAACGAGCAGATATGGAGAGGAAATTATTGAATCTAAGGCAGAAGGAGGATGAAAATGTTTCCAAGTATGAAGCCAACTTTACAAGGCTGGCAAGGCATGCTGCAGACTACATACATAATCCAAGGAGAAAAATTGATCAATTTTTTGACGGTTTAAAACTATTCCTACGAAGGGATCTAGTCTCTTGGAATTTATCATCATATGAAGATATAGTCTCAAGTTATATCAAGGTGGAAAATAAATTCAATATGTCTTTTGACCATAAGGGAAAGCAAGATATGAAGAGGGATTCTGAAAACTCTAGAAAAGGAAATAAGGAAATGGGGAAGAAGGGAAGAGTTGAATTTTCATCATGCAGTAATTGTGGGAAGAAACACCCTGGTACTTGCCTAAAGGGAATGGGGGTCTGCTACAAGTGCAGAGAAAAAGTACACCTATCATGGGATTATAAGGGGAAGAAAGAAGCTACCAATGTTCTGTGCTACAATTGCAGGGAGATGGGACATTATACACATGAATGTACTATGGGTTAGGGAAATGTTCCCCAAAGAAGGAAAAGGGAGAAATGCTAAGCTTATGTGGTCACAACCATGGAGGTATAAGTTCATAACAAAGTGGTGGTAGATATATTGATCATTTCACCAAACTTATCTAATGATTTATTTGATTCTGGATCTATGCATTCATTTATATCTTCCCAGTTTGAAAAGAAAATTAGACATGTCCAATTTGATTTAATAAAGGATTTATCAGTCAGAACTCCTAGTGGATGTATCATTGCAACAAATTCATGTCGATTAGTCCCCCTCATGAAAAATAAACATGCCTTAGTCGCTAAACTTATCGTCATACCAATGGTTGACTATGATATAATTCTCAGTATGAATTGGCTGTCAAATTATGATGCGAAGTTCTATTTCAAGAAGAAGGAAGTTACAATTTTTGAGAATGGTTTAGAATCCCTTATTTTTAGAGTTGAAACCTCTCCATTTGATTCTCATCTATATCCACCCCTAGTATCTATATGGAATTTAATTATTAGGGAGGAATGGAATGAAATATATAGAGGCGAGGAGAAGAATGTGGAGATATAGGACTTACATATTATGCAAGAATATGTTGATGCCTTTCTAGAGGATTAACCTGGCCATCCTCTATTGTAGGAAATTGAGTTTTCAATTGACTTAATTACTGGTTTGAGGCCCATATCAAAGACCCCTTATAGAATATACAATGTGGAGTTAGTGGAACTAAAGAAACAACCAGAGGAATTGAGTGGTAAAGGATTTATTCAACCTAGTGTATCTCCATGGGGAGCCCATATCCGCTTTCTCAAGATGAAATATGGATCCATGAGGCTATGCATTGATAATAGAGAAATCAATGAAATTATAATAAAGAATAAGTATCCTCTACCATGAATTGATGACTTATTTGATCAATATCACAGAGACTAATTTTTTTAGAAGATTGATCTACAATCAGGATTTCATTAGTTGCTTTTAAGGGAGGAAGAAATTCCAAAAACAGCATTCTGAACTAGGTATGGGCATTACGAGTTTACAGTAATGCCTTTTTGACTAAGAAATGAACCATCTGTTCTTATAGATTTGGTGAATATAGTTTTCAAGGAATATCTTGATGACTTTTTTGTGCAGTTTATTGATGATATTCTGGTATACTCTAAAATCTGTGAAGATCATGAAAATACCTTGCGCACTATTCTGAAGACACTTAGAAGAAATAATTTGTATGGGAAATTTAGGAAGTTTGATTTTTGGCTCCAATTAGATTCCTTTCTTGGCTAAACTATCTCTATGGATGGAATATCTATAGATACTGTGAAGACAAAGGCTGTAGAAGAACGTCCTACTCCAATGAATGTAACTGAGGTACGCAATATTATTTGTTTAGAAGGTTATTATTGGAGTTTTGTTTAAAACTCTGCCCATTTAGCCAACCCAATGACCAAGATCAGACAAAAAGGTGTTAAGTTCGTATGGACAAAGTAACGTGAAGAATGTTTGGAAAAATTGAACAGTAGGTTAGTGAATACTCTGATCTTAACCCTACCATATAGGAATGATGGGTTTTTTATCTGTAGAGATGCATCAAAGAAAGGAATTGGTTGTTTCCTTATGCAGAATGATTGAGTGATTGACATTGAATCTAGGCAGCTAAAAATTAATGAACAGAACTATCCAAATCATGATGTTGAGTTAGAAGTGGTAATCATTACTCTGAAGATTTGGAGACATTACCTCTAGGGCGAAAAATGTAAGATATATACAGAACATTAGAGTTTGAAATATATATTCCCACAAAAAGAACTCAACATGAGACAATGGAGATATATTGAGATACTCAAAGATTATGATTGGAAAATACACTACCACCTGGGGAAGGCAAATATGTTAGCTAATGCTTTTAGCAGAAAGGATCATGGAGTTCTGAACAAGATTAGAGTTGAAGGGGATCCATTGTTCATGGATGTAGTAAACATGGATATTAGAATTATTAAGGATTGTAACACAACACTACTTTTTCAAATGGTTTCCAAACCTTCTTTACTGGAATGGATAAAATTTTCTCAGGCTAATGATGGGGAGTTTCAAAAGAAAATTAAAGATATAAATGATGGGAAGTTGACTGACTTTGCATATGGAGGTGGCATTTTGAAATTCGGTAAGAGGCTTTGTGTTCCCGCTATTCCTGAGCTAAAGAGGGAACTATTGGATGACGCTCATAGCTCTAATTTCTCTATACACCCTAGTAGCACAAAGATGTATCATGATATCCGAGAAAAATTTTGGTGGGACAATATGAAAAGGGAGATTGATAAATATACATCAACGTGCTTGATATGTCAACAAGTGATGGCTGAGAGGAAAAAGTCTAAGGGGATGATGCAACCACTACACATATCAACATGGAAGTGGGATAACATTACCAAGGACATTGTCAATGGACTTCCAAGGAAATCCAGAGGAAACAATGCTATATGGGTCATTGTGGATCATCTAACAAAGACAACTCTCTTTATCACGATTCGAGAGGACTTCTCATTGTATCAACTTTTATGGATTTATATCAAAGAATTGGTAAGGCTTCATGGAGTACCACTATCTATTGTATCACCCATGATCCTAGGTTTAACTCGAAGTTCTGGAAAAGTCTCCAACATTCTCTAAGAACTGAACTGAACTACAGTACGAACTATCATCCTCAAAAAAATGGCTAGTCTGGGGGAACTATTCCGACACTAGAAGATATTTTGAGATCATGTTCTATGGAATTCATAGGAGGACAAGACCAACATCTTCAACTGTTTTAATTCTCATACAAAAATAGTTTCCACTTGAGCATCCGAGTGGCGCCATATGAAGCCCTTTATAGGAAAAGGTGCAGAATGCTAGTGGGTTGGGATGAAGTCAGTGAGCATAAGCGGATTTGACCTTAAATGGTCTTGGAAATGGTGGATAATGTAATGCCTGACCCCAGTTACCCAGATTCAGTGTATTATTTTAATACCTTGCCATGATTACAAGGAATCAAGTCCCAAATGACCGATCAGTTTAGTATTCTTGGTAAATAGATTACATACAATAACGTTACATTACACATTCTAACATACAACACATCATAAATAATCCTTTGAGAATTCCATTGTTCCCTTAGCTTCACCCTGCATCTCAATAATAATACTATTCTTGGCATCCTGCGAAAATAAAACATAAGAAAAGGGTGAGCTCAGATGCTCAATAAGGGTAAATAATTTAGCGGATGCTATAAACCTTTAAGGAAAGATGTGATATAAAGTCAATAGCCTTTTAAACATAAACATAAACATAATATGGAAAAAATAAATCAAACATTACCATATAATCATGGACATAGATATTCTACTAGTTGAATAATCACATGTAATAACTAATTTCATAACGAGTAAACGCATAATGCTAGAAATTCTGAAACATTTTGTCAAGGCCTCATCCAATATGTCTAAAAATGATTTAGGCCTTTCCCAAAACCATATATCAATTTCGGAAAGGCCTCAGCCAATTCTATGTCTAATTGTCTCATGAGACCTACTGATGCATTGAGGAGCTTTAGCAGACTCCACCCCTCACTTACTAAGTCCAATGCATTCCACAAATGAAAAGGTTTAAACATAACATAAACATTCATATTAAAACTAGCGTACCAAATGTCAATACTTTATCGATAAACCATGAATTTAATAAAAATAACACATCCACAATAAAACATATCACAAAACCTTCAATACAATATGGAATATTTTTATTAACTTTAAACATGTTTAAAATCCATCAAAATATGTTTACATAGATGAAAATGATCGGTAAAATGCTTTGAGAGAAATACCCCTTTTTCATGACATCATTTAAAAGTATAAAAATTTATAAAAGAAGTCATTTGAAGAGATTTTTGAATCAAAGTGTCCCAGACCAATTTAAAACTTTGGAAAGAATTATCATTTAAAAACATTCATTTCCATATAAATAAATCATTAAAATCATTTTGAAAACATGGACATTAATTAAAAGTGTTTAATAATAAGATAAATCATTAAAACATTTAAAATGATAATCTAGTTAAATAGACCCTCCCATAAAACCTTATAATATTCCCTTTCAAAACATTTTTATGAAATATGGATATCAATGATAAGTATGTCCTAATAAATACTTACACATAAACAATCACAGATAATAATGAGATTGATGAAATAACCCTTACCTTGCACTTTGCATTGGTTGAGGGCACATTTAACCTCCTGTATAATGATAATAGTATGTTATTAAATTATAATAGAACCATATTCATATTTATTATATCACACATGATTCATTTATGAATTTATACTACCCATTTAACAATGATTCCCATGTTAAATTAACATTTCGGGTAATAATCACTTTCTTTATCGTACGTGTTTTACTTGTTATTCATGATGGTGTCATTTAGATCTTTATTTAAATAATTCTAGAATAAAAAAATGATTTATATATAATGTATATTTAGAATATAAATATTTATAATAGATAGATATATGAAATGGAAAACACAGTTTATGGAGACGGTAGGTCGTACGTACGCATAAATGTTGTCTCTGTTTTCATATCGTATTGAATGGAAGTAAGTGAATGAGATAAATTTAAATATATATATATATATATATCCATTAGAATTATTATTTCATATATTACATACATATTATTAATATGTATTTTTATAATCATCGTTGAATGGTGAACGTGGAAATTAATCTCATCGTGTCGTGGAGACGGTAATCTGTACGTACACATGAGCGATAATATTATTATATTGATGGTGAAATAATTTTAAATTGGATGGTATATCATATATACAGAATTATTAACATGTTATATTTATTATTTACATCAGTTATAATCATTATTATACCCATCCAAATAATGAAGTGTCTGAATAACAAACTACACCACAGCGTGGAGACGGTAATCCATATGTATACACATGTGGTGACATTGTAATTTATAGGATGGATAGAATATCGAATATAGTTGTAATATATTTATAATAACATCATAGTATTTATAAGGTACATGAGTTATTATTTTGGTATGGAAACAACAAAGAATGAGGAAGTGGAGGAAGAAAAGAATTTGAAAGAGGGTGGTAAAATCATTACCTATTCTTCGAGTGTTTCCTTTTGATTTGAATAAAAGGTCTCCTTAGGTTGGATTTATGATCATGGTAAGGAATCTAGGTTATCGTGAGGGAATTTGTGATGATATTTGGGCAGGGTTTGACTGAGGAAAATGGCTTTGGAGGAGTGAATTTGGGAGAAGGGGAAGTTCCCTTTTATAAGAGGGTGAGGGGCACCTTAGGAAAAACAAAATATATTATTTTATAATAAAATCATTTTTGGTTTCTAATAGATCAAAATTTATTTACATAGAAGATAAGGTGGGCATGGGTCTAAATCACCTCAACCAATAGGTTTGAGATAAGTTTAGGTCACCATATTAACCTTATCTTTTAGATTTAACTATTAGTTAAATAGTTTAACTTTTACCATGTCTTCTTTTATTCAAAAACTATATGGTTAATAAACTTACTCTAAACATACCAAAGAAACTCAATTGGTTCATTAATCTCATTTATAATATTATTTAAGACCTTTGGCCAAACTTTAGATTTTTAGGAATATTATATAATTTAATAATATACTATTTGTTTTACAAACTAATTTATGTCAATTTTGACACTATTTAGTATTTTGTTTTTGTGAAAATCGTAACAGCATGATTACTTCAAAAAATATTATTTAATAAACCCAAAAATGTCATATTAACCTAGAAAAATAGTGGAATTAATCAAAAGTCTCAAATTACATTTATTTGGATATTTATAATATCAATTAGTTTAATATTTCTTTAATAATGTAATTACTGCATCATCATTGTGTCATAAATAAATTTAATTATTTAATGTCTACAAATAATAACTAAAATACCATTATTTAGGAAATATTTTTATATTTATATTTAATATTTATAGTTGAATTTTTCTTATGTATAACCCCATATAATAAAGGTTTAGTTATTAGACTTTGAATTTAACACTTTTAACTCTTCTTTAATAAAATAATAATAAATGTCATAATCTAATACAAGTGGACCTAAAGGATAATATTTTATTCCTAAGGTTGTTTTTGGTCGAATTAAAGTTATCCAATAGAATTAGGAAATGTGTTGGGGTAATTTTAATATTATTTTTACCTTTAATTACCTTATTCAGTTTTTATCATGGTAAATAAAAGTCAAAAGTTACTATTCACCAAAAATTATTTTCATCTTATTAAACCAAATTTTAATTACTGATATCAACCGTCTCTCTCAAAATTTTGATATTCAACTCAAATAAGTGGTAAAATTATGTTTTATACAAATTTTCAAAAGCTCCTAGAAGGTGGGTAAATGACGGTAAAAAGTTCAATAAATTTTTATACATCTAATTTTATTATAAAAACGACTCTAATTAATTACACTGAACTAATATAGGTATTATTTATCAATTTTTTCTTAAAATAAATTTAAATAAAATAATTAATTATTTAAATAAAAAGTTTGTTTAAAACAATAATGGTGTGTTTTACACTATTAATCAAAAAAAGAAAGTTTTTAGAAAAATAAAAAAATTCACCAAAAGATAATTTTGATATTCCAAATTCAAAAAATAATTCTATTTTACCAAATTATAAACATAGAGGTTTCACTAATTAATTTAAAATTAATTTCTGTTGTCAAAACCAAAAAGCCTGTTTTTAAAAAGTAAAAACTATCAAAAGATTGACATGTGTTTATGTCAAATTTAAATATAAAATTAATTATAATGACCTAAATTGTATTAAATAATAAAAATATAATCTAATTATACTTCCAAACCATTCAAATTCATAATTTAACACTATAAAGTATTTCGATTAAAAAATTTGTTTTCAATTAAAAATTAATAATTTTTACTATTCATCAAAATATGAATGTTATCAAGAATTTGCCAAAAATTTATCAAAACTAAATTCTTTTGTCCCAATTCTAAAAAATAATTTAATTTCATTTAATTGAATATATAAAAGTGTCAAATATTTGTTTTAAAAATTATTCTTCATTATATAGCTGGTAAAATTTAAGTTTCTGAAAAATACTTTATTTATTTGAAAAAAATGAATTTGTTTGTATTTTTGTTAAAGAAACACATAATATGAATGTTAAAATTATATGGAATATATAAAATTCAAAATTCAGTTAATAATATTCATAACTATTTTTGAACGGCTAGTTTGGTATGTCGTGGTGCGCTTGAACTCATTGTTTCCTGTAGCACAAGTTCTTGAATTAATTTGATGAAATAATGTACTATGAAATCTTGGGGTGTTACATTCTCCCTTCCTTCAATAAATTGCATCCTCGTAATTTTAAATTTTTCTTCAAAAGTAAAAGGTTAAAAATAAGAAAATACCTTTATGGAAAACCCACATCAGAAATTAGGTTAATAAAATGTAGTCATAATAAGTGGGAAAGGGAAATAAAAAAGTAACCACCAAATTTGGGTTTCAAATAAGAGAACATTGGTGACAATTATAGACACATAATTGGAAGAAAAACGTAAATATTTATAGGGAGTTATTGAGGTCATCAATAAGAAACAAGTGTAAAATTGAGGGCCTCAAAGACATCAATCTATGATGATTTAAAATAACATTGGTTCAAGAAAACATAAGGTATAAGGATAACAATTTTTTGGTTTTAGTATCCCTTCCTGAAAGTTTAAGGATTAATTAATTCATAGAATAAGAGAAAAAAATTTACTTGACATGTAGAGTTACATCTTTTAACTAATTTCTACCACAAACCCATATTTCACTCTAAAAGATAATAGAACATAAAAATAATATATTTATCCTAATCGTATAGGCTTCCAAAAAAATCAAATTTATAATTCATCTATCAGACATTTTATAAAACTACATTATACAATCTAGGACATCACGTAGGCTAGTGGTAGGTGATGCACCCTTGTCGCCTTTCGGTTGTGGGTTTTAGTCTCGCAGCCTTGGCAGACGCGATGGGTTGCCGCCTGACCTTCGGGTTGTCCTTTTTTTATAACAATATTATCGAATGTCAAATATATTCCATTCCAACCTTTAGACTTATCCAAAAAAACTTCTATCCAAACTCACTGTCCAAAATTTATAAGGATGGTAAACATAATGAAGATCCTTTTTTCCACGTAGTAACATACAAATACCTTCATCATGTATTTTTTTAAAACACATTAACTGTAACACCCCAATCTTCCACAATACACTTCTCTTTGAATAATACAATGGCGTGTGTTGTACGCAACACTGAGTTCAAGCGCACCACGACTTACCAAACTAGCCGATCAAAAGAGGTTATGAATAGTATTAACTAAATTTTAAATATTATATTATCTTTATAATTTTAATCCACATTATGAGTTTCTAAGACATGATTTATGAACAAATTAATTTTTTTCAGATAAAAGAAGTATTTTTCAAAAAATGAAATTTTACCACCCTTTTAATGGCGAGGCCTTTTTAAATCCAATATTTGAAACTTTTATATATTCAATTTGACAAAATGAAATTCTTCTTTAGAATCAGGACATAAGAATTTAGTTTCAATAATGTTTTGGTGTCTTTCTGATAACTTTCACATTTGGGTGAATAGTGAAAAATACTATATTTTATCTGAAAACAACTTTTTTAATTAGAATAATTTATATTGTTAAATTATAAATTTTAATGGTTTGGAGGTATAAATAGATTATATTTTTACTATTTAATCCAATTATGGTCATTTAATGTAATTTCACCTTTTAATTTGACATAAACAAGTGTCAATCTTTTGATAGTTATTATTTCTTAAAAATACGCCTTTTGGTTTTGAAAGCGGGAATTAATTTTAAATTAATAAATGAAACTTTTATGTTTTTAATTTGCTAAAATAGACTTCATTTTTGGATTCGGAATAATTAAATTATCCTAGGGTGAAAGTTTGGTACTTTTCGGATAACTTTTATATTTTGATGAATAGTGAAAATTACTAAATTTTAATTAAAAACTTTTTTAATCGAAATAATTAATAGGGATAAATTATGAATTTGTGTGGTTTTAAATTATATTTAGAATATATTTTTACCATGTAATACAATTTGGGTAATTTTACATAATTTTACAATTAAACTGGACATAAACCAGTGTCGATCTTTTGATAGTTTTTATCTCTTAAAAACAAGCTTTTTATTTTAACAACAGGAATTAATATTAAATTAATTTCTGCCACTTCTGTGTTTTGAATTTAAAAAAATGGATTCCATATTTGGAATCATTATGTCCAAATTTTGTTAATAGTTAACTTTTATTTTTAGACATTTTGAATAATTACTTCGGTAAATATTTTATTTACCATGGTTAAAAGGTAAATCCAGTAAATAAGGGTAAATAAATAATATTATAATAATATTAAATTACCCTAAAACGTGTCTTAACTCTATTGGATGATACATGACTGACCATGGGAATCTTTGGGTCTATTTTGGGACCCCATGGATCTACTTGTAAGTGATAATGACACTTTATATTAATTAAGTTAAAGTAATTACAAAAATGACATAGGCATATATCGTTTAGAAAAACAATTTTTACATAGGGTTATATATGTTTGATTTTAGACTATAAATATTCATTGGAAAGATAAAACGATTTCCTACATAATGAGATTTTATTTATAATTTTTAGACATTAAATAAGTTAATTTATTTATGACACAATAATGATGCAGTAATTACCATAATTGTGAAAAATGAAAATAATTGATATTATAAATACCCAAATAAATATAATGTGAGACTTTTTATGAATTAAAATAATTTTATAGCTTAATATGAAATATTAGGATTGATTTAAGTTACTTTTTTCGAAGTAATCATTCTGTTATGAGTTTCAAAAAAATCAACTATTGAATAGTGTCAAAATTGACATAAAAGAGTTTTTAAAACAAATATTATATTATTAAGTGATATTAAATTCCTAAAAATCAAAGGTTCGGCCAAGAGACTTATATCAGGATATGTGTATCATTAATGGACCACTTGGGGGTCGCTTGGATATGTATGATAAGTTTATTAACCATATAATATAAAAATACAAAGAGACGTTGTAAAAGTGAAACTAATTAACTAAGAGTTAAAACTAAAATATAAGGTTAATATAATGTCCCAAACCTGTATAAATTCTATTGGTTGAGTGATTTTAGACCCATACCCACCTTAAAATTTAAATAATACACTTTGGAGCCATTTGAAACAAAATATGAATTTATTATAAATTAATATTTCTAGCTTTTCCAAAGGTGCCCCTCACCCCTCTTATAAAAGGGCACTCCTCCTTCTCTTTACATCACACCTTCAAAGCCTTTTGATTCGGCCAAACCTTGCCCAAATACTCTCTAAACTTCCCTCAATTCATCCTAGAGGCCTTAAATTAGTCAGAAAGCCAACTTAATGATTCCTTTTGATCAAATCAAAAGGAAGAACCCGAAGAAGAGGTAATGTTTTCACCACCCTCTTTCAAGTTCCTTTATTCTTCCACTTCTTCTTTCTTTGTTATTTTCATTATAAAATAATAACTCCAGTATCTTCTATATAATTTTATGTTATTATAAATATAGTAAAACCATATTTAGTATTCTATCCACCCTTTGAATAACATGTCACCATACGTGCGTACGTACGACTTACCGTCTCCACGTCGTGGTGTAATTTTTATTCAATATATTATTATTTGGATGGGTATAATAATTATGTATAATTCATGTAAACAATAAATATAACATGATAATGATTCTGTATATATAATATACCATCCAAGTATATATTATTTTAATATCAAAAGAATGATATTGTCGCTCGTGCGTACGTACGGACTACCGTCTCCACGAACACGATGAGATTCATTCTCCATCATATCCATTCAAGTATAATTATCATTTTATGATTTACAAATAATTTTTAATAACTTTATATAATTTTGGATATGAATAAGATAAAACCTATCCAGGACAAACATGGATTACGTAACAAAACATATAAAAGAAAACGAGTAAGTTAACACCCAAAACAACAATAATACTAAGATATTATTAAAAAAGCAATGTTAAAAGATCATATATGATATAATATTAATATATATGATTCTTGTATAATTTAATAACAATTATTTCACCATTATACAGGAGGTTAACCTACCCCCAACCAAAGAAAAGTACAAGGTAAGAGATTTTCTTATCTCACTTTCAATTCAGTGAGATTTCCATTGTTCGCCACTAATTTATTGAAAGTGGTATATTGTGTACTTCCATTTGATATATATTATCATGATTCTCTTTATATTCATATTATTCTGTAAATCATTTGGTGGTTATTAACTTTTGGTCATACGACTCAGTTGATTACAACGTGGTAAGGGGTTTCTTAACTCACTCTTAATTTCGTGAGAATTCCATTGTTCACCACTTAATTATTGCATGTGGTGTATGTGTACTGACCATGTTTGTATTAATTGTGTAATATAATTTAATTTATGGGTATTTAAATCATCATTGTATGACCCTTCTTTCATGGGTGTATGTTTCGTATGTTACCTAATCGATAAGGGAATTCCAAATTTCAATTTCCACTCATTCGGCTTTACGCATACTTCATTGACTATTTTACTCCAAGATTATGTGTGGAATCACTATTCATTTGATTATGTCATAATTTCCACTCCCTTTTCTGTGGATATACTTTTGATATACATAATCACTCCATTGATAATTTCTCAAGTCATCGATATGAATTTGATAAGAGTAATTTTAACTAATTATCTATTTGTTGAGTTAAACATCCAATTCATTAGTGTTGTTTTTGCAAGATTATGTGTGAATTTCCTTTGATTGTTTTACAATGAATATACAATCATATTTAGTGTATTTATATTTTTTACACATAACTATGTCGTTGATTTATCCTTAACCTAAGGGTATGGCCATTACGAGAGATTTCATCTCAGTTTACATTCCATTGAGACTTCTTTGTTGTTATACACCAAATCACTTTTATGTGGTGTATATAATGTACTTTGATATAGTATATCATGAATCCCTTTATTCTCATGATATTACAAAGTTTTGATTACATCAATTATTTGTATTCAAGTGTCTCTCTTTTGGTTAGAATCTCTAACTAAAATACTTTTTTTAAATGTTTTAAAGACTTATTCATCTAAATCTTGCTCATTAATGTCCATGTTTTAAAAATGGTTTTAAGGATTTATTTATATGGACACTAATGTTTTAAAATTAAAACTCCTTTTAAAAAGTTTCAAAGTGGTATGTGACACTTTGATTCAAAAATCTATTTTTAAATGGCTTGTTGACAAATAGTGTGAGTTTTAAATGTTTTCAAGAAAAAGTGGGATATCTCTCTAAAATAGTTTTGATGATTATTTTCATCTATGTCAATATCATTCATTATTCTCGATTGAGGTTAATATGATACAATACAATCTTCCATATTGTATCGAATGAGTTATGTTTGACTGTGGATGTGCTATTTTTATACCATTCATGGTTTATGGAGTATTGACATTTTGTATGCTAGTTTTAAATACGAATGTTTATGTTATGTTTAAACCTTTTCATATGGGAATTCATTGGACTTAGTAAGTGATGGGTGGAGCCCGCTATAACTCCTCGATGCATCGGTAGGTCTCATGAGACAAACTAGTGTCTTGGCACAAGGCCTTGGAAAAATCTTATTTGTAGACTTGGCACGAGGCCTTGGATATATGGTTATGATAGTCTGGAATTATGCATTCCATCATTATGAAAGTGGTTATTGATATTTCATGTGATCATTCGACTAGTAGAATATCCATGTGAATAAGTAAATGACATTATTTCATTTTATCTTTGCCATTTTATGCTGAAGTTCAAGTTTAAAAGGCTTTTGTTTTAGTTATAAATTGCCTTAAGTGTTTATGATTTCTTATGAAAGCTTCTGCTATAATGTTATCCTTACTAAGCATCTGAGCTCACCCCTTTCAATGTTTTATTTTTCCCAGGATTATGAAGAAGTAATTTATGAATGACCTGCAGGGATAGTATGAGGGGATATGAAGATAAGATGTTTTTTATGATGTAATGTAAATCATTATGAATATATCTAGTGTTTCCAAGGCTACTAAACTAATCGGTCTTTCGAGACTTGATCTTTCTTGTGATCATGCCAATGTTATGTAATAATGCACCGACTCTGGGTAACTGGGGTCGAGGTGTTACATTAACACCTTGAATTACCATACAAACTTATTGATTACAATCATTCTCCCTTATTCCATAAATAATACTAGATATATTCCTTATATAAAAATATTTTGAATACTCCAAAAATGATGGAATAAACAAACCATTAATCCGTTTTAAGGTAGTCAAGAATATCCAATATAATTTATCCAAATCAACCATCTATTATTCCAAAAATCACTATCTCACTATCAAGACTATATTTAGGATTATCATTCCTTCAACTATGTATTTTCTAAAAAGTTTAACTTTCTATTGAGTAACTTTCCATGGTTCTTCACAATCTCAAGTCTTTAATGAAATAGTATTGTAGTACAATCATTATATACTATATAATTCATATAACATATACATCATTAATACAGTACTCAAATGACATAATACTTTAATAACAACATAATAACTCAAATCATTCCTCTTCATCTTCATTAGTATCATAAATTTATTATTATCCAATAGAAGCAATTGGGGTATACTCTAATGATTTGGACATTTATTCGCGTAGTGTCCCAACTCCTTGCAGAGGTATCATTGTACATTTAAAACCTTTTTCTTACCCTTTCAATCATGTGCATGGTGTCCTTTTTCTCCACACTTATAACGAACTCCCATTCCCTTCAAGCATTTTCCGAGGTAATTCTTTCCAAAGTTATCACATATGGGAAAATCCTTCTTTCCCCTCTTCCCTTTATCCATCTTTCTCTCTTCCATCTTTTTCTTATCTTGCTTCCCTTCAAAGCCATAAGACTTAGACAATTATTTACTTATATTATTAACACATGATACTATTCCTTCATATGATGAGAATATGTGGGAGACTATTTCCCTTTTAAATGATGGCTTAATACCATGAAACATATAATCCTTGTTCATATTACGATCATACATTTTGCTGGAATTCTCATTCCTTCTACTAGGCGCCATTTCTAAACAATGGCATATAGTATATTAGTTTATGAATCATAATACATAATTCAAAACTTGTAAAAAACTTAAAATAAATTGAACAGTTTAGGGATATAATCCATAATCATAAAAATGTTTTTTGAGGAGGTATATACTTATAATTCCTTCATAGTGTTTTCTAAAGAAAATGTGAATTATCCTAAGCATATCCCCCGGGAGTGTCGTAACCAAGAGTGTAGAAAGGCCCGTAGTCCTGTACCAGGATACCCCAGGTCAAGCCCAACACTCCTTGTTGGAGTTTTCACTCCTAGGTACATCTGTTCCAAATCCACCTCTACCGGATAGTGTCCAGACATGGATGTATTTCTTTGAAAATACACAAAATCTCTACATTACCAAAATTCTATGAAGTTCTTCTATACTAATCCTTAAAGTCCATCTTATTGTATTGTGCTCTAATAAGAGTTTATCAAAATATATTTTCCAAGGTTTGAACAAAAATTCCTCTGATACCAACTATAACACCCCGACCCTAGTTACCGAGAGTTGGTGCATTAATTTAATACATTGGCATGATTACAAGGAATCAAGTCTCAAAGGACCGATCAGTTTAGTATTTTTGAAAAATATATTACATTCAAGAATGTTACATTACACTTTATAACATACAACACATCATAAATAATCCTTTGAGAATGATATTATTCCCTTAGCTTAACCCTAAATCTCAATAATAAAACACTTCTTGGGATCTTGGTAAAATAAAACATAAGAAAGGGGTGAGTTTAGATGCTTAGTATGGCTAAATAATTTAGAAAAATCTATAAACTTTTAAGGCATGTTGTGTAATAAAAAACATACTTTTAAACATAAACATGAACATAATATGAAAAAAAATCAAACATTACCATATAAACAATAACATGGATATTCTACTAGTCTAATAATAAAATGTAATAACTAATTTCATAATAAGGAAATGTATAATGCCGGACATTCTAAAACAACTTGTCAAAGCCTAGGCCAAGATATCTAAAAATGATTTATGCCCCGACCAAAACCATATATCAAGTTGGGAAAGGCCTCGGACAATTCCACATCTAATTGTCTCATGAGACCTACTGATTCATCGAGGAGCTATAGAGGGGTTAAAGTGTCACTTATTAAGTCCAATGCATTCCTCAAATGAAAAGGTTTAAACATAACATAAACATTCATATTAAAACTAGCGTACGAAATTTCAAAATTTAACCATAAACCATGAATGGTATAAAAATAACACATCCATAGTCAAACATATCACAAAACCTTCAATACTATAGGGAATATTTGTATCAACTTCAAACAATAAAATCCATCAAAGAATGTTGACATAGATGAAATTGATTAGTAAAATGCTTTGAGAGAAATACCCCTTTACAAGATATCATTTAAAAGTATGAAAATTTTAAAAGTAAGTCATTTAAATATATTTTTGAATAAAAGTTTCCCATACCACTTTGAAACTTCTGAAAAGAATTATCATTTCAAAACAATAATGTCCATATAAATAAATCCATAAAATCCTTTTGGAAACATGGACATTAATTAAAAGGGTTTAGTAAGATAAATCTTTAAAACATTTAAAAATGATGATCTAGTTAAATAGAACCTCCCATAAAACCATAAAAGATTCCGTTTTAAAACATTTTTATGAAATATGGGTATCAATGACAAGTCTATCCCAGTAAGTTCTTACACATTAACAATCTTATAAAATAATGAGATTGAGGAAATAACCCGTACCTTGCACTTTTCTTTGCTCGAGGTTATGTTTAACCTCTTGTATAATGACCATAGTATGTTATTAAATTATACCAGAACCATATTAATATATATTATATCACACATGATTCATTTATGTCTTTATACTACCCATTTAATAATTATTTTTAGGCTAAATTAACATTTCAGGTAATAATCACTTTCTTTATCGTACGTGTTTTAACTTCTTATTGTTGATCGTATCATTTAGATCATGACGTAAATAATTACAGAATATTAAAAACGATTTATATATAATATATATTTATAATATAAATATGAATAATAGATAAATATATGAAATGGAAAACATCATTTATGGAGACAGAAGGCCGTACGTACGCATAAATGATGTTTCTGGTTTCATATCGTATTGAATAGATATAAGTGAATGAGATAAATTTAATTACACACACAAACATATGTATATATCCAGTAGCATTATTATGTCATATATTACATACTTATTATTAATATGTATTTTTATAATCATTTTTTAATGGTGAACGTGGAAATGAATCTCATCGTGTCATGGAGACGGTAATCCATACGTACGCACGAGTGACAATATCATCATATTGATTGTGAAATCATATGAAATTGGATGGTATATAATATATATAGAATCATTAAAATTTTATATTTATAATTTTTTATCAGTTATACTCATTATTATACCCATCCAAATAATGAAGTGTTTGAATTACAAAATACATCGTGACGTGGTGACAGTAATCCGTACGTATGAACGTGTGGTGATTTTGTCATTTATAGGATGGATACAATAATTAATATGGTTGTAACATATTTATAATAACATCACAGTATATAGAAGGTATTGGAGTTTTTATTTTGGTATGGAAATAACAATGAATGAGGAAATGGAAGAAGAAAAGAACTTGAAAGAGGGTGGTGAAATCATTACCTCTTCTTCATGTGTTTACTTTTGATTTTAATAAAAGATCTCATTAGGATGGATTTATCTTCAAGGTAAGGCATCTAGCTTGAAGTGAAGGATGTTGGCAGAAGATTTGGGTAGGTTTTGGCCGATCCAAATGGCTTTGGAGGTGTGAATTTGAGAGACGGGGAAGTGCCCTTTTATAAGAGGGGTGAGGGGCACCTTAGAAAAAACATAAAATATTATTTTACTATAAAACCATTTTCGGTTTCTAATGGATAAAAATTGATTTACATATAAGATAATGTGGATATGGTTTAAAATCCTCTCAACCAATAGGTTTTAGACAATTTTAGGTCACAATATTAACCTTATCTTTACGATTTTATTATTAGTTAAATAGTTTAACTTTTATCGTGTCTTCTTGTATTCTTACATTATATGATTAATAAATTTACTCTAAACTTACAAGAGAACCTCAAATGGTTCATTAATTTCATATATAATATTATTTAAGGCCTTTGTATGAACCTTATATTTTTAGTAATATTATATAATTTAATAATATAATATTTGTTTTAAAAATCCATTCATGTCAATTTTGACACTATTTAGTATTTGGCTATTGTGAAAATCATAAAATCTTTTTTACTTAGAAAGAAAATTATTTAATAAACCCTAACATGTAATATTAACCTAGGAAATTAGTGGAATTCATCAAAAGTCTCTAATTACATTTATTTGGATATTTATAATATCAATTATTTTAATCTTTCTTCAATAAGGTAATTACTACATCATCATTGTGTCATAAATAAATTTAATTATATAATGTCTAAAAATATTAAATAAAATAGAAATATGTAGGAAATATTTTTATATTTCTAATTAATATTTATTGTCTAATTTATCTAATGATTAACCCTATATTAAAAAGTGTTTAGTTATTAAACATTGAATTTAACACTTTTAACACTTCTTTAATAAAATAATAATAAATTTCTTAATCTAATCCAAATGGACCTAAATGATCATATTTTATTCCTAAGGTTTTTTGGTCAAATTACACTTATCCAATAGAATTACAAGATGTGTTGGTGTAATTTTAATATTATTCTTACCTTTAATTACCGTATTTATTTTTACCATGGAAAATAAAAGTCAAAAGTTACTATTCACCAAAAATTATTTTCATCTTATTGAACAAAATTTTACAAACTGATATCTACCGTGTCTCTTAGAGTTTTGAAATTCAGCTCACCGAATCAGTAAAATTATGTTTTATGCAAATTTTCAAAAGCTCTTAGAAGCGGGCTAAAAGACGGTAAAAAGTTCAATAAAATTTTATACATCTAATTTTATTATAAAAATGACTCAAATGAGTTACATTGAACTAATATAGGTATTATTTATCTGTTTTGGCTTAAAATAAATTTAAATAAAATAATTAATTATTTAAATAAAAATTCGGATTAAAACAATAACGTAGGGTTTTTCAGTATTCATCAAAAAATTGAATGTTTTCATAAAAATACCAAAAATTCACCCTAAGATAATTTTGATATTCTGAATTAAAAAATGAATTCTATTTTACCACATTAAAAATATATAAGTTGCATTAATTAATTTAAAATTAAATCTCATTGCCAAAATCGAAAAGTGGGTTTTTAAAAAGTAAAAACTATCAAAATATTGATATGTGATTATGTCAAATTTAAAGGTGAAATTACTTATAATGAACTAAATTGTATTAAATGATAAAAATATAATCTAATTATACATCCAAACCATTAAAATTCCTAATTTAACACTGTAAATTTTTTCGATTAAAAAGGTTGTTTTCAATTAAAATTTAGAATTTTTCACTATTCATCTAAATATGAAAGTTTTCAAAAAAGTACCAAAAATTTATCCAAAACTAATTTTTTTGTGCTGATTCTAAATAATAAAAATTTAATTTCATTAAATTGAATATATAAAAGTGTCAAATATTTGTTTTAAAAAAGGAATCTCTATTAAATAGGCTGTAAAATTGCATTTTCTGAAAAATAATTCCTTTATATGAAAAAATGAATTTGTTCTTATCTTATGTCTAAGAAACAAATAATACAGATGTTAAAATTATATAGAATATATAACATTCA
The DNA here is from genome assembly GCA_963277665.1 of Viscum album. NCBI lineage: Eukaryota > Viridiplantae > Streptophyta > Magnoliopsida > Santalales > Viscaceae > Viscum > Viscum album. The sequence goes on from OY728125.1 coordinate 230,785,195, forward strand.
AAATTCAATTAATACTTTTCATAACTGTGTTTTGAACGACTAGTTTGATATGTTGTGGTGCGCTTGAACTCGGTATTGCGTGTAACACACGTTATTGAATTACTTTGAAGAAATAATATACTATGAAATCTTGGGGTACTGCAGAGAAGGTGAAAACGATTCAGCAGCATATCAAGGTAGCCCAAAGTCGACAAAAGAGTTATGCGGATAACTGTCGATGAGACCTTGAATTCAAAGTTGGAGACCTGGAATTTCTATGCATATCTCCATGGAAGAAGGTCATGAGGTTTGGGAAGAAAGGAAAGCTAAGTCCCAGGTATATCGGCCCCTTTAAGATCAATGATCGAGTCAGAGCTATGGCTGATCGACTGGCCCTTCCACCTACCATGTCGAAAGTACATGCTGTCTTTCTTGTATCTCTCTTATGGAAGTACATTACAGACTCTTCACATGTACTCTTTTTAGAGGTGGTACAGTTGGAGGATGATCGTTCCTATGAGGAGTAGCTAGTGAAAATCATGGATCGTAGAGACAATGTTCTATGCATCAAGACTACTCATCTGATCAAGGTACTATGGAGAAACCATAAGTACGAAGAGGCCACATGGAAACTGGAGGACCCATGAAGGAAAATACCCCCACCTGTTTTTGGCCTAGATTGTAAAATGAAAATTTCAAGGACAAAATTTTTGTAAGGATGGGAGAATGTAACACCCCAATGTTTTGAAAATAAATATTGAATTCATTTTATAATCTAGCCATTTTACACAACTTTTCCTCTTTTATGTTTTGAATTTCGAGAAACTGTCATCTAGAGTTGTGACCAGTAAGTCATTTGGAGTCTGATAGAACAAACATGATTTTTAGTGAATAGTAAAATACCCTTATGAATAGTAATGTGACCCTTATGAATAGTGAATAATGATATTATTTTATTTTCATAATTTATTAAGATAAGTAGATCTTTAATAACTTTTTCAATGTGATATAAAACTAATTATACCTTAAAACAATTATTTTCAAATTAACTATGATTTTATTTAAAAATTAATTTAATAATATTTTAAAAATATATTTTTGAAAAATGGAGTTTGTTTTTGAATTCTACACGTTGTTAAAGGTAATGGGTGATTTTTTTTGGGATTTTTCTAAAATACTTGAATTTTTTTTAAATTGTAAAAATATAGTTTTGAGTTTTCTGTAGTTTAATGACATCACAGTGACATAATAAAAGTATGATCAACTTATGTACTGTAAAATATGACCTGATGTGTCCCAAGTGTCTAAAACCATGGGAAAATAACATGGGAAATCCCATCCTTTGGCAAAAACCACTAATGAGGTTCCCTTTGAAATTATTAAAAAACTCACTCTCTTTTTCTATAAATAACCTCTCATCAATTGGTTTTCTTTCATTAAAAATCCCTCATATTAAAATGTATAATGGTTTTACCTCTCTAGGAGTCCTCCCAAGGTGTTATTAATCCCCCAAGGTCCCAATATTCATGTTCTAGGAGTTAGTCTACAAGGTAAGGGAATCATTCACCCTTCTCTTTTAGTCGACACATATTTTATGTTATCTCTTTAAATTTCCCTTATGATATGTTAGAGTTTGATTTTATTTATTCCCCTTAAATTACTTCATATTTATATATCATTAGATACCCTTTTGATCTCGTCATTTCATTTTATAAAATTTTAAGCGACGACGTTAGGTTACCGAATTTTCATAAGGGATCTCTCAATTTTCTTTTATTTTCAAGTTCATTTCTTTTCTTTTTATCTCCTCACCTACTCTCTCCAAATGACCATGATAACTACAGTATCATCTATATACAGGAATTATACCATTTTAATGTAAGAACCATCATCAATATTCTTACTCCCTCCCTTTTATTTTTATAAATGAAATCAACGTCCATTATGATACAATTTATAGACTTCGTGGATGAAGAAGTTTCGTTCATCAATTTCATCTTCTTCACTGGTCATGAAACCATTTTGATGGTTGAACTAGATTATAATATATTTATTATAACAAAATTAATATTCAGGAACCAGTATATGTACATGCTAATTCATAAGACCAAACTAGTTCCTAATAATCAATATACCACTTAAATAATCTAAGTGAATATCATTAATGATTCATCTAATGATTCATCCTTTTTCCATGTAATCAAATGATAAAAATGAACATTAACACTTATGTATGTTCATAAATAATATTTAATTTCAATTATGGAGATTTACACCCATTCCACATGAACTCCATTACTTAAAATCAAGAGAACAGATAATGAAAATCATGAAAATGAACACTTCGGAACGAAACAATTCGATATTATAACCTATCAATAAGGACATAAATGAACTAAAAAAAATTATTATAAACTAAATACATGTCTAATAAGTTATTAATTAAGTTATTAATGAGTATAATTTTATATTCGAGGACAATAAGTTCAAGAGGGGAACACATTCGGACTTAAGGTAAGGGGTTTTCCACCCGAACATCCATTTTCTTTTGGGTTATTTTCATTGATTAATTAACTCAATAAAATTATTATGTATTATTATATACTCATCATAAACTTTATTTTAGTGTTATATATATGTAAACCAACCATAATCCTTCTGTATTTTATGGATAGTTACATGTTTTAAAAGGTGATTTTAAAATTATTTCTGAAATACAAGCCTGATTTAAGGGAATATCTCAATTTCATACCTATTTTCAAGGGAAATCTATAAACTATTTTCGGAAACCATTATATTTATAAAATAAATCATTTTACAAAGAAAATAATATATTAATTCACTTATGTTTTTATACAAATATTTTTTCAAAAGAACTCTTATTTTCAAAGTGAAAGAGTATTTATTTCAAGAATTAGTTGAATATTTTATAAGAGTATCGTCATCCATTTCCACACTCCTATTGATTATTATGTATTATTGGGATTAATATTTTATGGTATCATCTACCATATTTAATTTAATGGTTTATGATTATTTTTTATGTGTATGTGCTATCTTGAAATCATTCACCAATTTACTTTGAATGGTTAGTATATATGCTTAATGTTCAGGGAAAGTTATTTACATTTCATATATTAGTTTATTTATGAATGTATATGTTGTTTATCCCTGTTCATATAAAGAATGTATTGGACATACTAAGTGTTTGGTGGGGCCCTCTATAGCCCCTTGGTGCATTGGTAGGTCTCATGAGACAAAATACAGTCTTGGCACAAGGCCTTGACAAAATGATTATTTATGTTCTTGGTACGAGGCCTTGATGGTATGGTTATATTGTCCCGAATTATGCATTCCCTCGTTATGAAAATTTTATTGCTGGTTCATGTGGTTATTTGACTTGTAGAATACCCTTTATTATGTTATATTGTGGAAATATTTTCTCAACTCTTATTCCTACCATAATGTGATCATGTTAATTATTTATTAAAGGCATATGATTTTATTTATTCAACAATCCTAATGTTTATGTTATGATATATTAAACTGTATTGATAACTCTTACTGAGTGTTTGAGCTCACCCCTTTATTATGTTTAATTTTCTCATGACATGAAGAAGTTTATTATGAATGAAATGCTGAAATAACCTAGGAGTTATGGATGTTGTCTAAGGAGTTTCTTTGTTTTATTTTCATTTCAAGTTGTAAAGTCAAAATTATGTATGAATCTTGTTTCCAATAAAACTAAACTAATCAGTCTTTTGGGATGCTTATTAATTGTTATATTCTAATATAGTCAAAAAAGGCACTGGCTTCGAGCAACTGGTGTTGGGTCCTTACACATATACCCCTACGATTTATTTGCGTAAGAGAATCCTCACCACTGATCCTAAGATCATGTGAGTTATACTCGATGTGAGAAACAATGAGTGGTTATAGAGTATCATTCACAAGTACGAGGAGATAGAGAATACAATTGGGGGAATTTATTTTTATTTTTTGGTGGGGCCTGGCCAAGATCAAGGATCGAAGCATTTCTACATATCCTGCAAGGGAAGAAATCAAGCCACACATAGTTCTGAATGGTCCCTATACTGATTAGGCTTAGTCCAAGGGGTAGGGACATTTTTGTTCAAGCAATCATGGTTTCTAGCTCAACCATGTTACACTATAGTTGTGTTTCGTAAGAGAATCCCTACCATTGATCCTAAGCTCATGCGAGTTAAAATCAATGTGAGAAACAAGGAGTGATGAGGGTTTCCCTTATGAATATGGGTAGAGAGGGGGCATTATAGAGTCATTTTTATGTGGGATGGGACACGATCGAGGATTGAGGCATCGCTACATATCCTATGAGTGAAGGAATCAAGGCGCACGTAGTTCTGTGAGAGATCATATAGTTTATTATCATGATATTAGGATATTTTGTGTCAATTATTTTAACGTCTTAAAATGAGGACATGAGTCACAATTTATTGTCATGTTTTAGGGATGAGTTAATTATTGTTTAACATCATGTAGAATAGAAGATGACTCATAATTTAGGGTCATATAGGTTGGACCATGTAATTGGGGGTACTGTAACTCATATTTTATGGTCTTATAGCTCAGACCATAACATTTTGGTGTATGATTACTCATATTTGACGGTCATAGAGCTAAGACCATGGAATATTTTATTGATATTATGTGAAGTATTTCTTCAAGAACTTTTCTTCTATGTTATCCATGATGAGTTGTATGTCTATTGATATCAGGGCATATGCTCCATTGGAATAGACCCAATGTATGACATATGGTCCATACCACTTTGGTTTATGATTTGGGGGCTTCTTTCCGAGTATCATCGGTTTTCTAAGGACTAACACCATCTCACCTTCAAGGAAAGCTAGAAGCTGAGTCTTTTTATTGAAGGATCATGCAATCTAGTATTGGTAGATTTTTAGATGGTACAAAGTGTGCAGCCTTTTTTTGTCTAGCTGCTTCAACTCATCAAACATTCTCTGGGATTTCATGTCCCTAGGAATTTGATTGCAAATGGCCACACAAAGTGACGACACTTGGATTTTGAAGGGCATAAATTCCTCTGCCCCATATACTAGTGAGTACGGGGTTTCTTGTGTGGTAGTGTGGGTCATGGTATTTTAAGCCCACAAAGCACAAAGGATCTTATCTTATAAGGATTTCATGTCCTTATCGACCATATTTTAAAGTATGTTGGACAAAGTCTTGTTTAAAGCCTCTATCTAACTATTGGCCACTGCTTGGTAACGGGCGGAACAATTCGTTTTAATTCCATACACCTGGTATAACTTGTCGAACTCAACAGAGCATAAGTTGGTGTCATTGTCCATCAGAATTGTATGGGGGACACCAAATCTTGTGATGATATTGCCCTTCACAAAGCTGGTGATGTTTTCCACCCCGACTTCTTGTAGGGGTACAACTTCGACCCATTTAGAATATAAGTCGGTTTCTGTAAGTATGAACTTGAATTGTCTAGATGTAGCGGGAGGATATGGTCCCACAACATCCATCCCCTAGGCGATGAATGGCCAGAAGTACTTTGCTATATAATGTAACACTTGGGGGGGGGGGTAGTGTGTCAAATCTCCATGAACTAGATAGAAATTTAATTTCTTGGTTAATGTCACACAATTTTGTATCATAGTGGGCCAGTAATACCCAAGCCTTCAGATTTGGTGATAGAGTTTGGTTGCTGACTAGTGAAATCCACAAGCTCTGGTTTGCACCTCTTTCATGACAAAAATAGTCTCTTCTCCATCAATGAACCTAAGAAGGACATTGTCAACTCCTTGTTTGTCTTGAACCTTTTCTTGGTTTTCCCCATTATATATGACAAAATTGACTACCCATCTTCGGACCTTCTCCCTTTTAGTCCTATTTGGCGAGAGTTACCCATTCCAAAGTTAATTTGTAATGGGTGACATCCAACTACTGTTATGACCCTAAGACTTAGGAATATGACTAATTTCGTCTATTTTTTCCTTATTTCATTGGATGAATGGAAAGACCATCCAGCGACGAGCAATGATAATGACTATTTCGTCCCGGTCGGGATCAGTCAATGTTGTGGATACATTTTCCAAATCATCATCTTGAGCATTCTATGACTGAGGAACATAATTCAATGTTAGTTCTGATGGAAATTCTTCCATCAGTGCTCGAACATGGTTCATAAAGGGAACCAATACTTCTTTAATGATAACATAGTCACTGTTGACCTATTTGATGACTAGCTCCAAATCACCCATTATTTTTATGTGTTTGGCTTGCACCTGGAGTGAAAATTCAAGACCTTCAATAAGGGCCTAATAATCCACTTAATTTTTTGTACACCCTTATGAAAGAAGGAAATAGTAAGGCTAGATGGACTTTTCATGAGAAATGAGAATGACCCCCAAACCCACTTTGTTGAGTTTGGGATCCTCCATCCTCATTCCTATCGGGCTTCAGGAAGCACCGTCTAAGTACATTTCTTATGTCTGGGGATCCTCCTGAAAGGAAACCATTTCTTCATCCAAAAGTTCGGCATCAAATGGTGTTGTTTCATCTCAGGGTTTCTTGTCCAGGAATTCAACTAACACATGGACATTGATGGTGTTCTGGGAATGTTCCAAATGTCAAACTATTATAGAATGCCCGACCATCATGATAGACACCCATTTAGCATGGTACTGTTGAGGATATATTTTAGCGGGTTATAACGGTAGACAAGTTGTACCTAATGGTGCTGTGGGTAACGCCTGAGCTTCTAAATTTCAATGATTAGGGCTATGTAGTTCTTTTCAATCTTTGAATACTGTGTTTCAACATCGATCATTGTTTAACTAAGGTAGTTGTGGTTGTTCTCACTATCGCCATTATTCTTCTGCATGAGGAATGTGCCTAATGACCATTCGGGGGTAGTTACTTATAAAATGAGCAGTCTCCCCTCAACCAGAGGCATGAGCATAGGTGGGATTAGGAGATGTATTTTAGTATTTTCAAATGCTTCATGGCAATCATTATCCCACTCAGACGTAACTCCTTTCTTTAAGATCCTGGTGAAAGATAAACATTTGCCTGTTAGGTTGGCTATGAAGCACCAAATGTAGGAAAGGTCCCCCTGGAGACCTCTAAGCTCGGTGAGGTTGTGAGGTGGGTACATTCCAAGAATGGATTTTTCCTTCTTGGGGTAGACTTTAATGTCTCAATAGTGTATGATGAAGCCAATGAATTTTCCTGAGGTAATACAAAAAGAACATTTAAGGAGATTCATCTTTAAACTGTGTTGTTGTAGTTTCTTGAATTCAGTTTCAAGGTTATTCAGGTGGCTTCAACACTGTCATGATTTAACCACTAGTTCTCTAACATAACACTTGATGAATTTTTCCAAGAAGGGATTGAAGATGTGATGCATGGTGCACTGATATGTGGCGCCAACATTCTTTAAACCAAAGGTCATCACTTTATAATAGAACACCCCATGAGGGTCCCTAAAAGTGGTAGCTTCATCATATCCTTGGGCCATCCGGATCTAAATGTATCTAGAATATCTATCCATGAAAAAGAGGTCTTCGTACTCGGCTATTGCATCAATCAACAATTCTGTGATTGGGACCAAGAAGTCATCTTTTGGGAAATGAAGATTAAGATCCTTGAACTGAATATAGATTTTAATATTCCCATTCTTCTTTTAGACAGGAAATAATTTTTCCACCCAGGTTGGATATTGGACGTCCTGTATGAAGTTGGATTTGATTATCTTGTCAACTAAATCCTCTATTTTGGCAGCATGCATCAGGTGGGTCCGTCTGGCAGCCTATTTATAGCCCTGGTGATCTTCTGGTAAGCCCAAATGATGGGTGGACACCTCAGGATCGAGGCCTGGCATTTCTGTGTAATTCTAGGGAAACACATATTGATTATTCATTAGGAAGGAGGTATATGCATCCTTCCCCTCGAAAGGAAAAACCACACTAATCAGAGTGGGTCATAGGTCGTTTTCGGTGCCCAGATTTATCTCCTTATATTCATAGATTTTGGTGGAGACACCTTCTTCGAACACAGTAGGGGTATCTTTAAAATCTTCTTCCTCTTTTTCATCTTCTTTTTCATCACATTCAGCATCTTCCTCTTCTGATGGAGAAAGCATTTTTGAGGTGAACTCTCCTATTTTGGGAGAGAAATTGCCTATTTCCTTAGTGTGTAAGGAAAGGGCAGTTTGATGTCCCGAGGGTGGGCTAGGAGCATCTTTGATTGGGATTTTACTGACAACATGGAAGTCATCCCGCTCTTTCATGTCCTTCATCTCAGTTGTCATAACAGATACCCTGCATACAACTGTGTCTTCATCCAGACTTGTACTTATAAATTCAACCAAGTTTATGGGTATTACTTAATCTTCCCCAAGTTACTGGTGGGGGTCAGCAAGATCCATCTCCAATCCATTCAGGACATTGATCAAATCAAAATTGTCATTAGAAAGATTTTTTATTTCAATTCATAAAACATGGATTCTATATAATGGGATTCAAAATAATCAAACTGGGATTTATCGGAGTGAAACACCCTAATTTTTCAATTAGTGAAATATTTAATGCACTAATGGTATGAGGACCGAATTGTAGTGTGCTGATGCAGCCAAGGAATCCCGAACAGAATGTTGAAGGCCATACTTTGTTGCACAATCAGGAACTCAAAATGTGATATGATATCTCCGAGCCAAGTTTTAAGCTTGATGCTTCCCAATGGTTTTTTCCCAATTTTTTCATATCCTAGAAAATTTTTGGTGCAGGGTTTCAAGCCCTCTTCATCATACCCCAACCGATGAAGCGTTCACAGAGGGAGGAGATTAACTCCAAAGCTATTGTCGATGATGATCCTTAGAACATCTATTCCATTTATCTTTTTGGACACATTTAAGGGTTTTATGTGACCTTACATTATGTTGTCTTCATCCCTGTCTATGAAGGAGATGATGGTGTAGCATTCTTCGGGACTAGTCTCCATCCGGTAGACTTCGACTGCTGCTACTTCAGCCTCAAACTCCTGGGGACTTTGCAAGGTTTTGATAAGTTCCTCCCTAAGATATGTGGATAGGATCAACACATCCAAGATTGACAGCTTTGCTGGTACTAAATAAATCTTCTTTAAAATATCATACTTATTCTCTAATGTTCAGTGCTTCCCAGATTTGGGTTGCACTTTCATAGACACTTTAAGGGTTCGAACTTTGGACGTAGGTGTTTCTTCCTTTGTAACAGGAGCTGGTGGTGCTGCAGTCCTTTCCACATTTGTCCGAACTAGTCGGCATGTATACCTTGGGCAGTTTTGTATTTTGTCTTACCCTGATGGGTATCCCAAGATAACTGGTCTTGGATTTCTTCTGATGAAGGCGAAGGAGCATTCTGGTTCTTATTGTGTCTGTCGGAGGGTCCTTTCATGAGTTTCCTCAATGTTATAATTTTGACTTGTGGAGTGGAAAGAAATTTGATTCCTTTTATGATCATGCCTTCCAGGAAACCTCCAGCCTTTTCCTCCGGCTCTCTAGTTGGGTGTTGGGAATTCGGATTCCTAGCCATAGTCTTCATCAGATTAGGGGTCAATCAAGTGAATGAAATTATTAAAACTGAAGATCAGTACTTGATCAGAAACTATTTTTGTTTGACTATCTCCATATGATGGTGTTGTTTGGAGTGGTGGTGCCCATTGTACCATTTGGTGGGATGGTGCCTGTTGTACCAAAAATGTTGGAATGAAGTCTGAATGTTTCAACACAGACTTCTGGTTTGGTGTCATCTCTTCTTATCACTCTTGAGTTCTTCCCTTAGGGCCTTTAGAGGACTGTGGGGATGGGGAGGATAGTTGTGTTTTATTGAAATCTTTTGGGGTCACAGTTGGTTGTTTCAACTACACCTGGAGGGTTCGATGAACTCGATTGATGGTCTTCCAGGTCATCCAGTTTTTGAAAATTTTCTCTTTCTTACTGGCAATGATTTTCTACTCATCTTCCTCTCTTGAGTCAGAGGTGGAGGCACATGCTACTTGTACTAGTGGCGGGCCCAACTTGACTTTCCTAGAATACACCATCTTTTGTAAGAGATACTTGAAAAATAATAATTAATAGATGGTGTTTCCTAGTATCTGGTGATATGGATAGTAATTTGGACGGTCGTCGAGACCCACTTCATCTTCCTGCTTGGGATTTTGTAGTTGGAGAAAATTGTATTTCATGGCGTCTATTAAATAGTCATGGAACTGGTTGTCTTGGAATGAGTAAAATTTATTTCTTATTTATTCGAACTATTTTCTTTTAGTACCATGTCTCTCATATTAACAAGGTGGGGTGGTTGTTGGAACCCAAGGGTTCCCACACGGTTTGGTGGGGTCCTTTCAATTGGAGCTCGTGCCAGGGTGGCTTAAGCATGATAGAAGCCGCTTCATCTTCTCTCGTTCTTTTCCCCTGGGTTGATGGGGAAACTCAAGACTTAAGGTTGGTCCATTGCATAGAGTCTTCTATCCATTGATAAATGGCAGAGAAATATCTAAACCCACTGGTGTACTTCACCGGGAGGCATTCATAATTTATCCTGAAGGTTGTTAATTCACATGGTGAGCATCTCATCCCGGGGTAGTGGCTGGTTCAGAGAATTTTTTAGGCCCTTCCATCTAAAATGAAGACTGAGACCCTCTCATTATCTTGCTACTTGCAGTTCATGAGATCACTGACCATCATCTTGGGTAGCGTCGAACTGAACTAGAAGAGGAACTGTCGCCAGAGGTCTTCCCAGCCTATAATTGAATTGGCTGGTAGGCTAGTATACCATACAAAGGCCAAGCCCTTTAGGATCTTTACAATGCACATGAGTTTTATAGCTTCTTACTACTATAGAGTTCCCATCATGGGGTAACAGTATGAGGCATAGTGCATCAAATGTTGTTCTAGGTCCCCCGAGCCATTTAATACTGAGAATAATATGTTCATGAAGTTTGGTGGTGGAAGAACATTGCTCATCCACTCGGGGTAGGGTTTGTGTTTTGGTTGTATTGGAGAGTGCCTCCCCTCCATGGCTTATATTCAAGATGTTAGATACTCGGATATGTTTAAGAGCCTTTGATTCATGTCCTGTCAGACTTGATATTATGTAGGTGCAGTGGTGTCCAAGACTGGGAGTGCCGGTGCTACTAGAATTTTAGGTCGATACCCATCCAGAGGTATCATTTGTGGGTTTACCTGAATATATTCAGGCTGTCATCCCAATGTGTGAAGTATTTGTATCCTTCTGGGGCTAGATTTAATGATACTCTGAGCTTGGAATCATTCACCTGGATGAGTTCATGTGGCATGGTCACCTCTTCGGGTAGCACCTGCTGACGTTCCACAGAGAGAACACTTCTGGAAAGGTAGCTCCCTCGACGAAACTTGAATTTAATTCAATTGAACTCTTTCACTTCTTCCTCCTAAATGGAGAACCTTTCTTTAAAGGTGAGTGACACACTCTCATGGGTAGGAGAAGGCAGTTCATAGATGACCTTGTATTTATTCCTCTCCTCATTGTGGTTTTTCGTGGGAGGTAATGTTATATAGACTGAGGGGGCACACAGATTTAGGACCACCCTTTGGTTCTGGGTATTCAATCTATCAGGCTTGATGTGGGATGAATTTGGGATGGAACTATCTTCCTTCACGTCCTCTCCCCCTACGTCATTTCCTATGAGATTTGTTAGGTTAAAGTTTACCACATTCACTGAGGCATACCGCATTAGGGGTGGTGTACCCAGTGCCGAATGGTAGGAAGGTTTCATGCACTCTTTATTGGAATTTCTCCTTCCATTCTGTGGTATTATTTGGGTTTCTTGGCAATGATGACCTAAAGGGAGCCGTGGTCTGACCTCGTAATGCTCCTTTGTCTTAGAGGGTGCGAAACACGAAATGTGGTGGAATAGGTAACTCCTGTTTCCAACATTCTTCATAGACATTGGAATACAGATGTCTACTACGTGGGGATTTGAGGTAAAAATTCCCCCACCCTTACGGGCTGGGGTTGTTCCTGTTCACCTATTGATGATCTATGACCTGGATTTGTTTGTCTTATTGGGGTATTTTGATTTAAAAAATCCCCCAACTCTGTGGGCTGGGGTTGTTCCCATATCACGGCAGTAGCCACTGCTATTACCACCTTTTCAATTTCACATACTCCTGTGTGGGTGTAATATGGGTATGGAATTGGGCCTGCATGGAGTCTACGGTATTGTGAAGACATGAGCTCTCCTTTCTAGTTGGATTCCATTATGCGGGAAGCATGATTGATGTTCCTAGTTACCTGACTTAGAATCTTTTCGATGGCTTTATCTCTTTGGCCCGGATGCTTTTGAGACTTACTTCAGTTTGGTTTTTTGAGTATCCCATCTTTCCTGAGTAGGAAGTTCAATTAATTGTTTCCTATGGGTTATGAAATTGTAGGATGTCCTTTCTAATGGGGTCTACTAGACGAGACATGGGGTGAAGTGAAAATATCCATGTTCTCCCCAACCCTGAATGTGAACTCCAGTTGGCAAGTTTCCAATGAGGTGACGTAATTTATGAAGTGAATGGAGGAAATCTAGTTCACAGTTTTTATTTCACCTTTATGATTGTGGCTTCCTTGCGGACGAGAGGGATTCCAGTTCGATTAGATGGAAAAGCTCCCCTATCCTGTTGACATGGTCTGTGTACCCTTCATATGGTATGAATTTTTATTACAACTTTCAAAGTTTCGTCAATATATTGACGCGAATTTCAGGCATTCACTCTCCAGACAACCCTCCTGGTATGTCGAAATGAAAAGTGGTCATGGTCCAATACATCACTGGTATATTATCGCTAGCTAGTTTTCTTCTCAGAAGAAACATATCATGTTTTTGTTCTTATAGAGGCTCCTATACTTGAGATTCCAAGATCGACTGCTTCTAAATAATTTCGTTCAAAGCAAACGGGATAGTGGGAGCCTTATTGATTTGTTGATTCCATAGGGGTGGTTCAGAAGATGAGTGTGGTCCTAGGATATCCTTTGGTTGATAAAGAATATCACTCGTTATAGACGGGGTGCTCGATGTGTCTAACTCCTTTATGAGCACCTCAGAATATGAGGGTTTTCCCATATTTGTTCCGATAAGGGGAGTACCTTCTTTCCAGCTAAGATTTTGATTACGAGGGGGGGGGGGGATCTCCATAGTTGGTGATGTAATTATGAGGGATACTATTGCAACATGATGCCTGACCATGGGAATTTTCCTTACGGTGTATACACTGAGGAGAACCTTCAGGGTGGGCTGTAGCTAGGGGGAGGACCTTCTTGCTACTTTATGTCACTGAGGGGAGGAACTTCACAACAACCATCATTGTGGGGAGGTCCTTCGATATGAATGTCATCATGGTGAGGACTACCATCCTGACTTGATATCTGACTGCAACGAGAATTTTTGTAGCGTACATCTTGGGAAGGGCCTTTAGGATGTGTTGTAATGAGGGGAGGACCATCTCATGGCTTAGTGTTACTATGGGGAGGACCTTTATAGTAACTTCCATTGTTTGGAGGTCCTTCTCAATCACTATCATCATGGAGAGGACTACCATCATGACTTGATGTCTGACTATAGGGAGAAGCATATCGGTAGCGTATACCCAAGGGAGGGCCATCAAGGTGGACGATAGCAAGGGGAGGACCTTCTTTTTGTCTGATATTTAGGTTGAGGGGAAGACTACTCTGAAGTGGATCAAGATATAGGCTCTCATGATTGATCATCCGTGACCCACAGAGTAAACCCCATGGGTGCTCTTTGGAGGACCTTTTGAGCTTCTGGTAGTGATATTGCGGGGAGGACCTACACAACTACTACTGCCACTTCCATAATTGGGTAATAGAATGACATGGTCTGGAGACTTTTTTAATATATTTTTTAGGGCATCAAGAACCCCACCTTCCAGTAGAGCAGGATCATGTTTATGCTCCTCATTTTCTAGTTGCCTTTGGTGTTTTTCATTTTCGAGCTCTCTCTTACTGGTATCCAGGTCCATCTATAGTCGGTAATGACCTTCATATATTAGTTATATCCTGTTGGGCCCCATGATGTCATCGAGATATGATGATGAGCATCTTGAGTTTTGGCAGGGATATATGCCTGCCCGGGACTGGCCACCACGTTGGATCGATATCCCCCTATTGTAAAGGTTATTTGTTCCCGATCCGATCATCCATATGTCGTAGTATATTGTCTTCATCCCTTCTGGACTAAAGATGAGATGCATAACTACTCGGGAGTGACTAATTCATTTTTGGATTAAGTCATTTCATTCAAGGAAACCAGGTCATGGGCCCGATTTCTCACCTTTGTCGCCGATGCAATGATATCTTGGTATGGTTGGAGGATATGGTCTGGAATTGACATTTAATCTTCTATCATTTCCAGGATGTGCTGAGATATATATTTCATTGGAATGAGTATGAAGGCTCATTCCGATGTCAGAGCAGGAGTTGGTTCCTGCTGTGGTCCTCCAAGGGTTTGCAGTAGGTACTGGTAGTTCTCCTGTGTCGAGACAGAGGAATGAGTATCTCGTCGGTTTCCTTCTCTATTTTCCACCATATTTTTCTGGTGGGATTTATATTCATGAGTAGGTATTTTCATCTGATTTCTTTCCCATGTATTTATATCATTTAATTTGTATGCATCTGCAGGAATTTGACTCTTCTAGTATTTGGTTTTAACCCTATTTGGACGACTGGTATGATATGCATCAACAAGTATTTATGCCTGCGTATAGCCTATTTCTGTCCTATTTAGATTAAATTCTTGAACATCAATAGGTGTTTGTGCCTGTGTGTAGCTGAGTGCCACCCTATTTGGATGGCAAGCTTATTGTGGCTCGGTAGATATCTGTATCTGCCTATAGTTTGACACTCTGTCTGCACAGTGGGACTAGCGATCATGAGAAGGAACATACATATGCTCGTATTGTGCCACCCTATTTCTATGGTGGGATTGAGTAGAGTGGGAAGGTTTATTGGTCTTTACTTTTAATGACTATGTGTTAGTACAACAAAGCTTCTCCTCCGGAACTAGGGTGATAGTGTGTTCTCGATTATAAATTTTCTCCCCTTGGCAAGCATACCGAGGGGCCCGGGTCTCCTAGACTTTGGCAGGTGCCCTTGGTAAAAGGTCCCTCTCAGTGGGAGGAGGCCTGGTCATCCAGTGTCGGTGGAAACACTCTATGGTGGGGGCCCGTGTGTAGGACCCTTATGCAGATGAGATGAAGTCATCATCATTGACTTCATCTGCCTCCCTAAGATAAGGGAGGTCCTCATTATCATGTTACAGGGATAGGCTTCCGAAACGATTTCAGATGACCAGTAGGGTCACCTTGTGTTGGGGTGTTGGAAGCAACTATAGAGGTGGAAGGAAGACCATTATAGACTGGAGGGCTTGTCCCACAGCCTCCAGCATGTGGAGAGTACCATTTCAGTGGTACTCCTTTATTAATGTGTTGGATACCCAACGCTGAAGATGCTAGGTAGGAGAGGGGGTCCTGCTCTTCATCGGGCCCCAGACGCTTGCTGGATCACTGATGTGCGTGTCTTCATGGGTCGTTGGGATTCCATTTGGATCTATGGTCTCTCTTCAAGAACCTTCAATATACATATATGACATAAATATCACAAAAAATCATCAAAGTACCATTCCTTTTGACCATATTCATACTTAGAGATTCATATTGGCCCCCTCCCCCTTTTGTATTGCTATGGGGTGGAGGGTCCTGAGTGGGGAGAGACCGCCACCTTGGTTAAGGATTATTTTCATGTTCACCATTTTTGTTCCACCTTCGAGGTGGCACATTTTTTGCATACCGGGGTGAAACAAATGGTCTAATGTGCAATATCCCTTGGTCTTTTATCATTGGGGTAGAACTGCCTCCTTGGTTAAGGATTCACATTGGGTTCAACCATTTTTGTTCCGACTCTAAGGTGTCGCATTTACAGGAAATGAAAAAATGGTTTCCTTTGTTTCATCCCATTCAGAATAAATATTCTTTAAATAAGGATGAATTAATCCTGCGGGAACTGTTTGTTTTAGCGGGCAGTTGCTTGGGGTCAAGCACTAATGAAATTAGTGCTTCTCAGATATAAATTCCTCAAATGGTCTCCAACAGGTTTATTCATGGATCCAAGAACTCCCAACGGCCCAGGTATCCATTATTCATGGACCTGATTTCCAAAGGCAGGCACTCGTTTGCTGATGATTTGGCCCATTACACTAAAGGACTCCATTGGCCAAGGGGATGGGAGGTCAGGCTCACCGCACCCTTTGGGGGAGGGTTGTTTCCTGTTCCTGGACCCTCTTGTAGATTTATGTTGTGTTCATATGTTCGTGAATCCATGGATCATTCCCTAAGAGTGTGTCTATGGGAAACCCTTGGTTTTCAAGATCATCGCAAGCATGCACATATTTGATGCTATGAAGGTGATGTAGACTTGGGCCATATTATATAGTGCTATAGAGTTTATCGTCATCCAGGGGGGATGGAAGGTGACTTGATGTTGGGATCAGGCCAAAAATTTGGGCTTCCTACGTATCCTCGGGAGAGGAATCAAAACCCATGTAGTTCATATTGTGTGGGGATTATGCATAGAAGCTTCCCATTAAATGGAACATGATTGAGTAGACCCATTTGGATGGGAACCCTTTTGAGCTTGAGTATTATGGAAGGAATCCTACGTATTCTGGTATAATCAAGAATCAGAGTTCTCATAGTTTATAATCATGTGGATGTCATAATCATCACAAACTTCTAAGCCCATGTGAGTAATGTCAGTGTGAGAAACAAGAGGATGTGAAAGATTCAAAAATGTGCATGCCTCCTCCCCTATTGGTGGGGGAGGGAGAGCCCGCAGCGAAAGAGGTCAGGGTGACCGTGGATGAGGGTGCGGAGCAACGAGCCCTTTAATGTGAGATGACATTAATGGCCATGCGGGGAGTGAACATAACCCCTTCGACAGATCACTATTCATACTTGAATGGAAAATCAAGTGATCACCCTTAATATCTAGAATGGGGAGGTTCATGTCGGAATCCCAAGGTTGGGGTCTAGGTTACCATGGGAATGTAGCCTCACAGGAATTCCCAAAGCCCGCACCATTGTGGGTATAACCTTCGTGACTCTGCTTACCGTGGGTATGTAGACTCAATGGGGTGTGATGATGCACCCAATGGTCTGATCATACGGGTATGGTGGATTTGGAGGAGTCTTTGGCCTAATGTCGGAGGACTGGTTAGTAGAGGGATCAGGTAGGACATGACGGTAATGGAGGGGTGAGGTTTGAACTAGAAGGAACAATACCCAAAACTACCCCATTCTGCGTACTGACTTTCTACATGGGATGGGGGAGGCTTCAGATACCATAGTGGTATGCAGGATGAGGGTACATATGTGTACCACTGCAGTTCACGAGAATGGGTATTGGTAACTACGTACTATAGTGGTACGCGGCACATCATGCCACTTTGGGTTTCATCCATGTACCCAAGTAATACGCGACACCGGGTTCAGTCCGCATAGTAGTGCACTATGATGAGCACCATATTTAAGGGGGGTTTAGGGGATCATCGTTCTCGGGGATTTCATCTACAAGATTCCATTGGTTCTCTGTTCATGAGTTAGGTTTGTGGTTCAATAATTATTATTCATTTCCCCTGTTTTATGGTTCACAACCAGATCTACCTACATAGGGAGTGGTTTTCTGTTTGGGATTTTGCTGATTAAACAAAATGGAAGCTGGAATGAAACCTCTAAGTCTCCCTCAAGCTTTCGTCGTTCACCATTATCTCTATTATTCTCCCTCTTTCTTTGTGTTTGTACTTCTACTGTGCTCCTTTTATAGAGTATCATAGCAATTGTATCTATTGGGAATGCGGCACCATTTCCGGGGGACCATTTAAGCAATATCCTAACTCATGGAAGACTCAGTAAATCCGGGGTTTACGGAGGATTAATTTCACGATAATGGTTTGTATGACCCTACTGGTTTGCTTCATCCATGAGCTGATGAGTTCGTGGCATTGTACGTGGATAGTCCTCATGCGTATGAATCTTTCAGTGACACGGTCCTCCTAGTATTCCTTGCTCGCTAGCCATCACTCCACAGGCTAGCAGTTCATGGATCGTTTTGCATTCCTGGAGGTTCGTGATCCTGTTGGCCTACAATCCCGTCCCAGTGATGGCACATGGGCCACTTGAAATGCCTTGAAAACATGAAATCCTTTAAGTTTGTTATAAATATTTTAACCCATTTTGAGTCAATTCACCTTGCTAGACTTTTGGAAGTGCTTGATTCCTTCTGCAAAGCAATTATGGGGGTATTTTCTCCCCTTGCCATAATTTTCAGGACCCTACACACATTTCTAAGGGCATATTTTAATAAAGGGTAGGTCACCAACCTCAAATGAATGTTTATTACTCTATTAATATGTGTAACTCATTTTCCTACTCATTGTATCCAACATTTAGTGATGAATTAATTTTATCTTATCAACTATATCTACTTCTAATTTTAGTCCCAAAAATTTCCTCTCGGAGAATTCATCCTAACATACTGAAGTCTTACCCCAATTGTAATATAATTCCTCAAAATGTGCAAAATGAATATAGGAATGAAAACTGTTAATATAAGAAAATTAAACTAAAATTATATGTTGATCCCAGTATTATTGATAATATAATTATTTTTCTTTCTTCATATCCGCTAATTTCTACATTATATGCTCTAATAGTCCATCATATTGTGGATCAAAAGTTGTTTTGAAATTTAATTCAGTACACACCGACTTCTAAATTCATTTCAATAAATTTGATGTAATTATGAGATCATGACCAGATACAATGGAGATGAGAAGTTGGTATAACATAAAAATCTCATTTGGATGAATTCTAGAAATATTATCCAAATAACTAGTATCTTTAGTAGTCATAAATTTCCTAGATTTAGTCAAATAATTAATAATAACCCAAATTACATTATTACTTTGAGATGTATTTTGTAATATAACAATGAAATTCATGTATATATTCTCCCATTTTTATTCAAGATCTAAAAAAGGTTAAATCACAACCTTCAGTACTTTTTATTTATCTTTAACATATGACAATTAAATAATTTCATGGTGAAATTGGTTATATATTTCAACATTCCTTCCCATTAATAATATTATCAAAGGTATTTATATATCTTCATGACATATGGATTAATATAAAATGGATATCTATGAGCTTCACTCAATGGTTCCTTATTCAAATTAAAGTTACTCAAAGCACATAACCTCTTTTTAAATTTGATAACACCTTCTTCGTCGAAATTAAACTTAGGAAATTTACCTGTCTCAGCCAATTCTACTATTTATTTCACACCATGATATTCCTTTTGAGCCTCCTTAATTATTTCTAAAAAATATGACAACACTGATATATGATCCAAAAAATAATGATTTTATGCATACATAATTTCTAAGAAAATATTTATTAGATAATTAAATAAATGATAACATACCAAATATAGAATAGTTAATGATTCATTATTAATTTAACTTTAGGAATCAACCACCTTGTTTTATTTACCAGGATGATTATGTATTGATAAATTATATTCCTTAACATATTATAGACATCTTATATTCCTCATGATTTTCTATTTTTTGAATGAATATATACTTTAAACTTTTATGATCATTATATATTTCATATTTATCTTTATATAGATAATGCCTCTAGATTATTAAAACAAAAACTATTGCAGATAGATCAAAGTCATTAGTAGGATAATTATTCTCATGGTGTTTCAAATGATGAGATGCATACATGATAACTCAATTACTCTACTTCAAGACACAACCAAGGCCCTTCAAAGAAGAATTATAAATAATAAATTACCCATTTCTATATTGAAAGTCTAACATTGGAGTATTAACCAGTATTCATTTGAGTTCTTCAAAACATTAATCAAATTTCATTTCCTTGATTAATTTAACGTCATTTCAAGTAAACTTTGTTAGTAAGATAGATAACCAAGAAATTTTTTCAAAAACCAATCGATAATAACCCACTAACCCATGAAAACATAGAATCTCAATGGAAATGGTAAGACTTAAACACTCTTCCACTACATTTGTCTTAGCATGATAAACTGTTATTATATCTTTAGAAATAATATTTATAATTAAGAAAATCTATTAAATCCATAATTTAAATTTATAGAATTTTTCAAACAATGCCTTTTCTTTTAGAGTTTTCCGAACAATACTTATATATTTAACATGATCTTCATAAATTTATAATAATAAAGGATATCATTGATAAATACAACCACAAAGTTATTCAAATACTCATAGAACACATAAATCATTGGATTCATAAATATAGTTGGTGAATTTTTTTAACTCAAAATTCATATGAAAAGTCATATAACAACCATACATATTTTGAAATTATTTCACCAGAATGTCAACTTCTTTACTTTTAATTAATCATACCCAACCCAAATATCAATTTTTGAAAATTATTGTACTCCCTCATGCTGATCAAATAAGTCGTCGATATGAGTAATATGACACTTTTCTTAATTATATTTTTTTTGTTCACTATGATCAATTAAAGGTCTTGTAGAACCTTCCTTATTTTTTTTAAAAAATTACAGGATCCCCCCATTGTGAAGTGCTAGGGCGGATGAATCCCTTATAAATAGACTCCTATAACTACTTTTTAAATTCTAAAACATAACTAAATCCATTTGATAGAGCATATTTGAACTTGGTATAGTATCAAGAACTAAATCAACATTAAATTCAACTTCTTGATATGGAATAAAACTAGGAATATTATTAAAAAATATATCCATATATTCATTAAAAATAATCACATCACATATTTGAATGGTTTCTTTCTTTTAAATAATACACATAAGAAAACATTCACTCCCATATTTAACCACTTTCATAAATTCTTGATAAGTTATAAAAGATACGAACACGTTATTATATTAAAATTGAAATTCACTCTATGAATTTAATATGAATTCTTTAACACTGCAATATTTCTTTATATGATAAAATAAAATTCAATCCAAAAACATAATTATATCAAAATAAATAAGGATAATATAAAATGATTTTTTGGAAAAAAACATACCACGTATGGTGATAGGAAAATTACCATAAATCTTTTGTTCTTTAATAACACTACTAGTACTTTTTACAAAAAAACAATCTTTATTTATTTGGGTGACGTTTCCATTTTACAAGCTAATTTCCCATAAATAAAAGAATTTGTGGGTCCAAAATCAAATAACAGATTGGCATAGTTAGAGTAAATATGTAATTTAGTTTTCAGCATATTATTTTATGGCACAAAATATAAAATAATTTTTCCACACCTTTCAGCCTATATTCTCAGAGATCACTATCTTTGATACATTTATTTATAAACCCATTCACATAATGGTATATCACATTTCAATTAAAACATTTCACTGTATTTTTTAATTATCAGTGTGACCATTTCCATTAATCTTTTATTTTATGCCATGAGCTATGTTTCATGACTTTCCACACTAGTAACACTTCCTAGATTTTGTAAAACATTCCTTGGAATTCTTCTTACCACACTTATCCCATGAGTGTAACAAAATTTTCTTACCTTCAGGTTTCTTTGATGAATATATATTATTTCGAGGCACCCTAATCACTTATTATATTAATTATCGTATATGTATAAGAAAGAAACTTTAATGTATCATTAAACCACACAATTTCCTTATACCTTCCAAAATCATAAGTAACTAGAGCCATTTTCAAACTTGGCTTTAATATCATGTAAAAGATATCAATTTTATTGTCACGTTTCATAATGAAATTCTGTGCATACCATATAAATATTGTAAAATTATCTTCCAGGGTGTAAATAGAGTCAATATCTTTTTTCTTCAACTGTTGGAATTTTCATTCTATTTTAATTCAAATAACATTATTGAAATACATTTTAATTAAGTCATATTTAAATATCTCACATTACAATGAATCAATTTCTTCCTTTTCCATAGTGTTCTTAATCAAATACCACCATCAGTAAACTACAAATTAAGAATGATAAACAACTATAGATTCCTTTTTTTAAACATCCTAGAACATTGAATATCTTCTCTATTTTGTTAATTGAGCCTTCAAATTTAATAGGGATTGAGGATACACCAAAATCTAGTGGTTGAGATTTCATGAAATTGTCTACTATCGAAATATTATTCTATAGATAATTTGGTTACTCCATTTCATTGGTACACATATTAATAGCCTACATCAGTTAAGTTAACACATATACAAACATCTACATTCTAATTCTAACCATTATAGTCCAATATTCAAAAGTATATCATCCACATGTTGAATTTATACTTCAACTACCCAGTTTTCTCCGCAGAAAACAATTTTCTATGAACATAGATTAGATTAAAAAACATAAAAATACTCAAAATCTATCTCATGAAAATATATCCATAAATTAGGATATCTTAATAGTATCTTTTAATATCATTATAAACTTTAATTTTATCTGAACCCTTATTTTGATAAAAATTATAACAACCCATACATAAAAATCTCAAAAAATATATAATTTATGGTATAACATTTATCACTTATATCCCAAATACATTTTTAGATTTATAAATTTTGATAATTATTAAATCTATTAGATTAAAAAGTTAAAATGTTCATATAGTGTCTATTTGTTACAAAAAAAATGTTTTCTTACAAAGAGTCACTTGCTTCATTCAATGTCCCACTCATAACAATAACTCTAACTTTATTAGCATTCCCAATCATATCAATCACAATGAAAAGAATTTCAAAATGTGGGATGGGAAAAAATTTATCAGTATGGGGAATAGTAGAAAGGAAACATGTTAGCCCATTTGTAAATATAAAAAATTCAAAAGAAATATTTTCATTTTCATAATAATCATTTATGTTCCAATATCTATTTATTTTTCAATGAAAATAAGTTAATTGATCAATAGTTATCATAAAACATTTAATAGGTATTCATAATGAAAAAAATAATAATCATGTTGGTTTATTAGAAAATATAAACACTCATGAATACCTTTCTTTAAAAAATAATCCTTCCACCCATTTTCATGAAAGTTATTAAAAATTCCTTAAAACGTAACCTCAGTATATTACCTTTTGAAATATAAAAAAATCCTTCCAAAACAATTTTAGGAATATAATTTAGGTACCCTGGAAAATTATCCATAAATTTTTCCTTCCCAGAACCCTAATAATAAAATAACCTTAATGGATAATTCTAAAAAATATCAGGAGTAATATATCATCGATCAAACCCATTACTTTACCCAATGCATTAGAAAACTATATTATAATCACTTATCATCATATCTATATTTGGATCAATATTCATTCATATAAAATGTACAAGAACCTTAAAAAGAAAAAAAATATAACATAAACATTAACCATTAAAATAATTTAATTTTTAATTCAATTTCATGAGTAATACACTTTTAGTTTTCTTATAAAAATAATAATAAATTTTATTTTCCTTTGAAAATATTATTAAAACTAAAATATCCTAGAAGATAAGGAGTTGAATATTCTTCGAAAAACTATGTTAACATGTCAAGGAATATTGATAATGAATAATGCCCATAATGGGATGATTTTTTGGTCAATCTGTATATGTTAAGAAACATTATTTTTGTATTATTTATATTTTTTAAAAATATATCATATAAAAATTAGAACGGATTCCTTTTTAGTCCTTTGTAAAGAAATAAAAAAATAATGAAAAAAGACCATTATTAATATTTAAAGCATATATAAGAACATTCATAGGATATTTAAAAGGAAATAAACTTGGTAGTAAAATAGTTGGAATGATAATTTTAAATAATATATTTTTTTAAAGAAATTACCTTACCTCATGTCCTATAATGTTTTTTTCTTACATCTACCCTACTCCTCCTCAGATATCTTCTTTTTGATACTATATTAATCCTTTCAATATTGAACATTTCAGAATACCATAATCGATAGGATTTGGGGAGGCTAGTTGAGATGGATTTTATGTAGGTAATGGATTATCTAATAGGTTTAAAATTTGTGAATAATTTAAGAGAATATGTTCCCTTCTATAAGTGAGGGGAGTGGAAATTTTGTAAATACATTAAACATTAAAAAATTATAATTTTTAATTTTCATGATAATGTTTAACCAAATACCTTAATTTAGAATCAATGATATTTTAAGTTAAAATTACACTTGAACAATCACATTTAACCATGTTGTACAGAGATTTGATTCATTATCTATTAGTTTAACCCTCTTGTTAACCCCTTTAACCATTATTAGGATGATAAAGTTTTACCATGGTAACTATTTATTATGACTAAAAATTAAATTTCCCACATTTAAAAAATTTAAGCTCATTATTTCAAATATAAAATCCATTTTTCAAGATATAATTTGTATAATAGGAAAAATAAATTTCATTATACGTGTGCAAAATATAACGAAAACAATTTTTTGGAAAATTTCAATTTTAACATATATATGATTTTATAGAAAAATAAAATATAATATTGACTCATATAGAATTATTTGGAATTTTTTTATTCATATTATAATTATGTGACTTTAAAACCAATCCAAAAATATATTGTACATTTTAAATTTTAGAAAAGAAATAAAACTTTTTTTTACAAAAATTGGTATTCTCTATTATTCGCTTGAAAAATAAATTTTTCATAAAAAAAAATAAGATAATTTTTACATTCTAAATCAAAAAATTAGTTTTATTTTAAAAATTTAAAACTCTAGAATTTATAAGTATAATTTTTGAACAAAATCATATATTTTAGGAGAAAATTTTCCACTATAATATAACCATTTCTTTTCTGATGAAAAAATAATTTAAAATTATCATTTTATATATGAATCCAAATAATATGTTTGAGAAAAATAATGAGAAATTAAATTTATTTATTATAAAAATTACAAAGGATTTCAGATTTAGAATTAGTCATATGAGGATGTAATGAAAATCAAACAAGTCATTCAAGGAGGTGGTATTTTACCTGTTTGCATGGGGATGTAATCATTTTAAAAATGGTTTTGGAGGAAATTAGAAAAAGGATATTTTTTAGTATTATATAATTTTAGATCATTTTAAAAAATATTTTATTATACTTTCATGGATTTATATCACAAAACATACCTTAATTAACCCATATATACATGATTTAAAACAAGTTTTTCACTTTCATACATTTATAGGTTCCTTTTTCTTTATATTTTGAGATAATATGGAAAAATATTACATAAAATGTAAAATAATTCTCAAATTTTACATTTTTCAAAAAAAAAATATATATAAAGACACAATTTCTTCATTTAAGACAACTCCCAAAATAGTAACTATGACATTATCAATGTTTCTTCTCATACTTAAGTCGTGTGAGAAACATTTGAAAATATGGGATGATAAAAAAAAATCATAGTAACATACATAAATTAAATGAAACCCATTAGTAGATTTTTAAATCTAATAAATCGATTTTAAATATTTCCTTTTTCATTATAAATATTTAGGCTCAATTATCCTTTTATATTTCTATGAAAACTGTATAATTACTCAATAGATTTAATAAAAAAATTCAATTCGATAATAAAGGAAAAAACATATTCATAAGTGTTTTCTTAGAGAACATGAAATGTAATGAATAAGTTCCCTTTTAAAAATTTTCATTTTTCATTTTTTTTAAAATTCTTCAACTTTATTTAAAATAATAATCACATTTTTATTCCTTTTGAAGTCAAAATATTTCCTTTTAAAAACTATATAAACCATTTCATTAATATCTTGTAGGTACATTGGGAAATTAACCTTATATTCATCCTTATAAGGAGTATTTCAATGTAATTAGTTAATCATGTTGTTCACATATCTCTTTGGAGTAACCAATCACCAGTAAACTCCACCAATTTACCCAATACATTGGAGATCTATATTGGTCCCACCCATCATTAAATCTATAATAGGCTCACCTATCATTGATATAAAATTTACAAGATCTTTTTCATGAATAAGACACATATATATTTTACATTAACCATAAATATCATTTAAATTTTGATTAAATTCTATAAAAATAATGGTCTTGGTTATCTCAAAAAATTGAGATGAAATTTTCATTTCATTAGGAATTTTCTTTAAACTAAAAATTCCAAGAATATATAGAGAAATATTGTATTTTAAAATAAACATGGAATATTTTAAATGAATATTGATAATTAATAATTTTTTATGACACTGATAAATGGTTTTCAATATAAATTCTTTAAAAACATTAATTTTTAAATTTTGTAAAATGTCAAAAATAGTCCACATGGAAATTTTTTTAAACAACCCTTTTAAATTATTTTTATGAAATGTAAAAAAAATTGAAAATGGAAATTATTATCCATTTAATCATAATTAAACAAATTAATGAAACATTTAAAAGAACCTAGACATGTAATAGAGAGACATGGAATGACATATTTAAAATAATAATTTTAAAATAGAATCCATTATGTCAAGTCCTAAATCGCATCGTTCAGATGTATACCCTCTAGTGTAATAAATATCAATTAATTTTATTATAACTTAAGAATATATTCCATTTTAATTTCAATATTATTATTCCA
Source organism: Viscum album (assembly GCA_963277665.1). NCBI lineage: Eukaryota > Viridiplantae > Streptophyta > Magnoliopsida > Santalales > Viscaceae > Viscum > Viscum album. Next base: position 230,811,961 of record OY728125.1, read on the forward strand.
TTTATTTAATATGTTCCCTAGTTTTATTTATATAAAAAAATGGTTAAGTTCATGTTGACCATTTTGAGGTTGTTCGTTTTATAAGTCCAAAATGACATCAATGGTTTGAAAAAGGTCTAACGGATCAGAGATCCATAACCTCTAAAATATTAATCATTACAAAATTATTATTTTTATATATTAAAAACATTTTTATAATCATCCATGGAAGTTGTATGTGAAAAATTAAATATTCCATATCTTGTAGGCATTATTTCGAACATATATACGAGCGAAGTTTCCATTTTTTATACTGTATGGAAAATAAATATGGTATATGTTATTATATATTTCAAAAATATAAATTATGTCATAAATTTTATATTTATTCATTATTTACATCCTTATGACCAACCATGTGGATTGGTAATGAAAAATGAACCATATCGCTTCGTGGAGGTAGTATTCTACATGTACGCACGTGTGATGTCATCAATTTCTAATGGATAGAAATTGTAAGAAGTTAAGTAATATATTATATATAATAATAAAAATATTTTCATAAAAATCATATATATTCATTTATTATATAATTATAACCTTTCGTGTGATCCAGTGATGAAAAACAAACACATCCCCACATGGAGGTGGTACTTCATTTGAACACATGGACGATGATTTCATTTCCCATAAGATGGAAAAGTGATAAAAATAGTTTTTCCATAAACATAATAAACATTATGTATAAATAATATGTATTTTATAATTCTATAGTGATTTTAACATATTAAAAGGGTGTATAATAAGAAATAAACATGAAATAGGTCAATGAGGACTTAAATCTACTCCTTCAATATCTCCCATGTCATAGACATTAATCCTTATAAGATTGGTATTTTTAGAATACCAGGACCTCAAGAACATGGGGAATATGTTTTTTAATAGTTTTGTGTATGTATTAGACAAGATATGTGGATCTAGAGGTGTAAATCACTAAGGAGAGGATGTTATATTTTATTTTTACGGGGTGGAACTCTTTTAAGTACTTAAAACATTAAATTAATATTAATGTTTTTATGAAGGAAAGTGGAACGAATTTAATAAAATATAGAATAAAATATATTTAAATACCAAAATAAAGACAAACAATAAAATTTAGAATAATTCTAGATATATTTTATGTCTTATCTATTAGATTCCTCCCCTGCCACACACCTGTTAACCTTATTAAAATTACAGGGGTGAAAATGTTTACCAAGGTAACTATAAATTATTGAAAATAAAGAAATTAAAAGAATTATAAAATTTGACCCTAAAAATTAAAAATATGAAATAAATTTTTTAATATTTTTATTTTTAGAAGTGTTAGAAAATAATTTCAAAATATGTGTGATAAACACAAAGGAAAATGTTTTTTAATAAAAATGTCATTTTTAAGCACAAAAATGATTTCACACAAAAATAAAATATCATACTGATTACTATGACATTATTTTGATTTTTTTTTCAAATGGTAATAATTTAACTTTAAATAAAATCCAAATATAATGGTAATTTTTTAAATTAATAAAAATAAGCGGCAATTTTAACAAAAATAGGTATCTTCCCTATTCACTCCAAAATCAATCTTTTCAAGAAAATAAAAAAATCACCTGAAGATAATTTTTTTATGGAGAATCCAAAAAATATTTTTTTCTATTTATTCCAAACTCTAAAATTTATAATTTTAATTTTTAAATAAAACCATATATTTCATGGAAAATGTTTTATCTAGAATAAAAGAATTTCTTTTCTGAATAAAAAATCATATAAAATAATCATAATATATATGATCCAAAAAAATATATTTTTGAAAATTAATAAGAAATGAAATTTTTTTACTAATAAAATTATCAGTGTTGTCTTATTCTTCCCCATTTGAAAAATTTTGTCCACATAATTTTATTCATTACTTATACATGTGATTTTACTTTTACCTGATAACTTTTTATATTCCCATTTTGTTTCTTAGCCCCAATGGCCTCAAAGACTTAATTTTTATTTATTTTTGATAATCCCCCATTCAAGGGATGAGAAGGAACCCCTACAAGCCCCGTAGGCTCAGATATTACATGTACCATAGGCTTAAGAGATTACATGACCTCAAGGTCTTTGGGAATTCAACCAGACTGTCTACAAGGAACTGCCCCTCCCAAACATCTTTATTGTGATAGTATCTCTCCACCTTCGCATGGTCATTTGGATAGGCTTCTGGTGCAAGCACAGGCTAGTCCTGATGGCATACCATACCATCTCATTCTGAAAAATTCATTTGGCTCTGTTCTGGTGACTGCACCTGCTCTGAATCATCATCGAGGGATGCTCCTTTTTTTGCAGAGTCTATCTGGGGAAACTACATGTGGTCCGAAGGAATTGAGGTGGCCTAAAGGCCTTTAATGTGGCCCGGAAGCCCTACTAACCCGAAGGCCTGGGTGGCCCGAAATCCTTAAGGACTCCAAGCCCAAACCGGTGGCCCAAGGAGAATAGTTCCAGCTACTACAGTATGGAACAATACTTGCAACATTAACTACTACAATGCCTGCTACAGTACCACACAGTGTGCAGTCTGCTACAGTACCTGCACAATGTACATTTCTGCTACAGTGCCCCCGGAAATATGCCTCTGCCTGGTTTTAAACCTGGGTATCGTGGATGCACTTAAGGAAACCTCACAAACTAGGCTGAGGCTCATGTTCCTTCTTCAATCATGTGAATCATCGATAAAACATTAACATAGTGAATCACATTATTTTAAATTATCTAATATCATTGATCCAAAATTTGAAATATATTTTCTTAATAAGATAGATTCTCCTATAATTATAAAGTTTCAAGGTTCAAAACATGAGACTCATTAGGTTTGTAATATTTTTGAAAGGAAACATGAAATATATCATGTAAATATGATAAAATATGAGGTAGGTCTTCCTGAAATGAAAATGATCCAAATTTCTCTAGAATATCTTAAGGTCCAATTGATCATAGTCTCAACTATACTTTTTTTATCAAAATTGAATACAACATTCCAATAACATATTTTAAGAAATACATGGTCACCTACCTTAAATAAAAGTCCTTTCCCCTAGTTATCTATGTAACTATTTTGTTTGGTTCTTGATTCACTCATGTGGTGCTGAATCATCTTTACCTTCACAAATATCTATTTAACCAGTTCTACCCCCAATAATGCTCTCTCACCGACTTCATCCCAACATTCTATAGTCCAACATTGTTTTTTATATAATTCATCAAAAGGATTCATCTTTATACTTGAATGAAAACTATTATAATAAGAAAATTTAATAAAATACAGATTTTGATCCTTACTTCCTTGATAATCTATTGGGTAATATCAAATAATATCCCCCAAATTCTGAATTGTATAACCCGACTATCCATCATAATGATGTTGAAAATTTATACTAAAATTTAATTCATAATCCACCATCTTTGGAATTACTTTAATATAATTTGATGTAAATATAGGATCAAAATTACATTAAATAGAGAGGGTAACTTTATATAACTTGAATATATCCTTAAGATATTTTTTTAAAGCTCCTCCAAACACACCATATCATGAATTGGACGAAAATGCATAGTTTTAGTCAAATGGTCTAGAATAACCCAAATCACATTATTACCTCAAGATACATTTAGAAATACAACAAACAAATAATGGCATATATTCTTCTATTTCTATTATATCATTAAAAATTGATGAAGTATCCCCTTCGGTAGTTTTTGTGCAGCTTTAACATACTAACTAATCAACCATTTCAGGGTAAAATTAGCTATATAATACTTCATACCATACAACAAAATACATTTTTGAAGGTATCTATACATCTTTGTACTACTAGAATAAAATGAAAATGAATATGTTGGAGCTTCACATAAAAATTAATTCTTCAACTATGAATTACATGGTATACATAACCTCCTTAAAAACATAATAATACCTTTTTTCAAAATTAAATTCAGGAAATTTTCCATCCCTAATAAATTATTATTTTTCTTTCAATCAATGATTGTCCATATGATATTTAATAATTTTTTTCTGCCAATAATTATTGTACTGATACATGAGTTAAAAATAAGGATTTATGTTTGAACAATTTCAGGTCCAATATTAAATCATCTAATAGAGTATAATGTATCAAATGTATCATAGTTAAATATGCTTTATCTTTTTGAATCATGGAATAGTATACCTTGTTTTATTTAATTAGATCATAGTTTATTGAGAAATTATAATCCTTAACCAGTTTTACTCTTCTTCTTTCCCCCACATTCTAATATTTTTAGTGGTTATGTACTTTAAATTTTTATGTTTAATATATGATTCACATTTATACCCATACAGATAATTCATCTAGATCTATAATGAAATAACTACTAAAATTATCTCAAGGTCATGTGTAAGACAATTTTGTTCATGGGGATTCAATTGTCAATATGTATATGTTATAACTTGATCATTATGCATCAAGAAACAACCAAGTAACATCAAAGAGGCAACACTATAATTAAAATAATCCCTATTTATAGATATAAAAACTAAAATGGGATTGTTATCCTATTTTTTAGTTTTTGAAAACATTCATCACTTTTATTTATCCAAATGAATCTATCTCTATTTGGAGTTAAATTTTCAGTGGGAAAGAAAAGTGAGAAAAAATTCCAAAAAACTATCTATAGTAATGAACTAATCTAAGAAAACATCGAATCTCTATGACATTTATAGTCATTATCCATTATTACACCACCTTATTTTTTGAAAGATAAAACTTTATTCCATCAATAGAAATAATATTCCTAATGAATTAAATATATTTTAACCAAAATTAAAATTTACTAAATATTCCTTACAAATTATATTGCTTTAATGTTTTAAAAATAATCCTTAGATGTTTTTCATGATCTTCATATTTATTAGACTAATATATAATATCATCAATAAAAACAACAAAAAATTGATGAAAACACTATTGGAATGATCTATACATTATATCTATAAATATTTTTGGTGTGTTTGTAAACCAGGAATGAATAACCACACACTCATATTGGCCATAAATAGTCCTACATACCACCCTCGAAAATTAATCTACTTTCACCATCACCGGATGGTTTCCAGTCCTAAGATCAATTTTCAAAAAATATTATTCTCCCTATATTTGATCAAATGATTCATCGATATGGGTAATAAGATGAATTTTTTTAATAGTAATGTTATTTAGAGATCTATAATCAATGAAAACTCTCATGGAACAATCCTTATTTTTTAATAAATAAAATAGGGGCACTGCCAAGGTTATGATATGAGGATAACAAAAATTTATCAATAAATTTAGGTATCTAAATTTTAAATTTTAAAAATTCAGCAAAATCCATTTGATAGGGACATTTTAAAATTTCTTTATAATCATGAACTAATTCAGTGGTAAACTCAACCACTCGATCTAGAATAAAACTATGAAAATAACCATAAAAGAAATAAAAAAATTCATTTACTAATATAACAACACCAATTTTAACAGTTATTTTATTTTTAACAATATGTGTAAGAAACATTCACTTCCATATTTTATGTGTTTCTTAGCTTCATGATATGCTATCAAATATATGAATTAATTTATATATACAAATGGAAACTCATTTTGAAAAATTACTTATTTTACCCTATCATAAATCTTAGCATGATAAACTAAAATAAAATCTATATCACGAATAAGATCAACTCTATAATGGGAAAGAAAACAAGGATTTAATGAAAATCCATTCCATTGATGATAACATTTAGATTTTTATAAATTATTATTACCTTTAAAATAACTCCCATTAGTTTTTAATAAGAGTTATTACATTATTTATGGTGATGGTATTTCTATTTTACATTAAAATTTCCCATAAATAACTAAATGATTGGATCCTAAATCAAATAATAAATTATAATTATTTTAATAAACAAGTATTGTACTTGTCACAAAATCATTTCAGGTTATTGAATCTACTGTAGTAGTTTCAAGAAACTTTTATACAACTTTATATATTTGATCTTGATGATTTACATCATGAGTAAAAACCTTTAGACATCCATTATCATAATTTACAACTAATTAAAATAAAACATTTCACCACCTACTTTCCATTACTGGTCTTCCCATTACAATTGTTCTTTACTTTGTATTTATAACCCATGTGTCTAATATTTATAAAACAATAAAACATACCATATCTCATATTTCATTATAAAATATTCTTTTTTTTTTCACACTTATCATAAGAGGGTGATTTAATTTTCTAACCTTTGTGTTTTTCATGAATTCTTACCCTTTTCCTGCCACAAGGAACTCTTCTTATCCTTATTGTTGTAAAATTACAAGAGTTCTATCTTTAAATTTTCTTCATAACATATAATTTCTTCATAACTTTCAAAATAATGAGTGACTATATCCATTCATATACATGGATTCAATCTCAAGAAAAATCAACAAATTTTACTGTCACGGTCTAGAATGAAATTGGGTGAAAAGATGTAAAATCTAGTAAAATTAGTTTTTTTTCACGAAAACATAGTCTTCCACTTTTGTATCAAATCTATTAATTTTATTCCATTATAAGCCAAAATAGAAATTAGAAAAATACTTTTCATGGAGGAGATCTCTAAATATCATTCATTCCATGAAATCAATTTCATTCTTCTCATAAGTGTTCTCAATCAAAGACCACTATTGATCATCTTCACCAGCAAAAAAATAAATAGAATGGGTTTAATTATAATGTTCTAAAGAGCCCATAAATTTGAATATATTCCCAAATGTTTTAATAAATCCTTCATCTTTCATTGGTTTAGGAGACTCACCAATATCTAGAGGGTATTGTTCCGTGAAATAATCTACTATCAACATATTCTTAGGTGGAGAATTTGGTCACATCCTTACATGGGTACCACTGTTAATGTCATGTGTCAACTAAGTTACATGGCTATGCACTACTCTATTCTATTTCCAACCATTCGAGGTTGCTAGTTCCTTAAGATATTATCCACTTATTTAATTTCTACATTAGATTCTTTATTTTATATATGAAACATCATTTTGAAAAAATATAGATTAAATGAAGCAACATGAAAATCCTCAAAATCTATCACATGGTAATATAACCATAAATTAAAATATCTTAATCATATCTTCCAACATCATCCTAACCTCTAATGTTATATAAACCCTTCCTATAGTAAAAATTATAATAACTCATACCTTATTCACCCTATAATTAAATGATTTTTAAAATGGGATGAACTTTCTTAAATTTTTAGAATTTTTCTATTTTAAAGTTTTATAGAACTTGGAAAAAATTACATAAAAATGTCGAAACTTTCACACATCATGAATTTTTCCCATGTATTAGTTTCTTTATAAAGGCTCACTTGCTTCATTAAATATAACTACCATAACATGAACTCTTTCTTTATTCATATTTTCTACTCATTCTTAATCCCTATGAAAAAATTTGAAAAATTATGATGACAAAGAAAATTATCATTTGGGGAAATGAATGAAAATAAAACAATTAAACCAGTTTAAAACTTGGGATCTATAATAATGTTTTTCTTTTTCATAATAAAAAATTTAGATAAATCATGCATTTACTTTTCTATAAAAACTAATTAATTTCTCAATAGCTTTCATAAAACATTTCATATTATATAATTAGGTTAAAATTAATAATAATAAAGTTTTTCTTAGAAAAAATGAAAGCTCATGAAAACATTTCCCAGAAAAATTATCCTTTCACCTTTTTAAAAAATATTCATAAACCTTACTCAAAAAAATTCCCATTTAATTTCATTTTTAAATCAAAATATTTTATTTAAAACCCATTGAAAGAATATCTTGAATGAAAATTTAGAAAATATCCACAATTTAATTCTTAAAATAATTCATAAAATGGATTCACCTAACCAGATAATTCTCATATCTTTTAGGAGTAATCGATCATCAGTAAAGTCTATCACATTACCTAATGAATTGGAGAGCTATATCGGGATCACCCATCATCAAAACAATATCAGGATCATGCATTATTCATATCAAAATTTTAGTTCCATCTGAAGAGTCAAAGAAATCTATATATCAAGTTAATAATAAAAATCATATGAATTTACATTCAATTATAAAAGTTATAACACACTCAGTTATCAAATAAAATTATAAATAAATAAATGTTTCCTTAATAAAAAAATTTTAAAACTAAGAACACCAAGAAGATTGAGAGAAATATTTTATTTAAAAAAATGGAAAAATTTAATGAAATATTTATAATTAATAATTTCTAGGATGATAATAAATTTCAATAAATCTGGTTATATTAAAAATACATTCTTTTTCACTTATTTAGAAAGTCAAAAGTAATCCATACATAAAATATTGAAAAGATACATTTTTAATCCCATATAAATAATGTAAAAAATAATTGAAAATAAAATTTATAAAACTTTGAATAAAAATTGAAAAATAGTATTATAACATTTAAAAATAAATTGACATGGATGAAAAAGAGTAAGAAGAAAAATTAAAAATAGTATATTTAAAATAATTTCCCTCACCTAAAGTTCCGAATCATATTATTTCTGTTACTACCCTCTTAGGTAATAAAATTATAATAGTTTAATAATTTATTAACATAAAATTTCATTTTAATTCCATTATTATTATTCCCTTTATTTCATTTTTATCATGTTTTATTTTTTTTACCAAAACGATTAATTTCACATTTGATTTTTTGAGGACATTCGATTTATAAGTCCAAAATTACATTGGTAGATTGAATAAGGAAAAAATGATCATGGTTCCATTATCTCTAGAATATTAATAGTTAAAGGTTTATTATTTTTATATATTAAAATATTTTTCAAAACAATCCATTGAAGGTTGATGTGAAATATGAAATATGTCACATTATGGAGGAGGTATTTTGCATGTACACATGAGTAGAGTTTCCATTTTCAAATAGATGGACAATAAATAAGGTATATAGAATTTTATGTTTTTAGAAACATAATTAGTTTATATATTTAATATTCATTCATTACTTACATTATTATAACAAATCATTTTAGGTGGTAATTAAAAATGAATCACATCACTTCATGGAGGTGATATTCCACATGTACGCGTGAGAGACATTATCAACTTCCAATGGATGGAAATGGTTTGAAGGTACGAAATATATTATATCTCAATGTTAATAATAATTTTATAAACATAATATATATTCATTAATTACATATTTCTAACATATCTTGTGAAGTGGTGATGAAAAAACACATTGCTTCATGGTTTTTCTATACACATACTTGCACGATCGATGTTTTCAATTCCCATGGGATGGAAATGAGATATTAGAGATTTGTTTCATCAACATAATAAAATTTTATTATATATAATATACATATTTATTTATTTTATAGTGGTTACAATATATTTAAAGGAGTTAGAAGAAGCAATATTCTTAAAATATGTTAGTTAGGGCTCATACCTCCTCTTACTATATATACCTTTGAATTACACATTAATCCATATATTATTTCTATTTATAGAATAAAAAGACCTCCAAAACAGGTTTATGATTTTTTTAAGGTTTTGTTGAAGAGATTTTACAATCTATGTGGCTCAAAATGTGTTAATAAGCGGGGAGAGGAGGTGCCCCTTATAATTAAGGGGACCAACACTCTTATAAATACATAAAATTTTAAATTAATATAAATGTAATTAGAATGTATAGTGGATCCAATTTAGTAAAATTTAAAATAAAATATTGTTTAATGATGAAATAAACTCAAAAAATATCATTTTTTAATTTTTTTGATATATTTAATGTCTTATCTCTTAGTTTAACCCTCTTATTATAGTTTTTAAAATTTTCTAGGGTGAAAAAGTTTAACAATTATAAATATTAATTCTTACCAAAAATGAAATCAAAAAGTTAAAAAATTGAAATTATTGATTTCAAATATGAAATTATTTTTTAGGAAGCAATTTGTATACTTTTCATCAATTAATTTCAATATATGTTTGCAAAAAGTAATGGAAAATAGTATTTTTAGAAAACTGTAATTTTAAATATAAATATGATTTTACAACAAAATTAAAATATAATACTGATTCATAATGAATTATTTGAATTAATTTAATTTAAATGGGACTAATTTAACCTTAAAATTAATCCAAATATAATTTTACTTTTTAAAATTTTCGAAATAAAATTACAATTTAGAAAAATCAATATTATTCATTATTCACCGAAAATAAATATTTTTAGAAAAATTAAAAAAATAACCCTAAGATAATTTTCATATTATGAGTCAAAAAATGAGTATAATTTTATCAATTTTAGACACTATAATTTATTTTTTAAATTTTTAATTAAAACCTATATTTCATAGAAAATGTTTCAATAAGAATAAAACTATTTCATTCTCCACAGAAAAAATCATATAAAATTTCATGTTAAATATTAATCCATATAATTATATTTTCAAAAATTAATAATACATTAGATAGATTTACTATTATAAAAAATCTTTTGTCACAATATGATTGGTTTTTGGGTAGAAAAATAATAGAATGAAGAGATCTTGCTTGAGAACATTACCTCTCCCTTTAGAATTTCTCAATTGGGTGATACATAAAGGCTAATTTGATTGGTGTTTTGGAAATAAAGAGAATTATAATACATGGTAATATGGTTTATGAGATACTAATATATAGTTTTGGTTAAGATAGTTTTTTTATGGACATAAAAATGTGGTATAATGATAACACGACACTATTAAATGATAAATGGATCAAATAGTGTTAATTATTGGATACTTAATTTATTTTTTTAATAAAAGTGGTGACATGAATTGGTCACCCATTTCATTCCCCAAAGTAGTGTATTAGAAAACAAAAGTAGCAGTACAAACATGAGGTGCAATAAACTTACACTAGCAGGGATTGAGAGAATTACAAACCAAAAAACATTGTGGAAATTCCATCAAAATCTAGAGAAGAGAAAAGTGATTGAAACAACCTGTTATCAAATATTCCATGAGATCTAAAAAGGGTTGTAATGTCCAAGGGTACCCCACTAATCCATCCAGTCTGAAGGGATTCCAATGCATTCACAACGTTTCTTCTCTATCAACTTGAGCCTTGTCCTTGACACTGAAATAAAGTTGTGATTGTAAAATGAATGGTTGAAATGGAAACATAAGAAAATGCAATCCAGGAAGCCTTTATAGGAGCTGGTAGAACATGACACACCTTCCCATTCATCATAATTGAAACATCAAGAAGACATCTATGCACTTCCATAAATCTGTGATATTTATCATCAGAAAACATAGGACATTCCAGTGGAGAAAGAAGTCCAGGCACGCTGTACACGAGCTAGTCATGCATTCCATGTCTTAACTTTAATCTATAATTAAACATCTAGAGGGAATCCTAAAGGAGGTCCATACAAGAAATTCGTCATTTTTAGTATGCTTAGAGAAATATTCAGCATTCCTTCATGGCCATCAGAGCATCATCCCACTGATGATGGTCCATCTGAGCTGGTGTCTTCAACCATCAAGAATAATGCTTCTCCAACTCTCTCATCCAACCAAGACTGCTATAAAAATATCATGACTCAGGATTTCATCAAGACCTCATAAAAAGATCACTGAACAGGGTGAAAAATCCACTCTCCAGTGCATATAATCTATGACATCCAGAAAGGCATAAAAAAAAAGAAATCATGAGACACGACATCATAGAGGGAAATTCCCAAAAGTCATCACAAACAAGAAGAAACCCAGATAACAAAAAAAGATTTTATTCCCTTAGGGTCCTTCTAGAATTATAAAACATCCCATATCCATTGTCTCACATCCCAAAATCCTGAAAATCCATTGTGTTTTAAGACAATTGATAGAAAAACATCACCCTTATCCAGTAACGACATCTTATAAAAAGCAGACTATACAAAGAAGAGAACTGCTCAATAGAAAAAAAAATAACTGAAATGCTACCTAATCCATGAAAGAAAACCACATATGAAACTAGCCATATGAAAAGAGTCACAAAATCTAGAGAAGGTAGAACTTTTGAGCTATGGAAAAATTCATTCCCATAGAATATCATTGTAGTTGAAATTAGGATTCTTTTTATACTCATCCAACATCCTTATGAACATCTGTTTTTTATTTCAAGATATTTCTATCCAGTAATAGTTTTACTCCTATATTTATGTAATACGATCTTATCTTACTCCTCCACTCAATCTTGGACATCTTCCCCCACCTCCCCCATAATACAATAAAAATCATTGTAGACAGTATTCAATTTTCCTATGTCATTATCATTGTTAGTTGAGTGATCCACCACATCTTTGGATTTAACGGGTTCATTGATTTCCTTCCTAGAGGTATCTAAGGATCATGTGACAATAGTTCTTTCAAGGTAAGAGTAATCTATATGATTTTTGGTTTTTCTAGGATTTGGAGTAATGAATCCATCAGCATCCACAATGGGATTTTTCCCCTTCCTAGCCATTGATTTTAATTATATTTCCTCAATTTAATTAGGTTGATCCTCATCCCCATGTGAGGACTCAATAGAATCAGATAGTTCACTCTATTCATTGGCTCGAACATCTTGAAATTCTAAGTGCTTTTCCAGCCCCTCTGCCGAGGAGGAAGGACAGTGCTGGAACATGAAGCAAGTAAAGAATCAAAATCACCTAGAATTCCCTTCATTTCAGAAGGTTGATCTATATTTACCACCTTTCTCATATTAGATTTTTTTTCTATTAGCTGGAAGGCAAGGTTGATTGGCATTAACCATCAATAGAGCATTGATCCCATCATGCTTGTCCTTCGCAACACAAATAGATTTCTTAGCCTCAGGACATGAAGTCTTATGTCCAAAATCCTTTGAAGCGTGTCAAATCTTAAGGCATAGATGATAATATTTGGGTAGGCTCTCCTAAGAAACCTCCTAAAAGAATCCAGACTCTCCATTCTGAATCCAAATTTGAGAAGCCAAATCATGAGAAATATTAACTTCAATGAAAATCCTAGAAATTAATGGTCTTGAGAGACTCTTTTCATAGAATCCAGAATCAATGGGTTACCCCTGAGCATGGAGATTGGGAGCATGGAAGGTTTATTAAATAAATGCAGTGGTAACCCCGAGAATCCAATCCAAAATGGGATGATGGGTGACTCAACACAAGGGTCAAAATCAGGGGGTCCATTTAATAAATTTCATAGAGAAACCCCCAAAGAACCATGATTGTCTCACCCATAACCTATAGTAATCATCCTCGGATGAAAAAAGAAAGATGATATTTTAGGAGTTCAACAGGACAATGTGAAATACCGAGAATCTGATGGTTTCAAGCGCATTTCTTAAGTATTTCAATGAAAAATTGCGATAAGAAAACATCCCAACAAGAACAAAGAGAAGGTCATATGCAAGAGTGTTTACATCTTCTGTTGAGAAAGAAATCGTCGGTTTTCTGCGGTGACGAAAATTTTTAGGGAAAACACAGAGAGAAGAAATCGTGACATCATTGGAGTAGGCCTCAGGGAGATAAAATTTTCTTAGAATCTTTTCATTATAATTTTATTAAATATGAATTGATTATTACCTCCCCTTGTTATAAATTTTCTGATTTGGAAAAAAATAGTATTGTCTTAGTGGATGAGTAAGAAAAATAAGATACACATCCTAAGGAATATATGGGGCTCTCTGAACTAGGTGAATGCAGATTGGAGGAACTTAAAGAGGAGAAAAAAGTGGATTTTCATTAGGAAAAAGAGACACAAGATGATTAATTTGAAAGGGATGAATTTGATATTTATTCTTCATGATATAGTTTTATTCAAATAGAATTACACTCAATTTTTACATTTGACTATTATATTGATTCAGCATACCTCGAGGAACCATTGTAGAATGAAGAAGAAGTTGTGAAAGTGGAAACCAAGAAAGTGGAGGGCTCATTCATTATACTACCCCCACTAGGCATGTTTAATATCATTTTCATGGGGGTGGATTTGGTGAACTATATCCATGAAATCTTCAAAAAAAGAATATTATCATGATGGATGGAAGAAGTTATGGTGGCTTATATTAAAGAAACCTCACCCACCATCAGATTGGGGATAACCAACTAGAACTGCCCATCTGGAGGCAGTTAAAAACCCAGGGCCCACTTTGGGGGATCAAACCATGATCTATCCTTCTTTTCTCACTCTATTTCTATTTTAATTGTCTTTAAATAAATTTATTATGTTTTATTATCTACCTTTGGTTGTATGATTTAATATATTCATCACTTAGGAGTTTAACTCAATAATAAACTACCAATAAGTTAGGTTGTACCTCTCCTTAACACTTTCTTGCCTATTGTGATTCAATTTAAAATATTCTTATATGTTAAATCAACTTTAATTAATTTCATACACTATATCATTTAAGTGTAGGGGAGGGAACCATTGTATTTTAGTATTTTCAATTATTTGTTTATCTAGTTTTCAAAAAAAATTGAGTGGTTTTCAACTTTTTGTGTGTTTTTGAAACTTTTGAGTTGAAATGATTATCATCACATTTATGGAAACCCATGTCTATGAATTAAAAAATTTATTCCATGAAACTGAGCATAAATTAATGAAAAAAATGACATTGTTTCATGTTCATATCTTTATCAATTTCATGAAATGTATACTGATTTTTGAATCCCATGCCACAATTCACTATCTTTTTCATTGAAATCACTTTCTTGTGAGGCTTATAAACCTATTTTTCATATTTTTTTAATTCACCTATCTTTTTGAGAGAACCATATAATGCTTGATTTAACCAAAATTTGATTTATTCCTATCAAAACATGAGGGTATTAGGTACAAGTGTTTTAAATGATTGGGGAATTTATTTGGTTTTAATGCCCCATTTTCAAAATAATAATTTTCATTATGGCCCACCTTGAAAATTTAATCCTTGAATCCCTTAGTATCCATGAACATCCTGTTAGGTTATCCACATTACAAGTCAATTTTCCCAATCCAACCTGCTCTTGAAGTGAAATTTCATAATCTAGTAGAACTTTAGTGTGGGGGAAGCTATCTTGTATTATGAAACCTCATTTTGTGATACTTTGGGTGAAAAATAAAATGGTGAAGAGATAGAAATGAAACATTAAAAAAAATAGAAATTGGTGGCTTTTTTGGAGCTTTCATGTTTGAGAAGTTGTGTCTTTATGGAGCTTCTAATAGAGAAAGAAAGCTGTGTATATCTAGAGATTTCTAGAAAACTCTTATTTTAGATGATTGATAATCTTTCTACTAAAATTATGAATGGCGTGAAATTTCACTAATTATTCATGTTGATAGAGCATACTTTCTGCTATGGAGAGTGAGGAGGATACAATAATTAAGTGACAATTAGATTAATGCAATTTTTCTTCAAAAATAGACAAGCCCTCATTATTCTGCCTCAGAATTTTTCACATCTAAATCCTACCAAAATAAATCCATAGAACAACCTTGAAAAGTTCTCATGATAAATATATGTCCTTGAATCACATCAGGTGGATATGTAGGAATTTATCAAGCCTATGGTGACCCTTGCATGAGTATTGGATAATAAAGACATTGTTGAAAAATGATATTTGTGTGATGAGATAAAGTGAATGCCAGGGAAGTGTTTTATGTGCATGGGAGAACAAATGAAGTCAAAATATATTTAATGAACAGAATTGATAACTTTAAAAAGATTTTTTATGAGGCATTATATATTTTGTTTTTTTGTATTAAATTGGTGGATTTCAAGGATATGTGTTTTAAAATTTGATCTGATTTGATATCAATCTTTACTTGTCCAGGAGTCCAAGGGCTAAGTGTGGGGGAATAGACAGAGCTCATATTTTCATATTTTTTCATATGTTTTTAAATGATTTAATCCCTTCCCATTAATCAATGTGTTCTTATTTGTATCATTTTATGACTTCTAGTGAGTTTTAATCTTAGTGTGAAAAGTAGTTTATTCTGGATATTTAACAGTTTCTATTACCTATGTATTTCGATCATAACTCCTAGAATATTCATACAATTCACGTGATTGATTTTTTTGGATGAAATGATTTTTTGGATATAAAAAAGTCTTCTGGACCTAGAGCCAATTCTAAATCCAACAAGCCAAAAAAATCTATCAATGTGAACACTTATTCTGGATGGTAGAATGGAACTTACCTCATTCAATGAGGTATATATTTGGACATAGACCACCAAATTGGGTTCTTCCAGCTGGGTTCGAAATCCAACTCTATGATGAAATTTCAAATTAAATTTCATGGAGAAATAATTTCATTTAGGATACCCTTCAATCAGACAACATAGTGTTGGTGTAATAGTGATTGGTGGCCAGAAAAAAGTCAAGTCTACTAATTCGGCTATAGCTCATTCAACATGGATCTAAATGCCTTGAAACTTTGTGGGTAGATGTAAATCTCCATTACTAACCTTCTATAATAAGGGATATCTTCCTGATTTGACCATGTGGTGGAAGAACCAAATTTGAACCACCGATGGAAAAATTCTGGAGGAAATGTTCATGTTCTTCTTTTTCCCTCTTTTATTTATTTTTAGTTTTGTAATGCCTTATTCTTCCCCCTTCTTCTCAATTACTCTTACCATGGAGGGGGTAAATCTTATGAGTGATTGGGTAAGGTTAGGATTTCCATTTTTTAATGTTTGAGTTCATGCGCATAAATTTATAAAATGTTTTCTCTATTCTACAATGTGGGATTCAATTTGTAATAAGAGTTTATATTATCTTATGAGATTGTATTTGATTTTATATTTTGTTGTTATTATTTATTTTTTTTTAAAACAATTGTCTCCCTCACTAGGTACTGGTATATATACAATGTAATTTCCTAAATTAATTGAGAGTATTCTCTGAAACGCTTTCACAAGAGGAAAGAGAGTAGACCAAAATAAGATCTTGTTAATATTTAATCTCACCAACACCACTGACTAATGAAGTGATAGGAAGTGATTTGGGAATCTCACATTAATTAGCTTAGCAGAAGAGAAATGAATAAAATCAAACTATGATAACATTTCAATTGGAAATTCAACCCTGACCTTCTCACCCAATTTTATATTACTATTTTCAATCACAAGATATTTCAATTTATTTTCCATATTTTACTTAATTTCTTCCTTTTTTTTTTCATTTATCTCAATTTCCAAACCAATCAAATTCAAAAAAAGAACATTTTTGTTTTCTCTATTTAGTGTTCTTAATATTATATAACATTACTTACCAATTAAATTAGTGACAATATATTTTTATATACATTTAAAAATAATATAAAAATAATAATATAAAATATACACATTTAATTTATTAGATAAACATTTCACAACATTAATAAAACAATTATTTTAAAATAACCATTCTACTATTATCGTGTTCATTAACTCTAAACACATTAGTAATAATTTTTATTCCTAAAATTTAAATTAAAATTACTACATAATATTGAAATTTTTCAATAGAATGTTAATATTATTTTATTAGATTTTATTTTTATTTTTGATTAAAACTATTTATTAGTACATGTGAATAATATACACTTTTAAGTGTAAAATATTACTTGAGCTACAAAAACATTAAAAATGGATCTTCTAAATTCAATATAGTATATTAAACATCTCAATTTTCCCTCAAAATATATAATTGGTCCCATGAAAATATTTATGAATTTTTAATTCATACTTAATTCATGAAAAAGTTATCAATATTACAATATTATTAAGAATGGTTTTTCATCACTCTTCACCTAAAAATAAAATATTTTAGAAAAGTACCTAAATTTAATCTTATTATATTATTTTTATTTTGAATAAAAATGAAGTTTACTTTTTCAAATTCAAATTATAAAATTTTGGGGTTGAATGTTTAAATAAAAAACATGGATATATAATGAAAAAATTTTTAAAAGGAAAATAAAATTTTAAAATATTAACTATCATTATTCTTTTTTATTATCAATTACCAATAAAGTTAGGGTTAATATATTATTCTTATAAACAATATATTTTATATATAATATATTTATTATCATAAAATGAAGCATATAAAATTCAATTTTAGAATAGTTTCAATTTTAATCGTAAATCAATCGTATTCATTACATAGCTACACTTATTCAATTTTATCGATGCCTTAGAATTATTAATGAAATAAATTAAAATTTATATATATATATTTAATATTAAGTTACCTATATTTTTATTCACTAATTCTATGGATACATTTTAATGGTTATATATTGTTCTGCGGTTTGTTGTGATTCAGTGTCTCATGGGAAGTATGAAATCCAACACATTGGGTTTCAAGAGGAAGATGAAATTTTAAAACATGGGGTGTTACAACCACTTGTATAATTTCATCCTATTTTTTTTGTTTTCTTACATCCCTAATAACCACCAATTACCTTAATTCCTTGTTCCCAAATCACCCATGACTATAGTATTATGCCTCCCCTCTCACTATTTTCGAGGAACCATGGATACAAAATAATTGTTTTCACCCTACCTACTCTGCACAGTGAGGTTTATCAGTTCACCTGCCCATTAAGGGGAAAATTACCTCTGGACTAGGAATTTTATCCTACACCATAGTGATTTTTTCATCATGATTCTCCCTATGGTGAATCACCTATATAAAAATCAATTATGAGTCCACCCAAAAATTCTCCAACATTTTCCCAATCACCAAAAACACCACCTGGGCCTTGATCCATATCATAGAACATGTAATTGAGATATTAAAAATCTAAAATAATTTAGACGAATCCTATATTCAAAAACTAGTCCCTCACTGAATGCAAAATTCTAATTTCCTCTAAAATACATAACCCGTAAAATGTATGAGTCTTTAAAGTTGGTAGAACTTAACCAAAGATTTGAAAGAAAAAACATCGTAAAAGGAGAAAGAATTTTTTAAAATACTTGTAAAAAATTAAAGGAATGATATATGTGATTTGATATGTTAAAATATAAAGAGTTTTTATAATTTAATGGGAAAATATAGTTGTTATTTCACTATTATAAAAATTTATAAATCATTTAGTTATAATACCATAAGACAAGTAATCTATTTGGAATCACTGTTATATATTTTCCATACATTAAATTTATTTAGATATTAAAAAAATACATTTTCAGTATAAATTACTTAATTGAAACAAAATTAATTATTCTTGGATATAATTAAGAAACAGTAATTCACTTTGGAAAATGCCATTGATTCTAAACATTTTTTTATGAAATATGGGTTTTTTTTTAAATTTATTACTTTATAATAATGATATCAATAAAATGTACTGATAAAATTAAAATAATAGTTGTTAAATTTAATTAATAGAAAATATAAAATCATTAAGTAACTACAAGGAATGCTAATATAATTAATCATTTCAAAACAAAAATATTTTATTTAAAAACATTATTTCCATTAAATATTTTATGTTTTTAAATAAAAGATAAATTTTTAGAATTTAGAGTACAAAATTTAATGAAATTTATTATATATATATAGATATAAATTAATAAAAATTCATTAATTTATTATTATCTTCTTAAAAATTAAAATAAAATCATTTCATGTTAAAAAGGACTATTTTTCAAAGACTTGTTTTTTATATATTGTGGATATTTGTCTTAATAAAATATATTTTAACCTATAAAAGAATTAATTTAATAAAATTTATTGATTCTATATAATATATAATTCATTTAATGACTATTAGTTTGTATGTAATGAGAATAAATTGAATTTTATGATTAAAAATATATTTTTCTAAAGTTTATTTTTATTCTTTATTTGTTCTTATATTAAAATTAATTTTCAACACATTTAAAATTTTAAAATAATAAAATAGATTATATATTTGGTATCAAAATTTATAAATTAGGTATTTATTTCAACTTAACTTTAAGGAATAAATATAATGTATCTATTTAAAAGTTTGCTAGCATAGTAAAGGATAAAATGAGGTAAATGGGTTAAAATAATTGGTAATGTCATTAAATATCATGAAACATTATCTATAAATATGTGTAAGGGAGAATTATCAGTCTCATAATATCTTTTATCCATTATTTTTTAATTTTTTATTCACATTACCTTAAAAATTAAATTCGATACACATTAAGGAATGAGTATTTGTGAACATTCCAATGAAGATCACTTATAAAAGGACCCCTTGCATACGGACTTCAATACACACATTTTCATTCATTTTATCTTAAATATCTTTGTAATTTTTCTCCTTAATAATATTTTCCCATGTTGAGTAATTTAGGTTCTCATATGAATGCCCCAATTCCTTCAAAACCATGAAAACTTTCGAAAGGCTATATTATTTTTTATTTTTATTAATGAATTCTCATCCTTATTTTTCAATTATATTCTTCCTATATATCTTTAAAAAATTATATTTATCACTTTAATAAAATATAAATAATATAATTATACTTATTTAATGATGATATTAAAATAATATCACTTCATAATTGTACACGTCATTTTATAATATTATGTTCTATTTTGGTTCACTTTAACCAACTACCTAGATGATGATATAAATTTTAATCAAGGATTTCAATGAAAAAATAATTTCTAATAAGATATTATATTAATTACTAAATAATTTTTTGTTTGTGTTTCTTCAAATTTAATACTAATATTTAAATTTTTATTAATATTCCAAATTATTTTTATTTATAAATTACTCAAAAAAACACACTATGCCTTTCTTCTTAGAGAAACGTACTATAAACATCCATGAAATTAACCTATAACTAATTAAATCATTATAAAACTAATTTTTATTAAAATTAAAATTTTTGAAATCATTAAATTATGATTGAGGAATGATGATTGAGACTAATTATGTCAAAATTGATAAAAAACAGTTAAAACTACTAACATTAAATGAGAAATACAAACTAAAAAATGTAATTTCAATATAATAAATAGATATAAATTATTGATATAAAAGTTAATATACATGAATAAGTATATGAAATTTATTATTAAATAATTTTATTTAATTAAATCAAAAGTTAGAGTATGTCTGACCAAGAAGGATTCCTAGGTAAAGGCTTTTTACTTAATCTCTTTTCATTGAATCTCTAACCTAATTATTTTAATAATTCCTCCAATTTTATGTATATTATACCCTATGATTTATTTTTCCCAATTTCATTTTTGTTGTTTTTTTATTTAATTTTCATAATCATGTTTTCAAGTAATTCATAATTCATAAATTATGATGTTTTTAAGATTCCTCATCCCAATTTCTCTTCATAGGGATATGCTCTACATTTAAAATTTATTTTATTTGTTTTGGTGTATATACTACAAATTAATTTATTTTAATATAAATTTCATATAATTAATAGTTTTTAAAAATTCATATCAACTCTTATATTTAATTGTCTTTTAGTTCAAAAGCTATCAAATACTTAAGGGTTTCATTTCTAATCTCACTTTAAGACCATGATTATATATGTCTAAATTTTGATTGAAAAAATTTCATGTAAATTCTCTCAAAATCCCATTTTTATCTCCTCACATACTTATTTCTTGGGATTACATATATTCATAATATTTCACCACCCTTCATCTCAAAATGCAACCAAAAGATGCATGTAAGTGGAGTTGAGAATATCTTTTCTTATTTTTCGACCCCATTTCTCCTCCATGTACATTTTTTCAAATGATTTTATGGAAGTCATTATCCCTACATCTATGATATATTATGGTCTTTTTGTATTGACTTTTACTTTTTTTACAAAATTATGAAAGGATTCTTTTTTAATGCATTCCCAATAATCTCATTCCCCCACCATTTTCTTTAGATTTATTTAAATATCTCAAATTACATGTTTTTATGGTTTTTCAAATAAAGTTTAACTTAATTTATCATTTCTTCCCAAAATAATTGATTTATTATTTTCCAAACAATATTCTAATGCTATTCTAAAATATTTTTCTACTATTTCAAAATTCCTTGAATTTCTTTACGCTTTACTTGTGATGTGCTCTAATAAAACCTTCCACCTTATTTATCCAGATTCCTTATGAACATGTATGATATAAATTTTCATTAAAACCATTTATTTATCATTGGTTAATTACGACATAATAGAATTATAAATTTTTTCATGCTCATGTAGCACACATATTTATGGTTTTTAAATATGAAATGGATGGTCTAATAATTTTATATCACTTTAATGAATTGTGTAAAGCTCTCTATCTCACAATATGATATATAATTGAATAGTTAGTAAACCCAATACACGGTGTTTATAGGAATTATGATTGAACCAAACACACAATATTATTTAATTATTTCCCCTATGTTATAATGTTCTATGTAGTGATACGTGACATCAGAAATTATATTCTATACTTCTATATGTTCCATATTATTATTCCATATGCCTATATTATTACACATTCATATGTCATTATTCCATGGATTGCAATGATTGTATCATGATTCCACATTCTCATGTATCATTTTGTTTCTTATTTGGAAATACTTATGTCCTGATTCATGTTTTATAATCTAGGTTTAATTTAGTATGACATCCTTATGTTTTTTTCAAGTACCATGATTGGGTTATAATCGAAACATGTTTATCTTACACTCACTTGTGATATTTGATTTATAAATCTTATGTTCATCACATACTAAGAATCTCAGCTCATCATTTCTTATTTTCCATTGACTAGATAATGATGAAGCGTATTATGTATGATATGTCAAGAAGGGTATCATGAGTTAATTTTATTTCTGGGAGATGTTGAAGAGTGTTTATAAAATAATTTGGTTAGGTATTTAACCAATAAATATACTAAACATTTTTTGTGGGTTTTTCATTTAATATTGATATAATGTGTAAAAAACTTATTTCATTGTGGTTCAACTCAGTTTCTATAAAACTGAATATATAAATTATGATATTTTAGTACCAGATCTTGGATTGTGGGTCTAGGGTACATTAAATATCCTAAATAAATTATGCATCCTTTACTTATAATAGAGTGGAAATTTTAATATTGGATTTTATTACCATGATAGTTAATTAATATAATAATCATAATGAAATATGGGTAATTGTAGACATTATTACAAATTAATTCCATTTCATAGAATTTTGAGAATATTTATTTATAGATCATGATTATTGGTTATTTATAAGTGAATTTATCAGACACCATATTATATACTTATCAATAGTATCTAATAAAGATCTAGTATTCCCATTAATATTTTGGATGTGTATTTATAAGGCTTTAAATAGATAATTAATAATAGAATAACCTTTCTTCCTCAAATAGATTAAAAAATTTAGAAGACTATCCCAACATTGGTGGTCATTCTGGGGTCATTCTATATTCACATCCATAGATGTTAAGATAACTGTTTACATCAAGTATTATTTTTATACAATAATTTTTACCACCCCTATATACAAATGGAACCATATGAATACCTTTATAGAAAGAGTATTCATAATCAGACATGTTGGTATGAAGTTAGATAATAGAATTTATTGGGTCTAAGACACATGGAATATGAAATATAGAAGGTAAGGTCCATCTAGATGCATATCAAGGTGGAATAATTTAGATATAAAATTTATGATAAAACCAAAATTATATTGAATTAAAAGTATGGTACTATGCCATTAAAATTAAATCTCCATATATAGGGGTTATGAGTTTTAGAAAGAAGGTGAAGCTATGTCAATGTTAAGTTGATTTGATTGAAATATTGGTGTATATATGTGTTGTTTAGTATAATTTTTACATGACACAAACTATCTAAAGTCAATGAATTCTTACAGATATCATAATTAAAGAAATATATTTCCAACCATTCAAAAATTATAATGGTTGATCTTATTTATTTGGATCCTGGATTAGTATATAATGAAGATCTAGTTCATATTCTTGATATGAAAAACTAAGTGTTTGGTAATCAGTTAACTTTACAAGTGAAGGTTATTTAGAGGACTCGACAACTGAAGTTGGAATAATGGGAACCTAAGTATGCGATTATAAAGGATTATCTATATATTTTTATGGATTGATTTAAAATTTTGAGGATGTAATTATTTTAATGTGGAAGAGAATGTAAAAGTTAAGAAATAATACTTACAAATAAACATACATTATTACAAAATGATACAGTACAAATAAAATAGATCGATTTTTAAAAAAATTTATAGCTAATAATGGATAGTGTAAAAAATTAATAATTCTAGTATAATGTAGATGACACCTCATATTATTTAATATATATCATGATAATAACAATTACAATACAGAAGAAAAATAATTCAATCCATAGAATACATTTTTAAATAACTATAGGTAACAATTCCTATTTAGTGGATTATAATGAATGAATTAGTAGAAAATATTATTTTTAGTATAGGTAATGATTCCAATTTAGTGGATTATAATGATTTAATTATAATTAATTAAGATTAAATATGATTTTTATAGGACCATTAAGTGTATTAAACATTTTTGATAGGGTAATTATAATAAGACCATTATAATTAGTATAAAATAAAAAGTTAAATAGAATAAGTTAATATGTATATAAAGGAGAAACCATAGATTTAATAGTAATAATATCCTTTATAAATTATATTTATTATATCTTTGTGAGGATGTATCATCCCTAGTGTTTTCCCTACATCAAGATAAATCAAGAGTCCAAAAATTTATGCTCACATAGAATAGTTTTTCAGAGAATTTCAAGTTAGTGGAAATCCCTACCAGATCAATATTGGTTCAAATACCCCATGAATGAATGCCCATTTCACACCGTACCATTAGGGATAATTCTTGTAAAAGAAGGGGTTTTTATCTAGATGTTATGTTGTATGAAAGAGTAAATTATTTTAATAGAAAATAGTGGTTAATCCAATACCACATATTTATTAAATATATCACACTTATTTAAATGTAATTTTCACAGAATTAGAGGATTATTTTTAAAAAATGTATTATATAATTAAAATAGTACATTAAAAGTATAAACGGGGTGAAATTTGATAAATTTATAAAAATATATTAGAGAATTAGAAGAGGTAATGGGCCACTATAGTTTATAGTGGATCACTTGAGATACAGAATAAATGAAATATTCAATACTTTATTCTATGGGATTCCACTTACCACTCATATAAATACTCACCCCTATTATCATTTACCATAAAAATACCAAATTACCTCATCATATCTCTCTCAATAAGTCTCCCTTATTTATAACTTTTCAATCTTAATTTTTTTGGTTGGATATAAGGGTTGGCTCTAGGTTGAGAAGTTTAAGTGTGGTAAGAGTCCTCTTTCCCCCACTTTTCAATTTCAATTTGAATTTCCATTGTAGTGTACTTTTCAACATCCAACTTCCGGTTATTATGTAATTATAATTTAATTTTAATTATATATATTATTATATCCTATGAATGTGAGACCTAATTTATCTTACATTATACTCTTCATATGGTCCATTATAATGAAAAAAATCTATCAAGAGGCATAAACTCTATTTAATCCCATGATCAAAAATAAATTTCTAGGACATGTATTTATGGTGTTATGAATATATTATTTCTAAGTGGTATAATGTTTTTATGGATAGAATAGGGGTTTTTATCTAGTGTAGACTCTATTTGGTCCCAAATACAGTAGAATCGATTTAAGATCAATTTTAAATTTCTCATCAAAAAATACAAAGATAGATGCTTCTCGTTAAAAAACTTTTATATCCAAAATTATTATTAAATATGGAATAATACATACTCTTAAATTTATAGGGTTTATTCTATAATTTATTTAGTTTTATACCAATGAGAATTCATGAACATAATTGACTACACATTTTAACTATCTTATCAATATAACTACCCAACCACTATAATTCCATATTCTTCAATTGCTACGGGTGCATGTTTTAACATTTTGAATTCATACTTTTTAATAATAAGGTTTATATTAATTAACATATAAAACCTTATTAATGTATTTTTTAATGAGTTATACTGATATTATAATATACCCCTTTATTATGTATAACAAAATGTTATAAGATAAACTTCATTGAGAAATTATGATTCACATTTTTTCATTGACCGTTTTTAAACATTATTCCACATATTCCATATGTTCTATTAGTATATGAGGGAATTCATTGTATTTTTATGTGAGCGGTGGGGATTGGAATTATATTAACCCTCCGTGCATTGATTGGCCACATGAGAAAAATAAAACGGTGTGATGGCTATTTCCTTACCCTTTATATATAATTCCATTAAAAAATGTATACATGGTATATTTATGATTTCTAACATTTGGAATTCCCATGATTTCTTTATTTATGATATATGTTACTATTTTCAATGTCACTATTTATTTCTATTATCACAAAATCCATGGATTATATTTTTATAATGTATTTATTTATATGTCACCATTGATTGTCTATTCCAGAAATTTCATATATAGAAATATTATGCATGCTATCTTTTATTATCCATTATCCATTACTATGTGCCTAATCTCACCCATTTCTTATGATTATCACTTCCCCATGTAAGGAAGTTGAATATTATGCATGAAATTAACTATTAATATTACTAAATAAAAATTATTTGTACTCAAATGATGTAACATTTAATGTTGTCATGTGATTTTTTCTATCCAGTTTCTTAGGGACTAATAAACATTGATCGTGGGTAAGAAATATCATGTAATATAATTTTCATGTACTAAAAAATCAATTGATCTAGCTGGCCAGGGTATGCGGTAATACAAATATGTGAAATATAAAAAAATCATTTTGTTTAGGGTTTCATGAACATTATTCCAACACTAATTACACATGGAGTATATAAATGATAAAATTAGAGTAATATTTTAATAGATAAATCATATTTGGTATAAGTGACTAAAAAAAATGTAAAATTAATAATCTTTGAATAGTTGATGTGGGTTATTATTTCACATGATAATTGAAACAATCATATTGAAAAACACTAAAAAATATATAGGTGAAACCTTTATCATGATGAAAATTGAATATAATATTGGTTGATAAATGACATTCAGAAATATTGATGACTAGATTTTCAATGGTATTGGGGATATATATATTTAATATCGATAAATAATGTCCAAATATGTATTATATGTTATTATAATAAAATCATATTTTAATATGTATGTGAAAAAATTGTGATAATGTAAATGTGGTTATTTTTTGAGAAATTATTATTTCATTTAGATCTTGAAACATATAATATAGATACAGAGGAGTATAGATCTAATGTAAATGTATTCCTAATTTTAAACTCATTTCATATATCTTATTTCAGTGCCAAATATATGAATATTTTATGGAATATAAGATTTGGTTATCTTCTAAAATGATTAAGATTAAGTTCACTAAGAAAGTGGATATGATCCCATATCATAAATTGCTGTGAGAATGAAATTTGGTAAGTAAAACATACCAAAATGAGATGACGGTGTAGAAAAATCACAACTAGATTGAATAAAAATAAAATAACCACTTAAAATGATGTATTCAGAATAATATAGACCAACAAGGCACTACAATTCAAAAGGTGATTACTATTTCATTAAATTTATTAATAATTTTACTAGAATGACTAATATGATATTTATAAAATTAAATTAAGATGTTTGGTGTTGCCCAAAATATTTTGTAGAAAGTTAAAAGGAGTTTGTTCTGTTTGTTAAGAAAATTATAATAAAAATTATAATAAGTGCATATGTATTGGATTTATTCATTATATGATGAATAATATCATAAATCATTAATATATTACTCTATAAATTCCATAAAAAATAATTTATTTTATAAAAATAATATAATTTTTATAGAGATAGACAAACCATTATTACAGATCAAAAAATATCCAAGAAAATAGGATATATTTTTGAAAATTGATATCCATTTGAAAAACAAATTCTTATTGAGGCCTAAATTAGATGAAACTACTTATGATTTAAGGTGAAAAAGTACATAATTTATTAAACAACTTAGAGTGTTTAAAATTAGAAAATTTATTAGAACTAAAAACAAAAACTTATCTTTGTTTGATTAAAAATCATATAAATAATATTTCATGGGTTACATATAAAAAAGTATAGGTTAAAAGTGTTGGAATGACATGAAACCCTCTCTTCAAAGGTAACCTGATTTGAATGTAAATTAAGAAAGATAGATAACATCCCTTGATGACTGCCTCAAATAGATTAAATATTCGAAACTCACACTCAGTGTATATTAACAACACATATAGGAGACATTACCCACAAGATAGATGTATATAATAAGATATAAGATGAGAACACCACCGACCAACACCAATACAAAATTAAAGAATAAATCCCAATAAAATAAATGATAAGACCATGACATGAGTGTAATGTCATACATAAATTAAAATAATCAAAAGATAAAAAATAAGACCCTTGATAAAGACCAAAACGATCCATCAACTCCTAAATAACTCCTCATGCAAGTAAAGCTCAACTTGATCACCAACCAACTCCTACTGAACTGAAAATAGCTTCTATATATATAGTGTGAGCATAAAAAGTATAACAAGTTGGATAATCCCCTAAACCTCTCCTGAAAAATGTTATATAACCATAATAAATTGTAGTAAATAAAATAATGAAACCAACATTTCACCTAACCAAGTAAATCTATTTTCCGATCCTCAATAAGGATCACAAATCATGTAACACATATTACTAAATCATTATTTATAAAAATCATATATATAAATAAAGTTACCCTTCTTCCACGTCTCAAATAGGTTGTCCCTCCCAATCCTTAACTCTATACATATTATGCTCATCCCATCCAAAATTGATGTTATAATTTGATGTCATTTGGGCCTCAAACCTACTTACCTCAGTCCCATATAGGGCCCAACAACTTGTGTTGGCATCAATAGACATATCCACCTCATCATTATCATCTCCCAATATATAACTAAGTGTATACACGCATCCCTTACACCCAATGTTATTGCATTATACCTCAATCCATCACAGCTCGTGAACGTTCACCCATGGAAAGTTGAAGACACCATGACAAGATATAAGTATTTTCTATACCTTATGCCATTACAACATGTGTATAAATGTATAGAAACACTAAGATCCATCACATACCACGTAGGAATGCACTCTATACAATAATATCTTATATCATGGTATATGATTGCACCAACTACAGCTGAAGGTAGAGCTGGGGAGAGGGATAAGTCATTCATATGTTCCCTCACTATCTTTTATATTTGATAAAACATCCCTCAAAATATTTGGGTGTTATTTTCCCTAAAAAAATGGGTGGGGTGGCATATGGAATCAGAAAATATAATTAATATTCTATATAGTCACATGAACAAAAACTTACTATCCTTAAACTCATTTATTGTTATCACCACACAAGACCCCATACAACAACTTATGAGATCTTGGTTTCAAACAAGTACACAAGCATCCAACTACATGTTAACTAATTAATTATCCACTAATTAATATTATTACATTTTAGTATCCAAGATTAATACTTTAATACTATAAGTCATTTTCATTGTCACTATAGATATAATACTTATATTTTAAATTATTTCATCACCTATGATCATTATAAATCTTAAAATTTATTTTATTTATATTCACTAATAACTTCCAAAATTAACTGGGTACTGTAGGAATCATCCATGGATACCATAATAAAAATGAACTTACCATGAATAGATTCAAATTATGCCTAGTAGTTTGGCACCAAACATATAAATAACATCTGGCCATCAGGTCATCAAGAAATCATCAAGTTAGACAAAGATATATAGATGATAAGGCCCCTCTATGAACTCTTCTTGACCACCCAGTGTCATTCCCACACCATTTCAAATAGTATAATTTATCATGACATTACTCACATCGACCTTCACTATAGCCCTAGGATACCAGCCCATTGCTCAACCTATAATCAAAAATAAATAAAGCAGCGAGCCTCCAACCCAATGATTTTCAAATAATTCCAACCACATTTGGTTATCAATAATCCAAATCAATGATCTAAAATCCTAGATAATACATACATATTGAATGTATTTCCCACAAAAAAATTTAATGGAAAAAAAGGCCATAACATTGAGGCATTCATGCCTCCCAAAAAAAATTGATGGGCTAGATCACCCC
This sequence comes from Viscum album, assembly GCA_963277665.1. NCBI lineage: Eukaryota > Viridiplantae > Streptophyta > Magnoliopsida > Santalales > Viscaceae > Viscum > Viscum album. Next base: position 230,842,377 of record OY728125.1, read on the forward strand.
AAATAATTTATCTTCAATAAATTTCCATTTTAATTCTCATCTTGAATTAATTGATTTATTAGAAATAGGACATTAGAATCAAGAAACCATCTAGAAATAGCTAATAGTAACTAGAAATTAACCATAACAGACTCTATGTATTATTTTTGCAATTATACAAGTTCCATGAGGAAAGGTAATTAATATCATTCATATTATACTAATTACTAAATGTTACAATCTTTATGTTTTTTATTCATTTTAATAAATAATCCCTTATAATGAATAATAATAGAAATACACCCAAGTTGATAACACAATATCTAGTGAATCAAGATCCAATAAAAGAATATCAAATAACAAAAAAATCACAATATCCAACCCATTAATTTTATATCACCCAAAAAATGAATTATTAATTATCAACTCAAGAAGAAATTTTCCCATTTTAATTCTCAAATGTATATAATTATTCAATAATTCCTAACTTTCTATAACATATTAAATTCATATTATCAAATAATATTTACATTAATCATGTGATTGTCTTGTTTCTCTAAATTTTAGATAATTTACATACTATCAAAAATTATTAATTAAACTACATGTGATAACATTATTCAATCTATTACATTTATTTACACGTTATAAAAAATAATAATTATAATCAATTAGCGTGAAATAATTCACCAAATACAAAAATTATATAATTTTCTTATCATGAACTAATATTAATAACAATCTACTACCTACCATATTTATAACTTGAAAATTAAAAAATAATAAAATTCATGTGATCATATTTCCTATTCAATCCAATAATTTATTATAAAAAATTATCAACATAAAACATTATTTAATTTCAAGAGAATAAATTAAAAATATCCACATGATATTAATAATTTTTCTTCTTCCATTACATATTTTAAAATTATTGAATAATATTACTTTAATTGACTCTACTCTAATTTTTTAAAATATTATTAATCACACTTATTCAAAACAAAAATAAAATAAAACACACTAATATCACACCATCACTAAATAAAATTAAGGTTTTAGATACATTTCTAGGAACAAGATTCAATATTTGCTGCACCCAAAAATAGAGGATAGAGAAAATGATAGTCATGATGTAGAACTTATAGAGATGAATAAGAAGAATATATATGGTTCTCTAGAGTGTTTTGGTGAAGCTTGTATTTCCCTAAATCATGAAGAAATCAATAAACTCAAATGGGAAAGACTCACCAATTTTTAATAATAACAAATACATTTCTCTAAATATTTACTAGAAAACTCATTAAAGTTTCAATTTAATTCATCTTAAAACCATTTTGTTTTAATATTCCTCTCTCAGTCCATTTTATAGTCCTATTATTTAACTGTGACCAAAATTACATTATGTTCTTCATCACTAAATTAAAACCTTGAATTTTAGTTTATGTTTCCTTATTTATTATGACATGAATTATAGAATCAAGGATAAAAGGGGATATTTATTTTCTAGAAGACTATTCCACCTACACGCATGATGCATGATGTGTGTAAAGGTACGATAATTACACTTATGTAGTTGGTTCCCCAAAGTGAGCATCATGAACAACATGTGATGTTTTCAATCTCAGAAAAACCTTAATGTGAGGTATTCAACTTCCTTCATGTAAGACATAAAATAGTGTGCTTCACTAAACTTATAAAACTGAAGAATTAATCCTTATGTGAATAGTTAAAAACATGAATAACCTTTACACAACCATCAAAAGAACCATACCCACGAATAAGATAACTCAATCTTACCATTAAATGGTTTGTAAATTTTGGATGACCTTTACACAATAAGGATTTCACCTACACACAATTCTCTAGTTCCTAAATATCATTTTGCAAGATGCCCATAAATTATACACAATAAACTACACTACCTCTATTCATGGAAATAGAATACACCATTACGTTTATAAAAGAAATGAAAAATATCCTTACAAGGAATCAAATTCAACATTTATTCATTATAAAAAAATCTATATAAGGTAAAAATTTTATTTTAAAAAACTCTTAGTTTTTAGTGAAAATAAACTTATAAATAATTAATCCTAAAAAATATTATAATGTCATAATTACTTTTTGAAAAATTTATACCAAATTTCAAATTTTCTAAAATAAAAATTAAAACATTAATATTACTTTCAAAATTTGATTTTTTTAAATTTTTTTTTTATATTTTGAAATCTCTATCGAACCATTGGATGCCCCAAAATGATAATGTAAGGATGGGGAAAATTTCAGTCCTTTATATTATATACCTATGAAATAATTCATGTCCTTTTGAGTTAAAACAATGTACATAACTGAATGAAAACATTAATCAAACCCAAAATTCTCTCTGAGGGGAGATACCTATCAAATAGGAATAAGTTCATATATAAAAAATTTCATCATGTAGTAGAATCAATCTCATATATCAACATGAGGCCCAATATATCATCTAAAAAACAAGTATTAGACAATTTGTGAATTTGGGAATGCCTATGAAATAATCATTCCAAATTAAAGTCACACAAAACAAAACAAAGGCCAAACATATATCTATATAAAACCAAAAAATAAATACATATCAATCAGTATTTATAGAAAATTAAACACTACAATAAGGAAAACCTTTGAAAAAAAATTTAATTAACCCTAATATTTAAACAGATGATATAGAACTTACATGTATAAATTTTATTTTGAAAAATAATTTATATTATCTAGCATTTGGTGTGACTATTTATGGTTCAAAAAATATTTTTCAAATAAAACATATCTAAATTTTTTGTAATTTCACTTATGAACCATTAACCAGTAGTACATTGTTTGCCTAAGTGAAAATATAACACTTCAAGGAAATCATTAAATAGTAGTACATTGAGGACCATCATTAATTTCATTAAATTAATTTACAAGAATTCACCATATCAAAATATTTTATAATTTCAGATAGGAATACTATCAGTTAAAAAACTAATCATTCTCTAAATGAAACATCATAATATTTTATTACATCATGCAGGTTAAGGAGTTCAAAAAATTATCATTCTCTTCAAACTATTTCTTACATGAATTAAAATTCAATAGGTTATTTATTGGATTAAATCCATAATATATATTCATATTAAATCTTATTAAAACATTAAAACTGTATGAAAATGACTTTTCACTAAGAATTTTTCTATTAAAATTATATTTGTTGAAAAAAATTTAATTTAAAACCCTTTAAACCTTTTTTTATAATAGTCTTCATCAAAATCCATTTTTTTAGTAAAAATCACTCCCGACTTATTTTGAAAAAACACTTTTAGAAAAACACTAGTATCAAAAAAGAACTAAAGTTTTTTATTTGTTATGATGGGTCACTACAAAAATAAATTTTCTCAATGAGGTCTCAACAATTAATACAACACATATTTTCATACAATAAGGTGGAATTTCCAAAAGATAACATACTCAAAGTAAACATTCCCAGAAAATTTAATTATTAATTAAACATAAAATAATCATATTAGATAATTTAATTTACCATGCATCATAAAATTTCAATAACCCACCCAATATTGTAATCAAAAACATTATCTTGTTTTGTCGTAAACTGATTAGTAATTATGAACATTCCATACATGCAGTTCGATTTTCATATTTAAGAATATTTTTCCACCTTTTATTTATTCAAATAAAAAACTCTATCATGCTCTTATGAATTTAATATAAATATTTATATCCTTGAAATTAGTGAAAAAATTAACATATAACATAAGTCGTAAAACATGAGGTTGAATTAATCCACTTCATTCTGCATAAAAAAATTACATGTTTATTTACAAATCCACATTTACTAAGAACACAATCATCAAATTTTCAAAATAAAATTAATTAATCCATTTTAACATTCAATACATATGAATTTCCTTAACTCTATGTGCTTTAAATTAACACAAGATAATATACCTAATCCAATACAAGCACTTACGTCACTAAAATTTGAGTTTTCAAAAGTATAAAAATCAATGGTACCCATCCAATGAACCATCATACTATCCACATTGTTCACCCCGTCGTCACCCATATAGATTTAAAACACATCAAAAAAACAAAAAACAAAACGCCATGATGGTGAGGTTTCCCCTTTCTTCATATTCTTAAATCCATAACAAACGTTACTATCCTAATATATATCCAACAAAAAAAATTCCAATAAATTCACTAAAATATCATAAATAGAGTTACATAAACAAAGTTACATAAAAAATAGAGTCACATAAAAAAATAGAGTTACCTAAAAAATCACAACATGCATGAATTTAATTCATATTATAGGGGAAAATAATTCAATACTGAAAATAGAATAATAAAATAAGATAACATGAAATATCCCCTTCAACTAGGATCAAATCTACAACATCAGCCAAAATATAATATAATAAAGGGGGATATACAAATTCCCCTCCCCCCAAACCATATATCTACCACAGTAAACCCGAGGGAAGATTTTAATAATTCATATGTTAATCCTAGCCCCTTACCCTTAACCATATATTAATAATATTGATCACAGGGAGAGTGTTGGAGGATAAAATGAATAAGTTCAAACCCTATCCACATAATATATTTCTATCTCAACACATGTCCCAATGAATGCATTATCCATACAATCTTTGAAGAAACATATGGTGCATGTTTGTAATAAAATTTGAAGTGACACAAATAATCATACAACAACAATTAAATAGGTGTTTTTAAATCATATAAGATATTAGAAACTATAAAAATGAAATTAAAATGGATAAAAATTGAATAACCATAATAATATTTGTCATTCACTTAAAGGGTCTAATAATCAAAGGGTTGAAGGCTCATAAAGGTAATTCAATGGTCTCTCAACATATTAAGAGTGAAACTTAAAAATCCTTATATAGAGATAAAGAATCTCTTTGAAAACCCCATATATTCCTTTGAGAACAAATAATATTTAATGTTATCACAACCTCCCCAAAAAAACATTGGTGTCATTATAAAAAATGAATCCACCACACTTCTTTAGAACCTAGTGCTGAAAATATTAGAGTCTTTTCCTCTAAAAATAATCATTATTGGCCTCCACTCTACATATATTTTTTGTCACATATCTTTGAACATATTTATCATGAACCTATTGTGGACATTTTTTGGGATGAATTCCTACCAAACAACAACATTAGGGACTCCTAACATAAGACATATATTATTCAAGGAAAATTTATTCATTCATTTTTATCTAATTTTACTATTGTCTACCCAAACTCTAACACAGACATAGACAAACATTATGCATGATTCTTACCTGGGTCTCTACCCCCACTAACTATATCGATTTACTTAGATTGTTCATTAAAATCATAGTTCCTTCAATCAAATCATAGGGGGACCTAAAATCTCATGTCTTAGATAGAAGTACTTGTTTACAACACATACTAATACTAAGTGACACTATTTCACAATCATCTTATGCAATGTCACTAGTTCCTAACTCTAAACTCTATCAAATATCTGAACCATCAACTTTCAAATTAACTATCATGACCCCCTCTCTCGGAAGTTACCCCTCCCAGATTGATAATGAATAAAGAGAGAAAATGACCCCCAAAACCTACCTCGAATATGCCATAGGCTTGAAACTAGAACCAAGGGTATACAAACCACACATATAGAATGCATTACACTCAATATATATATATATATAAGGAATTAGATATAATATTATAATACCAAGAAAAATATCCAACAAAGAAATAAAGAATAAATCCTAATACAATTAGTTATAATCCTAGTACATGAATATAAAATAATATTTAATCTTAAACAACTGAAAATGCTAAAATAAAATCCTTAGAAGTTACCATGAACCTCTAAAACCTCATGAAAAACTCCTCAAGTTAGAACTAACCAACTCCAATTGACCTAATAAATAGAATAAATATAATTAGGGATATCATAACATGTATAATCAATTAGATCCTCCCTGAAATATCAAATCAAAAATGTTAAATAAGCATACTAAATCCCAATGAATAAAAAACTAAAAGTAACAGAAATACTAAGAAAGTAAATGTATTTTCCCATAATAATTATGGAACAATCAACAAGTAACATATAGAAGTAGGTAATTATATTTTAATAGAACGTATATAAATTATGGTACCACACTTCCACTTCTCTACTAGTATTTCTCTCTCATGCCCCAACACTAAACATCATGTGACCATACCTTTCATAAGTCAAGTCATCCTATATGTGTGTCATGCCTTTACCCTACCAACCTTATTAGAAAATAATGACCAATATTTAATGTTTCAATTAGTCCACATATCCACCTCACCATCATCATCACCCCATCTATAAGATCATGTGTCCACATGAGTTGTAAATTTAAAGAAGTATTTAAATTTTCAACAATTGAATAAGAAAAATTTTTTATCAGGAAAAAATGGAATAATAAATGTTTTATCATTTATGATTATTTTTTAGATGTTTTAGGATGATTATAAGGTTTTTTATAGGTTCAAGGATCATCCTGGTGGTTTGGGGCCTGGATTCAATGTTTTGGAAAAGTGCAGCATAGGGCGTACGACCTGTACTAACCTTACGACATAACTATGTGGCCTAGATTAAATTGGTACACTACATCTAAAAAAATACATAATCCCCTAAAAAATGGTTGATCCCCTACAATAAACTACAAACATGTCACCTGTAGGGATCACATTTTATAGAACTGTGATCCATAACCATGTAGGGTGGGTGTAGCTTAGATAGTGGGGGTGCATGGTTTGGAAAATCATGTTGCCAAAACACGTGTCTCATTAAATGAGGTAAAATTAACTTTTTACCTATTAATATTTTAAGCGGTTTCCCCCCTCTTTCACCCCTTTTTCCCTCGAGAAATTCCATTTCTGTCCCCCTTCCTTCTTGTCTTCAAATCCCTTCAAGGGGGGGGGGGGTCTCAGTGGCCTACTTAGAGATTTTGAGAAATGGTTTATCCTCAAGTATACACCCTTACTCTACTCCTATATTCATTTTTAATTTATATGTCCCCTGCCAATGACTTGTTTCTAATTTTACTAGATCATTTTAGAATCATTGGTGATGGGTTTTTTTCTCTACCTATGAAGAGGGGGGCCCAGGAGGTCATCTGCACTTTTCCACATGACTTTTCATTAAGTTATTTCACCATGGTGAATTATAAAAATAATTATATATTAAATAAAATTTATTGGGTCATTTTATTGATTTCTTTTCTTAATTATTATTCATATTTTTAGGTTGGACATGTGTCCTAGGGTTTTAGTGAGCATTTTTTCATGGTTCCAGTATCATAGGATCTGTCAATGAAGATTTGGGCCATATTCCTTCATAAATAAAATTAATTATTTATGTATAAATTTTTATATTAATTAAATGATTAAAATATAATTATAATTAATTCATTTTTGGTGGTTTGGTTGTGATACATGACCCTTTATGTCTTAGGTGATCTTTGAAAGGTATTGGGAACTACTTATGGCCCTAGGAAAATAAATGAAAAGTGTCATATGAGGTAGTTGATTTGTTATATCTACCCTAGGGTATTTTTTAATGTTTATGGTGGAATGTAAATTCTATGGATATCCCTTTTGGTTGATTACCTAGACTATTTTATTTCAATGTCATATTAATTTAAATTAAATTGGTTAGTTATAATGGATATACAGTGGGGTCACAAAAAACCCCTGTGTGAAATCTTGATGCCTTGTCCCCTGATGGACAAAGTTGAGACACTTGAGATATTGAGTAGCTACCAAACCTCTTAGGTGGTGTTTCTAGACATATAGGGGCATTCCAACCATTTTATAGGTCTTAGTGGATAGTCCTTAGGAATAATGAAACCATATTGGGAGAGTAGACCATCCTAGAGTGACCTTGAGGACCAAGAGGATCCATGATCAATATCCTAATGAACCAATGTAGCTAGAGAGTACATTCTACCCTATATATTATTCCATGTTTTATGAAATCCAAGTGTGTCAGGTGTTGACCTATGATGGTGACTGATACTGAGGACCCATGTGAGGTTGCCTATGTTTTAGAGAAAATAAAGGAAGCCAATGGTTTCCCCGAAGATGGACTAAACCTTAGAGGGTACATATGGAAAATGTTTTATCTTAATATATGATGTTATCATTATGTCCACCAAGGATAGAATTATAATAATATGGGTTCAGTCATTTGGCCAACCCTCTAACTTTAAGATAAATTTAAATATCCTAATTAGTAAAATTTTAATTATCTAAACATAGAAAATTATAAATGAATAGGTAGTGGTTGAGGAATGTTCCACCCTTAACTACCTCTACGAGCATGTTTCAAGGTAACTTAGAGCCTGGAAAAACCTATCCATTAAATTGTATTTTGATTATACATGAAACCTAAATGTAATAAATTAATATTATGTATACAATTGACTATAATGTAATGTTTTCTTTTAAACAATTTGTAACTTCTAGATAACAGGATTCTTGGTGAGATCAAGGTCCAATATTGAATTTTTTTTATCATATTTTGGTTTTAGTGGGATTACCCCTTGTATCAGGAAAATAGAGGATTTTTTTAGTACATCTTGGAAAAATATCTATGTTAGTATATCAACCAGGTTGCCTATCTATTTAGGATCCAAGTGATAAAAGAGGTTGTAGGGTGGCCACATTTCCCCTTATAAATGGATTATAAAGACACCCACAAAGATTATCATGATATCCTCAATTGATATTAGGTATACTCCTTAGGATCGAGTAGATACACTGTGATTGCATTTCCCATAGCTATCTGGGAATAAGATATTAATACAGTAATTTTGGGATGTTGAGTTATCATCACAAATCATGAGAGTAATACTTACATAATTCATAATGTTCAAAACCCATAGATATTCATTAATTTTTCAAATACCTTGATTTCACATATATTGATACCTTGGAATATGATATCAGACTAAGATAGTGATGGTCGAGACGTTTTCTAGGTTCCACTGTATGCGCATAGCTTGAGTTACATGCTTAGGATGCTTGGGATCCAACTCAATTCCTTATTTATAGAGTTTCCAATTGATACATGTAATTTTACATTGTATTTAGTGGAGAAAAGTAAGGTTAGTCCCCGAGGCTAGGAATATTATTCCCCTATGGTGACATATCTTGGTTATAGATATTCTAGCGTTATACAAAGAAGTTATGGTCATACCAAGGTATTCATCATGCCCTAGGTAAGAAAGATGTAACATCCCAAACCCAGATGCCACTAAAAGGTTCCCTGAGCCTGGTTAGCCACATGGACTCAAGGGAATCGTCCCAAATTCTAGAGGATACTAACTAGTAGTGACAGCATAGGGTGTGTCCATGGAGAGACTATTCCATCTTATCGTTGTGTAACACAATGGTATAAATCATAAAATCTATAGGAGAAGATGTAAATCAATCATAAAGTAGATAAACAATATGAATAGATAATCAATTACAAATGTAATCTCAGACACAATTATGATCATGTCACATATATACAAAACAACAAAAATAGTTATATAGTAGTACAATACAATACATTACCAAAATTCTAAAATTACCGAAAAGAATTATCTCCTAATAGAATCTGAAGCCTCATCTCGGTCTCATGCTTTCCTGCACCTAAGTAGTAATAAAAGACCTTAAGTCGGTTTATTTTTCTTGTCCATACCTGAAATCATATATTCTATCTAGGTACCCATCAACGGGATGAATAGGGTGTGAGAAACAATCCCCATAGGCAACCACCCAAGGGTCTAATCCCATCTAGTGAGTGAATATATAAAAATTATAAAAGTGTGCATGCAGTAATAGAACATGTATGAAAGTAATTAAAGTAAAATAGACATAAATATCTAATTTCCCATGGACACCCTTCCTCTCCTACCTACTTCGGCCTTATTTGGAATTTCTCTGAATCAATAGTCAGTCATGTATCAATTTATAATCAAGTTCATTGAATTAATAAATCTTCTTTAGTAAATAAGTATTGAGACTCTCAATGTATCCCATTGTATCCCATAAATATATTTGATCAAGATATGTATAAGCAGGCCATCTATAAGGTGTTTGAAAAAGACTAACTCCAAGATTATTATTTTTCTTGGAAGACACATTGTATAAAACAATTCATTAATTAATCATTTAAGAACCTGATCCCATCCTTAGAATTTTTTATTTATAATTGAGGAATCACACCAGGCATATAATGAATAAAACATATTATAATCTCATTTCAGGAGATCCTTATAAGAACCTAGGTATCGTTCTAGGTGTGGTATAACTTCCTCGTGATTGAGTTCATCCTTGGAGGTCTACTAAGGGAGCCTAAGTGTCACCCATGGAATATATAATCAACTTACCTCTGTGTTTTTACTTGGGAATCCATAAGGATTCCAAGAATCACTTCGGAGTATAATAGTTATCACCTAAGAGTATGTCCTTGGAAGTTCTCTAAGGAGTCTAAGTGTCACACAGACATAAGTAAGGCAATAGAAAAATGAGTCTATACATGGAATTCATATCGGAACCCATGTGTCACCCAAGGAATATAAGAATCCAATCAATATCATTTTACTAAAACCAATTTCATCACTATGATCATTTTATTTATACCTCACCATAGAAGGTGGCTCAAGGAATGGGATAAGATTCAAAATTTTATCCTCTTTATTATCTCACATGGGAATTATCAATATATGATGAAACTCATTATTAATAAGATATTACATGGAAATATCCTTAATTCATAATCATCCCATTCCCTTTCATTAATCAATTCAATTACAATTGAAAATTAATCAATTCAAATGATCATTTAACATCCCATAGAAGGTGGTAAAAACAACACTTAAAAGTGATGAATTCATAATCCACCCATGGTGGTCCATTTATTTAAACAACACACCCAAGTGGTGGTTACAATTTAAGGTCCATAACATTTAATCCTTTATCAATGGGTTTCATTAATCACATAGGTCATACATATCCATTTTAATCAAAGAATACATTCCATTTCAATAGATACACACAAAATTTTTTGAATACAACACAATGGAATATATATATATATAAACACTCCCACATTTGAGGAAAAGAATTAGACCACTGACCATAGGTTCATAGAAGTTTGATCATCCAGTATCAGCTCTTGATTCAACTCATATAAGGAGAAAACCAAAGAATGGATAAAGAACCTAAAAATAGGGAATATTAGCTTTCACCCAAATATAAAAGTCAATACCAATAAAAATGAATAATAGATAAAAAAATTAATTGAGTGCTCACTGATATGGATCTAATGGGATTGATGGTGCTCGATTCCCATATCAGATGGAGGAGAGGGATAAAAATCTATGGAATGGCATTAAAGAGGAGATCACATGCTGATGGTTCTTCCAATGAAGGAGAAATAAAATTAGGGTTAAAGATATAAACATTTTAAGGGTAATTAGATAATTTTACCCCCAAAACCTGGGTTACACAGTTTGGCTGCATGGTTTTTCAAACCGTGCACCAATTGTACACCCAGTACAATAAAGAGGGAATCCTGACATGGTTAGTGTGTATGGTTTTCAAAACTGTGTGAAAATTGTGTCTCATCCCACTGTCAAATACGGTAGAGGGTGTCACATGGGCATTCACCTCCAGTTGCATGGTTTTTTAAATGATATGGTATCATCTGGACCACTTTATAGCATTGCAGGGTCAGAAGTAACCATGCAACCTGCCACACATGATTTCTACTAGCCATGTGGAAGGCCTTATTTGACATAAAAGTTGGGTTTTGGGCTCCAAACAAGCCTTAGACACCCCCGATGGATCCATGAAATTAAAGGGAATTCACTTAGGTCATATTTATCATTTAAACTAAAAATTGATGGATTTAAAAGCTTAAATACTTCAAAAAAGCACTAGGTTCTTACAAACATCCCCCCATAAATCAATTCATCAAAAAAAATTCCCTTAAAATGGTGGTGAAGAATAATCCGAGAATAACTCTGAGAACTATTCTTGTACATTGGACTCATACTCCCAGTTCTTGTCATGTATATGTCTATTATAACATAACAACCATACTAGATAAACTGACTAGCCTCATATAACTTTCATGCTATGATCCACAATATGAATTGGATGCTCCTTAAAGGACACATCTACTTATAACTCAACCTCATTAGAATAAAAATCATGATATGGGTTAGAATGATAATGGAATAACTGATATACATGGAATATGACATGCATGAATTGATACCTCAAGGGTAACTGTAACTGATAGTCTACAGGCTGACTCACTCTAGAATCTCAAACAGCTTGACCATTTGCGGTGAAATTTTACCATGTCTCATGATCCTCATGTGTCCTAGCCTAAATGAAACATGTAACAAGACATGATCACCAACTTTTAAATTGAGAGGTCATCCATGGTGATTAGTGTAAGATTTCTATTGAGATTTTGCAGTAGAAATCCACTTCTGAATCAACTAATCCTTTTATGCGGTCTCCTAAATGAGATGAGGTCCAAGCATAGCTACCTATCCTACCTCAAACCAACATATGGGTGATCGAAACAGCCAACCGACAAAGCCTCAAAACTCCACATCATTATAGTATCCTGAAAGTAGTTATTGTAGGATAATTCAACCAAGGGTATATTCCTCTCCCAAGAGCCCCCAAAATCTAAAACACATGATTGCATCATGTACTTAATCACTTATAAAATTCGATCTGACTAGACATTGGTTTTAGGCTGGTATGTTGTGTTCAGCAATAACTTGTGTATGAAATTCCCTCTACAACCATTTCTCGAACCATTAATTAAACTGGGTGACCCAATATGAAATTATTGTACGAGGGACCCATTAGGTCATACTATCTCACAAATATAAAACCTCACAAGATTATCTAATGAAAGGGTATCCTTGATAGGTAGAAAATGTGAAACCTTTTTGAGCCTATTAAAAATTAAACCAACGATGTCATTTACTCTCTAATACCTTGATAACCCAGTCAAAAAATGCATAATGACATCAAAAAAATTCCAATTGGGAATGGGAAGATGCTATAAAACTCTATATGGTCACTGGTGTTCTACCTTCACTGACTAACAGGTAGAATACCTCATGAAAAAATCGGCTACATCTCTTTTCTTACCCGGTCGCTGATATTGGCTGTGTAAATCCTAACACATCTTGGTGAGTCTTGGATGAACTTCCAAATATGAAGCACGAAAATATCACATCATCTCCTAATGCATGTTTGTTGAAACCAATACATGAATATGTTCACATATAATTTCATCATCACCTATGTTCCAATAAGGAGGGTTCTCACCTTCCACACTCTCCTGTAGAACTAATAAAATAAGGCTTCGGCCCCAACCTTTAAAAAAAAATTTATCTAGAAGGGTAGATTTCACATATAAGGATAAAGTAAAAATCCTCCCTTGACATTCATGCTCTTCCAAGTGAATCTAAGAGAAAAAATCCATAAGCTCCCACTCACTACTGGCCTATTGAACTGCATGTATCTGAGTCATCCAACTCAGTTCATCAGCCACTTCATTTTTATTTCCAGGTGTATAGGAAATTTTGAAGTAGAATTAATGAAGGTATTAAATACACCTTCACTACCTCATACATAGATCATTCTGTGTAAATATTTACTTGAGTATTTTTTGGTATGTGAACACCACAAAATTTTCTCCAAGTAAGTAATGTCTCAAACAGCGTAACGCATAAAAAATTGCAGCTAACTCAAGATCATTGATGGGGTAATTTATCTTGTGTGGACTCAACTATCATGACCTGTATGTGATGAATCTATCCATATACATAAGAAATAGTCCTAAACTGATACCTAATTCATCATAGTAAATAGTGTAACTCTTGAATGGCTCTGGAAAAATCAGTATCAGTGCTGCATTCAATATACATTTCTACTCTGGAAAGGATACCTTGTAGGTATCAAACTATACAAACTTAAAATCCATATTTTTCAATCTCATGAACAGAACTACTGTGTGTGGGAAGACATGTATGAAGCACCTATAATATATAATAATCCCAAAAAAATATTTATCTTAATGACATTCTTAGGATGCTTCTAGGAAAATATAGCTCTCACATTCTCTAGGTCAACTTATACTCCATTATCTATGATAATGTGACCCAAGAAGTGAATCAGAACCATATAGTAGTGTCACTTTATGAAAATAGAATATAACTAATTCCCTATTAGTGTATCAAATACGATATCATGATATTGGGCATGGTTGTGTCGAGTGTGAAAATACACCAAGATATACTCCATGAATAACATGAAAAATTAATACAGATAAGGATGGAAAAATCAGTTCATTTGTGTCATCAAAACTACCCACATGTTTGTGAGACCGAACAGCATAACCAAATTCTCATATAGAACATGCCTTCTACAAAAGGATGTACGGGACATGTCTGATGGTCTAACATGCACCTGATGATAATCAGGTAACAAATAAATCATCAAGTGGACCGAATATCATCATATCTTGATGAATAGATCTTCTATTCATATTATATAATACAATATTTTAACCATAATTTGGTTCAATTTCCTTTAATCCACGTATATCATAAGGTTATCATCCGCCTTTTATAGAAAAAGAATTGGTGAAACCCATAGATAAGTATTGGACTGGATAAACCAATTTGGGTCTAAATCCTCAAGCTATCACTTAATCTCATTCATCAAATTAGTAACCATAAAATAAGGATGAATAGATACTAGTGTAGCTCCCAAAATTAGCTTGATAGAGAAATCTACCTCTCTCACTGGATGTAATCCTGAAAAGTCATTTGAGAAAACATCCTTGAAATGATCAAGCCCTGGAGGGAAGTCTACCTGATGTGTTCCCTCAACATCAAGATATAAACTGACAATCTAGGTTTTCATTCCACCAAACCCATGATTCTGGTGTTAATCAGGGCTTTCATGGACCTCCCATTCACCCTTGTGAATTGTGAAGGTCACCCATCGACGATTGGACCCAAAAAATCATGAAAATGGACCAAGCATTCCTTCACCTAAATGATGTAAAACCCCATCATCACGAGTAAAAAATTGTTCCCATATGAAGTGAAAGCCTCTAATATTAAGGGGGACTCCTTACACTAATGTTCATCCTCCATTTCAATAAGCAATATAGTATCGAGTGTCGTAATTCCATCATCAACTTGGAAAATAAGACCAAGGCTCTCTACAACATGCATAGATATACATCTATTCTAATCTATTATATAGAATAGAAAAGGTACTAATGTATAGGATATTAAGATAGTACCGATCATTATAGATGTTTTAGGATTCTTCTCCTCAGGTGTCGGTTGCACTGCACATATCTAGCCTGATCTTCGGACCGGTGATACAACCTGGATACCCTGAGCAGATCCACTCTACTTTTTCTACAAATCCGGGGTCTAAATAACATGGCCATGAATACTACCCTGGATTGAGATACCCTCTATACTCTATCTCCAAACTTGATGAGAAGCTACTAACCCCACTCCTATATGTAGAGTCGGTGAAAACCATCTATCACTAAATTCTGGGAGAAACATTGTGAGAAATAATTGTAGATGACCCATCTTTCCAAAGGATATTCACTTGAATGGGTCTCTCATGAATTGAGGTCTTGAATTTCCCAATCAACTGCACTAGTAAACCCTCACATGGATTCCTGATTATGTGTTATGGATGCTAATATCACCGCATGGAAGCTCCAGATGACGCATCCAACTACTGGTCGATGTAGCACTAGATCTATGTGTCGAACTACCATATCAATCACCTTGAGCATCTCTTGGGTTATTCTCTAGGTTAAGTATCTGATTTACTATTCTATAAATGATAGCCAGTTGAAATTCATTCACCTTTTATTGGATGTCACACTTGAGACCATCCTAGAATTTATAGTCTTTAGATAACTCATCACCCATCAGAATAGGTGTGAAGTGTTGGAGCTCTGTAAAATAGGATGAATAATCCTTAATTGATAATGTTCCATGATAAAATTGCATAAAATATTGGGATCTATTTGCCTTCAATAGCTCAGAATATAATTAATCATATAAAGATATATGAAAATCCCTCCAATCCATCTCTCAATGATTATCTTTCTAATTAATAACATCCCACCATCAATTGGAAGAATCAAGAAACATGTAACTACTGATATTTAATGTACTCTTTCAAGGTGTCATGAGAATACCAATGATATATAGTTTTCCATCTAGATATGAATCTATAGATTTTGGTGTTCCATCCCCTGAAAATGTGGGTTGATGATGCTACTTGAACTCATGCATCCACTCTTCCATAGTTGATGTAGGTCTCAATTCTCCCTAAATGGTCTTCATAAAATGTATAAATCCTTCATGGAACTATTCACCAACATCTATGTCAGGTACAATCATTGGTTCTATAGTTGTAGCTACTGGATGATCTACTAGTATCTCATGGACCATCACCTCTAGATCATGATCATCACCACCCTCCTTTTGTGGGACTGGAGGTTGTCATGATGGCATGTCTCTATAATTCCAAACTCACACCTTAGCCAATAATTATATAAAAGTCCATAGATAAAAGAACATATATTATAATATTATAGGTATGAGCCTAAATATTTAAAAACAAAACCCTCTATATTTTCCTTGAGTCAGGTCTAGGTGACATAAAGATCATATAAAATCAAGAGATACTGCCTATTTCCCACAACTAAGGTTGGGTATGGGTCATGTTCTATTCTATAAATAATTCAGTTTTTATTTTATTCTAATATTCAATTTCATTATATCACAATTCGCTTTAAATGGTTTAACCAAGTCATTCTCCAAATTCCTATCTATAATGGCCTATCCTCCACATGAATCCAAATATGGTGGCCACCTAATCCAAACCAACACACGTTCCAGTCCATGTGAGTCATGGTCCATGACTCAACGTGACAAAGTTGGATGTTTGTTGTGTCTTTGTAGTCTATTCATGAAAGAATTGATTTGTTTATGAAAATCACACAAACTACCACATACATTTTCAAATTCCCTACAAAAATATGTGTCACATAGTAGTTATATAAATCATGTCACATATCATAATAGCATGAAAACTTACAATGAAAATTATATGGAATGGCATAATTCCTGGCATCTGATTCCTAACAAGTTACTAAAATTATGCATGAGATGGATTAACCTCATATTATCTGGTTGAAATATAATATAACCCAAAATTATATCAATAATAACATAAAAATTCAATTTCATCACCCAATAGTGGAATAAAATCAACTATATTAGTAAAACATTAGAAAATTAAACTTCCACATGAAGAAATTTGGATTTTTCCTATATGTAGGTCATTTGTTCATAGGAACAGCTCATTACCAAACTCATATTAATTTCTATCCCCTAGTACTATGTCAAAATAGTAAAGAAATCCTGAAAAAACCCTTTGATACCATTTTGTAATGTCCTGAATCTATATCCCACTGAAAGGTACCTCGATCATGGTTGGCTACATGGCCTCAAGCGCATCTCCCCAAACACCAGAGGCTACTTAATAGAAGAGAGGAACTAGTTTTTGTCTATCGGGACACAATTCCCTCTTATCATAGTGTAACATACTGGTAATAATTATACAATCAATAGAAGAATTAGTAAATCAATCAGACAATTGATAAACAACATCAATAGATAAACAATGCAAGAAGTAATCTCATATACAATGAAGATCGTATCATGTGTCTACAAAATAGTTGAAACTGAGATAAAATAGTATGATAAAATACTTTTAACAAATACCAAATATTCAATAAATAACTATCTCCCAATAGCATCACTAGCCTCATCTCGCTATTTTTCTCCACTGATCCTAAGCAATGACCAAACACGTCTAGCTGGGTTCTTTCCCTTATTGACACATGTAATAAAATAGTGTGTCTAGGTACCCATCAGTGGCCCGAATATGGTATGAGATACAATCCCAATATGCAACCTACCAAGGAACGAATTCTATCCATTCAGTGAATATATAATTATAACAATGTTCCAGATGTAATAGAACATGTAAATAAATACAAAAATTAAACATTTCACAATGGTCTCGGTTCCCATGGACACTCCTCCTCTGTTATCTACTACATTATTAACCAAAATGTATCTGAATGAATATTCAGTCCGGTGTCAATTTATTGTCATGTTCATTTAATTAATCTGTCTACTTTAATAAATAATCCTCGAGACATGGAATACATCCCAGTGTCTCTCATGAAGATATGTGATCAAGGGATGCCTAATTAGGCCCTCTATATGATGTAAGATAAATACTGACTCTAATATTGTGCTTTATCCTGGCATATTCATCGTATAAAACTATTCATTAATTAATCAATTAAGAACCTAAGACCATTCTTTGGAATTCCTTATTTAAAATCCAGTTATCACATCAGACATATCATGAACCAAACACCATATAGGCTTATCCATGGTGATCCTCATAAGAACCCAAGTACCACTCTAGGTGTGGTATAACATCATCATCATTGAGTCTATACTTGGAATCCCACTAGGGGTTTCCAAATGTCACCCATTTAATATATAATCAACTTCCCTCTGAGTCCATCCTTGGGAATACATAGGGAGTCCAAGTATCAATTGATTGTATAATAGTCATCCCCCATATTTCTGTCCTTGGTGGTCCTCAAGGGAGTCCAAGTGTCCCTCAGGAGTAAGAAAGGATGTACCCAAATGTGTTTTCCATGGAATTTGTTTAAGAACCCATGTGTCACCCAATGAATATTAGCATCCAATCAATATCATTTATTTAATACAAATTCCATTATAATGATCATTTCATTTAAACCAAACCTGATAAGGTGGATGATGTAATGGGATATGCATAAAATGTTTAGCCTCTTAATTATCTCATGTGTGAATTATCATTATAAGATGCAAATCATTCTTAACAAGAAATTACGTGCCATGATCCTAGGGTCATGGTCATCACATTCCCTTTATTTAATCAATTCAATTTCAATTGATAATTAATCAATTCAATTCATCACTTAAAATCCCACAGGATGGGGTAAATTACACACATAAAAGTGATCAATTTATAATCCACCAATGGAGGTTTATTTATCTAAACACACACCCAAGGGGTGGTTCAAATTTAAGGTCCATGACCATTAATAATTTATCGAGTTGTCTCATTAATCACGTAGGACATACCAATCCATTTTAATCAAGTAATACTTTCCATTTCAAGGGAGATGTTGAGAAAATTTGGTTTATGGAACATATACATATATATAAATACTTCCACTTTAAGGGAAAATCATGATACAACCTATCATGGGTGTATAGTATAGTTATTATCCAGTATTAGATCCCGATTCGACTCTGGTCGGAATAGACACGAATAAAAGAGAAAGTACATTTAAATATGGGCATATTACATTTCACTTAAATAGCTTAGACGATACCAATAAAAATCAAAATGGATAAGAATGAATTGAGTACTCACAAATACAAATCCAATGAGTCTGATGTCGCTCAATTTTGAGATATGATAGAGAAGAGTGATCAAGATTAATGGAATATCATCAAGTATGTTCTCTCACATTGAAGGTTTTTCCAATAGAGGAGAAATATAATTAGGGTTAAATTTATAAAACAATTAAGGGTGATTTGGTAATTATACCTCACAAATCTGGGTCACAAGGTTTGGAAACACTGTTTCCCAACCCATGTTCTGACCATGTTCCCACTATTTTATGGAGTGTCACCTCACATGGTTACTGCCCACAGTTTTCCAAACCTTGTGAAAATTGTGTCCCATCCTACTTTCAAAAACTCCAAAGGGTTTTTCATAGTTTTTCACCACTATCCACATAGTTTTTTAAACCATGAGGGCTCCTCTATCCCACTATCCATCCTTACATGGTTAGAAGTAATCGTGAGACCTACCCCTTATTATTTCTACTAACAGTATGTAAATCCATTTTCTCCCCAAAAGTTAGGTTCCATACTATGAAAAATCCTATGAAACCATTGATGGATCCATAAACTCAATGGTCATTCACATTCAGCCACATTTAATCATTTAAACTGAAAATTTATTGAATGAAAATATTTAGTACCTCAATAAACAATCGAGTTCTTACAATAATGGTTAATTCATTTATTTTTATTAATATATTTCATTAATAATATTTCAGTTGAGTGGTTCACATAAACATACCTTTATTTTATTGGCTATGTATGGGGACCATGTTGGTGGTTCCATGATGAGTTTTGTACTGCAACTTAGCTCATACCATTACATCACTTGGGTACCTGAGCAGACTTACATTTGGTTGTAGGCATGAGTTGGTTTGAGGCATAGTATTGGTAAAATGGTATGGATTGGCTGTGTATATGGAGATTTTATGTGGTAAAAGTAAATTTATAGTTATATCCTTTTTCATTTATTGTTTATTCACTTATTTTCTTTTTTATAGTTGGTCTGGTGGATGATGTGTGTTGTATGTATGTCATGGATGTTCAGGCCTCTACATCATTACATTTATTGTCATTTGTTATTATTTATCTACTTTTGATTAAATTTATTTTTATTTCAACTCATGTTTAGTTACTTTCTATTATTTTTCTTACTCTAACATGTGTGAATAGTCTCCCCATGCTTTCACCCTAGGACTTCACTACTAGTCAATATCCTTTGGCATATGGGGAGGTATTCTTGAGGATTTGGGGTAACCCAACCTATTTACTATTCATAGTAAATTTGGAGTGGTGTAAAAAATTGGTATCATAAGAGTAACATTCCCATTGTTATACTATTTGGGGATATGGTACAATGTTTTTTACAAATTTTTTGAAGCCTGTGATGGATATATAATTGGTGTATTAAGAAAACTTGTTTTGTTGAGAATTCCAGGATACCATAGATATGGGATTAATTTCATTAGTTTTTGAGGTTATAGTTGAGTATTATTTTATCTTGATAGACACACATTTGGGGTGAATTTTATGATTTATTGTGGATTTATATCTCTTGGACCATTTCCAAGAGGCCAATGATTGATTTTAACACTTGGTTGATATAGGAAAGGGTCATTTTTTCATGCATCATATTTGGAACATGGGGTCCACATATTATTGGCCTACTAGTGTGTTATTTTATTGAAAACTAAGTCCAGCTATTTAAAATGTCAACAAAAAACTAAATGGTATTTCCAATATAGGTCCTTAGTGGAATTATACTAAGTTGGATTGCTTTTTTATATTCTTTTATGACATACCGCGTCGAAAGCACCATGATGTTACTTGGTGATAGTGAAGATGATACAATAATTTTTTACAAGAGGTGTATAACCCCTTAATAAGTGAGAATACATGATGAAAATATTTTTATTAGATTTGATTGGTCACAAGGTGTATATGATTCCATCTAGCTGGGTCGTTAAGGGAACCATGTTTACCTATGCCACTAATTCCCTTCCATTAGGCCCCTTTTTGGTGTATATGTTTCATTTTTGGTTAACTATAGAGTATAAAATAACTACATAGAGTTTTCCCATCTATATTTCAATGATATCTTACTTAACTGGCCATCTTAATGGTTATCTAGTCAGATTTTCAAGTGTGATATTTTACTACACGGATTCCTAGTGAGGATCAATTCATTATCTGTTTATCTTATTATCTTCATGGACTTCCAAGAAGAATTCCCTTATAAATATTTCTAAATAGGATTTGGTCCTAATAGTTTTATTCCAATACGTGACTCCATAATTGTTTATGAAACTAGAATCCTCCCTAAGATAGTGAGTCAGCCATGTGTTCTACTTAAATGGCTTCTAAATTACAACTTATTGGGTGCTTTCACCTATAACATGGAATTAAAAACATGTATAACTGAACAAATGTAGTCTTGTTTTGAACCTATTCATTTGATGTTTTTTACCTACCTTAAAGAGGAATGATATTTCCGTTATATTTTATGTGAGAGTTGAGGAAATAAAAGTGATGTTTCATATGAATTCTAATTAAAATAGTTTTTGAGATGTGTGTGAATGATGTAGATGTGGGTAGTGGTTGAAAAGTGATACCATATTATGCAATACCTCACGAGTGGTTGTTTGGGTATGTTGATTCCATTTCATGATATGAGATTGTGGGTGATTCCTCATGAGAGGAGACCATGGTGATGGGTTTAACCATTGTGTTGGGTGGATAGAACTAGTATCCCTATTATGAGGCTTCTTTGGTAGGGTTAGGTGGGTGACCTAGATCCCCATAGTTTAGACATAAACCCAAGTATTTTAGTAGATGGTTAGATCTAGGGAAGCTCATGAATGGGGTTATACATTGTTTATGGAATCTTTCAGGGTAGTGATCTTGGTCATACACATCTATTGATATCGCTTCCCAGAATGTGCTCAGGTTTCTAACATATGAAGGGTGATAAATTTGGATATTGATAAATAACATAAGGTTTTTGGGTATCAACATTGTCTTTGATGGTGAGGAATGTTCATGTTCCTGACCTAATTGACCAGTGAGTGCGATTTTTGAACCATGGATAAATTTTAGGTGGACTCTCATGACATGAATCATACTGGGAGATGGCTAAGCATGTGGATGAGGATAACACAATTAATATCGAGGATGAAAACCTTGTAACACCCCTAGATTTTATGAGATAGATTCTTTTAACTTCTATGATTTTGTATGCTACACCATGATTAGAATTCTCTATACACAACACCATATTATCTTGTAGTATATGCCACAGTATTTTTGGGTTGTGTTAAAAATATCTTTACGTTCTTTTGATAGAATTCATTTCACACAACATTGAGAATATATTTTTCACAATGTATAAATGAACTAAGTTGGATTATATTATACACAACAACAAATAAATATTTCACTACATGAAACACCGGCTTGTCTTGCATTACATGCAAGAGAGACCTTACTCAATAGCTTGTATTGTACGTGATACTGAGTTTCACTAAATAATGATATATTATTAAAATATTATTTTTTGATGGGTTATAAACTAGACATTATGAATATTATTAACCAAATTTTTAATTTTATATAACATTATTATTCATCTTACACATTTTATAGAACATGTTATGGTAAAAAAATCAATTTTTCTAATAAAAGAAGTAATTTTTTAAAAAATGCAGTTTTACTGCCTTTTAATGGAGCACCCATTTTAAATATTTACTTGATACTATTATAAGTTAAATTTTACAAAATAAAATTCTATTTTGGAATAGGGACATAAAAATTTACTTTTGTTTATTTTTTATTATTTTTCTGAAAAAATTCAAATTTTAATGAATAGTTAAAAATACTGCATTTTAATTCAAAAATACCTTTTCATCTAATTTATTTATATAGTTAGACTATCTTTTTAATTGGTTTAAAAGTGTAATTATATTATATTTTTATCATTTAATAAAACATTTTTCCTTGTAAGTAATTTGACTTTTAAATTGGACATAAACACATGTCAGTTTTTTGATAGTTATTACTTCTTAAAAATAAGCTTTCTAGTTTTCACAATTGGAATTAATTTCAAATATATTACTGAAACTTATGTGTTTTGAATTTGGAAAAATTCTTTCAATATTTGGAATCATAAGGTTTAATTTTTTTAAATAAGTACCTTTTACTTTCAGAAATTACGAATAGGAACTTTAGTAATTATTTTATTTACAATGGTTAAAAGGAAAATCTAGTAAAAAAGGGTAAAAAATAATATTATAAAATATTAAACAACACAAAAACATGTACTAATAATATTTTAAGATATATTTTAGATCATTTGAACCCATAGATCTATTTTTAGGTCCCATGGAACCACATGGATGTGAAAATGTTTTTTTTGAAGAATTAATTTAAAGTAATGAGAAATATGACATAAACTTGTATTTTTTTAATAAAAAAATTTTAATATGAATTTATACATAAAATAAATTAGACTATAAATATTAATTGGAACTATAAAAATATTTCCCACATAATTCAATTTTATTTATAATTTTTAGACACTAAATAAATAAACTTATTTGTGAAACAATGATGATGTAGTTATTACCTTATTGATAAATGATTTAAATAAATAAGATTAGAAATATTAAATTAAATTTATTTTCAATTTTTTTGTGTAATCCACGAATTTTATGGATGATTATAAAATTTTATATTTTATTTCATGATGTTTTTTCTAAATATTCAAGTTGTAATGGATTTTTAAAAAGTCATGACATGAATCGTATAAAAATTGACATAAAAAAGTTTTTAAAACAAATACTCTTTTACTAAATGATATATTAGTCCTAAAAATATAAGATACATCCAAATTACTTATATAATTTTAAAATTTTCATTAATTAACCACTTGAGGTTATATTTTCATTTTATAGTAACTATATTAACCATATATTATGAATATACAAGAAGACATTATAAGCGTAAAATTAGTTAACTAAGGGTTATATTTAAAAGATAAGGATACTTTTATGACCTAAATATGTCTAAAATCAATTTTATTATAGTATTTCAATCCATACAAATCATTTCCTCAAAATAAATCAATTTTGAGATTTTAGAAACCGAAAATATTTTTATAATAAATTAATATTTTTGGATTTTTCCTAAAGTGCCCCTCACCTCATTTATAAAAGGTCACCTCCCTTTCCCTTTAACTCACATATATAAAGCCTTTTTGTTCATCAAAACCCTACCAATTTCTTCTTAAAACCTCCCACACTTAATCCTAGAGGAATAAATTTCATCATAGAGCCATCCCAAGAAGTCCTTACGTTCAAGTCAAAAGGAAACACCTGAAGAAGCTGTAATCATTTTATCCCTTCTTTCAAAGTTATTTTCTTATTATACTTATTCTTTCTATATTGATTCCATACCAGTGTAATAAATATAGTATCATAAATTTACTGAGATGTTAATATAATCATGGGACAATTATATTCATCATTTTATAGATCTTACAAATAATTATATCATCATGTGTGCATACGTACGACTTACCGTCTCCACACAATGGTATAATTTGTTATTCAAAAATACATTATTAGGATGGGTATAATGATGAGTATAATGAATTTAAAAAATGAATATAAAATGATATTAATTCTTTATAATTAATATTCCATCCAATTAAAAACCATTTAACCATAAAGAGAACGATATCACCGCTTGTGCGTACGTACGACATACCGTCTCCACAACGTGATGAGATTCATTCTCAACTTTAACCATCCAAAAATGATTATAATATATATATATAATTAATATTTATGAAATATATGATATAATAAGTCTAATTTAATTATATATATATATATATAAGTTCATATATGATATTCACTTACTTTCATTCAATATGATAAGAAAATGGAAACAACGTTCATGTGTACGTACGACCTGCCGTCTCCATGAATGGTGTATTACATTTCATTTATCTATCTATTATATATATATATATTATGAATATATATGATATATAAGTCATATTATACATTCTTTAAGTAATTAAATCATGATATAAGTAATATGATCAAGAATAGCAAGTCAAAACACGTATGTTAAACAAAGCTATATTACCCAAAATGTTGCATTAACTTGGAATTGATAATACATAGGTAATATAAATTCATAAAAGAGTCATATATGATATCATAAATATTATTATGATTCTTATATAATTTAATAATATGTTTAAAAACATTATACTGGAGTTTTGGACCCGTATAGAGAGTATTGGATCTAGGGTAAGGGATAATTTTTCAATCTCGTTTTTATCCGAGATTATTTATTTGTAAGTATTTACTAGGGTATATTTATCATCCATGTCGATGTTTTCTATAAATTGATTCATATAATCTTACTATTAATATATGTTTTCATAATTTCATTTTTACCTATTTTGACTTTTACTAGACGGTTTGGAAGAAATCTTTCTTTCCTTTACCATACGAGATACTTTTTAACATCTCCAACAAAAGTATTAGGATAATGTATTTAAAATTATATGACATGAAGGAATTTTTACATCATCATAACAACTTTTTTCCACGAATATTACTTTATATAATTTCAATTTTATTTTCAATTAAATTCTTTTCTTTTAAAATTTCACAACATTTTAAGAGAAGAAAACCTTTTTGAAGAAGGAAGTATATTTTCCTCAAGAATATGTTCATGTGTTTTATCAAAATTAATTTCCATATAAGATGAAATTAGTTTATGTTTCTATGCCGATTATTACTTTTATTTTATTGTTTTTATGATGGAATTATTTTTATGAAGTCCATTTATCTTATGTGGATTATGTTATCATGAAATGATGTTTAAGAGTCCCATTTTATTTCATGGGTTATGATATGATTAATGATTTATGTATTTGTGTAACATCTAATAATTATTTCATTATGAAATGGGTGGGACCTATATATCCCTCCAATGCATTGGGTAAATATTAATACCTCCTGAGATAGACATGAATGGAATGGAAAGTAAATTTGGTTCAGTAATACATGGTTGGAACGACAAGAAATCCTGGTTCAGTAATGGACTTTGTCCACTATGATGGTCTAAACATAAATTCCTTGGATACTATTAAAATCATATTATGTGATTATTAGTTTTCCATAATTACATGTTTTATTCCAATACTATTCTATCATGGTTTATGTTCCTTTATGATCCATGCGTTACGTACTGCCAAAATTAATTTCCTATCTCAAGATTTTGATTTTTTTACGTTCAAATGTTTATGGTTTGTTTTATAATCTCTATTTTTCCCTTACTGAGCATTTGAGATCACCCTTTTTATGTCTTCATTTCCCCAAGATATAAATAAAGGTTTTAGGTAGGAAAAAAGGTGTTGATCTTTATAGGAGATGTTGAAGGCCTTTAAGCATGTTATAAGATGATGTTCCGAGCTTCCAAACACACTTAACTAATATAGTATTTGGGAATATGTTTGTGTCATGTATTAAATATTCTGCAGAAGACATGTAATTTCCATGTACATCATGCAGGGGTAATTATATTTGTTATTAGAGTGAAGGTTTAATTAACCTTTGGAATCTATGATGCAAAAACTTTAGTGAGATCCTTAGAGATATTTCTATGGAAGGGATGTCCATAAGGTTAAGTATAACTATATGTTACTATCCTAGAATTATGGTATTGATCATTAATAACCTATTATTAAACCTATGATGTTAGATATTAATTGTACTACCAATTTATTATGTTGTTTTCCTAGTATGATTTTTGCCTCTTAGACTATTATTTTTGGGTTTTAGATGATGGTTGGAACCCAAAGGAACCATTATAATGATCAATTGATGGGGAAATGCAATGATTGTTCTCCTAAAAAACCAAATATTATGGAATATGAAATTAAAGATCTTATTTCTATACTTACACAATCTATGAATCATTCTGGACTTCCAAATGACCAGAGAAGGGAACAAAAATCTTGTTGAGTCCTTTTTGAGGAAACACCCACCTTCATTCAATGGGTCTTTTGATC
Organism: Viscum album; assembly: GCA_963277665.1. Lineage (NCBI taxonomy): Eukaryota > Viridiplantae > Streptophyta > Magnoliopsida > Santalales > Viscaceae > Viscum > Viscum album. Next base: position 230,870,099 of record OY728125.1, read on the forward strand.
CATTTGTTGATGAAAAATGGAGTAGTACCATTGAAAATATATTTTTCATCCTTCCCTACTCGAAACATGAAAGAGTCATTTTGGTTGTCTATCATTTAGAACATGAATCAAACCAAATTGGGACGCTAATTAAGAATATAAAGCTGAAAGAAGAAATAGAATCCATGGAATGGGATGACTTCAAGAACTTATTTATCCATTAGTACTTCCCTCATATTCTTCGAACAAATATGGAAACGGAGTTCCTTGAGCTTAGGGAAAAGGAGTTCCTTGAGCTTAGGGAAAAGGATGATGAATCTGTTGGTACATATGTGGTAAATTTTAGAAGACTTACAGGGTATTCTTCTCACTTCATCATCCAACATGAATGTAAAGTTGATTGATACTTCAATGGCTTAAAACTAATTCCTTGAAGGACATTAGATATAAGATAATTTATTATCTATGAAGAGATTTTGTGTTTTTAGATCACGGTATAACTCAAAGTTGGTGTTACAAATTAATCTCATGGTTTTGATAAGAAAATAAAAAATAGAGTTCAAGGGAAAATATCCAAACAATTGTGAAAATAAGATGAATGTTTCCTTATGCTCAAAGTGTGTAAAGAAGCATAGTGGAGATGGTCTTAAAGGGTCTAGAAAATATTAAAATTATGGAAAAGATGGTCATCGAGTAGTTGAGTGCCTAAATAAGGGGAAAAGGGTTTTTAATGATGTTAATAGAGAAAATACTACATAGAATTCACCACCAACACTTTAATGCTAAAAGTGAATATAAATGGGGAATTATTCTAACCAATTCCCTAATCCAGGGGTTAATGATGATCAAAGTCAGCAACCTCTTAAGGTAAAGGAAAAGGGAAGTCACAAGTGGTCACTATTGGTGATATTGATTATGATAACGAAGTGATGGAATTATTAAGTGTTTATGTAATGGGATTCCAAAATAGTGTTTTGGAATCTCATTTATAGTATTATGGAATATTGTAATATCTACATATTGGTTTATTATGGTTTTCCATATTTATATGGTACATGTAACCATGAAAAGAGGATGAAATATTTTTGGAAGGCACAACATATGCACATAATGAAGTAGTTCTAGAAAATATTTCATCCCATTCATGGCTCGTAATGGCCTTTTGGATACAGGTTATGAGGGAGAAAACTTCACCTAGTGTAATAATCAGTGTAGAGGAAGACAGACTTGGTGTCGTCTTGACTGTTTATTGATGGACAAGGAATCATTATCAATTTTCACGGATGTTGAAGTCTCTCACTTGGTTTGGTTCCTCTCAGACCACTCTCTGCTTCACCTTTCCCTGAGTTTAGGGGCATCTAGGGGGGAGCACATTTAGTTTTTGAAAACATGGGTGGAGGAATTAGGTTTCTTTGATGTGGTTTGGGAGGCATGGATTTTCCATCTGTTTGGAAACCCATGGGTCCCAATCCATAGAAAAATATGGTGGCTCAAACTTCTTTTTATGTTGTTGTATGAATATCATCCCCACACAGGATATAGAGCTAGTTGAGATTAGCCAAGATTTTGCTCATTTGGAGGCTGGACTGGAACGAGAATGGTATGATATCCTCTTAAATGAGTTAATACATAAGAAGGAACTCCTCATTTACACCCTCCTAAGACAGGAATGGTTGTCTAGAGAAGGATCTTGAGTTTGATGGATTTGTGAGGTGGATCACAATACAGTTTATCCCCATGCTTACATCAACGAGAGGTGACGTGTGTAGAGGAAAAATATACCCTGGGATGACCATTATTTTTCCATTGATTCTGATGAGGTAGGTTTTATTACTAATGGAATTATTCAATCATTATTGGAAGGACCCAATCATTACTTGGATGGGGGGTATCCGATGGGTGATGATGACATTTTTGAGGATATCCTAAGCAGTGTCTCAGAGGAAGTCTATGGTTGTTTGAGGAGGGTTTCAGAGGAGGAGGAAGTGTGTGATGCTATATGGAATCTGAACTTAGAGAGTGATCCAGGTCCGGATGGCATCCCAAGGTCTCTTTACAAGTTGGAATGGGATACTGTTAAGAGAGACCTTGTGAAGGAAGTGCACGATTTCTTCCAAGGTGGGGACTTGCTGTGCATCACCAGTGCAACTAAGATGGTTCTAATTCTGATTGTGTGTAATCCAAAGTCCATTGATTAGTACTAGATCATAACCATGTGAAATATCCCCTACAATGTTTTATCCAGTATTATCAATAAAAGTACGAACCCTCTTTTGAACACCTTTGTGTCTTCTAAACATCATGGTTTTATTAATGGGAGTTCAATCGAGGGGAAATTGGAGTGGTTAAAGAATTGGTCTGTGACTTTAACAACATTTCCATTGGGGGTAACTTGGAGATTAAATTAGATATTAGTAAGGCCTACAATAGGATGGAATGGGGCTGCATCCTAAGGGTGTTATATTGCATGGGATTATCTAATTGGACTAGAGATATTCTGTTTTGTTGCTTCAGTTCAGCGTGGATCTCAACTTTATTTTTGTGTAAACATTTTGGTTTCTCCAAGGCTTGTCATGGTCATAGGTAGCGGGATCCCCTATCCCTAATTCTATTTATTCTCCCCCAAAATTATATAATCTATTATATTAAATGGGGCCTTTTCATGTGTAAATACCTCCTTTACCACACTAGGCATGCCACAAGAGGTAACTTTCATCTGATGTTTACAGATGACACAATTTTATTTATCAATGGTAGTAGGAGGTCAGTGTAGGAGATGAATGGGCTTCTAGGGGAATATTTCAATTGGAGTGGGCAGGTGGTGAATAGGGAGAAAATCCTATACTATACTAATATGAATAACTCTGAAATAAGGGAAAGGGGCCTTGATTCCAACTTTACTATGAGAAGGGGATCATTCCCTATAGAGTACCTCGGGGCACCGATGAGTCCTTTTTCCCTTATAATTAATAATTTTAAAAATATAGTTAGTACAATCATGGGGAGTATCTACAACTATTAAAACAAATTACTCTCTTTTGGAGTCTGTAAAACCCTTGTGAATAGTGTCCTTGTGTACATTTCCATGCACAAAATGTCTACCTTGAAGGTTCCCAACAGTGTGATCTCCAACATGGATAAAATTATTGTGTCATTTATTTTTTATGGGAATATGGAAGGCCGATATCATTGGGCTGTAGGGAAGCATTTAGCAAGACCTCTCTCTAAGGGGGAACCAACTTCAGGAGTGTTTCTTTGACCATGCAAGGGATTCATACTAAATTATCTTTGGAGGCTATAGAATGAAGAAAAGTTTTGGTAAGAATAATGAAGTATACGTACGGTTTTAATGTGGATGAGTATAAGGCAAGGACTTCCATGATATGGATGTTAATCCATTCATACAGTGATTTTTTACACCATCACTCTAGCTGGTTTGTTGGAAGATGGGATCTAATTTTCTGGCTTAAAGATTGGGGGTTGGCAGGCTATGGTTCCCAGGGATCCCCACTCGAAATAATTCTCTTATGAAGGAAAGTGGCCATCTCATTTTTCTTCAGGGAATTCTTGATGAGAATCAACATGCTGCTTTAAACAACATTGTCATTAATGATGATCTTGACAAACTTATCTTTATAGGCAGTACGTCGGGTGAGTTATCAATTAAGGACTTTTCTCATTTAAGGAGGGATGCTTTCAATTTTGATTTATGGGGGTGAAATTGTGGTGAAAGTAAGTTACTTCCATGTTAAAGTTCATGATTTGGAAGGTTTGGAATCAAGATTTAGCCACTGAGGATAACATTCAATGCCTGGGTGTGAGCATTGCTTCCAGGTATGGGTGTTTTCACAATCCCAAACAAGATAGGATGGGGTATCTCTTCCTTAATAGTGAGTGGTCTAGATGGTTTGGTATGCCTTTGGTATCTTTGTTTTTAGGAATATATATGGAGGTATGCATGATGAATTTCTCAATGCATGGTCTAAAGGATCAGGAGATCATAGCCCCGAGAGGAAGATCAGGATGTTTTCCTTCTGGCAGGATGTTGGAATCTATGGATATCTAGGAATAATGCATGGCACAAAGGCTTCAAAGGATTCTATTCCAGTATCATCTTCAAAATTAATAACTTATTTTATTATTTGTTCTGGTTGTGTACATCTTTCCATGATGCATCGTTGGTATGGTCTCTTGTCTCGAGCCAATTTCTTTGCAGGCAGGGCTGCGACAGGGGATATGGGAACTAGGTCTGCTGGAAACCTCCTCATTTTGGGATAAAGCATAACACAAATATGTCTTTTCTTAGGGGGAAGATGGGTGGTTCAGTAATCATCAGGAACCAAGGGGGGTATGTTGTTGCAATATTCTTGGATTTCTTTGGTAGGGGATATTCCTTCAAGGCCGAGGCATAGGCGATGGTCATAGGCCTAGAGCAGTGTGAGCATAGGAAAATCATGCTAAATGTGGTGGAGATGGACTCCCTTATCCTATATAAAACACTTTCAGGTACAGACCGGTTTCCATGGAAAATTGTGTATATAATTTGGAAGTGAAAACTGCTCTTTGGTAATCACATTGAGATCACACACTCGTGGCAGGAGGAGAACAAGGTTGCCGACTTCTTGGTATCTGTGGATTCACCAAATCAATGTCTGTCCTGTTTCATTGTCTTAGGTTCCTATCCTTGGGAGGGTCTTAAGTATGTTATTTATGATGGTCTTGGATTTCACTATTTGAGGCCGCAATGATCTTGTTTGTACTGTGTGTTTTTTCTAAAAAGCAATAATAATTTTTATTTTCAGTCAGTGATATTGTGGTTTGAGTATATAGAATTTTTGTTGTTTTTTGGTGTGTGGAAAAAATTAATTTTGATAGAATTCATGTTTTCGCTGTGTTTCTATGATAATTCATGTTATTATCTCGTTTGAAGTGAATACATAATTATGGAATTCAGATGTTTGTAATGTGACAACCAAGAACTTCCAAATGATATATGGGAGATAAATTTTATGTCTATTTATCTCACCTCCTTCTAAAACTTTATATTTTCTATTTTTGAAAGGATTGTAAGATTATCCCTTTATGGATAGTGTATGTTATATTCCGATTTAAGTGTGTTTGATTAATGTATTATCTCTCTATAGGTGGACTTATACATATTTGATAACATATTCTACCATTTTATATAGATATATGGAATGACATATCATTCTATCACATGATATACTAACACTTCAATAATAATAAATTTTAATTAGTTTCATTAAATAAGAGATGAAGTGGAAATTGTTCAGGGAATGACAAATGGTGAGATTGTATATAAATCAAGTAATTATTTATTCTCATGCAAAAAATTATTCAAATTTAGGAAAATGATCTTGAAATAAAAAATGTTATCATAGTACCTTCTTATCTGATGAATAAAATGGTCCCCTAAATCATCATAGATTTATGGCTTTCTTGTATTTAACATTCTCCAAACCTTATTCTCTATCATTATCCATCAGAACATGATGGTTTTATTTCTCTTCCAAATCCTTGTTTTCACTTACCACCTATGTTCTCCTATGCGGAGACCCAGTGATGAGTAACTTTGGGTAACTGTTAGGTTTCTGTCTTTCCTTTTTAAAATAATGTTTTAGTATCCCAATAATGATGTGGGTTTCCATGAAAGAAACATTCAAGTATAAAACTATTTATAACCCTGATGAATTTCGAGGGAGAAATTCATTTTAAGGGGGGTAGAATGTAACAAACCAAAATTTTATGAGAAAGATTCTTTTAATTTATTTCATTTTTTAGCTTCACCAATATAATCTTGCACTATACACAATATCATATTAGATTGCGTTGTAGAAACAATATCCTTTGCTTGTGTTACACACAATTTCATGTTCTTTTGATAGAATTTATTATACACAACACTGAGTATAGATTTTTCTCAATGTATAAATGAACTAAGTTTTTATTGTGTCATAAGCAATATAAAAGTATGAATTAACTACTTCTGACACTGACTTGGCTTGTGTTACTCCCAAGAGTGACCTTCCTTGATAGCTTGTGTTGTATGTGATACAGTGTTTCACTACACAACAATATATTATTAAAATATTATTATTTAATTAGATATAAACTACCCATAATGAATATTATTAGACCCATTTTGAATTTTATTCAACATTATTATTCATCTTACACATTTTATAGAACATGGTATGAGAACAAAATGATTTTTCTGGATAAAAGAAGTATTTTTTTTAAAAAAATGCACTTTTACCACCATTTGATGGTACACCCATTTTAAAAATAGTTTTTGACACATTTAAAAGTTAAATTTGAAAAAATAAACTTCTTTTTTTTTGGAATATGGACTTAAAATTTTAATTTTTTGAGTTTTTGGTATTTTTGTAATAAAATTTAAATTTTAATTAATAGTGAAAAATACTATATTTCAATTCAAAAATTCATTTTCATTTAATTTATTTATATAGTTAGATTATATTTTTAATTAGTTTCAAAGTGTAATTGGATTATATTTTTATCATTTAATCCAATTTTGTTAATTGGAAGTAATTTACCTTTTTAATTGGGCATAAATTCATGTAAATCTTCTCGTAGTTATTACTTCTTAAAAACCCGTATTTTGGTTTTGACAATGAGAATTAATTTAAAATTAATTACTGAAACTTATATGATTTGAATTTAAAAAATTTTATTACATATTTGGAATCCGAATGTTCAAATTTTATAAATATATTCCTTTTATTTTTGTATATTTGGAATATTAATTTCAGTAATTATTTTATTTACCCTGGTTAAAGGGTAAATCTGGTAAAAAGGGTAAAAAAATAATATTATAATAATATTAAACTACCCTAACACATGTTATAATCAAAATTAATGAGATATTTCAGACCCTGGTCATCCTTGGGTTGATTTTGTGACCTCATGGAACCAATTTGATGTGAAAATGACATTTTATAAGAATTAATTTAATGTAAAGTGAAATATGACATAAACTTGTGTCTTCTTTATAATTTTTTTAATATGGGGTTATAAAAAATATAAATTCGACAATAAATATTAATTGAATACATTAAAATATTTCCTACATCATGTTACTTTATTTATAATTTTTAGACACCAAATAAATAAATTTATTTATGAAACAATGATGATGTAGTGATTACATTATTAATGAATGATTTAAATAAATAATATTATAAATATTGAGATAAATTTAGTTTGAAAATTTTTATGCCATACACAAATTTTATGGATGATTATGACTTTATATGTTTGAATTGTTAAGTTTTGTTAAATTATAAAGATGTTATTGATTTTTAAAAAGTATGATATGAATATTATAAAAATTGACATAAAAGTGTATTTAAAACAAATTCTATTTTATTAAAGGATATAATAGTCCTAAAAATATATAATCCTTCCAAATGAATAATATAATGTTTAAAATGTCAATACTGAACCACTTTAGATTCAATTTTAATTTTATAGTAAATATATTATCCATATATTATGAATATACAAGAAGACATGGTAAGAATTAAATTAGTTTACTAAGGGTTAAATCTAAAAGAAAAGGTTCCTTTTATGACCTAAACAAGTATAAAACCTATTGTTTGAGATGATTTATATCCATAATAATATTAACCTCTAAATAAATCAATTTTTAACTTTTATAAACCGAAAATAATTTTATAATAAATTAATATTTCAATTTTTTCACTAAAGTGCCCCTCACCTCTCTTATAAAAGGTTACCTCCCTTTATCTTTAACACACACCTATAAAGCCATTTTTATCGGCCAAAACCTACCCATTTCTCCTACCAACCTCCCTTTATTCTTCTTAGTGGAATAAATTTAGTCCGAGATCCATCCAAAGGATCCCTTTTGTTCAAATCAATAGGAAACACCTGAAGACGAGTTAATCATTTTATCCCTTCTTTCAAATTTCTTTTGTTCTTCTACTTCTTCTTTATATATTGTTTCCATACCAATGTACTAAATACAGTATAATCTATATAATTATATTTTAATATAATCATAGGAAAATTATATTCAACATTTTATCTATCCTATGAATAATAATATCACCATGTGTGTGTACGTACGGTTTACCATCTCCACTACGTGGTGTAATTTGATATTCCAACATACTTTATTAGAATGTGAATAATGATGAGTATAATGAATTTAAATAATGAATATAAATTATATTTATTCTTTATAATTAATATAACATCCAATTAAATAATATTTAATGATCAAAATGATGATATCATCACTCGTGCATACGTACATCCAACCGTCTCCGCATTGCGATAAGATTCATTTCCCACTTTATCCATCCAAGAATGATTATAACATATATATAGATATTATTCATAATTACATAATATATGACATAATAAGTCTAATTTAATTATATATATATATATATATATATGTGTGTACATATATTTCTTTCACTTACTTCCATTCAATATGATAAGTAAACGGAAACAACGTTCATGCATACATATGGCCTACCGTCTCCATGAACAATGTATTCCTTTTAATTTATCTATCTATTATATATATATTTATATTATTAATATATATTATATATAAATCATATTATACAATATTTATGTAATTTAATCAGGATCTAAGTAATATGATCAAGAATAACAAGTCAAAACACGTACGATAAACAAAGCGATATTACCCGAAATGTTGCATTAACTTGGAATTGTTAATAAAAAAGTAATATATAGTCATAAAAGAATCATGTATGATATAATAAATATTATTATTATTATTATTATAAAATTTAATAATATTTTTAAAAACATTATACAGGAGTCTTGGACTTTTACAGAGAGAATCGGGCCTACGGTAAGGGATAATTTTGCAATCTCATTTTTATCCGATATTTTTTATTTGTAAGTATTTACTGGGTTATATTTATCATCAAAGTCCATGTTTTATAAAAATATTTTCATAAAATGTTATTAATATTCTAGGTATGTTAAAATTAAATTTTCCCATTTTTACATTTACTACATGGTTTGGAATGAATCATTCTTTCGTTTACCATACAATTTACTTTTGGACTTCTCCAACAAAAGTACGAAAGGGGTGTTTTTTGAACTTACACAGTATGAATTGATTTTTTAATCTTCATAAATCATTATTTCCATTAATATTACTATATAATTTTTCATTATTATTTTCATTGAAATTCTTTTCTTTTAAAATCACATGACATTTCGAAAGAAGAAAACGTTTTTGAAGAAGAAACAATATTTTCCTCAAGAATTAAGTTCATGTGTTTTATAAAAATTATTTTCCATCTAAGATGACATAGGGTTATGTTTATATACCTATTATTACTTTTATTTGATTGTGTTTATGATGTAATTATTTTTATGAAGTCCATTTATCATGTATGGATTATGTTATGAAGAAATAAGGTTGAAGAATACCATTTTATTTCATGGGTTATGATATGATGAATTGTTTATGTATTTGTGGAATATGTAAGAATTATTTAATTATGAGATTTTTGGGACCTATATATCCCTCTAATGCATTGGGTAAAGATTTATATCTCATGTGATAGACATTACTGGAACAACAAGTAAATATGGTTATGTATTACATGGATAGAATGACAAGTAAAACCTGTTTAGAAATGGAATTTGTCCACTATGATTGTCTTAACAACAATTCCTAGGCCACTATGGAAATAATATTATCTGGTTATTAGTTTTAAAAAATTACATGTTTTATGCCAATGTTATTCTATCATGGTTAGTGTTCCTTTATGATCCATGCCTTGCGTACTGCCAAGATTTATTTCATGTCTCAAAATTTTGATGGGTTTTTATGTTAAAATGTTTATCGTTTGTTTTATATTCTCCATGTTTACCCTTAATGATCATTTTAGCTCAAACTTTTTTGGTTTTCTTTTCCCCATGATATAAATAAATGTTTTAGGTTGAAAAAAATGGGGAGGATCTTTATGGGTGATGTTGATGATCTTTCACCATGATTGAAGATGATGTTCTGAGTTTCCAAAGACCCTAAACTAATATAGTATTTGGGAGTCTGTTTGTGTAATGTATTAATTATTCCAAAAAAGAAATGTAATGTCCATGTACGTCAATCTTGGGTCATTATAGTTGGTATCAGAGTGAAGGTTTAGTTAACCATTGGAATCTATGATGTGAAAAATTTAGTGTGATCCCTAGAGATATTTCTAAGGTATGTCTAGAGATGTCCCTAAGGTTATGTATAGTTATAGGTTACAATCCTAAAATTATGGTAATGATCATGAATAACATAGGATTAAACCTAAAATATACGAGATTAAAAGTACTCCCCTTGGATTTTATTGTTTTCCTAGTATAATGTTTTCCTCTCACACTATTCTTTTTGGGTTTTAGATGATGGTTGGAATGTGAAGGAACTATGTTAATGATCAATGCACTGAGAAATGAAATGATTGTTCTTCTGAAAAAAAAATGCTATGGGATATTGAAATAAAAAAATTATTGATATACTTACACAAGATATAAATCATTCTTGACTTCCAAATGATTAGAGAAGGGAAAAACTTTCTATTGAGTCTTTTATGAGGAAACATCCAACATCATTCAGTGAGTCTTCTAATCCACTTGTTGACAAAAAATGGATCAGTACCATTAAAAAGATATTTTCCATCCTTTACTATTTAGAACGTGAAAATTCATTTTTTTTGTCTATGGTTTAGATGGTCAAGCACAATAGTGGTGGACTCGAATTAAGAATACTGGGTAGAAAGATGAAATTTAATCCATAGAATGATATGTGTTCAAGAAATTAATTTTTCATAAGTAAATCCCTCATATTATTCAAAAAATAATGGAAAAGGAGTTTGTTGAGATTAAGAAAAAGGATGGTGAATCTATTGGTACATATGAGGTGAATTTTACAAGACTTGCAAAGTATGCTTCTGGATTCTTCATCCAAACTGAAAGTAAAGTTTATCGATTCTTTAATGGATTAAAACCAAGTCCTTAAAGGGAATTAGCTATAATAGACTTTAGAAGATATGAATATATTGTGTGTTTTTCTATAAAGGTTGAATAGGAAGTTGGTGTTACATATCCACCTCATGGTTTTGAAAATAAATGAACAATGGAGTTCAAGGGAAAACCAAAAAACAATTGTGAAAAGAAAATGAATTTTTCCTTATGCTCAAAGTGTGTAAAGAATCATGGTGGAGATTGTATTAAAGGGACTAGAAAATGTTTCAAGTGGGGAAAAGATGGTCATTGAGCAGTTGAGTGCTAAAGTAATGGGAAAAATGTTGCTAATGATGTGAATAGAGAAAAGTCTACAGAGAACACAACACCAACACTTCAATGATACAAGTACAAAGAAATGGGGCATTATTCTAACCAATTTCCTAATACAAGGGTTAATTATAAATGAAGTCAGCAACCACTTAAGGTAAAATACAATGGGAAGTCACATGGAATCACTATTAGCGATGTTGAGTATGACAACGATGTGGTGGAATGATTAAGTGTTTATATAATGGGATTCCAAAATAGTGTTGTGAATCTCATTTATTATATTATGGAATATTGGAATATTTATGTATTTTTATATTTTGGTTTTCCATAATTATATGGTACTGGTAACCATGAAAAGTGGTTGAAATATTTTTTAAAGGCACAAGGTATGCACATAATGAAGGGATAATGAGATAACGAGATGTTTGACATTATTAATGAGTTCATGACTGATACAAGGACAAAAAGTATTATGGTTTGAGTATATATAATTTTTGGTATTTTTTGGTGTGTGGAAAGAGTTAATTTTGATAGAATTCATGTTGCCACTAAGGTACTATGGTAAGTCATGTTATTGTAATATTTCAATAGAATACTTGATTAAGGTATTAGTATGTTTTCAATGAGACAACCAAGAAATTTCAAATGAGATATTTGAGACAAATGTTAACTCTATTTAGTTGACCTTCTTAAAAAATTTTATATTTTATTTTTTTGGAAGGACTGTAATATTCTCCATTTATGGATAATATGTGTTTTATTTTGATTTAAGTTTGTTATATTAATGTATTATCTCTCTATAGGTGGAATTGTTCATATTTGAAAACCTATTCTACCATTTTTTGAGACTTATAGATTGACTTAGAATTCTATCGTATGATCTGCTAACACATCAAGAATTAAAATTTTGACTTCATTTAGTTAAATAAGGGATGAAGTGGAAATTTTTCAGGGAACCACCATCGGTGAGATTGTATTGAAATCAAGTAATATTTCTCATCATTAAAAAATTCATCAACTTTAGTAAAAGGATATTGAAACAAAAAATGTCGTCCTAGTTGCTTCTTATCCAGTGAATTAGATGGTCCCCTAAATCATCATAGATTTATGGCTTTCTTGTAGTTAACTTTCTCTAAACCTTATTCTCTATCACTATCCATTGAAACAAGATGGTTAGATTTCTCTTTCATATCCATGTTTTCACTTACCACCTATGTTCACCTATGTGGAAACTTGGGGATGAGTCACTTTGGGTAACCATTATGCTTCTAACATTAATTTTTAAAATGATGTTTTAGTATTCGTTTTTACGATGTCGGTTTCCATTAAATAAACTTTCAAGTAGAAAACCGTTTATTACCCCAACAAATTTCAAGGGAGAAATTCATTTTAATGGGAGTAGAATGTAACACCATGAGATTTTATGAGATAGATTATTTTAATTTTATGATTTTTAATGCTACACAAAGATTATCTTGAATATACTCAACATCTTATTATATTTCATTATAAGAAATAGTATTATTGGCTTTCGTTGCACACAATTTCAAGTTATTTTTATAGAATTTATTTCATGCAACACTGAGTATAGATTTTTATCAATGTATAAATGAACTATGTTTGGATTGTGTTATATGAAACACAAAAGGAAGCTTTCACTACATGAAACACTGACTTGGCTTGTGTTACACTCAAGAGTGACCTTCCTTGATAGCTTGTGTTGTGTGCAATACAAAGTTTCACTAAACAACGATATTTTTTTAAAATATTATTATTTAATGGGATATAAACTAGCCGTTATGAATATTATTAACCAAATTTTTAATTTTTTATAATATTATAACTTATATTACACATTTTTTAGAACCTGGTATGAGAAAAAAATAAATTTTTCAGATAAAAGAATTATTAAAAAAAAAACTCAGTTTTACCACCTTTTGATGGGGAAACCATTTTAAATCTAGTTTTTGATACTTTATATATATAAATTTGACAATATAAACTTCGTTTTTGGATATAAGACATAAATATTTACATTTGTTTTATTATTTGTATTTTTCTGATAAAATTCAAATTTTAATGAATAGTGAAAAATACTGCATTTTAATTCAAAACTGCATTTTCATCTAATTTATTTATATAATTATATTATGTTTTTAAATGGTTTTAAAGTTAAATTAGATTATATTTTCATCATTTAGTCCATTTTTTGTCATTTTAGGTAATTTCAATTTTAAATTGGACATAAACACATGTAAACTCCCATGTTTTTTAACCGGGTTAAAATAAGAAGGTTTTTGAACTTTTTGTGTGTTGGATTGGTCGGTACTAAAACCAAGATTCAATATTTTGTTTCTTTATTTTGGACCATCTAAAAGTGTTGATGACAGATTTAGGTAAAGGTTCGTGAATTTGTACAGGTGGCTTAATGGGTTTCGAGGGCATCGAACCTGGCAGGGGCGTTCGCACGGGCAGAGCACGGATGGTCAAACTATGTGGGTAAAACCATGCATCTTGGTTAAGGTGAGGTAGAGGTACTCACACGGTATGTGTATAGCTAGGAAAACCATGCAGGACAATCTGTGTGAAGTAAATTCCTTAGACAGAAGGTCTCGCATGGTTAGCGCACGACTTTCCAAACCGCGCGAGATTAACCATGCGGCTAAATTAGTTTTGGGTTTTGGGTTAATTTATTTAATTAAATTCTCAATTTCAAGGTATTTAATTATATTTAATTATATGGGGGTTTTTAATTGATTAAATTCATGGTTGAAAATTGAATTTAATCAATTGATTCAAAATGGGGTTTTATTTAATTAAATTAATGTTGAGAGAATTTAATTAAATGATAATAAGTTGGTGTTTTATTTAATTAGATGAAGGTAAATGGAATTTAATTAAATGATGAATAAATGTGGAGTTGGGGTTTTACCTAATTAAATTCAAGGATACGATGAATTTAATTATTTAATAAAAATTGGGGGAAATGATTTAATTAAATTTGAGGTTGGAAGAATTTAGCTAAATAATGATGAGTTGGAGTTGTATTAATTAAATTAGTTGAAGATAATTTAATTAAATTATTCAAGGAGTTTTTATTTAATTAAATCCATTGGAAATCAATTTAATTAAATGGGGTGTAATGGGAGAGTTATGAGGTTTATCAAAGAATTGTTTAAATTAAAATGATAATAATAATATGGTTGTTATTTTTATTATTGTTGTATTAGTTATTATAACACAAATTGTTGTTATAAGAGGGAGGATAAAAATAGGATGAGGCTTGACACCTTCCCCTCATTCTCCCATGGTGAGGTGCACCACTCCCCAACTCGGTTCCATCTCCACGCATCAGATCGCGATGGTTCCTTCACAAAAGTTGTCCATCTCGTCGAGGTAAGTCCTTCTCCCATATTTTGTTCTTCTCATCAGCCATTTCAACTCTTCTTCACCCGATCACCATTAGGCCGAAAACCTAAGGGCTGAGGTTTATTAATTTTCTTCCCTTCTTCTAATTCTAGGTAGTGCGAATGATGTCTCAGGACCCACTGGTCCATATTTTGAGAACCACCATAGAAATCATGGTGGTTTATCTCGATTTGGTTCACCACTATTATATTTGGTTAATGTTTTATATCCATTAATTGGATTCTCACTCTTTAATTAGTGATTATGATGTATTTTTAGTTTCATTGAATTAATTGGGTGTGTATTGGTCTTCTCTGCACTATTTATGAGTTCTGGTTAATTGTTGTTAGGTATGGAAATGAATTCTGAGTGTTTGAACACTTTTTTAGAGGTGTGTGTGCGTGAGTAAATTCCCTTTTAAGATAGAAAAAGTTGGTTCAGAAAATTCCATTTTTTAGTGTCCTCGAAAGTGATTTCATTTGGCAAAAATGCAGTTTTTGTTAATCTACTCCTTTTGATAAAGTTGACTGAAGTAATGGAGAAAATTGCTTATTATTTGTTAGATTACAGAATCATGTTTTGTAATAAAACCCCTCCAAAATAGGTGTGATACCTTCATTATAAAAACATATCATTTAAATTGACATGTTAGTTTAGATTGTGTTATTTTTAATTACTATTTATTCCCTTTTTATGCACTTGGGTTAAGTGGGATTTATGAGTATTAGGCAGGATAAATTGAGATAATTAATCAGGGAATTAATTATGAGATTTTATTTGGACATGTTAAGATAATTAATTTGTGAATTAATTAAGAACCTATATAATTTTAATGAAACTATTGAATTGGATAATTTAGATAATTAATTGAGATATTAATTATAAGATATTGAATTGGAAAATTGAGATAATTAATCGGTTGATAAATTCTAATATGATGCTTTAAATAAAATGAGAAAAATAAAGGTGTATTATTTATGTGAACTTGTAGTAATCTTTTAGATAATTAATTATGAAGAATATATTTTGTAAGCGGGCCATTATAAGGATCCCTTTTGTTCAAATCAAAAGGAAATTCCCAAGAATATGTAATCGTTTTACCCCTTCATTCAAAGTTCTTTTCTTCTTCTACTTCTTCATTCTATATTGTTCAATAAGAAAGTAATAAATCCAGTATCATCCATATACATATATTTTAATATAATCATGGGAAAATTATATTTATCATTTTATCCATCCTACTAATAATAATATCACCATGCGTGCATACGTATGACTTACCCTCTCCACGTCATGATGTAATTTGTTATTCAAACATACATTATTAGGATGTGTATAATGATGAGTATAATGAATTTAAATAATAAATACAACATGATATTGATTATCTATAATTAATATATCTTCCAATTACATACCATTTATCCATCAAGAGAATGATATCATTTCTCGTGCGTACTTACGGCCTACCATCTCCACAACACGATGAGATTCATTCACCACCTTAACCATCCAAGAATGATTATAATATATATATATCTATATATATTTCAAAATTATAAAATATATGACATAATAAGTCTACTGGAATTATATATATATATGTATGTATGTATATATATTTCATTCCCTTACTTCAATTCAATATGATAAGAAAGCTCAAACAGCGTTCATGCATATGTACGACCTACACTCTCCATAAAGGGTAAATTCCATTTCATTAATCTATATATTATATATATAATATGATTATATATTATATAAAAATCCTATTATACACTCTAGAATAATGTAAATCACTATCTATGTAATATGATCAAGAATAACAAGTCAAAACATGTACGATAAACAAAGTGATATTACCTGAAATGTTTCATTAACATGGAATTGTTAATAAAAGGGTAATATAAAGTCATAAAAGAGTCATATCTGATATAATAAATATTATAATGATTCTTATAAAAGTTAATAATATGTTTAAAAACATTATAAATGTGTTTCGGACTCATATAGAGAGTATTAGACCTAATGTAAGGGATAATTTTTCAATCTCAGTTTTTCCTGAGATTGTTCATTCATAAGTATTTACTGGGGTATAGGTATCATCCATGTTAATGTTTTCTAAAACTTATTTCATAAAATGTTACTATTATTATATTTCTTTTTAAATTCATTTTTATACATTTTGACTTTTACTATGTGGTTTGGAAGGAATCTTTCTTTCGTTTACCATATGTGTTACTTTTTGACTTCTCTGAAAAAAGCATGAGGGGATTGTTTTTTTAACTTATACGACATGAACATATTTTTACATCTTAATAACACCTTATTTAAATTAATATTCCTTTAAAAAAATTTCAATTCTATTTTCAATTAAATTCTTTTTTTTAAAAATTTCATGACATTTTTAGAGAAGAAAATGTTTTTGAAGAGGATAGTATATTTTCCTCAGGAATTAAGTTCATGTGTTTTATCAAAATTATTTTCCATATAATAAGACATAGGGTTATTTTTATACACCTATTATTACATTTATTTTATTTTTTATGATTGAGTTATTTTTATAAAGTCTATTTATCTTATATGGATTATGTTATGATGAAATGATGTTTAAGAATAACATTTTATTTCATGGGTTATTCTATGATTAATGACTTATGTATTTACGACACATGTAGGAATGATTTCATTATGAGATGGGTGTGACCTATATATCCCTCTAATTCATTGGGTAAATATTTATATCCCATGAGATAGACATGACTGGAACTATAAGTAAATCCAGTTCAGTAATAAATGGATGGAACGAGAAGTAAACTCAGTTCAGTAATGGACTTTGTCCACTATGATAGTCTTTAAAGCAATTCCTTGCCTACTATTGAAATTATATTATGTGCTTATTAGTTTTACACAATTAATTTTTTTATACCAATGCTATTATATCATGGTTAATGATCATTTATGATCCATTCCTTACGTACTACCATGATTTATTTCATGTATCGATATTTTTTTTGTTTTTTTATGTTCAAACAATTATGGTTTGTTTTATGTTCTCCATGTTTACCCTTACTAAGAATTTGAGATCACAATTTTTATGTTTTCTTTTCCCCATGATATAAAGAAAAGTTTTAGGTAGGGAAACAAAAGGGGAAGATATTTATGGCATAAGTTTAATATATTTCACCGTGATAAAAGATGATGTTCTGGGTTTCCAAAGACACTAAAATGATATGGTATTTGGGCGCGTGTTTAGGTCATTATTAAGTATTCTGCAAAAGAAATGAAATGTACATGTACATAAATCTTGGTTCATTATACACATATGGTTCTATAATTATATTATGAGGTGAGTGGACATTGATGATTCATGGAATAAGTAAGTTAAAAAAATTAAAGAGGTATTCATAGGGATCACTTGGCATGTTGAGACGGATTTTTTATAGAGCATGGCCAACATGGACATTATGGTGTGCTAATCACATGAACATGAGTCGATTGATTGAATCGGAAAAAGTAATGAGTGGGATAAGTGTTGATTCTAATTACATATATGCATGTGAGCTTGGTGACTAAGAGTATGGATGAAATAAAGTGTCCCATGATGAGGGACTTTTAGGATGTAAGTTGGGTGTTTTGGGGTGTCAAACCCAAGGGTGGACCTTGAAAAACATTATTGGGATACATGATGTTAGGGTTTGGTTAAATTTGAGTATAGATTGGATTAAAGTGATAATGGATCAAGTAGATAAGTACATATATATCGATAGAATCATTCAGCGAATGTTGTGGATTCTGTTTTCTTGGTTTGAGAATGGGTGATAAGTGTTGTTTACATTAATGCACAGAATTGGTGAGTTTTATCCATTCCATTCATTATGGATGGTAGTGGATTGGGTGTGGTACATATATATCATAAATTTTCTCGGTAATGTAGTGATATGGATGCTCCAATGGTGGGGAGCGAGATGTCGATAGCGGGTGAAAATATCTCATAATAAAGGTTTTGGGTAATGTACTAGTCATTATATGGTCATATTAGCATTGTTACTTCAGTGCTTAAATAGAACTTGGTACATCCTAATTCCATGGGGAATTCTAGGTGAAGGTTTAAATATTGTATTGGGTGGAGTTTGAGCATGAGTGTCTGGATTGGGACATTTTTTAGGGGATCTGATCATGATCAGGTTGATAATCCATCACTGTTCATGTTGTTGAACAAAAATAAAAATGGAAAGTGGGTATTTTGGCGAGTAAATGTCACCAGAAGTCATGTACACGCTTCAGTGAGTTTTCTTTCAAGATCATCAAATTCCTATATAGGTGAAGGCAATGGGTTCATGTTTTGGTAACAAATTAAAGTCCGAAGAATGTTTTTTTCATTTAAAGTCAATTAATGTTTTGTAAACTTGTATTCCATCTTTTAAATGGATGTCATTGATGAGGAAATTCACCGTACATGTCGTATTGGATATTACAGGTGTACTTTGGGAATTGTATTGGGCCTTTCTATGATAGTTTGGTATGGTCTTGTGGTAAATGGAAAATGAAGGAAATCATATTCTGAATTGGAATCTGGAAATAATAATAGTGCTATTTTTTAAAATTATTTATTGTATATGAATGGGTTTGGTATTTTTTAAACCATGTCAAGTGAATTTTGGGGATGCATGAGGAGTGTGTTTATGGTAAATCAAGTAGTGGAGGCATTGTGGATTCGAATTGTTCAATGAAACCAAGAACCTCTGGTGTATAGAACCATATTCCAATTGATGAATGAGAAGTATAAAGGTTATTTTTCAGTTTTAATAGGCTTGACTAAGCATCATATTTATTTTTGTAATGTGTTTATTAGTGTTAGGTTTGGTTTTAGTGGTTTAAGCAATGTATGGTCAATGTGGTGCATGGATTGGCATTGGGAATTCAAAAACATAACGCGACCATTTGATTGGGTTTTCATGACTAAGGTAGGACAAGATGTTACTTTTATTTACCACTATTTCTTTTTGGGGATGCCAACTATTATAGTGGGGGGTTTTAAGATATTGTGTCTCTATGAGTTTAAATTTAAAGAGGATTTGGAATTTTAAACTGTTGAGCATGTCTAATTTTTTTATTAGGGTTCTAGAATGGGATTACAAATGTTGTAATGTCTCAAAATTATTTTTTAGTCTTATTTTGAGGATGAAAAGGTGGTTCGTAGGTTTAGGGATCATCTTGAGGGTTCGAGGCCTGAAGTTGAATATTATGAAAGGTGAAGCCTATGGAACGTGGTTAATGCTAACCATGTAGCCTAACCATACAATCTAGGTTTCATAAGAACATGGATTGTAGGACCGTGTAGCATCCCAAATAAAACGATGTGATCCAGTACAATAAACTATATATGTACCAAATATTTGGAACACATTCTATAAAATTTTGCTTTATAACCATGTGAGGTGGGTGTACCTAGGATAGTGGGAGATCATGGATTTTGCATGGTTTGTCTAACCATACAGACAAACTATGCATCTCATTAAAGGAAATTACAATTTTCCCTCATGGGATTTAAAGACCCCCCTCACTTTCTACTTGTTTTCTCCCTCATGCGAGCCAACTCCCCCTTACTTCCCTTATTCAAACCCTTCCAAAGGGTGTTCAATTGATGCCTTCCTCAAAAATTTTAGGCATGATTTATCCTTTGGTGTCCAACATTACTTTTATCCTATATTGGTTTCTAATTTCCATTTCCATGGCTAGGTATTTTTTATTATATCCACAAAAACATAGTGGAATCAGATAGTGGTGATGGGGATTTTATCCCACCTAGGAAGAGGTGAATTTGAGATTTCATCTTCACTTCTCCATATGATTTTTTGTTGTGGTATGTCACCATAGTGAATTTTTAAAATCATTAAATCTTAAATTAAATTTTATGAGAATGTTTTTACATTTTTTCTTATGGATTGTTCTCAATTCAAGGTTGGGGATGTGTCAAATGTTGTTATTGAGTGTTTTGTCATAGTTTCAGTGATACGGGATCGGCCATTGAGGTTTTAGGAATTATTAATTTATAAATAAAATTGTTTAATTGTTTATAATTTTTTTAGATTAATCAATTAATTATAATGTTTTTATAATTAATTGATTTATGGTGGTTTGGTTTTAAGATAGGGCCACATATGTCTTTAATGAGCTTGGATAGGCCTTGGAAACTATTTTTGTCCCTTAGAAAATAAATATAAAACATAACATGAGGTTGGTGGTCTGTCCTACCTACCATAAGCTATTTTTTTAATGTTTGTGGTGGAATGTGAATGCTAGGACGCACTGTTAAGGGAGATCCCCAAGACTAGTTCATTTCAATGGAATTTTTAAATAAAATAATTTGGTTAATTATGATGGATAGACACCAGGAGTCACGAAAAACCCCTATGGGATAACATAATGCAATATCCCCAGGTGGATGAGGCTAAGACCCTTGAGAAACCATGTACCCTACAAATCTCTTTGGAGGTTATTTTGGAGATGTTGGGGCATGTCATCCCTTGTGCATTCCAAGGTAAGTATAACATAGATATACCAAGACAAGGTTGGGTGAGTAGACCATCACAGAGAGACCTTGAGGGCCAGAATAGGCCATGAACCATCTTCTAATGACTTATTTAGTGAAAATATCACATGTAGCTGATGAGACTTCACTACCCTATTAATGATTACATGGGACGTGCTATCTTTGTGCATTGAGATTTAAACTAAGATAATTACTAAAATAAAAGATCAATGTGAGGGTGACTCCTTCATATCAATACTGAGGGAACCCATTGGGTGACCCAATGAGTGCCTAACCATCACTGGGGAATTATTACCAATGGTTTTATTAATGTACGAGTTTATCATTATAGACACCAAGTAAAGTGGCATAACAATTTGGGTTTGGGCATTCTTCTGACCCTCTAACTTCAATATAATTATTGATATCTTAATTAATTTTTTTAATTGGATCAACATAGAAAACTAAAAATTAATTGGATGTTATGGAGTATCATTCCACCCTCAAATATATCTATGGCCAGGTGTTAAGGGAACATATTCCCAAGCCCTACTTATATTCTACATTAGATGTTAGTTCCATCAAAATCCTTACTGTAATAAATAAATATGATATATATGGTTTACTAAAATATAATTTTTTATTTTAAAATTATTTATTACTTATATAAAATAAGATATTTGGTGAACTCATGATCAAATATTGTATGATTATGTTACTAAAATGCCTAGAATTTATAGGAATCCTCCCAATGTATGGAAAATATAGAAAGTTGTAGAGTGAATCTTCGATACCCCTCTTCGTTAGTGTATCCCCTAGGTTCCCAAGATCTATAGGATCGATTTGATGCTATTTTTTTGGGGTGGCCTCATTTCCCCCAAAAACTAGATGTTAGAGACATCATTGAGAATGAAGATGATCACTCTTATTGATTTTTGGAATACTCCCTAGGATTAGTTGGATGAACCATGATTTCATTTCAAAGATTTTTATAGGAAAAGGATATTGAGATAGTGATTTTTTGATGTTGGGTTATCATCTTTGATCAGGAGAGTATTCCTTACATATTGAATAAGGTTCATCCCCCTTTTGAATTCATTACTATTTATAATGTATTGATTGCATGTGGAATGGGAACAAGGAATCCAACATCAGAATAGGAGAGGGAATATCATGACATTGTATAAGTTCCACTATATACTCATGACTGGAGTGGAATGACTCGAATTCCTTGGATCCAACTCAATGCTTTATTTTTAGAAATTTTAGATGATACATAGAATTAAATATTATATTTTTGGGAGGTGAGTACATGTGACCCCCAAGGATTGGATCAGTATCCCTCTATGGTGACATAGCTTACTCATAGATATTCTATAATTTTATGAAGTAGGTATTTTCAAACCAATGTAGCCATCATTCCTTGGGTATGATAGTGGTTACATATTATATTTTCTATAGTAGAAGTTATTATAATTACTATTTAATATTTTTAGTACACATACACATACCCTACTTATTTTGGTTATTTACGGGGCCTCATTGTTGGTTCCACATTGATTTTTTACTCACACCCTTCATAAGAAAATATTTCAGTTGGGTACCCAAGCATACTTTGACCAGTTTTGAAGCATAGGTTGGCCTACTTCATAACAGTCAAGTAAGATGGCATAGAAGTGTACATAGAGCTTGGTATGTGGTATGGATAAGAGTGGGAAGTAGATCCTTTTCAATTTATTATTTATTTATTTATTTCTGATTTTTATAGCTATCTCAGTAGGAGATCAATGCAATATATATGATATGGCTATTTGGGACGTTACTGTATTACATATCTTATTAAATGTAATTATTTATCTACTGAAATTATAGTTTATAAATAAATCTTCTCGTGTTTAATTATTTTTTGTTAATTTTATTATAGTGGTATGAGTTAATAGTCTCCACATGTTTACACCATAATCCCTTTCTGCTAATTGGTAACCTCTAATGTATAAGGAGGCACCCTTGAGGCCTTATGGTGAGCCAATACGTTTACTATTCATAGTAACCCAGATAGGGTATGTTGAAATGTTTAACCATGTTTATGCCAAAAATACACCATAGTTTGTTTAAATTTATTATATCTGAAGACATCGCATTTCATGCATATACACACATGATAATCTAAGACACCAAGGCTGGATACAAGTATGTGTTATACCTTATACTTTTACAGCCCAAACATAAATGTATAGTAAAACTGATAGCCATCATAGCCTGGATAGGGATGAACCCTATACCATAAGACATTATATCATATTATACACCTATAGAAACTATGGTAGAAGGGTGAGTGGGGGAAATAGAGAAGTCAACCATGTGTTCCCTCTCCATCTTGGATGTTTGAGAAAACACACCCAAAATCATTTGGGTATTAGTTTCCCTACTGATGCGGGTGGGGTCACATATCAAATAATATCATTTAATTTATATCCCACACAACCAAACTAATAGAAACTATATATCCTTAGACTCATCTTCCATTATCACCACCCGTGACCTTCATCTAACACTAAAAAGGTCTAACACTCAAAAAAACACAAGCATCATGTTCTATATTAACGAATTGATTTTATATTAATTAGTATCTTTTTATTTTAATTTAAAAAATTAATACCTTAATCCTTTATGATTTTGGATTAATCACTATAAATATCTTGGTTATATTATCATGTATGTCATCATCTATGGACACTGTGAACTGTTGCAACCAGTTACAGAACTCCCCTCATATATGTAACTTGAAATAAAGACCATACTTCTTGGGTTCTATCTAATAATGATTCAGGATCCCTAAATAGAACGTGAGGGTATTTTATATGATATTTAACTACCCATTTGACTCACCCCTTACATGATATATTTTCTTTTTGGGTAAAGACTCAGGAAAAAGATCATGTGGGCAGGGTTCCTAGAGTGGAAAACATTATGTGTAATAACATTGGATGATGGATTCATCCCTGAGTGGACCTTATTACTTTAATTGAGAAAATAGAGGAATAAATATGGTTATTACAAAGTATAATTTCTTATATATCTATGATGTGTGGAATAGAGTTACGTCTACTACTACAACTCTTTAAAAACATATAAAAATAGAGTTCATAGGATTTGTTTCATCCTACCCATCTGATCAACCCATGGTTTTATCATCTTCCATAGAAATCCCTAGACTTACATCTGGTTCTACACTTGATGAAGTCATGATCTATTCCCACTGATCGATTCATCATTTCCTTACATGATTAAATCCATATTCACATGATATTATAAAAATATGTGATCTCCATTAAAAATGATATAACAAGATTATGCGAGTATGGAATACACACATAGCTTCTGTGAGTAATGGGAATGGATATTTCGGGAATAATTACTACACACATTTGATCAATAATTCACTTCACAGTTTATGTGGAAACTACACAAATGAACATCCACCTAAAATGAGACATGATTGCAAGCTACCTTGCATATAATGTTCGATTGAAATATAGTGGTTGGATCAGATGTGCACAATACATTGAATTTAAATCTTTCATAAGAACATAGTTTCATACATATTTCAACACATCGATCTACTATAAAAGACGCATGCAGCTTCCATGAGTGTGGACTATACAAGGACCTTCCATGTGTGAGGACCTTATATGAAAGTAATTGTTCTTTAGTGAATACTGTGAGGTAATAGATATCCCATGAGATTTATGCATGAAACAACTTCTACGATCAAGCCAGGTGTACCATCATTTATGTATAGAATCAACTGATCATTTAAGATTACTCATTACATGAGTTTTCCAATGAAATTTAGCCTTAGTTTACATAGTAAGGAAATATTATAAACATGAATGTGACATATTCCATTGTTTATTTTTAGTATGTTGAGTTTTGATGTCAATATGGATCAAGATAGAAATCTATAAAATTGATGAAACACATTTTATAAATGGTTACGATTGAGATTATCACACATGCATGATGTTGTACTTTTATGCATATGAGAAAAATGATAATTATGAAGGCCATATTATTTTCAGGTCATTCTAAGGGAACACTATGCATTCATGAATGAATCCTTCATATGAGGTTGATTTAATGTGTGAGATAAATTATGAATGAATTTAATAGGCATATATAATTTTATGAGTAGTTATATATATAATTTATGCATATAAAATATGAGAATATTTTTGAATAATATGTATGGGTATTTTGGTAAATATGTGAAGAAAATATAATTTAGGTTGACGATTAATATCATGAATGTCAAAACACAAATGATGAATATAATCAATGTTTTAAGATTCTATTATATCGAGCTTTCAATGAAATTTTATCACAATGCATTGATTTTGATTCCAGTAGAATTATATGAGGAGAAATTATAGGACGTTAAACATGAATTAATATCCTTAATTAATGAGGAAATAATTTGGATTCATTTACCAAATTAAAAATAAGTATAATCAACTTCTCCAAATAATTTTAAAAAATGTGAATTAACATACATGATATTATTGTATATATATTTATACAGGCATGATAGAGAAGATAACGAGAGAATCCTTTGATGTAGAGACTATTCTATAAACTCTATACATTTGATGAAGTGAGTAACTAATAAAAATATATATATAAGAGATTAAAGAATTTTATTAGGATTCATGAGTCTATAGAGAGGATCTACTTTTGCATTAAAGGAAGATGAAGACACCCAGATCATTCAAGAATCTGGAATTGATGATGTTTGAGTACAAAAAAACTTGTTCCAAATAACAATTGAAGATATTAAATAATTACATGAGAAAGAGAGATCAAACATGCTCATGAAAGAAGATTTCTTTAAATAAGGGAGAATTTTTAATATTGGATGAATATATAAGAAAAAGAGATTATATCTGTGGCATAAAACAAGCTTCTAAATAGGCTAAAGGAATGGTTTTATAACCATTTTAGAAAAAGGTGTGTGGTTTTTTATTATAACAAACTAAGTAATAAGAGTTTTTGTGATGGGGAGGATAACAATACACACCAGGAGGATAGACTACCGGGGAGTATAACCAGTTATTATTGAATACAAGTTATTAGGGGTTTGTAACCTATCATAGTTATGTGGAATCATGATCCACTGTAATTGATAATATGATTATAGAGGAGAATGCATATTAGGGTGTATAGAAACTTGGGAAAGACTAGAATTTTTGTATAAACCTTATAAAGATGATGTGGAAAATTCTTTCTTATTACTACTATACATGAAGGTGACTAACTAAAAATTAAATTTTTTATTATCAAAACACTTTTGATGAAAAAGTGAGAAACTGTAAGATCCAAATATTACAACCAGATCAAACCATGAAAGAGGAAAACTCAGATCAAGAATATAGAATCTACCCCTTCCAAGCAATTACATTGTGATGACAGGCATTCACCATACCATTACCGCTCACCTAGCTATCATGTTCAAGGATACCCGAGCCTGGTACTAATGGAAGAGTCATACCCTCTCAAACTTCCAAATCTGAATGGCATGCGACAATGAAAGATTCATTCTCTGTGCCTCATCTGAAGCAGATCCATGTAGTGTGATGGTTGAAAACATAATCAATTTCTAAGAAAATAAACGAAAGAATCAATCTAGAAACCACCACAAAACTTTTCAAAATACAAATCAAAGCTTGACACACCCAAACATTAAAGCAATTTCTCACAACATATTCATCCAAAAGTATAGACAACCAAAAATAAATATTGAGTAGAACATAAGCAATGTCGGAAGATCATCCAATATATGTACAGAATAAACCTTCACTATTGACGAAACCCGAAATCCAAATCACAACAGACATCCAATGAAAACCCCATCAAAGGTAACCACACCTCCTTCACTAAGAAATATTCCTGGAAAACCAATATCATATCCAAATCAAAAACCACAGATTCACTTGAAACCAATAGCTTATTAAAAAAAAAAAAACAAAACACAAACTACAAAATCAACCAACCAGCATCCAAAATCAAAATGGGAAGGAAAGAAATAGAGATCAAGAAACCATCACCAAACTAATCCTTGGGATCTATAAGTTCTATCATATAATAGGTTCCCTATTACCACACAAAGTATTTCACTAATTATTTTTAATAGATTTAATGATGTTCATAATTTAGGATGTTTTGAGCTGACTCAGATGGAGAAAAAGTAAGATACTCCAATTATTATAGATCTGGAATATCTTTTATAACATAGATATATAGAAATAAAAGAGTGGAAAAGAAGCTAAAGAATATTATAAAAGTAAATAGAGATATATCACTGATTGAAGGTGATATGAGTGGTAAAATATATGATAATTTTGTTGATTATGATTCTAATAATATATATTCTTCATGTTGTTTTCATGATGTATCAATTAATGATATTCACTCTATGATTAAAGACCATCTGAGGAAATTTACTAATGTAATGGTCCGGAGCTCTCCGGTCCATTACTTTGTGAAAATGTGGTGATAGAGGTGTTCCGAGGAGTCAAGGTGACTTGGTGTGCATTTGGGTGGACTTTTAAGGAATTTTAAAGGGTAATAGCTTTCGTACGGTTGGTGCACGGTGTGCCTAAACCGTGTGGCCAAACCGTGCAAGGTTGGGTTTTGAGGCAGTGGCTAACGCACGGTTAGTGCACAATTTGTCTAACTGTGCAGACTAACTGTGCAAGGAGTGTTTGTCGAGGAAGAAGCTAACGCACGATTAGCACACGATTTGTTAAACCGTGTGGACTAACCATGCAGGAACTTAAAGTTAGATCCTAAAATTGTGGATCTAACTCGTTTTTCCTTTAATCACCTCGTCTAAGCCCCTAAGCATCCATAACTTGGGATTACCCTTCCTAGGAGGAGGAAAAATCTCTCCCAAGCATTTTGGAGTCGATCTGGAGGCTTCTATTCACGAATCGAAGCCGGTTTCTTGAGGTATGTGATCGTTCTATCTTGGTTTCTTAGATCTACTCCTTCTCTTCTCTCGGTTTCTTAGTTCTACACCCGTTATAGGTAGATTTAAGCGTGTGAATGTCGAATATGATGAGCTTTGGTCAGGGTTGTGTTAGGATAGGAGATCTAAGGTGGATTCGTGGAGAATCGACCTGGTTCCTTGGGTGTCCTTTGACCGTTGTGTTTTTCCTCGAAAATAGTTGATGTAGGGGATTCGTGGCTTCTCTAATTGTTCATGTGCAATCATATAGTTAACATGATTTAGCCCTTTGGATCATAATGTAATTGACCTAATTAAATACCTAAACCGGATTAAAAGAATTGGTTTGATCGCATGTTGTTCCTTTGTACCATGATAACAGTTCACCTTCTGATTTACTAGATATTGTGATATCTTCACCTTGCTTGTTAGCATGTTGCTCTTGATGAAATTGGTAAAGAACGTAAAGCCTGAATTAATTGATAATTAATTGGATAAAGATAAAGAGGCATGTAAATGAATCCAGTTGTTGTTTTTTTGGATGTTGTTCCAAATTGATGTTAATCAAAGTGATGCTGATGTACGTGATTAACTTAGTTGGTTGGTAAACCTGAAATCTATTGGTGCTTATTGTTGAGGCTAGATGCCTTGTTAAGGGGCCAAGATCCCAATTTGTTTTGATGTTTTTTTCCTACTGCTTGTGTAGTGATGTGACCCTGGTGGGGTGTTGTGATATGTGGAGGTAGGGAGGCCTTGTGGTTGTGGTAGTGGATGGTGCCTAGAGTGGCGAGATGCATCAGTTTATGCATGTGGGTGTCAGGGAGGACACTAGGGATGATGGTATGGGGTGGATGTTATGGCTGGATGTTTGGTGGTTTGATTGGTTGTTTATCTACTTTACCTTTCCCCACTGCTCAAGGTAGCGGGTCTTTCATACCCTCCTTCCGAAGGAGGAAAAGACACGCAGGGTATTCCACGTGCTTTCCGTGTTTAGCCCCTCGAGGGAGGATGGGTCTACGCTCTTTCTATAGGCGGCAAAGACTCGACGGGTATTAAATCTACTCACAGTGTTGATCCCCTTGTGTTTAGTATCATAGGTTTTTTTTCTAGAATTTATGGGAATATGGGAAATCAATTCTATAATGAATGTTTGAATAAATGATGTTAACCTATGGGGTTGTAGTTTGTTGGAACTTAATGATGAGGTTGAGATCTTTTGAAGGAACATGGAATTTTGAATGTGATTCCCATGAAGTTTAATGTGGTTGTGTTCATGGTTAACTATGGTTGGAATAATTAATTAACTTATAGTGGAACTGATAAAAAGGGAATGAAGTAACCTAATAAGGCTCTTTAATTGTTTGTGTGATTATAGGATACCTAGTTTTGGAAGTGGCAGCTCGGAGTCCGTGAGACGTTAGCTGCAGTGGTGTCTAAGACTAGGTTATTCCCATAGTGTGGTTGTGAGTTATATATTTGGTACCTTTTTTGTTTTTATATGCTACTCCACCCTATCAGTTAGGGAAACTGGCACTCCAGGGATTCTAAGCCCTGGGGGGGTGTTTTCCCCAACATTCTAATGGGAGGGTGAATGGATGACTACCCCCTTTGACCACTCTCACTTCTCTTGGTAGATACTTGTGCCTTGAGTCATAATGGTTAGTTTCCCCATATATATGTGTAGAGGGATATAATGGCTTGTGGTTATTCACACACACATATTCTAGATATTTTATCCTATGGACTACTATATGTGTAACGTGTATAGGCTGTGATGACTTGAGGATCCTTAGTCGACGTATGGGCTATAATGGATTGATATATAATACCCGACATATGATACACGTTATGCGGGCTGTGGTGGCTCTCAAAAACTACCTGGTTACTTTTGGTTGTGAGGATGGTGTGGTACTTAGCCCAGGTGTCTTTGGGCCAGCCTTTGTGGTGCACGTGGTGCAGATTGTGGAGCTTGGCCCAGGTGTATATGGGATAGCCTTTGGAGAGATATTCACATGACGTATGTCGTTGGGGAAAGCGGAAAACCAATGGGGAAGTAGTAGCAAGGTACCCTTGATATTCATTACTATATTATATATTCTTGTATGTGTTACTTGGTGAGAGTAGCCATGGTGAGGTTGGGAACATTGTATACCTATTTAGGTGACGAGTTAGTTTCACTGTTGTTCACTGTGATTTTGCATGCTTTCTTTACCTTTGCACGAGAGGCTTCAGGGAGGATCCTACTAAGTATACTGTTATACTCACCCTATGTATATATAAACATTTTTTCAGGTCACTTGAAGTAGGTTGGAGATCAGGCTGGTTACTACTTGCTTGTGGTTGCAGGAGCTGTTCGTGCTTGTGGTCATTGCAGATTTCCCTTTCAGTTGTAGTACTTTTGCATGAAATTACATATGTACTTGGGTTTTCTTTTATACTTCAGTTCTGATTTGGAGTTGGTTGGTGTCTATCTTATCTCTCTCTTCCTCATGAGTTCTCTTAGAGGTTAATGCCTCCCATTTGTGTGTTTATTATACCCTTGGTGATAGTTGCCAACCCGGGGCCTACTGGAGGCGGGACTCAGGGGTCATTGTCTCCCTTTTCAAATTGAAGATCATTTGAAACCAGGATCACATCACAATTTTTCTTTCATGAAGACTTTTCTTTTCTGAAGAAGAAGATCCATCTATAATCAATTACTACTAAAATTTTTAAGTTCAACTCGAACCCTCAACAATTCAAATACTTTTGCCTTTTTGGTATTTTGAATACTCAAACTCAGTTGTGGTGGAGTATCAGCTTCTTGTACTAAGATGTGGATAACCAGTTCCCTGTAAAAGAAAAATATGGCTCTATTTAGCCTTGATTGTGAATTTATAAACTACCTTCACTCAAATGTGGATTTGAAGGTCTAGTGATAAGAGGACCTATCTAGTGAAATTCACTAATCTTGTAGAGAGAGTGTTGATGGAGTGGACTAGGGGATATTTTTACCCCAAACCACTATAAAACTTTTGTTTTCATTATTTGTTTTTATCTTCTGCTCATATTTTAAACTGAAGAAAACACTGCATATTAACATAAATAAAAAAAGAAGAAAAAATATAGAATATGTGATTTTTATCTAAATGACACAATTCACCCCACTCTTGTGTTATCTTGGTATTATTCAGACCTAACAATTGGTATCAAATGTGAACTAATTTTATAAATCTATAGAAATAATATGGAGAATAATTTCTATAGAAAAGAGGTGGAAATGAAAGATCTAAAATAAGGAATTTCTATGATTTATGCTCCTCACTTTATTGGTGAAAACTATGGATGCCATAAATATCATATGATCATTTATCTAAAGAATCTTAGCTTCAATGTTTATTCAAGTATCATCACTCCCTATGTGATTCCAAAAAAACTAGAGACTTGGGATATTGAAACAGAGGAGAAATATGACATCATGTCAAAGGCAATGAATGATTTTATCTATGTTCTTGGTCCTGATGAATGAAATTGAATATCACAGTGCCCTACTGCTAATGAAATGTGGTAGACCATAACTGTTGCATATGTAGGAATGGATAACATCAGATAGATGAGTTATACTATTATAAAACTAATTTTTAACACATTTATAATGTTTGGTAGTGAAGGAATCACACAGATGAATGGATGGTTAACAAATATTTTAAACAGTATTACTACCTTGACAGATCCCATCAATCTATCAGACCAAGCATTGAAATTACTTAGAGTACTACCCTAAAAATGGAATGGAATATCTTTAGCTATCTGATAATCATCACCTATCAAGAACATTACTATGAAATAACTAATTGGAACATTGTTGATGTATGAATATGAAATGAAAGATGAAGTTGAATATCGCAATATTATTGTAAAAAATGGAAAATAATCATCTTAATGTGACATCTTTGAAGCATGAAAAAAAGTCAAAACAAGATTTAAAAACAAAAAAATCAGACTCCTCTAATTCTGAAATAGAATTGTCTTAGCTAGGTAGAATGTTTAGAAAATTATATAAGAATAAAAGAGGATTCAAAAAATTATTCAAGAAGGATGCGAAAGAACCAAGTGATTTAAGATGTTATGAATTAAGAAAAGTGAGTCACATCAAACCTGATTTCCCTCAATTAAAAGATGAAATAAAGAGTAAAAAAGGCTATATCATAAAAACTATAGATTATAAGAATAAAGGAAAAATGGAAATGAGATCTATGTAGAGTGTATTTGAAGACTCCAGAAGATCCTTAAAATATAATTCAAAGAAATAGCCACAAAATTTAAAATCCAATATTTACGTTACAGTAAAGGAATAATAATTGGTACAAACTTTTTATTCTTACACCTCTAACTCTAGTAGTTTTTTAAGTATTGAATTGATGACTTATTGTTCTACACTAGAAGAGAAATATGATTCTTTAATAAAGAAACGTAAATAATTACAAAATATACATAATTTTAATTTAGGAGAAAGATTCACTATGCTAAATCAATATTAGGATCTAATTGAAAAATTTAACTCATCCACATCATACTTTGTTGATCATAAAAAATTCACAAAAGAATTACAGGATGAATCATAATTATATAAATGGTGTTCTCTTGTTTTTTAAAAAATGATAAAATACTCTAAGTGATATTGTTGGAATGAGTGTTATTTAAAGAGAAAATTTGGTATTATAAAGAAAGGATGAAAAATCAAAATTATACAAAATATATTTTTATCCCAATTTAGAAAATTCCACCTGTTAGTTTTTTGGAATAAAATTCCATTATAATAACAATTGTTACTTGAGAAATACTAAAATCAGTGTTATTAAAAAGGCCTTTATTTTGAAAAATATTTCTAAAGCTAATAATTCAAATTTTGGAAGGATATGAAAAATCTGGATTCCCAGCTCATTGTTCACTAACACTGTTGGACCAAAGGAAATATGGGTACCAAAACATATAAATATTTAATTTATTTTGCAGGAAAAAGACCACATGAACAAAATGTCTATATAGTATATGGACAACAGATGTTCTAGACACATGATTGATAACTTATAAAATTTTCATACATTGAATGAAATTATTGGAGGTACAGTCACTTTTTGGTGAAAATGAAAAATGAAAGATCATTGGAGTAGTAATAATTGGAGATATAAAGACTATCATAATAAACAATGTACTGTATTTCAAAGGGTTAATGAACAACCTGATAATTATTTCTCAAATTTATGATGATGGATTTTATGTTGATTTTTCTAATAACTCCTGAACTATATTCAAATATAATCTACTTAAATATAGAGAACCAAGAACTAACAATGCTTATACATTGAATAAAAATTCCTTGTGTAAATAGAAATTTAATTGTTTGAATTCTAAGAAAAGTGGGTCATGGATTTTTCATTGAACACATAAACATTGAAATATATATTCCTTAAATAAATTATCAAAGAAACTTATATTTTTTGATTTTCTTATTCTTTAGTTTGAAAATGATAGATTATGTGATGCATGTCTAATTGGAAAATAGCACAAATCTTCTTTCACATCTATTATCAAAATGTCTATATCTAAACCTTTAAAACTTATCCATATGGTTTTTTTTATTTCATATATAGTAGTATGTTTTTCTAGTAAATTATATGTTTATGTTTTACTTGATGATTTTTCTAGATTTACTTCGATTTATGTTTGAAAAATCCAAAGATAATTATTCATTGTTTATGAAAGATTTTACAAAATTATTCCAAATGAAAAAGATTTAAAAATAATTTCATTAAGAAGTGATCATGGTGAAGAATTTGAGAATCATGAATTTAATTATTTTTCTCAAACATGGGCATTAAATACACCATCTCTACCCCAAGAACACCTCAAAAAAAATGGAATTATTGAAAGAAGAAATATAACTATTCAAGAAATGGAAAGGAATGTGTGGAATGAATATTTTCTTCCTACATACATATGTGTAGATGCTCTAAGCACATCATGTTATATCATGAATATTGTTTTAATAAGACCTATTATTAAAAATAAATCCTCTAAAAATTGGAATAAATGAAAAGCTAACATAAAATGCTTTAACATATTAGGATTTAAGGTATATATCTTTCATATGAAGGAAAAACCTAGTAATTTCAATCCAATAGATGATGAAGGAATATTTTTAGGATATTATACTACTTTTAAGGCCTATAGTTTGTTTAATAAAAAGTTAAGGATTGTTGAAGAATCATTTCATGTGATGTTTGATGAAACTGACACTTTCATTAAAGAGAAAGATCAAACATAAGAAATTACCAATTCATTTGACAACATGAGACTTGAATTGCCTAAATTAGATTTTGGAAATGATATAAATAAAATCCAGTCCTATTCAGAAGAACCTGAAACTGGAGAACCTGAAAGTGTCTTACTGAGATAGTTTATAACCCTAAATAACTATCCATTAGAAACTATTATAGAAGACCTACATCCAAGAATTAGAAATAAAAAAATTTAGGAAACCTAGTTAAATTTTATGCCTTTACATCATAGTTAGAACATAAATCAATTGAAGAAGATTTAGAAGATGAGATTTTTATGTGAGAAATAATAGATGAACTCCACCAATTTAGAAGAAATAAAGTTTTGGATTTAGTGAAAGATCATCAGATTGTCCAGTAATAAGGACTAAGTGGATCATTAGAAATAAACCAGATGAATAAGGGATCATAACTAGGAAAAACTATAGATTAGTAAAAAAAGGATATAATTAAGAAGAAGGTATATATCATGATGAAACATTTTGAACTTTAGCTATATTAGAATCCATTATAATTCTCTAAGAATATTCATTTCATATAAACTTCAAATTAAATCATATGGATGTTAAATTTATATTTTTAAAAATATATTTAATGAAGGAATTGTATGTAGAATAACCCCCATGTTTTGAAAACCCTCATAAACCAAATTCTAATTTTAAACTTACCAAAGAAATTTATGGCCTTAAATAATAACCTAGATCATGGTATAAAAGATTGATCTTTTTTTACTGGAAAATGAATTTTTTGTAGGATTAGTAGATCTTACTATTTTTAAGAAAAGTGTTTGTTCTTATATTTTATTAGTCAAAATATATGTTGATGATGTTATCTTCATTTAAAAAAACATTTCATGATTTTTTAAATATAATGCAAAAAATATTTTGAAATGAGTATGATGGGATAACTAAATTTATTTTTAGGGTTTCAGATTTATCAAAACTAGTATAGAAATGTTTTAAGTAAAAGTAAATATTTTATTGATTTATTGAAAATTTTGGACTTGAAAATAGCATGACTTACACAAGTCTTGTGTATACCAATATAAAACTTGATTTGGATGAAACTGGAAAACCAGTTGACAATAGGTTATATACATATATGATTTTAGTTTATTATATCTTACTACTAGAAGACCAGAGATTATGTTTTATGTTTTTTTATGTGCTAGATTTCAGTCAAATCCAAAATAATACCATCTTACTACTGTAAAAATAATTTTTAGATATTTAAAATGAATTATTTTTAAACCCCTTATTAACCCCAAAACTTATAATTTAAATTTAATTTCATATACAGATGATTGTTTTGAAGGTTTTAGATTAGATAGAAAAATAACCTAAGGAGCATGTCACTTTTTAGGAAAATATTTAGTATCATGTTTGAGTAAAAAACAACACTCAGTTTCCTTGTCAATTGATAAGACAAAATACGCTTCTGCTAGCATTGGTTGTGCACAAGTGTTGTGGATGAAAAGTAGTCTACTGGAAATTAGACTAAATTATAAAAATATACCTATATTATTTGATAATAAAAGTTCTATAAATATTTCAAAAAACAATATAAGTCATTATAGGTATAATAATATAGATATAAGGCGTCAATTTTATGGGATCATATTCTTCAAAAGAATATATCCTTTGAATTTGTAGAAACCGAATATGAATTTTCTAATATTTTTACTAAACCACTTCCCACTATATGTTTTGATTTTATTATGTGGTGTTAGGTTTGTTTAATTTTAAATATGTGTTTATCCATTTATTTGGGTTAAATTTTTTATTGTCTTTATTAATTTTTAATACACATTAATTTCATTATAAAATTAATATTTCATTTATTTACTTTAATAAATTTTTATTATTTTTAGTTTTAATAATTTATTTTCAAAAAATAAAATTTAATTATTGCCCTATGTAATTGACATGAGAAACAAAACCATGTCATCCTTCATCAGAAAACCCATCAACATTCCATACCCTTTTATTTTTGAATTGTGTCACGTTTGAGATCCCTTGTCTTTCATCCAAACCCTAAAATCTAAAAACCATCAATCTTCAGATTCTTATAAGTGATGAAGACTAGGAAAAAAGATGACGGTGAATCAAGAAATATGAAGTGTCAATGTATCACCTTCAGAAATATTAATCAAGGAAAAGTTCATTATTTTTAATGGTTCTATGAAACAACCCTCATGCTCAAGAAAAATATTTCCTTTCATGGTTTGGAATTTCTTTTCAATGGGAAGAATATAGATTTTCTTTAGTAAATAGAAATTATATAGTTTTATAGCAATGTTTTTTTAGTTTTGGTGAAATAGAAGATACAATATCTTATCAAATGAAATATAATGATTTTTTGATTTCCTCAATAGAAATTTCTCATATTTTGAAATTTCTTCTAGAAGAAATGTTCTGTTTTGATCTTCAATCAATTGGAAATCAAGATCATAAATCTGAAGATATTATGCCATTTCTGTTTGGATAAATAAATATTAGGATTGTTTTTTGTAAAGGATATTTAGGAAAACCAAAATGTCTTAGTAAATTTTATTCAAACTGCTATTTCTCCTAGAGTTGCTGAGATGGATAATATTTTTTACCCAGACATGTATATCTTGTTTATGTTCATTAGTGACATAAAGTTTAACTTTTCTAGATATAAACTAAGATATCTGAGTTATTCATTCCATTCAGAGGTAGGGATTCTATTATATACTTATGGACGGATAATTTCTCTCATTGTTTTAGGAAAAATTTGATTTTTGTTTTTTATTCTAAAGTCAAAATTCAACACAACAATGTCTAGAATGCTAGTACTCTAAAAATATTGGTTTCTTTAGGGGTACAAAAAAGGTTATCTAATGCCTTTTGGTTTGGATGACCAATAAAATTATTTATCTTTCACTCTTGGGGAGAATGAAAACCTTAAGTCTTTAAGAAATAATGATTTTGTAAAATCTAGAATTGAAGGTATCACTCAGCCTAAAAATATAAAGCTTTGATATGATGATACAGATCATTCTAAAGAAGACTCAGAAGATGGAAATTATGAGGAACTTTTCTTAAGACCAAGGATTAGATAAGAACCCCAGTCTAAAGAACCAGTGTTAGGATCTAGATATGCAACTAATTTAGTGCATTTGGATGATCTAGATCAGCGAAAGTCCAACAATTAGAAAGTAATTCTCAAGAGCTTCAGGTTTTTCATCAACCAGATCAATAGTAAGAAACTACTCAAGAATATAAAAATGTTCAGAAATAGATAACAGAGACCCTTGAAATCATTGAAATTCAGGCTGCCTCTACTATGGGTCAATCTTTGGAAATAACTACATCGGTTTCTGGAGAAAGTACTGAGGTCCATGATCATATGTACTTTTATTTTGAGAAGTGTTTTGATAAATATTTACCTTTTTTGGAAGTGGTTTCTCAGTAATAGAATTTAGATGAAGGAAAATCTCATTCCAAGTCAAATATTATAGGATAACTAGTTATAATGATTAATAAAGTGTATAAGGATAACTCCATAATAAGTTAATAGATGGAAGAATCAAGGAAATATTTATAATATTTGATAAATCAATCTATTCCAATGATAGAATTAGATTATATTTCTACCCATCTTCAAGAGCTCAGAGAAACTTTTGTGTCAAAAAGGAATTTTGATGCATTTAGTAGAGATGTATTGGACTTGTTTGAGAAGCTGAAATCCAATTATATTTATAAAAATCATTTTTCATGTTTGAAATGGTACTTGGGAAGTAAATTCACTTCAATTAAAGGAGATATCATTCAATCAATATCTTCTTCCTCTGCACCTCTAACATCACCATATTTGATCAAGTTATTTCAAGCCATCACATCAGTAATGGTTGATATGAATGAAAGGATTCAAAATAATTAGTTTAATAATCAAATGCTATCAGTTTTGTTGGATAATCAGATATATCTTTTTGATAAACTGACATCAAGTGAACCCAACATCATGCTACTACTTAATAAGTTCAGTGATAACCTATCTTAGTTTTCTCATACATAGGATAATTTTCATGACTTTTTGAAAGTCAATATCATGTAAAGCTTGAAAGTAATCAAGATTCATGAATTTTGAAAAGTAATTTGGCATACACTATTTTATAAATGGTACAAGCTCGTATGGTAGAATTCAAAGGATTTTTTCAAGCGGCTCAGGCTTCACTAGAACCAACACTAGAAACTACACCTGACCAAAATATTTCATCTTCTACTAGACCTTCTATTTAAACCCTTTACTAAATTCCTAAAATATCTTGTATTTATATAGTTTTTATAATAATATTTCCATTGTTTTATTATATTATATTATTCTATTTTATATTTTATTTTATGTTTATCTCAACCACCAAAACCCATGTATTATTTATCAAAACTGTACAATATAAGTTTTCATTTATTGTTCTATGAAAAATTAAAATTTTTTTATACCTTTTTCTTATAATTTATTTTTTGTATCATAAAAAGTGGGAGAAAATTGGGTAAAAGAAACATCCAAACTCAATATTCAAAATATTTTTTTAAATCAAAATAGTTCTGTGAAA
The DNA here is from genome assembly GCA_963277665.1 of Viscum album. Classification (NCBI taxonomy): domain Eukaryota; kingdom Viridiplantae; phylum Streptophyta; class Magnoliopsida; order Santalales; family Viscaceae; genus Viscum; species Viscum album. The sequence goes on from OY728125.1 coordinate 230,909,272, forward strand.
TTGAAATTTTGTCTTCATAAAACATAAAATTATTTCTTTAGTGTTTAAAAAATATTATAAATTATTTTATGGGTTTTGTGATAATAAAAAATGGGAGATTGTTTGGCATGTATTTTCTCAACAATAATCTATAAATCTTATTGATTTTGATGCTCACAAATACCCCAGTTTGTTTTACTAATGATATTACTTTATATGTATTTCTAGAATTTAATATTCTTTGAAATCTTTATTATGGAATTAAATTCAATCTTTTAATTCACAAGGAATATTAATTAAAGCATTTGGAATGCATTTTAATGTTTTATAGAAACATAGTTTATTCCCTACATTGTTAAATTTAACATAAGGAACGAAATATATGCTTAGAACAACACATAAGGAATAAAACCTATGTTCAAAATAGTATGTATGGATCATCAACCCAACATTTTCATAAAATTATGGTTAAAGAACATTATGTTTGGGTGGAACCTAATGATTGTTAATATGAGAAAGTATGGATAAGAAACCCTATGTTAGTATGAAACCCTACATTTAAAAAACAAATTTATACTTATCAACCTTAAATTTATGATCATCCTTAGGTTTTCAACCTTACATTCCAAGAATGAACAGTATGGAGTTAAACCCTATGTTTGGTATTATGTCATTTTATGATGGAATCCTACATTTTACTATTCAACACCTGAAGTTTAAATCTATGATTCTATTCGATATTTCTGCAAGGATCATGATAGATTTAAATATCTAATAAATGCTCATTAATGACTGATCCTAAGCTTATTTTGATTGATTCAAAGAAATGTATTCATGATAGAAAATCACTCATGTTTTAAAGAGAACTTATGACTCCCCTATTTATTTTGTACTTAAATATTATTGTTCTATTACAAAATTTTATTGGATCTGGGAAACTGATGCTATCAGACTACTCTATATGTTCTATCCCAATTTCTTTTGAATAATACATGGATACACACACATATTTGACTGTATTATTGTGAATATATTTTTCAGTACTTATACATCATGTGATCGACTCTATTATTATCTGAATAGGATACACTTTGAAGCTTCTACATATTTCAACCACATACTACTTTTGAGTACTACTTCTATTTATTACAATTCAAATTAAAGATCATTTACAACCAGTATCCCTTCAAAGTTATTCTTTCATGAAGACTTTTCACTTCTGAATAAGGAGATCCATCTACTGTCAATTGCTTCTGCAATCATGATGTTCAACCCGAACCATCAAAAAAATCAAATTCTTTTCATTTATTAGAGTTTCGACTGCTGAGATTCAGTCTTGGTGGAGTATTAGCTTATTTTACTAATATATGGATAAAGTGTTCCATGTAAAATAACAATAAGGCTCTTTTTAGCCTTTATTATAAAGGTGTTAACTACCTGCACTCAGTTATGGATTTTAAGTTCATGTGATAATATGACCTTTCTAATGAAATTCCCCAAGGTTGCAGAGAGACCATTTGTAGAGTGGACTATAGGATCATTGTGCCCCAAAACCCTATAAAATTGATGTGTTCATTATTTCTATTTATCCTATTCTCATATTCCAAATTTTAGAAAACACTACATATCTGCATAAAACAATAAAAAAGTCAAAATCCTAAACTGGTGAAGTTTACCAAAAATACACATTTCACCCCCCCCCCTCTTGTGTTATCTTATTAATATTTCAACCTAACACATAATGCATTAATACTAAAATAATTAAAACAAAAATATCTATGAGATAATAACATAGGAATAAGACAAGACATTGTGGAATAAATATGACTATAGAAAATCATTTCCTTAGTAGTCAAGGATTACTACTGAGACAATCATAGTGGTTGTGTTCCCAAATAGAGCTAATATTTTCCTCATCATTTATATGTATTTATATTATTTAAATCTTTCTAATTTATAATTTTGAGTATATATGTAACAATTTTGGAATAATGGTGTGGTTTGAGATAACGTGTGAAATTTTCTTAATTCTGCAATTTTAACAGATTTTAATCAAAAGAGAATTTTGGGCATAATTATTAAAATATTATTCTACATTGAGGGATTATTTTTTTATGATTATGTGGTTAATCTTATTCCACATTTAATTCTAGATAAACATCTAATTTAACCATATTGAGCCTCAAAAAATAGTCAAGTTGACATGTTGTTCAAGCAAACAACGTGGACCCCACCTACATAACGAAATAATAACATGGGCTACACACCTTCAATCGAGGTGATTCCACCTGGATATCAAAGAGGACTCAATGTTACGTTTTCCCATTAAATTTAATAGAGTTTTTTATCCATTAATTTTTCTAGTAAACAAAATCAATAGAATAATGATTATTAAAATCATGGATAGAAAAAGTCACCCTCAGTAAAAAAAATACATAGCTCTTATATACGGTGGTAAATTATCCAGATATTTTTTGAGTAAAAGAAAAGGTCATCAATAAATAATTTTTATGAAGGATATAATTCTTGATCCATTCATTTAATGTGAATAAAATGCAAAAACTATTTGAGGATTGATTCTAGCCTATAAAAATAGAGGATCTCCTCCTTCGAAAATCATCTCATTCAATCCCATTCCATCCAAGGATAGTAGCAAATCCCTAATTTTTTATCTTCATTTGTTTTTTTCTTTATTATTTTAGTTTTCAATTTTGATTTAGATATATAACAAATTCATGCATTGTTTTTATTTTTTATCCATGTTCTTCACCCTTACTTTTAATCCATTATTCTTCTTATTTTCTTTTCTTTCTCATTCCATCATGACCACTTAGCATAAAAAATGAGGGTCAAGCCCAAGGCTTGGCCCATGGGAGGTATGTGGAAACTTCATTTATTTTGTACTTAAATTCATATGTTTTATTAATTTTGTGATGATAAAGAGTGACATGCACGGGTGTGGTGATCATCCACCGTGAAACTGAACTCAAAATCATTTATATTATTTTATTAAATATTTACCCACCCTTCTACTAAATACAAGATCTTTAAAAGATGGGTTTAAGAAATTTAGTGTATGAAATTTCATAATATAGAGCTAGGTATTATAATATGTAACACTCTCAATTGAAGTGTAGAATTAACCTTTATTATAGGAGGAGTTGGAATTAAGATAGAAAAATAACTTCTATATTTTACAGCACTAAATAAAAGAATAGTAATTCATGATTGGTATATCAAAATTGAATTATCAAAATTAATTTAAACACCGACAAGGAGAATGATTGAACCCAAAAACTAAAACTTGAAGTCCATGTTCTTTCTTTATTAATTACATTTTCTCATTGTGTGTTAGTTTTATCTTTTATTTAAATTAAAATCCACTACCTTCCCAGGGTAAGTAAATATAACCAAAAAGAATTATTTTTTGTTAATTATATTAAGTGATTGAAAAACTGAGAATGATCCTCATGTGAGATGACCCTGGTCAGTATATGTGACACATTAGGAAAACATAAAAATACGCTTTTGTCACACCCTATGCCTAGCATACGTCAAAAACATCATCTTTTTTGGGGAGCTAGTCAGTTATTTACTTTGATTTTTGTACTTAAACTTTTTATATAGATTTCTGTTACTTATTTATTAAACATTAAAAAATTATTCTTCCACGATGTTGTCATGCGAACATTTCCACAATACATGGAATGATTACTCAAAGGCAATGGAAGAAGAAACTGACTAAACTGATGAGTTCATCCAAAGAAGGGTTGATGCTCATATAATAATGGTCTAGAAGAATAAAAGAGGCATAGAAACATGGATCTCACCAAAATATTTGATGTCCATTGCTGATAATATCTAAACTAGCGTACAAAGATTCAAGGGAAAGAAGGAAGTGTTACTGTTTTCCCCGATTTCACTAATGACATCCAATATATTGAGGCCAAAGTTAGAGAATATCACTGCACAATCCATTTTAGGAACCCGATTAAGGATGACCATGTTGAGATAGAGTGGATTCATGATGATGAAGACTTACCTACTGAGCTACTTGTGGGATATCAACAAGATCAAGATGAAGTCTGGAATGAGTATGAGGAACAGCATGATCTCCCTTATACCTATAAATATGAAGATACAGTACCATTTAATGTCAATATAACCATGGAAGATGAGGAAGCCACATCAATGATTCAATTTGAAGAAAGGATAGAAGATCTCAACGATATACTTTTATCCGATACTACTCATATTCAATATCCACTTATCAATGAGATGTGATTGAACCAAACCCAATTACAGGAGCTGATCTTTTCTTGTACTCTATCTCTTATAATTTCAATCAATATCATTTGAGTATCACTCATTATGGTTTTGAATTTTCATATTTGTTAAATCCATACTTTTACTTAGAGGAAGATAAAGCAACAACACCAACACCAATCAAGGAACATGTGGAGATCCATGATTTTAGTGAACATACATTTGTGGAATACTATAAACAAATCCATGTAGGTGATCCTGAGGAAACTAAGATTGAGGCTGATCAAACTAAAAAAGGGGAATTCTGATATAAATTCTTCATGTTAAAATTATATCAAATTAAAAATAAATTCTATCCATACTTTTGAAATTAAAAATCATATAGTCCATGTTGAGCCAGCATTGTAATAGAAGAAGGTTTCAAAAGTTTCATCCAAGAATGTTGATGATTCATACTTTATATTGTTCCTACTATCTAACTAGACCTCATTATGAAGTGGAGGGGGGTGGGGTGGGGGGTTCTTGTGTACTATATCCATGGACCATTCTTCACCCAGAAGGATGAAGCACAGGATGGGAAGATCCACATGTTGTGGTTCAAATAAAACAATCATCACCCACCATCTGATTTTGGATAACTACTTGTACTGCCCTCTTGAGGTAGTAAAAGCCAAGGTCCCACTTGGGGGATCATTCCAAGATTTATCTTTACTTTATTTCTAGTAAATTAATTTTCAATCTTAGTAATTTAGATTTCAGTTTTAGTATTAGGAAGTAGTTATGAAATCATCCCACTCCCCTTGTATTTTTGAGCTCTACTGACATGATCCTTATGCTTAATTGAGTTGTTTTCTTTTATAGGTTCATGATAGAATGAGGAATCCATGGCTAGTGAAGAATAATTATTGAGAATAATGAGAAAGTTATTTCACCTTTTAATTATTATCTTATAATCTCCATACATTTTTATCAATAAAAGTGATCATTAAGGAGAAAATTGATGGCCCACACTTGAATTCACGATTTACTTGTCCAATATAAGAGATATGATTTTCATAGGAATCCAGTGATTCCCTGTTTTAGTTTTCAATGTCAATGAAATTGAATGAGTATAATATAAAATTGATGGTTTAAAATAAAGTATAAATATTGTAATGATGACTCATTTATTGAATGAATTTATAAATTAATGTAATTAAAATTCCCCAACCATTTTTCATGATTAGATTTTTTGAAATTCATGTGAATTGATTTATTATTATTAAACATGCCTTGAGTGATTATCCCAAATTATATGTACAATTACTTGGAGGATTTCTAGACCATGTACTTTTAGTTTATTTTTTGATGATATTTCTTGAGTGATATTGGGGAATATTACATGCTCAAACTTGTATTGAAGCTTTTCTAATATACTTATGGGAAAAAAACATTTAATTTTTTTTAGGAATATTATTAAAATCCCTTATCCATAAATACAAAATTTACCTCAATCTTTCATTATCCCATGGAGACCATGATTGAGATTTATTGGGGTGATCCATGTTTCAAACCATTTTTTCCATTCCTTATCTACTCTGGGTATTTGCATGATATTTTATTATTGAAGTATGGGGTAAAGGGAATCATGCTGGAAGGGGTGATTAATATTGAAAGTAATCAGTGTGGTGTGCTATTTTGGATAAATAGAAAGGTCATTAGATTCATTCATACTACTATTTATTATTTTCCACTATTAAATAAAAAATAGAAAATGAAAAAACAATAAAAATTGAAATAAATATGGGTTGTGATTTGGGAAATCCAAAAATAACCACTAAAATAATAATTCTTTTTATCATATGTGGGGTGATGGATGTTACGTTTTTTTCATGAGAAACATTATAAAATATGAAGAAAAAAAATATTTTGAAAAACATTCAACATGGTGCACAAATCATTCATTATGCATAATTTGACCATGAACTTACTTTGAGTTTGGGGGAAGTGGTAGTTACAACTTTGAAGGGTAGAACATCATTAAAATTTTTGATACCATGCATTGTAATTTATAGAAATCCCTCATCCTTGAGCCTTAATTTTTAAATCCTCACATCCTACCAATCTTAAGCGTTAGTGTAATTTGAACCTTTTTTTGAAAAGTACTAATGATTTTATGTATATTTTGTCTTTAAAAAACGGATAAAGTAGTTCATCTAAAATACTATGCATAAGGAGCATGTTCACATGATATGAACATAACTCTACCTAAATTGTATCATTAGAGGTAAGATAAAAAAATCAAGGGATATTAATCACGACTTGGCATGTTTAATAATAATGAATTGAGAAGCTATAATCAATGAAAGGGGAAGTTACATAATTTTTCAAAGGGGGAAAGTAAAGTAGATAAATTTATTTTATTTCTAAAAAATGAGAAATTAAATCTATATTTAATTTGGATTTTTGAATGTTTTATTTTACATTGAAAATTGTTTGATTTTACTACTTTGGAATTTTAATATAGGTAATATTGCTATCCTCTGAATTCCATATTGAGATTTTATGCTTGAGGGAAGTAATGGTCTAGGTATCGAGGGAATTGATAGAGAAAATATGTTCATCATCTTTTATATGTATTTAAATTATTTTAATCTTCATAAAATGTTCTTTTGAACATATTTTGATCAATTTTGGATTAATGGTGTGTTTTGAGCTGAATTGTGAAAATTACTTAACTTTGGAATTTTAATAGACTTTAATCACAAAGGTGTTTTGGGAATAATTATTACAATATTTTTAGAAATTGACTGATTAATTTTTTATAGTATTACTTAATTAATTTTCTTCAACATTGTACTCTAGATAAAGAGTTGATTCGACCATCTTAATCCCCTAAAAACAATCAATTTTCCATGTTGTTTGGGCAGACAACGTGGGCCCCACCTCCATAATGGAAGAAGGAGCTAGGATACACACCTCTGATCAAGGTGATTTAACATGTATATAAAAGAGTACTCAATAGATCATTCACTATTTAAATTCCATGTAGTTTTTCATCCATTAAGGTGGCTCACAAATGAAATCAATTGAAGGATGATTCCTTGAAATCTTGGGTAGAAAATGTCATAGTTAATAAAATAATGCATAACTCCTACATATAGTGGTCAATTATACTATACTTTTGATTTTGAATGTAAACTAAATCTATCACCAACTTTTATAAAGAATAAAAGGCATGATCCTTCCATTTAATGGGATAAAAATGCACAAACTTATCGAGGATAGATTTGTGCCTATAAAAGGATGATATCTCCTCCTTCCCAAATTATCTCATTCAATCCCATTATATTAGAGGCCATCTATAAATCTCCCTATTTTATTATTCATTTATTTGATTTATTTATTTTTTATTTTAGTTTTTAATTGTAATTTATATTTATAATAAATGCATGAATTATTTTTATTTTTGTACCAGTATTCTTCACCCTTATTTTTCTTACACTCTTCTTATTCTTTTCTTTTATTTCTCATTCCAACTAGACCTATTACCCACAAAAAATGAGGGGATAACCAATGTCTTGGAATGGGGGAGGTTTGTGGAAATTCCATTTATTCTTATCTTAAATTCATAAGTTTTATTAAGATTGTAATGAGAAAGAGTGAAGTGCACGGGTGTGGAAATCATCCATCGTGAAACTGAACTCAAACTAACTTCTATTCATTTATTAAACATTTTTCATCTCTTATGATAGATACAAGCTCTTCATACAATGGATTTGAACCATTCAGTAGATGAAATGGCATATAATGGAGCTAGGTCTTGGAAGATGTCACACTATCGATAGAGGTGTACCATTAACCGTGATTATAGGAGGATGTGGAATTAGGATTTCATAATGTATTAGATATTTCACACCACTAAATAAAATAATATTAATTAATGAGTGAGATCTAAGAATTGAATTATCAAAATTAATTTAAACACCGACAAAGAGAATGATAGAACTCGCAAACCAAGCCATAAAGGTCATGTTCTTTCATCATTAATTAAATTTGTTCATTATATGTTAGTTATATATTTTATTTCAATTAAAATCCATTAACATACTAGATTGAATAAAAAAACCAAAAATAAGTATTTCAGGTGAATTAGATTAAGTGAGTGAACAACTAAGAAAGCTCTCCATGTGAGACGACCCCGGTCATCCTTTGTGATGCATTAAGAAAACATAAAAATATGATTTTCCACACCCTATGGTGAGAGTTCATTATTCAATGACCAAATCCTCATAGTATTCAAGGTTTAATCCTAATACTATCATAGTTGGAATAATCCCACAATGAACTTGGATTAATCCCCATTCTAGTCTTGTTTATCTTATGAGATATCCATCTTTACCCATAGCATTGGAAGGATATATAATTTCGGGACCACCTATAACATTATTAAAAAATGCATATGTGTTCCACATGATCATAAAAAATTCATTATATCATAAGTAAATTAAAATAAAGTGATTTTATAAACTTTTCATCATGGAATAAATCACGGAAATGAAATGGGTTCCATAAAAAATACATTAATTCATCATATCCTAACCCATAGATAAGAATGTATTTAATAAATATCATTTCATTATAATTATAAATCATATGTAGAATGAATAAGGATGGTATCATTGGATAATATCCCCAGTGAATCATAAGAAACAACAAATGTTTTATTCTTTGATAAATAAAAATCCAATTAAAAAATTTAAAAATCATTCTTGAGGAAAATAACCCTTCCATTTTGAAGTCACTTATATAAAATTATAATCATTAAAAAATAATATGGAAAAAATTTTATTTTTAAAGAAAAATGGAAATACCTAAATAATTATTTAAATAATTGAGCATTCATGATGTGGGAAAATTCCATTAATTCCATATAATTTAGAAGGAATCATTCTTTTCACACTTTCTCGAAAAAGTCAAAAAGTATTTCATTTGGAAAATAAAAAGAATATTATTTTAAAATATTTATCAATATATAAAAATGTATAGAAAGGAATATAAACTTTGAAATTATTTTATTAAAAAGATTCTTGAAAACATTTTAGAGAATACATGGATATAGAATAACAGTAGTTTTTGACTGAACAGAGAAAAACATCTATGTCCCTTAAAAACATTATTTTGGTATCTTAAGTTATTAAAAAGGAGAAAATGAAATAAACAAAATTCTTTAAAAACTATCATATTATAAGAATATTCATGATATTATTGACAATTACATCAAAATATTTTGTTGTCACATCTTAATTATAAACAATCCCAATAAACAAGGAGATTGTAACATAAAACACTTATCACATGTCTGGCTTCCTTCATACATGTTAATAGCTATACTATAATAGATATATGTTTATTATACATATATTCCAGGTCAAAAAGCATATATATTGTACCATGTATTATTTACATGTAACATTTTATCACATGTTTATTAATAATTCTTTATTAAAATCACTATTCTCTGAGATAAATCCTTCATTTTTTATGTATGTTTTTGTTTATTAGTTTTATCCCTTGGAATTTTACCATGATATACTATCTCAATAATTTTTTCATTATATAAATATCATATATATTTTTTATTTTCATATTAATTTCCATCTATAAAATCAATAGATAGAAAATGAATTGCACCATTCATGGAGATGGAGGGTCGTGCTTATGAATGAATGTAATTTTAATTTTTCAAAGAAAAGAAGAAACGTAAGATAAATAATAATTAAACGTTATAGAATCATTATTATATCATATAAATCATATATATTCCTAAAAAACATCCTTATTACCATCCATTTAAAAAATAAAAAAAATAAAATCACATCGCTTCATGGAAGTTGTAGTCTAGAAGTACGCTTGAGCAACATTATCGTTTTCCAATGAATTGTATGATAATATGGTAGATGTGATATTATAATTATATAAGTATAATATTTAATAAATATTATAAATATAAATTAAATTACTTATTATATCCATATGTGATAGGGTGTGATGGAAAATGAACGACATCGATTCGCAAGGCAGTAGTCTGTTGTAATCACGATTGACAATTTCATTACCCATTTGAAGGAATAGGATATTGATAAAAGTCATTAAATTAACATAATAAAATATTATTATAGGTAATATATGTTATTTATTATTTTGTTACAGTTCAAGAATATTTTAAGGTGGTAAAAGAAGACAAAAAATGAAAACACATGGCTAAAAATTATACCACTTCTTCGGACAACCTCTTTAGTTTTTTTCTTAAAGCCTTTGTAGGATGGTTTTTACATAAAAACATGGAATATATGTCATGGTGAGGGTTATAAATAATTGATTTGGGTATGTATTTTATGAAACAAAAGGCACTTGATGTGTGGAGAGGAGAGGAGAGGGGTGTCCTTTTATAAGTGCGGGAGACGGAACATATGAAATCTTTGAAATGATTTAAATATAATAATGTATTATTCACAAAACATGGATCCAATATGGAACAGTAAAAGATATTATATGATATAGGGTAAAAATATTTATATTAAATATAATTTAGATAAGTTTTTTTGTTATTTTATCACTTTTCTCTTTAGTTTAACCCCCAATAATCATTTTTTTACCTTAATCGTGGTAATAGGTTTTTATTATTTTTACTATTAATTATGAAAAAAACTAGCTAAATTTATTAAATAATATTAATTTTTGTGATTTAAAATATATAATATATTTATCGAATTAAATTTACAAATTGGATTAATTTAATATAAAAGTAAAATCAAAAACCTAAAAAAAAGATGATTTCCTGCGAAAAAGTTTTCATAAGTATAAAACGTTTTTATATAAAAAATATAAAAAATAATTTAAATGGAAAAAATTTGATTTAAAATACTATAATTGAACTAATTTTACTTTTAAAACCATTTTAAAACAATATTTATCTTTTAAAATTCTTGAAAAAAATAATAATAATTAGTTTTTTCACTATTCATCAAAAAATTAATATTTTTAGAAAATTATCCAAATTTCACTCTAAGAAAATTTTGACATGTTGATTTCAAAAATAAATTTCATTTTTTAAAATAATATTTCTATATTTGGAAAAATAAAATAAAATGGGTGCATAAAATGTGATGAAACTGCTTTTTAGAATAATACATTTTTAAGCATCAAATTCGATTTATTGTTATCCCATGCCTAGAAAAAAAATACTAAATGAATGATAAAAAATGTATAGAATTTATAATATATACATTTCTTTAAAATCAGTAACAAATAATGATTAAATTAATTTAGTAAGATATAAACACATTGTGTGAATAAAAATAGTTTTCCATAAAAAAATTTCTTTTACATTTAAATGATTTTATTTTCATTTATAATAAATTTATAATCAATGTAATTAATTTATACATATTTAAACTATATATTTTTTATAATATAGTTAAACATATTCATACCTTCCAATTTAACTACTTAGTTAATATAATACTATATTAGGGTTCTTTTTGACTCGAGGTAGTGCGTATTCCAAGCTATCAAAGAGATTGAATTTATTTAAAAAGAAATATATCCTAAAATATCATTGTGTTACATTCTACCATAATCAGAATGAAATTATACCTTGAAATTAAATTACTTTGATACAATACAATTATTACATATTTGTCTCATCACATCCTCAGGTTCCCACATAGTTTATTTGAAATTCCGATTCCTCTAAAAAATCTTTGACATGGTGGGTAGTATTCTTTGGTAGAACTTTATCCTTATGACTTAATAATTCTACAATTATAATAATAGTAAAGATCATTCTTTAGTGATCTAACCTCTATGTCTAGCACATGTGATGGATCAATTATGGAATTCCTCAAGAGAGATACATGGAATAAATCATGAACTTAAAATATGTTTATTGGAAGCTATAAGAGATAAAAAACCATACCTACTCAATAAAGAGTATTGAAATGGACAATATTTCGATATTTCATATGTTCCATCCTTCCGAATCCCACATCCTTCTTTTATGGATAAATTCAATGAAAAAAACTTCTCACTGACTTCAAATTCCGAATCACACAGATTATTGATAGTATAACTATTTTATCATCTCCGAGTTACCACGATGTGATATTGAATGGATCAAACTTTCTCTACCATTTCATCAGCTAGATAAAGTACCAATATATTTATTTCTCTATCTTCATATAACATGTAAGTTTTACACTTCTTTACATATTGGGATTCATAATGATCCATCTAAATTCTTGAGTAAAAGCTATTATCGTATGAAAACTCAACTAGATGTTGGTATTGATCCCCAAAAACCTTTTAAATCCATCAAAAAGATCTCAAATTAAAAATCAATCTTAGGATGACAAGATGTATTAAAACTTAACGATATAACCAGATCTTGATGATGAAGTTTCCAGAATATTAATGTAAACCTCATATCTCGATTTGATATAATGGATTGTGGTACTCTGTACAACCTTACCACTATTTTAATATAAATTCTAAAAGGATAATTAAGAGAGTTGTATTTTCTGATTAAAATTAAGTGTGGGAAATTAATAATTCAATCAACGAAAACACAAATGGAATTATGTCCATTATATTTTTTGAGGAGTCTGACAAAAAAATCAATGGTTATTTTCTTTCACATTTCCATTCTCCTATGGGTAATGTTTATAAGATCCTCTTAGACTTATTTCTCTCAAAAAATACATTATAACATACCATGGATTGATATAAATACCCAAAAATATCTCTCTTCATGTTTTCCCACTATAAATATGCTTCAATGTCTCTATATGTATCTTTATTTCAGTAATGAATATATAATTATTAACTATGAACCTCATCCAACTACTTCCTCTTTAAATCTGGTTTGTATGTGACACATACACTATTCATGAACCCTAAAATTCCATAAAATCATGGTTAAACTCTGGAACATTTCTCACCATCATATACACCTCTACATATTCCTTCTATAAAACTTTAATATTCACCTATATAGATGGTTGAAGACACATTTGAGAAAGATAATATTTATCTAATTCATTCAGGATTTCAAGATCCATCCATAAAAAATATATAAATACTAGACCTTTTGGGATCCACATCATAGATAATCTTGTATTATTACTTCAACTCTAAGGATCTACTACCTTGTTTGATTTCGTAGGGTGGTAATATATTGAGAAGTCATGATATTTAATTACCTAAAACCATCTTCTCGGGAATATATTCAACTCTTTATTTATGAAAATATTCTAGAAAATTTTATGATCAGTATATATATAACATCTTTCTCCACAAATATATTCCTCCATATAATTAATAAAAATTTACCACAACAAACATAAAATCATGATTTGGGTAATTCTTATTATGAACTTTCAATTATCATGTGGTATAAGATATCACCATATCATTTAGTATGACAACACATCTTAGCCACTTCTTTGATCCATCATTAAAGATCACAAACCCTTATCCACTGATGGAAAACGTAAGAACATGTATATAGACTAACCTTCTCATTAATTCCTGGAAATTTCCCTAACATTCATCTATCCAAATGAACTTGGATTCCATCGGTGTAAACTTGGTGAGTGGGTTAGAATACAATGAAAATTTCTCAATAAAACACTGATAATATCCACCCAAACCAACCAAAACTATGATCAGAGCCACAATTTTTAGTTTGGGTCTATTTTAAATAACTTCTATCTTTGACAGATCCACTGATATACAATCTCTTGAGAATATATAACCCAGAAATGTTGGTATTTTAGTCAAAAATAACACTTTGTAAATTTCACATATAGCTTCAGCTTCCTCAGGGAATTCAGTTCAATCCTCAAGTTAACTTCATGCACTTCCTTTCTCATTGAATATATAAGAATGTAATCTATAATAGCTAACAAAAACAGATCAAGGTAATCTCTAAAGAATCAATTCATTAAATCTGTGAATATGTCTACGACATTAATAAAAAAATGGAATCACTATAGATTCATAGTAGCCATACCTTATATGGAATTTTTCTTGGGTATAACCTTATTATTGGCCCTCAATTGATGTTATCCAGAATAATAATCAATCTTGGAAAAGTATTGTTCTTCATGTTGTTGATCAAAGAATTCATTAATATGGGTTACATGATATGTAATCTTCATAGTTATCTTGTTATGTTCTTGATAATAAATACAAAGTCGCATTGATCTATATTTCTTCTTAACAAAAATAATGGGATCACCCAAAGGTGATGAACTTGGATGAATGAATATATTATTAATATTCTTCTATAGTTTCTTCCTCAATTATTACAACTCAATCAGGTCTATTATATTTAGTGCCTTTAAAATATGAGTATCACCACGAATGAGTTATATTGAGAAATCCAATTCACAATTCAGTGGAACATTGAGAAAATATTCCATAAATACATTTAAAAATACCACATAATAAGAATATTATTGATGTTTATTTTCTCCCCAACCAACTGAGATAAACACCCCTTTTTAAAATTAATCAAGACCCATAAAATGGATGTGATTTCCATTGTAATCTCATATTTATAATTTAACTAATAAAAAATCATAGGTTAGTTTCAAATATAATATGTGACTTCCCTTCCTTTTAAATTGATGTTGGATTTATGAAGAGAAATTTAATCCAAGATTAAGATAACATCAAATTCAACCACAGGTATAATAACAAGATTTATAGGAATTATATTCCAAAAAAAAATATCAATCATAGAAAAATAATGTATTTGAGATGTGGTCATCATACCATTGGTTTTTTCAATACTAATTTAGCATATAATTATTGGGGTGGAATTTTGATCCCCTTGGAAAAGTTTTTATATATAAAAGAGTAGGTATACCCAAATAAAAATAAGATATTATAAATTATAGAGTGGATGGTAAGTATTCCTTTCACCACATAATTATCATACCCCTCATCAGAAATAGTTATTCCATAAGATTTACCTTTTTCTCTTAGATTATAAAGATTCTGACATCAATCATCATCATTAACACTCATATTTTATAACTGGTCAGTATAATAATACTACTACTATCATTTGAAAAACTATAGTGTGCATTTTTTATTTTATAGTGATTTATCTCTATTCACAAAATTTTATAACTTCTTCCAATAAAATTTGAATTTGATTTCCCAATGAACTTCATCTCTACACTTCAATTATTCACCAGTCCCCTTAATAAAATATCCTCCATGTTTCCTTCCACACCACAAGAATAATAAAATAATCATATTCTTATCTCTATGGTTTTTATAGTTTCCTTTGAATTTCGTATTTTATTTCTTATAGAACCCATTAAATTTATTGGTAAATACAATATCCATTTCCACCTTTATATCACATTAGATGATTTATTAATTTATATTAAATTCCATTATGGGTAATTCCCTTCGAAGTCATGGTTTTAATCGACTAAATTATCAATCAACCTTACTTTTAGGTTGGATGAAAATACTATAATTGTAACTCACAAGTCTTGAAAGTTTTTCATCATAGTTACCAACAAATTCATTATCCTTATACTTTTCCCAAGGAATTTGTTCCTAATTTTCATATTAAGAATGTGATTAAAGTACATAATGAAAAATAATCTTTTAAACAAATCCCAATACATGGAGTTAATTTCATCATTTCTTAACAGATTGAATCATGATATGGAAACCCATGCCACACTTATCAATAATTTATTAAAATAATAAATAAGTACAATGTTTACACAAGGTAAAATGAGCTTACACCAGCTGAAAATTAACATAAAGTGGAAAAAACAAAAAGAAAAGACCCAACAAAAAATCTATCATGATGAAACAAAGTAGCTTATAAAATCCAAGAGATAACCTCCCCTTAGGAAACCTTGGAGAAGTAAAATCAAAGGTTAAACTCGAAAAGGACATTCTTTGGGGTGTTTTGTACCAAAAAAAACTGAAGTTAACAACACCATTTTTTTGAAGACTACAAATTAATCTCTCCACACCATGGAATCAGAATCAATAGGTGCTATGTCACTCCCCCATTTGAATTATTATTTGAAAACTCAATTATAATTTACATTGGAATTTTATGTGAAAACAATATCCCTATATAATTCCTTCACATTCTGGTGTGGGATTCATAGAACAATATCAAACCAATTTGAATTCATGAGAAATATTCTTTCTCTTAATCCATGGTTATGATGTGTTTTGATAGGGGAATTGAGGTAGACACAATCAAACAACATGATTGAAATCAAACAACATGATATCAATCAGTCCTGAAAAGAAAATATAGGCATTAATCAAGGCTGAATGCCAAGTGTGAAATCATAAAAATAAAAATATAAATGAACTCATTGACATGAAATTTCTTAAAAATTAAATTAAGATTATATCTAAATTTCCTCAACCAAATTGATGACCATTTTCATTCTGATTTGGAGGTAAAGTTATACGTTGATTTTCCCTTTTTTTACCTTTGGAAAAAATCATCTTGCTAATCCATCCAAGATTACAATTCTTCTAACACCTCATCAAACTGATATGCATCCCTCACATCTAGGTTATATTTTTTACTAGATTTGTTGTCACTCGAACGATTTTCATCAGATGATGTGGAAGGAATTTCAACAACCTTAGGCTAATGGGAAATATTTTTTTATAGTCATAGAGTCATTAATAGATCTAGTAAAGATTGTGCTTTCGAGATTAGAGTAATCTCTATGTCTCTAAGTCTTCTTAGGGTTTGGAGTAATTAAACCTTACAAATCAATAAATGATTTTATACCTTTATTAGTATTAGATTTCAAGAATACATCCTCAGTCAGACATGCATGACCATATACATCATGTGAAGATTCAGTAGAATCAGAATGGACAGTTTTAATCTCCTCTTTATAGTAATCATGGGATTTATTAGGGTCCTTATAATCTCCCACAAGTATGAGTGAATCAGTGGAAGCATCAAATGTTGTGTGAGTAGAAAAAACAAAATCTGAGTGGTTATTAGTCTCTATTGAATAGCTCTCATATTTCCCAATTTGACCTTTGTGAAAATCTTGAGTATTATTCTTAACATATTTTTCATTATCATCCTTTTGTCCTCTAATAAGATCCTGAGTTCTAGAAGGTATAAAAACAACTATTTGACTTTTTTTTGTATTCTCTCAGGTCAATCCTTTGTTTTTCTTTTTCAACCCAAGTCAATTTACATGATAGAGGATATAGTACCCTAATTCAACAGTCATTCAATGATTAACCTAGATTTGGCTTGCACTGCAGTACTCATACAGGTTCTCATATGTTACTTTCTAAAAGAATATAAAACTACCATTATGAATCCATATTTTTGATGGGAGGTCTTGCAAAATTTCAATATCAGTACAAACTATAGCGATCAAGGTTCATGAAAGACTATTCATTGAGAAGCCTAAATTTAAGGGATTACCAATGAGACTATAGATTGGAAACAATGTAGCATGTTTAAACAAATGAAGCAGTAACCCAAAGGAAGCTATGCCAGATTAGAACATTAGGTGACTTGGCGAAAGGGTCAAAATCTAGATTTTATTTTTCATAACATTCACGGATTAGCCGTCTAAGGACCATGACCGTCTCTTTCAAAGTCTATAATACTCTTCCTCTAAAGAGAATCAAAAAATGACATTGTAGGAATTATGTGAGCTGATATAGAACCCCATAAAACCAATTGCATTGATAAATTTCCATAAAAAATTCAAATATGGTCTATGCTTAATAAATTTCCAAACAAGAACAATGTGTAAATCCAAATAGAGGAGGTTTACGTCATCCAATTAAAAAGAAATCACTTGATTTCCTTTGTGTCAAAAAAGCGTTGTTTTAGTGAAAGAATTAGAGTATATAAAAATATATGTGTTAGGTAGAGTAGTTTTGATTAGTGGACCCACTAAAATATGGTGGATGTTACCTCATGAAGGCCTCAATTGAACATTATTCCCTCCATTCCTTGTTTGGATGCTTAGTCTGATTCAATACTTGAGAAATTTCTGTAACCATGACAACATGATTTTTCATTTTAGATCCTATAACAATTGTTTTCTAGAGAGTAAAATCATTGCATTTTCTTTCACATTCAGCATTAACATAGTTTCGTTGGGTTCAATCCATTGACTAAAACAAAAAAACAGTGTGGGAAACAATAATTATAGTGTTTAACTACATAATCACAAAACATAATTTATAAGATGTCTAAATCTAGAAAACTTATTTTCAATCTATGAAAAATTATGTTTAATAGATGTTATTAATGATCGTCATATATTTATATCTATAATGTTGGATCATAAATAAAATGTAAATTAACCTAAAAATATCCCCTAGGATTGTCAAACCAAGTGTATAGTAAGATAATATTAACCATGCACTAGAATTATGGACAAGATATAATCAAATAAATCTTATTAGGTTTATTACCCCATGATGAATCTATTAGAAAAAAACATCGACTTATAGTATCCAATCACTTGTTTTTTTATAGGATGACCTCACTCCTTTATTTACCATAACATAGTACGTTTTCATATACTTAGGACTATTGTAAGGGTTATTAATAATTTTTTTCATTCTAGTTTCCAAATGTTAAGTAAAAATTACTCGGATACCAACTGTAGTGACCCATAAATTTTTTATACAGATATGACATCTTAATATATTAATATTATTTACATAGCATAAACACCCATTCTATAATAGTATAGGTCAAGTTCCTTTGGAAATGTGGATTTATAGCCAACAATTTTATAAGTGAAATAAATTAGCCCCACTATGTCCTTCATAACTATCATCCTTCTTAGAAAAATCATATATAATACCTTTTTTCATTACTTTTGGAAATTAAAAATATGATATGGTGATCTCTGATGCTCAAGAAGTTTAAATAACAGAGAAATCAACGATCATTTAAATATAACATGAAAAAAAGTGTATGAGTACATGAGTATAACATTTTAAAACTCTACCCTACATATCATATATCATAATATTGAGTCATGAAATAAATATTGGATGTTCATAAGACATGAATCAAAAATGAATCAATGAAAATAATACGTAAGATCATAATATATGAATAATAAAAGAGTTTGTGTAATAAAAATAAGAATAGAAAATCATTTACTTATAAGACAAGGCTTACATTCATTACTATCATAGTAGATCTTGTTCAACCCCCAAACTATTGTAGTAGTCAAGGTTCACTCCCCTGACGATCATTGTGGATAGATTCTCTTACTGAACTGGGTTCACTCCCCATTCCAATCATGTTTATGTCATGATATATCTATCATTACCCAATGGAATGGAGGGATAAATAATTATAATCCCATAAATAACATAATGAAAATTTTATTTATGTTCCCCATAATATCATAAAACATTAGTCATATAATAACCTAGAGAAAAAAGGATTTCATTAAAATTTCATCATGGAATAACCTATGGAAAAGAAACTGGATTCATAAAAATTTCATCAATTCATCATAGTATAATCTGTAGAAAAGGAAAGGGATTCGTAAATATCTTGACACAATAATAATAAACCATCCATAGAAATAATAATGATGGTATCATTGGATCATATACCCATTAAATCATAATAAACATCAAAGTATTTTTCCATTAATGAATAGAAATGCAATAAAAATATCATTAAAACCTTCTTGAGGAAAATAACATTTCCTTTTTGAAATCACTTATTTAAAATATAAAAATATAAAAAAAGTTTATTTAATTTTTTTTAAAAGGACTATAGAAATTTTATAATTCAACATTAATTTATTGAGCGGGTATAATGTGGAAAAGTTTTTTCATTTCATATAAGTTAAATGAAAACATTCTTTTCACACTTTTGTAAAAAATTCCAAAAGTACCACATTTGTAAAAATAAATGAGATTTCATTTAAATAATTTTATAATAAGTAAAACATGGAAAACAATAATTTTAAAATTTATAAGAGAGTATTAAAACCATTTTTTTAGTATTTTAAAAAAACATGGATGTAGAAGAAAAAGAGTTTTCGACCAAAGAGGGAAATAAAGTCAGTTCTCCTTAAAAGCATTCTTCTTATCTATAAGGCTAGTAAAGAGATTAAAATAATAAAAAAAATGAATTATATTGATATAAATTGTGTATAATAAAAATTTATGTGATTTTTGTGAGTTATTTCATAAAATTTAATCATCCTAACTTAATCATAAACAATCTCGATCAATAATGAAATTATAACAAAAAACCCTTACCTTGGGTTTGGCTTCCTTCATACATGTTCCAACCTCATGGTTAATAAATAAAGGTTTATTATAAATCTATTAAAGAACCAAAATCAGATATATCATGCCATATATTATTTCCTTATAACATTTTATCTTCTGTTTACTAATAATTTATTATGAAATTAATTATCTCAAGTGGTTATTGCTTAGTTTTTCTTGTATGTTTTTGTTCAATATTTTTAATCCTTCTACTTTGAACATGGTTGAATAATATAATTAATTTTTAACATGGTATAAATATAATTTTTATTCATTATATAAAAATTTATATTCATTTATAAAATTTATATATAGAAAAGTGACTTGCATCTTAATGGAGATGGTATATCATATGAATGAATATACGTCGTATTTATTTTTTAAAGGATGCAACAAAAGAAATTTAAATAATAATTAACCATAAAATAATAATTAATAGATCACATAAATAATATATATTCCTCAAATTTAACTATATTAAAATCCCTGAATTATTGAAATGAAAAAATAATCACATTGCTTCAAGGAGATAGTAGTCTACACATTTTCATGACCAATGTTATCATTTTCCAACTAACTATAATATATCAAAGTATATTTGATATTATAATTAAATAAGTATAATTATGTCATAAATATAGTATATATATATATATATTTCAAATCCATCATTTTATCCATCCTTCATACATAGTTATGGAAAAAAATTACATCGGTTCGTGAGGCGGGATTCCGTCGTACACACGAATGATTGTTTCGTTTCCCATTTGATGGAAGAGAAGATTAATATAGGTTATTACATTTACATAATAACATCTTAGTATATGTACGATAATTTTTTTATTTCATAATTACTTAATAATATTTTAATGATTTTTAATAATAAATAAAATGAAGATGCATGGTTAAATATTATACATCTTCTTTGGAAAACCTCTCTAGGTTTATACCTAAATTATTACTCGTAATTTTTTATGATCAAATCATGGAGTCTAGGTAATGGTTAGGGATTTAAGGATGTTATTTTGGTAGGTATTTTCTAAAACTAAAATCTATTTTTGTTTGGATATAAGATTATAGTGGGTGTCCTTTTATAAGTGGGTGAGACGTCAAACTTGGAATTTTTGAAAAGAATAAAATATATCAACATATTGTTCAAACAAAATGGATTCAAAATGGACCATCCCATATTATTGGATTATATTAGGTATCAGTAGATCCATAAAATATAATTTATAAAAGTTTTTAGGATTTTTTAGTCATTATCTCTTTAGATTAACCCTTGTTGAACTTGTTTTATCCTTAATTATAGAGACTTATTTTTAATCCTCCAAATCCGTTTTTATTATTATTTTAAAAATAGAAAGTTTGAAGAAAAGGTGGGAACCAAGTAAAAAAACACCATGACACATATCCAAAACTTAAAACATTCCACATATTCAAAATTTGAAATGATATTCAAGGCCATGGGAAAACTCACATTTGTGACAGATCCTGGAAATCACGTCATTTCTTTGAGGAAAGCATGTGTCACTATCGTCATCATCATCTCCCATTGTCATCATCACATCAACACCAAAAAATCCGAACTTCATTGTCATAAAAATAACCACTAGAATCACCATATCACCAGCTAGAACACCCCCTTCTTCACCGTTGACCATCACTGCCAGAGCTGAGAATCAGAGCAAACAGAACTTGGATGTCCACCCATCGCCACCACTACATTCTTAACACCAACGTAAAACTCCAACATCAACACCAAAAAACCATCATAATCTAACAACACAAACCTATTAACCTTCAATAATGAAAAATGGTTTCCTAAGGAAAAGATTTTCTTCATTATAAATGGGTTTTATATCAAAATTAAACATAAAATTAATTAAAACTGCATTAATTGAATTAATAATAATATAATTGATCTAATTTTTATTCTAAAACTTTTTTCAAGCCTAATTTATATTTATAAATTATTTAAACAAAAATATATTTTTTAATAGAAATCAGTACTTTTCACTCTTCATTGAAAAAATAATATTTTCAAGAAATTCTCAAATAACTAAGTCAAAGATAATTATTACATATTGATTTGAAAAAATTAAGTACATTTTTAAAAATAAATTTTATTAAATAAGAAGATTTTATTTGAAAACTAATTTTGAAAAGGGTGACAAAAAACAACTTTTAAAAAAATATAGTTTTTAGGCATAAAACTGGATTTATTATAATTCCATGGCTATAAAAAAAGATACGAAATGAATTATATAATCTTTTATTGAATATATATTATATAAAAATTGAATTAAAATTATTCCCCATTAGTGATTAATTTAATTTATTAAGATAAAACACATTGTGTGCCTTAAAACATTTTTCATAAAAAAATTATTTTACTTTCAAATGGATTTTTTAATTTCTAAACAATTGATGATCGGAGAATTTATTTTAAACATGTATAACCATATAATTTTATTAATTTTTTTATTCTTCTTATTACCCACCAATTTAACAGCATGGTTAATGGTATACTATATTACGGTTCATTTAGACTCGAGTTTTCGTATATCAAAAGTTGTTAAAGAGATTAAATTTATTTAAAAATAAATATATAACAAAATATTTTTCTGTCACACTCAAAACAAAATGAAAAATATAAGGGGAAATAATTCCCACATTAAACTGATATATTTTCCCAATATTAAGAATAATTGAAATTGTTTTTTTACAAGAAACATGTATATGAAATTATATTTATTGAAGATTTACATGCAATTGAAAAGGGGAATAAAATATCAAGGGATATAAAAAATGATCAAATACATATTAAAATAAAAATGAATTAAATAAGTTATTATTATTTACAAAAATCAAGAAACTTTTATGAAGAAAAAATTAATATTTTAAATAATTATTAGAAAGAGAGGTTGATATTTTTTAAGGATTAAGGAACAATCTCATCCCAAAGTTTCAAGAGATAAATATCAAACTGAAAAATATGGGAGAATAAATACTAGGAACCTTAAAATCTATTATAAAAATGAATGTTTTTAAAAAATTATATGATGTGAGTGTTCCTTTAGAGATGAATATGAATTGTGGATCAAATATTTTGATTTCATCTGAAGATGCAATCATCGCATGATCTTTAAAGAATGTATCCAATAACCTAGAAAATATATTATATACAAATTTTATCTCACTAACTAGTATTAGTTCAAAAACTTTTTTTGGAAAAATATTTATGGTGACAACTTCTAAAAAATACTCCAACTCATCAGTGGTGGATGTGAGAAAATGTATATAGGTTTTTCCACAAGAAGTGTCCAAAAGGGTGGTGGATCCACTCAAAAATAAAAAGGTGAATAACCTATGAAATATGTACAAATTTTACATGAAAATAAGATAAAAACTTTCATTGGTTTTTTCTAGTTTTTTTATATTTTAATGGAAATAACTATATTTATTTCCTAAAATTTAAATTGTAAAAATCATAAAAATCCACAATAAATAGGGATAAAAGCAAAAGAGATAAGATAACATGCTTGAAAAAAATCATAAGAATAGATAGAAACATGAGTATTCCTTATGGGGAAAAAAAAGAAAAAAACTAAATAAAATTCAAATTAAAAATAAAAAAGTAATGAAATATTTAAATCTAGAAATTTTGATAAATATTGTGGTTTCTGTCAATTATGTGGTGAATTTGGTCACGCTCAATGAAACTGCATTGATATTTCACCTAAATAGTAGGAGCTATTTTTAAATATATGGAATTCCCATGAAATTTTATATTATCAATTTAAAATTGTTGAAAAGAAGGATTAACAGAAAGTGAAGGTTGATATTGGATGTAATGGATATCCTAGGACGATTATATCTCAACCTTAGTGTTACTTATGAGAAACCAAGAGGTCCATCCTTATTCTCTTTTATCTCATGTGCTTCGAGCTGACAATATTGGAATTGAAGGATATATTTAAGGCTATCAAATAGAAAATATCAACAATTCAACCCTTGTGACTCTATTCAATACCATCAAAATAAGGTAGGATATTATATCCCTTAAGGGGGAGAAACCCTGAGGTTTGGTTGCCCTTTTTAAGACAGAAAACAAACAGTGCATGTGGAATCAGTAGAATGCTTGGAAAACAGGGTGAATAAGGTATCTGATCAAACTTTCATCCATTTTAAATTATATAAAATTCACTTATTAAAGGGTATCATTGGTTTATAAAAAGATTATACAAATGGGGAGTTTTTTTCTTTGTACTTGAACTTTTAAATGAGTTTGTTGAGATGTGTGCATGATAAAATATATTTCTTGATAAAAGTATTTTATACATTCCCTATTTTAAAAATGATTACTTTTTGGGATGGTATCATGTTCATATAAATTTATTATTAGAAAATAAAACAATATATATTTCACTATTTTTTTATATAGGGAGATGATACTTAGAATATGAGTAACCAAACTAAAGGATCTGTACTAATAGAACCATGTGGTATTATTATTCACTCAAAACAATTGAAAGAGTTTGAGTGCCATGAAATAAAAAATGAAGAGATGAGGAAACCATTATATTAACCTTCATATTGTTTCAATAAGTGTGAAAAAAAATAATCTATTTGAACAAATATTTTGGTATTGGGTATTTAGGGTATTTCTAAAAAATAAAAGGGGGTATTGAACTTTCCATAAAATAAAATAATTTTTTATCAATGTGTATTAATACGTGTTTAAGGGAGGTGATGACAAAAATGATTTGTATTTCAATCTTGAAAAATCATCCATGTAAGTATATAAGTTGATTTAGGTGTTGTTATAGTGAATATACATTGGTTTTCATGCTTTATAATGCATCCATGTAGTTCCATAAGTTGATTGAAGTGTTTTCATAATTAATGAAAATGGTTTTTGAGGTTTCTATCTTGAATAAATTATTATTATAATTACAAGACTAAATTTTATTTTATCTAGTTATTTTAAATCTATTAATTATTCTTAATGAAATGTGCTAATACATTTTGAAGAAAAAATGTTCTCTACTTCAGGGAGATTATTTATGAAGGCTTCTATATAGTTATTTCTGGAAGAATATTGAAAAATAATGCCATGAAATATTTTATTATTTAATGATAATATTATTTATGACATTTATTGATATGTATATTAAAATGGAATTGTATTTTAGTCTTAATAAAGCATCTATATAAGTCAATAAGTTGATACAGGCGTTTCCATGACTAATGAAAATAACTTTTCAGGCTAGTAGCTTGAAGAAATTATTTGGAGAAGTATGCTAAATTTCATTTTATTTTATGATTATTGAACCATTCCTAATTCATTAAATACATTTTCTAAATGTGATTTAAGAGAGAACATTGTTCAATTATTGGAAAATATTTATATATAAGTCAATGTTGTAATTGCATGAAGAAAATTTGAAGAAGGCCACAAAATATTTTATTATTTTATGAGGAGATTATTGGGGAGATTTATTGAGCGGTCCATGAAAAATATTTTATTTTTCGTGAATAAATTTAATAATATGAGATAATATTGGAATTATAAGAATAGTTTACTAACTTATTTTAGTAAAAAATTGGATAAACACTAACATACCAAGGGGTAACTCTATAACTCATCAGGAAGTTTTGATCATCCATGTGGGAGCCAACATACACTACTCACCTGAGGTGGTAGGGAGGAGCCCAGTAGAGGAAATACTATGAATAAGAAAGAATTTATTGTATTCATGGAGTGCATGCATGGAGTGGAATAGGTGCCACCATATATGGGGCGCATGAAGGCAGTAAGAGAGGGTCTCTAAAAGTAGAAACAGTTACTCATATTGAGCAACTAAGTGAAGAGAGATGGTTATGAATAAGAAATAGTGATTATGTGTCTTGGATGTGGGACATAGGTTTGTATTTACTATTACCACACATTAAATAAATGTAAATAATAGAGTCTGTGTTATCTATTTTATCACAATCTTCTGATCCTCCTATGGTGGAATATTCTTCCTTTAAAACTCTACCCCAATGTTTTTTTGTGTGAAATTAAGTCATCAATCATATTCACCAATCATGTTGTGATTTCCTATAATAATCAATTCATTATTCTCCTGATATTATTCTGAGATGAGATCACAATGATAAATGTGATGATAAGCTTTAGGTAGTATGGATTTCATATGGATCTTCTATTACAAATGATCACGGATCTTATGTAATGATTGTGTTTTCACACTGAATTGACCATGTTCTTCACACTAAATGTATCACCCACAGTATTTATCTTCCACCTATCGTTCAACATGATTATATGATACCATGCATTTAATGGTCAACTGAAAGAAGGTGTTTGGATTGGTCGTGTGTAGTATATGAAAAGTGAATGTTCTCTAAGAATAGATAATCTAATACATGTTTAAAACAATAATATACTAGGAATGTCATAGATATCTTGTATAAATAAGGACCATACATGGACCTTCCATGTGTGAGGACTTTTTTTAAAGGGTATATATCTTTTATGTATACTATGAATTCATAGATATTCCATGAGATATATGCATGGAGAGTCTACCATGTTTGATCAGTGTGTTCCGATATTGAATTCAATCATGGGTTAATCATTTAAACTCAATCATTATATGAGTTTCTTCCAAAAATATAATCCTTATTAACATAATAAGGGAGTACAATAATCATGAATGTTTTATATTATCATTTATATTTTGAGGAGCATGATTCATGATATCAATAGAGATAATGATGAAAATATTGAACATTGATGAAGCTTTATTTATGAATGGAAAAGATTGATATTTTTTCAAAATCATATAGTTACATTTTCATTAATGTAAGATGAATTATAATTATGGAAACCATGGGATTTAAAGGTCATTCAAATAGAACTCGGTGCATGTATGACTTGTTGCTTTATTCGAGGTTTAGTTGCCATGAAAAATAAATGATAAATTCATGTGATCTGTATAAATGTTTTGATGCGAAATTCTATACATAATTTATGCATATAAAATATAAGGGGAATTATCAATAATTATAATAGGTATTTGGATAACTGAATTAAGATAATTTAAGTGAGTAAGACCATGCATATCATGCATTTCTATATGAATATGATTAATATATTCAAAGAGTGATGATTATATTAAGATAAAAATTTAATGAAAATATATCATGATGCATGAATTGTGATTATTGCTGCATTTTATTAGGGGAAATTTTAGGATATTAGAAAATAATTAATATCTTGAATTAATGAGGAAATAATTTTGATTCACTGACTAAATTACAAATGAGAAAAATTACCTGATTTTAAAAAAAATAATTAATACGAGTTGATATAATTGAAATTATTGTGTATATATTTTTGAATTTATGATAAATAATATAATTAATGAATACTTTGATACTGAAAATATTATGAATACTCTACATAGTTGAAGAAGTGAGAGAGCTATACACCTTTATATTTAGGATAAGGAAGAATTTGAGCTGAAGACCGGAGTCTCTAAAGGTGATCTACATTAGTATTTGAGCAATATATGGAGAATCAAATCATTCTAGAATATGGTGTGGAGAGAGTTTCAATACAAACAAAAATTTTCCAAGAACATTTTGAATATATTAAGAAGTACAAGTGAAATCATGATCTTACTAGATCGTGGAGGAAGATCAATTTAAATAATAATGAGGTCTTTCTAATACTGGATCAACACATAAGAAGAGAAGCTGGTAGTTATGGTATCTAACCAGATGATGAAGAGTCACATGGTTTGGTTGTATAAACAACCAAGGAGAATAAGTTTGGTTGTGGAATATAAACAACTAGGAAAGAATAGTTGGTGGGTTGGGGAGGATAACAAGACACAATTGGAGGATTGACTACTAGGGAGTATAACTAGTCTCTTCCTAAGACAAATGATTATGTTGTGTAACCACCCAAACTCATATGGAATCTGTATTCACTATAATTGATAATAATATTATAGATGAGAATCCTTGTTCTATGGTATAACCAACATGGTAAGGAGTGGGTTTCTAGGATGAAATTTATTAATATTGCATCTTTATTTCATTATTATTATTACAATACATGAATCTGAGTTTGAAATAAATAATTTAGTGATGAGGGAATTAATAAGTTTAAGAGATTGAATTCGATGGGAATTTGTAAAAATATTAGACCCTTAATTCACCCATATTGGTTCCTAACAAATCCTTATCCTCTATTTAAATCATCCCTATTTATTTAATTAAATTCATTTATTACTTTTTAAATTAACCAGGTAATATATAACTCGGCCTAAACATCCAAAAAAAATTCACCTACTATGCATAGAGTCAAATTACACCAATAAGTGAGACATCATTCATATAAATTATATTTTTCCATCTATACATCATGAAATAATCATGTTTGATTAAGATATATTGATTAGCACACTCCTCTATAAATTCATCTAACCACCCAATGTCATTTTCACACCATTATGCATAGGATAACCTGTCCTACCATCATAGACATTGACCATTTTTTCACCCCCATGTTCTCACCCCATTTCTCAACCTATAATCAACAATCAATATTTCCCCAAACCACCAGCCCATTGCCATCAAATCATTCCAACCAAATATGGTTATCAATTAATAACATCAAGGCTCTAAATTCATAGATTATACATACATATTGAATTTATTTTCCATAAACAAATTTAATGTGAACTAAGTCCATAGAAATAAAGAAGTCATGCCTCTCACAATTAAATATACACTCACTCACCCCTAAAAATATTTATTTAGAAAATAACTATATTAATTACCATATTGAATTAACTGATTTATTACACATTGGTCTTCATCATCAATCAACCATTAGGAAATATCTAACAATAGCAAGAAAACAATAATAATTGACACTATGAATTATTAAAATAATGTTAAAAGTTCGGTAAGAAAAGGTAATTAATATCATTCATCTCCCATTAATTACATAAATTTACCAATATTATGTTTTTATCCATTTCATGAAATTTAACATGATAAAAAAACAACCACATCAAAAATAAACTAATTTAGATAGCACACTATCTAGTAAATCAAGATGTAATAACATCATATCAAATACCATAGTGATCACAATATCTCAACCATTAATTGCATAACTCTAGTAACATGAAATATTAATTATCCATGCATGTGATAATTCTCCCATTTCAATTCTCTAATTTTTGAAATTATACAATGACTCAAAAATTTATGTAACATGTTATTTTCATATTATCAAATGATATTTACTATAAACCTTGTATTATATTGTTTCTCTATCTCTCTCTTGGATAATTTCAATACTATTAAATATTATTAATTCAACTACACATGATAATATTCTTTAGTTTATTAATTTCACTTCAATGTTATAAACAATTATAATAATAATCAATTGGAATTTAATAATTCATCCTCTAGTTAAATTGAATTTTTTTTAGAACATCAATTAATGATAATGATAGTATACTACATAAGATATTTCAGGTTTGAAAAAATAAAATCAATATTACACATGAGATCAAATTACATGTTCCTTCTAATAATTTCAAGAATAAAATTATTATCATTCAGACTGATTTAATATCAATGGAATAATTTAAACAGAAGCATGTGGTGTTAATAATTTTACTTCTTCCTTTTTTCTATATTATTTAATAATATTACGTCAGGTGATTACTCTTTAAATTTGAATCTAATTATATTTAATCACACCTATTTAAACAAATAAAAATAAAACATTCTAATTTCACACCTAGAGTAATTAAAACAGAAGTTACGTGTCCTTTAACTGGGATAATCTTAAAGATTTTATACACTAAAAAACAGAGGATTTGTAAAATAATAATCATGATCTGGAACTTATAGAGTTGAATTGAATGAATGTAGATGCATATTTAGGTAGGAATAGATAATCTTGGATTTATTAGACTTGAGAAATTGTCATGAAACTTAGAAGAAAATGACTCTCTAATTTTTAATAATAACATATACATGTTTCCAAATAGTTACTATAAAACTCAAAAAAAAATCAATTTAAATTATATTAAAACTATTTTTATTTAATATTCTTCTCTTGATCTATTTAAGGTTCTAATATCTAGGAATTTACAAAATTAAATTACCATCCTCATCACTAATTTAAAACCATTATTTTTAGTTTATGTTTCCATTTACGTTGTATAAAGCATTGAAAAATCACAACTGGATGGGTAAATTGTTTTTAAAATAAATATATACAACCTACATACGTGATGAATGAATTTCATAGGGGAAGTATAATTAAACATTATGTATTCAGAACCTTGATGTGAGCATTCCATTTTACACATAATCTTTGTAATCTCAACTAAACCTTTATGTGAGGTACTCCACTTCCTTTATGTGAGACATAAAACCATGGACTCCATTACCCATATGAGATAGAAGAATCCATCCTTATGAAAATAGTTAAAAATATGGATTACCTTCAAGAAAGATTCAGATTAACCATACATAACATTAACATAATACATCTTTACCTTTTCATGAGCCATAAATTTCATATGAAATTTATATAGCTTTGATTTCACTTACACATCACGCTCCAGCTCTTCTCTACCCATACGCAAGATACATAAAAATCTATAATGAAGACACTCTACAACCTTCACCCATGCAAATAGAATCCATACTATACATTACATGATAAATTAATACAATCCTTATATGGAACTAAAATATTCTTTTATGTATCTATATAAACATTCTACATATGGGTGAACATTAAGGTTCTGGAACTCATTAATTTTAATTGAAATAAAAAAATAAAGACTGATAAATACTATTATTTCAAAATTATATTTAAAAACTTATAATCATCCTTATAATTTCCAAATTAATTTAAAAAATTTTAGAAATAAATTCTAAAAAATTATTATTTATTTCATAATTATAAGAAACATATTTAAACAACTTATTTAAATTTATGAGATCTCTAATTAACCATCAAATATTTATAAATTTAAAAATAAATAAATGAAAAAAATTCTAGACCTTTATATGGAATAAGAATTTAAAACAAATAATAGAATCCTATGTTGTAAAAAAGCATTGAAACAAAATAAATAATTGGTGCATTTCATGATGGCCACATTGAAAAATTATTATAAAATTACATGATTAATTTTAAGAAGAACATGAAGAATAATTTGAAAATTAAAAAAATCTTAGTGATTATGATTTTGAATAAAATATTTATGATAAAAAGTATATTTGTTTTTAAGTTCAAAAAAATTTAATATGAATTTAAATTTTTTGATTAAAGTTGACTACATCGTTGTTGAATTTTTTTCTTTTATACTTGAAAGAGACTGAAATTCATGCATCAAGAATTCTTGATATAAAAAAATGACCCAAATTCTATTAATGAATAAATTTAGGATAAATAATGGGTGAATTCCAAGAGTGAATAATTTTTCAATATTGAGAAGAGCCTTTTTTTAATATTTTCCATTAACAAAAATGAAATAACATAATTTCAACCAAGTGGGTTTTAGAAACAGATTAAATAAAAAGGATGAGTAGTTGTAAACAATGAACAATTGGTGTAAAATAGGTATTCCCATATTAATTTAATTTATTTTCAATAAATACCAGGTATTATTTTTTTTAAATACTTTCTTTTTCATTCCTTGGGTACTAAGGGGGTTTGAGGATTTTTTTGGCTGACCTAATGGGGAGATAAATAGTTTGGATAATTTTCTTGATCCATCACATCATGAGGATCCTATTGTAGAATAAGTGTTTTATTGCGGATTAGGATTAATGTAATGTGATTTAAGAGTTAATATTTATTGGGGATTGTTTTTTGTACAGAGAGAATTCAGGTTATAATGTTATGAGTACTACAAATTTTTAATAAATATTCAATAAGCTAGTTTCATTGTGAATTATTTCATCGATAACATGAATGGTTTTTGGATATATCTTCCAATTATTATTTAAGTTGATTCCCATGGGTTAATCAAAGCTTTTATCCTCTGAGTTAACCTTGTGTTGTATTTATTGTGGAATGATGGAATTTTATAATAGCCTTAAGGGTTTTTTTGGTTTTAGTTTAATATCATTTAAGGATAGATTAAGTCATGAATATAGTCACTGTGTCATAAAGTATTAATTTTTGAGTTCCTTGGTTATTTATCTAAGGGTGGCATTGCACTAGAGTGTATAGTCTTTTTAAAAAGATTATCATTGTGTTAATTAGGTTGAGGCAGAAGGTCAAGGATTTCTTTGGTATTTTCTAGGGTTTAATAATTTTTTCCTAACACCATTAGCCACACTATGAACCCTCAAATTATCATTATAGAAAATAATGTTGAATTTGAGAAAAAGGTGGATCTTCATCAGGACATTATGTCATAATTATTAAATCACGTATTTCATTGATGTGAAAAAATACTTATCACACTATGTTATAGTGTATTATAGGTTTATCTATAAATCTTAGGTGCATATATAATTATTCCATCTTTAACCTTATACTATAAAACCCTAGGAGGATATGGTAGTATTTTGGATTAACCTTAGTATATTTGTTTAATCCTTGTGCCTTCACTTCCTGTAATGACTACCTGAGATTGAAGGTATCTTTCTTTTTCCTTTTTTACTCTATCCATTATTCTCCAATTATTTATTTCTAAACTGTGGATGTTTTATTCTCTCAATTTTTAGTGTTCTTTTTAAATTATCCATAGATGATACATAAAGGGATTATGTCCTTGGTATTCATGGTATCATCATGGGGTTTCATTATTAGTGTTCATTGCCCTTCATCCCATTTTCTTATCATCATTGAAGCATCATATTGAGGAAATATATTTCAAAATTATCATATTTTCTATGTATGTGTGGTATTACCATGATTTAGTTTTCGATTCATGAAGAGTGGGAATAAAAAAAATTAATGGACATAAAAAATGGAATATGGTATTTATTCACATGATATTATGATTTTACCCATGTTGTTAGCTCAAGATATTTTTTAGATAGTGTTATAATTTATTTATATGATTTTCAATGCATATTTTTTATATTTTTCATGATTAAAACTTATTAAACAACTTAATTATTGAAATATACTGGGATATGGAATAATTCATTCATTGAATTTTTCATTCTTCCTTAGATTGATTAATATTAAGGTTTTTTGTTTTAATGATATTTTATTAGTGTATAATTTCTATTATATGTTTTTTGACATATGATTTGTTTCTTACTGAATCCTACTAATAATGGATTAAATTAATTAATATGATATGAAATTTATATGTTTTGGATATATAATTGTAATTAATATTGATGTTTGACTAAGATTGGCCATTTTTTTCCAAGACTATGTGTGTTGGTTGAAGCAATACTGATAGTTCATTTAAAATTTTCAGCTCTTCATATGATTTTTCTGTTATATAGTTTGGGTATTTTATCACTTATCATGAATTGAATAAACCCCAAATATTGGTATGTTAAATATATAGGGGTTATTTCGTTCGAAAATTATTTTGTAGGTGCATTTTTGTGGCTGATGGTTGGATGGTTTAGATGACATGTAGTTGTGTCAGGGGTGTTTGATGGAGATTAAAGTGGTGTTTAGATCATATTTTTTATTTTCTAGACATTATTATCTTATTTTGTTTATTTTTTCATCATTTTATATTCATTTTGTTGAAAAATTTTCTGATAATATTTCCTTACATAAACTGTGGTGTTGTATTTCTCAATGGTAGGATTCCTATATCTTAGTTCCTTATAATCATGGAATGGAAAATGAATAATGAATTAATCATATGAAGATGGTTCTTATAGTTTCAAAGATGACATGATATATGGATTATTATTATTTATTGAAACTAATCATGGATGAATATAGTGTAGTCTATATATGTTAATAAGAATGAAAATAGAAGGATTGAGTAAATGACTAAAAGCTTATTTATTGTGGTAACTAGATGCATAGTGTAAAAAAAAATAAAACCTTAGGTTTAGATTGTAAATAGTAATATTAATCAAAAATTGATTTTGGGATATTATAAAATGGATTGTTTTTTATTAAAAAAAATTATAGGTGATGGTGATGAATCTTTTAGTTTTTTATGTGCATAAAAGATACTTAGATTCATAGTTTTTAGTTTTGAAATCTAGTTTTTCATGCAAGAAGTTATAGTTTGAGTCTTGGGATGTCTAATTTCTATTAAAAGGATTGTGATTTATAATATAAATTCGTTATTTTATATTATTTGTTACTCTACACCACCTGATCTCGATAATGAGACCGAGGACTATATTTGGCATTAGGTTTTGGGTGTTCTCCCAACATCTAGGTTGTTAGTGATAATGATAGTTGACTACTAAACCAACCCTACTTTTCCTCCCATATATAGTATAATATTTGTGTATATCCATACTATGATGGACTATGGTTATATGTTTTATACTCATATGATTTATATTAGCTCATAATCATAACATACATGTATATGTAGGATGTTGAGACTTTATATTTTAGTATTACCAATATCTATTTTATAATAGATTATTATTCTTACTTGTATAAATATACATGGTATATAATGTATTAAGGTATAGTTATTATTTATGTATGCTGTAATAGATCCTAGTATAACTATGTGATTATGAGGATGTGATGGTGATGTGGTTGTGATTTATGGTTATAATAGTGATGTGTAGTTACAAATGTGATTATATGGATGTGGTTGGGTGGTGTTTTCATATATGTGTGGTATGACTTGTGGAGGGGATAGTAGCAGCAATGCATAATAAATTATGGTTTAAGGAATCTAGTTTAGTGGGATAGTGGAATAAGTGTACCTATATTTATATATATTTGTTTTCAATGATTTGTTAATATCTTTAGTGCAATATTATGTGAGAGAACCTTGGTTAGGTTAGGAACTTAGATGACCTCATTTAGGTAACTATTGGATTTCATTGTTTGTTCACTGAGGATTTGGTATGATTCTAAAACATTTGCATGATAGGATTTGGAGAGGATCTTACTTTGTATACATGTATTCACAACTATATATATATATATAACTTTTTTTTAGTTTTGTGGGTTGCAGTTGGTGATCGATATGGGCCTTACTATATTTTTTGAGGTTGATTATGGTTTACTGGTGTTTTTGAGTCACTTATATAGGTGTTTCTCATGGTATCCCCCCTTTTAGTCATTATTTATATGATATTAAATGAATTTGGATTTTGTTACTTTTATTATGGAGTTAATTTGTGTATTGTTTAACATTTACAAAGAATTTAAAGGGTAATGCATCCAATATGTATGTGTGTTATACCCTCGTAGCTAGTGTCTACATTGTGGCCTTTTGAAATAATGATTTAGGGTTCTTTCCTATATTCATTTTTGACTGATAAGGGGTACCATTTGGGGCTGTTATGACAAGAAAAAAGAATTCCTATTTCATAAATATAATTTTTTATAATTTTTTATCAAATAAAATATATGGTATAACAAATAGATTTCAATTTATTATTGATAAATTGTGTGTTACATGAAGAATCTTACTTTGAAAAAATTAATTATTTTTTAATGAATATTATAAGGGATTAGAATAAAAACTAAAGAGGGAAATATATGAATTAAAACATTCACTATGGTCGATGTATTCTTAAGAGGATGGTTGTTTACAGTATAAGATTTTCAATAAATGTGACTAATTAATCTCTATTTCATGGAGTTGAAGATAAGAGATTTAATTTTTCTATTCTATGTTGATGACATTAATTTCTATAGTCTAAAAGAGTATATTTATTGGAATTTTAGTGAAATAATTATAGAAGATTTAATTTTTCATCATTGAGATAGATAAAATTATTTTTTGTGTTATAAATGATTCAATAGAATATTTAAATATCTCTATCAATAGAAAAATTTTGTAGAGGTTTATTAAAGATGTTTGAGATAGAATAATACAAAAATATATAAGAACCTTACACATAGGGAATGAAATTGAGTAAAGAATGGTTTTTAATAATTGTTTATAAAAGATATTTGGTAAATTATTTATAATATTAGTATATATGACAATATCCTTGGTTGACATAGTTTATACTGTGACACTTTGTGTATGACATTAAATTGATTAAAAATAATCAAATATGAATGTAGGTAAAATAATCATGAGATGTGTTAAATGAAAAATGGATTATAGACTATTTTATAGAAGAAGGTAGAATTTATTGTTTAGGGAAACTAATACTAATTAGCTTGGAAGTGTGGATTAAAAAAAATCTACTTCATGTGGCGCATTAATTCTCATAAAACATTTCATGACCTGGTATTGTAAGAACATAAAATTTAATAAAACTTAGGTATTATGATGTTGATTGTGTAGTTTCTATAAAAGTGTGGAAAAAAAGGTAAATATTAAGGTATAGTACAATGTACAAAAGGTGAAAATTAATTTTTCATTAATAATTAGAAGTGGAAACCGATGAATAATAATCCTGTCAAATAATATAGTAAAAAACACAACATCAAAAAACATCGATATCACATATTTTATTATCACTAAAGAGTGTTTCAAATCAATTTTTTATTCTAGAATGGGTGCCTATAATAGAATAAACTTATAACATTTTTACTTACACATTATATAAAGATAGATTTCAAGATTTAAGTTCAAAAAAGTATATTCTTCCTTCCTAACTCATGAAATGAGGTGTGGCTATTTCATCCCCTTCTATATATATATATTTGTTTATTTATTAAAAATTAAAAAAATGATATTAATATTATACAATGATATATGTATATATTTTAAAAATAAATGTGTAATTAATATTTAATATCTAATGAGTTATACAAGTCAAGGGAAAACATTTTCATTTACATGGTATTTCTTCAATAAACTAGCTCTATAAAAATATTTTTGTTATTAAAAATATAAAATGGGAAGATTGAGGATGACATGAATTAATTATGTTGTATTTATTGACATTAATTTATTAAATTATTCATGAATTAATTGATAATATATAAAACATTTGAAATTCCCATAAAATATTTGAATACATTATGGTAAATGATTTTTGTTGAAGCTAATAAAAGAGGAATAAAAATACTAATGTTTCTTTTTAAAATAGAAAACATTATTCTATACATAGAATATAAGAACATAAAATATTTTATTTTATATTTCTATAAAAAAAATATAAGTCTCAAAAAATATTCTTGAAAGCATAGAAAGTTTTCAAAACTCATTTTAACATGTTTTACTTACTAGAGTGTAGACACAACCTGAATATGATATTTAATTAATAAAATATATGATAAATGAAATATTAATACAAAAATACATCCAGAAATTTTATCACAAAACATATATATGTGTTTAAAAAAACAAATAGTTCGATTCACACAATATTTGTTTTTAACAAATGTTCTGAGTGTCCGATTAATGGTTTCTTTAAATGATATATGAATTCTTAAATAATTTGCGGTCAAATTAATATTTGCAACTACATAGAACATCTGTTTGAAATTTATAAAACATTAATTATTTTGAGTAATAAATTTTTAAGGTAATAGAACATATATATATATAATATTTTTTGGAAAAATTATTGAATAATTATAATGAAAAAATTTGAATCGTACCACATTTTATACCCTGGGGAATATAGAGCTTATAGATGATTTGAATCGTCAACATAATATTCAGACATTAGTAGAACATATTTTAAAGAATATACATTGTAAACTTCATGAAATAACCTAGGAAAAATTAATCTAAATAACATTATGAAAATGAGGTTTGTTATTATTGAATAAATAATTCTTCTATACTTTAATTAAGAAAAATAAAAACATAGTTCATTTCCTATCTTTTATGTGATTTTGTTAAAGTAATTTTATTCACGAAATTTTGGAACTACATTTGAGATCTTATCAAATTTTCAAATATGAAATGATTTTTTATGATATCATTTAAGATGTAATTTTTTTAAAATGATATAAATGAAAAATATTATCTATGATGATACTTATTAAATAAGTTAGAAGAAACTAAATAAAATAATTATTTGTGTGTTATACATTTACTTCTTCTCATTTCATCTTATTTCAAAAATTACATTTTGGGATGTCTTCCAATATATAGAAATAAATTTAATTCATTACAAGTTATTTTGATATATTTTTGGAGTTACTCAGCATAGTTTATATGTATTGACATAATAAAAAGTTACAAAATGTGGTGTACAAAATATGAACAACACAACATGTAAAATATACTCAATGCAAGCCGAAATTATCATTTTTTACTCAATGAAAATCAAATTTGATGAATTTTTATTCAATGAAATGTTTCAAAACATAGGAATTTAATTTAAATTTAGTTTTAATTTATTTATTAAAATAATGATGAAATAGATGATCATGAAAGTGTAAAGAAAAAATAAAATTCAATCTATTTATATGAAAACAATATATGGTTCAGTTTTGAGGATGAGATAAATTTAGAGAATTGAAAAGTATGGAAAAATAATAAATTCTGATAAACCGTCATTATAAATGATTTATCTATTGATTATAGATATATTATAAATTAAAAAGTTTGAATAAAATCTTGGTAGGGATAAAACATAAAGTCACTCATTGAAATATTTTTGGGCATTAAGAGAATGGGTTTTAAGAGGAGAAAAATCTTATTTTGAGAGATTGTAGAACTATGGGTGGATGTTTTTGGACTCTATACAAATAGAGGAATTTCACCATGTAAATGATGAAGAGAATATTATATTCATTATAATATTTTGTATTCTAGGTTTCATGTTATTTTTATAATATAAGACGCCTATTAAAAATTAGTGGGATGTCATTGATTTAATATAAAAGAAGAAGACTTCCAAAATTCAATTATAATTCACTTTATGATATTGATGGGTTAATTTTTAAATACAGTGATATTGGAAATAAAAAAATTTATAACACATATTGAGGCAATACATTGTAAATATTGTTTATTTTTGTGTTTTTGTTTGAATTTAGGTGACAGAGTGATCAAAATAAAAATTGACATCTTTCTACATTAATGTATAAATATATGTTAATTAAGTATAATTGTAAAAAGTAACCAACACTTCTTAAACCCTCTCATTTTTTGGTCCATATCATTCCTGACAACCACTCTATTCATCATTATGATCATTTTCCTAAAATGTTTTCATGTTTTATATCTTATTATATCTTTTTTTGGTTTTTTATCAGTTTTTGTTTATCATTATCATCATCATCATCATCATCATAATGTTTTAAATTTTTTAATTTTATTAAGTTGATTTTTTAATAATATAAAGTATTTTTGTAATATAAAATTAATATGTTCGATTTTTTTAAATGTTTTATTATTATTTCATAGAATATATTGATCACATGAAAATAATTTTTAGGTATATAAGATGTGTTATGTTTTAAAAATAGTTTTTTTGAGTGATAATTTTATGATATAATCCTCAAAATATTTTATATTAATTTTGTTCATTTGACAATAATATGAGTTATTATTGGTTATAAATATTATAATTTTTTTAACTCAAATTTATGACAATATAGTTATTATTTAAATATATTGTTCACATATCTCATTTATTGATTTTTTAGTGTGTATTATTTATTGTTATTTTTCAACATTTCTTATATTAAATCTATGAAAAAATTAATATTCATATTCATCCTTTTTTTTGTATTTCATCCACTATCAAGTAGAACAATGAGAGGAATTTTTGTTACATAATAATATATATAATTGAAAATAATAAAAAAATATTTCAAATATCATGAATTAATGTGCTGAAAGAAAATTTTACTTCTCTTTACTTTCTAGTATGAATTTTCAATTGAGTTCATCAATTTCATCAGTATATTATTACATCATAGACAATTTCTAATAGTGTTCATATTAGAAATACATGATTTTTTCCCTAGAAGATAGATCAATATGGGGATAAATTGAGATTTAAATAAACATTTCATTTAAAATTTTTAAAATAAAATTCCCCTGATTTAGAAGTCTTCTTAGAAAAATAAAAAAGTAGAAATATATCTTTTTCAAATTTCAAAATGAATCTTAAAATCTCAATCACAACCTTGTTAAAATATATTTTAAATAAATTTTACTTTGAAATGAATCTGGTCATATAAAAAACAATATATATAACTCTTATTAATGTTAACAATTAGAGTATTTATTTCCTAAGAGTTTAGAAAAATTAATTGAGTTTTAGAAAATAATTTTGCAAAAACTAAATAATTTAAAGTGAAAATAAATACAAGGGTATCGGTCTCAAACTGAAGCCAAATACTCTTCACCTAATAGTCACCCACATATAATCACATTTATTATATAATAAACTGATCCACAATCTAGATCTTGTTTTACATATACCACTGCACACAATGCATCTTATTAAGCTACACTAAACCTCTTCTATAGTAATTAATGGGATTAAAGATTTAAAAGAAGTGAAAAGATATTATTTGAGTAATCTTAAACATAGTTATAGAGATTAAGTTCAAGGTTTAAAAAATAAGAAAATAACAACTCAAAGGTAAATAAAACAGAGAAGATGATATAAAGAATGTTGAAGAATATTTTTTTCTCTATTTCTTTGATCAGCAAGAGATGATTAGAAATGATCTTCTTCTTCTTTTGGTTTATCTTTAAATATTTCCTTGATACCAATTTGAATATAGTATGCAAGGTTTCTGTTTTATTCTGGAAATAGAGTATCATATATATCATAGATAATCAATATTATTTTTATAAGAACACTTAAGAAAGTGTGTTCACTTATAAAATCAACCACCAATAAACCTATAATATTTCTATAGAACACTTTTTCATGAGGATATACTAAGATTTATATATTTTAGAAACTCTAATTATCCATTATAGGATAATAATAAAATAAATCCTTATACTAGTTAGTAAATCAGGAAAGGATGACTTTTTCTTCATTAGTACTGAGTAGCCATTTTATGAATAATCCTTATAAAATCCTTGTACCTATTATTTTTATTAAATTATAAAAACTATAAATTGAATTAATTTAAATTTTAAATCCATTTAATAAGGGAAGTAGAATCCTCAATGAAAGTAGAATTCAATAGTAAAAGATCTTCATGATCTTAAAAATCACTTGATGGTAAGAGAAATCAATTGGAAGTAGTAGAATTAAAGTGGTGGTAGTGGAACCTTCTGGTTGTGGTGGATTTAATCTGATGATAGTGGAAACTTCTAGCAGTATTGGATGTTTCCTAGCTATAGAAAATGTTCTCTAGTAGTAGAGAAATTAACCTAGAGGTAGTAGAATTTCTCTAGTGGTAACAAGTTCCACTACTGGTAGCATAACATTAAATGGAGGATGCAAACTTTTTTTTTCAATAGCATATATCTTAAGGTTGTAAAAGAAGTTACTTCTAATAGAAGCAATTTTTTACTGATGATAGTAAACATGTTATAACAATTTCAAGATAAATTCTAACAAAAGTAGCTTGTACTTAGAGAAGTTTTTTTGTAAATTCATGAATGATGTAGTTCTATCATTCAACACATAAGAAATTTATTAATAAAATTTACATAATTTTTGAGAATTAAAAGAATTAATTTTTGAGATGATTTAAAATATTCATATTTTTTATGATCAAAAATCACATTTCAAATAAATTATCAATAGTATATTTCAAATAATTTTTAAACTAAAATGAGAGAATAAAAATAAAGTTCAATATAGTTAGGATAATAATAACCAAATCAGTTATGATTAATTTTTTAAGAAAAAGATAAAACTAGATAACATATATGATATAACATACATGTTCTCCCCCCTTTGGTGTTATCAAAAAGTCATAAAAGGAAAGAAGAATATAGAATAGAAAATATTATTATATAAGAGGAAAAAATAAATAGGTAATGAATTCCAATTAAGTTCAAAGTTATATGATTACATATTAAGAAACAAATGAATATGGCCCCATCATATCCTAATCTGAGTCTAAAGCATCCTAAACTTTAATTGAGGAAGGATCAATAGGGTATTTTCCATTAAAATCAGCTAGCATGAGATGCCTTGATACCTCTAATAGAGAAAGTCCAAAATGGAAAAAATCTATAGAAGTAGTCTAAACTAGGACTAACAGAGGAATGAATACACATGTATTTAGTGGAATACTATGTAGAGAAATGAAAATTATCCTGATAGTGTATAGAAGTGGTTCCATAAGCTCAACAAATTATGTGATCACTTTACCACCATAAACTATCACTTGAAAGAAGTCTTTATTTTCCTCCATGAAAAAATTAAATAAAGGGTATATCACTTTCAACTGACTCAATATCTTGTTGAAGGTCTTGGTAATAGTATGAATCCTTATATTCTTATATAGAAACATAAACTGGGAATTTAAATCATTCTTAGTTGAAATCATGGAAATTTATTACTTTATAGCTTTGGTAATTGTTTCCCAATTAGTTATTTCCTCAATTTGGAATTCTCTGACAAGATTATAGATATCATAACCATGGTACATTATCTTACCATATCATTAATGAGACGTTTAAGAGTCACCCAAAAACATTTTTCAAGTCTTCTCAGACTATGCTTCTCACTAAGTCATCATCAAAACTTACAAGAATTGAAGGAGGATCTTTGGAAGAAGAGGCACTAGTAGGAGTATAAAGGTTCTCAGGATTCCCAAGAATGGAAAGATCTCTATAGATTTGTTCCATACTCATATCTTCAAAGAAGTATGAATCACTTGAATGTTCTCCACCAACATCTTATTATCTGCCTATAAATTCCCAAGCCTCAAAAACAATTTGGGATGAACGTGTTCCATAACCAAATATAAAAACAACAAGATGTTATATTTGCTAAGATACCTACCCTAAGAGGTAAATGTATTAGGAATACCAACAAGAGAATCCATAATATCATTCTTAAATGTATCTATTTTATCTTGGGCCAAAATATAGGAATGATAAGGCAGAGGAGGAGGATGAGACCTCTCTTGACCCAGTCAAGGTGTATCATGGATAGAAGAAGATCCTTAAGAAGTAACCACATTACTAACTTTTTCTTCATGAACTAATGTTACAACCACTACTCCCTCATATCTAGTAGGAAAACAAATGTAAAGGGACAGAGAATCTCAAACAGATCATTTATATCTACCAATGATCCCATATTATCTCTCTTAACATCTGAAATTATAGACCACCATGATCAGGTGGACATACCCTATCAATATCACCATTATTAGAATATGAATATAAATAAACCTAGGTATGAATAGATGACCCTAGGTATATCTCCCACTTATTCACTACATCCCCTACATTAGATCTCAATGGGCTTCCAGGAACCTAACCCATAGAATAACTTTTGGAATTACTATACCAATCACTACTTATAGACTTTCCAAACTTAGAAAAAATTATGAAGGTATTAGTCTCTTAAACCTCATCTTCACCATCAACATCATAGTCATCATAAAGTAAAATAACATATTCTACACTTTAAAAATCTGATCCCTCATAATGTGATGCATTGGAAACCTAATTATCTGAAACATCATATCATCTATTAATCAATCATAAGAATGTAATGAAATAGGGTGTTTAATAGGCCCAAAGTAGATATTCTAACATTGGATAGTATCATGGTTACTTTAATCTTTAACAAAAATAAAAACTAACTCTTCTTCCTCAACCAAAAAAACTAATTTTATATCCACTTCAACATTGTCTCAAACAACTTCATTATCATAAGAGTAAGACACAAGATCATTTTAATCTAACCTGGGATCAACCAAATCCCATGTCCTGGTGGGGTTGATCAATATATTTATCTTTTAATAAACTCTTTCAATGTACACCACCAATTTCATTATCCATAGATCCCAATTTACTTTCATCTTTCTACATGCATTTTGAATTATATAGAAACTAGCACATTGAATAAAATTTTCTTCTCCAT
The DNA here is from genome assembly GCA_963277665.1 of Viscum album. Lineage (NCBI taxonomy): Eukaryota > Viridiplantae > Streptophyta > Magnoliopsida > Santalales > Viscaceae > Viscum > Viscum album. The sequence goes on from OY728125.1 coordinate 230,954,002, forward strand.
CAAGAACAATACCTCTTGCATCTATCATATCCAATATTATCTTATGATAAAATATATAATTTTATCTAGATGTATTCTACCATAGTTCAATCAATTCATGATAAGATATTTATAAAGCTTAACTTTGTCCCCTCTTTTCATAAGGTATAATAATAACCCATTCTATAATCTGGAAACATTGAAGTCCCAATTCCTAGGATATAACAAGTTATCAACAAAATTTAAGAGAAGCCTAAATTATATGTCTTGTTCTATTATAGCACTACTATAAAACTTGGTTTATCCATAACAAGGGCTTCCATTTAACTAGCTAAAATCATTGTTAAAATTCCCCTTTCTCGGTGCTAGAAAAAGCACTTTTAAATGTGGTCTTTAATAGTGATTTTTTAGTGCTATTAAAATGGGTCTATAATAGTGAAAAAAATCACTAATAAAGGGAATATTTTAAAAAATATATTAAAAAGAATATATTAATATATAAATATCTTTATATATACATAAATATAATATATATTTTTTAAATATGTTTTAAATAAGGTTAAATAAGAATTTACACAAAATATATATAATATTTATTGAAAATGGATTATAAAATAATTAAAAAATATTTTATATTAATAATTTTCTAATTATTATGGAGTAATAGTCATTTACTAACAATTTTAAGATAAAAAAATAAAATATTCAGCAAAAGTAATTAAATAAGATGAAAATGTTACTTGAACTTCATGCTGCCAAAAAATTGATATGGGAGTCTGTTTAGGAACTACCATATATCAAATCAAAGATTTAAATGATCTCTAGGATCCACTAATTAGTTGGGACATCAATCGCATTTATTTAGGCCAAAAAAGGTCCATAATGCCTACAAAACTATGTTTTAATTGAGGGTACCATAATTGTTTTAACGTTTGATAGATTTTTAGACTCATTTAACTGGGTCATATTGTGTTTTTTTTGGAGACTCAATTTATTTTCAAATATTATACTCATAAGGATATTATTATGTTCAAAATTTGTTTTTTTTCACAATGTATTGTTATTTATAATCACATGTATAATAATATATATATATTTCTTATATATTCACACCTAAAAATCTAATTGTATAAATAAATATTTTAACAGATTTCCATATAACCTTATATAAATAAAAACTAATATCCCTTTTATAATAATGTATGAATATGTATACACTTATATAATTAATGTTAATATAATTTATGTATATATATATATATATATATTTATATGTGTGTATTGACAAACATATTTATATTTATATGTATTCATATATATATATATATATAAATATTAATATAAAACATATGTAAATAACTATAAACTTTTATAATTATATTTATATATGAATATATGTATGTATGTATGTATGGATGGATGCATGCATGCATGCATGTATGAATGTATGTATGTATGTATGTATGTATGTATGTGTGTGTGTGTGTGTGTGTGTATGTATGTATGTATGTATGTATGTATGTATGTATGTATGTATGTATGTATGAATGGATGGATGTATGTATGTATGTATTTATGGATGTATATATGGATGAATGTATGTATGTATGCATGCATGTATGTACGTATGTATGTATGTATGTATGTATGTATGTATGTATGTGTGTGTGTGTGTGTGTGTGTGTATGTATGTATGTATGTATGTTTGTATGTATGTATGTATGTATGTATGTATGTATGTATGTATGTAAGTATGTATGTTTGTATTTATGTATGTATGTATGTATGTATGTATGTACGTATGTATGTATGTATGTATGTATGTCTATGTGTGTGTGTGTGTGTGTAAATGCAGACATACACACACATACATATTTTATATATTTATTTAAATATATATATGTGTGTGTGTGTGTGTGTAAACATATATATATATATATATATATATATATATGGATAAAAAATGTAATGAAATATATATAAATATATAGATATATCAAAAAATTTAAAACAAAACAATATAGAGGAGTGGAAAAGGAATTAATATATAAGCTAGAGGTCTCATGTTCGAATCTTGCTGGAGGTAGGTGTTCGCGCTGGAGGCTGGGATTATCTAGAGCGTAGATAAAAGTGGGAGCATTGATAGGGATGGGAAGCACTGATAAAAAGGTGCTCTAGGGAAAAAATTATCCCCTATATCAACAATTCATTTAATTGCACTTTTTTAGCACTGTTAAAAGGGGATTTTATCAATGCTTTTTATACGGTTTGTTAAACATAACCCTTTATCATTGCTTATACTATCAGTTATTCTATAATGCTAATAAAGCCTTTTTACTATCACTATTAAAGTCCCTATTTGCAATAGTGTAGTTTTTCTTCTAGGGTATTCATCTCCATTAACCTCTTAAATATTATCCTCAAAAATAAATTTATTATGACCATTCGGATAAAATCCTTGATAGTCCCCATAAACTCTTTCATGAGGAACACCCAATCTAGTATATAATGTTTATTCATTCATGTAGAACCACATTTTCCATCCCAACTCATGGAAAAATTTTCATACAAATGACTTTCAAGATTTCATCCCATACATATCTATTTCTTTATGAGAAACAACTACTCGAGGTGAAATAAGGGTATTTAAGGACTTGAATCCTTGAGTATATTCTCCTTTAGATTTCTTACAAGGTTTTGGGTCATCCAGATAATTATGAGTAAGTTTGTATTTAATTTTTACCATTGAAAAAATGACTAGGAACAAAAAGGATGAAGAGTGGATATAATTTTTAGGAGAGAAGGGTAGATGTGGTTTTAAGGTAACACATGATATAGTATTCAATGCATACTCGAATTGGGATTTTACTAGATTAGGGTATGAAAGTAATTTCAAATAAAAGAATATTAATTTGATTAATATATAAATTTTAAGAGTTGAAACAATAAAAAATAGCAGTGGTAGTAGAAGATCTTGTAATTATGTTCATGGTAGAATCCAGTGGTACCAACTAATGGTAGAAACCAAGAGTATCACCTAATAGTATCATATAATGGTGTTACTGTAGATGCCGAAAAGTCCATAACTAGTGAAGAAAGTTTTCAAATTACGAAGCAAAGTCATATTCGGACCTAAAAGCCCGGTCCGGAGGGCCCAGAAGCATTGAGTGAAATAAATGAGGATACGCGGGAAAAAATGTTGGTCACGCGAAAGGGGTCCGGGGTTCACGAAAGGTTCTTGGTGCCGGCGTGCAATTTTGCGCACCCGCCCCCGCGCGGTGCCCGTTTTCACGCCACCGTCTATAGCGTGCTATATTTTGCACGCCGTCTGGATTCCACGATGCCAGAGGCCTATTAATAGAAGGAGACCCCTTCCATTTTGGGGTTGTGTAATTTCAACCGGCTCTCATGCGCGAAATAGGATTTCTGCGCGCACAAGATGGCCTTTAGGTATTGACCCTTTTCACGCAACCTCGCCCCGGGATCCGCCGTTGCGCGCAATCCCACTGTCTTAAATAAAATTCCCAACTCTTTAGGGTTCCTACCTTGAGCACAATTCCTTCCATTGCGTGCAAAAGGTCCAATTGCACGAAGCCCCTTCAGTGGGTGTGGCCTTGCCTTAGTGTTCGGCCTTTGCCACTTGCGCACAATTCACTTCCCTTGGGTGAAATTCTTCTAATCCACATGAAATTCCTCTGCCCCAATTACGTGCCATCCTAGTGTTTTGCGCGCAAACCTTTTCCTTGCACGCAACCCCCAGGACCCCTCACCTTGATACCCCCAGGTGCCTCCCTGAGTAGGCACCTGATGTCCTCCATACCGGGCATGCACACCATGCGTTGTTTTCTCGTACAGCCTTCCAGGCTCATACGAAGTAACCTCAAGGTCCCTTGGGTGGTGTTTTCTATTGAGTTGCTTTGCCTCATGCTCCTTCGCATAGGCATGCTAACGGCTATTGCTTCTTCATATAGCCATGCTAATGTGGACCCCTCGATGGTTCGCTCTACAGTCCCCCTTTACTACGTCCTTGCCGATACCTTCCCACCCACTAGGAGCAGAGGGTACCGATTATGTAAGACCTAGGGGTGTGGAGTGAACCCACCACATCTGAGCTGTAGGAAGTTAAACTGCCAAACACCTCGTCCTCAACACTTGACGTTAAACTGTGATCCGGCCCCATGCCTCGTACGCAGGGTCCCCCCTGCTCGGACATTCTCTACACCGATCATCTCTATAGGAATGGAATCTTCTTCACATGGAATGATATCCTCCTTGGAGTGGCGTTTGTCCATGGGGGAAGGGCAGCCACCTTGGTGTAATCCCCTAGTCTCTTTTGCGGAAGGTAGCACCCATGCACCTCCTTACTTCCCCACTACCAAGGCCAGTGGAGGGTGTGATAAAGAACGAGGCATCTCCTTTGTTCGGTCCCAAATACCTCTCCCTCTGCGCTTTGTCACGATTCGGGCCTCCATCCTGGAGTAAGTCCCAGCACCATGGGCCACTCAACGTGTAATCCCCTCTTCGCTTCTCACAAATGCACCCTTCGCGACATGATCGTCAGGTCCCTGATAGCTCTTGTTTCTCAAACTGAGCATGACTCCCGTGAGCTTAGAGTGGGCACCGACCATGACCACCTTGGGCCGCCTCAGAAAGTATGCCCCATACTGGCGAACTACGGGGAGTTTGATTCGTGCTAAGGAATGGTACGTAGGAAGCCTCCTTGAGGTTCAAGCCCACCACTCGGTCATTCCAACCCCTTCGTGTCGGTTCACCAACTCCTTGGGATGCTTCAGAGTGTAAGCCCCAAACCCCGTCCCACACAATGTTAAACTGTATGGCATCCATCACGATGTTGAACTGTCTGCCTCATCCCGCGTGACGTTAAACTACACCACCCGACCTACAGGGACTTTGATCCGTGCTAAGGCATGGTACATAGGAAACCTCCACGAGGTTCAATCCCACAACTCTGTTGTTCCGACCCCTTCATGTCAGTTCTCTAACCCTTTGGGATGCCTCAGATCATAAGCCCCATATCCACTTTGGGCCTCCTCAGAGCGTAAGCCCCATCAATCCTGAACTATGAAGACTTTGATCTATGCTAAGTCATGGTACGTAGGAATCCTCCTTGAGGTTCAAGCCCAACATCCATGTCCCATCCTGACCTTTCCCTCGAGTCCACGTGCCTCAGGAAGCTGATTCCCTAGCCCTGTGATCTTACTCCCTCCGGGTCCGATCCATGCATTCATTCTCACAGGTTGCCTATTTGGGCATCCCACCGTATCATCGAACTACGTAGACTTTGATTCCTTTCCATGGGGATACGTAGGAAGTATCCTCGAGAATCAAGACCAAAGACATCACCCATCCTGATTCTTACCCGGGCCACCACATCCTGGTGGGATCATGCCACTTCATTCCACTCCGCAGTATCCGGGAAGCCGCCCACATGCTGGCTCCAATATCAGTGTTCCCCCCAGGGGGTTCTTCAATCTGATCCACTCTCAGTGTTCTGATCAGTCTGATCCATCTCCGCTGGATGTTAATCTCACATCATACCCCGTGTTAAACATGGGAAGCTGAGGAAAACTTCAGACACATTCCTATTGCATGCAATTCCCCACGTTCGACGTGGGATGCCTCGAGCTTCCGCGCCCTCGAGAAGCCCTATAATGAGGGACATAAGAGAGACATACCAATCCCCCAACATCAAGACATTCCAGAAACACCTCAGCGTTACCATTCTCCTAACCGAAGGTTGCTACCTCGAACAGACCCCTTGGAGCGTCTCGACAGAAGCAGCGTAATTAACTGGTGTCCATGAAGGTATGGCACCGAGAACGATATTCACGCGCACATCTTAAATCTATGAGGGAGACCCGAACTAGGTGACGATCTCCGAGGAGGAATCCATGGAAGGAAGAACCGACATCCCATCATAATGGTTTTGATTAAGGAGTAGACGTCCCTGAATAAGGAACGGATGTCACCTGCCTTTGGAAAGCGGGAATGCGGGGCAACAAGCCACGCATCCTCCCTCGCATGATGGACGTGTGTGCGCGCGCCTCAGTGGAAAGAATCAGAAACAGAAATGGTGAAACCGACGTGAATCTCTTCTCTTAAATATAGAGGTTGGTAGTGTTTGGGGTGTCAGAATATTAGCATGTCACCAGGTCCGAGCACCCAGCACCAGGATGTGAAACCCGCCAGGGGTTAGGGCAGTTAGGATGTTGAGCACTCCGTTCTGCGACATGGTCAGCATGGATCCCTCTTACCAACTACAGAAGACGGAATGGCGCTGGGATATTGGTTGTCGATTTCGTTTCCTGCTAATGTTAGTGGGTTCATCTTACTTCTTTCAGGAATCAGATCGCTGCATCTGGAGCTTGATCGCCACCTACCCACCAGCGCAGGGGCAGAGGTAGTACCGACGCAGCTACCCTACATGGTTCCACCTTTTCCATAGCTGCTCTGACCGCGACGACTATCGGGCGCTCACGCTCCCTCTCCCTATAAGAGATTATCCAAATAAGGGTTATCAACGACCTTGTGCGTAGGTATGAGGAGGAAGGGATCATCTCCACCAGGGACATGAACCGTTTGGATCTTGAGGCAGCTGTGCCACACCGCCAACTTTGCCCTCAAGGGCCACGCAGGGAGCCACCACTCCCCACCCCGACATTCAACCGTTTTGGGAGTTTATCCACAGAATGCCTTGGCACCTCTCTCCCCTACACCGATGAGGTAGGGGATGTCTGCGTTCACCCGATCGAATACCCGTTTCAAGGGTTCACGTTCAGGACCCCTGCCAGGCCGCGTCGATGCTGCTGCCCGACTCCCCGGGCTGAGGAGAAGGAAATCCATGTGTCTGCACCACCAGCTCCAACCCACCTGACCCGAAACCAGCATCGGGCACAAGCAGAAGAGAATACCCACCCCGGGGAATCAACTTCAGCAACCACTGTGGCCCGATCCACTGCTGACTCCTATCATAAAACCCCCGCACACGTTGAGCAGGGGTAGTTACATGCCCAATCCAGATTGAGGCCCTGACCACCCCACGGGAAGGTTATGTCGACTCCCCCGGTCGCTGGCATAGGCAATGGCCACCGCAGACCCATTCACGGTAGTGCCATCCAGTATGAAGGCCTACTCCCTGCCACTGTTCCAGAAGGTATGGGCCTTCCCGGCTACCAACCTCGGCCCGGAGGCCTTCCTAGCACCACCATCACTGTAGGTAAGGGGCTCCCCTGCGACATCAACTCTCTAGGTGGGGCTCTCTCTAGTGCTCATTACACTGGGTACAGGGTTTCTTCCCCTTCTACAGGCCGCGAGTTTGGATCCGTTGCATATCCAGTCACTCGCCCTCATAGAGGTCCTCCCCAAGTCCCTTTTGTCATTTTCCCCGATGCTCCCCACACCTCGGCCTTCAGTCCTCTCAGCCCTAGAATCAGTGTGGCCAGAGGACTCCATGACGGAAATCAACCTTTCCCCGAATAGCCACCCAGGGGCAGGAGGGTGAGACTTCATTGCTGTAAGAGAAATGCCAGGGAAGGCCGAACGGAAATCAGGCCTGTCCGTTTCTCAAACTCCGAGGCAGAGTATGACTCGGCGATGGAGCCCTCCCCTCAGTCCTTTGAGTCAAGGTTTGTGATAAGTACACGGCGCGTCAGCCTCATACTCTCCAAATGCGAGATCTGTACAATCCCTACATCCCTCCGAATGTATATCCAGGAGGAAGAGGACTTGGCATACTCCCAGGTGTCGAACTTTTTGTCACTATCAGCCCCTCCAGGAGAACCTTCCACCTCAACCAGAGACGACGAGGACCTTTTCTGGGGGTCGATGGCGGAAGTACCTCAGCGTAGCATACCCCCGACAAGCACCGACTCTATAACAGGAGGCCCGTTCTCCGGTCCATCCTATCATGACGTGGCTGTTAGGACACTGCAACCCTTAGAGGACGACTTAGGATTCAGTGACCAATTAGCCTGCTTGCCGTATTCTCAGCCAGTCAGCCCACCGGCCCAGCGGCCTGCTTTGACGCCGCTGCCAGTTCCCCAGCCGCTCCCAATTGATGAGCAAGGCTATCAAGGGCTGGATCCTGAACCAGATTCATGGATCTTCTGGACCATCCTCACAGCAGGCCACTTCCCTGAGAAGTTTTGGCCTATTGAAGGATCATATTTTGATACACCAGTATCAGTCACCCCGAGTGAGTTTGAATGCTTCCACCAGACCCTCCGGGCGACTCACTCTCGTCTGCACCACCAGCAAGTGCCCTATCTCGGGATCCAAGCAGACCTTAAGGATATCGGCGAGCAATGTCATTAGGTCGACCTGGCCACGTTCCCAACGGTTTGGCACCCCGAATCACTTGGCCACTATAGGGTCCTCCAACAACAATGCATTCGAAGCTTTCAAGTACTCCAAAACGTTATCGAGGAATCCACCCCCCACGTGCACGTCTGCGGATGGGGGCAGTACGCCTCCCTTCTCTTCAATATGATTCGTCGGCAGCCCGACCTACTGGGCGGCTCGAAGGACATGTCCCTGAGGGCAGCGGTAGTCATCATGGCCGATCTGTCAGGAGAGGTGAACAATTTGGAACTTCTTGATGAGGACTTACCCCTTGAGGACAAGCCGCTAATGGACCCGTCAGGGACGATTACTCGTCAATAGAGGAACCTCATAAGTCTCCCCACAACCATTGGGGCATTAACACTGAGCTGGAACATCATCAAGGGTAAAGAGCACGTTGGGGATGTCAAGATTTCTGATCTATCTGCCTCAGTGCATAAGGCAGAGGAAGATCCTGAGAAGGCCACGCTGTGCCAACAGCTAGCTAAGAAAAAGAGGTTGGTCAATGAGCTTCTAGATGAATGCATTGTAGAGCGGCGTCCCGACTACGGTAATCCTAGTCTAGGGAAGCAAGGGTAGGAACAACTACCCCCTCCCGATGAGATCCTCCTAGGCAACCTCGATCATGGCGTGTTTGCTGACAGAGGAGAAGCTGGAGCTCATTGAAAGAGGGCGCGATAAGTTTTTCTGAACCCTCCTGAGCAGCATGATCACCCAAGGGATCTCACTCAGGTTCCTCCTGCTGCACCAAGGGTCGCTCCACTAGCTGATCCATGAGCTGCTTACCGAATTGAAGAACACAACAATGCGCTTGTGGTTAGGGATCCCTGTCTGGATAGGAACCCGCATCTAGACGATCCGATGGTGGCACTCATCGCCCACTTAGAGGCTTTGGAAACTCGGCAGGTGGCGATCCCACCAGATGACAAGCCATACCTAGCATGGGTGGATGATATGGCAACACCTCTAGGATTTGGGAACCCCACTTTCTCCCCCTTTAACAGGATAGGAGATCCGGCACAGTACCTATCCCACTTCAACTTGAGGTGTGGACCTATGTTAGGGACTCCAGTGAAACATGAGGCTGCTAAGCTCCGTTGCTTTGTTCAGACACTGGAAGGGATGGTGTTCGTCTCGTATAGCTAGCTCCCTGTCGGATCTATGACTAGCTAGGAGGACCTTCATATGAAATTCCTCTACTAGTTCAGTTCCACAACCAGAAGACGAATATTACAGACCTCTTCAGGTGCAAACAAAGGCCCGATGAGCGAGTCATGGACTTCGTCGCCCGATGGAAAGGGCTCACATACTCCTTCGACATGTCATTAACTAAGTAGAAATTACTAAAAATGTGTGTAGGGAACGTTAAGGAGGAGCTGGTTCCTTCTCTGATCACTCAGAATTACCCCGGAGCGTTCCAGGACTTCTCAGACAAGGCTCAGTGCTGTGAAGAAGCCTTGTGATAGGCCAGCCAGGCACGCCCGCTGCCTCTTGTAATCCCTGCAAGGAGAGCTGTTAGAGCCGAGCCCACTGTTGTGGCCTAGATAGAGGCCCCCAGGCAGCTAGAATTGCTACCAGTGAGGCCATCCCCACAGCCCCATAGGGGTCTTCCCCCATGGGCACAGCTTCCAGCCTAGTAGTGACTGCCTCAAAATTGGAAATCCCCTCCGCGTAATGCACCGCCACCGCCTAGGCGAGATAATCATGTTCTACCTCCTCAGCATGCTCCTCTGGACCCCTGTCAGGGCCAGCCTCCTAGGGCCCCCTTTCTGGATAGAAAAAATTAAAACTACTCGTTTGATAAGGATTAGGTCCCTGGTTACTTCCGTAGTTCCTTGGAGAAGAGGATTGTGTGGCTGCCTGAATGCCGGAAACCAGAAGAGGCGCATCTCACTGATCACCCCAACTACTGCCCTTATCTCCGGACCCTGGGGAACAACATCCAATGATGCCATGTGTTCAAGGACTAGCTCCAGGACTAGATTGACAAAAATATAGTCAGGTTGGGCCCATCCCCGACATAAGTGGCATGTGTCTTTTTGAGATCAGATAGCAGTAGTAACGATGAGGATGAATGGCAGCAGGTTTCTGACCGTGGGTCCCCGAAGTATAAAGACTGGATGGCCCGCAAGATGGTCACCCGTGCCCATAGCATCATCCGTGCATGACTGAATCATCAAGATCCCTCAGAATCTATTGTTACTACTTCATCATCATCATCTCACCCAGCCTCTTCCAAGAAGAGAAAGCAGTGGCGATGCAAGAAGAAAGAACGCGCCCTACCAATGTCGTCGTCGTCTCGCACTCTTGGCGACTTTATGCCCCCAGAAATGGATATTCCTCCCAGAATCTGCCTAGTGGTGGATGGATCCTCAAGTGATAGTCCAGGGTATGGTTTGGTTAAAACCATAGAGTTGGTAAATCCCTTATTGACTCCCAACGATGAGGAATACCAGGTAGACCTTCCTAATGTCCCCAGTCATCGCCAGCGTCGTCGGAGCCGTGGCTACATGAATTATCGGGGCACGACAGTTGGCACCTCTATCTAGGCCGTGCACGCTACAGAGACCAGACAACAGGCACAATGTAGAGCTCAGCACATGCGACCCCTTCATCTAGTGGTGAAAAATCCGCCTCTATCACCGTTGTGTTGCTGGATCAGGCATCACCACCTCGGTCCTGCCGCGACTAGCTCCGCCCTGTCACCAGCCAACCCCGGTCTTCCAGTCCTCATCTGGCAGCCACTCTCCGGGCTTCGACTAGTGAACAGTGAGATATTCCTAGTACCAGTCAGCCCCCGGTCTAGCCGACATGGCCCGTCATGCCTCCAATCGCAGAACGACCTCATGTAAGCAGAATCTCACATTTGACCCGAAAGTATGATGTTCTAAAGCACCTGGAAGACACTCCAGCAAGGCTTTCTATCCTTAAGGCTCTTCTCCTATCATCTGAAATGCGTGAGGCGCTCGCTGAGGCCCTAAAGATCCCCCTCTAGTTTGAGATGGATGTAGCAGCTGTAGAATCCTTCCATGTTGAGGCAATTGAGTATGCCAAATGCCAGGAAGTTATCTCATTCTTTGGTGAAGATGAAGACCCTCCCATACGTGGTCACATTCTCCCACTGTAAATCACTGGTAGTTCAATGGCATGGAAGTACGCCATTATCTTGTCGACACGGGTTCTAGGATTAACCCAATCCCAACTCGGACACTGCAGAAGCTGGGGTTATCTGAGGATGATTTAACTCCCTCTGACCTCAGAATCTAGGGGTATGATGGGACCGAGCAAACTCTAGTTGACAATATTCGCTTGAAGACCCAGTTCGGTGTTTTAATTTCCATCACCAGATTCATGGTTGTTTCTCAGGAAACCACCTACAACACGTTGATGGGAAGACTGTGGCTCCAACTTTATGCAGTGGTCCCCTCATCGTATCACCAATGCCTCAAATACTCCATTAATGTTCGAGTAGGCGTGTTCCAAGGAGATGCGTCTCCTTTTTCCTCTTGTGAATCCCGTTATCTGGACCCTGACTATTAAAAGAGAAAGGATAAGCAGATTTTGGTAGGTGAGATCGAGCCAGTCACTGACACAATAATCCTTGGGCAGGTCTGAATGATGTTTACATCTTCCCAATCCATCGATTGGAGGCCACAACCCCTGACATGGGGCAATTTTTTGTCGTTTCCGGTATAAGAGGAATGCATGTTTCCAGGCCCAAGAGACGGTGGAAAATCACCTCGTACTCTTACACCAACAGGCTTGGGTGATCCCGGAACCTCCTACCCTATACGGTATCGGGATGTCCGGCTCATGGCAACGGCGGTACGTCATAAATGTATGTTCCACTAGGCTAGGATTAATCGGCTCAAGCCAATGTGCCACTACTACTTTGATGGCATCAAATGTGGTCCCTCGGGCTGAAGACCAGATAGGATTAGATCAACTGCCTTCATTGCTATGGTCTCAGTGGTGCATGAGTCTCCTGATATGATGACCACTGCCACCCAAGCCGGAACCAGCCACCCATCAGGGTTTGATAGCTCAGAAGCAGCTCCCCCCATGGATGATCCCTCCATAAGTAGAGAGGAGGACATAAAAGATGCTCCCCTGCCTTTGAGGAGGGAGTCTCCACCATGGTTGACGAGTTGGTACAGGTGAACCTCGGTAGCGAGCCGGACCCGAGACCCACATTGGTCAGCGCCGCAATGGCCCCCGAGGAGCAACAGTGTTTTGTGTAATTCCTCAAACAGCACCATGATGTCTTTTCTTGGAGTGACGATGAGATGCTGGGACTAGATCCTCAGGTAGACGTCCACCTCCTTGGTCTTCCGGCGAACCATCGTGGGTTCAAGCTGCCTCCCAAAAAGATGCACCCTTCTCACGGTGCCATGGTTGAGGCCAAAGTTGATAAGCTCATCAAAGACAACTTCATCAAGGAGGTCTAGTACCCTATTTGGCTAGCCAATATTGTGCTAGTTATGAAGAAGAAGGGGCAGATCAGGGTCTGTATCGACTTCCACAATCTCAACCACCACTGTCCGAAGGATGTTTTTCCCCTTCCAGGGACAGAATTTTTGATTGATGCCATGGTCGGGTTCCAAGACCTCTCCTTTATGGATGGATATTCTGGGTATAACCAGATTTGGATGGATCCCGAGGACGAGGAGTCCACTGCCTTTAGGGAACCCCAAGGTACTTTATGTCACCGGGTTATGCCCTTCAGCCTGAATAATTCAGGTTCCACCTATCAACAGGCCATGCATCGTATATTCAAGACAATTCTGGGAACATTGGTGGAATGCTACGTGGATGAGCCCGTTGAAGTGTGCTTTCGGGGTCACCTCCGGTATGTTCCTTGGCTTTGTCATCAGATACCGAGGCATTGAGATAGACCCAGAGAAGATCAAGGCCATTAGTCAGATGCCTCCCCCGAGCAATATTCGGGAGCTTCGAGGTCTCCAAAGCCACATAGCCTACATACGACTATTCATTGCGAATCTAGCTGGAAAGTGTATGCCCTTTTCCCAGATCATGAAGAAAGACGCCACCTATGAGTGGGATGAAGAGTGTCAGACCACCTTTGAGGAAATCAAGTAGTATCTGCTCCAACCTCGGGTCTTGATGCCACTCGTCTCTAGGAAGTCTCTGGTCCTTTATGTGACCGACCTAGAATAGTCCCTTGGCACACGTCTCACCTAGAACAACAACGAGGGAACATAGAATAGCCTCTACTAACTCAGCTACATGCTCCTCGATATTGAAATTAGATATTCTCCCATCGAGAAGAGCTGCCTAGCACTCGTATTTTCCATACAGAAATTGTGGCACTACTTGCAGCACCACGAGGTACAGCTGGTATCTCGGGTAGACCCATTGAAGTATATCCTGAACTGACCTATATTGACTGGCCGACTAGCATGGTGGGCGGTAATCCTCCAGCAGTTTGACATCAGGTTCGTACCTCAGAGGGCTATCAAAGGACATGCATTGGCAGAATTTTTAGCTACCCACCCAACCTCCGTAGATCAGCCACTGGACCTAGGTTTTCCTGATGTGGCAATCCTCTCAGTCAATCATGTCGTCCCATGCTGCCAGGTGCACTTTGACGGTGCCTCCCAGAGCCCCAATGGTAGGAGACTCAATGATCCTAGGCTCAACAGGGTGGGCCTGGGTATCATCTTCATCACCCCAGAGCAAGCCGTTCTTCCATATTCATTTCTGTTGTCAAAGGGATACACCAACAATGAGGTAGAGTATTATGCCCTCATTACTGGCCTCGAGCTGGCCCTCGAGATCGACGTGCCCCATCTACATGTGAAAGGGGATTCTGAGCTGGTAATCAAGTAGGTCAATTGCGATTATGTTTTCAGAAATCCATAACTCATGCCATTGTTGGAGTGCACCCTCCATAATTGCCCAGTTCCCTTCTTGGCCGGAGGTCATTCATATTCCTCGGTCACAGAACGGTCGAGCAGATGCTTTGGCCATCTTGTCTGCATCGCTTGCAGAGGATGAAAAGGATGACCTGATTATCCACGTGGCACACTAAACAGTCATTGCTCCTGTTACCCCGGAGGACAATCGTGGCTCGCGGGTAAACCATCTTACCACTGGTTCCCCTCTGTAAGGAGCCCCGGGTACTTCAGATATGGTGATTGAAATAGTTCCTAATTGGAGGACACCCTTGGTTGAATACCTCCAACATGGAAATCTCCTAGTAGACCGGGCAGAGCACGAGCGAATCTAACATCGTGTGCTACAGTTTACCCTTCAGAGCGGTCCCAGCCTTGAGTTGATCCTTTATAGATGCAGATTTGATGGTATTCTCTTTCGTTTCCTTCAAGGAGTCGAGATTCCACAGGTCATGCAAGAGGTTCATGCTGGTTCCTGTGGTGCCCATCAAGCCGGGTCAAAGTTGTCTCACCAAATTTGAAGACTAGGATTCTTCTGGCCCTCCATGATCCATGAATGCATCAAGTTCTCCAAGAGGTGCCATGCGTGCCAAGTTCATGCTAACATTGTGCATCGGCCACCAGAGCCTCTCCACACTACCAAGTATTCTTGTCCCTTTGCAGTCTGGGGGTTCGATGACATAGGACCTTCCCCACCGGCAACGGCCCGCCAATGTCAGTTCATTATAACCACCAGAGATTTCTTTTCCAAGTGGTCAGAGGCAATTCTGATCAAGGAAGTCAAAGCCCGTTCTATCGCTGACTTCATGAGTTCCAACATCATCTATCAATTTGGAGTACCTAAAATGATCCTCACTGATAACGGCACAAACTTCTGGGCAGCCGAACTGAAGAAATTGTACGCTAAGTACAACATTCTCTCTAACCATACCTCCTACTATCATGCATATTCGAATGGGAAAATCAAGGCATTTAACAAAACCCTTTCTAAAATTCTACAAAATATGGTTGGTCAGAACAAGAAGAGTTGGCCGGATAAACTCCCCAACGCCCTCTGGGATTATCAGACGATGACCTGTAATTCCACCCAGGTGACCTCGTATTCCCTGGTGTGTGGAGATGAGGCCGTCCCGCCCATCGAGATTCAGTTATCCTCATTGCTCATGGTGGTCTATGACTAGGAAGTTCCAGATAGAGTTTCCAAAATCCGTCTAGCTGAATTGGAAGTGCTAGATGAGAATAGGCTTCATGTATTGCACAACCTGGAAAGACATCAGAGCAGGATGGCTCGAGCATTCAACAAGAAGGTTCTCCTCTTCTCCTTCCTACAAGGTGACTTGGTACTATCCCTCAGGGTTCCAATGATTCCCAGCCGAAAACCACCCAATTTGGAGCCCAAATGGGAGGGACCTTACATTATCCATAAGGTTCCCCCCAATGGATCATACTCCTTGGTGACCATGGATGGTGAGCATGTAACTCCTCCCCACCAACGCCAAGTTCCTCAAGTAGTACTTTTTCTGAGCACGAGGGTTTTGCACGACCCTAAACTACATTTGGCCCTACATTTGGGCCCCGAGGGTCCCCCATGACCTTAAACTAGATTGCGGTCCTGCACGACCCTAAACTGCATTTGGCCCTACATTTGGGCACCGACTGTCCCCCATGACCTTAAACTAGATTGTGGTCCTGCACGACCATAAACTGCATTTGGCCCTAAATTTGAGCCCCAAGGGTCCCCCATGACGTTAAACTGGATTGTGGTCCTACATGACCCTAAAATGCATTTGGACCTACATTTGGGCCCCAAGGGTCCCCCATGACCTTAACCTGGATTGCGGTCCTGCACGACCCTAAACTGCATTTGGCCCTACATTTGGGCCCCGAGGGTCCCCCATGACCTTAAACTAGATTGCGGTCCCGCAAGACCTTAAACTTCATGATGGTCCTGCATGACCTTAAACTGCACTATGGTCCCACATAATGTTAAATTGTGTGCTGGTCAGGCCTTTCTGACCAAGGCCCTATAGCTTTTCCAGGCCCTAACCCAAGTTCTTACCCGGATAGTATGGTGCGGTGTGGGATCATGTTCTCATTCACACCGGGTTATTCTCCACACCGTATATCGCCTTTATATAAGTTATCTTCCTCCTCATTTCATCCTCACTGCAAGACGTTAAACTACAAGCCGGTCTGGCCTCCCTGACTGAGGCGCAGCCTCGGGCCCCCGGCCCAGACCCTCTCTTGTGGGATTATACGGTGTGGTGTGGGATTATGTCCTCATTCACATCAGGTTACTCATTGTACTGTACCTATCCCTAGATGATATGTGTTCCCTTTCCCGCATGACATTAAACTGCATTTCGTCCAACATGGAATTGAACTGTGCTTTTAGAACTACGCGTGGCTTGATTCCCATTTTTATGGGATATGTAGGACCACCTGAACACCTAGATTTCAGGTCCAGCCCTTTCTCTTAAGAGATCCCATGATCCCCTAGTCACCTAGGCCTCTTGGTCTGTCCCTCTCTACATGGGGGATATATAGGTGTGGTACATGGTTTTTGGCACCATGCCCCCTTCTCCCAAGAATACTCCATCTTTTGGCCGCTCTCAAACTAAGCCCTTCGACCCTTTCTAGTGGTCTTCTAATGTGTTTAGAGTACTCTGGTCTATGACCTAGAGTGTCAGATTCAACTTAGGCAAGTTTCGTCCACTTGCCAAGCTTCGTGCCCCCCTTCATTCATGCCCCCATTATCTTTCACACCCGGAGGGACCCCCAAGAACGGCCCAGATACAACGCCTAAGGTATCTCCTACCGTCATGGGCCAACACCCATGAGGGTTTCAGACAAAAAATTGATACAAATCCCACATTGTGAATATAGTCAGTAGTTGATGCTCATTTGTTTGTCCCCAAGGTTAACATGATAGGATGTTGTGTTGCGAACATGGTCAACAGTAATCCTCCATCATTATGAAAAATTCTTCAGGACCTGAATTTTGGTTGCATGATTCACATTATGTTCCACCCTGTCATGTCAAGGTGGAATCTTGACACTCCTTTCACTAACCCTTAGTGCACCTCCACACGTCAGGCAGATAAAGCTGTGTTACAGTGTCTCTCGGGGCTCCCACGATCTGAGTGCTAAGATTATATGCTTGGGGTTTCTTTAAGGACCATGCGTAGCTTGACCATCATCCCTATAGGAAACGAGGAGTCGCCCATGCATTGTGTTTCAGGCCCAGCTCAGTTGGAAGATAGTGTCTCCTGCCCCCTAATTGTTAGACCCTCGTCGGCTTCTTGGCCTGAGGCTCCTCTCTCGGAATTGTGTGCGGTGATGGTAAGTGATTATGTACTCATCTACATTGGGTATGCCTTATTGAATTGTGCGTGTTCCCCCAGGTCCAAGACACGAGACAATAAACCGTGCTGGTTGGTCCTACCACACGACCATAAACTGTGATGATATCATCCCGACTGCCCGACGAAAAACGGCACTGCATTGTGATGACCTCCCCATGGGGGATGTCACATTGGGTATTGGTCAATTACCATACCATTCGTCAACACCTATTACGACTTGATTATTGTGGTGATGCCAGTAATTTCTAACCTAGGATAGTCGTTCCACAAAAGAAAAACCATTCACCTTTGAGGACAAACAAGATACATCAAGTGACGCTTCTTTTGGTGTGAGGGCCAGACCCACACACCTCTTTCATCCTTTGCATAGGTACCATGTCGTGTTGTGCCATCCCTTCCAAGAACTACGTGCAGCTTGATCCCCATTCTTATGGGGTATGTAGGAACGCCCAAACCTCTTGTCTTTGGGTCCATCTTGAGGTATGCTAATTCGTCGTGTCTGTCCTGCCTTTGGGACCTTGACTACAGGATCACGTGACCTGGTATGGGATTATGTCCACATTCACTTAGAGTTTTCAATAGCCACCCCGCGTATACCCTGTTATGAGAATTAGCCCATCTGTGTCCCGTCCTGCACGACGTTAAAAAGGAACCCCCAAGAACTACATGTGGCTTGATTATTATCCTTATGAGATATATAGGATTTCCTGGGAACTTCCCCACAGGCCCAGCCTGACTTTCGTTTTCAGTTCCTTGGCCTAAACACTTCTCCAAGGAGCATATGGTAAGCAGGACCTTATCCTCATTCATGTCAGGTTTCGCAACTGCTTGGCCATGTGTATCCCACTCTCCATACTCTTTGGTCTGAGTTCTAATACTTTAAACTAATACCCTTCCAAGAACTACATGTGGCTTGATTCTCATCCTTATGAGATACGTCAGAATGCCCTAACATTTTGTCTTCGATCCAACCCCAGGGATCACCAATCCCATCCCTCCTCCCTGTCGGCCCCTTGGTCTGGCTTCTTGGGGAGTGGTGTAATTGCAACACCTACCCCGAATGGGTTTGGGATGCCCCATAGTAATTGGAAAGCAATAGTTCTCTCACCAAAGTGGTCCTGTATAAAAGTAGGATTGATCTGCGACCAGATTAATACGTCTGCCTAATGTACCTCCACCACGGTGGTGTAATTTTGGGAGTGTGGGATTCTGTTTGAACAAACCATCACTTCGATTTCCACGCTTTTCAACCCCTTTATTCAGATCTTTATCCTCTTTCATGTTTGATGGGACCCCCTAACAGTATGGATACTCGGCCTGTGGTCCACCTACTGTAACAATACGGATGATAGACCCTTGGTCTGCCTATTGTAACAGTATGGATGATTGACCCATGGTCCGCCTGCTGTCCTAGGCCAATGTTCTTGAATATTGGTCATGTTTGGTGGGACCCCCAAATAGTATGGATGGTCGACCTGTGATCCACCTGCTGTAACAATATGGATGATAGACCTTTGGTCCTCCTATTGTAACAGTATGGATGATTGACTAATGGTCCACCTGCTATCTTGGGCCAGCGTTCCAGAAGACTGATCGAAGATATTTGTGATAGGCCTCATGTTGCGAACATGGTTAGCGGTTAGCCCTCATTTTTTGTCCCTATTTCAGGATAATGCAATATGGATGTTGCGTTTCTGCCATGGTTTACAGTTATCCTCCATCGTCGTTCCCCCATAGTGTTCCAAATTTGGGTAACGTGACTCAACTTTTTCATCTCCCTATGTTTAGATGGATTTAGATGCCCCTGGAATTGCCCCACTTGTGTGTTAGAACACATTTAGGAGATGATATATTGATTGGTCAGAAATCCGGGCCCGATTTCAGATGCCTGAAGCTTGGATGCCGCCCCATAGTCGGACGAAATAATAACACGAGCATCCTTTGTTTCTTAGGGGTGAAATGTTATTTATTTCAGGATCATGGTTGATTGTATTAAACCAAAGGGTACAGATAAATGGATTCGTCCATACAGTGGTTCAAAATGGTGAGCAGTAAAAGAAAGAAGTTCATGAGATGGCCAAAATAGAGCCCTTAAGGACCAGCGTGCTGGATTGATCTTTCCAACGACGCTACCCTTTGGATGGTAGCTTCCAGGACTGTTTCTCACTCCCTAAAGACTCTCTCTTCATTAGCGGCTGCAGAGCGTAGTTCTCCAATCCTATCTTGGGTATGCACCCATTCAGTTTGAAGTGCAGTAATCTGGTGACTCGCCTACATCAATTGTTCTTAGGCTTCATCCAGTCGGGCCGTCAGTTACTCCATGAGCTCAGAGCATGTTGCAACGAAGGCCTCCTTCTCTGCCACATGCCCTTCGAGGTGCCAGACTTCCTGCTCCGCCCTCAGGAATGATCGGGTTCTCACTGATCTTTCCCAACACTGGAAAACTTCAGTGCACTGGTTGCTCTAACGTATCTTTTCGGCCATGTAATCATGGACCGTAAGATGAAGACATTGAGAGTCAACCCCTCTGGAATATAGGAAATGGATCCAGGTCTGAAGTGATCCCATCCGCCTCAGCCAATCTGTCTGAGGCTGCCTGAGAAAGCGCTGGATACACTTCCACCCTTTGCATCGTGTCATCCAACTCTCCTTGGCCGCATCCAAGTCAGAATCATCTATCTCCTCGGGATTAGCAGGCCGGTATGCTGGAAAGACAACCAGCAGGTCAAGAACATGGTCTACCTCGGGGATGTCTTCATGAGGAATAGGATCCTCGACATTTGGGCGACCCTTCTCTCTCGCCCTATCAGTGGCAGTTCCTTCGTTAGATTTCAGACTCACTCCAATGACAACACCACTGATGTTTTCTGCCCCCCGCTCACCAATTTCTAGGGCTGACTCAGTTTGGGAAGTATGTTATGGAGGAGGTGGTACGTCCGCCACTGGTTCGCTCACAGACGGCCCGAGATCAGTAGCCTGACGAGCCTCTAATGCCGAGATCACTGTACAAGGAACATCCCGATTAGTTGAGTTCTCTGGCAGTAATCACTAGTAGTGAGGAAAGGAAGTTACGGGAACCCATAGCATCAGCCTCTGATGTTCTGGCCACTACTGGAGCTGTTGTGGCAGGAGACCCCTCAGCGCTTGTTAGTTCGATGATAGGCGTCAGGGCCCCACCCTGTCCCACCGGAGCCTCTTCTCCTTCCTCTATGGTGGATGCATGATCAACACCTATATCCTCTTGAGTGAGGTAGAGAAATAGATTAGAAATTGTAGAAGAGAATGTACAAGGAAGGAGTGTGAATAAGGATAGAGACAGACCACAAGTATCTCGGTTATGTCAAGATTAAGGCCAAAAATCTCGCTGCTCTCCTAGAGACTCCCTTGGTAGGCCGCCCCCCCGGCGACCCCTCACCTTCAGGTTTTACTTCACCATCTCCTTCATCTTCTCCTTCTCCTTCCTCTTATCATGTTTCCTCCTCTCCCTCCGACACGTCATCACTGTCGCCCTCTCCCGGTGGAATCACTTATGGATCATGCTCTTTGCCGAGCATCACTTTCACCATGAAAGGTGGCTCCACACACCGACCCCTTTGGCGTGCGTACATGTCCATGGACGTTAGATATGCGTAACACTGATAAAAGTTTACCCGGTCAATAACCCGAATGAGCCTGACTTCCGGCAGCTGGATCCCATCATGCATTATCTTCTGTTAGAGGGCTGCAACGCTCATTGATTACTGCCGGGTTATCCAGGCCGACAACAATGCTGGGAAGATTTCATCGTGGGAGGGTTCGAGCAGGTACCTTATCTGCTTCCCGGGTAGTTCTCTGTCCATGCCATGTGACCCCCCAGGAAATGAGGTCGCAACAACACCATGCGATGTCCCCGCTGCTGAGTTCCCGGCCTGCGCAGGCCTCACTACCTGACACACCCCTAGTCCCCCCTTCTAGCGGCACCCTATCTGCTATCCCGTCACCTAGGTTCCACGAGGGTAGTCTCAAGTTTCTGGACTCGCTTGCGTAAAAGCCCCTCAGGGTATGTGATAACCCAACGCTCGGCATACTCGGTTGATAGGCCAACGTAAACCCCGGTGGGAGGAAGGGTAATCATGTCACCAGAGCCATAAGTGGTGAACATTAAACACATCTGGCAAAAGAAGCAGGGGTTCTTCTCCTCCTAGATATCCGTGAATACCTTCTTCAACATTCGCTGGAGGCACCCAAACTGCCTGGCAAATCGGGACGGCACGTAAGGCTCACAGATGATCTTCCCGTCAATCCGAGCCACAAGCACCCTACCTCGGATGCTCTGGAAGTATTCTTATTGCTCCAGCGAGCCTTTCCCATTGTCTATCATCTGGAAGACTGGGGTGGGGAATGAGATAAAGTTGAAATTGGCGTGGTTACCAATCCGGATGCTTACGCCCTCCTCGTTGAGCGTCATTAGTGCAACCCCAAAAATGTTCAAGAGAGATGGCCACAGGCCATTTCCTGGAGGATGAAAGGCATTTGGGAAAGTTTATCCACCAAGATGAGCTGCCACCCAGCCGTGAAAGACCTCGAAGGGTCCACACACCCTCTGAGGCAACCCCCCTATAGAGATGCATACCAGAATGTCGTACAACCTTTCCATCACGAGGACCCCTAGATTGAACCTTTTTTTGGCAGCCATGGTGCCTGCCATCACCAGAGTTGCTGGACGGACGCCCATCCTCATGTCCCGCACTAGTAGGAGCCACCCACTCCGGAAGGTGGAAAGGAACCCATCATATCAGACGTTCAGGTCCTGGGACTCAATGATGTGGTAGCCCTAGGATTTTTATTTCCCCCTCTCCAAGATCCTCCAGTGTGATCTAATTTTTCTCCTCTGATCCGCTGTTGGGCACTGTTTTCCCCGACCTGGAATCTTGACTGCCAGGTCCTTATCAAGGAACATGCTAAACCAGTCCTTGTAGGCGATATCCTTCAAGAAGTCCTTGACCTTCATCCCCTCTTTGGCTAGGTCCAGTAGGTGCCACATCAGCATGGGTGTCCGTGATCTATCCTCCCAGGTGTTCATTATGGGAAAGAACTCGTCGTATTGGTATCCCTCCAGTGGGATACCTCCAATGTAGTGTACAGGATACCAAATTTCCAAAGTGGGAGGTTGTTGGACAGGGGATACTCTTTCTTGGCGGGTGTCAGCAGTTCAATGAAGGTAAGGTTGTCAGAAATAACCACCTTGGTGCCATAAACCACTTCATTTGCTGCCATTTCAGCTCTACGAGCAGCGACTTCCCCCTCAAGGACTTAGTTCGCATCCATATTGAGTTCTTTGGGAGTTGCACGGAATCCGGATGGGTTTCATGAAATTGGGAAGATCTTTGAAAAATCCTAAGTGGTGGAGTGCAATTCCAGAGTTGGGCGCAAAATCATAACTGACAGTGTGAAATATCATGGGTTGCGTGTAAATGTGGGCGAAACTCAGAAGGAATTACACGCAAATACGGTGTGTTTTCCATGTAGTTGCGAAAAAACTTTTGCGCACGAGATCTCAGAGCCTATTGTGTGGGAAAGCCTGAGTATGGATTAGGGGACCCAGGCTCCCTATTTATAGGTGATGCCAGGGTTCCACGCCACACAGAATGCAAATTCCGCGCCAAACTAGAGTTCTCGCACCTCGCTGGCTTTTGGTGCACAAAGGGCCCACACAGTCCCACACTTTGTCGTTTTGGCATTTCCCTCAGAATCCGATGGTTGTGACCTCTCGCCGATCCAATTTTGAGGGGAGCATTTGTAGACGCCGAAAAGTCCGTAACTACTGAAGAAAGTTTTGAAATGACAAAGCGAAGTCATATTCGGACCCTAAATCCTGGTATGGAGGGCTCAGAAGCGTTGCGTGAAATAATGGAGGATACGCACGAAACAAAGTTGGTCACACAAAAGGAGTCCGGGATTCGTGAAAGGCTCCCGGTGCCGGCACGCAATTTTGCGCGCCCGCCCCCGCGCGGTGCCCGTTTTCACGCCGCCGTCTCTGGAGCGCTATATTTCGTGCGCCATCTGGATTCCGTGATTCCAGAGGCCTGTAAATAGAAGGAGACCCCTTCCATTTTAGGGTTGCAGAATTTCAATCGGCTCTTGTGCGTGAAATAGGATTTCCGCGCACACAAGATGGCCTTCTGGTATTGACCCTTTTCACACAACCTCACCCCGAGATCCGACGTTGCGCGTAATCCCACCGGCTTAAATAAAATTCCAAACTCCTCCGGGTTCCTCCCTTGTGCGCAATTCCTTCCATTGCGTGCAAAAGGTCTAATTGCATGTAGCCCCTTCGGTGGGTGTGGCCTTGCCTTAGAGTTCGGCCTTTGCCACTTGCGCGCAATTCACTTCCCTTGCATGAAATTCTCCTAAGCCGCACGCAATTCCTTTGCAACAATTATGCACCATCCTAGTATTTTGTGTGCAATCCCCAAGACCCCTCACCTTGACGCCCCCTGAGTGCCTCCCTGCGTAGGCACTCGATGTCCTCCATACCGAGCATGCACGCCATCCGTTGTTTTCCTGTACAGCCTTCCAGGCTCGTATGAAGTAACCTCAAGGGCCCTTGGGTGGTGTTTCCCATTGTGTTGTTTTTCCTCATGGTCATTTTCATAGTCACTCTAATGGTTATTGCTTCTTCAAATAGCCACGCTAATGTGGACCCCTCGATGGTTCGCTCTGCGACTCCCCTTTACTACGGCCTTGCCGATACCTTCCCTCCCACCAGGAGCAGAGGGTACCAGTTATGTAAGACCTAGGGGTGTGGAGCAAACCCACATCGTCCAATCTGTATGATGTTAAACTACCAAGAACCTCATCCTCAACACATGACGTTAAACTATGATCCGGCCCCATTCCACGCACGTAGGGTCCCCCTGGGTCAGACATTATTTATGTCACTCGTCTCCACGGGAATGGAATCTTCCTCACATGGAATGATATAATTTTTCTTAGAGTGGCGTTTATCCACAGGGGAAGGGCAAGCACCTAGGTGTAAGCCCCTAGCCTCTTTTGTGGAAGGTAGCACCCATGCACCTCCGTACTTCCCCACTACCAAGGTCAGTGGAGGGTGTGATACGGAATGAGGACTCTCCATTGTTCGATCCCAAATCCCTCTCCCTCCATGCTTTTTCACAATTCGGGCCTCCACCCTGGAGTAAGTCCCCGCACCATGGGCCGCTCAACACATAATACCCTCTTCGCTTCTCACAGATGCGCCCTTCGCGACGTGATCATCAGGTCCCTGCTAGATCCTGTTTCTAACACTGAGCATGACTCCCATGAGCTTAGAGTGGGCACCAACCATGACCACCTTGGGCCACCTCAGAGCGTAATCCCTATCCTGGAGAACTATAGGGACTTTGATCCATGATAAGGCATGGTACGTAGGAAGCCTCCTTGAGGTTCAAGCCCACCACTTGGTCGTTCCGACCCCTTCGCGTTGGTTCACCAACTCCTTGGGCCGCATCAGAGTGTAATCTCCAAACCCCGTCCCGCACGACGTTATACTATATGGAATCAAACACGATGTTAAACTATCTGCCTCGTCCCGTGTGACATCAAACTGCACCACCCGAACTACGGGGACTTTGATCCGTGCTAAGGCATGGTACATAGGAAGGCTCTACGAGGTTCAAGCCCACTACTCCGTCATTCTGACCCCTTCGTGTTGGTTCACTAACCCTTTGGGCTGCCTCAGAGCATAAGCCCCATATCCACTTTGGTCCACCTCAGAGCGTAAGCCCCATCAATCTTGAACTACGAAGACTTTGATCTGTGCTAAGTCATGGTATGTAGGAAGCCACTTTGAGGTTCAAGCCAACATACAAGTCCCATCCTAATGTTTCCCTTGATCCCACGTGCCTCGGGAAGCTTATTCCCTAGCCCAGGGATCTTACTCGCTCTGGGTCCCGTCCATGCGTTAATTCTCATGGGTCGCCTATTTGAGCGTCCCACCATATCATCGAACTACGTGGACTTTGATTCCCTACCACATGGATATGTAGGACGCCTCCTCGAGACTGAAGCCCAAAGCCATCACCCATCCTGATTCTTACCCGGGCCGCCACATCCTGGTGGGATCATGCCAATTCATTCCACTCTGCAATATCCAAGAAGCCGCCCATGTGCTGGCCCCAATATCGATGTTCCCCCAGGGGTTCTTCAATCTAATCCACTCTTAGTGTTCTGACCAGTTTGATCTGTCTCCGCTAAACATTAAACTCACGACATACCCCGTGTTAAACATGGGAAGGTGAGGAAAACCTCAGACACATGGCTATGGTATGTAATTCCCCGCGTTTGATTTGGGATGCCTCGGGCTTCCGCGCCCTCGAGAAGCCCTATAATTAGGGACAAAAGATAGACATGCCAATCCCCCAGCGTCATGACACGCCAGAAACACCTTAGCATGACCATTCTCCTAACCAAAGGTTGCTGCCCCGACCAGATCCCTTAGAGCGTCTCTATAGAAGCATTGTAATTAACTGGTGTACATGAAGGTATGGCATTGGGAACGAGATTCACGAGCACGTCTTAAATCAACGAGGGAGACCTGGACTAGGTGATGAGCTCCGAGGAGGAATTCAAGGAAGGAAGAACCGACATCTCATCATCCCGGTTTCAATCAAGGAGCAGACGTCCCTGAATAAGGAATGGATGCTTCCCACCTTTGGAAAGTGGGAATGTTGGGCAACAATCCGCGCGTCCTCCCCCGCGTGACAGACGCGCGCGCGCACGCCCCGAAGGAAAGCGTCAGAAACTATTACCTAATGGTGTCACTCGATGGTATCACCAAGAATTATCATTTAAACTACATCACTTAAATTGTAACACCTGATTGGTATCACCAAAAAGATAACACCAGAAAGGTTGTTCCTAAATTATAGCACCCAAAAGGTATCACCAAAATTGAAGAACCTAAAATGCAGTACCTAAACTGTAGCATCCAACCATTATCACCAAATGGGAGAACTTGGAAGGCATCACCCACCCTTGTAGAAATTATATATGGTAGAAATACAATAGTATCAAATAACTTATGAATTAATTATTCTAAATTAAAAATAATATAGGGAAATAAAATATTAAGAAAAAATTATCATTCCAATGTGGTGTCTTATAAAGTTGAATCGATCAACATTCAAAGTATTTGTAAATATTTCAGAAAGATTATATTACGTTCAAATGAATTCAAAAGTTATATCACCCTTTTGAAAATGATCATTCAAATAGGGATGTCTTATATGAATGTAATTTTTCCTAGAGACACAGGATTATTTTAAATGTTATTACCAATTGTATTGTCATAGTTTATAGGGACACATCTAAATTGATATCCAAGTTCTATAAATTTGTATTTTATCTATATGATTTTGACACAACAACTATCTGTGGTAATGTACTCAACATTAATAGTGTAGAAACCAAAAAAAAAATACTACTTTTTACTACACCATGATATAAGAGACTTCCCCAAATAGGGATATTTTATAGAGGTTATTTTTCTATCTAACATACATCCACTGAAATATGTATTTGAATGAATAACTAAATCAAAATATTTTAATCTACATTAGAATAGTCTAAGACAGTTGTAATTTCTAGGTATTTGAAAATATTTTTAACTATATTCAAATGAGATTATACGGGTTTTTATTGAATAAAACCACCCACACAAATTATATTGGAACCCATATATATTTATATTTGTAATGGTTAGAAATTAAAGACATAAAAATCAATATATATTTCATAGATCTATAAACACGTTTTTTTAACAGACTTAAAATAATTAGAAAAATAATCTCATTTTGGTCCCAAATATATTTATCTAGATTTAGATGTTCTTTTTATACTATTTCCTACTAATTTATTTACATCATTTGAACTAAGAATAAAATAATTTTTATAGATTTGGTTTTTAATTATAGGATGAAAACCTAAACTATGTCTTATTTTTTATATAGTTTATGTGAGCCCAAATTTTCAATTTTTCATTGACAAGTTCCCTAAACATAATTAAAATCTAAAGTAATCATTCTTTTTTTTTTGACTTTGTGAATTATATAGAAAATAGTTGATGGGATAAAATTATTGTTTTATTGATTTATTAATTATTGGAATTAAAATGTTAAATTGAAATCTTGATTTTGAAATTTAAAATATGGTTGGTTGATTCAATATGGAATTAAAAACCTTATGTGGATTTGTTTTAGTTCAGTTGGTTTAATAATTTGTTTTTGGAAATAATTGTAATACCATACCATGAAATCCTTTTGAATCTCAATTTTTTATTTGGGATAAAATTTTATATTAAATAATAAATTCTATTTGGAATAAATTCTGATTTAAATTGGGAAAAAAATAAAGAGATTATGAAATTTAATTTTCAAACAATAAATATGATTTAAAATTATTAATTTAATGGGAATATTTTTGGAAACAATTATTCACTAAAATAAAGTTTTGAATATGTAGGTTGAAATGAGGAAAAGTATCTAAGTGACCTCTCTTAAAAAATCTAAATTGACCATGACCGAAAATATCTAGCAAAGGAAACTGGCGAATTGTACAATTTTTAAGTGACCACAAGATCAATTTTCAACCTATCAAGCTCTAAAAAAAATAAGATTCCAAAAGTGACTGCATGAAGTCCTAAAAATCACTATACTAATCATAAGTGCTGGAAATCAAGTAACTACCACCCCACTCTCCACGATCACTTATGTAGTTATAGGTAACCATTCAAATGTTTATCATCAACTTACTACATTCCACCAGACTCAAGTGACCATGAGCTTCTCCTCAAACTATCAAGTTCCACCCTCATCTTCAACTGACTATATCTTCATAGTAGATGAAGATACCATATCTATCCATCCAACCCTACATCTACTAAGGATATCTCACTACCCAGGCTCAACTATAGATTTATACAGTGAATCTCAACTCATTAGAGGAACTCATTCCAATCTAATGATGATGTTTAATACCTATATACTGGAACACCCAAGTGTTATGCCTTTTCTTACTGATGAATAAGGAATAAAGTCTAGTGGGAAACTTGTAAAGGAAGTTGTTCCACCTATTTTGATAAATATGAAACATGCTATACTAAGATTAAAGATGAATAGAGAAGATAAGTCGGTACTGTGACGCCCGGTTGAAGTGAAATTTTTCCAAATCCATCCACACCATCATATTATACCTTCAACTAAAAAGGCCATCCATGTTTCCCACACATTGATACCAAATAATGAGACTGAGATCAGACCATGGAACCCTATTATACCATCGACTAAAGATTTCATCTGATTCATCCACCCATTGATACCAACAAATTAGACTGGGATCAATCCCTACTAATGAATAAAATCCATTTTTGAAGCTCTTTAGAGGAACCCATGCTCAGATCTGAGAAATTACATGAGAATAAGATGGATTTGTGTCAACTTTGGACCCAAGATAATAACCTCGACACACCATCAAAAAATGAAATACCATACAAGACCATAGTATATAATTTTCATAGAGTTAAATAAGTTTGATTTATGCAAAATTGATCCTCCATATTGAATTTCAAACTGAAGAAGCAGTAGATGTTGATCTGGGGATATGAACCCAAAAAGATACGCCAGATAAAGTGAGAAAAAGGTTGAAATTTTTATTTAATGACTGGTGATTTTGGATATATATTTTCCCATGGTATAGTTATTTATAAAATAGTGAGGCCATGATCAATCCCTACATACTAGTAGTGGGTCTGCAAGTGAGTGGAGATAATGTGCTTGGTATGCAACACCTTGAGATTTTTCAAAATATGTTTTTAATAAATTTATTCTTCTTGATATTTCGTGTTATATGAAACACCGAGTTTAGCTTGTGTTACACACATCATCAAGGTTATATTGTGTTACTCATAACATTCATTTTATATTTAATTTCAAGAAATACTGATGGTATCCTTTATTACATGAAATGCCGAGTTTAAACAAAATTTGACATATTATTAATATATTATTATTTAATATGATAGTTATAAACTAGCCAATGGAATGGTGGTTATTAATATGATTAACTAAATTATGAAGATATATGTTTTACATATTTATATAATAAATTCGTTAGTATTCAATTAATTAGAAATGAAAATTAAATCCATTTTAAAATAAAAGGTTTATTTTATGAAATAATTATTTTTATGTGCATAAATATGTTTTATCTTGATAAATTAAATAAATAAATTTTGGTGAATGTTTTTAATTATATATATATGTATATTCAATAAATAATATTTATATTCATCTTATAAATTTTCTAGACAATAAATAATAATGAGTCAAGTTTTACACATAAAATTTTTATTTTTCAAAGCAAAACTATTTTGTCTCCTTTTGTGCGCTTATTTTAAAACTAATATTTAACACTTATAGAAAAAATTTAAAAAATATAGTTAATTAGTTAAATAATATTGTATAAATTAGTTTAGGGTGAATGGATTCCATATTTGGAATGAGTAAATTAATATTATCTATTAAGTTAAATTTAATTTGTTTTACCATAATGAATAATAAAAAATATATTATTTAGAATAGTTAAGGTGAAAAATGGTTTACCGAGGGTTAAACTCACGAGATAATTGTTATAAATGACCCAAAACATTCCCAAAATCCATTTTCTAACTATATTTAGACCTTATATCTTCAATTTTATATAATTTACCATTTTATCTTTTTTTCATGTGAAAAAAATGCGTACTCCTTTCTCTTTTAAAAAATTACAAGTGTGCCACTTACCTCACTTATAAAAGGCCACCCCCTCTCCTCTCATCTCCTATTAACTATTAAAAAACCTTTTTACATAGAATAAACTTTCAAAATAAAAAAAATCTTTCATTCATATTATCCTAGAATCATTATTTTGGTCATATACTAACCTAATAAGACTTTTGGTGAAAACCAAAAGAAGTTGCCTGTAGAAGAGGTAACGTCCCTAATCAAGCATTTTATTTTATTTATTCCTCCACCTCATTGAATTATTATTAAAAAATGATGATATATTAAACTCATTATATTACATATAATTGGATTTTATTTTTATAATTTAATAACCTAAGACATTATCCTATTCTATAAAATGTGTTATGAACTCATCATTCGCGTGTACGGTGGACTACCACCTCACAAACTAATGTTATTTGTTTTCCAACACCACCTCTAATGGATGGATTTAATGTTGGATTTATATTTTATATATTATATTTATGTTATTATTATTCTTATTTAATCATAATATCACATGTTTCTTCTTACTTTTCATTCCTTCTGAATATGATAACATCGTTCATGTGTATGATGAACTATTGTCATGTGAAGCAATGTGATTCGTTCAAGCTATACATAAAAGGTAACAATGATGGTTTTAATTAAAATATATCATACATATTAAATAATAATCATTCAATTATGGTGATATATTATTTACCATTCACTATTTCTTTCCATCAGGAAAATTGAAACAATGTTCATGCGTACATACGGCCTACCGTCTCCATGAACGATTTATTTTATTTTCAATCCCTAACTTTTAGGGATCACTATAAATCCATGTATAATGAATATATATGGTATTTATATCGCATATAAAATTAATTAAATTATTTAACCATGATAATATTATGAGAAAAAAAATAAAAATTCTAAACAAACACATAAATCAAACCAGTTATTGCACAAAACGTGATTTTAACATGGAATAGTTAATACATTGGTAAAAAAAGGTCATAAGTAAATAATATATGGTATTAAATATATAATTATGGTTCTTTAATATATTAATAATAAAATATTTTTTATTATACATTAGTTTTTAATGTGTATGATGGAATTTGAGACCTAAGATAAGGGATTTCTAACATCTCATTTATTTCTGGGACACATATGAAAATTCACCAATTTTTTCTTTTGTGTGGTGTATATAATTCACCTTTTAAATTTTATATAATTAATATCCTTATTTTAAATATATTTAATGTTTTATTTTATGTTATGACTTATTTGGGATTATAATAAAAAATATCACTATAACGGGAATGGATTGTCGTATTACTTTTTACTTCTATGAGACACATGTCATATTCACCACCTTTTTCATTTATGTGTTATATATACATCCCTTGAATATATTTTATGATTATTATATGGAAAATTTTATATATTTAAATATCCATTTGATTATCTCTATTTTATGGGGCATATTATTCAAATGTCACCAAAGTGGTACCGATTTTATGTTACAATCTCATCATTTACGAGGATTGTTTATGATTAAGTCTCAAATATTGAAATATTTTGTTTTAACACTCAATAATTTTCATGAAATACATTATCCTATAGTTATTAATTATATATTAATTTTATATTATCATTTTTACACTCTTTTGTACTTAAAATAATTGAGAATTTTTCTTAAGAAGATCCATCTTTATTTCTCTCTTCGGTCAGAAGTAATCGAAAACCACGTTTTCTAAAATTATTTCCAAAAATGTATTACTATTATAATATAAATATTAAAAAAAATATCAAACATGTTTTAATTTTTATAATGTTTTTCAAAACAGAATCTTCGTGTCTCTTTCCAAAAAATCCCCTTTTGTTTTTTACCAAAAATGTGAAAATAATCTTTGTTTTTAACATGCCTAACATGAATGGTATTTCCCTCTATCATTACCACACAATGATTCAATATTCCATTAGAAATTTTCTAATAAATGTTTTCCTTTATATTTTGGAAATTTTATGATTTTAAATAATTTACATAAATGTGAAAAGTATTTTTAATTTTTTGTATGTTTTAAAAAGTGGGTTTCAAAGTGGAAAGGAAATTATCCTTATGAAATGATCAAAGTGATATTAAAAAACCATTTTATATCTATGATAACATCTTTTTATGTTACCTATTCTTTATTTTGGATAATAAAGAATGATGACATCCTTATTCCTTCTATGTATGATTAATGTTTATTTTGATTAATTTTTTATAAAACCCATTTATTATTCATGGGTTATGATATGGTGAATTGATGAAATGTTTATGAAACATATTTTCTTTACATTGGTTATGATGTAATTACATAATGATTTTTTATGATATTAGGGAACAAAAATGTATTGTCTTTATTATGATATGGGTGAGACATATATCTCCCTCCAATTTCTTGGGTAAATATTTATATCTCGTGATATAATTATGGGAAACAAGACTATGTGATTGATCCAATATGGGAAACTAGTGTGTCATGTTTTACAATGGGAAAATGGTGCATCCAGACCCACAATGGGAAATAGGTTCCTTTTGATCCACAATGGGAAATATGTGATAAGTCGAGATCCACTATATTTATGGTCTTGGTAGTTAACATTAATATATGAAATGGTTTTCTCTATGTATAATGGTTCCACACTTTTATGACATGATATTATAGTTCATGATTTATTTATGATGATTTATCACTCTTATAGTCCATGTTTTTAAAAATTATATATTTTGATGCCACGACTCATGTTTATGATCAGTGATGGGTTGGAAATGATATTCGTAAAACATTATCATGATAATATACAATTATTCCGATCATTATGATCATATATGGATATCTCTTATGTTTACCCTTATTGATAATATCATCTCACCCTTTATTATGCTTCCTTCCATAGGTTATGAATAATGTTTAGGGTATGGTAATCCTACGAGGAGTAATATGTGAGATGATATTTGTGGGAGATGTTGAAGATATTTCATGAAATAAAAACATTGTTTTTATATTATACATAGATAGTAAAATGTTACAGTCCTTGGTCATGTGTTTATCAAATTTAATGAATATCCATCTA
The DNA here is from genome assembly GCA_963277665.1 of Viscum album. Taxonomy (NCBI): domain Eukaryota; kingdom Viridiplantae; phylum Streptophyta; class Magnoliopsida; order Santalales; family Viscaceae; genus Viscum; species Viscum album. The sequence continues at coordinate 230,987,536 of OY728125.1, forward strand.
AAAATATTGGATATTATTGTAATAAAATATTGGTTATTATAGTTTCTATCAGCGGGAGTTTAGTTGACCATTGGTAACTTGGATGAGAAAACATTAATGAGATCCCTAGGGATATTTATATAGATATTTATAGGGATATGACCATGGATATGTTTAATAATAATTCAATGTATTGGAAAATGTCATGGGAATTTGGTAAAGTATATAGAAAGTGACTTTAAAGAAATTAAATCTTTTCCTGTATACATCAAGGTGATGTGGGTCTAGTACAAAGGTTCCTATAGGTGACAACTCTAAAAAGGGTGAATTGGGATAGACTAGATCATCACCTATTAAATGACAATGGGCCTTTCTGCACACCTGGTTTGACACTTCTAAGGGATATGATTTGGAAATTCAAAAACCCTTTATGAGCCATCATGAATTATTATAATAATGACCATGGATGAACTAGGTTAAACCCAAGGTGTTTGATACTAAAAATAAGGTCTTATTATTTTGATGTCTTCTAAGTGATTTTTCATGACTATGTGGTTCCCCTCTATGATTATTATTTATTATACTATGATTTTTGGTTAGTGTCGATGGTAGGAACTAGAATGAATCATGTTAACAGTAAATTTGAGGGAAATTATGTGATTATGAGCAACCAAATTGGATTATGACTAGGTAAAAAGATAGTGTGATCATTCCAAATCTATATTTGATACATGTGATTAATAATTAGAACATCATTGGGATTACTAAAGCATCAAATAAGATTCAGGTGAGATTTTATGAAATATCATGTGGTAATGAACATAGAAGAAAGCAGATTCAGCTTCTTTTATGTCAATAATGTGGGAAGAAGAACCTATAAGAATATCTCAAATGGTGTGGAAGATGATTTCTTTGTGGAAAATAAGTTTATATAGTGAAAAATTATATAGGATTTCAATTTCATTATATGGGGAACTTGGGAATTATCTGATTCAATTTTCAAAACTAGGGGTTATACCCTAGACCATGGAAATATATATTTTATTCCAATAGATGAAGTTGAAGGATTTAAGTGTGTATGTATTTGGATTCATTAATTATGTTGTGGAAGTATTTCAGTAATGGTATTTTAGTTATAAGAATTAGGAAACATCTTGAATTGTATTATTTGTTGAAACATATATGTATTCATTTAAGATTAACTTAAGAGTTATGGATACCATCACGTGTTTATGAGTTTAAGAATGATCACAAGTTCAAATTCATTAACACCCATTTTGAAGTTTTATGTGATGGGATTTTATCAATATAACGATATCTTAAGAGACATTTATGGAGATACAACCCTTTGGTTTTGTATAGAGTTTTTATGTGTTTTCTAAAGAAGGAAAAAATAAATAAGAGTTGGTTAAATTATTTTTGAAATCTATATCTAAAAGGAGGAATGGCCCCTCCCACCTTCCCCTTTTATTGAAATACATAAGGGGGTGGTCTGCCTTTTCCTATCATCGATGAGGTTTGATGAAATAGAAAAGGTGGTTGACGTGTGACTGACATTTGCCTAATGTAAAGAGAATGACAGACCAGGTTCGGCCCCCTTACAACTAATATAATGGAGAACGGTGGAAACATGTGCCACCTTTCCCTTAAGTTCCTATAAAAGGGAACCCCCCTCCTCACATCAAAATTCTTCCCTCTCTCTAAATTCCACCCTCTCTATCTAAAATAATCTTCCTTTGTGCATGTTAGTTATAATGGCCTAAAAGAAGTGATTATTTTTTATGAAGCATCATTAAAAGGTGTTTTTTATTTATTTTAAATTTATTTATTTATTTAATTGATTTTTTATTTCATTATAAATATGTAATTTATTTAGTAGTTTAGTTAATTATGTATAGTTTAAAAATTATAGTAATTATTTTCAATGATTAATTGTTGATAAATTAATGAATAACTTATGATTAAATAATTGTAATGTCCCAGACCCGAGTATCCACCCGAAATGTGCTATCGGGTTTGGTGTTACTACATTAGGCACACCTCCCCAAATTCCAAAGGCTACCGACTAGCGGCGAGGGTGTAAAAAGGTATATTGGGGAGGTCATACCCTCTTAGAAGGAGTAAAAAATAAAGGTACTAGTCCGAGCATAATAATATGACATGATGCTGAAATAAATGAATATACAGACATGAACTAGACCTGTATAGCGGAAGCACAGTCAATAGAAGATAAATGAGTGGAAGCAATGTAGAAACAAGTGTAGTGAAATTTAAACAAAACAGCCTACTGAAACCACTTGTAGCAACTACAAAAATTGAAAACTCATTCATCAAAAGCAAGTTAACATATAAAAAGGTCACCAATGGGTTACCAACTGTATATACTTTAAACAAGGTAAGCATAATGATGTAGTAATGAAACTAATCTTAAGTAAAACTCAAGCGAGGCATGACCTCAAGGTCCATCCCAAATCTCCACATAACAACTAATACAATCCAGCTCCTGATACTGATCTCTTTCCTGCACGTAAATCCATAAATTCCATAGGCTTCCTGAAGGGCCCATGTAGGGTGTGAGACAAATCTCAGTAGGATACCACCCAATGGTGCATACCTAGTATGAGTGTTTAAGAAGGAAATAATAAAATTTTATGGTACAAAAATAAACACAAGGTGAACTAGTTCTCAACAACCACCAGAGAGTATAACCTCCTTCACCCAATGCTATAATCTTAGTCAGGTAACCTGGAACTATGTTCTTCCTAACACAGCATGTCTCATGTACTGAAATCCTAAAGGCACTCCCATGAAATAGTAACATGGAACAATGTGCCTCCTGAAACCTCATGTCTGAAGTACCAACTTCTTGTAGGCACACCCAAGAAGTAGTAACCTGTAACCATGTGCCTCCTGATACCTCATGTCTCAAGTACCGATATCCTATAGGCACGCGAAAACACTCTGAAGGATCCTCACCTTCCACATGGATTCCACAGAAAGTGCCCCAAAACCACAATCACCTAACCAAAACTATGGGGGTCTCTACCCACACGATCTGTCAAAACCACCTCATCACAGATTCGTCTGTGTGCACATGACCCAAATCACTAGTGAGAGGTAATCAAAAAATTTACAGTACAAGACACAACCTCTCTAGAACCTCATGTCCCTATAACCATGTCGCACAAAATACAATGGTCTTGTCATCCAAGTAACTCATGCCATGCCCAACCTGACAGTCACACTACCTTAATCTGACGTCCATGACACCCAATCCCATGGTCAAAACCACCCAAGGTAATCCAGACCAATCCCAACCTATGATCAACATCACTCCAGAATATTTGGACTATTCCTAGAATATCCCAAAGGTTACAGTATGTGTAATATCATTAATTACATTTATATAATCAAAATAATCACTTTAAATAGGCAAAGCAATTTAAATAGTTGAATTGTACAAGCCATGTGTTATCCCATTCCATCACTGAGGTCTTTAATGCCTCTATCAAGTCATATCATGATTTAAAAAATTAAACTCATTATTTTAAATCATGACAATTTAATTATAACCATTTTAGAAACTCTAGCCAAAATTACCTAAATGAGAAACAACTTCTCACCTGACCATACTCAATCATAATAGGTGCAGAGCATTCCCACAGTATCCCACATTGTATAAAAATCAATTTAATATTCTTAAACAAGGTTCCTCTCAAAACCCAATCTTGCGTTATAAATCCACAACCCCCAAAAGACCAGTAAAACACACAATGAAGTATACACCACCTACCTCATACTAGTATGATGATCGTCCTCTAGCATTAGCCACTGATTTGGAATAAAACACTGTAGATATACAAAATGAAAATAAATGCTCAAACCTCTATAACTCGGTATAGAACACAAATGATTAAATAATGACTATTGAATAAATAAATAATGATTAAATAATTATTAAATAATGATTAAGTAATGATTAATTAATGATTAAAGAATAATTGAGGAATGATTAAAGAATTATTAACTGATGATTAACTAATGATTAATGAATTATTAAGTAATGATTAAGTAATTATTGATGAATGATTAAGTATATATTATTGAATTATTAAGGAAAGATTAAAGAATTATTAACTAATGATTAACTAATGATTACATAATGATTAAGGAATTATTAAAGAATGATAAAACATTGATTAACTAATGATTAAATATTTATTATGTAAAGATTATGTATTTATTAAAGAATGATTAGGGGATTATTAAAGAGTGACTTATGAATGATTAACTAATGAGTAAGTAATGATTAAGTAACGATTAAGTAATGATTAAGTAATGATCAACCAATTATTAACTAATGATTAACCAATTATTAACCAATAAATAACTAATGATTAAATAATTATTAACTTTGGATTAATATAGAATAAACCTAGGATTAAATATGAAAAATTGGATGACAAAGAGGCTTAACTGCACACATGATTTGTAATCCTATGATTTAGATGATTCATACCATATTAAACTCCTATTTTGATAATGAAAAGGGATATTTTTTAAATGAATCACATTTTCTTTATAAACCATTGAACATACCTTTAGGAAGTTTAAAAATTATACTACAAAAAATTAGTTTCATATTTTAGGATTGAAGAAAACATTATAAAATTTTATTATCATAGATATTATGTCTTTATCTAATAAGACAAATCCATTTCTGGATACTACAAGTGGATGTGGCACTGGCACAGATGTACCTAGGTGAAAAACCTGAAAACACAGTATTGAGCTAGACTCGATTGGGAACTGGTGCATGAAAACAGGATTTGTTATACACCTGGGTTTTCACTCCCATGGGATATGATTTATCTGTTCTTTTCTAAATTCCTAAAATACCATTAGGAAGATTAAAAATAATACTAAAAAATAGTATCTTATTTTAGGATATAAGAATAAGTTCTAAATTTTCAGTATCATAAGGATTATATAGTTAACCCTCATTATCAATAGAATTCACATAATGTTTTTGAAAATGGGGTAAAAAGAAGTTAAAACATAAAATTAGTCTATTTATGTAGGATAAAATGAATATTACGATCATATAAATTGAAGTGGACAAGAACAAAGCCATTAAAGAACACATGAATTATTTATAATAGACTAAAATGACCTTGAAATCTTTCCAAAAAACAATGTTTGGATTATATGATCCTGACTTCAGAAGTTAAGTGAAATCCATCTTATTTTAAAGTAGTAGATTAATGACATCTTCCTAATAGATGAACTTAATGTTAAACATTTCAAAATATGTAGGTTTTATAATTAAAGGCCTCCATATTTGATGATAATGTTATTAGAAGGACGAAATATTTTGAATATTAAAAAGTTAGTTACATCCCTTTCAAAGATGTTATTTTTCTATCAGTTTAAAATAAGATGTATTTTACTTCACTTCAGAATTCAGGAACATCTCATCCAAACTCTGTTCTATTGAAAAATTACAAAGTATTTCTTGTGTGTTGTAAAGTATTCATGTGTTATTTAATGTGTTTATTCTTGTCCATTTCACATTATATGATCACAATTTCTAATTTGACATGGATAAATAATATGATTTGATGGTTTCCCTTCTTTTTTACTTCATTTTCCAAAATATTTTTTTACTTATTTTCTAATAAAAATTTATATAACAAAACATTAATATCGTATTTTAGGATATAAAAATATGTTCTAAAATATAAAAATCATAATGATTATATGTTCAACCCTCATTTTCAATATTATTTACACTATTAGAATCTTTATCAAAAAGAAATTTCGTAGAGAGTCATGTTTGTTTATCTCTATTGTTATGGGAAGGTTATTCAAATTAAGAAAGGATCTTATTATAATAAACAACCAAAAATATTGGATACGAAATATGATTGTGTAACACTAAGTGAGCTTTATGGTAGAATTCATGGTTGATTAAATGTAGGACCCATTCAAGAGATAAATTATATTAGCTATAGAAATTTTCAATTCATAGCCACACTATAGAATCTTGATTTCCTATTGGTTTCTGATGAGCTGTGGGTCTTAGGAAAAAAATGATTTTCCCATTGGTTAGATGGTGCAACAATGATATTATATGTTATAGTTTCTATTGTTCAAAAACAACGTCCAATTGTTTGTATATGTATAGTTACAATAGTTTTTGAAGAAGGTACATCACAATAAATTTTGGATCCTCCCTATTATGCGGAAGAGGACAACCTAGATGATCTCTCGAATATACATGTAAATCTGACATCCAATGAGTATTCTTTTAATGATGGAATAGATAAAGACAAAAGTGTTGATGAGAAGCGAGTGGAAAAATTTGGGGAGGAATTTCCTAGAAATGTAGTAGTTGTACAGAAGCCTTGACCCATAATATATCATCCACCACTCTTTGCATCTTGTTCAGAAGTGATATCATTTTTTCATGAATTCAACTGTAATGTTCTCACACCTACAACTAAGTTTCCAAGATTTTTAGTGGAAAGGTTTAATAGCCTAAACAAAACATTTTATGTTGGGAGGATTTTTCTAAGGAAAGATTTATAGAAAAACAAACAAAAAAGAGTTCATATGGAGAGTAACTATGTGTATTTAATTTAGGAGGAAATCTATAAACAATTTATCATAAGGTGTGATAAATATGGGGATTATCATAGATTCGGATTAAGTGAGATTCCGAATATTTCATTTAGTGGTTAGAGAATTTTTGAGATTGAGCTAGCTCATACTTACATTCAACCAAACCTAACACAAGGTTATACTTCATTGGATACTAAATTTATTTAATCTGTTGTTGTCAAGATTATTAGGACTTGATAATATTATCCTATATCCCATGTTAAAGAGAGGACACAACAAATGTTTTTTGTAATATTTATTATAATAAGGAATGGATAGAAAAATAGAAGGAAATCATAAAGGTCTATGGTGATTGGGGTGACTCATATCGGGGGTTGCGAAAATTTCTAGCCATACTAAGACACAATGACCAAGTTGTCTTCCATATTCATATGAACAAACATGTGTCTCAAGATAACTAACTTTATCCATCTCGTGTTCAATTTCATCAGTGTTTTTAGGTATTCCACCCATGTATTTCAATATTTTTTAGCAAATAGTTTATACATATTTATTGAATGTTTCTACATGAAAAATACAAGGGTATATTATTGATTAAAGAGATATAATTTTGAAACTATTCACCTCTTCTGCATTCAATTTTCCAATGTTGATAGAAAAACTATGAATCATAGAGTTGGTTTTTTGCTTTATCAGCAACTATTTCACCCATATTAAGGGTTTCTATTTCATATTGGATCAGCATCAGGCAGTGAAATGAGCCTATTAATGTAGTTCACGATACATAGATCCCCTTAAATGCACATCATCGATATTGCATCAGACACATTTCTAGCAATGTTTTAAAAACAATCCATAATGTGCCTATAAATAATTCAATCACTAGTTTTGGTATGCAATGTCATCATTATATTTTACTATTTTAAGTTCAAGTTAAAAATAATTTATATGAAATGTTATCAATTCTATGTAGGCATATGAGCAAGATAAATGATGTTTTGAAGAATTTTTTGAAAAACTCCAAAAGGCTAATCAAGGAGTGTATGATTATATGATGAAAATTCCAAAAAAATAGGAATTGTAATATCGTGAGGGGAAGAGGAATAGACACATGACCAAAAACATTATAAAATGCATCAATGGTGTATTCAAGGGACATCACAAGTTACCTATAACTTCCCATGTTTAGGATACATTCTATAATTGTGTTAAATGATTCATTTATAAAACAAATATATCCTCATATGGGATTTAGCTGGGGATAAGGTATGGAAGACACTTTCATTCAGATATTGAATAGAACATTGAAGAAGGTTTGGGTTATTGAGTGTGCCTTTTCCACTGAGAAGACTCTCAATTTAAACATCAAGAGTTTTGGCCCCCATCAAAAGTAGCATTGGTGAAAAAATGATTGTATTATTAGAACCATGGGAATGTCAATATGAAAAATTCTAGGCATTACAGTTTCCATTCATAGGCATCATCGTAACATGTGACTCTATGTGCATATCATTAGAATAATGGGTTTATTTAGTGTATTAGATGGAAACCATTACTACACCATGGATGACTATTGGGGAGTTTTGATATTTCTCATTTCACGAAGACAAGTTGGTATTGATACATGACATCAATAGGTTGCATCCATGAGGGAGACTGAAGTCCAGTAGTATGTGGAAATAGATGGACTAGCCTCGGGAATAAGGGAAAATTTTGAGATGCAAAATATTTCATCAATAAGGTCATAATTGGGAAATAGATCCTAACATTTCTAGATCAATATCACACTCTTAACAACATTGATGTATTTTCCCCAATTTGATCATTTTATATTGATAATTATATGTAGTTAATATTAGAACCATCATTTTGTAAAATTTTCTGACATTTCTGAATAAATTTAATATCAATTAACAATAAGCCTTTCATATTCACATTAAAATGAATTTGACAAGTTCATGTGAGGTGACATGAAATCCCAATAAAACTATCCATGGAAAAACCAGAAATCAATAATATGAGAATATGATCATAAAACCTACCATCATGGTAGAAATTATTCATAAATTATAAAGCACACCATTTGAGATCCAACATATTAGTTAAATTAAATATAATGTTGTTTTGGGATATAAAAAACAATTTCTCTTCATTATCTAAAAGTTTATTAGAATATAAGTAAAATACGGTTTTGGAAAGTGAGGTAAAATAAAGTGAAAATATCAAAACAATTAATTTTATAAAATAAAAATTATCATCATATAAAGGGAAATGGAAAATAAAAAAGTCATTAAATAACAGAAGAATGATTTACATATAGATGGAGTATCCTATACTACTCACTAATTAGTATAATCATATATCCCATGATGTTATAGATGTTCATCAGGTTGGATTGATCAGGGTGCATCGAGTGCACCATTGTCTTCCCATTCTGTCATAAGAAACTATTATACTATGAATATTCCATGTTTTCTTTAAAATAATTGTGGTATCTGATTTCACATTCATTGATCATCACCTAATTTATGTCTTCTTAGAGATATAGAGAACTAAGACACACACATTCCACCTACTTGATGGAGAGATGGTCATCATCATTGAGGATGTGGTAGTCCTACTCAATATTTATATCTAGGGGGTAGTTATTGGACCCCCCTGTGGAGACTAGACTGAGCTTTTACAGTGATTTTTAAGAATCAAAATTTTGGTTGATGATGTTTCTGAAAATGGAGGGTCAATATTTTTGTGGTGGCTTGAGATTAATTTTCTATTTTTACATGATGAGGTTGTCGAGCATACAATCATGCCTCAAGACTATGTATATATCTTACGGATCATTAGAGGGACTCTATTCGTTGATCACTCTGGTATGCAAGTTTACATGATGTATCTAAGGCTTCTAGAGGACTTTGATCAAGGTGGGAGATACAACTAGGGATTTGAAAGCATGACTTAACTTACCGATCATCATGCATGACATACCACTATGGTCACAAAAATACTGGGGGATGTGTCATTATTCTTTAGTTATGGGATTGGGAGAACATCCCTCCCCTCTCCCCTATTGTTGTTGGTCAAGAGATGCCTATATATGTGCTTCATGATGCTCTAGGTCGATACTGGTATGACCACTAATCTCTATTGGTTTCTAATGCTCGTAGGAGATATTGAAATTAATTTATTATTATTTATCACTTTCAATGTTTTATTTTATAGGTGGAGTCAGACACACCTCTTCATTGGCACCCTGACAGACTATTTGGGTGCATATTGTCTCATGTTAGACAGTCTACTACCCATCAATGTAAGTATATACAATCTTTATTTGACTATAAAATATCAAAAATAACATCATTTTTTAGAAACAATGTTTTTTGAAAAATATCACTTTTCAATACAGATTAAATGGATGCAATATTGGACTTTATTAGATCATATTATTACATACTATGCCTTTGGAATTAATGATTCTATGGTTTTAGTGTCTCTCATTCACATTCATTTTATTGAGTGGCAATATCCTGAGAGAGTCATGCACTAGTTTCGTTTTGTTCAGTGCATTCCATTTCCATTGACACAGTAACCAATGCTTTATTAAATGAAGTGGATGGGGAGTCAATAATTCGATTGGTGCTGACAATATGCCAAGTATCTTGACCTCTGGGGTAGAAAATCATCATTTCACATTGAGGGTGTCTTTATGATGAGATTCCATCTATCACAACAGGTTGAGTATGAGCTATGTTATAGAATGAAGTCTATAATGTATCTTACTCCATACGGAAGAGGGCTTCAGGATCTTATAGGTAAATAAATTTCCATTAGTTTTTTTATTTTACTATTTTCTAATTCATTTTGAAATTCTTTATAGAATAGTCATCTAAAATGGGTTATCTGCATCTCTAATCTAGAGGAGGAGGAGGAGTAGGAGGTTTCTAGCATGGTAGTGATCCATATTGCAATGCAAGGGATTATGTTAGATTATCTGGTAGTTCATTAAGGTATCTTTGATCATCCAACCCAAGTGGATGATGTTTCTTCCTAGGGAGTGAAGGTTCCTGCTCATGAACCTCCTCCAATAACATCTAATGATGAGGATTTATGATGATGATGATTACGATTTTGACCGTGTCATATTGCATGTGAGGTCTCATCTAATCCACAGGGACAAGTTGAACCAATAGAAGTCTAGCCTCATCCGATTGGCAATGTTCATCATGATGCATAAAATCCATCTATGTTGGATGAATATCCATATTTTTCTCAAGGATATGATTATCCAAGGTTTTATTTGGTGTCATTTACAATTCCTCCATATTTCATGATAGAGCCTTCCTAGGTTGTATGGATCCCCCAGACGATGATGGTCGTTCTTTCTACTCACCTAGTAGGAGAAGGATCAGTTGAAAATGATTTCATCTAGTTGAAACCTCCTCCCATAGAGACACATGAAGTGCTTATAAAAGTCAAGGTTCCAGTGCCCAAGAATCATATTTTTCTAGGTCATTATACTCCACCTTAGGACAAATCTCGACAATCTCAATATGGGAATCCCATTCGCACAACAAAATGTGGGATGTGACATCACCCTAGAGAGTGGTTGTACTAATTCATGTATATGTTCTCTATCTATTAAAATAAGGAAATTAATTTTATTATTAACCATTTTTACATATTTTGACAATATTTTAATTTTAATTTATATTTTAGTTATAGTTTACATTTTATAAGCATTCAAATTTGACTACTTGAAACATTTGAAACTTTAATAAATTTAAGGTTTGTAACTTTAAAATCTTATAAAATATAATCTATAATAACTCTCTAAATAAAACATAAAACATAGACTAATCATCAAAAAAATTGAAAACAATAAAAAATCATAAATATAATGAATAGTTTAAAATGAAAGGAATGAAAAAATGATTATAAATACAATTACAATGGTTTAAAACAACAATATATTGTTCCACCAAAATTAATTTTAATTAATTGTTTTTAGAGAATTATTTTTATTTTGAAATATTTTTTGTCTATTTAGTAAGTGTGTCAAATATCATTAAGATTGTATTTATATTTTATAATTTATAAACCTTCAATGTCACAAACTTCAGATTTTCTTATGTTCCATATAGGTGAATTTGAAAGCATATAACTTATAAAATATAATTACAATATAAGAGATATCTGAAAAATTCAATCAACATATAAAATATATTTTAAAATAAAAAAATCATAAATATAATAAGTAAAATCTAATTTACATGTCCAAAAATTCATTGTGTATAAACATAACATTTTTAATTTTAAATATTAATGACATAATTATAAACAAAACAAAACAAAATATATATATATATATATATATCATAATATAAAATCATATAAATTTTTTAATATAAAAACATATATATCTAATTTGTTTTTGCTGAAAGGAGGCAGAAGCCCTACCACCTTTCCACTTAACCGAAAGGCTCCAGGGCCTCAGCTACCTTTCTACAATAATTTTCAAAAAATTGACCTAGATTCATTTTTTTAATTAGAAAATGAATAAATACTCATTTTTCATATGTTTTACTGAAAAAATTTATTTAAATAGGAAATCCTTTACACTTTTTTGGAAATAAGACTAATGGTATTGGTAACCTTTAGGGTCTATCATATCTTTGATTTTGAGGTAATTATAGGAAGCAGTTGATCACCTTAAGAAGTTACTATACTCATCACTATCGAAGAATTTTTTTTCTATATCCCCTTTCCATATATACATTAAAGAAGTTGTAAGTTTACATTGGTTACTACATTTAGTTGATTCTAATTGGTATCATAAGTTTACATCAATGTTTTCATGAAGTCTTTAGAAAGATCTTTATACAAAGCTGAGTTCCAGTACTATATATCATCCTTGGACAGGTTTTCTGTCTAAGAGAACAATTCAGAACCTAAAGGATATGTTATGATCTTGTTCTATGGATTTCAAAGGTTGTTGGTATCAGAATATTCTTCAAGTTTATTTTTCCTGGGATGATATATTTCACGCCATCATTTGGATGGATCCTTATGAAGCCCATTATGGAATGAAGTGTAAAACTCCAACGTGTTGGAATGAATTTATAGAAAGAAATATATTAGGACCTAAGGATGCTGATGAGATGGAAGATATGATTATATCCATTCAGAAAAACATAGGGATGAAAAAATTCTTAGAGATATTTTATGCTGATAATCATCGATGTGATATATAAGTTTAAGTTGGTGAGAAGTTCTTTTATGAATTTCTCCATGGAAGAAAAAATGGAAAAATTAGCCTTAAGTATATATGTCTCATTTAAATACTTGAACATATTCGGGTAGTATCTTATCATTTTATGCTTCCACTAGACCTATCTCAATTTCATGATTTTTTCTATGTACCTCTCCAAATGAAGTATATACCTGATCCTTCACATGTATTGAAAGCATAGGTTGTACCATTAGAGAATGATCTTCCTTATAAGGAATAATCATTTGAGAATATGGATCATATAGAGATAGTTCTACAAAACAATACCACTCACATAATTATTTTTTTTTCGTGAAACCACTACCTTGATTAAGCTATATGGGAACTTAAGGATGTAATGAGGCAGATGTATCCTCAGTTTTTGTTACCAAAGAGCAGAATTTCCAGGGCGAAATTCATTTTAATGGGAGTAGAGTGTAACACCATTAGATTTTGTGAAATTCCTTTTTCAATTACAATTAATCTTATTGATATTTTTCATTAATCATAACACCAATTCCACCTTATGTTACATGAAAGACCATTTTTATCTTTTATTAAATGTAACAATGAGTTTATCTTTCATTACGTGAAACCCTAAGTTTAGATTTCATTTCACGCAACCCTAAGTATAAACGAAACGTGAAAAACTAATAAAATAATATTATTTAATATTATTGTTATCACATAGACATTAGAATAGATATATGAATTCGATAAATTAAACTATGATGATATATAGTTTTCACATGTAAATTTAATGAATTATTGGTAACCAATTAATTATAAATTAAAATAAAAAACATTGAAAAACAAAGGGAATAAGTTTCACAAAAACTCTTTTTATATGCACACACTTTTTTTATCACAAGAAAATAAATAAATAACTTTTGTTGAATAATTTTAATTAAATTGAAATTTTATATATTCAATATAATTTGTAACATACATCTTATCTGTTTTCTATACAATAGATAACAGTAAATCTAATTTTTCGCTCAAAATTGTTATTTTTCTAACAAACATTTTATTAAATTTTACAATCTTATTTTAAAAATAATTTTTGGAAATCTTAGAAAAAAATGCAAAAAATAAAGAAAAATTTATAAATAATAATGTCTAAATTATCTTATGGTGAATTGTATAGAATTTTCTCAGAAGATAAATTTTTCAATGAACAGTGAAAATTACTTGTTTATTAAGCATTTTCATTCCTTTTAAAGAATTTAAAAGTATTATGAAAAATTTAATATTGTCTTAAAAGATAAATTAGTTCAATTATATATCTAATAATCTAACTTAGTTCATTAGAATCATTTTCATATAAAATTTATGTATATAAACTTTTAAATCTACTTGAACATTTTCTCTTTGAAATCCAACATTATCGTCGTGTCTACGAGAAATATTTTAAATTAAAATTTCCCAATTATTAAAATGGAATTTGGAAAATTTTATTACATATTTGGAATCATAATAATTTATTTTTTCTAAAATTTCAACATATTTTTTTACCAAAATGAATAATAAAAACAGTAATAAATATTTAATTCGGTTAAGGAAAAAATGTTTTTATCGGGGTGTAAAACTAAACAATAAGGGTTAAAATGAACCAAAACACGTTCAAAATAAGTTTTTTAGCCAAGATGTTACCTCATATATTGTAGTTTCTATAATTTCCCATTTTGGATACTTTTGGAGTGTAAAATATGTGGGTACACAATTTTCTTTTCAAATAATACAAGGGTGCGAATCAACTTACATATAAGAGGCCAACCTCTATCCTCTCCTCTTAGCACTTAAAAAACCATTTAATTTGGATAAAATCTTCCCAAATAACTTCATCACTTCCCTCATTCCATCCTATAATAATTATTTTTATCATAAATAAATCTTAATAATCCTTTTCAAGCAAACCAATAAAAGTTTTTCAAATAAGTGGTTACATCCGTAATCAAGTGATTTATTTTACTTAGTCCTCCTCCACCTTAAATTATTATTACAACATGATGATATAATAACCTCATTATATTAAATATAATTATAGTTCATTATGTTAATTAATTATCCTAAATATTTCCCTCATTTTTCAAATGTGTTATGAAATCCTCATTCATGTGTACGACAAACTACCAACTTGCAAACTCATGTTATTATTTTTCCATAACCATATATCACAAATGGATATAATGACAAGTTTATTTATTATATATTATATTTATAATATTAATATTCTTATTTATTCATTATATCACATATTCCTTCTCACATCCCATTCTGGAGAAATATGATAACATCGATCGTGTGTACGCCTGACTACTGAATCTTGAAGCGATGTGATTCATTCATGATTTACATGGAAGGTACTTAGGTTTGTTTTATTGAAATTATGTGATATTTATCAAATAATAATTATTTTATAATTTTAATTTATTATTTCCCTTTCTTTCTTTCTTTCCTTTGGGAAAATGGAAACAATGTTCAATCATACATACAACATACTATCTCCCTGAATAGTGTATTTTATTCTCTATCTCAAACACTTATGGATAACTATAAATAAATTTATAATGAATATATATTGAATTTTATCCACGATATAAATTTATTATTTACCTATCATTCTTTCTTGTCTGCTGTAAATCATTCATGTGCTATTTTATGTGTTTATTCTTGTCCATTTCACATTATATGAGCATAATTTATAATTTATCATGGATAAATAATATGATTTGATGGGTTATCTTCTTTTTTACTTCATTTTCCAAAATATTGTTTAACTTATTTTCTAATAAAATTTTATATAATGAAACATTAATATCGTATTTTAGGATATAAAAATATGTTCTAAAATATAAAAATCATAACATTTATATGGTCAACCCTCATTGTCAATATTATTTACACTATTATAATCATTATCAAAAAACAATTTTGACGTAGAGAGTCATGTTTGTCTATCGCTATTGTTATTGGAAGGTTATTCAATTTAAGCAAGGATCTCATTATATTACACAACTGAAAATAATGGATAGGAAATATGATTGTGTAACCCCAAGTGAGCTTCGTGGTAGAATTCATGGTTGATTAAATGTAGGACCTATTCAAGAGATCAAATATATTAGCTATAAAAATTTTCAATTCCCAGCTACACAATAGAATCTTGATTGCCTATTGGTTTCTAATGAGTAGTGGGTCTAAGTAAAAAAAATTATCTTCCTGTTGTTCAGATGGTGCGATGATGGTATTATATGTTAAGGTTTCTATTGTATAAAAACAATGTCCAATTGTATGAATATGTATACTTAAAATAGTTGTTGAAGAAGGTACATCCCAGTAAATTTAGGATCCTCCCTGTGACGTGGAAGAGGAAAACCTAGATGATATCTCAGATATACATGAAAATCTGACATCTAATGAGTATTCTTTTATTGATGGAATAGATGGGGATAAAAGTGTTGACGAGAAGGGAGCTGCAAAATTTGGGGAGGAAGTTTCTAGAAATGCAGTATTTGTACAGAAGCCTCGACCCACAATATATCATCCACCACTCTTTGCATTTTTTTCAGAAGCGACATCATGTTTACATGAATTCAACTACAATGTTCTCACACCTACAACTAAGTTTCTAGAATTTGTAGTGGAAAGGTTTAATAATCTGAAAAAAAAATTTCAGGTTGTAAGGTTTTTTCCAAGTAATGTTTTATTGAAAACAAACAAAAAAAAAAGATTTCATATAGAGAGGAACTATGTTTTTTTAGTTTGGGAATAAATCTATAAAACATTTATCATAATGTGTGATAAATATGGGGATTATTGTAGATTTGGATTAAGAGAGATTATGAATATTTCATTTGGTGGTTAGAGAATTTTGGAGATTGAGCTAGCTCATACTTGCGTTCGACCAAACCTAACACAAGGTCATACTTCATTGGATACTGAATTTATTTAATTTATTGTTGTTAATATTATTAGGACTTGCTAATATTATCCTATAGCCCATGTGAAAGAGAGGATACAAAAAAATATTTGTAATATTTCTTATAATAAGGAATGGATATAAAAATATAAAGCAATCATAAAGGTCTTTGGTGATTGGGATGACTCGTATCAGGTGTTGTGACAATTTCTAGCCATACTAAGACACAATGACCATGTTGTCTTCCATCTTTATATGAACGAACATGTGTCTAAAGATAACTGACATGATCCATCTCATGTTCAATTTCATCAGTTTTTTTTAGGTATTTCACCCATGTATTTCTATATTTTGGTTTAGCAAAAAATTTATACATATTTATTGAAAGTTTCTACATGGAAAATACATGGGTCTATTTTTGATTAAAGAAAACTAAGATAGAAACTGTTCATGTCTTCTGAATTAAATTTCCATTGTTGATGAGGAAAACTATGAATCATAGAGATGGTTTTTGGCATTATAAGAAACTATTTCACCCACATTAAGGGTTTCTATTTCAAATTGGATCAGCATCAGGTAATGGAATGGGCCAATTAATGTAGATCACGATATATAGAGTCCCAAAAATGCACATCATCAGTACTGCATTAGGCACATTTCTAGCAATGTGTTAAAAACATTACATAATGAGCCTATAAAGAATTCAATCATGAGGTTTGGTATGAAATGTCATCATTATAATTTACTATTTTAAGGTAAATTTAAAAATAATTTATATGAAATATAATAAATTCTATGTAGGAATATGAGTGAGATATATGCTGTTTGGAACAATGTTTTGAAAAAATCCAGAAGGCTAATCAAGGAGTGTATGATTATATGATGAAAATTCCAAAAAAAATAGGCATTGTCATATGGTGAGGGGAATAGGTATGGACACATGACCAAAAACATTATAGAATGCAACAATGGTGTATTCAAGGGACTTCACAAGTTACCTATAACCTCCCTGGTTTAGGATACATTCTATAATTGTGTGAAATGCTTCATTTTTGGAACAAATCTATCCTCATATTTGATTTAGCTGGGGATAAGATATGGAAGACACTTTCATTGAGATATTGAATAGAACATTGAAGAAGGTTTGGGTTATTGAGTGTGACTTTTCCGCTGAAAAGTCTCTCGATTTAAACTGCAAGAGTGTTTGGCCCCCATCACAAGTAGCATTGGTGAAAAAATGGTGGTATTATTAGAACCAAGGTGATGTCAATATGAAAAAATTTAGGCATTATGGTTTCCATTCACAGGCTTTATCACAAAATTTTCCTTTGTGAGCATATCATTAGAATAATGTGTTTATATAGTGTGTTATATGGAAACCATTACTACACCATGGATGACTATTGGGTTGTTTTGATATTTCTCAATGCACGAAGACCAGTCGATATTGATACATGACATCAACAGCTTGGATCTAAGAGGGAGATTGAAGTCCAGTAGTATGTGGAAAGAGATGGACTAGCCTCAAGAATAAGGGAGAATTTTGAGATGCAACATATGTCATCAATAATGTCATAATTGGAAAATAGATCCTAAAATTTCTAGATCAATCTCACACTCTCAACAACATTGATGTATTGTCTCCAATGTGATCATTTTATATTGTTAATTATATGTTGTTAATATAAGAACCATCATTTTGTAAAATTTTCTGACATTTCTGAATAAATTTACTATCTATTAACAATAAGACTTTCATATTCACATTAAAATGAATTTGATAAGTACATGTGAGGTGATATGAAAGCCCAATAAAACTATCCAAGGCTAAACCATAAATATATAATATGAGAATATGATCATAAAACATACCATCATGGTATAAATTATTCATAAATTATAAAGCACACCATTTGTGATCCAACTTATTAGTTAAAGTTAATATAATGTTGTTTTGGGTTATAAAAAACAATTTTTCTTCATTATCTAATATTTTATTAGAAAATAAGTGAAAGGCTGTTTTGGAAAGTGAGGTAAAATAAAGTGAAAATATCAAATCAATTAAATTGATAAAATAAAAATTATCATCATATAAACGGAAATGGAAAAGAAAATAGTCATTAAATAACAGAAGAATGATTTACATATAGATGGAGGATACTACACTACTCACTAAGTAGTATAATCATATTTCTCAGGATGTGATATATGGTCATTAGGTTAGATTGATCAGGGTGCGTCAAGTGCACCACTGTCTTCACATTCTATCATAAGAAACTACTATACTATGATTATTCCATGTTGTCTTCAAAATAATTGTGGTATCTGATTTCACATTCATTGATCATCACCTAATTTATGTCCTCATAGAGATATAGAGAACAAAGACACACACATTCCACCAGCTTGAGGGAGAGATGGTCATCACACTTGAGTATGTGGTAGTCCTACTCAATATTTATATCTAGGGGGGGTAGTTATTGGACCCACCTGTGGAGACTAGACTGAGCTTTTATAGTGATTTCAAGGAAACAAAATCTTGGTCGATGATGTTTCTGCAAATGGAGGGTCGATATTTATGTGGTGGCTTGAGATGAATTTTCTATTTTTACATGATGAGGCTGATGAGAATACTATCATGCCTCATGACTATGTATATATCTTACAGATCATTTCTTTTCATTGATCACTCTAGTATGCAACTTCACATGATGTATTTAATGCTTCTAGAGGATTTTAATCATGATGGGAGATACAGAATGAGATTTGAAAGCTTGTCTTAAACTTATCGAGCATTATTCATGGAATACTAATAGGATCACACAAATATTTGGGGATGTGTCATTCTTCTTTAGTTGTGGGATTGTGAGCACATCCCTCCCTTCTTCCCTACTGTTGTTGGTTAAGAGGTGCCCATATATGTGCTTTATGACTCTCTAGGTGGATACCGGTATGACTGCCCATCTCTTTTGGTTTCTAATGCTCATACGAGTCATTGAAAATAATTTATTATTATTTATCACTTTCAATGTTTTATTTTATAGGTGGATTCATACACACCTCTTCATCAGCACTCTGATAGACTATTTGGGTGCATATTGTCTCATGTTAGACAGTCTAGTCCCATCAATGTAAGTATATACAATATTTATAAGACTAAAAAAATCATAATAACATCATCTTCTTAGAAATAATGTTTTTTTGAAAAACATCACATTTCATTATAGATTACATGGATGCAATATTGGACTTTATTGGACTAGTTTCCTACATACTGTGCTTTTGAACATAATGATGGCGTGGTTTCAGTGTCTCTCATTTACATTCCTTTTATTAAGTGGAAACAACCTGATAGAGTCATGCACCAGTTTCATTGTGTTCAGTGCATTCCATTTCCCCCGACATAGTCACTAATGCTTTATTACATGAAGTTTACAGGGAGTCAATATTTTGATTGGTGGTGACAATATGCCAAGTATCTTGACCTCTGGGGAAGAAAATCATCATTTCAAATTGAGGGTGTATTTATGATGATATTCTATATATCACAACAGGTTGAGTATGAGCTATGTTATAGACTAAAGTAAAAAATGCATCTTACACCATACGAAAGAGGGCTTCAAGATCATGTAGGTCAATAAATTTCCATAAGTTTTTTTATTTTACTCTTTTATAATTCATTTTGAAATTCTTTATAAAATAGTCATCTAAAATGGGTTATCTGTATCTCTAATCTGGAGGAGGAGGAGGATGAGGTTGCTAGCATGGTAGTTATCCATATTGCAATGCAAGGGATGATGCTATCTTATCATGTAGTTCATGAAGGTATCTTTGATCATCCAACCCATGTAGATAATGTTTCTTCCTAGGGAGTGTAGGTTACTGCTCAGGAACATCCTCCAATAACATCTAATAATGAGGATCTATGATGACAAAGATGACGATGTTGACCATCTCATGTTGCATGTGAGGTCTCATCTAATCCACAGGTACAGGTTGAACCAATAGCTATCTAGCCTCAGCCGATTGGGGATGTTCATCATGACACATGGGATCCATCTATGTTGGAATAATATCCATAGTTTTCTCAAGACGATGATTTTCCAAGCTTCTATCAGGTGTCATTTACCATTCCACAATATTTCATGATAGAGCCTTCTCAGGTTGTATGGATCCCCCAGTCGATGATGGTCATTATTTCTACTCACCTAGTAGGAGAAGGACCAGGTGCAAATGATTTCATCTAGTTGACACCTCCTCCCATCAAGACACATGAAGAGCCTCCATAATTCATGGTTTCTGTTCCCAAGAATCATATTTCTCTAGGTCATTATACTCCACCTTAGCACAAAGCTCGACAATATCTATATGGGAATCCCATTCGCACAACAGAATGTGGGATGGTACATCACCATAGAGAGTGGCTGTACTCATTCATGTATATGTTCTCTATCTATTAAAATAATGAAATTCATTTTATTATTAACCATTTTTACATGTTTTTCCACTCTATTAATTTTAATTTATATTTTAGTTATAGTTTACATTTTATAAGCATTGAAATTTGACTACTTGAAAATATGAAAATTTATTAAATTTCAAGTAGGTAACTTTAAAATCTTATAAAATATAATCCATAATAACTATCTAAATAAAACATAAAACGTATACTAATCATAAAAAAATTGAAAATAATAAAAAAATCATAAATATAATGAATGATTTAAAATGAAAGGAATGTAAAAAAGATTATAAATACAATTACAATGGTTTAAAAAAAAATATATTGTTCCACCAAAATTATTTTTAAATAATTAATTTTAGGGAATTATTTTTATTTTGAAATATTTTTTGTATGTTTAGTAAATGTGTAAAATATCATTAAGATTGTATTTATATTTTATATGTTATAAACCTTCAAAATCACAAACTTCAAATTTTCTTATGTTTTATATATGTAAATTTGAAAGAATATAACTTATAAATTATAATTACAATCTAAGAGATATCTGAAAAAGTGACTCAACATATAAAATATATTAGAAAATAAGAAAAATCATAAATATAATAAGTAAAATCTAATTTACATGTCCAAAAATTCATTGCATAAAAACATAACATTTTCACTTTTAAATATTAATGACATAATTATAAAGAAAATAAAATAAACTATATATATATATATATCATAATATAAAATGATATACATTTTTAAATATAAAAACATGTATATCTAAAATAATATTTTTATTTATTTTTTCTGAAAGGCGGCAGAGGCCCTACAACCTTTCCACTTAGCTGAAAGGCGCCAGGGCCTCACCTACCTTTCTGTAATAATTTTCAAAAAATTGACCTAGATTTATTTTTTTAAAGTAGAAAATGCATAAAAACTCATTTTTCATATGTTTTAGTGAAAAATTTATTTAAATAGGAATTCCTTTACACTTTTTTGGAAATAAGATTCATGGTATTGGTAACCTTTAGGGTTTATCATATCTTTGATGTTGAGGTAATTATAGGAAGCAGTTGATCACCTTAAGAAGTTACCATACTTATCACTATTGAAGATTTTTTTTTGTCTATATCCCCTTTCCATATATACATTAAATAAGTTGTATGTTTACATGGGTTACAACATTTAGTTGAATCTAATCTAGATTATAATTTTACCTCGATGTTTTGGTGAATTCTTCAGCAAGATCTTTATACAGAGCTAAGTTCCAGTACTATGTATCATCCTTAGATAGATTTTCAGTCTAAGATAACAATTCAAAACCTATAGGATATATTAAGATCTTGTTCTATGGATTTCAAAGTTTGTTGGTATTAGAATATTCTTCATGTTTATTTTTCCTAAGATGATTTATTTCACTCCAGCATTCAGATGGATCCTTATGAAGCCCATTATGGAATGAAGTGTAGAACTCTAACATGTTGGAATGAATTTGTATAAAGAAATCTTTTAGGACCTAAGGAAGCTGATGAGATGGAAGATACGATTATATCCATTCATAAAAACATAAAGATGAATAAATTCTTAGAGATATTTTATGCTGATAATCATCAATGTGATATATAAGTATAAGTTGGTGAGAAGTTCTTTTACGAATTTCTCCATGGAAGAAACAATGGAAAAATTAGCCTTAAGTATATCTGTCCCATTGAAATACTTGATCATATTAGGGTAGTAGCTTATCATTTTAAGATTCCACTAGACCTATCTCTATTTCATGATTTGTTCTATGTACCACTTCAAATGAAGAATGTACTTGATCCTTCACAAGTATTGAAATCATAGGTTGTACCATTAGAGAATGATCTTCATTATAAGGAAGAATCATTTTAGAATGTTGATCATATAGAGATAGTTATACAAAACAAGACCACTCACATAATTAGTGTTTTGTGGTGAAACCACTGCCTTGATTAATCTATATGGGAACTTAAGGATCTAATAAAGCTGAATTATCCTCGGTTTTTGTTACCAAAGTGCATAATTTCAAGTGAGAAATTCATTTTAAGGGGGGTAGAGTGTGACACCACTAGATTTTTTGAAATTAGTTTTTCAATTAAAATTAATCTTATTGATATTTTTCATTAATCATAACACCAATTTTACCTTACGTTACATGAAAAACCATTTTTATCTTTTATTAAATGTAGCAGTGAGTTTATCTTTCATTACGTGAAACCCTGAGTTTAGCTTGCGTTACACGCAACCCTAAGTATAAATGAAATGTAAAAAACTAATTAAATAATATTATTTAATATTATAGTTATCCCATAACCATTAGAATATATATATGCATTTGATTAAATAAACTATAATGATATATAGTTTTCACATGTAAATTTAATGAATTCTTGGTAACCAATTAATTAGAAATGAAAATAAAAATCATTCAAAAATAAAGGGAATAATTTTCACAAAATCTCTTTTTATATGCACACAATTGTTTTATCACAAGAAAATAAATAAATCACTCTTTTTGAATAATTTTAATTAAATTTATATGTTATATATTAAAAAAATTTGTAACATACATCTTATCCCTTTTCTATACAATAGATAATAGTAAATCTAATTTTTCACTTAAAATGTTTATTTTTCTATAAAAAACATTAAGATTTTACATGCTTATTTTAAAAATAAATTTTTTAACTCTTAGAAAAAAATGAAAAAAAAAATAAATTTTTTAAATAATCATGTCCAAATTATCTTATGGTGAATGTTTGAGAATTTTCTCAGAAGATAAATTTTTCATTGGATAGTGAAAAATACTTGTTTTTATTAAGAAATGTCACTCCTTTTAAATAATTTAATAGTGTTATGAAAAATTTAATATGTTCTTAAGAGATAATTTAGTTAAATTATATATATAATAATCTAACTTAGTTCATTAGAATCATTTTCATAAAAAATTTATATATATAAACTTTTTAATCTTTTTGAACATTTTCTCTTTAAAAACTAGCTTTATTGTCGTGCCTACGAGAAATATTTTAAATTAAAATTTCCCAATTATTAAAGTGGAATTTGGTAAATTTTATTCCATATTTGGAATCATAATAATTTATATTTTCTAAAAGTTCAACTTAATTTTTTTACCAAAATGAATAATAAAATCAGTAAATTTTTTTTAATATAGTTAAGGAAAATATGTTTTTACGAGTGTGTAAAACTAAACAATAAGGGTTAAAATGAACCAAAACATGTCCAAAATAAGGTTTGTGGCCAAATTTTACCTCATATATTATTGTTTCTATAATTTACCATTTTTTATACTTACGGAGTGTAAAAAAAAGGGTACACAATTTTCTTTTCAAATAATTCAAGTGTGCGACTCAACATACATATAAAAGGCCACCATCTCTCCTCTCCTGTTCACACTTCAAAAACCATTTGGTTTGGCCAAAATCTTCCCAAATAAATTCATTAGTTCCCTAATTCCATCCAATAATCATTATTTTTATCATAAATAAATCTTAATAATCCTTTTCATGCAAACTAATAAAAGTTTTTCAAATAAGTGGTTACATCCCTAATCAAGTGATTTATTTTATTTATTCCTCCTCCACATTTAATTATCAATAAAACATGATGATATAATAACCTTATTATATTAAATATAATTATAGTTCATTATGTTAATTAATTAATCTAAATATTTCCCTCTTTTATCAAATGCGTTAAGAAATCCTCATTTGTGTGTACGACGAACTACCAACTTGCAAACTCCTGTTATTATTTTTCCATAACCATCTATCACTAATGGATATAATGACAGATTTATTTATTATATATTATATTTATAATATTAATATTCTTATTTATTCATTATATCACATATTCCTTCCCACTTCCCATTATGGAGAAATACGATAACATCGTTTGTGTGTATGGATAAATATTGACTCTCGAAGTGATGTGATTCATTCATGCTTTACATGAAAGGTACTTAGGATGGTTTTATTGAAATTATGTGATATTTATGAAATAATAATAATTTTATAATCTTAAATTATTATTTACCTTTCTTTCTCTCTTTATTTTGGGAAAATGGAAATAATGGTCAATCATACGTACGACCTACTATCTGCCTGAATAGTGTATTTAATTTTATATCTCAAACACTTATGGATAACTATAAAAAAATTTATAATGACTATATATTGTATTTATAATGTTTTCAAAATATTTTTTACTATTATCCTATCATTTTTATAAGGAATTTTTAATAATATTCACCTTTTTAAAATGTGTTTTAAAAATTAATATTCTCGTCGCTATCTAAACAATTCTCCTATGTATTATAATGAAAATGTGAGAAGAATCATTATTTTTAACATGCACGGCATAAACAGGTTTTCCCATTGTCATGAACACTAAATGATTTCAATCTTCCATTAAATTTTTTCAAATTTCAATTAAAATAAACAAATTTTCTTAATATTTGGAAAACTTTTGTATTTAAAATAAATAATTTCCAAGGGAAAAGTATTTTGATAATTTTTTATGTTTTAAAAATGTTTTTTTTCAAATTAGAAATAAAAGTTTTTCTTAATAAATGTTCAAAGTGACCTTTCAAAATCATTTTCCATATAATATGACATCCTTAGATGTTACTTATTCTCTACTAGGGAAAAATTTGAATGATACCATCATTATTATTCCACTAGATGGTTAATTTTTATGTCGATGAAATGTTTATGAAACACATTTATTATTCATGGGTTATTCTTTGGTGAAATGATGAAGTGTTTATGAAACCCATTTTCTTTAAATATTTTAGTATGTGATGACATGATGAATGTTTTATAATATTGCGGAAAGAATAAGTATATTTTCATTGTGAGAATGGTGGAACCTATATCTTCCTCTAATGCATTGGGTCAAACATTATATCTAATGAGAAAATGATGGGAAACTAGTCGATGGGATTAAACCACTATGGTAAAAAGATGCATCCTGATCCGTAAGGTAAAATATGTGTGCCCTAATCCTTAATGGGAAATAGATACATCCTTATCCATAATTCGAAATAGGTTATGATTCTCAATTGACTATGTTGATGGTCTAGGTAACTAACCTTGACATATGAAATTTGTTTCTATATTTATGATCTTGAAACACTTTTATGACATTATCTTATGATTTATGATTTATTTATGATGTTTTATCACTCTTAGGGGTAATTTTTTCATAAATGTTACTTTTTTATGCCATGACTCATCTTTCTGATCTATTAAAGTTTGGTTATAAACATTATAAGTTACATTCATGACCCTATATACTTATTATTAGATTATTATTTTATATGGTCATAGATTTATATCTCTTATGATTGACCTAATTGAGAATATGATCTCACATGTTTTCTTCCCCAGGTATTAAATAATGGTTTAGGTAGGTTATTCATAAGAGGAGTACTATTTGAGATGAAATTTGTGTGAGATGTTGAATACCTTTAATGAAATAATATGATTGTGTTTTTAGTCTCCAAATACACTAAATTGTTACGGTACTCAGGTATGATTTTATGAAATGTATTGAATATTCATCTAAAAATATGTTATATTTATATATGAAAATATGAGGTTGTTATAATGTACAATTTCCCCAACGAATCACAACAATCTGATGTTTCTAGTAGCAAGAGCAGACCACAACTAGTGTGTTATAGTTTAAAATTGTGACTTTGACTTAAAGTATAAAACTAAATTCAATTGTTGAGATAATCTTATTTTGAATGAATATGATTTTTAGGATACCAAATTGAATATTGAAGGACTTGGAGGAACCCAGGAAGATCCAAAGGTGGAAAAAGCTTCACATTCTAATATAAATAGATTGATCACTAAATCTAATTTGATTTTTACTTATTAGAATTTTTATTTTTTTCAACCATATTTGAAAATGGAAAAGCATCAACAACCTTACAATGTAGGATATTATTTTCCCGAATTTTATTAAATTATGAACTAGAAGAAGTGAAATCTAGGATAAATTTCTATATCAAGATCAAATCCATCAATGTTAGACCACCTATAGTAAAATAAGTCTACACTAGTGACATGTGAAACTCCTCACATGATATCATCAAATAGGGTATTTATTTCTACTACACCCACAAAGTAGCATAAAAAAGCACAGGGAAGATTATCAAACCAGAAAAAGTATACTCATATAAGAATGTTTAACCCAGAATGATTCTCTCAATAAAATTTATCACAACCATCAAGTTAAAAATTTGGAATCCTTATAAGAAACAAAATATGTTCTAATATATAATGAAACTGGTGGGATTGAAAAAGATGCTTGACTTCTTATAAATATGTTCCACTTCCTATAGTAGAAATATTCCATACACATTGATTACAAACTATGTTTTATTGTATTTTTCTCTAAATTTTAATTCAAGTTCTCATTTTGTTCTCTATTAGTCATGTTTCTCTTCTCTTCACCCAATATTTCTTCACATTTTTATACCCATGTAATATCCCAGTTATCTAAATATCCATGATCAAAGAGAAATAACTTATTTTAGGTGGTCTAAGGGGAATCACAATGTAATTATTGAATGTATTCATTAATATCTTAATATATTTCCTCACTAATTGTAGTGTGATACTAAAAGTGGAGTTTAGAGTATGAGATCATAACATTATAATCCATGGAAACTATTACGCTCCTCCAAATATTTCTCTTCAATTTCACCCTGACATTCATATCACACTATATAGTGGTAGAGTCATGTTATTTTAATGAGAGATCAATATGTGATTGATGTAAGGTGAGTGGGTGAGACCATTAATTTTATTTAGGAGTGTTTTTATCAATTAATTGAGGATAAAACATATAATTATTTCTCTATTTAAGGATTTATCAGGCCAATTAGTGATTATATTAAAATTTAACCACTAGAGGATGATTATTTTAATGATATTTGACCTACTTATTCAATTATATGATTTAGAAAAAAACTAAATAATTATTGACCCAAGTGGAATTCATCCATAATACCATCTTCATTTCTCTCATTAATTGTTTGTGCAACTGCATTAACACTTTATTCCTCATTTATATTCAATCAAAACTAAAAAAAAAACTTTTCAATTTATGTTACTTTCAAAATTAAAGAAATAAATACATATTAATAATTAATTAATATAGGTAATATATTACCCACACATGTCACTTGGGAGAAAACATTTTCCACTCTCATACTATTTTTGAAGTTTTAGTAATATAAATTTTTTTGACCATGGCCTGCATCAGTCACATGATTAATAACATATCATCCTATAATTTTATTGATAGTTTTAGTTATTAAAGATAAATATTCAATATATATTTCTTTGATATTTATTTATTAATTTTCAGTTATTATTTTCCTTGAGGATAATTGTTTTTCTTACCTCAGATGTAATTCCCATAAATTATAGATTGTACTTCTCATGAGGGTCTTCTTTGGATGAGTCAGAATCACTTAAACTATCATCAAAATCACACCATGTTACCATCCTTTATTTCTTTTGTCTCTTACCTCTATCCACGTATTTATTTTTATACCTTAATGTTGGACAATCATCTTTTATATATCATTTCCTCTTACATTCATTACAAAGAACATCATTAGAGGGGTCATTCATTTTCCAATATTTCCTCAAATTTACTCTTTTATCATACATTCCCTTGAAATTTTATTTATTCACTAATTTTATTTCTTGTAAAAAATCTTGAATTTTCTAGAAAAATTGGACATCTTATTATCACTATCAGAGTCACCATCACACGCACAAATTCTCTCTTTTTAGATTGATTCATTAGATTAAGACTGAGATGATTTAATGTAATTGAATTTTTAGGTTCAGTATATTCATCATTCACTTTAATATCTTCCTTATGAATATCTATTTTTTCATCATCTCATTAATTGGTTGCTTTCTCACATCACATTATTTAAAATTACATTTGAAATTTCCTCTCCATCAATTAGGTAAGAATATCCAAATCATTAGTACTGGAGACTTGTTATTAATAGTTTTCTCTAGAACACACATTGTGTTGGTAATCTCATTAAACTTAAGAGACATATTAGAAATATACTCCATATAATCTATATTAAATGTATCATAATTTATAGTGTACATGTTTAAATTCATTTCATTGACATTAGATGTTCATTTATGAGACATTGCTATGGTATACCAAATTTAAAAGGTTGTAGCATGTGTATATATTCTATTAAATTAATAATATCCAAGTGTATATTATAATGAATTCATTTAATTATAATTAAAATAATAATTAGACTTAATATTATCACTTTATTCAAATTTAGCGGCTTCAATTTTTTCATATTTATCCTATATTACTATCTAGATGTCAAAACCCATGCTTTTAAAGGTATTAGGGCGTGAATTGGAAGAATATGGGCTAGTTATTTCAACTTTTTTCATCACCAATAAAAATATCTACATCATCTTTGGTGATGACCATCCTATTATGAAATTTGAGGGTCCATATTGAAGATTTTAACCACAATAATAAATTTCATAAATACCTAGTTTGATTTTATCTCGTGATCGACAACTACTCTTCATCTGTGACCATTGCTTGAAGGAATTTAATTTTAATCACTCTAGATCATCGATATGTTCTTTTAATGTATTTAGAAGCATCAATAGTAAATATATGGTTGTTAGAGATAATATAAAATGATTCCTTCGATGTCTCGATGATCATCACTACATCGATCATTTGATCCATGAAGTAGAACTCAAATTGGTTACATAGATCAAGATAATCTCTCTCTACGAATAGAGAAATAGGAGAGAGATATGCTCCCAAACTTGTGTTATGAATAGTACCCCAAATGGTATCCTCTCCCCACATATATTGTGAGGTGAAAAAACACCCATAAATGGATCCCCATCCCACATATATGCATTATCGACTAATTAAGCTATAAATGAAGTCTTATGACAATCTAACCATTTTGTAAACAGAATTTATATTTTTTTCACTTAAATGTAATATAATAAATATTTATCATGATAAAATTTATTCATTGACTTGACTTGTCATTTCTGAAAATATTAAACAAACCTTAAATAGTAAAATAATATTTATTCGTGAAATATTTTCTCATGTATTTACCTTAACACTTATAAATTCATTCAATAAAAAAATTAAATACCAATTATTCTAAACATGAATAATATTAATTTATTTATTCTTTGTAATCATATATTATTAGACATCACTCGTACCCCAATGTGGGTCCCACCATGTCTTATACACATATTTATTATAATATGTAGAGAATTTTGAATACTCTATGTGTATAACCATTTAGATTCTTATCGCAATAGAAGTGAATATTATTCATAGTCCACGAGAGGATTTTAGAAACCCATCAAGGCCCTTAAGGAGATAAGGGCAAATCATAGAAAACAATTTTCTATGAACACATATCATGTAATATAATATCCTTGTCTCGCAATATCTCATAATGAAGGACAAACACTTTGTGTCATCGTCATTTATTTCTTTATTATATATTTACCTTACTATATTGACTTTAATTCTTCTACCATTGCTAGTGATTTTGTGAAGGTACTTTAATCCTTATTATATGTGCCTAAGATACCACTTCCATTTAGAATTTATGAATTTTATCTTGATTATTCAATCAATGTCATACTACCAATGACACACCCAATGTATGCTACCTCACCATAATATAAATTTCTTGGTTTTTCTGTTGTATCAAAGTACATGATCAAATAGTATACACTGATAATAATATCAATTCTGGAGACCATTACATATGTTTGTAGATAGGAACTACCAATGAAACTAGAAACATGTGGTTTTCCAATTAGTGGTTCAGTCCTCATCATATCATCTACTCAAGATCACCAATTGAAAACTTCATGAGAATATGTCTCAATGATTTTTATCCTCTATCACCAAATGGTCAGACAACATCTGTGTCCAGCCATCATAATGTATCTAGACCATAGAACATATGTTGAATATTACTGCCATTGTGTCTCTAGGTTCTTATTATTGCATGATAACTACCATAACCCTATAATATGAACATTACTATATAAATAGTGGTTGTACAAATATCAACACTATTATGGTAAGTGTATATCATGCATAACTCACAATATACATGATATTGTAATTGTAAAGTACTATTTATGTTTGTTATATTTTACCCACTTTTAGAAAACCCTCACATACACTAGAGACAACATTCTAATTATCCTTGTTTGGTCTTACATGATAAGGACACCCTTATTTAGAGTTATATCTTTAGTTGTTGGGATTTCTACATCTCTAATGCATGGATACTCTATTATTTGTAACATTAGCTCCTTGAGCAAGACTCCTCAAGAGATTATATCCTTAAGTGTATTTATTTTTATCCACTATCAACACTTAACAACTCGGCTTGTACCTATAGTAAGATTATCAGAATTTATATCATTGTAAAACGTTACTTACTAAGTGCGATTCCATGAACTATAACGAATAATTGTATATTTTTCACTACATTTTCAGCAACATTTAAAGATGCAACACACTTTATATTTTTAGATATGGGTACCACTATCTTTAATGATCTTATCTTACTCATAACCTTATCTTAACTTCTATATTATTACATATTGATCTAAAGAAACACTACTTTGTGTCCAATTAAAACTAGTGTACCTTAATCTCCATATAAGAGGAAAATATCTTCTATACTATCTCAAGTATAATTAGATAGTTTTGATTGACTCTCATGTAGTTCTCCTAGATATAATTTATATTTACCAACCATAATTATATTTTGGCAATATAATATCTTGTGCATAGCATGGAATTGTGATTGATTCATCATAGTAGCATATAGAATTCTATATGCTACATTAATATCCTCATATATTCATTGATATATTCTTTAGGAGGTTTATATCATGTGACTTTGGTAATAATTCTCTCTTGAATTATTAAAAATTTAATTTTCTAATAACATGTCACTATATGTACTTCAACTTGGTCCAGGTAACCCAGTATACCTATATCAGTATATATTTTACTTTACAAATTATGTTATTGAATAAATTCAATCTCCAGATAGTTACTTTAATTCTAGTCTTCTTAACTAAAATTAAGACCAATAGCTATTTTACATATGTTCTAAAACATATTTTACTTGAAAACAGTGGCACTCCCAATAACCTCTTGTAGAACCATGGAAACCATTCATTCCAAACGAATAATCTATGATATTATTTCTTACTTCAATCAAAAATTGTACTTTAATAACATTTACCCCTTATTATAATTATATGGTGTCACCAAATCTTTCTTATTGTTTCGTATTAACATGCTCAAAGAATGTTATTATTAACATACAATTACTAATAAAATGATAATATAAAGTAGTTGTGATAAGTAATACTCCAATGGATTGATCATGTTAATTAGTGCAGAATCACTATCATAGACTATGTCAGAACTCTTATGTCGTTAGACTATTAATAATGCCTCATTTGTCCAAACATCACCATCCATGTATTATTTCTCTTAAATTCCACCACAACATGAAGAATTGAAACATTTAAAATATTAAGAACTTTTGAATCATATAATCCATTATCTAATTTTGATGAACTTTTCCATCTTAGAAAATTGACATGTGCTTCTTACTTATATGATTCATTATTCTCAAAAAATAAAGTATCACCCATAGTTGTGAATGTAAAATCACCAATATGTTATTATGCTTCATATATATTAGGTGTCTCTAGAAAATTCATTTTCCACAATATCATGTGGAATATGATCCTATCCTAACCACATTTTCATCATCAGTATTGAAAAACCTCAATTCAATATTTCTCCCACTATCTCAAACAGGGATTCACACCCTTTTATAGAAATATAGTATATTACTTGACAGTATTATTTCTTTCTCAAGAATTTTTTTAATATCCTTAAAAACCATTAGGATAATTAATTTAGATGCACATTCTATTTTTTTTATTGCATGTTTGATTATATCATTAACAAATAATTTTCATCTAAAAACATGTTATTATGACATGATGAATTTATATCATAGAATATATCAAACGAAAAACATTTTTCATTATAGTTTCCATATGTTTATGGGATAATGTCACTATTTGTGATGCTTGTATTGAAAAATAATAAAATTATATACAATGCATATGAATCATAATATTTGTTCTCCTTTTACATTAATCACACCTCTGATGTGTATTATGAAATGTGTGTTTAAGAATTACTCCTTGCTATATTTTATTGATAAATGTTTTCTCATATTACTTATGATGAATCCTCCTTACTAACATCATATAATTTATGTGTATATGTAAATGTGGTTTTATGAATAAATACACTCTACATTTCATCATAGATGAATTCTTGGTCAAGATATTCCTAAACACATGGTCCTAAAGAAACACATATCATTTAATTGTTCATATTTCATGCCTCTATTTTATATTCCTTAAAAAATAAATTAAATCTTATAAATAACATTTATCAGTAACTAAAACTTATAATAGTTCATGATTTCTAGAAGAACTAGTTTCAAACATTTTGTTTCCTACATTTATTTCTAAATGTTTCTCTGTGAAAAGATAAATAAGTAATTTTTTTCATAATACATAAGGTATTTAGCTCAAAATATCCAAAAAACATATTGGGTTTATCCTTTAAAACTACTTAATTTAACTAGATAAATAATTATATTACAATAACTGGGTATTATATTCTTTCATTTTAAATTCATCATGTATTTCTAATGATTCAAGTAATATTGAACTATCAGTTGTGTATGAAATTCAACAAGAAAAATTCATTCTAAAATGGAATGTATCTTTATGTATAAAGGATACATGAGATAATGTTTTTGTTAATACTCAACAAAAGTTCAATTAGAATCAATAAACAAGGAAATTATAAGTTGTGTACTTCTCACAACTAAATTAAGGATAACCCTTTCTCAACCGTTTAGATAATTCATCATACTAGTCGGAACATTTATTTTCATACCTGGGTATTTAAACACAATTATGTGATAGTAATATTTTATTTAATACCCAATAACTATGATACAAAAATCACAAACAATGATGAATATACATGAAGTGGAAGCCTATGCTTGTTTCTACTTCAATTCATTTCATTTTATCTTCCATAGAGTTGTCTCATGACATGAAAAGAAAATAAATTCATGTATAATGATCAGCCTTTTTTTAATGGAAATTATGAAGGTTCCTTTGGTGTTATAATTTCTATTGGACTTTTCACCTTTTCTTTCAACTTTTTCACTATAAGAACTAAATAGTAATTTTTATTTAAGTTCTTATTAACAAGATGAACCTTAATCCAAATTTAATGAATCATTTTCTACATACTATTAATTTTTTAATGTTAAATAAAATTTTCAGTAATTGGGTGAAAAGGAAATAATAAGGGGATGTATTCAAAGATTGCGAAACATCATTAAATTTAAAACTATTTAGTGTAATAAACACCACATTGTATTTCTAGATATTATTTATTTTATAATATTCTTAGAGATGAGACAATATGTGAAGCCATAAATGTCCAAATGTTTCCATTCCAAAAAAACATTGGACATTGATGATATAATAATGATTTAAACACCAAATGAATCATACTTGAGTATCATCTAACTAAATTTCACATCCACACTTTCTAGGGTGGATTAACAGGTAGTGGGGACTTTCAAAAATAAAAATTTCTACATCATATGATTTTTCAAAAAGTGCATTTACTACTCTTGAAAACTCATTCTGATGAGGAAATTTTCTTTTTCCAATAGTAAAAATAGTGTATATGTGGTATCACTTGATATTGTTCTAAAAATATAAAACTTAATAATATTAGTACATTATCTTGATTACTGACTAGTCAATACTGATTAATTAAATTATGAGATATCTCCCACTATTTTATCAAACCCTGGAATCCTTCACTACTAGATTCAGAATAATCAGTCTCTAGATTATTCTAATAGAAAGGATTCTTAAAACCTATCCCTATATTCAAAGATATAGCTACACCCCTACAATGAGTGTTTTAGGGTAGGTGTTTTACTGGACAACTACATTAACTCACGTCTCTTTAAACATTTGAGAGAAGAACTATTTTGAGAAATTTTAAACATGATTAACTCAATGATTTTTACTCTAAATATGAAATAATCTAGGTAGGTATACTTATTTCCTTACATATTTAGTTAATTCGACTCATCACTTTCATAAGAAATCCCATGTATTAGGAAGCACCCTCAAATAGGGTTAATGATCACCCAGTACACTCAAGTTTATTCAAATTCAAACAATAGAAGAATTTGAAGCTTGTTATTTCTTAGAGGGTTTGGATTATTTATCAGTGAATGAAATCATTTTCTATCTAATATGCACATATTATGTGATCGTACTCACAAATTGACCATACAATAGATAGAAATCATTCATTATGTCTCAATATCTGTTAATATATGCATTTTATTTATTATTTTATGTGATTTCACTCACCTTCATACTCACAAAACAATAATAAATGATGCATAATATAAATAAAACAATGTGACTAACCATTAACATCTGGTATTAGTTGATCCATTTAAACACAATGAATCAACTGTGATGCTAGGGGTAAAATACATGACTTGTGTCTAACTCATATCATAGCATGTGCCAATTTCCATTATATCCAAATCTCATCTTGAATACAACCTTGTATAGGTGTATCCACATGTTCATTTTTCTTCATCATAATACAGAAATACTCACATGTGGGCAATGGGGTATCGAGAATGTGTGATACACAGGAAACCCAACTCTCATGGAAAATATCCCATTCACATATAATATTAATGATAGATGATGTTTAGAAAATCTATTAAATTAATTAATTACAAAAAAAATCAATTCCATTCAATAATTAATTAATTAACAAAACTCAGACATACATTGGATGATCAATGCCCATGATATGTTGACACGAAAATTTAAAAAAAAATCAATAAATTTAAGTTAAGGAAGTAAAATAAATTAAGATAATTCATTATAATTTTAAATAAAATAATATATCCCACATGGTCCCAAATTATATTATATTATATTCAAGAAAATTAAATTAGTTTTTCAAATATTTAATATCTTTCTTTTTCTTGGTCCCTAAGTAGTCTAAAAATGATTGATTGGGATTTCAGGACGATTCTGGGCTTGAAATGCATCAAGTGGGTCCAATAGGGCCCAACCTGACCCATTTTGGGCCGGGGTGACCCAGCTAGGTCATGGGTTGGCCAAAAGGTGGAATTCTATGCACAAGTTAGAAGGTGAAGTGGTGAGATACTAGTAAGGGAAGAGTTCAGTGAGGTGGTGGGGGTTGAAAACCACCAAGGTTGAGGGAAGTGGGGGTATGATCTTAATAGGAGGTTGGAAGAGGATGGATGATTGTATAGTGTTTCCAATGGAATCCAACAGTGGAAGGGGGTTGGAAACAGGTGGGTCCAGCACAAATAACCATTGGAAAGGGGGATCAGATGAGTATTGGGTGTCAGGAAGTTTTGAAAGAGTTGAGAACTAAAATACTAGGTGGTAGTAGGCTGGACTAGCAGGTGGATGGGTGGCATTATAGTGAATCTTCATGGCGGGGGTGTCTAGCGCGACAAGCACGGTGGCATGGTAGGAATGGGAGCAGCAGAGTTACCTTCCCATGTTTAAAAAATTGTTTTTTACTACTATAGTTTCACCTCCCCATTTCCCTTTATAACATCTTTCTTCTTCTTGTGAACTATCCAACACCTCCCCTAAACCCCCTTTTTATTTTTCTAATATTTTATTTTGTCTTCTAGGAGGATACCCCCCAACCATAATCTTTAATAAAAAAAATTCTAATCCTTGTTAAATAGTCAATTGATCTACTTTTGAATAATCCAAGATTATTTAGAGAAAGGACCTAGCCATAATACAATATTATGACAATGATAGTCCGATAGGAAAAATGCTTGAAAATAGGTTTTTGTATGTGTGTGTGTAAATGTTCTTTATATTAAAACTATAAAGATGATTTTGATCAAATTTTGTATATTTAGATGGTCTTATCTTGACCATATAATATCTATTTGGATCACCATCTGTGGAAATGAGACTATAATTATACCCTCTTCCTGAATTAAAGATAAATTTAATTTTTCTTTGCTTAAAAATTCACTATGTCTCTTTGATATCAATTGAAGGTACTGGGTTGCACAGTGTAAATAAATGTGATGTGGATTTAAAAAATTTCATCATTGATCAACACATCTACATTATCTCTGGTGATGCGCATCCCAGTACAAAAGTTAAGGATATTGTATTGTAATGAATCTAAAATTTATGTATAGTGATTTCTAATATTTTTAGGAATATTTTTTATGTAAGATGTGGATTCAGCATTGAATTCCAGGGCACAGATAGACTTGGTGAAGATATATTAAATATATTAAATATATTATATCACGTGCATGAAATATTTTTCATAAATAATGTAAGAAATCTAAAAAGGATTCTCATATGGGAAATATGATACCCCCATTAAATCAAGAATATGTGTATACCATAAGCTTGACATCACATCTGTGTATTTTGAACATTTGGTTGAAGAGTGGTCATTGGGGATTTATTAATATATAAATTAGTTTGTTTATTTATTTAATTAATTTATATTTATACCTAATAACCTCTATAAAAACCCAATTATGTTGAATTAACTAGGGTTACACACATAAGACTAGAGGGAATGACACTATGGATAACTCTAGTAGTGGGAGCATTGGTTGTTGGTCACAGTATCAGGGATTGACGATAAAAGTACTGCAAGGATAATTTACATCCACAAAGTTCTTGGATCTAACCAATGAAAATGATGTTAAAAAATAATTCCTCAGATATTGACCCAAACATGAGTTATGATGTTTTCTCTAACTACTTTAATTCCTTAATTTTTTATCCCATGTTGAGCGTGAATTAATCCTTTTAACAATTGATCCATAAGTGGAACTATAATTTACAAATAATGATGTTTACCCCTATGTTTTTGGTTTGATTTTACTTTTTCATTCATCTTCATTCATCACCTTTATAAAAACAAATCAAGGCCAACCCAAAAAATGGATAAGGTTCCTTCCTAACATTTATGTTTTTTCCTTTTCAACCCATGTTCTTCACATTATCATCTTCAGTTTTCTATTTTACTATTGATTCAACAAATTGATGTTTGGTGATAATTTCTCAATTGTTCTATGATGCAATGGGTCAATATCACTTGTTTTAGTTTTGGGGTTGATGGTGTGATCGAGGCGCGAGAAATATGGTAGTGGATAAAGAATGTATCTCATGTAATTGTTTTCATGAGTCCTTTAGTTACGAGGATGTAGTGTGATATTGGATGATTCCCAACAAAGGGGGTGACCAGAATCAATCCATCAGTGGTGGAAAGTCTAAGGAAAGAATAGATCCATGTTTTTTGGGAGTGATTTGTGGTTGAAGCGGAGAAGGAGATGGAATGAATGAAACCATGTAAGGATCGGTGGTTTCTGAAAAATTATAAACTACACACTATGTAGTTAATAGGAACAAATAAAATGTATTTACCTCAATGTGATGGATAGTTTGTACTCATTGTGTTAAATATCACCCACTGTGTGATTTACTCACACGTCATGTGACACTCAACCAGCTATCATGTCATTTAAATGGGGTACATGCTAAGTAATCCATGTAGAATTAGATGTTCTGTGTGTTCAATTACATTCCATGTTAACCTTGTCGAACCAATCAGTGTGTATAGGGAGTATATTCCCTTGTGGCCATGTGACCCCACACATCATGTGTGTCGGACCACAAAGCATTTACTTTAGAAGGTACATAGTCATGGGAAAATGTAATGTCCTGGATCCAGAAGCCACTCAACGGGTGCCCCGAACCCGGTTGGTCACAAGACCTCAAGTGCATTTCCACAAATGCCAGAGGCTGCCGACTAGCAGCGAGGGCCTAGTTCTGGTAGTGGAGAAACTATTCCCTAAATTTTCAAAGTTTAGCGTAGTGGAAAAGATAAATAACATACAACAACAGAAGTAGTAAACAATATAGAACTGAAATAAAAGGGAACCAACAGTCATATATATAAAGATGCAGCACGTCACTAAGTCTTTGAAAGTAGCCAAGATAGGATACACTTCAATACAATACAATACAATACAACTCAAAGTACAAGGTACAACAAACAGAACAAAACAGAGTGAACAGAACATAGTAGCATCACAAGCCTAAGCTCGGTCCCATTATCTTATACTCCAGTACCACAATCATGTACCTATAATGGGACCCTTTCCCCAATCTACACCTACCAAAATGTAATATTTTTGGGATGAATACACGATCCATAAATGCTGTGAGAAATAAATCATAGTAGGCAACCACCAAAGTCTTGTGCCCAACTTTCAGTGAAAATGTGCAACGACAATGTGCAGTAGTAAATGCAATAAACTAAGACGTACTAAAATGTAACTAACTCTACATGTTATATTGCCATTTTAATATTCATTTAACCATGCTAAGCCTATGATTTAAATAGGTAGGTATAACACATGAAAAACACCATAGTTAATGTTCAAGATAACACTGTCCTCAGACATACAATCCTTACCCTCGGGTAATCAGAATCGAAACCCACAGGTGTCTGCCCACAGGAATAACGGATATTGCCCACAGGTGTACGGAGTGTCACCCACAGGCACAAAATATACTATCAATAGGGATGAGAAGAGTTTCCCACAAGCTAAATGAAGAACTTCAATCAGGAAATACAAGACACTACTCCTAGGATAAAGGAACTGGGCCAAGCCCAAAGCATAAAAAAACAA
The DNA here is from genome assembly GCA_963277665.1 of Viscum album. NCBI lineage: Eukaryota > Viridiplantae > Streptophyta > Magnoliopsida > Santalales > Viscaceae > Viscum > Viscum album. Next base: position 231,027,806 of record OY728125.1, read on the forward strand.
TTTATATAAACTTTCTCTAAAAAAAATGAAATGCACAATATAATCATGGAATACACTCTGGTATCCTGGCCAAATGACTAAATAGAGGAACGCACCCCTAGGGTGGTCCTGGATCCAAGCAGTAATCCCAAACATGAGTTCAAACTTATTTTTAGATTATCTATACAATTATATTTATCTTTTCAGCAAAGGCCTCATCCATACAACACCCCAACCCTGGGTTCATAGCACAACGGTACACAAATTCAACTCAACAGTTGGGAATAAACACCTAACCACCTACCCCGATCATCTCTGATCGGTATTCATGAACGAAACCTCCCAAATTGTCCAAGAATGACATAGATCTTGGATAAAAGAATTTATGTTCAAACGCAAATAACATTCCCTTAGAAAAGAATTGGTATGAACAACACAAGGAGAGGGGAGGGCTTACCTGTACGGTCCCAACGTGATCGACAAAGGTAGAATTAGATTCCCGGTGTGTGGTCGGGACATTTCTAAAGCTCTGGCTGTCCTCCCAAGCTCCAAATAGTGGTTCTGCCTCCTCTTCCAAATGAGGAGGCTACTGTCCATTTTAAGAAAAAATACTACATGGTGTGTACTCTCAAGTACACGACATGTACTTTTCATTTTTTAACTATTCCCCTGCCAGCTTCTTTTCACCATGGAAATGTTTATCTGTCAATATGAGTATACGAAGTGTATTCCTGAATACACGGCGTGTACTATTGCTCAGCTGGAAGCTATCTCCGCCACCTTACTGATCACTTACCGACTGATTACACAGTACGTAAATACCTAGTACACAATGTGAAGTCATTTTTTACACCCTTCATTACCGATAGGCATACAGGCCTTGTGTACTCATCCCACACAGCCATAGTACACAATGTGTGGAAATGTACACGGCATGTACCCACAAAATTTGGAATTTTTCCCCATTTTACTTATTTTCTCAAAAACACTTATGGAAAATGGAATAGAAAAAACATGTAACTCATGTATAAGAACCTAGTTCTTACAAACTTCCCCCCTTAAATCAATTCATCCCTGGATTTCCCTTACAAGGGTGGTGAAGATACTGCTGTGAACAACTCAGGCCACTGACCACATACATTGGTCTGTCGCTCCCAGGTTTCGTCCTGCACTCGGCCATGCTGTCATAGCACCCGTACGAGAGGAAGTGATGGGCCTCAGAGAACCTTCATGCTCTTATCAACAATATGAATCAGATGCTCCTCAAAGGATGCATCATCCTGAAGCTCAACCTCCTCAAGCTGAAAAACGTGAGATGGGTCTGAGTGATAATGGAATAGTTGAGTACATAGAAGACATCGTGCATGGCCCGGTTCCTCTGTGGTAACTGCAACCGATAGGAAACCAGCCCGACTCTCTCCAGTATCTCAAATAGCCCCCACATACCTCGGTCAAAGTTTACCCTATCTCCTGATCTGCCTGTTTTCCAACCTCAGTGAAACACGCAGGAAAAACTGATCCCCGACAACGAACTCTAAGGGTCACCTACGACGATCAGCATAAGATTTCAGACGAGACTACATAGTATCCATCTTCTTCTGTATCAACTGTACCTGCTCTAAATTCTCATGCACGAGACTTGGTCCCAGTAAATCTACCTCTCTTGCCTCCAACCAGCAAAAGGGTGATTGGCGTGGCCTACCATATAAAGCCTCGCAAGGTTCCATCTCAATAGTTTCCCGAAAACTATTACTATAGGAAAACTCGACTAGCGGTATATGCTTCTCCCAAAAGGCCCCAAATTCTAGGACACATGCACACAACATGCCCTCAAACACCTATATCGTACGCTCTGACTGGACATCGATTTGAAGGTGGTAATATGTGATCAGAAGCACCTATGTACCCTGTGCCCTCTGAAAACATTCCCATAAACAAGATGTAAAATGGGAGTCCCTATCTAAAACGATAGAACGACGGACCCCATGAATACGTATGACCTCTTGGATATACTTCTTCCCAAGATCATTAACACTGAAGGTCTCTATCATCGGAAAAAAGGGACCTACCTTCATAAGTATGTCTACAACAACCCACACGACATCATTGCCTTGATGTGACCTCAGCAACCCGATCACGAAATCTATCACGACACCATCCCTTTTCCACAATGGAATGGGTAACTGCTGTAATAGTCTGATTGGCCTCTGATGCTCTGTCTTCATCTGCTGACAAATGGAAAATCTCACAACAAAACCATCTACTTCTCGTTTCATACCCGGCCTCCAGTACTGACGTCTCAAGTCATGGTATATCTTGGTAACTCCAGGATGCACTTCTCAAGATGAAGCATGAAACTCCCGCATCAAATCCTTACATATATCCCCTAGAACCCGTACTCTTCCATGGATATGTAGTACCTCATCATATCCTATCATCCAATTAGGAGGAGGGTCCTCACTCACCACCGACTCCCGTAGAACTAGGCCTTTTGAATCAGATAGCTATATCATCCTCACTCTATCTAGGAGGGTAGAAGTCACAGCTAAGGATGAAAGATAGGTTTTCCCATGACTATCATGCACCTCCAAATGCATCCTAGAGAACAAATCCATAAGCTGCCACTCACCACTGGCCTCATGAACTACCTGAATCGGAGTCTTCTTTCTAAGTGCATCAGTAACTGCGTTACCATTACCAGGTGTATAAGCTAGCTCAAATTCGAAGGTCTGAAGGTATTCAACCCACCTTTTCTATCCCAAATTCATTTCATGATTAGTAAAGATGTACTTGAGACTTTTTTGTTCTATAAAAACCACAAAATGTTCTCCTAAAGGATAATGTCTCCAATAGTGTAACACATGAACAACTGCAGCCAACTCGAGATCATGCGTCGGTTAATTCCTCTCATGTGGCCTCAACTGACAAGACCCGTATGCAAGCACTCGATCACCCTACATCAAAACTACTCCCAAACCAATACCTGATGAATCATAGTAAACTGTATAACCCTTCCCTTGATCTAGAAGTATCAGGACTGGTGCTGATGTCAACCTTCCTTTCAGCTCCTGAAAGGCTCTCTCACAAGGTTCGGACCAAAAAAACTTCACACCCTTTTTAGTCAAACCCATAAAAGGTGCTACTAAGTGGGATAAGTCCTGTATAAAGCACCATTAGTAACCAGCCAACCCTAAGAAACTCTGTATCTCAAACATGTTCTTAGGATGCTCCCAGGAAACTACTTCTCTCACTTTCTCTGGGTTTACCGAAACTCCTGCCTCTATGATGATATGACCTAGGAAGTTTATCTAGTACATCCATAAGTGTAACATTGAGAGATTAGAATATAGTTAATGCTCTCTCAGTGTACTCAGAACGATCTCAAGATTTATGGCATGGTCATGTCGAGTGTGAGAGTGCACCAAGATATCGTCCACAAAGACTATCACAAAATAATCCAGATAAGGGTGGAACACACGATTAATCAGAGAAATGAAAAATGTTGGCACGTTTGTGAGTCCTAACAGCATTACGAAGCACTTGTATAGACCATATCTGCTCCAAAAAAGTTGTAAACGGTATATCCGATGGACTAATGCGTAATTGATGATATCCAGATCTCAGGTCAATATTCGAGAACACTCGTGCTACTCGAATTTTATCAAAAAGATCATTAATCCATGGTAAGGGATATCAGCTCTTGACCATCAGCTTTTTCAGCTTCTGATAATCCACACAGAGTCTGAGGGTACCGTCTGCCTTCTTCACAAAGAGGATCGAAGAACCCCATGGAGAAGTAATGGGTCGGATGAAAACCTTTTCATGTAACTCCTCTAGCTGCCTCTTGAGCTCTTGAAACTCAGGTGTAGCCATCCTATAAGGAGGAATGGACACCAGTTCCACTCCTAGAAAATGATCAATAGAGAAATCCACCTCTCGCTATGGAGGAAGACCTGAAAAGTCATCCGAGAAGACATCCCTAAAACGATCAACTACTGGGGGGAAATCCTTCTGAAAAGTCCCCTGATCATCCAAATATAAATTCACAATCCAAGTTATGACTCCACCTCGCCCACGATACTCTAGTCTAGCTCAGCTCTCTTGGACATCCCATTCACCCTTGTATAGGAACACTCCACCCTATGGTGCAATGAAACTCACCCTACGACTATAACAGTCTATAAAGGCATGAAATGGAACAAACGAATCCATCCTGAGAATGACATCATAAGATTTCATCTCTAAGAAATAGAGGTTCCATAGAAAGTGACACCAACCAACCTCAAGGTGGCACTCCTTGCACTGACACACACCAGCCGTTCTAGTCCCCAACAGAGTGTCTAGCTTCTTAATATCAGTAGAAAAAGAAACATAAGCCCAAGGCTCTCCACAACAGGCACAAATATAAAGCTATGTGTAGAACCCATATCGAAAAGTACTGAAGATAAAACATAATCTACTAGAATAGTACCTCTGACTGTAGAACGTCTGAGATCCGGATCCTTTTGGGTCTGTATCACTGTATATGCCTACCCAATGCCACAGCCCTGCGACACAGCCTGGCTACCCTAAGCTATCCCGCCCTGCTACCTCTGAGATCCTGGTGTCTGGCTACCACGGCCATGACCACCATCTCGACATACACACCCCGACATATTCTAATTTCCTGACTGGTAAAAATCTGCTGGTCCTGCTCCCGCACGCGGAGTCTGCACAAAACCACTCTCAATAACCACTGGTGGAAACTCCCTTAAAAATGCTAGAGATGACCCATCATACTGCAAGCTCAACACTCCACTGGGTCACATGGACAGTGCGGTCTCTTGTGCCCCTTTTTACCACATTGGTAGCACATGACCCAGCCACTTGAAGTATTATTCTGACTAGTACTACCACCGTGAGATACGTCCATCAGCCTATTCCACTTACCGGTAGAAATAGTACCAGAAACTGGTGTTGAACAGCCCTGGCCCACACCACTCACTTCTCGTAGGTTCCGCTCTGTAATCAGTGTCTGGTTCACAATAGCATGCATGATAGGCAACCTGAAAACATTCACTAGTGCTTGGATTTCATATCTAAGACTGTCCTAAAATCATCCATCCCTCAACACCTCATCACCCACTTGAACAACTGAAAAGCACTCTATCTCGGTGAAGTGAGTAGAATAATTCATCACTGACATGACGCACTGCTGTAGATTCATGAACTCTCGAGCACTTACTGCCCTTAGCGTCTCTGGGAAGAAGAAGTAATAGAAAGCTTCCTGAAAATCTTCCCACGCCATGTCACAGTGATGCCTAGATTGGGTGGTAACATCCCACCATCTCTTGGAAGAATCACACAACATGTATGTAGTGATCCTAACCCTCCTCCCAGGAGGAGTCTCTAGATGCTCGAATATCGTCTACATCGAATCCATCCATGAATCCATAGCCAATGGTCCACCATCCCCTAAAAACGTAGGCGGATACTGCTGTTGAAAGATACGCGCCGGCTCTTCCATAGATTTGGAAGCCGACGGTGCTCCCTGAAAGGTCTGCATGAACAACATGAAACCTTCATGGAACTGCAAATCTGTGCTTATGTCTTGTATAACAGCTGGCACCGCATCTACCTCTTTTAAAGGATCCACTGGTAGCCCATGGCCTACTATCTCGGGAGTATAATCGTCGCTGCTCTCCTAGAGAACAGCCGGTGGTCATCTCGGTGGCATGACTTTAAAAGGTTAAATGCACAACTTAGATCATGATTATCAATGACCGAAAATGAGGAGACCAAGAAGGGAATAGGAGAAAGAAGAATTAAAGATTTATAAAACTTGACTACACAGCATGTATGAATACTACATGGCATGTTCTCACAGGCCATCCACATGGGCATGTACTCCAGCTAAAACTGGTATTGTAACACCACTAACACATGGCTTGTCTTCCTAACACACAAAGTGTAATTGAATCCTCCATCACTGCCCGAGTCCTTTTACATGGCTAAGCCACATGTCTCTCCTAAAAAAACTACATGGCATGTCCCACATGAACACGATGTGTACTGTACAAGATTTCACCAGCCAGTGCTGTTCATGACACGGAATGTATACCCAGGTTAGACTACATGGAATGTTCTAAAAGACACGGTGTGTCAAAGAAGCCCTAGACCAAACCGTGTTTCTCACTCCACGTCCGACTATAAGGCTGACACTACACGGCATGTTCCAAGTGGACACGACATGTACAAAGGAAGATAACATTGACCCTTGTTATTCGTGACATGCCCGGGTACCTAGGTCGGACTACATGGCATGTTAAAGGTAGAAAAGGCATGTATGTCTTAATGTTTCCTCTGTTCGTGTTTTTAGTCACACGGGAAGACATGAGGTCCACACTACACGGTGTGTACAAGCGGTACACGACGTGTTTCCCAAAGCCATTCCCTACCCCATGTCCCCGCACACATGGCCTATGACACGATAAGAGACTACATGGCGTGTACATAGGGTACATGGCATGTACATAAAAAGTTTCCATTTCATCCCAAACAGAAGAACACACAACATGTGTCCATAGAACTACACAGTGTGTATGCTGGGTTTTCCAGACAGTAAGCCTTAGAAACTTATACGGAGCCCAGAAAAACACAAAAACCAACACCAAAGTTCTAAATTCTGATCCGTGAGGGCTTATACTCCCCATGAATCAAATCTTGGCATCTTATACATGTTATAACAAAGTGAAATCACCAATGATCCACCAAATTTTGGTCAATGAGGGCCCATACTCCCCAAAAACCAATTTTTAGCGTTTATTCTATCAACAACCACACAAAAAAATACCTATCAAATAGCAAGTATTTATCAATACAGCTATCAAAACAGCATTCTTTTCTAGCACAACAACTATCACAACAACATGCAATTTCTAATGCACCAACATGGCATGAAAGGAATGCATGACATTTTATTCCTAGCATGTTCCTAAATGATTCATGAGATGGCATAACCTCATCTCATCGGGTTGAAAATAAATATAACCCAATATAAAAATACAAGCATCACACCACTAGTACGTCACCCAAAGGTGAAAATAAAATCAACCGTAAAATCTAAAAATCAGAATAATTTCAATAAACGAGGTAGATTGGATTTTCCTTGTACACATGATAGCTACTCCCGAGCACAACATATTACTAACTACCATTTTCCATCCCATCCCTGACTATAGGTGCCAAATAGTTAGTGAAAGAAAATAACCTCCAATGATACCACTTTGTAACATCCTAGATCTGGAAGCCACTCAACAGGTGCCCCAAACCCGGTTGGTCACATGACCTCAAGCGCATTTCCCCAAACTCAAGAGGCTAATAACTAGTAGTGAGGGCCTAGGTCTGATAGTGGGGAAACTATGCCCTCAATTGTCAAAGTGTAGTGCAACGGAAAAATAAATAACATACAACAGCAGAAGCAGTAAACAATATACTACTGAAATAAAAGGGAACCAACAGTCATATATATAAAGATGCAGCATGTCACTAAGTCTATTAAAGCATCCACGGCAGGATACACTGCAATATAATACAATACAACTCAAAGTAAAAGGTATAACAAATAGAAAAAAATATAACGAATAGAACGCAGCTGCATCGCAAGCCTAATCTCGGTCACATGCTCTCTTACTCCTCTGCCACAATCATGTACTTGTATAGGGACCCTTTCCCCTATCGAAACTTGTAGAAATTTAATCTGTTTGGGCCAAATAAATGACTCAAATAGGGTGTGAGAAATAAATCCCAGTAGGAAACCACCAAATGCCCATTCCCAACTCTCTGTGAAAATGTGCAACAACAGTGTGCAGTAGTAAATGTAGTAAACTAAGTAGTACTCAAAATTAAATAACTCTACCAGTTGTATTTCCATTTCAATATTCATTTAACCATGCCAATCCTGTGCTTTAACTTGGCAGGTATAACATATGAAAAACACCATGGTGAATGTTCATGATAACACTGTCCTCAGACATACAATCCTTACCTTTAGTTAATCAGAATCAAAACCCACAGGTGTCTTCCCACATGCATAATGGATATTTCCCACAGGTGTATGGGTTGTCACCCACAAGCACAAAATCTACTGCCCACAGGAATGAGAAGAGTTTCCTATAGGCTAAACAAAACACTTCCCTGATGCTATTCAATACATTGCCCACATGCTAAAGGAATCAGGCTAAGCCCAAAACATAAACAAACAATTTATATAAACATTCTCTTGAGAAAATGCAATGCACAATATAATCATGGAATACCCTCGGGGATCCTGTCCAAACGGCTAAACAGAGGAATGCACCCCCGGGGTGGTCCTGGATCCAAGCAGTGATCTCAAACAGTAGTCTAAACTTATCTTTAGATTATCTATACAATTCTAGATATCTTTTCAGCAACGGCCTCATCCATACGACACCCCAACCCTGGGTTTGTAGCACAACTGTACACAAATTCAACTCAACAGTTGGAAATAAACACCAGACCACCTACCTTGATCGTCTCTGATCAGTATGTGTGAATGAAGCCTCCTGAATCATCCAAGAACGACGTAGATCTGGGATAAAAAAATTCCTGTTAAAATTCAAATAACCTTCACTCAGAAAATAATTGGTAAGAACAGCGCAAGTAGAGGGGAGGGATTACCCATACGGTCCAAACATGATCGACGGAGGTGAAATCAGATTCCCGGTGTGCGATCGGGAGATCTCTAATGCTCTGGTCGTCATCCTAAGCACAAAATGGTGGTTTTTCCTCTTCTTCCAAATGAGGAGGCTACTTCCCATTTTAAGTTAAAAAAAGCTACACGACATGTGCTCTCATGTACATGGTGTGTACTATTCATTTTTTTAACTATTCCTTGGGTGACTTCTTTCCATCATTGCACTATTCATTTTTCGACATGAGTACACGGAGTGTATTCTTGAATACACGGTGTGTACTGTCACTCAGCTGGTAGCAGTCTCTGCCACCTTACTGTTCACCTTCTGATTGATTACATGGTGTGTAAATACCTAATACATGGCATGTAGTCAGTTTTTACACCCTTCATCGCCGACAGGCCTACACACCCTGTGTACTCTTCCCAAATGGCCAAAGTACACGGTGTAGGGAAAATTAAACTGTGTGTACCCACAAAATTGGGGGTTTCCCCCATTTTCCTTATTTTCTCAAAAACACTTATTGAAAAAGGAAAAGAGTAAACCCATACCTCAAGTATAATAACTGGGTTCTTATAGAAAACAACAGACACTGAGTGTTGGACAGATGCCTATGTGTCGTGTGATGTGGAGTAGACATTGAGTACTTATGAAAGTACTTGACATGGAAAATGTGCATAGGTATGCCCTACATACCTAACCAGGGGCCACAATACACTAGGTAGACCATACGGCATGTTGAGTGTGAGACCAACCTCTTCATTTTGTGTACCCCTAGTGGGAAGACTGAAGGTCCCAGACGCAGCAGAAGCTCATGGGTGGATGTGCCCACTTGGATTTTTGTCATTGGCAATGATCAATACAGGACCAATATGATGATAAACTCCAGACTCCATGGATCAAATCACATAAATAGACAAATAAGAAGAATAGTCATAAAACTAAAAATGAGGATTGTCACAGGTTGATTATAATTAATTTAATTAATTGACAAGAAGTACCTTTTACGGTGTTCTTTATTCATTGATATTTCTGATCAAATTCTATTGTGATTCGTCATTGTGTCACAGAATCTAAGTGTATACTTCTTATAGAGGTGATCCACACATGCACCACATATCTTGGGACATCGCTAAAGAAGTCTCTGGGTGCTACCATGGAGAAACCTTTGCTTGCATTGTCTGCCTTAGATCGTGTTGATCTGATGGAGGAGGATCTCTCTCAATCTTGAGAGTGTTCTTAGAGGATGGAATTCTTTCGGCCTTGAGAGAATTATCCAGAATTGTTGTGCCCAACGACGGAGGAAAAGTGTTGGGGTTGTGAGTATATTTATAATCAGGTTTGAGGTTATAGAGTTATGACAATAAATAAATGTGTTACACATTTTATTTATTTCATTAACTCATATTGAAAACCCCCATGTCGAATAATCAATTCCTTGACTTGAGCTGATGCGGATTATAATAAATATCATTTAATAAAACAATATTATATCCTAAAAATCCCAATTGGAAAAACTACAGGGCGTGTAATCATTAATACATGACGTGTACTTGTTATTCATGAAAAACTACACGGTGTGTAATCATTAATACATGGCATGTACTTGTTTTTAATTTCCTTTACAAAATGAAAACTACATGGCATGTAATCATTAATACACGTCGTGTACTTGTTTTCAAAAAATAAAGAGTACATGGCGTGTAATAATTAATACACAGTGTTTACTTGTTTTTATTTTATTCTTCCTCCATCATGAAAATGATTTAGGATTCCTTGAATAATTATTAAACCACATACAAGAATAATCTTTATTCTTGAGATACTTGGATACGGTTTGTGTGTGAACCTTTAGGCCTATTTCTCGTGGGCATTAGGCAGGATTTCCTAAAGTCTAAGATTACTATTTAGAAATGGGTCAAGTCACCCAAGAGAAATAAGTTAATGCCGCATTGATGTGTCACCTCATACGAACATTTACCGTGTAATTTAATCCCTTTGTCTCAATATCTCATCAAGCAGGTTTCATGGAAGTATCATAAATATATATGCTTGATATGTCATTCTTTGACATTCAGAAATAGACTTGTCATTACACCATGGAAATAGAATTTGGGCAACATTTCTATTTAAATCAAAGTGTACGAGATATCTACTTCCATAAATATTTAAGGGACAAATCCTTCCTCTAAATATCCATTAACAACATGTCATTAATGACACACACAACATACCCTACTTCCCACCAAATTTCTTCATGATGGTTTTCATCAATAAATCTATCTGCGCGAGTCATGACTTGAGTTAATTATAATATTCCAATCTAAGGACCATTACACACACTCGTAGATAGAAATTTCCAATGACACCAAGATATGCAGAATTGCTACCGGTGGGTCTGTTCTCATAATCTCCCATCTTTCAGATTACCAACTGTCAAATCCATGAGAGAGAGTCTCATCTTCTTACGAGTACTCACACATGATGGTTTGTATACTATGTGTCCTATCATAGTATGTCATCTAACTGTGGAAATTTATTTAATAATATTGTTAAATCATCTCAAGGTTCTCATCAAAGTGAGGATCTTCCATGACCTTATTAATGAAACAAATATTTCAGGACATTATTATATTATAGTCATGCAGAACAATGAAAAATATATAATAAGTGTACATTTATATAATCAACGTAAAAATAGTAGGTTCTCAAGACACCAACTCTAACAAACTCCCACTTAGACTAGAGCTAACGACCTATGACTTTTAGTTCACTAGACCTCACATAATGATCATGTTTCTACTGAGTCAAGGATTTAGTCATGGGGTCTGCCACATTTTCTTCTGTGGAAATACTGCTCATTGCAACTTCACCTCTCTGAGAAAAATCCCTCAAGATATGATACTTTATATGTATGTTCTTTGTCCACTAATGTGACCTTGGCTCTTTTGCAAGTTCCACCACTAAAGTATTATCACAATAAAGTGTGATAGGATCTTTACTGCTAGGTACTACATCCAACTCTTGGACAAATCTTTTCATCCATACTGCTTCTTTAGCTACCTCAGAAGCTATGATATACTTGGACTCTGCTGTAGAATCTGCCACCACACCTTTCTTTGAGCTCTTCCATCTCACTGCACCTCCATTCAAACTGAATATGTATCCAATTTGTGACTTCATGTCATCTTGATCAGTTTGGAAGCTATCATCTACCTGTCCTCTGATAACTAGTTCCTCATCTCTTCCATAAACCTGGAACATATCCTTAGTACGCCTTAGATACATAAGGATAGTCCTGACTGCCATCCAATGGCGGTCTCCTGGGTCATCTTGACATCTTCCTACCACACTTAATGCATAAGCAACATCGAGCATTGTAAAAAGCCTAACATACATGACTAACCCAATCGCGGAAGTTTAAGGGATCATTGACATTTTCTTTCTTCCACATGTGTCTAAGGACACATTTTCTTAGAAAGATGAATGCCATGTGACACTAGAAACAATCCACTCTTGGACTATTCCATACTGAATCTCTTCATTATCTTGTCAATGTATATACTTTGACTCAGGAACAACATTCTCTTGGATCTATCACGATGGATCTTGATCCCTAGAATATATGATTCCTCACTCAATTATTTCAGGGATAAGCATTTATCCAACCATGTCTTAAATAAATGTAAGATAGGTAATTCATTTCCAATTAGTAATATGTCATCAACATATACTATTAGGAAACGACTGCACTTCCACTAAACCTTTTGTAGACACAAGGATCACATTCAATCTTAACAAATAAAAATTCCATTATAGCTTCATAAAAAAGAATTTTCCATGACCTTGATGCTTTATTTAATGGATAAATGGATTTCTGCAACTTGCATACCTTATTGTCATCCTTTGGAGTCACAAACCCTTCAGGTTGTGTCATGTAGACATCTTACTGGAGGTACCCGTTAAGGAATTCTATTTTGACATCCATTTTCCAAATTTCATAGTCATAGTAAGCGATGATGGCAAATAGGATTATGATGGATTTCTGCATCGCAACTGGTGAAAAGGTTTCATCACAGTCAATTCCTTGACGTTGTCCCAAACCTTTTGCAACCAGTTGTTCCTTATAGGTGCTGACTTGTCCCTCCATGTCGATTTTCTTCTTGAATACCCATTTTTTACCAATAGGATTTACATCAACTGGAAGAGATACCAAAATCCAGACTTGGTTTTGGTACATGGAATCCATTTCAGAATTCATGGGTTCTTTCCACTTGGCAACGTCTGTGCCTTCAAATTCTTCCTTATAGGTAAGAGGATCATCATTGTCAACCAATAATGATTCGCCATCCTTATTGACAAGAAAACCATATCATTCTAGTTCACTCACCTCTCTCATACTCCTACGTAGAATTTGTTTCTCTGGAACAGATTATTCTTCCATGGGGCTTTTTGGAATCTGTTCTTGTACCAACTCTTGTGTATCTTGAACCGCAACTTCATCAAAGTCTATCTCTCTCCCACTATCTCTTTTGGAGATGTGCTCCCTCTTAAAAAATATGGCGTGTCTTTCCACTATATCCTTTTTATCTGAGGTTTTGTATAGGTAATATCACCTTGTTTCATTGGGATATCCTATAAAGATACACTTTGTGCCTTGGGGTGAAAGTTTGTTACCTGAAGAGGCATTAAAAAATGCTTTTCTACCCCACACATGTAAATTTTATAACATGGCTTTGCGTCCACTCCATAACTCGTATGGAATACCATTTATCAATTTAGTTGGTACTTGGTTTATTATGTGTACTTTTTTTTGTAATTCATATCCCTAAAAGTATAATAGAAGACTCACATGACTCATCATTTATCTCACCATTTCCAATAGGGTGCGGTTCCTCCATTCACTTACACCATTCCACAGAGGCGTGTAAAGAGGAGTGATTTGAGATCGAATCCCAAACTCTCATAAGATTTCAAGGAAGTCCTAATTAAGATATTCTCCTCCTCTGTCTGAGTGGAGTTTCTTAATCTTCTTAACAAGATGGTTCTCAACTTCATTCTTTTATTCTTTGAACCGATCAAAAGTATCTTACTTATACCTCATTAAGTAAATATATCCATATCTACTAAAATCATGATTAAAAGTTATGAATTATAAGAGCCCACCCCTAAATTCAACTAGAAATGGTCCACACACATCTATGTGAACTAATTATATAAGATCTTTAGCCCTTTCACTTTTCCCACTAAATGGGGCTTTGGTCATTTTGGCTTGTAGACACGAATGAAATACACCAAGTGGTTTTAGTTTGAAAGAATCTAAATACCCATCTTGATGTAATTTTGTAAAACATTTCTCATTGACATGACCTAGCTGGTGATACCAAAGTTGGGTGTGGTATGAGTCATGTGAGTTAATTTTTTCATTTATTTCCATTACATGGTTTGTGGAATCTAACACATAATGGTCATTATATAAATGTGCCCTACCAAGAAAATGCTATCTTTATAAAAGTAGCAACATCCACTTCCAAACATGAAGATGAATCCATCAGTATCTAATATGGATACTGAAATAATGTTTTTGGTCACAGAGGGTACATAATAACATCCTTTTAATACAAAGACCACCCCAGTAGGAAATGTGAGGTGGTAGTCTCCGACAGCTACAACAGTGAGTCTGGCTCCGTTGGCTACTCGCAGATCCACCTAACCTCGGTCAATCTTTCTGAATCTACTTGGTTTCTGTATTTGGATATAGATGTGAGCACCACATGTAGTATCTATTACCCAATTGATAGAAACAGATAGATTTCATTCAATAACAAACACACCTAAAACTTCCCCTTGCTTCCTTAGTTGGGTGCAGTTTTTCTTCCAGTGGACCTTCTTGCCACATAAGAAATAAACAGGCTCATGTTCTCCTGCCTCCCCTTTGATCTTCCTTTTCTTGGAAGGGCTTGAAGAAGCTTTGGGCGTAAAGCTCTTCGCCTTCACTTTCCCCATGAGGAATGAAGGATTTTCACGCTTCATATTATTTTCCACTTGGCGAATGTGGATAAGAATATTCGATAGAGACTTCTCAATGTTGTACATGATGAAATTTACAACAAAATTGGAGATGATCTGGGTGAGTGATGAAAGAATGAGATCGGTACCCTGTTCTTCAGGGAGTTTAAACCCTAGAACCTCCAAGTGCTAAATGTATCCAATGAGAATTACTACATGAAGCCCAGTTGGGGAACCCTCACCAAGCTTGCTCTGAAATAGAGCCTTGGAGATCTCAAACCTTTCCTATCTTTCTCTCTTTGGGTATAGACCACAAAGGTGCTCGATCTTGCTATAGGAATACATGTATTAATGAAACTTCATGAAATCACTAGAAATTGATGATAACATCAAACATTCAACGTCAAGTACATTTCCCAAATGTTGATCATAGACCAGGAAATCTTAATCACTTGCCCCTTGGGCAGGCGAATCAAGAAGTGAGGACTACGTCACGTAAAACATTCGTTCATGGAATAGAATAACCCGAAGGTGCCTAAGACATTATTGAGAGTTAATTCCAATAAGGTTTTTGTCTTTATCCATAATTGATCATAAAGGAAATGTGTTTGACAAGTTTTTCATATTTATTCTACAAATTAAAAGAGCATATTTATTAGTAATTTCTTGATTACATATTATGAGAAATAATAAATTTTATTTAGTCTTCCACTATTTTATCAAGTCCCAATGGACCTCATCATTGAACTCATAATGTCCAATTGCCATGACATTCCAGTGGCAAGGATCCATATTCCCCTTCGTATAACCCCAAAAGGGTTGGTCAATCTATTTGAAGGTATTTAGGTAGGAAGGTCTTTGCCAACTATGAGCTTACAGTTCATTGATCTATTGATTGGAATCCACAATCCTAAAATCCTGACTTGGATTTCCTCAACACTTACGTCCATTTTACAACAATTCTAGCAAGGTCTACTCCTCTTTATGTAAAATGTTTAAGTCAAACCAAAACATTCATAAGAGCTTCCTTTATAAAAGCAAGTGTCCCAACAAGGGTTGGTAAAACACATAGTTTTATTGAGTATTCCCCTTAATCAAGTAATGGAAGGCTTGGTCTAACTTAATATGGTATTTGAGGGATTTTATTCTTTATGAATAGTTTTTCATTATAACATTTTTGTTAATATTAAGTGATGGTTGATTAAGTGATTAACCATGTTCTGATAATGTTTACGCATCATGCAGTTTTTATTTTATTCCATCTTTTCATGCTTGTTTATTTCAATAATTATGTTATCTTTACAACACATACATAATAAATAAACCATGCAATCAGATAGAAATAAAATAATATGGCATTATAATGAGCTTCTATTGGTTAGATTATCTAGTGGTTTTGATAAGATAACATGACCAAGGGAAAAAACCTTGAACCGATGGTTCATGTTTTGCAGCTCCCACCTATCCACCTTTATATCTTCTTGGTTTGGTTTCCCCTAAGCATTGGGTTTTGAACTGTCTCCTTTGACTTGAAAGATCCTCCATTACATGGGGTTTACATTAATGAAACCATGGGAATGCATGTCCTAAATTTTATTGGAAGATGGATCGCAGGACAACGAATTTAAATTAAATAAATATAAATGAAACCATACACACACAAAGGGTCTTTGGTATATCTCATGATTATCCATAGCATGAAATGACATTTATGCATATTTAGAATTCAAATTCTTTTAATCATTCTTTTATTTACGATAATTCACTTTTGAAATAAATTAATTATGATCTTATAATTAACCAATTATTTATCTTAAATTCCTTTTTGAATTTCATTGAGATTCTTCTCATACATAATCCTTGTATGAGTCTTTGTACATTGGAGGAAACCTGGTGAAATTCCATTTCTAAAAAGTACATGGCGTGTAGGTTATGTTTACATGGCGTGTATTTGTTTTCACCCTTTATCCAAAGTACACGCCGAGGGATTTGGCTTGTTTTCTCGACTTTGGGAATTTTGGAGTAGATGGAGTGTAGATTAATCTAACACGACATATACTTCCTTATTACACTGTTACCGGCCTGGCAATCTCATGTACGTGGTATGCGGCTTCTCCTTGTACACGGTTTCACCTAGTCCAGATCAGACTACATGGCATGTTGATCCAACATACACGCCATGTATTCTGGTATCCACATGCCATTCTGTTCTGGTCTATACAGTGTAATAAATACTTAGGCATCCTCAATTCACACAGCGTGGTTTGGAGGACCAGTACCAGTTTGTTGAACCAAAGTACACAACATGTAGTATTCACTACACGCCGTGTATTCATGTGTTTTACATATAGAAAGATAGGATCCTCTAGATGAGTTCCTCATTTTAATTTTAATCAAAATTAAAATTATAAGGTTGTTTCTGTGATGTGAATCGAGAAACGATGGAGGACGAACAGATCTCGATCATTCAGATTTAAAGAATGATTTATTTCGAATTGAATCAAATATAAATGTGTAAATTATAAACGAAAATTAAATAACTATAATCAATGTTGTAACATTACTCTAATACCGTTTGAAGGTTCCGTGCACAGTAGAAGCTCTTGGGTGGATGTGCCCACTTGGCTTTTTGTCATTAGCAATGATCAATCCTGGATCAATACAACGATAAACACAATACTCAAGGGATTGAATCATAGAAATAGACAAAGAAGAAAAATATTCATGGAACCACAAATGAGGATCTCCAAAGGTTGATTATAATTAATTTAATTTAATGAAAATAAGTACCTTTGATAGAGTTCTTTCTTCGTTGATATTTCTAATTACCTACTGATGTGATTCGCCTTTGTGTCACCTAAGCGAAGTGTAGACATCCTCTAATAGTGATCCACACATGAACTACGTATCTCGGGACATCACCAAAGGAGTCTCTTGGTGCTAGCATGGAGAAACCTTTTCTTGTGTTTCCCGCCTTAGATCAAGTTGATCCGATAGAGGAGGACCTCCCTTGGTCTTGAGAGCATTCTTGGCGGAAGGAATTCTTTCGGCCTTAAGAGAATTCTCCAGAATTGTTGTGCACAACTATTGGGGAAAATTGTTGGGGTTGTGAGGTTATTTCTAATCAGGTTTGATGTTATAGAGTTATGATAATAAATCATTGTGTTATAAATTTTATTTATTTCATTAAATATAATTGAAAACCCCCATGTCGAATAATTAATTCCTTGACATGATCCCACACTGATTATAATAAATATCATTTAATAAAACAATATTATATCATCAAAATTCTGAATGGAAAAACTACACGGCGTGTAATCATTAATACCCAGCGTATACATGTTTTTCATAAAAAACTACACAGTGTGTAATCATTAATACATGGAATGTACTTGTTTTTAATTTCCTTTCCAAAATGAAAACTACATGGCGTGTAATCATTAATACATAGAATTTACTTGTTTTCAAAAAATAAAAACTACACGACATGTAATCATTAATACACGGTGTGTACTTGTTTTAATTTTATTCTTCCTACATCATTAAAACTATTTAGGATTCCTTGAATAATAATTAAACCATGTATGAGATTAATCTTTATTCTACTTGAGATACTTGGATACACTTAGTGTGTGACCCTCTAGGCCTCTTTCTCATTGGCATTAGGCGGGCTTGCCTAAAGTCCAAGATTATTGTCTAGCAACGGGTCGAGGCACCAAAGAGAAAGATGTTGACGCCACATTGACATGTCACCTCATATGAACTCTTACCATGAAATTTAATCCCTTTGTCTCAATATATCATCAATCAGGTTTCATAAACCTATATTCTTGATCTGTCATTCATTGACTTCCATAAATAAACTCGTCGTTACACCACGCCCATGGAATTTGGGCAACAGTTCTATTTTAATCAAAGGGCATGGGATATCTACTTCCACAAATATAGAAGGGAAAAATCCTTCCTCAACTTATCCATTAACAAAATGTCATTCGTGACACACCCAACAGACCCTACATCCTGCCAACTATCTTCGTGACGGTTTTCATTAGCAAATCTAAGCACACGAGTCATGACATGAGTTAATGATAATCATTCAGTCTAAGGAACATTACACATGCTCGTAGATAGCATTGTCCGATGACAACAATACATTCAGAATTACTACTGGTAGGTCTGTTCTCATAATCTCCCATCTTTGAGATTACCATGTGCGAACTCCATGAGAGAGAGTCTCATCTTCATACGAGTACTCACACATGACGGTCTAAATACTATAGGTCCTGTTATAATATTTCATCCAACCATAGAACTTTATTTAAGAATATTGTTATAGCATTTCAAGGTTCTCATCATAGCGGTGATCTTCCATGACATTATTGATGCAACAAATATTCCAAGACTATATTATATTATATTCATGCATAATAATGAACAATATATAATAATTGTACATTCACGTAATCAAATTACAAACAATTGGATCTTAGGACACCAACTCTAACAAAGACCATGTATTTGGAGGAAAACATGTCATTTGAGACTGAAATATGCAGGCAGTGTGAGGTTTAATGACACACATTGTTTACCCCAATGTACACATTGTGTACTTCTTCAAGATAAAGTAAGATCTCTTTTTCTTCCCATGTTATCTCTAGTATGAGCTTGGGTGTGATACCTACATATGTAACCATGATGACGTGTTCTCTACTATCATTTTGGAGTGTGTTTCCTTAGTCCACATCTATGAGGGTTTAGTGTGGCATCTTATTTCGATAAATGGATAAGATCCCCTTGGTGGAAATGAAGAGGAATCCCTCCTTGTGGCCTGTGGGTTTTATCCTCATTCCCAAAATCTTGTTCTCTATGTAGGGTTTTAGGAATCAAATGACCAACATACATGGGAATCATACCCCATCTAAAGTGTCATTATTGTAAGGTTCAAGTATACCCGTAGGCCTTGGGTGTGATCCCCTCTATGTGTATTGACATATATTGTCTTTTAGTGAGGAGTAGCTTGATTGACTCTGTATCTCGGATGAGCCCTCTCAGCTTCCTTGGTACTTCTTCATGGTTAGACTCAATGAGTGTGTCTTCTCATATAAGTGGAATCTATATAGTGAGTCCTGATAGGAATTTCCTCTCAAATGAACACCATCAGTGTTATCAATGATCATAGAGTGATTTATCTTAGAAGGGAATTACTCTTTGAGCTTCTATTAGAATCTTAGGATGGTAGTTTGGATGTGACCTCACCTTGAGACTTGGTGTCTAAATTTGAGAATATTTCACTTAGGATTGATTTTATTATTATTTACCATATTCTTATTTCCATATCTTTATTATGATAAATTGACTACACTCTTGGTGCTTTATGTTTCCTGATTTTGGGATGTCCTACTACGTATGTTTATACTCGCACCTACATGGGATCTTCCTACACAGGTTGTGTATTGTGTAGATGACATGCCTCTTTTAGAGTTTGAGGAGGACTAGGAGTATGTGGATTAGAGTTGTGCTAGATGTACCTCAAATGGATCTAGGAGTTTTTTTGGTAAGCTTCTGCTATGTGTCAGCAGGTTGGATTCCTTTTTGTTTTGGTGGGATTATATTTGGACCTTTTTACTTTTTTGTACTACTTGTTTTACTCTAATGTGGGATAGATTTTATGGATGCATTACGATCTGATTTTTATATCTTTCCACATTAAAGTAGTGTATGGAGATGTGTGTGGGGGGTACATTAGGCTAATTCTTCCCATGTGTGTGATATCCCTACTCAATGCTAGTCTACATCCCCTAGACTAATAGAGATAGGATTCATGTGTCATTATCACTTTACCATTGGTTAGGCGGGATATGGTGGGTTTGTTAATGATAGAGTTGAATTAGATGCAGTTGTATTAGGACAAGATTTTGGAGATTATATAACTGTAAGGTATTACATGGGAACTATGAAACGAGTGTTAAAGTGTTTTCAGCTCATCATTCAGGATAGATGTCACGAACCATACTCGGGGCCCATGCCATGACTACCCCAAGCCCGCCATCCATAGGCCAGGGGCTGGGGACTAGCACCAAAGGCATAAATCCCGATAACTAGGAAGGCATTGCCTTTATAAAAGTAAACAAAACACCACAGAGTACAAGCGAAAGTAAAACTCTAAGTACAAAATAAAGTTCTGAAAAGTAAAAAGGGCCAAAATACAAACCCAACTGAAAAGTACAGTTACAACTGAAAGGAAGTACAACAGAAAAGAAAAACAGCTGGAAGAATAGAAGTAGCTCCTGGGTCATCCACCTCGGATCCTACCTAAAGGGTAGGTGCAGATAGCGCAACTCCTGGATCATCCACCACAGATCCTACTTGAAGGGTTGGTACAGATAGCCTCCATAATGCTCTCACCCATCAACCTCCTCCGAGTATCTTCACGTCATGAAGTCCACCTCCGGATACCGACTCGTCTTGAGATCCACCTCCGGGTACCATCCAGTGCTCGAACACGCAGCCTCTGTCAGCGATGCCCATCGACTGCAACCAACACAATGAGGTGCGGGCATAGCCCATGCAGGGGTGAGTATAACGATACTCAGTAGGGACCCTGAGACCCTCAAGGTCTCTCTAAATCCAACAAGGATATCCACAAAGAAAGACCTCAACAGATAACCTCTACTTAAGTATATGCCCATACATATACCCAAGTTATCAAGTAACCCATTTAATCATGATGAAACACAAAGATTATGAAATCAACGGATAACCACTACCCAGGTATATGCCCATACATATACCTAAGTTATCAAGTGACCCCTCTCAATCATGAGGTAAACACAAAGGTCATAGACTCAGCTCAAACCAGGATTTTCATTATCGAAATCGTAACTGCTGAAGAGCCCCGTCTCTGTCGAGTATAGTGATCTTGTCATGACTCTGAGGTACTGCTCACTAACCTAAGACTGCTGAGGTACTCCTCCTGTCGAGTACCGTGGGTCAGCCACCCAAACACAGTAGTGCTTCTCGCCGGGGTCTGCCACCCAAACACAGTAGTGCATCCCCCCTAATAGCCTGCAGAGGTACTCTCCGGACGAGTACCGCGGGTCTGCACCCAAACTCAGTAGTGCTACGTCCGCCATGGGTATTCACCCAAACAAAGTAGTGCTCCATCCACTGGGCTAGTCTACTCACTCCAATTCGAGTCGGTCAAGTAGTCATCAGGTCTCAGTCGGCTACACGGTCTCCGTACTCCGCACGCTTGTCTTTGGGAGGGTCCGCTCCACGAGCTACTGGTCGATACTCCAAGTATCAAAAAGTCCAATGAAGAAGTATCTCAAACGACCGCCTCGTCATAGGGGTATCAACACAACAGACGGCGCGTCAATCAGGTGCCCGGTCTGTGAGTTATTAGCCTTTTCGTCCCAGGGGCCCGATTGGTTTCGTGTGCGAACCAACCCGGCCCTATCTCAACTGTACCCCGAACTCTCATAGGCTATACTCATAGGGACCATTTCTCAACGAGATCACCAATGCCGCTGAGGGTTCGTCAAACGGACGTCCGGTCTGAATGTTATCAGCTTTTCCATTTCAGGGGCCCGGTTGGATTTCGGGTACAATCCAACCGGGACACTATCCAACTGCGTCCAAACATTAGGCGAAGTATTCCAAAAGTTCTGTCTCATCAAGAGGAATCCAACAAAGTCGACGGCACGTCAATCGGACGTCTGGAGCTCAAGTTATAAGCGTTTCCACTCCGAGGGCCCGGTTGGTTCCGGGTTCGAACCAACCCGGCCATAACCAAAGTTATCCGAAACCTTGAGTGTAATATACTAAAATGACTGTCTCAATCCAAGGATCACATCGCAACTGACAGTGCGTCGTTCGGAGGTCCGTAGCCCATGCTATGGGAAAAAGAACGAAAACAGTCCAAAATGGGGGGTCTGGGCCTGGCCCGGCCCGGCCCAACCCCCCCAGGTCGGCCCGAACCAGGTCGACCCAACCCGGGTCCGAGTCCGGCCAATCAGGGTGCGGCCCTCCCCAGTTGGCGCGACCCGGCCCGGCCTCGCGCTGGCGCTGGCGCGGCGCGGTGCCTGCGTGGCTGGCGGGTGTGGGGGGGTTACAACCCCCCGCGGTCGACGAAAACTGATGCGGCTCAGCCGCGGCAGTTCCGTTCCAGCGGCGCACCACCACCGCCTTCCGCGGACCACCTGACGCACTCCGGTGGTCCGATTTTCTCACCGCCTTCGCTAACGGTCCTCCAGGGACCCGACCTTCACTGCGGAGGCTTCAAAATGACTTTTCCACCCCGTTTGTCATCGCCCGTTAATCCGTGCACAATGTTCAACTAGTGGAGTCTTCGAATCGCCTCTGCGGCCCCAACTCCGGTCGTGGTTTCGTTCGGCCTTAACGGCGTGGTGCGACGGCGCCGCACATCCTTGCTCTAATTCTCCATGTTTCCGTGCGGTGCCTTGCACCGCACCACCTTCATTTGAGCCGCAATATAATCATCAAAAAGGGGGAGGAGGGTCGGACGTGTTCGGGCGGTCCGACCTCCTCCAGTTACAATGATAACAAGCGGTCCACAAAAAATAAAGATGAATAATGACAAAGGATATTTCATGAACAAAAAGTAATCACCCCTTACGGGTTTCCCCGCAATCAAGAATTTCCAACCCGCAAAAATACTCTCCGCGGATCAACTTAATATTTAGTTGATCTGCATTCTTTGTTTTAGAAGGAAATAAACACGGGTTCATTAACATTCAGAAATTAAATTCCCTACCTCGAATTTGACGTCGCACGTCATCGGATCGCGGAAGTCGAACGTCGCGGTAGAATGGTATCGCTTCCGTTGACATCGGAAGAAGAATAACATTGTTGTTGGCGTCGGTCTCCACGGTCGGCTTTTCCTTCCTTGTCACGGAAGAGGAAGTAAAAAGGATTGGAGAAAACATAGTGCGTTCTTCGCCAATTTGGAAGGCTGTTCTTCGTTTGAAGATGAAGTTCTTCAAAAGAGGGAAGAGTTCTCTCTCAAATTTTCTCACACAAGAAAACTCCAAAAATAAAATAAGGCCTCTCCTTATTTTTTTATTTTTCCATGCATTCAAACTTTTAAAATTCAAACACTTAGTTAAATTAATTGATGAGGTTTAATCAATTAATTTAAGATGTGTGTTGGAAAAATTAAATAGGAGAGAGGGGAGAGTTACACAATTAATTACAAGGGGTTTAATGGGGGGTTTAAGGGGAAGAGTTAAGGGGGTTAGGGTATTTGAAGGGGTGGGGTTCGTGTGGGACCCACCTCACTTTTATTCACACTTGGTTAGTTCCCCAACTTCCACACATAGGTTAAAACCAACTAGGCTAGAAATAGAATTGGAATACAATTTTATTTTATTCTTCACTTAAACCTCAAAAAATTAATCAACTCCTCCCGAGCAAATGCACCTTTGGAAAAAGTCTTCTTAAGAAATTACCGGTGCTACGGTTCCATCGGTGCCCTTAGATTGAGATTCCATGCATTGATTCAAAAGTTATAAAAACCCGCTCCTTCTTTAACTGAACGTACCTGAACTAAACTTTGGAAATTGATTCCGGGCACACCGGGCCTCGAAATCAGGTGCCGTCAGAAACTTCATTCTTGTAAAATCCCAAAGAAAT
This sequence comes from Viscum album, assembly GCA_963277665.1. Classification (NCBI taxonomy): domain Eukaryota; kingdom Viridiplantae; phylum Streptophyta; class Magnoliopsida; order Santalales; family Viscaceae; genus Viscum; species Viscum album. The sequence continues at coordinate 231,052,144 of OY728125.1, forward strand.
TAAGAAAAAAATTTCCTTGAAATTTCCGGGTCTTTACATTACTCCCACCTCAGGGATTTACGTCCCGGCAAAGCTATAACATAAACTAGGGAAACAAAAGTGGTACTGATCACACATCTGAGCCTTCCGCTCTCATTTTCTCTCCTGGAGGTTCTCGTGCTGCCAATGAAAGTGCACCTGAGGAATCCGCCGTTCATGTAGGACTTTCTCCTATTGATCCTCAATCTCCACTGGAACCTCCATGCATCTCTCCCTGTCATCGACATCTAACTCCCTGAGGTCGATGATGTGTGAAGGATCATGCACGTATCTCCTCAGCCGAGGTATGTAGAAGATTCATGCACCTGGTGAAAATGAGGTGGAAAGGTGAATCGGTAAACCACCTCACCTACACTGCTAAGGACCTATAAAGGTCCGTTGAACCTTGGAGATAACTTTCCGCCTCAGCCACATCTCTGTAAAACTAGTCGAGGTGAGACCCGTATAAGGATGTGGTCGTCATCCTCGAACTCAAGAGGCTTTCATTCCCTGTTTAGAACTGAAACTGAAAACTCTGGCAGCCACGAGGGTAAGGTTGACCGACTCAATAGTGATTGGCTACACCCTCCCATGCAGGAGTTTATCCTGTGTTTCCTGGGGTTTCCTTTTCGCCGACCAAGGAAAACCCATCCCGACGTTTGCCTAATACCATCAATTTGAGTATGAATAGTGATTTCCCAATCCATACTCAAACTAACATCGTAAGGCCTTGACGCTGCCACCAAGAGGTCCCAACCGAGACTCTCGCCTCAAGGGTCAAATCACACCGTCGGCGTATGTGTGACTATCGAGTCTCCTCCCAAAGTTATCTCCAGACGTGAGGCTCAAGTCAACGGCTTAATCGGAAACTCTAGGTTTGGGACTAGATTCATGGAAGGAAGGGATGATTCGTATCGATGTCTGTGGCTACGACATCTAGTAGAAGACAAAGTACGCACTTCGAATCATCCTTAGAGCCCTTTCAGTCGCACTCCTTAACCGCATGGAGTGACTCTTTTTCCCTACCCTCCAGCTCCCTGAGCCTGGAGGGGACAACAATGGTGGGTGGTTGTAACATGTTGAAATGTACACCCCCTCATGCTGCTCTCCTAGCTCTTCCATCCATGTCTGCTGCTCTGCAGATTTATCTGTCCTTAACATTTCCTCTTCTTGAAACATTCGCACGCCCAAGTCTCTGAGACTGGCACCAGCTCGATGCGTTCCAACTTCTAACATTCTCTAGCTGTATTCTTTCAGACAAAGAACATTCAACCTGAAGGTTCTCTCTAGCACCCTAACGTGAGTAGGAATGCATAAGGGAAATGGATCAAATCGTATTCATCGAGTACCCCGAATGTTCGGTACACCTCGATGAATTCTAAACTACCGACACATCGTCCTGTCGAAGCTATATAAGCTCTAGAAAACTCTCAGTCACCTCCTCAAGATAGTCCTCAGCCACCTGTGAGTCAGGTTCGCCTCAGAACTTGAGGGTATTTGAAGTTAGAACACGTGTAAGGCAGTAAGCTAACATGTGTCACCTACCTGTACCACCGGTTATAACTGCTGACCAACAGGTAGTGATGTATAGCTGACACACTACCCAAAGGCACTATCTCAGGCATCGGTCCACGTACCGAAGCCTCATCACTATGCGAACCATCCTCATGGTCATTCACTGGAAAACACTAGTATCCAAGTCCACCATCCACTCTACCAATGTCTCTGCTAGGTGAAAAACTCTAGAAATCGCCTCCAGCCAGTTCTCTACTATTTGGGAATCTGCCTTGCCTCGTAACCTCAGAGGCCTCTACTATTGGAACTCATGCAACACGCTCTGCCAGCACGCACAGTTCGCTAGTATAGCTACTGGCATCTGCTGACCAAAAGGTGGTGGTGCTGCTGGTACACCACCCGAGGGTGCCTACATAGGAAAAAGGGCCCCGCACTAGAGCCTCGTCACTCGGTGAGCCGTCATCGAGTACTCTCTCGGAACTCCAACTGACTATTTGCATGGAGACATCCTGAATAGATGCGACATGATCAACATTTTATACCTGGTGAACTGACCTGGTTTGAGATGACTTTTAAACTTTTGGTAACACACACACAATCAGTGTTTTTGTGCACAAAGTCGGAAATTAGTTGTCAGGGTCCTGGTGTACAAATAGGTCGGCCGTCATGCCAACACTGGACTCCCTGAACCGAAGACCACACTCGGTACCCTTAAAACTATTGCTTCACTGAAAAGAAAATATCAGATTTATAAGTCATGCGGTAGAACTGACTCCTCTAATACCAATTTGTCACGACCTGTCCTCGGGGCCCGTGCCTTGACTACCCCAAGCCCGCCTTCCATAGGCCAGGGGCTGGCGACTAGCACCAAAGGCGTAAATCCCGATAACTGGGAAGGAATTGCCTTTATAAAAGTAAACAAAACACCACAGAGTACAAGAGGAAGTAAAACTCTAAGTACAAAATAAAGTGATGAAAAGTAAAAAGGGCCAGAATTCAAACCCAACTGAAAAGTACAGCTACAACTGAAAGGAAGTACAACAGAAAAGACAAACAACTGGAAGAATAGAAGCAGCTCCTGGGTCATCCACCTCAGATCCTACCTGAAGGGTAGGTACAGATAGCGCATCCCCTGGATCGTCCACCACGAATCCTACCTGAAGGGTAGGTACAGATAGCCTCCACAACACTCTCGCCCGTCAAACTCCTCCGAGTATCATCACGTCGTGAAGTCCACCTCTGGATACTGACTCTTCAAGAGATCCACCTCCGGATACCGTCCAGTCCTCGAACACTCAGCCTCTGTCAGCGCTGCCCGTCGTCTGCAACCAACACAACGAGGTGAGGGAATAGCCCATGCATGGGCGAGTATAACCATACTCAGTAGGGACCCCGAGACCCTCAAGGTCTCACTAAATCCAACATGGGTATCCACAAAAAATATCTCAACAGATAACCTCTACATAAGTATATGCCCATACATATACCTAAGTTATCAAGTAACCCATCTCAATCATGAAGAAACACAAAGATTATGAAATCAACGGATAACCACTACCCAGGTATATGACCATACATATACCTAAGTTATCAAGTGACCCATCTCAATCATGAGGTAAACACAAAGGTCATAGACTCACCTCAAACCAGGATTTTCATTATCGAAACCGTAACTACTGAAGAGCCCCGTCTCTGTGGAGTACAGTGATCCTGTCAGGACTCCGAGGTACTACTCACTAACCTAAGACTGCTGAGGTACACCTCCTGTCGAGTACCGTGGGTCAGCCACCCAAACACAGTAGTGCTTCCCGCCGGGGTCTGCCACCCAAACACAGTAGTGCATCCCCCCTAATAGCCTGCAGAGGTACTCTTCGGACGAGTACCGCGGGTCTGCACCCAAACTCAGTAGTGCTCCGTCCTCCATGGGTCTGCACCCAAACAAAGTAGTTCTCCATCAACTGGGCTAGTCGACTCACTCCAAGTCGAGTCAGTCAAGCAGTCATCAGGTCTTAGCCGGCTACACGGTCTCCGTACTCCGTACACTCGTCTCTAGGAGGGTACGCTCTATGAGCTACTAGTTGATACTCCAAGTATCACAAAGTCCCACGAATAAGTATCTCAAAGGACCGCCTCGTCATAGGGGTCTCAACACAACAGACGGCGCGTCAGTCGGGCACCCGGTCTGTGAGTTATTAGCCTTTTCGTCCTAGGGGCCCGGTTGGTTTCGTGTGTGAACCAACCCAACCATATCTCAACTGTACCACTAACTCTCATAGGGTATACTCATAGGGACCTTTTCTCAACAAGATCACCAACGCCGCTGACGGTTCATCAAACGGACGTCCGAATTGAAAGTTATCAGCTTTTCCGTTCCAGGGGCCCGGTTGGATTTCAGGTACAATCCAACCTGGACACTATCCAACTACGTCCAAACCTTAGGAGAATAATTCCAAAAGATCCGTCTCATCAAGAGGAATCCAACAATGTCGACGGCACGTCAATCGGACGTCCGGAGCTCAAGTTATAAGCATTTCCGCTCCGAGGGCCCGGTTGGTTTTGAGTTCGAACCAACCCGGCCATACCCAAAGTTCTCCAAAACCTTGAATGTAATATACCAAAATGACTGTCTCGATTCATGAATCTCATCGCAACTGACGGTGCGTCATTCGGAGGTCTGTAGCCCAAGATATTGACAAAAGAACGAAAACAGTCTGAAATGGGGGGTCTGGGCCCGGCTCGGCCGGGCCCACCCACCCCCGCCCCCCGGGCCGGCCCAGCCCGACCTGGGCAGCCCGGCCTGGCGCTGGCGCTGGCACTACATGGCGCCCACGTGGCCAGTGGGTGCGGGGGGGGGGGGGGGGGGGGGGTTACAACCCCCCACGGTCGACGAAAACCGGCGCAGCTTAAAGTCGCACCGCTCCGCCTCCGGAATTGCTAAGCCGTTCCGGTTTGGCCCGCCACCGCGGCTCAGATGCGGCGGTTCCGTTCCATTAGTGCACCGCCCTCTCCAGTCGCCGGCACCACCGCGCTGGCGTAGTGTGCCACCACCGCCTTCCGTGGACCACTGGACGCGCTCCGGTGGTCCGTTTTGCTCGCCGCCTTCGCCAATGGTCCCAGGACCCGACCTTCACTGCAGAGGCTTCAAAATGACTTTGCGGCCCCGTTTGTCATCACCCATCTATCCGCGCACAACATTCAACCAGCGGAGTCTTCGAATTGCCTCCGCGGTCCTGACTCCAGCCGCGGTTTCGTTCGGACTCAACGACGCGGTGCGACGGCGCCGCACATCCTTGCTGTAATACTCCATGTTTCCACGCGGTGCCGTTGCACCGCGCCGCCTTCGTTCAAGCCACAACATAATCAACAACAAGGGGGAGGGGGTCGGCCAATTTTGGGTGGTCCGACCTCCTCCCATTACAATGATAACAAGCGGCCCAAAAAAAATAAAGACGAAGAACGACAAAGGATATTTCACAAACAAAAAGTAATCAGCCCTTACGGTTTTCCCCACAATCAAGAATTTCCAACCCGAAAATATACTCTCCATAGATCAACTTAATATTTAGTTGATCCACGTTCTTTGTTTTAGAAGGAAATAAACACGGGTTCATTAACATTCACAAATTAAATTCCCTACCTCGAATTTGACGTCGCACATCGTCGGGTTGCGGAAGTCTAACATCACGGTAGAATGGTATCGCTTCCGTCGACGTCAGAAGAAGAAGAAGAATATTGTTGTTGGCGTCGGTCTCCACGGTCATCGTTTCCTTCCTTGTCGCAGAAGAGGAAGTAAAAAGGATTGGAGAAAATGTAGTGCATTCTTCACTGAGTCAAAAGGCCGTTCTTTGTTTGAAGATGAAGTTCTTCAAAAGAGGGACGATCTCTCTCCCAAATTCTCTCACACAACAAAACTCCCAAAATAAATAAGGCCTCTCATTATTTTATTATTTTTCCTTGCATTCAAACATTAAAAATTCAAACACTTAGTTAAATTAATTGAAGAGGTTTAATCAATTAATTTAAGATGTGTGTTGGAAAAATTAAAGAGGTAAGAGGGGAGAGTTACACAATTAATTACAAGGGGTTTAATGGGGGGTTTAAGGGGAAGAGTTAAGGGGTTTTGGGAATTTGAAGGGGTGGGGATCATGTGGGCCCCACCTCACTTTTATTCACACTTGGGTAGTTCCCCAACTTCCACACATAGGTTAAAACCAACTAGGATAGAAATAAAATTGGAATACAATTTTATTTTATTCTTCACTTAAACCTCAAAAAATTAATCAACTCCTCCTAAGAAAACACACCTTCAAAAAAGGTCTTCTTAAGAAATTATCGGCGCTGCATTTCCATCGGTGCCCTCAGATTTCGATTCCGAGGTCCGGTTCAATAGTTATAAAAAACCCGCTCGTCCGTTCATTGAACGTACCCGAGCTAAACTTCGGAAATTGATTCCGGGCACACCGGGCCTCGAAATCAGGTGTCGTCAGAAACTACGTTCTTGTAAAATCCCAAAGAAATTAAGAAAAAATTTTCCTTGAAATTTTCAGGACTTGACAATAGAGATCTAAGTTTTAGAGAGTTGGTTGATGTGTCGATTCATTAGGACTCTGATAACCTTCTTATTAACTTAGCACATGTATACACTGGATGTAGGGAAAACACTGGTACATGATTCATATAGAATGGATTCTATTTTTTTGCCCTTCTTGATTCTGATACCCATATATGCACTTTTAACCATGGTGAATCTCATCTATTTTTGGATTCCTCCACGGTGACAGTCACCAAGGATTATGTAGTAGGATTGTGGTTATGATTCTCTTGGCGACGAGGCTTCAGTTTTTGGACCTAAGCAAGATACAATTCTTCCTAGTGGATTGTGAGTGACATCTTCCCATGTTCAGTAGCATACTGACCCACCTCAAGTAGTATTAATAGAATCTCCCCATTATGTTGAGTAGAAGTTTTTTCCAGTGGTACCGTTATATGACACACTTGTGTTTAATGTGCATCATGTGTTTCATATATAATGATCACCCAGGTTCTATGGTAATCCATACCACCTTCTTGAGTGGTATAGGACGGAGGTGACCATGTGGTGTGATTTTTCCACTTGGTTAAGAACCATATTTATAGTGTTTCTAGTTGTGATAATTACACAAAGCATCAAGGAGTGTTGGTAGATCCATGTGTTTTGATATTTGATGTGGCTTCAGGTATGCAAGGAAGAGGGACACTTCCCACACTAAGATGCATTCTTGTGATGCAATTTAAAACCTTGTGGGAAAGTCAATGTCACCAAAAGTTGATAGTGTCAAGGTGTGGTGGATGAGTTCCTGCAAATTTCAAGTTTGCGGCCATTTCAATGTTCTTTACTATAGGAAATTATTAAATTCATAGTATTTTTTTAGCAGGGGTTTTGAAATCTTCCACTAAATATTTCGACATCATTTGTCTATGGATGGTTTTTTTAAACTGTCACTAGATGTGTTTTACAAAAATTTATTTTAATTTATTTATTTTTAGCATTAGTTTTTAAAAACCACTAAAAATAAATAAATATAATAATTTTTCAAAAAACACATTTCAGCATCAAATGACCATAACATTTTATCTAGGTTTCCATTTCAGCTCCACAACCAGTCAAGTAAAAGATTATGAAATGAAATATAATGAAATTTGATAATAATTTGATAATGATTAATAGAATTAAATTTATTACAATTTTAAATTAAGTTGAAAAGAGAAGTTCAACATCTAAAAAATATAAATATTTATCTAAATGTTCTTTCGGACTATACCAGATTTCAAATCAATTCATGTGAATAGATCTATGCCATATTGATTGGAGGATGTTGGTCACCATTTTTTCGAGGTCAAGAAAGGCTCATAAGGCCTCCAAAACAGAGTTCTTTTTCACATTCCATGAATTTTTAACACTCAATGTGATTTCAACTTCATTTTAGGGTATCTTTATATGATTTTAGGGCCGTCTATGATTTTATTCCAAGGATTTACATTCCTATTGATTGTTTTGTGCTACAATTATTGTGGTTTTCATTCTTTTGGTGATTTATTATCTATTATATATATATGTGTGTGTGTGTGGGGGTGTTTTTTCTATAAATTTATGTATATTTATTTATAATTTATATAAATTTATCAATATTTATTTAAAAAATATATTTAATTGCATCTTTACATATATATATTTATATATATTTATGCGTATGAGTTGATATTTACTTATATTTACTTATATTTATATATATTTATATATATTATGTTGGTTTATATATTTATCTTCATTTCTTAGGTTAGTGTGTGTGTGTGTATTCATGATTGTATTTATAGGAGTTTATGTTTTTTTTAAAGGTAATGTCTTAGTCAAAAACCAAGACACAATTTATTACTAATCAAAGAAGGGAACTACAAAAGTCTTAAAGAAGGGATTTTATTACAATCTCTTTCATAAAGAGGAAGAAGTTCAACCGGAAGATTATCAACCAAAGAAACTCTCTGGTTGAAACATTTTTTAGTAAGAGCATCAGCCACCATGTTCGCTTCCCAGTAGGCATGTGTGGCAATATATCTAATCTCCTGAAGAGATTCCATGCATCTCATCCTGTGAGATGTAAGGGGCCAGGAACGGTGGACCACACCATTCCAAATTTCTTGGACGATGGAGGTAGAGTCGATTTCAATGAAAATGTCATTAAAACCCTTTATTTGCACAAAATCAATAGCCTGGATCACCTCCATCATCTCGGCTTCTAAAGAAGTGGCGTTGGCACAACCTCCAAAGAAACACCCATGACAGTGGCCCAGATAATCCAAGCAGACGGCTCCAAAACTTGTTGGACCCAGGTTCCCTTTTGAAGGTCCATCCAAGTTTATTTTGATCCATCCAGGAATAGGGGATTTCTAGAACACCTCAATTGATTGATGCGGATTTTTGTGGAGGCCGATAACCCAAAGACGTCTGAGAATCATAAAATCCTCAACAATATTGTTATAAATTCCCTTTTGAATCGAATCGGCATCCCTACTAGTAGTGATAATTCTCGAACGACCTGCATTGAGATTAAGTGAGTGTCTGTTATGTAAAATATCATTACGATCATACCAGAAAACATGGATGAGCTTGGAAATAGCTGAAAGAAAAAGGTTCTTGGTTTTATTTGAGGCATTGAGCTCCACATAGAGTTTCAGAAGTATAAGAATTGAGTCAGAACGAAGCCATCTGCAATCAAACATGTCGGTAATATAATTCCAAAGTGCTGAAGCAGTAGCACAATATAGGAACATATGGTTAGTATCCTCTCTATGCTAATGACACATATGATATTTAGAAGAAATTTGGATGGAAAAGGTCTGAAGGCAAACATTAGTAGGAATACAATAATGAACAATACTCCAAATAAGATTAACTCAAGAGGGATTGATCCAATGATTATCAAAATGTTTGATCCACCCAAAAATATTTTTAGATGAAGAAAAATTATGATTATAGAAGGATTTTGAATCCAAGATACCATTATGTGCATGTTCCCACACATGTAAATCATCCGTAATAGAAAAGGTATGACTAACAACCACATTCATAATGGCCTCCGGGAGATTGGGACATGGGGAATTCATAACCTACTGAATAGAGAGATTCATGTAGTCAGGAGGGGAGTGTGGAGATAACATGGAAATATGGGGGGAGTCAGACTAGTTATCGAGCCCAAAATTCAAAGTTGAGTTTTTACTGACCAACCATCTAGTGTTATGCATAATGTTGTGAAAAGAGTCTTGGATGGATGGATAGATGGAGGAACTAACATAACTCAAGTTACATTTATTAAGAATTTCAAAGATACTTAGTGGAGTTAGTATTTTGATTGATCAAATTCCGAGTGATCTTGGCTTGAAGTGCTTCATTAAAAAGTTTGATATTCTTAATGATGAGACCCCCATTTTCCAATGGTTTGCCGTATGTAGACCAAGGGATTGTAACAAGCTTTTGTTCAATAGTGCTTCCAGACCAAATGATGATTTTAATGTAATCATTAATTCTTTTAAGTAGAGAGGCAGGAAATTTGTATATCATTAGAGAGTAGACCATTTTGGAGATAATGGTAGATTTGACAATACAAATTCATCCATCCATGGATAGGAATTTCCCCTTCCATGAAGAAAGTTGGTGAAGAACTTGATCCACCACAAAAGCGAAAAACACATCTTTAGGTCTTCCCCGGAAGAAGGGAACACCTAAATAAGTAAAAGGTAAAATACCCTCCTTAATGCCAGGTCATTCAATGATGTTGGTTTTACGGTTGGCATGAAATCATTTACCAAAGAAAATAAATGACTTGTTCCAACTAATGGATTGTCCTAAAACCTCCTCATAATGAGATAAAGCATTTTTAAGACTAAGAAAATGTATATTTATCCCATTAAGAAAAAGGATAATGTAATCAGCATAAAGAAGATGGGTCGGGTAATTGAGGCCATGAGCACCTTGTATCGGTTTTAGCTTGTTTTGATAAACCAAATTTGTGAGAAGTTTTCTAAGATTTTCTTCCACGATGGAAAAAAGTATGGAATATAAGGGATTACCTTGTCATAAACCCTAAGATAATTTAAAATTTCCTTTAGGGGAGCCATTTAAAAGGATAGAAATAAGAGAAGATGTGAAAAATGAATGAATCCTATTAATAAAGACCTAATTAATGCCAAAGTGACGGATAACCTTGAAGATAAAATTCCAGTCCATGGTATCAAAAGGCTTCCTAATGTCAAGTTTAATGGAAAAATTTCCACCTATTAATGCTTTATGAAGCACATTGGTACATTCCGAGGGGAGGAAAATGCCATATTGAATGGATCTACCATTAATGAATCCAAATTGGTTCCATGAAATACTTTGTTTACAAAGAGGTGAGAGACGGTTAGCAAGGATCTTAGTAATAATTTTAAAAAGAGAGTTGATAAGAGTGATGGGGCAGAATAAATGAATTTCTGAAGCATTCGCAACTTTAGGAATCAAAGTAAGGAATTTAGATTTGAGAAAATGAGGGAGGAAATCATGAGAAAAGAAAGTTTTGATAAGCTTACATACATCAGAATGGATAACGTCCCAATGTCGCTAATAAAAACCCTTATTAAAACCATCCGGACCTAGGCCACTGTCATGATTTATATAAAATACAGTGGATTTAATTTCATGATCAAGAGGTATTCTCAAAAGATATCAATTATCTTCTTCATCAACAAGTGCAAGAATAATACAAGAAATGAGGTCTTTGTTAATGGGCAGACCATTAAAAATGTTTTCAAAATATGAGACCACATGATTAGCTATGGCAGCTTCAGTGTCCAAGAGAGTGTCATTGTCCTTGAGGATGGAAAGAGGTCTAAATAATTTTCTAATTCTTTTCAAGGCATTATAGAACATGGATTTTCTATCCCCATCAGCAATCCATTTCGTTTTGAAGACTAGCTTCCGGATGTTATCCTTGAGCACAAGAAGGTAATTAAGCTTCATGGAAATGTTGATTTCATCCTAGGGATCTAAGGTGAAGTCAGCATTAGTAGCGATGTTTTGAATGAGATTGAGGTCAACTTCTAAAGAGAAAATGTCCTTATCAATTTGCTTTGATTTAGTCCCACACCAACTTTTGAGATTTTTTTTGGTGTTTTAGTTTAATGAAACAGGCAAAGAAATTAGAGTGGGGGATCATGGAATCCCAACACTTTTTGATGAGAGTGGAATAGCAAAGATCCGAAGACCAAGCGTTAGTAAATTTGAAAGGAATGTTGGGTTTGGGCCGTTTAGATTGGTGACTCAGAAGAATTGGGTGATGGTCCAAATTTAATTTGGGTAACGTAATACTGGAAATATTGTCCCAAGAATCCAATGCAGGGATGCTCTTGAAATATGCAGTTTAAGATTCGTGTTTTACCACAGTTTATCACCTTTAAGATACGAAATTTGAGCCATAACAGCAAACATACAGAGAGTCAATCTTTGTTGAAGAGCATCCGTGTCAGCATCGACTGCAAATCAACCATCCTCAATATTCTTACAGAGAGAGGCCTTCGAGGTTGAAGATATGCAGTGGTCGACACATTTGATAGCCTCAATGAAAGATATTCCTCTCGGTTTGTCGACTGGAGGAGGTTCAACTTTAATCTCATTCCACACAAACGGGAATTCATACTCTGGATCGAAACCTACCATCAGTAGGAAGATTATTGAAGCCAATCAGTGCAGACGAGATCAGTGAAGAGAGAAACCCCTAGGGTTTGCGGCGGCTTCATCGGGAGCTACCATCTTGTTCTTCACCAGGACCTATGGTTCTATTTGGTTTCTTTATATGAATTTATGTAAATTTAATTGTATTTTTATATTTTTATAAGATATATATAACTCTATTTAAATAGATTTAAATGTAATTATATATATATATATATATATATATATTATTTTTTATCCTAATTATAATTTATTATTTAATGTTTATTATCTATTTTTGATTAATTATTAATTATTATTATCATTATTTACTATTCATTATTTGTTACTTATTATGTATTATGTATTTTTTTTGTTTTTATTTATTATTTATTATTATTTATTATTATTTATTATTATTTATTATTATTTATTATTAATTAATGATTTGTTAACTATTTATTAATTATTATTCATTTATTTCATCTTCATTTTTTATCTATTATTTTTTATTTTTTATTCATAAATTTTTAGGTATTTATTATTATTTATTATTTATTATTTCTTATTTCTTATTTTTTAGTCAATATTTATTATATATTATATATTATATATTATATATTATTTATCATTTATTATTTATTATTATTCTTTAATATTATTGTTTATATATGCATATTTATATGTATTAATGTGTGTGTGTATTAGTATATTAAATTCTGTTTACCCATGGCATGAAGATATTGTTGGAGTGTTAATGTCTTTATAGAATAACCAATATGAATGAATTTCAAATATCACCCTATGCATAAATATACTAAATTTATACATGGCACACATGGCATATGTATGCATGGTAAAGGATAAATAACTAATTAATAATTAATAATTAAATAATAATGATTATTATTATTATTATTAAAGAAAATAATAATGATATATAAATAAATAAATAAAATGAAAATTTTAAAAAATTATAAAAATTGCAAACCACTGTTAAAAATTTCATGATGGTTTTGAAAGTTGCCACAAATTCATTTTGTGCAACTCTTTGAAAAGTGCTGTAAAATTCTTCCCAACACATCATTTCACAGCAATTTAAACCACCGCTAAATAACATTTTTCTATGTTCATACCCACTGTTTGTTTATAGTTCAAATGAAAGATATATCAAAATTAAAATTCCATTATATATTAATTATAAAATTTATAAAATTACTATAGCCTATAATGAACCTATGTATCTAAAATGTGATTATTTTCTATCAGTGCAAAGAATGTAACTAACTCATTTTTGACATTATTTTAGTTTATATTTTTTTATTCAATGTCATGAAATCAGGGAGCAGAAATAACTCACATAGATTAGTTTTTAAAAGAGTATATGGTAAGATTGAATCAAATAAAACCTTATGGAATATATATTCCTCCAATTATAGACCATCAGGTTCTCTCTTATTTAATGTTTTTTTTGACTCTTTTACCTTCAAATGCAATGTAGTAATTGGGTTCAGAAATAATTATATCCTGCAACTTCCCAAAAATCACTATCACCCCACCAATAATAGGATAAGTATTAATGGATATACAAAATAACTTTATTTGATATTCAAAATCATATAAATATATTGATATTTTATCCATTTGTATCAAGATTAAATATCCTTATTTAAAGCGTACCCCTGAAGAAGCACCCATTAAAATAAGAGGTATAATTGGAGGGGATTCATACTCGATCAAACAAGTGATTTTCTCCCCAATTAAGGATTTGGGATGAATCCATGGAAAAGTGGATTGTGACTATGTACCAAAACTGAAACTAGAGCATAAATGACACATTTAGTACACAATAATACCATTGGATTCTTTTAGCTAGACCATTATGTTTGTAACCTCCTATAAATAATGTTTGGTGATCACACACTTTTATCGATAATGTTACTTATCTCTATGAGGATAGACAGCCTCCCATGAAATATTTCCGTAGTCGGCAGCGAGACCCTTTGATTCTTTCCTCAATATGGATTGGTTACCAACTATCCATTCCAATATGACTATAACCAGTGAGGGTTATATTGTACCTGAGCTAGTGGGATTAAATTTTCCTCCTTTAGTTATAAGGAATTCTGGGTAGATAAGGATAATCTCTCGTGTAGGAGGATACAATCAATTTCTTATCTATTTTCTAGTACAACCCTTGGACCACCATATTCTATGATATTTCAATTTCCTATAATGTAGGAGTAGAATTAGGATTTCCTACCTAAGGATGTTTCAGGCTTATCTCCCCAATAAAAGTTTGTTTTCTTCTTCAACGTTCACCATGGGTATCTCGATAACTATACTAGCATATCAGATAACCTTGTCTAGCTGTGAGAGATGAAGGTATGATTATAGAATCTTTGTGTAGGGGTTTTGTTATACACAGTATTTTCCCTCTGGGAACCTAGTGTTTTTCATCTAGAAGGTAAAAGTTATCTTGAGGTTATGCATGGATTAATATATCATGAACCAGGGGACTCAAGAAAGAGTATTCACCCTTGATAATTTATGACTTCTTCGACTTGTGGTTAGCAGTGAAGCGGTTCTCTGATTTCTACCTTAGGAAATGTTATAACCATCTCTAATCTTGAGAGTATTTCATAATAAAGGTGGATTTCTAAAGTTGCATCAGTTTCATTGAGTTTAAGGTGATACCTTTCAGGTTATTAGATGTCCTGACAACATTGGTGAGACTTATGAATTGTATAATTCTACCATTCTTTGATCACCTCATGATAGTCTTCTTCAATGGCCTCCTTTTCTACTTAGTGTCAAAGGTTGAGCACACAATACACTTGAGGATGGTTTTTGACATGATCTCAGAGTACAAAAATTATGGGGATCTCTTGAAGAATTTGTTTTGGATTTAGTTGGTCTCCTTCTTGGGATATATCTTCTCATGCATATGATTGATAGTGCTTCCATCAATGTAGGGGGATTTATCAATTGAGAGCCAACCAATGTCATGGACATAACAGTATTCACTCACATTAAGTTTTTTTGTTCACTATTATTGAGTGAGGAATCCAAGTAGTTGAACTCTATACTGTTGACCCTGAAGGATGAGGAAAATGCAACATTACCCCCACCGATAGTTGTTACCCCTATGCTTCTTCAGCATGTAAGGGAGGCACTATATGTTCTAGTCACAGTGTAAGCACCTGATGGGGAATGACCAACTTATCATTTTTTCATAATTGATTATTAATCCAGGATTTTAAACACTAATAAACATCAAGACCAACATAATTAAATATAAAATTAATTAAAAATATAACACCCTAACCAAAGTGCATGATAATCCCATATTATTTATAAGTAATTTAACAATTAAATAATTATATTGTAACTAATTTTTTCTTCATTGATGAATCTAACAACATATCTATGTCATACCATCATTAATATGTTGGAATCAAGTGTAGATTCCCTCCATATTTGATTTGAATGTGCTTTATAAATCTTCGAACAACACCATAGTAATCTCAAGGTGATAGCACAATAGATCTTAAAACTTTTGTATTCTCCATTGATCTCCCTAATAATCACTTCTAGAAGGATTATCATTGATCTCTATAGATTCAAGTGTGGTGGTGTATGAGGATCAGTTTCCATTCATGAGAAAGTTCTTGGAGAAGGGAGCTCTCTAGATCCTTTAGATATTTTCTTTGGATGTTGATGTGATCAAAAAACAAATGGAAACCCTAAAGGAAATAATATAATTGGTTTTATATACTACTAGGGTTAGAAAATAATAAGTTCACATTCACCCATATTATTTCCTTAATCCCTACAAAACCTTGTGTGTATGATAATAGTAATAATATTATATCTTGAAATGTGCAAAACTCATGAATCAATTAAATATTATTTATTCAAATAATATTCAATATATATTATTTCTCACTTGAACGTTAAAATTAGTACTTCATTCCTCCAATATATTTATCAAACTATGAATAATGAATATTTATTTAATAAATAAATATCACTTCTTTATTTTCTAATAAATAAGTAAATACAATATTCACTAAATTGAAAATAAATATTTATTAAATATTATTCCTGCGAAATTTTATAATGAATAAATAATTAATAAATGTATGTGATAAAAAACATGACTAATTATTAAACTGTGTATGGAAATAATATTTATTCATCTTGTTAAATAATAAATAATATTATAATTTAACTAAGGTTCTGGATAATCTTAATGTGTGATCCTATAAGCCTATTTCTCTATGGAATTATGTGAAGTATGAAAAATTCCAAGTATAATATCTAGTAAAATGCCAAGGAACCCATAGAGAAATGAGTTAATTTTGTAATGACATAATACCTCATATGGATGCTTACTTTATAATATAATATCTCTATTATAATATCTCTAATCAAGAAGGTTTCATGTTGATTCCATTAACATTTTTGTTCGATGTCTCTTTCTATGACTTTTTATAAATTGAACCCGCCTATAGAACACCATAGGCATGGGTTTATTTAGGCTACATCATTTTCATCAAAGTTCCTAAGTTATAAAAATCTATTATAGAATAGAGGGGATAAATCTTTTCTCACACTAGTCATTAATTAAATATTAATTATGACCCACCCAATGTATCCTATTTCACCACAAACATATATTACCATGGTTTTATTTAATACATCAAAGTATTAGACTCATAAAATCCATTAATATTAATCATAAAGTCTGAGGACCAATGCATATTTTCATAGATATGATCATCCAATGATATCCAAATCATCCTTTTCTTTTCTTTTCATAAAACCACATTCAGGGAAAAGGGAGAACCCACACATTGTCCAAACATAACTTGATTCGGCGGTCAAGAAATTAAAATTTCAAAATTAAAAGAAGATCAAAACATCATGCGGTACACATCCCACAAATCCTACAATAAACATATCACCGGCATCGCCGCCATCAAAAAATCACCATCATAAATGTCACATTTCTGCCATAACATCATCATCGCCATCGCCTGTCATGAAAGCTGAACCATTCACACACCCATCAACGTCCACCGTCATCTCACCAGTCATCGATGAGGAAATCCACCGGAGTCCATTTTTCATTCAAAGGCATGATGAAGACAATAATCTAAGGGAACATAACATAGAGAGCTGAAGGAAACAAAATACATGCCACAACGCCTCCTAGAATGTCGTCGGCCGCTCGAAAAGAACCTCTTAAATCCTCTTTAGGAACCATCACACCAGACCAACTCGGTCAGGAGTGATGAACCTTGAAACCAGGGTAGAGTTGAGTAGACAAAGACGCAACCTCGAGATGCACTTTTCAGGATGTCCGAACAAAATACAAGATCATCCAAAATGAATAGAATTGAAAAAAAAACAATAGATCCAATGATTAAAAACACCATCAAGACGTCAGCATCGAGGATGAAAATCACTATACCACCAAACCAAAACCCGAAGAGATTGAGAAAATGGAGGAAGAGCTGAACAAAGACCTAGGAAGCGAACCATGACTATGAACCAGCACATCCCAAACCACCGAGAAAAGAATGTCGAACATGACCGAAAATAGAGCCCAGAATGGCGGATCTGGTCAGTAGAGCAGTCGAGGTTTGCAATCAAAGGGTCAAAAATAGGAGGGATAATCCCCGAGAATATGGAAATGAGAAATCTGGGAGGAGAACCAATGGAAGAGAGAGCAGGATCCAGGATAAGGACCACTCACCGTCGAAGAGTCTCACCCTAGGATGCCGAAGGAGAGAGTTCCACCCAAAATGGATAGCCCAAGTAGAAACCAAGAAAAGAAACAGAAATAATGAAGACCCCACTTACACTATATCCAATAATGATGTTCTAAGTAGTTTATTAATATTAAAACTATGAATATGGGTTGTCAAAAAGTGCATGGAAGTTGGTTCTAGGGCACTAACTGCAAAAGACCCCCACTTACACTATATCCAACTACTGTCAACCTTCAATCTTCTAGATCTCACAGGATAATTCTTTTACTAAGATAATGATTTAGTTAAGGGGTTTACTATATTTTCTTCTATAGAACTCATACATAATACAAATTTAGCACTCTAAGAAAAATCCCTCAAGAGGTCATACTTCCATAGTATGATCTTTGATTATTAGTTTGATATTGGATCTTTTTAAAGAGAAACTATTGTAGTATTTTCAAAATACAATATGATAGATTCGTTACTACAAGGTACCACATCAACCTCCTAGACAATTTTTGTATCCAAACTTATTATTTTTCTACATATAAATTTTCTATATACTTAGACTTAGATATATAATCCATCACAACTAGATAATTTAAACTCTTCTAGCTTACAACTCTTCAATTGAGACTAAAAAGATTTCTTTTCAATGAATTCAAATCATTTTTATCTATTTGAAAACTAGAATCAGTATACCCCCAGATGAATAGATCCCCATATCCTCTATACATTAGAAACATATCCTTATTTCTTATCATATACATGATCATAGCCTTAATAGAAGACCAATGTTTTTCACCTGGATCTACTTGATATCATCCTACCATTATCAATATGTAGGAAATTTCATGTCTAGTACATTACATGGAAAAAATTGTATATCCTATATCTAAATCTTATGGTATATTTCTCATTATCTATTTATCCTATTGTTTCAAAGGACATATTTTCTTGGAAATAAGTATAACATGTGACACTGGGATCTTTCCCCAAATAGAGTGTTCCATAACAGATCTTTTTAGTATCTGGTCAATGTATGTACCTTGACTTAGTTCGAGAATACTCTTGGATCAATTAGGAATGATCTTTATCCCCCCAAATATAGGCCTCTTCACCAAATTCTTTTGTAGAGAAGCACTTACTTAATGAGTCCTTAACAGACTATAAGACTAGAATTTCATTTCCAATAAGTAATGCATCATCAAAATATACTACTAGGATAATTACTACATTACAACTAGACTGACTACAAACACTTGGCTCACATTCCTAATAAATTAAGAAAAATTGTTTTATAGCTTCATGAAATCAAATTTTCCATGACCCGGATGAAATCATCAATTTATAAATGGTTCTCTTCAAAATAAAAATATTTTTGGAATCCCTAGGAGTTATAAAACAATTTTTTTGTGTCATATAGACATCGTCTTGAAGGATACCATAACGGAAATTTGTTTTCCATCCATATTCCATATTTCATAGTTATGGTAAGATGTTATAGCTAGTAGAATTTTGATGGATTTATACATGGAAACTACAGAAAATGTTTCATCGTAGTCAATTCCTTGATTTATTTAAAACCTTTTTCCACTACCCGTTTTTAATAGGTACTTACTTTAACTTTATTGTCCATTTTTCCTTTGAATACTAATTTTCACCCTACAGTATTTACTTCAAAAATGTGGATCGATCAATTCCCAAATAAGGATATAATACATGTAATCCATTTTATAATTTATCACTTATTGTTATCAAGTAGCTTATAAGATCTATAATTCCACTTTTTAGGATATAGGTTCATCATTTTCCACAAATAATGACTCACCATCTTTAGTTACTAGAAAATCATATCTATCTAGTTCTCTTGACCCTCTGGTGCTCCTATGAAGACCTTGTGTTTCAGGAACAATTTATTCCATGGGAACCTATGGAATCTATTCATGTACCAACACTTGTGTATCTTGAACATTAAATTCATCAATGTAAATCTTTCTCTCATCATCCTTCTTGAATATGTACACCCTCTCGTGAAAGTTGGATTCTCTGGTAACATTCATTTTCTTATCTGAGAGTTTTTATAGGTAGTATCCCTTTTTTTATTTAGGATAATATATAAAGACAGACTTTTCCCCCAAGTTTCTAGTTTTTTTCCATATATGGCCTTAAAAAATACCTCATAATTGCATACAAGGATATGTGAAAAAAATGGTTTCTTCCCACTCCATAAATTAAAGGTAATTTTATTTTCCACTTTATTTGGTACTCGGTATAGAGTGTATTTCATAGTTTGTAATGAATATATCTAACAGGATAATGGAAGATCTGTATGTCTCTTCATCGTCCTTTCCATATCATGAAAAGTATGACTCCTCCTTTCCCTAACACAGTTATAGTGTGGTGAGTAAGATGGAGTTAGCTAAGAAGGAATCCCAAAATCCTATAAAAAGTTGATAAACTCATGTTTAGGATATTCACCACCATGATCAGACCGAATCATTTTTATCTTTCATCTATGTTGATTCTCTACTTTATTCTTGAATTCTGGGAATTTATCAAAGGAATCAAACTTAAACCTCATCAAGTAGACATAACGATATCTACTCAAGTCATTAGTAAGAGTTATGAAGTACAAACACCCAATTCTATCTTCTAATATAAATGGTACATATACATTAGTTTATACCCATCCTAGAAGATATTTTTCCCTTTCACAATATCCATCGAATAGTGTCTTGGCCATTTTACCTTGTAAACAAGAATGAAATATTTCAAGTGGATTTTGACTTAAAGAGTATAAATAACCATCTCAATTGGGATTTTTTAAATGCTTCTCATTTACATGACTAAGATGGTGATTCTACATTTGGTTATTATATGATTCATGAAAACATGATTTCTTATCTTTTTCTAATACTTGGTTTTCCTAATTTAATACATAAAGACCATTAACAAAATGTCCCATATCAAAGAATATATTGTATTTGTAAAATAAAAAACATTAACTTCCAAAATTGAAAACAAAATCATATGTATCATATAAGGATACAAAAATATGCTTTTGGAAACACTCTATTCATAATAAAAATATCTTAAAACCTATTTTATTCTTGTTGGAAAAAAAAGGTGGTAGTCTCCAATGGAAAGAGTGGCCATCCTCCCACTGGTAGAAGCCCACAAATCTCTCTCTCCTATAGAAATATTTCAAAATATACTTCAATAATTTATTTGGAAACATATATGAGAACCAAAATATGTATCTAATAAATAATGTGTTGATGTGGAAAGATTACACTCAATAAAGAATGAATCTTTATCTTCCCCTTTCTTTTTGGTGCAGTTCCACTTCCAGTGGCCTTTCTTTCCATATAAAAAACACATAGATTCCATTTTATTTTTCCTGCTTATGGATCTTCCCCTTCTTTTAAGGACGGTGCTCAAGGGATTTAGAATTATTATGAGTCTTGGGCCTTTTTCATTATTCTTTATATTCTTATTAACTATAAGGACTGTGGGATTTTCCCACCCCATTTCCATGTCCAATTGGAGAATTAGAGTAATAAGATCCAAAATAATCTTCTCATTATTGATCATTTTATATTTAACAATAAAACTAGAGAAGGGAATGGGTGGTGACTAAAGTATGAGATATATCTATAGATCATCATGGAATGGAATCCCCATGTTGTCCAAGCATTCAATGTAGCCAATAAGCATGACTACATGAGGTCCAGTTGGCACTAACTCTCTAAGATTTGATGTCAAGAAAGAATTGGATATCTCATATCTCTCTTTTCTTTCTTTCTCTTGATAGAGATCCAGAAGGTGACACATTGTGCTATACGCAACCATATATTCATGTTGCTTTAGATTCTCATTGGTCTTGGATAATAGCATGAAACAATGAAAATATGTGGCAACATTAATATTTTTATCATAGAGAGAAAGATATTCCTCCCTATCATGGTTCATTGCTTCAGGAATAGGATTTTCAAGCACATATAATTTCCTCTCATAGAATTGTAGTTGGGGTTTGTCTTAGTGGTAAGCACCCCGTAATCATACATGAAAAATGGGGGTTCAAAACCCATTGGGTGCAGGTTACTGTAGCAGTATTGTAGCAGAGGTGGTACTGTAGATCGGTGGGCATTGTAGCGGCGACAGGGAACAGTAGCAGCGGTGATACTGTCCGGGTACTGTAGTAGTCAGGTTACTATTCACAGAATGGAAATTGGGCCAAAAAATTGGGCCTACGGGATATGTAATGGGCTACAAGCCCAATGGGTCTTCAGGATATGTAATGGGTATCCCTCTACCAAGTTAAAAGAGGTCTTTGATATGCTTTAATAATATAATGAGGCTTCAACCCCAACCTTTAAAAACAATCTTTTCATAGAATAGGATAATGCGTAATCTCCTTTAACATTCTTGGAAATTAGTTATTGTGAGAAGGTCAAAATTCTCAAATATGGATTTTAGTGTTATTTTTAATTCAAATTTATTGTTCTTTCATCAATTATGAAAATAATAATTTTAGTTATTTTTCTAATAAAAATTAGATAATAAATATTACATTTATTTTTCACCCACTATTTTATCAAACCCTAATAGCATTCACCATTAGATTTTGAATATACTATTGCTTAGACATTATAGTGGAAACGATCTATATTCCCCTTCTCATCACTCCACCAATGTATGGTCAAGAAATTTAAATGGTTTTATGTATGAATTATTGTTTTCAAAAGCATTAAATCATGGTTCCTTGATATATTGAGCGGAATCCCCAATCCTGAAATACTTAAATTGGGTTTACTCGACATTTTCCTCTTAGTTATTATAATTCATACTTTGTAAGTCAACCATTTAGGTGAATTAATGTAATTAAAACCAAAATATCAAGTTAAAAATCCATGATAATTGAAAGCACCAAGACTATAGCTAGTCAGGAACATTGAACTATGGTTCAGTTTTAACTTAATTAGTGGAAGGCTATACCAAATATATATATATATATATATAATTTAGAAATTTTTATCTTTATGCATAAGTTTCCAATTTTGTCTTTTTTACATGATTGTTAATATTAAGTGGATTTACTAAATCTATTAACCTTGTATTTGATAAATCTTACACGTATTCTAGAATATTTTAGTTCTATCTTTCATGATCATTAATTCATATGATCATGAAAAAACATCCATAATGAAATAACCATGAATATTGGTATAAATAAAATAATAAAGCTGTATGATTATGTATTTTTGCAAATGCTTAGTTTTTCAAATGGATAAACTAATCATAGACCATGTAGAAAAACACACTAAATGATGACTTTGTTTGTGTTGCTACTTTTGTCATGTCTACCTATATATCTTACTTTAATTGGTTTCTCCTCAACTCCAAACTTGAACCACCACCACTCACTTGTGACCTCCTTTCATTACATATGATTTTACTCACATGTAAGTAAGGGGAACCAAAGTATTTCTTAAGGAGTTTATGTAAAAGGAAATCATGGGCATTCTGGCCCAAACATAATGGGAGGAGGGATGATATGAAAGCTATAAATTTAATTTGATAATAAATTAAAAGGAAACCAATCACATACAATGTTTTTTTCTATTCTCATGATCATCCACATACATGAAATGAATTACATATTTAAAAAAACAGATTTAAATTCTAGTGATTATAATTTAATATAAATCACGCTTGAATAAATTAATTATATTAACTAACTCATCATTTATTGTATCTTAACTCTCATCCGAACATTCCAAAGATTGTCATCCATCATAATTTTTCAAAAATTAAACAACTTAATTTAAAATTAACTATATAAAAAACATGTATCTTAGAGGCAATATGGTGAGTAATCATTCAAACTACCCATCATGTAATATATTTGTATACTATTTACTAATGTGGCATATGGAATACATGAAATATCATATGATTCCTTTGTGTGTACATAGTAAAATAAATAAAACAGAGAACACATGTTATTTATACAACATGTTATATTTCGATGCGTATAGAGTGTTGATTATATTACGACTTATACATGATATACAATTCTGTACATTACATGGAAATTAATTATACATTTACTAAATATATATATATAATCCATTATATGGAATGTATATAGTCAAATAAATGACACATAGAATGCATTTTGATAAGGTTTAAACAGTATAATAAATTATTTTTAAATTATTTTTAAATTAATAAAATACACGGTGTGAAAAATCTTTCTACAGGGTGTGTATTATTCTCATTGTCTATCTATGGAACTTTCCTAAGGTCTTCGAGTAAAACCATTCCATATAAATTAATATATTTCATAGTGTGTACATGGGGTACATGGTATTTGGTCTCCGAGTTACATGATCACCAATCGTTTAAGGCATGTAAGAAAATACATAGTTCACCTTTAACTGAAGGACTACACATCAAGTAAGTATGTTCCACGCCATGTATTCTGGTTGATCATTCACGAACATGGGCTGGTCAACACATGGTGTATTTAAATACACATCACATGTAATAAATGCACATGGCTCAAATTAATTCTGAATTAATTCATAGTCCATTAAACATGGGTATACGACATGTACCAATGAGCAATACAGTGTGTAATCTTTTGTTATCCGGAATTATTCCTTGACACCTCCAGATGAGTTCTTTGAATGTTTTTTGATAATAGAATTAATCAATTTTCTATTATAATTATGATTATGAAGGGTAAGAAGACCATTTCTCACAATTCAAAGTAAATAATGATTAAACTACAATTGAAAACTAATGATAAATGTGTAAATCAATTAAAGATATTTAAATAATTATAAATAAGTATGTGACCGATTAGATACTACTTGTAGGATTTGGGTGTAGTGGAAATGATGGATAGGTAATTCCCAAATCATCTTTTTTTCATAATCTATCATTAATATGAGATGTACATTGATGATAAACTCCATGACCATTGTAATTGTATCAAATATTAATTTGTGATATAAATTCTGAACCGAAGTGCTTGATCATCCCATATTAGTTATAATTAATTTAATAATCAAAAAATTACATTTCAATGAATTGTTTCCTTTTTGAAGAATCTATAAATTTCCCTATATCTGTTGGTAGAGTAAACATGTCGTGCCCCTGGATAGACTAGTTTTTCATTAACTGTCTATGTGACCCACCACAAAGGAATATCATGTGGCCAAGTAGTAGGTTGTTCACAACTATTGAGTAATGCATATAGAAAATAAAATTTTCCCACAAGATTCTTTCACTCCAAAGGCGAAGCTGAAGATAAATGTGTCATGGTTAGTCTTCAATCCCAAAATGATGTCCTTGACATATGCATGCAAAATTAGAGCTTTTCCCACAAGGCATTGTTTTACTAAAGAATAGTTGTGTGAGAAAGGTGACGTCAAAGCCACCATGTTTAATGGTCAATCCCTAGTGATAAAATATTGGAAAGCATGTTACTGAATTGTTTGATAAAGTAATTTTATGTTCCATTGTCCATCCATTTCTGCTATAAAAAAAACCTCACCCCCACACTTTAGAAAGAAATATTTGGAAGACAAAGTGTTTCTCATTCTCATGACAACCTCTCTTCTATGACAACATGCAACACCAAAATACCAAATATGATCAAAGGTAGAAACCTTTTAAGGCTGACCCCCCATGGGACTCAACATGCCTTGGATGATGGTTTATAGTACCTCAAAAGACACCTCTTAAGGATAGTTGGCTTCGATCAAGAGAAGAAACCCTCACATAACACTATGTTGTCTCTGACCCGAGTAGTTTCCCACACCTACTCATCCCAAATTATTGTGTTGGACTTGTGTTGGATCCCACAGCTTGCACAACACTATTTTCAAACAATATAATAAATATTAATGAAACAACATCCTGGTCCCTAATATAATTCTCCAATGATTCAAGCACGGATTGGACCATTACCTTTCCTTTCAATCCAAAGGATAGGAACCCAAATGTGTATTTTTCCTAAGCATAGTCACCCTAATGTTAAGAGACCTTGTTTTCACTCATCCATGGTAGTTCTTATGTCATGACATTCCCAGAGGAACACGAGCAGTGAACACGTAAGACCTAAATGTGGAATCACCTAGGGGAATAGTTTACCTATCTTGGTAGAGATTCCTTCTATCGTATCTTCCTCTCACCTTGACATAATCCCCCTTATGGTGTAATCATCATCCACCTTTGAGTTGCAAGACATAAGTCTACCAAACTCTATGTCCTAGTCACATGATGTTAAACTACTTGAAAACCTCCTCAACACGTGATGTTAGACTATATATTTACCCCATGTGATGATCATTTGATACCCCATTTATGATCATTAATGGATTCTACCTTTTCCACCACCATGGGATGAACCTCCTCCTTTGGAAACTCTTATGTGTAAGCCCCACACCATCCCTCACTGATTCTCCTTCCATAACAATATCGTCCTTACCACACCACATTAAACAATATGGACTAGTCCTCTCATATGACCTTAAATTATGATGTCGAACTATGTGGGTTTTCATCCATCTTGACTAATTGGGTACATAGGATGCCTCCATGAGGTTAAATCCTGATGAATAAACAAATATGAAGTGTGAAATATCCCCCCCTGGGGACATACTTCACTAAATCTTGAGTGTTAAATCTTCCCCTTGTGGACAGACACAATCAAATCCCATGTGTGAAATCTTAAACCCTAGGGACACACTCCACAAAATCCCTAGTGTGAGATCTCCCTCCCCCCATTAAGAGACACATAACCAAATACCAATTGTAAAATATACCCCCATGGGGATACAACTGACCACCAACCCATCTCTACAATATGTTAAAGTTGTGACAAATGAGTCTCTACAAGATGTTAAACTTGTGTCCAACCCATCTCCATAAGACATTAAACTGGTGACTAACCCATCTCATTAAGATATTAAACATGTGACCAACCTGTCTTTATAAGTATTTAAATTTGCAACCAACCCATACCCACAATACGTTACACTTGTGACCTAATCCAAAATCCTACCCAATATAATTATCATGGGATTCCTGAGGTAAAAATACTTAGATGCATTATTCCCCTAGAATTAACTACCTCATGGATAACACATGATGCCTTAGGTTCGGAACCTAAGAAGCCTCACACATGTGATTCCCTCTAAAAGATGAATACATTATAGGTTCCCGAAAAACGTAACATCTAGTAATGCCCATACATGTCCAATTCTCCCATCTACTCTAACTAATGTTTACTACCCTATTGAGATAGAAGCATCATAATTAACTGAAACCCACCTCAATATGGAATAAGGAATGAGTTTCATGAAAATGAATTAAATCTATGAAGACCCAGAAAAGTCGACAAGATCCAAGGAGAAATCCATGGAAGTATGAACTGACATCCCATCATCTTGTTTTGATCGAGGAGCCAACATCCCTAATTAAATTGGTGGAAGTCACCCGCCATTGAAAATAGAGAATGTGGGGAAGGAACACACATGACACACATCCCCAGTAAAAATAATTGAAAAAATAAATGGTGAACCTGGTGTGACTCTCTTATATTTAAACTATGGGGACTAGTAATGTAGATGCACCATCATATTTTCATGTCATGGGATCAAGATATTTAGTTCTATGTCCTACCAGACATGGAGTGGGCCCATCATGAAACACTACTATTACTTTGGGTAGATAATGTTGGGAATACTCATTCTATGACATCATTAGTGTGGATCCCTCCTATAATTTAGTAATAATGGAAAAATTTGGTTAATTATGAATCACTTTCACTGTATCTATACCGATGACTGGTTTTATTGTACTCTACTACACCCATGCTATTGAAAATTGAATACCTAATAACCACAGGCCCAATGGAAGTGGAAATGTTGGTGTGTAAATCCTATATGAATATATTCCTACTAAGATAGCCATTATGTCTTCGGCTTTTGGGCACCTGCATACAATATTACCCACTTAGATCATCCATAGGAGGGTGATCGATGCCCTTGTTTATTGATGTGAACAACAATGGTTAATCATTACTAGGTATATGACCCACTAGGATCTCAAGGAATCGACACCTCACTGACATCGCTTCCCCCATGGGGCACGTAGGGGTAAACCACCCCCAATTCAAATAACAACCCTCTTCAAGAGCCTCCCCCAAGATCACTATTGTAGATCACTCCCCCATACCAAGTATATAGAGGGAGATCAAGAAGAATTAATAATACACACCAATTGGAATTTTCCTAGGATGGATCTCACCAGGATGAATTAGTACCAACGTTTACCAGTTCCATAGGTTAAGTAGCCTGTTAACTCTATCCCTACTCTACTAGCATCAGTCCAAAACACTTGGATCTATCACTGGGGGTAGGCCCAAAACAAGACCAATATGAGGAATATTTTGTAGCTCTAGTGGTCTCTTCCACCCATGGAATATCTCATCACACCCCCACAATGGGTGAATGAGTATTTTTCTTCTCCCACATAGGATCAAAACCCTAGCTACCACTCAGGATGGTAGGGTTGACTCTATTAGTCATTGGCACCACTGGAAACTATCATGGGCTATCTCATGAGAAGGAACACTAATTTGGAGGTCCTCCCTACACCACCACCAACTAGTGGAAAGGTCACCTCACATCATAACCAACTCGCATGGGGGTCATCCCTATCCCACCATCAACGAGCATGGTGGTCCCCTCCCCCATGAAAAAAACATTCCCTACTCTGAAGAACCATCTTGGGGAAGGAGGGTGAACACCCTTCATGGGTTATGTGCCTATGGAATAGGTCATAATTTGCAGGGAAGTAACACAAGATAATTTCAATGAATTTTTCATAAATAAGTCTTGTGTCATTAGAGGATAGACCATGGGAAGCGGCGTATCATCATTGACCACTCAGACTTTGAAGAAAATGATGATTTGATGAGGGGCACATTATCATGGATGCCATATTCTAGAGAAGAATCTCATTAATTAAGGCATACAATACTGGAAGTTGAGGTCCAAAAGTTCCCCATATTCCTTTTCAGGTTCCTGTAATAGGAGGACGTTTTGGCCTACTTCTAAGGACTCATGGTGCAACCATCTCTATCACTGTTAGTTTCCCTTCCTTCTACCTCAAAAATTGGATATGGAGAGATCTTAGGATCTAGGATGACAACCTTATAAGATGGTGAGCACTCTTTTGAGGCTCAAAAGGATGTCGTCTCCCTCACGCATGAGTATGTGGTAAAGATCCTTTCCTAAAGGGATATGATATTGAAATTGACACAACCTCCAAGAGACATTCTTGCATGTAGTTGATGTTTGACTCTTGTAGCACCCCCTGTCCCAGTAAATTAGAAATAAATTTAATTTACATCGATGTCTCCCATATTTCGAACAATACTGATTGGGGATTGGGATGACCAAAAGCAGGACCATCACTATAGTAATGAACAAGAGGACTTGTGGAGACTCTTGGACACTAAAAAATACCAGTCACTTTTGGCCACATAATGTTCAGTAATTTTTATTCCTAGAGTCCCTAAATGAAGACCAGACTATTTTCTCCAAGAAAGTATTGGCGATGTTTCACCATATTAGAGATCGTTGGTTGGCCTACCCATAGAGCCAAGAGCACTTTAATGCCACCCACCAATAGTGAAAGAGGGTTGAGATCATGATGATACCTGTGGTTCAGTATCCTAAATCATATGGCCACCACCATACTATCCATTAGTCTTGTTTTAGGAGCATCATTTTACTCCATTTAGTTATTAAAGATAAGTCCCAACATGCATTGATTGGAAGCTACGGGTAGTATGATACCCTGTATTAGGTCCTTATCCTATAAAAATGATAGGACAATAAATCTGGCCCATCTAATAACAGTGAAGGTTCCTTTGTAACTACCTCCACAGTTATTTTCATCACTATTGACCCCTTATAGGATCATTGAAATAGGACCACTGATGTAGGGGATGATAAGGAAAACTTACCTCAAGGGCTGACACAGTACCAAGAAAACCCCCTCAGTAGGCACCCATACTCATCATAAGAGACATAAAATGGGTCTTGGGATACCCTATAATGATTCATTGTTACATTATTATCGGTATATCAACAACGGAAAGGGATACAATAAGATAATCAGCCCATATGAAGTTACTCTAAAAGCTAATTCGGGCCCCAGTATAACTGCATTTCTTTAGGAGATTGAGGAATATAGAAGGCTCACTGTAGATCTTATTACCAATTTGATCCTGAACCATGAAAATTTCAGAAGTGACCATGTATCTCCTATAATTGGGCACCCATCAATATTCATCCAAGTGCCTCAATTTGAACTTGGTGGTATAGTTAACCCATTCAGGGCAGAAGCCAACGTATACAGAAAACAACCTAAATATGTTTCTACCACCATGTATGAGTAGAATGATTATGAGCCTCAAGATAAAGGGAACAATTTACCCTATATAAATGATCCTATAAACACATTGGAGACAAAAAATCCTCACCAAGATGATTTTATAGCTTATCTCATCACCCATCATAAGGCTCTAGAAGCAAAATATGTTGCAATTACACTTGAGGGGAATCTATACCCAACCCGGGTGGACCATTATAAAGTTCCCCTAGAATTTAGAAATCCCAAATTTACCCTGTTTAATGTGATGAGTGATCCACTACAACATGTAGACCACTTTTTTCTAATGGTGTGGCTCTATTTTGGGAACTCTAGAACAGCAGGAGGCCATCAAGCTCTGATTCATTGTCCAAACCCTAGAAGGGCCTGCATTTATCTAGTATAGTTAGCTTCCCACAGGGTCCGTCACTAGTTGGGAGGACCTATATATATATATACTCAACTATTTCATATCCACCTCATACAACACAAGCATATCTGACATATTCAAAGGAAAATGAAGGAATGATGATAATTTTTCCAACTTCATTGCCCGATGGAATGGACTCATGTATTCACTAAGAATGTTTCCTTCCTAAGATCATATACTTATGAAGTGAATAGAGATCATCATAAATGGTCCATCTATTACCCTCATCTCCCTGAACTACCTAGGTGTATTTTGATATTTCTCTAAAAAGGATCAGTGTTTAGAAGAAGCCTTACAGAAGACCAAACAATTGTCTCTCTCATTTCTATTTCCATCTCCTATAAGAAGGCCCATAAAAGCATAAACATGTGTTGTTGTGTGTGTAGAGGATCTTGAATTAGAACACCTACTTTCCCAATTACCAGATGATCATTTCCTGGTGTATCCTTTCTAAGAAAAACCTCACCATGCATAACCACCTCGATGAAAGAAAATTCATCTATCTCCCTGTTAAGGATAGGATCCCAGGGTCCCTTTTTTAGAAAGGATTAACATGACCTATTCTTTCATGGATTCAATGTTAATATGATATTTTATCTGTTCCCTAGAAAATGGAATCCTTAAGTTTTTAGAATATAAGAGACCCATGGAGGTGAAACTCCCTAGACACACCGATCACTACTCATATCACAGAATCCTTATTCACACCCTCAAGGAATGATTTGTTTTCAAATTTTACATGCAATTCCAAGTAGATCACCGATTAGTCATATAGGGTGATGTCCTGGAATAGGTGACACATATCTGTACAAATTGGGATATTGATGATGAAGGAACCTATGAGTGGAAGTAGGTTAATGGAGATGAAACACAAATGTACAATTACTGGTTGGATCATAAGGTATTTTATTATTCCAATGGTATCATATTTGACTGCTTGAGTAAGACATATCTCTATGAGGTGGTTTCAACCCCTCCAACTTATGACTACACACATTCACCATAGCCTCCTAGATCTCAGAATAATAGACATGGATAATGTAAGGGATGTTTGATTCCCCCACAGGTGCCAAAATTATTCTGCGTCCTTGGCAACTTCATGCCTCTTGACTTGGGATATGCCCTCAGAATACATCCATATATGTACTATTACTCTAATTAGGATCAAGAATTAACCTATATGAATGTGTTTAAACTGGATAAACACTCCTCAATCCACAAAAATATGATAATTCCATTAAAACACATTATTTTTCTTTGGTTGACATCGATGAAGAAGAGACAGGGGACTTGTAAATAATTTTGATGCTCGGGTGAGGTATTCCAAATATGATTTATATACTATTGAGGTGAGAAAGTAATCCTTGTAGTGGGTTCAGTAGGCATAGCCCTCCCAATCCAATTTTTCAGGCATTCCCCCACAGCCGACTGTGTTGGTTGATCATGAAGCTTAGGCATGAGAATGTCACGATTGGCCACATCCATCCAGGTCCCGACCTCAATTGGAAGGTACACATCCATTATATTTTCAATGTATCCTATCAAACCTATGGTATAATATTTCTATTTATATTCAAGCCACATCACTTTAACCATCAACATCTAATGCACCCCCACAAAAGAAGAACCCTTTGTAGGAAAAAATATGCCCCTAGCATAGAAGTATGTTGTGCTGAAGCACCACACTGGAATACCCAAAAAGAACTTTATTCTTGAGGAACTCCACCCAATAAAGGAATTGTGTGAAGCCCTAATAGAATATTTGAAAGTCCCCTTTTAGTTTAAGAACATGATAGTCACTTATGCGGCCTACTACATAGAGGAGGCTAGGAAAGATGGATTTTTGGACATCATCAAATATTTCTGAGAAGATGAGGGTATTGTTATTCAAGAAAATATATGACTATTATATATCATATTTTAGTTCAATGTCATTGAAATATTTGGATGTCTAGTGGATACTGGCTCTTGGATGGACCTAATACTGATCCATAATATCCATAAATTAGGACATATAGAATAAGATATGCCTCCCACCAGCTTATCAATTTAGGGTTATGAAAATAGTAAGCAGAAACCACATGGAATAATTTAGTTGAATACTTGATTTGGAGGTCTAATATGAAGCACTAAATTTATTATAGTCTCGTAGGAAACTACCAAAAATGCGCTACTAAGAAGTCCCTAGCTTAATTTTCATGCATAGGTCCCCTCTTCATACCACCAATTACTCAAGTACTCCCTTGATAATCGAGTAAGGGTGATCTAGGGTGATGTGTCCACCATTGACATTTGTGAGGCTGCTATAAAGATGTTGGTTACTAGAAAAGGGAAGGAAAGTAGGTCCATAACAATGGGGTTTACCACATCAATTTCCCTAATGATCTAGTAGCCACTAAAGTCGATCAATGGGTATAATTGAAAGATATATTTTCTCCCAATTCATCGGTTATATCCCATGATACTACAGATGGGGGTTGTTTCATTGTCTACAAGAAAAAGGAGATCTCACAATGTATCTCGTACTCTTACACTAGATATACCCAATTGATACTAGAATCCCCTACTCTTGTGAAATATCAAAAATTTCACCCTATGAAATCTGATCCATGTCATTCATTCTTGTTCCCCAAGGCAGGTATAACTCAATATAGATTGGCTCATCACTATTTCTTTGATATCAAGAGTGGAACTCACAACTAGAAACCACATATAATTTACTTAATAGATTCTATTTCCATAGTCTCCATAGAATGATAAGCCCTCATTGAGGATTACATATTCTAAAAAGTAGACACTAGTGCTCCCCCCCAAGTGAACTTTCTGAGAAGAGTAATCACCTCCCTCTAATTCCATTATCTTAGATAATTCCGAGGATTTAGAAGACACCCCTCCTTTATTTTAAGAGGGTGTATCCACCACCATTGATGAGCTAACCTAGGTGAACCTTGGTACTAAGGAATATCCAAGGCCAACATAAATCAATGCAGCCATTTTTCCAAAGGAATTGTAGCAATATATCACCTTCCTAAAAAGGAATGGTGATGTATTCTATTAGAGTTATGATGGGATGTCAGGGATAGACTATCAAGTTTTCATTCTTCACCTTGGCCTCCTGGTGGGTCATCATGGGTTCAAACAAACTCCCATAAAGATACATTCTTCCCAATGTACATTAGATTAGGTTAAAGATGATAATCTTATTAAATAAAACTTTGTATGGGAGGTACAGTACCCTTGGTGTTTATCCAACATTATCCCATTTAGGAATAAAATGGGAAGATAAATGTCTACATCAACATCCAAGACCATAACTACTATTGTCTCAAGGGTGATTTTCCCCTTATGGTGATAGATCTATTGATTTTTTCTACAGCTAAGTTCTAGACCGTATTCTTAATGGATCGATATTTTCAGTATAATTAGTTCCAGATGGCCCCTGAGGATGATGATTCCACTGCCTTCAGGGCACCCCATGTAAATTTATGCTAGCAGGTGATTCTTTTCAGCTTGAATAATTTTTGAGTAACTTACTAGTGGTAAATGAACCACATATTTAATAAAATTATTAGGATGATTGTTGAGAGTTATGTGAATAATCAGGTGGTAAAGTTCCGCTAACTTCAAGACCATATCATGGTTCTTGAAAAAGTTTTTATATTCCTATACTCTCAGGACTTAAAGATGAGACCCCTAAATTATGCATTAAACATTACCAATGAAAAAATTATTTATTTTGTATTATGATTTAGAGGAATCAAGATTTTCCAGTAGAAAATCAAGGCTATCAATCATATGCCTCAACCAAGCAACATTTGGGAGATGTGAGGTCACTAAGCTAACATAGCCTATTTGAGATGATTTATTGAAAATATGGCCAGAAACTGTAATCCCTTTTCAAGGCTCATGAAAAAAGGCATCATTTACTGTTGGGATGAGGATTCAAAATTTCCTTTGAGGATATTAATTGTTACTTGGAATAACCACCAGTTATGATGTCACTTGTCTTAAGAAATCATTTGTTCCTTTACGTGACCACACTAGAATAGACCCTATGTTCCCATCTGACAAAAAAAATGAGGGTATGGAACATATCCTATATTATCTTATTTTCATTCTCCTCATCATGAAAAGAAAATAACCCCCATTAAGAAGAGTTTTCTTATGCTGTTCTTTACGGTGAAGTAGTTGCAGCATTATTTGGAACTCCATGAGAAACAGTTTGTGTCTCAAGTAGAACTGCTAAAATACATCCTCAATCGCCCCATACTGATGGAGTGATTGGAATTCTAAGAGGAAATCATCCTATAATTTGACATCATGTTTGTCCCACAAAATTCCATCAAAGGTCAAGAACTGGAAGAATTCATGGCCACACATCGATCTCATAAATAACTACCAATAGACGTTGATTTTTCAAATGAATCTTTTATATTGGTTTATTAGGGTTTTTCATGTTAGAAAATTCAATTTAATGGTTCCTCATTAATTTTGACGAATATGAGGCTCAATGACCACAAGCTCAATAGGGTGGGCCTGGGGATCATTTTCATCAGTCCATCACAGGTTTTTTCCATACTCATTCATACTGTCATAAGGTTACACTAACAAAAAGGTAAAATATCATGCCATCATTACTAATATTTATTTTTTCCTTGAGATTGATGTCCCATATTAACATAATATGGTATACTTTGAGGTAGTCATCAAATAGATCAAGGGTGACTATGTCATTAGAAAGCAAGATCTTGTGCCCCTATTGAGATGTACCTACCAGATGATGGCCTTGTTCCCATCCCAACTGAAGGTGTCACATGTTCATTGGTCCTAGAATGGTTGAGTTGATATTTTTTAAATCTAGGTTTCATCTCTTTCATAACTTGTCAAGGATGACATGGGTATTCATGTATTACATCAGAGGGTCATCACCCCCACCACCTCAGATGATGGAAACCAACATGTTAATTTGCTGGATGATCATACTTATGTTCCAGAAACCTATGATCCCCCCACAATTTAGGAAATTACCAATTGGATAACTCCCTTTGTTGAGTATATACAACATGTTATCCTCCCTCCATACCAAGCCAAGCATAAATGGATGTGTCGGTGTGTAGCATAGTGTTTCCTCTAGAATGGCCATAAACATGATCAGATCCTTTATAGGTGAGGTTTGGATGTAATTATACTCATTTTCATCCAAAGATACGAGATACCTTAGAATTTACATGAGGTTCATGTTGGGTCTTATTGCACTCATCAATTGTGATTGAATCACTCCCATAAAATTTGAAGATTGGGATACTTTTCACCCACCATAATTCATGAAAACATTGATTTTTCTAAAAGGTTTCATGTGTATCAAACCCATGCTAAATTTTTTCACTAACTATCAAAGCTTTTCCATAATAGAAAATATTCTTGTCCCTTTATAGTATGTGGAATCAACATTGTGGAACACTTCTCACTAATGGAAACTCGACAAGGCTGGTTAATTTTGGCCACAACAGACTTCGTTTCCAAATGGAAAGAAGTGGTTCCCCTCAAGGAAGTCAAAACACGATCAGTGATTGATCTTTTGAGATCCTGCATCAGCCATCAGTTTTTTTTCCTCACACTATGCTCATTGAAAATGGGAACAAAATTGGCTACTGAGCTATAGAAACTATATGCCAAGTACAACATCTAGTCCAACCATACTTCTCACTGTCATGCGCTTGAATATGGGTAGATTGAGGTGTTGAAAAAGACACTATCTAACATATTGAAAAAAATTTAGGACAAAACAAAAAGAGTTTTCCCAAAAATCTCCCCAAATCCCTTTAGGCCTATTGGAAGACAACTTGTAATTCCACCCAAGAAACCTTGTACTCTTGGTATATAGAATATAGATAATAATTCCAATTGAGGTTTTGTTTCTATCACTCTGAACATTCATTTATGACTATAACATACCAAAACTAATGGAAAACATCCATCTAGATGAGTTGGAATCCCTCAAGGTAAATAGCCTTAAGGTGTTTCATAACATAGTGAGGCACCCAAATAAGATAGTAATATAATTTAACAAGAAGGTTTTCCTCTACTCCTTTCTCCCAGGTGACACGGTATTGGCTCTCAGGACCCCAAAGATACCAGATAAAAATCCAACGAAGTTAGATCCCAAGTGGGAAGGACCTTATGTTATCTATATGGAATAATCCAATAGGTAGTAATCTTTAATCACCATGGATGGAGAGTGTATCAGACTGCCCACCAAGGCAAATTTTCTCAAGAAATACATCGTATGAACACCATGGTGAATGCCATGTGAACTAAAACTATAGAAACTATGGTCAAAGATATGCGGCCTTATAATGTTGTAATTATGGTCTATATGCAATGAACTTAACCTAATAGCATCCCCTATGGGCCAAGGATTATGGCCTTAAACGTTTCTCAATCCATTGGTCCATGATCCATGACCTTAAAAATTGTATCAACCATAGTCTGAGTAACTGTAATTTAAACAGGAAAGCACAACTTTCTCCGCACATGATGTTAAACTATAGTTTTACTCTATTTTATAAATATGGGATACCACACATACCATGTGTGAGATGAAAAAAAATTAAACAAGAAAAAAATTTCCCCAACACAAGATGATAAACTGTAGCCTTACCCCGTGTTATAAACATGGTATTCCCCACCTTCAAATATGGTCTTCCACTTTCAGAATTGGTCTTTTACCATTTTATGTTCCAAAACTATGTATGAATTGATTCCAAATTTATTAGGATACATAGTGACTCCTAGAACCCCAATCTTTAGTCCCAATTTCCATTTCATCATAAACCCTTCCCCTAGTGTGGGGGTGAGAAATTATGTTCACTAATATTTTCCCCATTTTCCCCATTTACTGTCTGAGCATTATCACCTTAAACAATGTGCAGTGTTTTTAGGATATTTATGTGGCACCTAGTTTTGCATTTTCCTCTTTTTGTATCAGGTATTACACCTTTCCTTCCACACAAACAAACATGAAACAAATATTTCCCTGGTCCAAGAATCAAGACTCTAAACTATTTTCCAAACCCCTTTGGTCCTAGATTCATGACGTTAAACTCCATAGCTATAATCCTCTTGTACGGTGTTTAAAATGTGGAAGTGATGTCCCATCCTTATCCGAGAGGATTTCTCTATTCTTTTGGTTTTTTCATCCACCATGTCTCTCTCTATAACTATTTATAGCTTGATTTGTAGTTTTATGGGATATGTAGTGACCCCTAGACCCTCTATCATCATACCCATATGAAAATCATTTAAAAACCCTCTCCCTAGGGTGTGAAAATGATTATAATACCCCAATTACTCACGACAATGTCACCCTGAAAATTCCCTTATGAGCTTCTTCTATAGGTGAAATACACAATCATATTCCTCGGCTCTCTAGAAAATAAAGATACCCTAACAACCCAAAATGGTGAAGAAAAAAATGGGAAGCTCAACGTGTAATCCCCACACACATCCTCAGTAGATGATGTTAATCTATAATAATTATCTTATATAAATCCAGTATTCCTTATATGTAAAATAGCGGATAATAAAAAACCAATATCCTTAGTTAACAATGTTAAACTACAATCTTAACATATTCATTGAACATAGGATTCCTCATATCACATGTGTGAGATGATTAATTGTCATTTCTTTAGAGTAAATTCCCCTACCGACATTGGTCCCCTACTACATTGTGTTGCAAGAATATGTGAGGCCTAATCCCCATGTATGGTGGAATACGTAGAAATTCTTGGACTTCATACACTAGGTCCATCCCCCATCATCAACTCACTTTGAGGACTTTTCTACCTCAACATCATGATGTGTGTAGTGTTTCTTGAAAGATTCTTTGGAGAAGGGTCTCTGCAACCCTTCTTTCTTGTTAGGTTATCATTCATTCTTACCACATAAGATCCTTTAAGGCACGAACACCCCATGGCCAATGCTATGCGATGTTAAACTATAGTAACTAGGGTCTAATAATTATGACCTTATACTATTTTAATCCCCTTTGGTATAATAACAAAAAACATAATCTATTTTAAGAACTCTTTGATCTTATCTCCATGACCTTAAACTAGCAGCAACTGTAGTCAGAGTTTCACGATGTTAAACTACAAAACCAATGTCCTTATCACATGATATTAAATTGTAACCTTATACTATAAAAAATGGGGACGTTCCACATAAAAATTACGATATGACTCAATATCTTTTCTATAGAGTAAAATACTCTTTCTAGTTTCGGTATTCTACCACTCCATGTTTTAGTTCTAGATGTGGATTGATTATCATTCCCATGGGATACATTGTGATGCCTAGATCTCTTATCCTATGTCCAACCCAAAAATTAAATCATTTTTGGTTCCTCACCATCTTGGATAGTTTATATCATCACATACAGACATCCATTTCATTCTTTTATTGATTTAGAAAAAGATCATCCTCATAATTTAAATGGGATCCCTAATGAAAATATTGCCTGGACCCACTAGATGACCTACTATCCTAAGTTCACACCTTGAAGGATCATTTGTAATAGATTGAGGTTCCTATGTTTTGAATTTGGTCAATGGTCTATTCAATATTTGTTCTCCCCATCCTTAAATAGTT
Organism: Viscum album; assembly: GCA_963277665.1. Lineage (NCBI taxonomy): Eukaryota > Viridiplantae > Streptophyta > Magnoliopsida > Santalales > Viscaceae > Viscum > Viscum album. The sequence goes on from OY728125.1 coordinate 231,091,205, forward strand.
TGAGCACTAAACTTGTGTTTATAACATGGTCAATAGTTTTTCCCTATCCACCAGTCATTCTCCTTCTACTATCCATGACTTGGATGTCACAACCTACCCTTATGGTACTTCCTCTAGCCAATCACATCTTCCCCTAATTATGTGAATCCCTTTTGAACAATGGGAACTTTGTACTTCTCCTTGTTTCTTTCATTGAGCTTGTATAACATGAGATTAATATTTATGGAGGAGTTTCTCTAACCAAGGTTTTGACTTGTGGATTCTCCCCTTTTTGGTATGAACTCTATGACAATAAAATAAGAGTTCAGGTCTAAGAATCATGACCTTAAACAATGTAAAAGTTGTCTCAGGGATATTCTATGTGGAATAGGATCTCTTTGTCCCTCAATTAACATTAGGTTTCCTTTCTTCTTTCCCCACACACACTCCTTCAAGACACACCCCCATTGGTCCAATAATTATAACATTAAACCATTTATAGATTCTGGTCTTAGAATTTCAACCTTAAGTTATTTTCATCTTTTTGTTCTGACTAGTATGACCTTATATTTCCCAAGGTAAGATGCACATATTTTTTATGGTTAAAAACATGTTGGGGAAACTTGAGAAATAGTAAGGATTCTATGCTCCATGTCACTATCTCAACTAGGGAAAAAATTAAGGCGTGAATAAAAAGGTTCAAATCTAGTGGTACCCACCATTGAACCCATAAAAAAACTGTTTGTGCTCGTTGAACCCATTGGTTAAGAAAATGGTTACATCCAAATTTCAAATTAATTTTCCTCATGAGATATACTATAAGGTGGTGCCTATTGATATTTATGCTTGTGAACCCCACCACCCTGACCAAATAGGGTTTATTAATGTTGGATCACATGTCCTGACCGCAATATGTTAAACTGTGCTATGAATTTCCAAATCACATGGTGTTTAAATATATAGAACATTTCCTTACTATATGAAATTAAACTACATGTATAACATCCTTGTTGCAAGATGTTAAATTTCATTCCCATCATCCTTATACTTTGACATAAAACTACAAATCCCCTTTGGCCCTTGTTTGAGAGGCCCTTTCCTTCCTTTGATTTTGGTCATCTACCACACCATCCATGATCTTCATTCTCATGGAATCCATGACGTGACTCGCCTTGGGAGTAAAGCCTAACCTTTTCTAGGACTGATATGCCTACCAAATTTTCTCAAATTCATGGTGGCATGATATTTAGGTTGTTTAATTCCATTCAAATAATCCACACCCACATCACCAAGCATCATTCCCCCCATGATTTGGATCCCCATCAACTTTCACATCTAAATGGGACCCCTGAAGGAAATGGTTCTTGGAAAAATTAGCCCACCTATAATCTTAGGAACATTATTTGAATGAATTATGATAATATATTGAGATATGTACCATGTTTAGAACATTTTCTAAAGTTAATCCTCAATTATTTTTCCTCATACTTGAAAAAAAAATAATGGAACCTATGTTTGGAACATGGTCAATAGTCATCCTCTGTCATAATGTCGCCCCTTTTGTGTTCTAGATAATGAGAATCCCAATTCATACCCTTCATCACTACCCTCTGTTTGGATTGACTTCAACAATTTAGGCATTACCACATTCATGTACCTATGCATGTTTAGAATGAATGTTGATTGTGAATAGCATACCACTCTCCTGCCAAATATTTCATAGAAGGGACACTCCTTGAGGTAGATGAAAGATTCAAACCATGACTATTCATCTATTTCCTGGCACTCTCATATTAGTGAGAAATATCATTATCGTCACTTTTTTCTCACACTGATCAGAACACACTAGGATTAGGGATTAATTGTTTATTATCTCATTTATGTGATTGAAGTGAAGTGGTGAAGTGTATGAAAATAAGCATGCTTATCCATATGAGTAATTAAAACAAATAAACTCTATAAGTTTGGTAGGGTCATCAATAAATCAAATCCTCTATTTTTTTTCAACAAAAAATATCTCTCCCTAGGGCTCCATATCAGCAATTAAGCATTCCATCCTAGATGGACTTTAGCATGTGGAATCAAGAACCTATATCATCCTAATGAACTCTGCATCTTCCTCATTGTCCACATGATGAACCATGTTGACCTTGATTCACACATATCCCATGTCAACATAGAACTGATCTATATGTGATTCCACCCATTTTACTCAAAATTTTGTAACTGCCAACATGTCCCATAATTGGATAATGATATCTTCTTGGGAGTTGATGATGTATGAATTCAATTTACCAACTATTATAGCTGTATATGTTCATGATCGACTACTTAGAGCTTCTTGGTATCGTTGGCTTTCTCCTGGTTCCAGGTGATGTTGAACTCTTTAGTTTCTACATGCACCTACTAGGTGAGATAATTGGCTGCCTATTCATGGAGAGCATAATCATCCACTCTTATAATGCTCATGTTTGAAATCTAGTGGTAATGGGATCCTATCAAACTCACTATTTGTGGCTTAGAAGTGTGGTTAATAAAGTTTTTCATGCTCCTCCATGACTTGCATCGGACAATGTAGTTCTCCTCAGCTACATCATACCTAGAATCTTCCAACTCCTTGGGTGGAATAGGCTCGTATTCTGGGAAGGTTGTGTGAATAGAAGTGGCATGGTCTTCCTTTGGGAATCTCTTAGATGGATCAGTCCCTAGGTCAAGAGGGATGATATATCCATCCAAATATTTATTGGTGACACAATTCCTACCAACTTCAATCCCTTCCTCCTTGGAGATATCACCCATATTCACAATGGGTTTCCCTCCAGGGATTGATCTTGTATCACCTTGAATGGCCAGCTCCATGAGAGTTGGGTTAGCAATTGTGGGTGGCCCATCATCCCCAACCATAGTCGTTTACTCAGAACTCACCCTCTTGAAAACTATTATAAACAAAAATATAATATTGGTTTGACCAATGATGAAGGATTGGGAAAATGTGACTCATGTAAGGGTGAAAGACTTACAGAAGGAACGATTTTGGGTGAGATCCAATATCATATTTTCAAAAAGGAATCCCGCCATCAAAGACCCCTCGACACTAATTGGCGTGTCAACAGCTTCCATCAGAAAGCTCAGAACTATCTTGCTAGCACAATAGATCTTAATTATTACATCGCTTAACTTTGATCACCCTGATAATTGATTTAGGATTTATTCAATTTAATATCTCTAAAATCGAGATTGGTGGTGGAGGAAGATCATTCTCCTTTCTTGATATCTTTCTTGGAGAAAATAGCTATCTAGGGCCTTGAGACATTTTCTTCAGATGTTGGTGTGAAAAAAAACAAATGGAAACCCTAAAATAAATAATGTAATTGGGTTTATTTACTTGCAGGGTTATAAAATAATAATTTTACAAGCACCCTTATTATTTCTTTAATCCCTACAAAACCCTGTGTCTATAATAATAATACTGTTAATATTATTTCTTGATAGGTTCTAAACATGTAAATAAATTAAATATTATTTATTCAAATAATATTTAATAAATATTACTTCTCACTTCACAATTAAACATGATCCTTCATTCCTTGATAATATTTATCAGACCATGAATAATGTCTATTTATTAAAAAATCACTACATTATTCACCAATAAATAAATAAATATAATATTCACCAAATAAAAATTAAATATTTATTAAATAATCTACTCACAAAATATTCTTAGGAATAACCAGTGACGAAATATATATGATCAAGAAAATAATTATTATTATTAAACCAAGTGTGGGAAAAATATTGATTCAACTTGTTAAATAATAAATAATATTCCCTCTAAAACTCCTTCTTAGTGGCATTAGGCGACGTAGATCAAAGTCCAATTTTATAGTTTAGAAACATTCCATGTAACCCATATAGATATAATTTAATGCTACAATGACTTAATTCCACATACAAACACTTCATGTGTAATATAATCCCTTTATTAGGATATCTGTAATCAATCGGGTTGCATGCTGGTTCTATTAACCTATGTGCTCTATGTCTCTTCGAATTTATAGAAATTTAACTTTCCTTTAAGACGCCATGTTCATGGATTTATTTCGGTTGTATCATTTCCATCAAATGGATTTAGATATCAACTTGCATTAAATAACAAAAGGGGAAAATACTTTTTTACATTATTAATTAATGAAATATTACTCATGACACACCCAATGTATCCTACTTCTCCATGAACATATGCCATCATGGTTTTTATCAATACATAATAGTATGTGAATCATAAAATCCATTAATAATAGTCTTAAATTATAAGTACCAATACACATTTTTGTATATACTAACATCAAATCACACATATAAATGTGAATTTCCTATTTGTGGTATCATTTTCATAAACTCCTACACTTCAAATTACGAAGGGAATGCACCATGAGAAGGTACTTGAAAGTCCTTTGAGTCTCCACCACTTATATATTGTATCATGTTTTTTCTAACATGATTTCATCTGGATATAGAACATTCATTTAAGAATATTTTCATGGAACTTATGGGTTTTCACCATAGTGGGGAACTGTTATGACCTTTCAGTGTGAAAGCTTCTCTTAGGACATTATCACATGGTATGTTATGTAGAAAAATCCGGATGTTATAAGGAGTTTCTAAATATTTAAAACTATCAATACATGCAATAATAAAGTATAAATAAATTGTTTCTAGGTAACTAACTCTAATAGGAACAACTTGGGCATATCAATTATGAGACATTCATAACAAGATATCCACTGAACAAGTTCCTTATAGGTTTTCGAAAGGTGGGGAATATGTCATCCTTATTCGGTGATAGCATATGTCACCATTAATTCTACAATATGAGTTATTGATGAGGTATAGTTATTTCTATTATCAGTAAATCTAAGAGATCTATGGATATACCAGGATCCATTGGAATCAATCTTGGTATCAAGTGATGTAGTTACATATTATAGAGTTTAATTATATCTTAATGCCTCACCTATCAATAGGTGAAAGTTGGGGTCCCCAATCAAGTCCTTTAATCCTGGGCATCTTTCTTAAGAATAAGCCCCAACCTCAAATATGGGCATCCTCCTCTGGAGTAAGACCCAAACCTTAATCCCTAACCTGGGTCTCCTTTTTCAGGAATAAGACTCAGTCATAATCTTGGGCTTCCTTTTCAGGAGTAAGCCCCAAGTCCCTTAACATGGGTCTCCTTTTAAGGAATAAAGACTCAGTCATAACCTTGGGCTTCCTTTTAAAGAATAAGCCCCAAGTCCCCTTAAATTTCTCTTAACCAGTCATAATTTACCTTTGATTTGGGTTTCCTTTTCAGGAGTAAAACCCAATCATAAGTCCCCTCCTAACTTCGGAATCCTCCTTAGGAGTAAGCCCCACGATTAGAGTATTCAAATCTCCATGAAGCACATATAACTTTATGGACCCTGTTCATGGATTTTCTCCCTAAAAGTAAATCCTAAAACTTCATCTATCTGGGCAGTCATCCATACAAAAGCCCCAAACAAATTCTTATGATTGCATCTTTCATGGCACAATTGTCTAAATTTTACCAATACCTCTTGTTTCTCACACCGAGCATGACTCACGTGAGCTTAGAGTGTAAAAGTAATTATGACATTCATCTTTGAGCCATCAATCATAAACATCATACTCCATTTCTCGAACTACGTGGGTTCTGATTCCTTTTCCAAAACAAAGGATACGTAGGTAGCCCATTTATGGGTTCGATCCCAACTTTGAAATAATATATGTCCTTCTGAATGACGATAAACTTCAAGTGCCCCACTGAGTGGCTTTAAAATCAGCCTGGTCATCATAAATGACCAAGAGACTTTTATATAAATGTTTTGAAGGATACCATTGACCAAGAATCTCTAAACAGATATAGATGATTCTCTATTGATGAAGAACCTCGAATACATATAAAAGATTCTCTAAATTTCTTTGCATATTTAATCATTGATTGTTAAAACTAAAGGAAAGCACATTTTATACTTGGTAATGTAATAAGGATTCACGAACATAACTTAAATCTATAAAGAGAGTCCCGGAGTAGACAATAATTCCCCTCAAAAAGGTGTGATGAGTCCGACCTCCCATCCTCTCGACCAATGCAAATTCCTAGGCCACATTAGTCCACAAGCTAATGAGCGCATGCCTTTGGAAAGTAGGTCCAAACGGATGTGGAATCATTGGATGTTTCCGGTTCTACGAACAAACCCGTTAGAAACCGATCGGAACGTTTGAATCTCCCGTCTAGGAGGTCATCCCCGGATTCCGTGCAAAACAAAAATGGTGATAAAACCATCGGGCTTTCTACACGAATGGAGTTCAGGTCCGCGTACCACATCAGTATGCAGATGGCCCCTCCGCCTGCATAGCAGTATGCCATGCCGAGGGTACCCCACCCCACATGAACAAATGGTACGTGGATTGGGGTACCTTCGGGCTTTCTACCTTCTTGTCCAAATCATGCCCATCTGTTTCCATACAATCCTCTTAATCAACTCCACTAAAAAGTTCATTTTCATGAGGCCAAATCCACTTCAAAAACTATTAGAGTCGTATGATAAAACCATCGGGCGCATAAGCGCGTCCCTTCGAGTTTGCATACCCATGGAAAGCCGAGTCATGTCGGTAAGCCCCACAAGGGTGTGGAATCTTCCGCTTGAGCGTCCGGGGTCACTTTGGCATAATTCCCATACGAAATCTTGACTAGGAATCTTCCACCTGGACATCCTCACTACATGATGCTAAACTACATGGGTGGGTTCTCATCACATGTCATTAAAAGGAGACCTTAAGCCGAACCCAACTGTGTAGTTTTTGATTCCTCTCACCAAGATATGTATACAGCCTATTTTATTAGTTTGATCATGATATTGAAGAAACTTCTATCCTCTCTGGATGATGATAAACTCCTGAGCACCTCATCATAGGGAATAAACTAGTGTTTTCTTTGTAATTCTCAACCCATGAGTATATATGGTTAATCTTGCAACCTAGGGGTAACCCGTGGAAACATTCTTGGTAAAAACCGAGGATTAATGAACATATGAACATTTCTTAAATCTATAAGTGAGTCCAAAAGAGGGAAATAATTCCGCCCAAATGGGTGTGATGGGCCCGACCTCCCATCCTCTCATCTACTGGAGTCCTTAAGTTTTGTTGGCCAAATAATCCAACAAATGTATAATTTTTGAAAATAGGTCCATGAATCATGGAAAAAATGGTCATTGGGTTTTTCTGGATCCCCGAATAAACCTGTTGGAGACCCACCAATGACATTATACCTGATGTGGACTGATTGCACACAAACTCAACCCCCCTGCAATCATGCTCAAGGATCGTTCAACCATGGAACCTCATTATCTTTACGAAAGGGACTCACTTCCCAGTCCTGGTGCGACCAACTCACCCACCAAAAAGGGTATGTTATGAATTGGGTTGAAACAAAAATGGTGATCCCGGCGTGAATCCTAAACCAAGGTGGAGGGGTTACCAAAATGATAAAAAACAAGCAGATATGTAATTTCATACCATTTTGTTTTCCCCTATACTCTAAGATGAAAATCAGGATGAAACAAAAATGGTAAACTTGACATGAATCTTTAACCAAGGTGTTGGGTCACACCACCTCTAGCCCCATTCACATTCAAAAGGAAGAGTGTCGAGCAAGATTACTAATCATGCATGTGACCATGAGATGATACCATGACGGCGTTTCATTGTTTGTTCTTATTACATGTATTATAGGTTTCAGAGAGACCTGTTCAATCCTAATGGAATCTCAACAAATTGCTCGGACACACACGTTAGCATCCACATAGGTGACCGGATCCCCGATGAATATTATTCTATTTCCTACCCGACATCTTAAAAACTGGGCTTCAAACATTAAGATCAAAGGGTACCACCGAAATGGTACTATCCCAGTGTTGGTGGATGCAATGAAGGCCCTCTAATCAGTGAAAGCTCACCAGTTGCCTCTTCAGTTGCGGTTGACAATCCAACTTGGGACAACTCCACTGACCGTCTCAAATCGTTTGGGGAGCCCGTCACTAGAACGCAAAAATAAATAGATTCCTTATCTTAGTGGGTAGATGATTTCAATAGAAATTAATTCATCCCAACTACACTGGAACCCCACTCAAGCGATCCAATAGGAGGACGTCGTCACCAGTAGCACAAAACCCAATATCCTTGCTCGGAGGAGGATCCCATGCTGAGGGAACCTACTAAATTTCAATGGACACGGACGCTTTAGAATGCCCGATGAGGGTGGAAAATAAATAATCCAAATATGGTTATCACCCAGGATCCTAAGGAGAAGGTCTGCTACACAAACACGATGGAATAAAATGGGAAGGCATACAATTCTTCCCCTCCGGCTAAAGCCCACCATGGAAATACGGCAGCAACCTACGAGTGGATGCATATCCCAACTCACTCCTATGAAGCCCAATACCGAAATAGGTTGGAAAAATATGATAAAATGCACATTCATACCAGTGCTCACTGGTCCCTCTATGTAGACAGAGCGGAAAAATATAGATAGATGCAAATCTCTGTCAATGCGCAAGAAACCCTTCATCCATATAGGATGGAAACCAGCTATAAGCATGTGAAAATTTATGATGATTCATAGAAATCACACTATCAAAATGGGGTTTCAAATTAGGGATAGTCATAAAACACTACTAGTGCATATGAATCCCACCTTCCAAATACAGTGGCAATAAATATATGTGAAGAGTAAAGTACCAATGGTTCCAAACCAATCCCGTGAGACAAATACAATGACAAATGAGCAGACCCAAATTCCTACTCGCAAATATATATCCCACCAGTCAAATACAGTGGAAACCAGAGTGAATAACTAGAATATCCCGGCTAGTTGGGCACATAATCATTCCACTACCACAAAAATAGGAGAACCGCTAGTACCCACTGAAAACTCATGGAGGACCGAAGAAAACACAAACTCCTGCTCTAACAATGGAATGTGAATTCATACCTATTCCAGCCAAAGACATGTCGTAGCACATACTAGAAATAATGGGGGATTAGATGTCAATCCTAGAACATATCCTCTAGACCTATCAAGACATCATTGCTTCGATATAAAAAGAGAACAGTCGAGCCCACAACATGGTCTCCCCATGCTGGGTGATTCATCCACAAAATCAGATAATCACCCTGAAGTAGACCCACATCCCTGGTATAGTCCAAGAGGGTAGATGTCCATATTCTATGATATAAGGATAACTGGATTAGGAAAAAATATGCAATCTAGTTGGGTGGGACACTGGTCCAACGTGGTGGACACTCCAGGGTAGGAATATATCCCTGCCAGAACACAATATGTTTGATGACATATCTCGGCAACATCACAGGAACCAATTATACAGGGACCCATATATGAAGGGAATTAACAATAGCAGATGGTCATAGTTTCATGCAAGATGGAACCCAAAAATTAAAGGCACCAAATGCAACTGGAAAATGAAGAGAACACTCATGGTTATGCTCTACTGGAATCTGAGTTCTTGATTCCATAAACATCTATCAATTGAGGCTCAAGATCATGTTGATCCATTACCAAATTATGGAATATACGGTAGTGGTTGTAAAGGTCCTCCCTACAACAACGCTACCAGTTTCTCTAAATTTCCTCCATATAGCAACGATCAGGGTTTCCTCTGTGGGCTAGAAATGATCGATCACAAGATCCTATCTCCTAATACGTGTTAGGGTAGCCCTCCCTTTGACTAGAAGATCAATAAAAAATAAGTTCTTCCCCTTTCATTCATCCACCCTGATGCTCCTACCCATGGTATACACTGTAGATTTTCTTCTCTATAAAGTCGTACATCAAGTTGAGATGATAGTCCTCACCATGATGGTAGCCACTATAAAGTCCCTCCCCGTAGTGACATCAACCAAGGAGTAGTTTATCCCCTTATTATAGTACATGGTGAAGGACCTCCAAAGAATGTACACATCATATACTATCCCTAAAGAAAGATATATAATGGTAGTCCTCATCATGATAGAATTAATTGTGAAGATCCTCCCCTCAATGACACCAAGAAGCAAGAAAGACCTCCCCTTTACTATGGTCTTCCCTGAAGTTCCTCCACATGGTATACACCACAGAAGTCATCTATACGTCTAGAAATTAAGATGAAATGGTAGTCCTTTCCATCATGGCACCGTCTGTGAAGGTTCTCCCTAAAGTAAAAGTTTATGCTGGCAAGAAGGTCCTCCCCTCTTCGGGTCAAATGTGAGAAATCCCTCATATGCCATGGCACTTAGAAAAATGGAATGTGACATGCTGGATACTCTCTCCATGAAAAGCGATATCATTTCTAAAATAGAGGGTGGCCTGAGGCCATACTCATCTTCTGATCCACCCTCATACTGTTCACTTGCCAACAAAACACCTGATAACCCCACTACTTGGAACAAAATAATAAAGGATCTGTCAAATCAGGCGGATCAACCAGAAGAGTCATTGGTGGAACAAAAACAAAATATATTGCTTGTGAGAAGGAAAATATCTAGTGATGAAATAGCAGTGATGTATTTTCCAACAGAAACTTCTTAGTACAATATACCAAGAAAGTTGTTATAATAATTAATTCATAACATTTTCCTTAATCTCTAGATAACTCTCCTCCATCTAAAGGCAATGGTTTTCCCTACGAAGGGTAAAAATACCATGTTAATGTCTTGGTAGATATTTTCCCTTAGATCAATCTAAAATACCTTCCATCTGCACGATGTCCACAATAATAAAGGAAAAAATAAAGACCTTGAGCTAGCCAACCCATATGCACTAAACAAGTTGTGTTGCCTTGTCAGCAATGCCCTGTCTGGTGTTTATATCCAGAGATGAGGAGAACCTGGAGATCTACACTTCACCCCACTTCTCTGTTGGAGTTGGTGGCTTAGAAACAACTACTTTGTACTTTATTTATTAATAAAATACTTATCACATCTTTATTGTTCTTCTACGTGACAATGCATGTTATAATGTACTAAGGAAAAATGTTTCATTAAAGTGTAGTGGATCCCTACTATGATGAGAACCCAGAAGTGCCATAACACTATTCTTGAATATATGTTCTATGTCTGGATGATATTATTTGAGGGGAACAAATAATGCAGGTCATTAGTGGTGAGGACTCATAAAACATTGAGGCACCTTCGCATGGTGTGCACCCTTGGTAATATCCAGGAGGATATTATGAGAACGAGGCCCGCCAGTAGGAAATCCACATTTCATAGTGTCATTGGATGTTCCTATCTATGGATGTGTGTATTGGTCCTTAGACTTTAAGTTTATTATTATTGGGTATTACAACTAGTGAAATTAGATGTATTGAAGAAAACTGTGACGACACACTGTTTGCAGTGAGGTAGGATACGTAGGGTGCGTCATGAGTAATACTGCATTAATAGATAATGCGAGAAAGGATTTGTACCTTCTATTCCATAACAGAAGTAGATATCTCAGGCCCTTTGATGGAATTGATATAACCTAAATAAATCCATGTCCATTGTAAGGTATGGGCGAGTTCAATTCCGGGAAGTCAAAGAAAGAATAATCGAGCACATGGGTTGATGGCACTAGCATGAATCCTGCTTGATTAGAGATATTGAGACAAAGGTATTATATTACACAGTAAGCATTCGTATGAGGTGACACGTCATTTTAGCGTTAACTTCTTTCTCTATGGGTGCCTTAGAATGTTGCTAGAGGCTATCCTTGGACTTTAGGCATGCTCCACCTAATTCCACTGAGAAAGAGGCCTAGAGGGTCACCCACTAAGTGTGTCTATGTATCTCAGTTAAATATTAATTTAACAAGTTAAATAAAGATTATTCCCAACTGTGGTTTTATAATTATTTAAGGAAGCCTGATCACATTTATTTCGATGCTAGTTATTTGAGAGAATATATTGTGGGTGAAATAATATGTTTATTATCAAGTAATACAGTTACATTTATTTAAGAAATAAATATCCATTACTCAAGGTCTAATAGATGTGGTGGAGGAAATAAAGGAAAATAAAAGTACACACCGTGTATATTAAATATACACATTGTGTAGTTTTATGGAAAATGATTATATGCCGTGTATTAATGATTACATGCCATGTATTTTTTATAGTTGGGATTTTGAGGATATAATATTGTTTTATTAAAAGATATTTATTATAATCAGCATGGGTGCATGTCAAGGAATTAATAATTCGCATGGGGGTTTTCAATAAGAGTTATGAAATAAATAAAATGCGTAACACATTTATTTATTGTCATAAATATATAACCTAAAACCCGATTATAAATATCCTCACAACCCCAACACTTTTCCACAAGAGAATCATTGTGCACAACAATTCTGAAGAATTCTTTCAAGCTCGAAAGAACTCCTTCCTCCAAGAACGCTCTCAAGACCTAGAGATCAACGCGATCGAAGGCGGACATTGCAAGTGGAGGTTCTTCCGCGCTAGCACCCAGAGATCCCTTTGGAGATGTCCAGAGATACGTGGCACACGTGTGAATCCCTACTAGAGGAATCTTACAGTTGGATTCTATGACGCAATTATGAATCACCAAATCGTGTCCAGACACATCAACGAAGAAAGAATTCCACCGAGGTAATTCTTATGAATTAATTAAATTAATTATAACCAACATATGATGATCCTATCTCAATGGTTTTGGGACTCTTCTTTTTATTTTTCATTCTTCATTATATTCCAAAGATCCAAAATTTAATATCTTGACGGATCTTAGATTGAATATTGTTTAACGCTAAAATTAAAGTTGGGAAATCCCACCAACGTGCTTACCCTACACCCGGAACCTACATTCTCATCCAATATAACCCATTTAAAGGGACATCCTAAAATGTAATCATCCCCGGAAGACATTTAAATGATGTACTGACTCATTAAATGTAGAACATCTAATAAGACCATACCTTGAGTAAGTATCAGAAGCATCAGGCCTGATGAAAGAAATACATCGAGAAGCTCCTAAACCAGGCCATCGTGAATATCCATTAGGCATCCATTCTAAGGGAATCTAATCTGTGAGCACTAATCATGTCCTAGGATGTATGTCATTAATGTGAAGACCTATAACCATATCTAGATTGCACCCATAGAGGAAAGGATACGATTAAGAAAGTGTAAATAGCATCGGTTTCCTGTAAAATACGGGACCATCCCCAACCCGTAGGGCTGGGGGCATTTTTACTTCAAATTCCCACCTGATGGACATATATCGTCTCCTGTATGTGGAGAACAATGGATATGGGGGTCTACTATTCCATCCATTCTCATGACTCACATCCCTCATAGTGGAGGCATAGTGCATGGTCATATCAAGGCTCCCTTTGAGTCAATCTCCACCAGGAAACCCAAAGAGTATCACAGAATGTCTGAAGAAGATCCCACAAAGGATGTAAGAAGATATCCCACCATTTAACTCCCGGTACGCCACCCCCAATGTGGTATGCATTGGTGAACATCATGGACATCAACCCCATAGACCTTATTGAAGATAATACAAATAATGAAGAAACAGGGGAAGAGGCTTCCCTTTTGGAGACCATTCACACCGAACCTGTATGTGTGCACACCCAAAACAAAAGAGTTGTATTAAATTTTGGTTCCCCCTCGGTTAATCCACCATTTCCCCCCTTGGGAATCTCTAAAAAGTAGAATAATAGGAGCAAGATCTACGAACCACCTCCTCATCGCAGTGAAGATGATTCCCCTATGGTTGAGGAGAGATTCGATTGACATGTGGAAGAAATGAAAGAGATAAGGAGAATCAATGATAAGCTTCTCTAAAAATGTCATCCTATCAAGTACATTCCCCAGGTAAAGTGTCAATATATGCATCCAGTAGAAGTTCCTGTGCCCCATGGGCTTATCCCGGTAAATGAAGCAAGGATGGAGTGCTCGTTCAAGGTAGTGTGGGGACCATCAGTCTACCTAGTCCAAATCCCAACAAGATATCAATATTTTCCTCCATTAGGGAAGCAAAAAGAATAGAATCAAGTGATTCTATATAGGATGCCCCCTGTTGGGTATCAGCCTCAAGTTCCAGCAGTGCCAGCACATCCAATTGTTCCCCCCTATTTCACCAGCTCAAGCTCAGGTCCAACAGGACATGCATCAAGGGATCTTGAATACCATCCAGTTATTGACAACTAAAATGGATGCAATAGTGGGGAGACATGGTCCAATAAAACTAGAATGGAAAACTTACCCTGGATGGGTAAAAAACTTCCTGCCTCCACCAAATTTTGGGAATCCCCTATTCCCAATGTTCAATGGCTCAAGCGACCTAGACAAGAATCTAATGCACTTATCTTCTTACTATGATCCCATGATGAGAACCCTAGAACAATAAGAAACACTGAAGCTTAGATTCTTTGTGTGAAATCTACAAAGCTCAGCCTTTGTGTGGTATACCAGCCTACCATATAATCCAATAAAATGATGGGAGGATCTCCAGCACCAGTTCCTATTCTAGTTCAGCTTGACACTTCCAAAAACAACAGTCAGTGATCTCATGAACTGCTAAGAGTGAGAGAATGAAAGAGTCTCAGACCTCATCGCCTGATAAAAAGGGCCGACCTACTCCTTGAACCGGCCACTCACCCAAGATGAGATGTTTTCCATGTTGATCAACAACCTCTGTGATGATCTATGAACACCACTTATTCTGGTAAAATATACAAGTGGGTTCTGAAGACGTATTAAAATGGCCAAATCTCAAGTCTCGAGCAGCCCCAACAATTTTAGTAAAAATTGTATGGAGAGATGAAGTAGCTTATGTCATTATTAAGCCACCCCTACACCAGATCTAGCTCCACGACCAACACCAAACCATGTAGTGCCCTCAGGATGTCAGCAGCTGCCCCCACCCCTCTAAGACAGGCACAGGGGGGAAAAGAAATCAATTCGAGGAATGTATAAATAAAGTGTTTTTTCCTAGATGATCAAGTCTATGGATGCTTTGTAGTTTCCATGAATTTCGACATTTTATGACTTCTGGTTCCAAAGTAGGCTGATGAAGTAGGTCCTGATGACTAGTAATATTAATGTCCCTTCTACTGGATATTGGGGCACAATATCTAGGAGTACTTTTTCTTCAAGGACCTCCTAAAAAGAGGATATATTCTGAAGAATTAAATCTAGGACCACCACCTACGTAAGTATAATTTGTTTCTACCACTGAATCAGACGAAGAGAGGGATTGGAAAGAGTTTTTAATAAAAAGAAGCAAAAGTCATATAGTTGACTGAATCAGAAAATAGTCAACTGAAATCAGGGAATAATCCAGGAATAGTTGAAGCAACCAATTGTGCCTCCCACATCACCTAATGAAACACAACCCTCATCCTCAACCCCACAATCCTCCAAAGGTTGACCGCCCAAAAATCAGTCCAATTAGAAGGGTGAAAAGCAAGTGCATGTAGATGAACTTGAACCAAATCTAAAGTTTGTTTTGATATTCTCAAATCTTATTCCAAATGATATGAAGATACGGGGACCGTTTCAATAAATTGCACAATGGGAATTGCCCCATCAAATGACACCACTAGGGGTAGATGACATGGCAAGGTCATCACAAGAATAGGAGTTGATTTTTGGCTCTGTCAAGGTCATCCACTTGATGGATCCCATATCAAATGATGAATATGGTTATCAACCATAATTCCCTAAAACTAATTGGGGGTCAGAGGAAGAAACCATACAAGCCAAGGATATCAAGGGAGAAACGTCCATGGAAGAAATCATGCTTATGGACAAACCCCCTCTCAAACCATCAGTGTTATAGAAACCATTAGAAGGACCTTACAGTGAATCTGACAAGGACATGAAAATTATCCTTCCCCTAAAATAATACACCCTGATCCAATCCTTTTGAAATATTCTTCAATGTAAGGACAGATGAATAATTTCCCTCAGTAGGGGTACAGACTTGCCCGACCCAATCCATAAAGAATGGAAGATCCTTCAGATCCAACCCTAAGGGTCGACCCTTATTCTCCAAATACTCAAGACCATAATGCACCTTTTAAGGAACATTCCCAAGATAGGAAGTACCGTCCTTTTGATCATAAATGTTACATTATAAAAAATTTCACTTCAGTACGAGCTAAGTTGTTGATCCTGGATGCATTGAATTTGTCATCAGATCTCATTGAAGCACTCATCAAATATTTTTTGAGTCCCCAGTATTTTTAAGCATAAGTATCCACCACTTATTCCGACATAATAGAGACCAAATCCTAGGGAATTCCACACAGTTATATCTTATATGGATCAGGATGAAGATTCCACCATGAAAGGACATATCAAACACTTATATATTTCTAGCACAATAAATGGCATCGATATCCAAAAAAGCTTCACCAAAAATGAATCTGGGGTTAATATCATCCCACTATGGACACCTCATCAGTTAGGATACAATGAGGATGATCTGACACCCATCACCACCACTCTTTTGGGCTACGAACAATGAGAGCAGAAATCGTTATGCCAAATTATGCTCAAAACCCAATTTGGTGACCTCATAGATCACCCATAATTTCTGGTGTTCTGAAATAATTTGGCCTTAAAAGTCCTACTTGGGAGGCCTTGGTTGCATAAACTTGCAGAAATACCATCCTCATACCATTATTTACAAAAATATATAATTAATGGACAATGTGGGACACTACATGCTGAGAAGGATCCCTTTCACTTCTGTGAATCATGCTATATTGATGTAGGGTTCTATGAACCATAGTGGAAACAACCGTATTCTAATGGAATTGATTGAGTCACCACCCCAAATGGTTTGGAAATGGTTCCCAATGATCCCCTCAAGTAGCTCGAGGAGGAATACATAATACCCATCAATCGGATTGAGGTCACAAGTCCAAATTCAGATGCCTATTCAGTAGTTCCCATGACTTCAGTTACAGTTTCCAATAATGATAATGTTGAAAGGCTCATTGACTCTTGATATAATTGGAAAGGTTCCGATAAAATTCCCCAGAACCATCATCAAACCCCTAGGAAATCCCTTCCTCACCCACTAAGGTAGAAGAGAGTATCTCATTACTCAAATAAGACGAGGAAACTCTTTTCCCCCACACTTCATCTTCTCCAGGGAGTCCTCTACCAAAGGCTGAGACAGAAGAGACAACTTCACTTCCTGGACACCAAAAGTATGAATCTTCCCCTAATCATGGAAGGATAATATTATGAAATATATCCCTATTATAAGATGAATAAAAATATAATGAGGATGAAAAGGAGGAAGAAGAATAGGAAATAATTGTGCCCCTCCAGCATTCAGTGATGGAATCTCTACCGCCATTGATAAACTCAAGTAAATAAACATGGGTATGGAAGAAGACTCGTGTCCCACTCTGAATAGTGCATCTATTCCATCTAAATATAATGAGGTAAAGGACTCTTTTCTAAAGAATAATCGAGATGTTTTTTCCTGGAACTATACAAAAATTCCAGACCTCATTCCTGAGGTCGCCACTCACCACCTGGGCCTTCTAAAAGATTAGCATGGAAAGAAGAAAGAAACCAAAAGGACCCACATGACCCATGATTCCAAAAAAAGGTTGAATTCAATGAGATCATCAAATTTAAATTCATTAGGGAGGTCTAGTATGCCATCTGGATAGCAAAAATTGTCCCCATCAAAAAGAAGAATGAGCAGATCAGGGACTACATCGATTTTAGGGACCTCAACCGGCACTTCCCAAAGGACAATTTCCCAATCCTAATAACAGAATTGATGATCAATGAAACTAATAGGTATGAGGATCTCTCTTTCATGGATGATTTTTTAGGTTATAAAAAAATCTGGATGTCCCAAGAAGATAAAGAATCTGCCACCTTAAAAGCACCTTAGTGGATATTTTACTATAAGGTAAGTCCCTTTGGTTTGAAGATTTTCAGTGTCACATTCCAGCGTGCCACGCATTGCATCACTAAACCCATCTTGAGAAAATTAATTTAATTATATGTAGAAGATTTGGTGGATATGTCAATATAGTTCTCAGACCACAAGTTATATCTTGAAATCATTTTCATTAATTTACAACAAAACGATTTAAAAATGAACCCCTTGAAATGTTACTTCGGTGTAACATCAAAGAAATTCTTCAACTTCATTGTATGCTACTATTGGTGAAAAAATCTAGGATGAAAAAGAAGAAACAAAAAACATTAAGGAATGTCCAGTGAAGTCTGAGCGTGGAGCCCCATAGCCCCACGGTCAGCGCCCATCTCCCCTTCGTGGACCCACCATGGACTAAAGAGGCAGGATGCTCCGTGAATCAATTTGAAGTTCATGACCCACCACAGAGCAAGGAGGCGGGATGCTCCGTGAACCACTTTGACATTCATGAACCCGCCACAGAGCAATCATCTTCTTCCCGCTGTGGGTCTTGTTTCGCGACACCTATTGCCTATAAATACCGGGCTCCCCTTGATCCCGACGGACAAATCCTATGACCTTTCATCTTCTGAGCTCCCAAATCGCGAAGCAATCTCTACTCTGTGAACCACGAGTTCTTCAAGGTACTTCTGCATTGCGAAGTGGATTCCCTTTTGCATGAATTCTACCCCTCTTCAAAGGGGGATTCCCTTTTCAGAGCCCATGGGCCTCCACGAAGGAAGGGGATCCCCAAGGGGACTCGGGTCATCGTGGAGCATTTATACTTCGCAAAGCACCCTTCAGGCAGATGTGAACCATGTGCTGAGGCAGGGCCACTGTGCTTCATGAAGCACATTTCTTCACAATGTTATGCTTCGCAAGGCACCCTTACTTCATGAAGCATTACTCGGCGAATTCCTTTCCACTTCTCGAAGCACCTTCCCTAAGAACCTATGCCCCATACACAGGCTAGGCCACTCCACTTTGCGAAGAATACCCATTCATGTATACCCTCCATTTCATGGAGCACCAGAGCTTCACAAGGCTTCTACCTAGGAACTTCTTTTCTTTGTAATTCCTTTTCCCTTGCGACCCTCCAGGTTAGAATGAAGTGATTTCAAAGTCCCTAGGAAATTTTTTTCCATTGCGTTGCTTCACCTCATGCTTCTTCGCATAGGCATGCTAACGGCTATTTCTTCTTCGCATGGCCAAATTAACGTGGACCCCTCAATGGATCACTCCAAAACACCCCCACTCCATGGAATTGCCGATTAATTCCCCACCCCAAGGGTAGGGAGGTATCAGTTATATATGTTTTAAGGGGTGCAGAGTGAACCCACCTCGTTCGAGAAGTAGGACATTAAACTGCCAAGCACCATCGTCCTCGGCACATGACGTTAAACTGTGACCTCACATCGACATCTGTCTATGGGGAAAGGGCAACCATCTTGGTGTAATCCCCCTAGCTTTTAATGTAGGAGGAAGCACCCCTGCTCCTCCTCTCTTTTTCCCTTCCAAAGACTAATAGGTGAGATGGGGATAAGGATTTTGTTATCCCTTCCCTCTACCTCTGGGATTTGTCGCCATCTCAGCCTCTATCCTAGAGTATGTCCCAATCACCATCTCGTTGGGCTTCGAACCATGTGAAAGCCCCTGTTTCCACTTTGGTCTGCAAACCACGTGTAAGCCTCATTACACTTCCCATAGGCGTACCTTTCACGGTGTGATCTTCAGGTCCTCATTGCCTCTTATTTCTCACACCGAGCATGACTCACATGGGCTTAGAGTAAGAATCGACCATGACATCCTCTCAAGGAAGCCTAGGGTTTAAGCCTCATATTACCACTTTGAACTACGTGGACTTTTATCCTTGCTGATGAAAGGTACATAGGAAGCCTCCATGTGGTTCATGCCCAACAACCATTAGTCTCGGCCATCTTTGCATTGGCGCACCAAGACCCATTTTGGAACTACGTGGACTTTGATCCTTACCATGGAAAGCTACATAGGAAGCCTCCGTGAGGTTCAAGCCCAACAACCATTGGTCCAAACCACCTTCACATATGTTCAACCTCATACCGCATGATGTTAAATTGTATCCCCCTTTTTGTCCTAAGTGATGTTAAACTGTGTCCACTCGAACTATGTGGGCTTTGATCCCTATATCTCGAATAGTGTACATAGGAAGCCTCCATGAGGTCCAACCCCATCCAACAGTATGCTGTTTTCAACGCCATCCAATGGTAAGACATTGTAACCCCATCTAGCGGTAAGCTATTGTGACCCCATCTAGTGGTAATCCATTGGGACCACATCTAGTGGTAAGCCATTGTGACCCCATCCAATGGTAAGCCATTTTCAACCCCATCCTGCGGTAAGCAGTGGTCAACCCCATCTAGCGGTAATTTGTTGTGGCCCCATCCAGTGGTAAGCTGTTGTGACCCCATTCAGTGGTAAGTCGTTGTCAACCCCAAGAGACATTAAGCCATTGAAGCCCACAATCGACGGTAAGTTGTTGAATTCCCCAATCGATGGTAAGTCATCTTCTTATAAACTACATGGACGTTGATCCTTTCCAAGTAAAGGTAGGTAGGAAGCCTCCCTAAGGTTCAAGCCCAACACCCGGTCGTTCTGACCATCTTCACGTTGGTGCACCAAACCCTACCGAACTATGTGGACATTGATTCTCTTCCATAGGGATACGTAGGAGGTCTCTTCGAGGATCAACCCCAACATCACTGTCACCCTCGAGTCGACTGCATTTAATTCCACCTCCACTTTACATAACCATCCATCATCCATCCCGATTCTTACCCATGCCATCACATCCTGGTGGAATCATGCCAATTCACCTCTCCACTGCTCCTAGTGGTAACCGGGTAACTAACCACATGTTAGCCCCGACATCAGTGTTCCCTCCAGGGGTTTCACACATCTGATCCACTCTAATCAGTGTTCTGATCAGTCTGATCTGTATCTGCTAGATGTTAAACTCGTGGCATACCCTATTTGAAACATTGGAAGCTGAGGAAAACCTCAGAGATATGCCTAGGGAATATAATATCCCACATTAGACGTGGGATGCATTGGGATTCTGAGCCCGCAAGAAGACCTATAATAAGGGGAAGAAACCTAGATGCTTTAGTGTTCTAGCGTCTAGACACGCCATTGATTTCCAACGTGACTACTCCCCCAACTGAAGGTTGCTACCCCAGTTGGACCCCTTGGAATGTCCAGACATAAGAAGTGTAATTAATCAACATCCATGAAGAGATGGAACTGGGAAGAGTTTCAAGAACAACGTCGTAAGTCAATAAGAGAGACCCAGACTAGGTAACGAGTTCCGAGGAGGAATCCATGGAAGGAAGAACCAACTTCCCATCATCCCATTTTGATCAAGGAGAAAGCATCCCTGAATAAGTGACGGATGTCGGCTGCCTTTGGAATGCGGGAATGTGTGGCAACAAATAGCTGCATGTCCTCGATAGACGGATGCGCGCGCCCCTGCGAATGCATCAGAAACAGAAATGGTGAACCCGACGTGATGGAATTATCCTCAATTTGGGGATTAGTAGAGTTTGAGGAATCAGTGGACTAACGTGTCGATAGATCTAGTTATCCTGTGTCAGGTCCCGCCAAGCAAATAGTGGGCCTGGTGTGAATCTCACATGAAGTTGGGGTAGTCATAACATTGGACATCCTAGTCTGCAACGTTGTCAGTGCGGATCCTTCTTACTAGCCATGGGAGACAGAATGGCATTGGGGCACTAGATGTCGATTTCATTGTTTCAACACTAATGACATAATCTTCTTCCTTGTTTTAAGGAACCAAGTTGCTGCATCCTGAATCTGATCGCCACCCACCTCCCTACGTGGAGGGTGGGGGAAATGCTAATACTACAACCCCATGTGGCTCACCCGCTTCTACGACTACCGCCACCACCATAGCTATTGGCCACTGACACCCCATCTCCCCTTTTGAAGTCATCCAATGAAGGGTGATAAGTGATCTCATATGCCATTAAGAGGAGTAGGGGATTATCCAAACTCGGGATATGGCCCACCAGTATCTAGAGGTGTCTATGCCTCGTCACTACCACCTCCCCCAAGGGTCGTGCAGGGAGCCACTGCTCCCCACCCCAACATACAATCGTTTCGGGAGCCTCTCCCCAAAATGCCTCAACAACTCTCTCCCCTACGATGATGGGGTAGAAGGTGTCTGGGTTGGCCTGACTTGGATCCCATTTCAGGGGCCCCTGAGGAGGACCCCCATTAGGCCTCACCAACGCCGCCACCCAGTCCTTTGAGTTGAAGAGCAGGTAAGCTACCTACTTGCACCACCAGAACTAGTTCGGTTGACCCGACGCCGATGTTGGACACAGGCCGAGGAGGACACCCATCAAGGGGCATCAACATCAGCGACTACTTTTCCCCAGGACACCGGCGACAAGTATCATCAACCCCTTGTGCAGGCTGAGTAGGGTAACTTATATGCCCAGCTCAGATCAAGGTCGCAACTGCCCCACGGGTAGGCTGGGCTGACACTCTTGGTCGCCGATACAGGTAGGAGTCACTGCGGGCCAACCCACGACAGTGACACCTAGTATGGAGGTCATACCTGTACCACCACCATTAAGAATGTGGGTCCTACATGCTCCCAAAAACACCATGTAGGTCAGCCCCATGTTACCTTCAATCTGAACAAGGGTCCTCCCCATGGTCGCGACACTCTTTATGGGAGCTTCTCTCATGCTCACTACATCGGGTATAGAGTCATTCATCCTACCACAGATTGTCGGTATAGAGATTTCACACATTCGGTCGATCCCCAACATGGGGGGCTCCCCATGTCCCTACTACAGATAGTGAAGCTCATCCTAACCCCAAAAATCATAGGAGTGAAGGCCATATTTTCTTCACCAACACCCAGCGCAGAGGTCCTACCCATGTTCGGCTTGACCACTACGAGGACCCTCCTCATGATGACGTTTCTAGGGGAAAGAAGCATGGAGGTCCTACCCATTCTCCTCTCATCACTAGGGGAGGTCCTACCCACTCCAGCATTTCCCGAGGGGATCCCCTCCACACATCAGCCAGTAAACACTGAGGTCTTCCCCATTTTCCATTTGATAACTCTTCGGGAACTCCTCGCACCCCAGATCACTTAGGATGAAGTCATCCTCCCACCTGCACCAGTATGGCCAAAGGACCTCCTCATTCTAGAAATCTACCATGTCCCAAAGAATCATCCTAGGGTATAAGGGTGGGTTGTCACCACCAAAAAAAGAATGCTGAGAAGGTTCAGACTGAGATCAAACCAGTTTGCTTCTCCAATTCTAAGGTGGAGTGCGACTCAGTGATGGAACCCTTTCCTTGATCCTTCGTGTCAAGCACAAGGGAAGGAACAAAGTGCATCAGATTCATTATTCTAGAATGTGAGGTTCATTGGATACCCACCTCCCTCTATAGGTATATCTAGGAAGTTGAATATTTGGAAGCTCCACAGGTTACAGTCATGAAATCACCACCATCATTTCTAGAAGCACTCTCTACCTCAACTAGAGATCATAAAGTGTTATTATGGGGGTCGTTGGTGGAATAGCCATGACATTTACCATCGTGAGAAGCCGTTGTCCCTACACTGGAAACTGTGGTCATCAGCCTGTCTTACCATGATGTGGTGGCTATGTCACTAAGATCTTCAGAGGATAGACCTAGATATGTTGGTTTGTCAGCATGCTCTCCATATTCTCCAACGGCCAACCTACCATCCCAGTGGTCTGCTTTGGTACCGCTACCAGTTCCTTAGCTACCTCTAGTTGACGAGGGGGGAAATGAAGGGCCAGACCCTGAATTTGATCTGAGGAGTAGGGAAATATCCCAACCCAGGATATGGCCAGCTAGGATCTAGAGGCGTCTGCTCCTCTTCACTACCGCTGTCCCCAAGGGTTACCTAGGGAGAAATTTCTCCCCACCCAAAAGTAAAATATTTTCAGGAACCTCTCCCAAAAATGCATCGAGGAATCTCTCCCCTACGCTGATGAGGTAGGAGGTGTCTGGGCCGGCCCGACCGAGATCCTGTTTCTGGGGCCCCTGAGGAGGACCCCCATTAGGTCGTGCCAACGCCACCACCTGGTCCCCAGAGTTGAACAGCAGGTAAGCTACCTACTTTCACTTTCACCTTCGTCACCATAAGAGGAATTAACCTTGGAGCCAAGCGCATTTCAAGGATATCGGCAAATACTGTCGTCTGGTTGATTTGGCCGCAATTTCCATGGCCATGCATCTTGAGTCATCAGGATATTGAAGGACCCTCCTGCAACGGTGCGTCAGGGGCCTCAAAGTGCTCTGCAGAATTATCAAAGAGGCTTCTCCCCACATTAAGATCTATGGCTGGGGGAGTATGCTTCCCTCCTCTTCAGTCCTATCTGGTGGAAACCCGACTAGCCAGGTGATATTGAGGACATGACCCCAGGCAGAGTCGCGGTCAATATGGCCAGCCTATCAGAAGATGAGAATGAGATGGAGCTCCTTAACGGGGACCTACCTCCTAAGGGTGTGCCACAACTATTGGACCCATTTGGAAGGGTTACCCACCAACAAATGTTCCTGATGGGTCTCCCTGCGCCCACCGATGCGTTAGTTCTTAGCCCGAATCACAATAAGGGCAAAGAGAATCTCAGAGCTATCAAATACTAAAACCCATCTGGATCAGTCCATAATGTTGAAGAAGATCCTAAAAAATGTTGTGTTGCACCAAAAGATCACCGAACTCAAGAGGATGGTCGACAACCTCCATGTGGAACGCGCTATAGAATGAAAGCTAGACTACGGTGATCCTCATCCTGGGCAGTAGGGGTAGGCACAACCTCCCCTTAGGGAACTACCCCTGGGTGACCCTGACTATCCTTCCCATATAGATAGGGTCAGGGATGGGATTTATGGAAAGAGGGTGCAGTATGTGATGCCAAATCCTCCTAAATGGCATGACAATCCCTGTGACATAGCTCAGGTTCCCCCAGCTACCCGGAGGTCATTCCACCCACTGTTCCATGAGCCGTTGAGACTTCTTATCATATTATGGAACCTTCTAGGGTACTGGTAGTTAGGGATCCCTGTCAAGACATGAATCCCTTCCCATATGATCCAATGGCGACACTCATCACCCGCCTTGAAGCTTTAGAGAATCGACAGGTGGAAATCCTACCTGATGGAAAGCTATATCTGGTGTGGGTTTATGATATGCCAACACCTCCAGCTTTCGAAAATCCAAACTATTCCCCCTTCAACGGGATGGGGTACCCATCGCAACACTTGGCCAACATCATCTTAAGATGTGGGCCCATGTTGGGAACCCCTGTGCAGTAGGATGCCTCTAAACTCTGGTGTTTTGTATAGACGTTAGAGGGGCCATTGTTTATTTGGTATAGCCATCTCCCCATCAGATTAGTAGCCGGCTGCGAAGACCTCTGTAGGAAACTTCTATTCCATTTCAGTTCCACCACTCAAGAGACATTTACCACAAACCTCTTCAAGTGCATGCAAGGGCCTGATGAGCGTGTTGCAGACTTTGTCGCCTGGTTGAAAGGGATCACATACTCTCTCGACATGCCACTAACCTAGGATTAAATACTGGAGATGTGTGTAGGGAATTTCAAGATGGAACTGGTCCCCTATTAGTTAACCTAGACCTACCCCAGGGGATTTTGAGACTTCTCTAATGTTTCCCAATTCCTAGAGGAAGCCTTACAATAGGCTAAGTAGGCACATATGTTTCCTCCTATAATTCCCGTGAGAAGGGGCACCAGGGCCGAGCCCACCGCAATGGCTCAAATAGAGGGCCCCATGCATTTAGAGTTGTTACTATTGGAGCATCCTCCACATTCTCATAGAGTCCCTCCACCCAAGAGGCAACCTCCGGCCCAACAGTTCCCCCATCAGAACTAGCTGGCACCCCCGCAGACCACGCCACCACTACCCAGGTGGGATAACCGGGTCTCACCTCCTCGACAGGCTCCTCCAACCCCTCATCAGGGTCAGCCTCCAAAATTCCTCTTCCCATATAGGAGGAACTAGAAAAACTAATTAAATGAGGGTTAGGTCCTCGGTTACTTCCTCAGTGCCTTGAACCAGGGAATTATACATTTTCTCGAGTGGAGGAGACCAGAAGAGAAAAACCTCACTGATCACCCTAATTACTGCCCCTATCGTCGGATCCTGGGGCACACTTTCAAACAATTCTATGTATTTAAATAATACCTTCAAGAATATGTGGATAAAAACATAGTTCGGTTAGTCCCAGCCTTGGCACAGGTGGCATGTGTCTTCACGAGGCTAGACAACAGTAGTGACAGCGAGGGCGAGTGGCATCAGGTTTCTAACTCTGGGTCCCAGGAGTATGACAAATGTATTGCTCATAAAACCATTTCATATGACCATGGTGTCATATGTGTGCACCTGAATCGTCCATATCCTTCAGGAGCTACGACCACTACTTCTACATCGTCGTCTCGGCCGTCCTCTTCCCATAAAATCAAAAATCGGAGGTGCAAGAGAAAACAAAATCCCCTGCCTCTACCGCCGTCATCCCATACTCTTGGCAATTTGATGCCCTCAGAGATGGTGATCCCTTCCAGAATCCATCTGATAGTGGATGACTCTTCGAGCAACAGTCAAGGGTATGACTTGGTTAACATTGTAAAGCTGGTAAACCCCGTACAAGGATCCTAATGATGAGGAGCGCCAGGCGAATCTTCCCAATGTCCCCAGTCATCGTTAGCATTGACGGGGCTACAAATATATGGGAATTCAGAGTCCCTCGGTTAGTACTTCCAGCCAGGCTGTAAATGAAACTAAAACCAGACAACAGGCCCAGCATGGATCTCAGCATGCGCAGCCTCCTCATCTGGTGTCCTCATATCCACCTCCACCGCCATTTGTGCTACTTGATCAGCTAGAGCCACCTCTACCGTGCCGTAACCAATCGTGTCATGACTAGTCATGCCCTACAACGTACTGGACACATTCATCTGACCCTTATCTGGTAGTTCCCCCACATGCTTCGATTAGTGAGCATCAAGATACTCCCAGTACCAGTCAGTCACCGGTCCAGTCGGCGAGGCCCGCCAGACCTCCTGTCATAGAGCGACCTCCTATAAGCAGAATTTCACACTTGGTAAGGAAGTATGATTTTATGAAACATCTTGAAAGCATCCCAGAGAAGCTCTCTATTATTGAGGCTCTTTTCCTATCATCGGACATGTGTAAGGGCATCACTGAGGCATTAAGAAGCCCCCTCAAATTTGAGACGGAAGTAGTAGCCACAAAAGCCTTCCATGCTAAGGATTTTGGAAATGATGAATGCCAGGCCATTATATCATTCAATGGAGAAGATGAATACTCTCCCATACAGGGTCACATTATCCCACTGTACATCATCATCCAGTTAATTGGCGTGGAGGTTCGTCATTGTCTTGTCGACATAGGCTCCGGGATCAACCAAATCCCAACTCAGACACTGCGGAAACTGGGGTTGTCCGAAGATGATCTAAGACCCTGTAACCTAAGAATCCAAGGTTATTATAGGAAAGAATAGAAACTAGTCGGAAAATTCCACCTAAAGACTCAGTTCGGTGGTCTAGTATCTAGAAAAAAATTTAGGGTTGTCTCCCAAGACACTGCCTACAATGCGTTGATGGGCAGGTCATGGTTCCATCTGAATGCGTCGGTCCCTTATTCATATCACCAATGCCTCAAATACTCCCTTAATGTTCATGTGGGCTTACTGTATGGTGAAACATCTCCCATTGCCTCTTGGTAATACCACTACCTGGATACTGACTATTACAAGAGCAAGGACAAGAAGATTCTGGCTAATGAAGTTGAGCACGCTATAGCTACGACCAACCCGTGGACAGATCTAGATGATGCCTACATATTTCCAATCTACCGATTGGAGGCTACAACCTCGGACATGGGACAATGCTTCATTGTTTCTAGAATGATGGGGGAGAACATTACCAAATCTAAGAGATGTCAGAAGGTTACCTCATACTCCGATAGAGATCAGGCTCTGGTGATCCCGGAGCCTCCTACCCCCATAAGGTATCGGGATGTCTGCCCCATGGCAACGGAAATATGTCATACATGCTTTTTCTGCCAGGATGGAATAAACTGGCTCAAGCTGTTGTGTCACAACTACTTTGATATCATCAACTGTGGCCCCATAGGTTGAAGGACAGATGGGATCGGGTTAACAACTTTCATCATTATGGTTGCGACAGTACAAGAGTTCCCCGAAGCAGTGTCCACTACCGCTTAGACCGGTACCAACCTCCCACCGAGAGCATCTGACTTAGATAAAATTCTTCCCATTGAGGATTCCTCCTCTATAAATGACAAATTGGACATAGAGGAAGATTCGCCTACCTTTGAAGAGGACGTCTCTACTAATGTAGATGAACTGGTACAGGTGAACCTCGGTAGCGAGGAAAACCTGATACCCACACTGATCAGTGCGGTTATGCCCCTTTAGGAGCAAAAAAAGTACATAGACATCCTAAAGTAGCACCATGTTGTATTCTCCTGAAGATATGATGAGATTCCGGGACAAGATCCTCATGTAGTCGTCCATCATCTCGATCTCCCAGGAATCCATCGTGGTTTCAAGCATCCTCCGAGGAAGATGCACCCTTCTCACGGTGCCATGGTTGAGGCCAAAGTTAATAAGATCATCAGACCTGATTTCATTAAGGAGGTCTAGTACCCCAAATGACTAGCCAAAATAATTCTAGTCTAGAAGAAGAACATACAAATATGAGTCTGCATCGACTTCCGAGATCCCAACTGTCACTGTCTGAAGGATGAGTTTCCCCTTCCTGTGATAGAACTCTTGATCGACACAACATCTAGGTTCCAAGACCACAACTTTATGGATGGGTACACTGGGTACAATCTGATCCGAATGGCCCCTGAGGATAAGGAGTCTACAACTTTCAGGGCACCACAAGGTACTTTCTCTTACCATGTCATGCCCTTCGTCTTAAAGAATTTAGGATCCATCTATCTGTGGGCCTTGAAACTCATATTCAAAATGATTTTCAGGACGTTGGTGGAATGTTATGTGGAAAATCTGGTGATCAAATACGTCAGCTTCAAGACCATCTCAAGGACCTTGAGAAAGTGTCCGGCTTCCTCTGTTCCCACCATCTAAAGTTGAATCCATTGATGTGTGCCTTTAGGGTCGCATCTGGAAAGTTCCCCGGCTTCGTTGTTAGATACATGGGCATTGAGATAGACCCAGAGAAGATCAAGGCCATTAGCTAGATGTTTCCTCCGAGCAAAATTTGGGAGAATCAAGGCCTCCAAGGCCACTTGGCCTACATACGCCGTTTCATTGCAAATCTGGCCGGCAGGTGTATGCCCTTTTCTTGGCTCATGAAGAAAGGCACCATCTACAAGTGGGATGAAGAATGTTAGACTACTTTTGAGGAAATAAAGAAGTATCTGCTCTAACCTCCATTCATAATGCCACCAGTTTCTGGAAATCCACTGGTCCTTCATGTGACCACCCTAGATAAATCTCTCGTCACCATTCTCACCAAGAAGAACAATGAGGGGACTAAAAACGGCCTTTACTAGCTCCGCTTCATGCTCCTTGATACGAATACTAGATAATCCTCTATTGAGAAGAGATGCCTCGTGCTAGTATTCACAGTACAAAAGTTATGACATTACCGGTAGCACTATGAGGTATATCTAGTGTCCTTAGTAGATCCAATAATGTACATCTTGAACTACCCCATGTTGACAGGCCATCTAGCTCGGTGGGCGGTAATCCTCCAACATTTCGACATCAGGTTTGTGCCTCCGAAGGCTCTCAAGGGACAAGCGTTGGAAAGAATCCATGCTGCCCATCCGGCTCCTGCTGAACAGTCCCTAGAACTCAATTTCCCTAATGAGGTGATCCTCTCGGTAGACCATTCCACCCTGTATTGGAAGATTTACTTCAATGGTGCTTCTCAGAGCCCCATCGGAAGAAGGATGAATGATCCAAGACTCAACAGGGTAGGCCTGGGTATCATCTTCATTACCCCATCACAAGCCATTCTTCCATACTCATTCCTTTTGTCAGAAGGCGTCAACAATAATAAGGCAGAGTATCAGGCTCTAATTACTGGCCTTGAGCTGGCCCTTGAGATCGATATTCCCCACTTGCATGAGAAAGGGGACTTCGAAAAAATCCTCAAGTAAATCAATGGTGACTATATCTTCAGAAATCCAGATCCCATACCATTGTCGGAGCACACTCTCCATCTAATGGACCAGTTCTTGTCTTGACCAGAATTCATTCATGTCCCTCGGTCACAAAACAGTCGAGCTGACGCCCTGGCCGGCCTGGTTGCATCGCTTGTAGAGCCCGAGAAGGATGATATGATTATCCACATGGCGCACTAGATAGTTATAGCTTCCATCGCTCCAGATGATGATGAAAACCCATGGGTAATCCACCTTTTCGTTGAAGCATCCACGTCAGGACCCCCACATCCCCTGGATGCAATGATCGAAGTGAATCCTGACTATAGAACCTATTTTATTGAGTACCTCCAAAATGGGAATCTCCCAGTAGATCGGTCCAAGCGCGAGTGAATCTGACACTGTGCATTACAGTTCACCCTCTAGGATGGCCCTCATTGTCAGAAAATCCTCTACAAGTGTAAATTTTATGGGGTTGTCCTCCGTTGCATTAGAGGAGTTAAGATTTCTCAGGTCAAGAAATTGGTTCATGCCGATTCCAACGAAGCACATCAAACCGGGCTGAAGCTATCTCACCAGATCCATAGATTGGGGTACTTTTAGCCCTCCATGAACCATGACTACATCAAGTTCTGTAAAAGGTGTCATGCATTTAAATTTCATGCTAACTTCATGCATCAGATGCTAGAGCCTCTCTACACTACCAAGTACTCTTGGCCATTTGTGGTATGGGGATTCGATGTCATGGGACTGTACCCACCGATGACAGCATGCCATTGGAGGTTCATCCTGACTGCTACAGATTTCTTCTCCAAGTGGGAAGAGGCAGTTCTTCTCAAGGAGGTCAAGGCCCATGTCATCATTGACTTTGTGAGCTCCAACATCATCTACCAATTTAGAGTCCCTCACGCCATCCTCACCAATAACGACATGAAATTCTTGGCAGCTGAGTTGAAGAAACTGTATGCTAAGTACAACATCTGTTCTAACCATACCTCTCACTATCATGTGCAAGAAAATGGAAAGATCGAGGCATTCAGAAAACCAACTCAATCATTCTGCAGAAAATGGTTGGTCAGAATAAGAAGAGTTGGCTGGACAAGCTCCCAAACGCCCTCTGGGCTTATTGGATGATGAATTGTAATTCCTCACAGGTGACTCCATATTCCCTAGTTTACGGAATATAGGTTATCCTACCCATTGAGATTCAATTGTCCTCATTGAGCACAACTGTATATGATCAGCAAGCACCAGATAAAGTAGATGAAATCTGGTTGGATGAGTTGGAAGCGCTAGATGAGAATAGGCTTAATGACTTGCACAATCTAGAAAGGCATCAGAACAAGATATCCAGGGCTTTCAACAAGAAATTCTGCCTCCGCTCATTTCTATAGGGAGACTTGGTATTTTCCCTCAGGACGTCAATGATACCCGGCAGGAAACAACCCAAGTTGGAGCCCAAATGGGAATGAACTTACGTTCTTCTCAAGGTTTACTCCAATGGAGCATACACCTTGGATACCATGGATGAAGAGCATATAAATCCTCCCAAAAATGCCAGGTTACTCATGAAATACTTTGATTAGTACCCCATATGGTTCTGCATGACCTTAAATGGTATGGTCCCACACAACCTTAAACTGTAGGGTCCAACATGACCTTAAACTATATGGTCCAACATGACCTTAAATTGTCTGGTCCTACATGACCTTAAACTGTGAAACGTCCTGCATGACATTAAACTGTATTTCATCCTGCAATACATTAAACTGAATCTCAAGAACTATGTATGGATTGATTCCCATCCTCAGGGAATACTTAGGATTTCTCGGATGCCACGTGCAGAGTCCAGCCCCACACTCTTCTCGTATGGATACCACTCTTCGGTGTAGATCCCTCATAGGATCCCATGTGAGGCGACCAATGATTTTTTGCCCCACTAGAAGTAATATTATGAATGTCACACCATGTGCCCCTCCTCATTCATTTGATCCTCCCATGTCCTCACCGTGTGATGTTAAACTACATGGCCCAGTTCAAAACTACATGTGGCCTGATTCCCATCCTCAAGGGATATGTAGGACCACCCTGACATTTTGTCTGTTGGCCCAACCCCAAGCACCAAGGTCTCTCCTTGAGTATTTTCTCACAAAAGTTACACTATGTGGATGTTGTGTCTTGAATCTAGTCAACAACCATCCGTTGTCATTTTTCCAACCTCCACATGTCCGTGACACGCCGTGTAATGGTTCATCCTACCCCGTTGTCTCTTCAAACTTCGGTCTACCTCAAGCAGAAGTGTCTCTTCAGATAATAGTCCCTTATGTGATGAGGAAAGACTTATCCCAATCCTTGTTCCCCACAACATGAATTGATTATGTGGGATTAGGATCTATGGTTAGGCAATACCTGTGTGAGTGGCCATATGACCATAGTTGTCCGGGACACCCAGTCTTAGGTCCGTTGGCCTTTTCGGCCCCTCGGCCTAAGTTCTCATTGAGGACTATGTGGTGTGGTATGGACTCACATCCTCATTCACATCGATCTATTTTCCCATACCACACATCCCCCCATGAGGCATCCCTCTATCATCATTGTCCCATGCATATGACGTTAAACTAGGCATTTACGGTCCGAGCTCTATGACCTTAAATTAAGATCACCAACGTGTAACTGCAAGTTTGTTGTGACCATCTTCCTACGACCCTGCATTAGGTCCCTCAACCTTTTCGGGCCCCAATCCAAAGTTCTCACTTAGGATTGTATGGTGTGGTATGAGATTATGTCCTCATTCACATTGAGTTACTCATCGTGTCGTACACATCCCTATTTGGGGTATCTTGCCCTTACTCCACATCCTTGTTGCAGGATGATAAACTTCACGACATCCTCTAGAACTACGTGTGGCTTGATTCCCATCCATATGGGATACTTAGGACCTCCCAAACATCTTTTATTCGGGTCCAGTCCCACTTCTTGGAAATATCCCCACCATTTCAGCCCCTTTGCATGCGTTCTTCAAAGAGAGAGGTATACGGTGTGGTATGGACTTATGTTGTCATTCGTTTCATGTTTACAAAAACCACACCACATGCCTCTATCTACTAATCTCCATTTACTACCTTTTCCAAACACTCATCTCTTTGGTAGTTCACAAATGTGCCTAGGAGTGCTCTCGTTCAGAACCTGGAGTGTCAGATTCTACCTGGACATGCTTTCACCTACTATTCTGTCTTTGTGTTCCCCATCATTTGGGATTCCATTGTCTTTCACACCTGAAGGGACCACCAAAAGGCATGGATTCTTGGACCATGGTACCTCCTACCATTATGGGCCAATGTCCTCACGTGTTTTGAACAAAAAATTGATACAAGTCTTGCTTTGAGAATACAGTCAGTGGTTGACACTAATTTTTTGTTCCCATTTCAGGTCACACGATATGGATGTTGTGTTTTGAACACTATCAATAGTTATACTCCATCGTCACACCAACACCATCATGCCTTGAATGTGGTAACATGATTCACCCCATTTTACATTCAATCATGTCCGAGTGGAATCTTGACACTCTTGGTACTGTCCCTCAGTGAACATTTTCACGTTGGGGGGATAAGGTCGCAGTAAGGCGTCATTCGGGGCTCCACACTGACTTACCCTTTTTCATATCTCCCATTTGCTGTAAAGTCTTCTTCTTCCCTTGTTTCCCACACTGAGTTTTACTCACGTGGTCTTAGGAATCGGATCATGGACTGTTCCCATTTTGGGAAATTCCACTTCTCCATGGTCCGAGCTCTAAGACTTTAAACTAATACATCTTCATATGACATCATTCCTAGAACTATGTCTAGCTTGATTCCCATTCTTATGGGGTATTTTGGAATGCTCGAACATCTCGTATATGGGTCCAGCTTAGGTGAGAGATAGTCTCTCATATTTTATAACCTCTACTAGCCCCTCGGCCCAAGGTTCCTTTCCCGGAATCACGCATGGTGTGATGTGGACCTCGTCCTCATTCACATTGGGTATGCTTTATCCTGACATGTGTGTTCCTCCTAATGTACAAACCATATTGGTCCCACATGACTTTAAACTATTGCATCTTTATTGCACGATGTTAAAATACATCACTGGTCCCATCACATGACCTCAAACTATAGTATTATCCTCCTGACTACTCAATGACAAAACGAAACAACATTGTGATGGCCTCACTAGAGGGGACATCATGTTGGGTATTGGTCTTTCACTATACCATTTATCAATTCCCACACCTGGCTTGATTCCTTTGGTGACACCAGGATCCCCAGGTCTTCAATTTATCACTTCAAAAAAGAAAACACATATACCCTAAAGGACAAACAAGATCTATCAAATGCCGCTTCTTTTGGTGTGAGGGCTAGACCCCACGACCTCATCACCCTTGACATTGGTATCTTACCATGCCATCCTTAGAACTATGTATGGATTGATTCTCATATTTACGAGATACGTAGTGACTCCCATGCATTCCTCCTTGGGCCCAACCTTAGGTCCATTAACCCTTATGGCCTCTCGACCCCAATCTTGGTCCAGGCAGTATGAGCTTTAAAATATGTGCACCGTCCTATTAATATGATTCAAAACTACATGACTGTCATCCTTATTGGTATGATGTAAAACTACAGATCATTCTAGGTCCTCACTAAAGAGGTCTTGTTCGGAAGTTAGTTTGATCCCCGATCAGAGTGATGCACCAATCTAATGTGTTTCCACCATGGTGGCGTAATTTTAAGTGTTGGATTCCAATCGAGCAACCCATCACTCCACCCTTCACATTTTGTGTGCCCTTTTTTTCAGACCCCTATCATCTTTCACATCTAAAGGAATCCCCTAATAGTATGGATGCTCGGAAAATGGCTCGCCTACTGTCCTGGGGTATCATTCTGGAAGACTATTGGAAGACATTTGGAGTCAGGTCCCATATTTCGAACATGGTCAACGGTCAGTCCTCAATTTTTCTCCCCATTTTAGGCTAACACAATATGGATATTGTGTCTTGAACATGGTCAAGAATTATTCTTTATTGTCATGCTATCCCTATAGTGTTCTGAATTTTGGGTATCGTGATTTACACTTTCCACTCCCCTATGTTTAGATCAATTTCAGATCCCTTGGAGATACCCCATTTGTGCA
The DNA here is from genome assembly GCA_963277665.1 of Viscum album. Lineage (NCBI taxonomy): Eukaryota > Viridiplantae > Streptophyta > Magnoliopsida > Santalales > Viscaceae > Viscum > Viscum album. Next base: position 231,126,632 of record OY728125.1, read on the forward strand.
CAAGAGCACACTTTAAGGACGACACGTCGATTATTTTTAGGTCCTCCTCCTCCAATCAAGGCTCTCCCATTTCTTCTCAAAAATCCGAATTGGTTTCTCAAAACCCAGATGCCCGAATCTTGGCCGGCACTCTTATGTTCAGACTGAATAACATGGCGATCATCCCTTATTTCTCTCATTGGGATTGACACATGTGAGATTAGGAATTGATCACTGGGAATTACACAAATATAAAATATGAATGTAAAACCAATAAAAATAATGGAACTCATGCATGCATCTTGCATAAAATAATCAATTCATGAAAGTACATTTGAGGGTTTGTAATCCTTAAAGCACTCGAGGGTCTATCTCTCCCATGGATGGGTTAACCCCATCAAAAGAATGTTGCAGCTCTACCACCCTATGGCTTGTGGAATCTAGGATTATTGTCACCTGCTCAGCTCCCGTGCATCCCTGACAGTGATGGGGCGCAATTCATTAGCTGTAGTCAGGGCCCGCTCTATGTCATCCTGGATGACAGTCATTTCATCGGAATATTTGTTTCTGCACTCTTCGACCTCTTCTAGCTGGGCCTTAAAACAAAATATTATCTCTAACTACATGTTCAGGGACACTGAGTGCTCATCCGCTCGGGCCTGATGTCGTTGAACCTTGTTTTTAGATTCTCAAAGCCTTTTGATGTTCACCGCTGTCCTCCGCTACAATCCCAAACTGAGGCCATGGTCTTACTCCTGAATCTTCTCCACCCTAAGATCTCAGACGAGCATGTGGAAATGCTAGGAATACAATCCCCCATCACATAGTTCACGCAGTCATGAGAAATGTTTGTCCATCTCGTCCAGCCATAGTGCTTCGGGGGGGGGGGTGTCATCGAGGAAGTGCTTGATCAACTTCCACAATTGGTGATGGACTATTTTTATATCCTCTTCATCAGTGGTCGTCTCATCCCAGTCGGCGTGGTTGGCAGTCTAATATGTGAGAAATGACCCTAGGAACTCATCAGTAGGGTCCACATTAGGTGTTTGAACGAGCATGGTAGGACCCGAGCTGTCTGATCGATCCTCATCGTCAGATCCCACATAAATAATCTTGGGCCGAGCCCCGCTGATGGTCCCACCAGTGATCAAGAGAACCACAATTCAGTCGGTTTGGATATCTGGCTCCAGGATCATTGACATTCCCCTTGGAAAGGCACCAACAAAATTCCCGACCAACCTAACTACATGAGTCTATGCCAGTCGAAGAACTATACAAAGAAAAAAGGGGCATGGACAATAGTGGACATGGTCAATGTGTGACATTCATGAATTTTGTAGAATAGACTTAAATATACCGAACTCCTTGTCTCATTATTGGGTTTATGTCATTGGTACCCTGAGGCATGGCCCCCCGTATATTATTGGAAGATCTGAAATCTTCGGAGTAGCCACCTTGGGTGTCCTGCCCCATTGGATGCAGCAATTGATACAACCATAAGTGTAGATCCTGAAGGCCCTTCATTAGCATCTGGTGAGGGGCGAGAACGAGTTATATGTTTGAGACCCTCCTGAATAGTTCAAGTGTCAGTAAGAAGTCCAGAATGACTTTGAAGAAAATCCTGAGGGAGGGGCTTGGGATTTTACCTCAATAGCCTCTGCAAATTCTTCAAGGTCCAAGACTTGATTAACAACTTCGCCCTCCTCTAATGGGCTCCATCTATTGGCCTCCTCCCCCTAGGAGGACTCATCTGATTCTTCTGGTAGAGGGAAGTACTCTCTCAGTTCAGAAGGTGATAACTGTTGAGGGATTGTTTGATCTAGCAACACCCTCACCCGATCTGTCATCGGACGCAGGGCACCCCAGGAGTGCACAACGTCCTAAAAATTGGTCAGGTATTACTCTGCCTCGGTGTGGGAAACTTGAAAGTAGGCCCTGATAGGGCCTATTCTTAGAAAATCCATCTTGAGGAGGTTCATGTGTTTCCACATCTCAAACGGGTTGAGGAATTTCCTATTGACTTCCCAGATGTCCCAGGCCTCTTGGAAGAAAACATTCTCTGGAATGTCGAGGTGGCGCAACCACTTCCCTGGAGGTTGAGTGGATATTCTATGGAATCCTATTAGTGGCCTTCCATCTGGATGACTCTATACTTCATGGACCACCAGCTCTGCTGTCATTGCTGGGTCCACTGCCGCTGCCTCCCCCTCAACTGATTCAGGCCCCACTTCCATGGCAGGCCCGCCACCACGGGATGTTTTTTCTATCTTCCAGCCCTGACCTTGGGATTTGAGAGACACACCATCACCAACCAAAATAGTTGGTTGCTTCAACATCTCCCTCGGGTAGGCTGCCTCCTAGCTTGGGCATACTCCTTCACCAACCTGAAGATGATAGTGTGTGGGGGAAACTTGTTCTGCATATTCCCGTCTTACCGTGTGAACATGATCCACATATAACTCATCACACATGGGTGTTCCTATTAGAACACCCCTAAATAGACCTATGGGGTCAGTCACTGGATACACCGGAATTTCCTGGTGAATCGGTGTGGGGTGTACGACTAACAGAGGGGCTCGCTATCCACTCCTGCCATCAGGACTCCACCTCAAAAGGCCAGGACACAGGACCAATGCTCTTTTGTCCCTCGGACATTGATAAAACACTATTTTCTTGAATATTTTATTGATAATAAATGATATAATTTCCTCACATTATGTAATATTTGTTCAATTATGGAATATTTGGGATTAGATCATTCGTTTTCAAATTTGATGAAAAATCCAGTTTTACCTTTTTAAAATTAACTGTAGTACTTCGGGCATAAATATTTTTCTCTAAACTATTTTAACATAAAATTTTTTATCTGTGTTCTGACTTAAGGAGATTCAAATTTTATCCAGGACATGGGAGCTGGATCATGCATATGAGTGGATTAAATGGGCCATGAAGACAAAGTTGGAATGAACTATCCAGATTGAACACCACTTCAAAATTTGGGCTGTATCATCTTCATACGGGCTTGGATGGAGCCCAAATTTTGATAAAAGCTCAGGGAAATGATTTTTCAAAAATAATCCTTATAGAAGGTTGGCCAAGTCATGCGTTTTGATGTTCAACTATGTGGTGCAACATGGAATAAAATATGTGGATGAGTTTTCATTTCACACTTAAAAAGTTATGTAACCCTAGCCCTCAAAAACTCTATTTAAAGGGGGTTTTCACTCTTTGGGAGTGCTAGTTGAGGCTTTTGGAAGGTGTGGACGAAAGTGTGTCTCTTGGGAACCCGTAAAAACTCTTGGAAGAAGTAAGGCTTTGTGCAATCCTCTCTTCTAAAAAGGCTCTCCTCTCCCACCTCCTCTTTGTATTTCTTTTCTTTCATGTTTGTATATTGAATTTTTCTTCAAATAATCTTCTTTGTTCTTCCCTTTTATTATTTTCCTATTCTTATTTTTTGTTTTGGAATCAACAGTGAAGACAAGATTGGGTTCTACCCTTTCAGTCCTTTGCTCATGCAAAACGTCTCCATGATGACCACACCGCCCAAGGAAGAGTAGTTTTTTTAGTGATCGATCCATCTTCTACCCTCTTATTTTAATTATTTTGAATCATTGAGCTACTTTAATTTAGTTAATATGATCCATAAATTGTGTTTTTAAATTATAAGAAACTAATCATGAAATTGAACAATTAACACAAAAACACGCGAGGTTGAGATTTTGTGTAAATTGTGAGAGCACGATCTTAATCAGTAATACAAGACCACACAAGATAAATTTGTAGAGTTAAAATATAATCACTAAATAAAATTCATCCTCATTTCCAGAATGTATATGTGTTATAATTAACCAATATCCGTAAGATAACCTTAGAACAACAATCAAAGCAGGGTGCTGCGATTGCGTGTTCCGAAGCTAGCCTAGGGTTTAAGTAATTTCATCTTTGTGGTTAAGTTAACTCTTGTAGGGTTCGAGGGTTAACAAATTTGGGGATCATAATTAAGTGGATATTGATTTAAATGATAATTATTAATAAGTAAATGAAGAGGTAGAGTTAGATATATTACTCTTTTTAAATATTTTGTAAAAAACATCTTTTTATTGTGTCATTTTAATCGAACATCATTTCAAAACTAAAAATAAAAAAAAATACAATATTCTTCCAAAAAACGTCTTCTAGATTTATAAATTATAACTAACCCCATAATTTCAATTAGTGTTTTTATTCTATTTCATTTTATTTTTATAATACCTCTAAAAAGTTGTTTTAATTCACTTCCTCCTTTGAGAGATGAAATTGGTCAGCCACTCTGCTGCACCTAAGTACCCCAAAATCACACTAATCATTTGAGGGCGCCCACGACAGTGCTCTTTCAGATTGGAGCTATTGCCAGGGAGGCAAGTAATTATTTCAACCAATTATAGGTATTTATTTTATTTTACATTTTATTCTCTTCCCCTCTTCTTTCTTCCTTCTTTACCCAATCTGATGTTTTTTTCTTCTTTTATTTTCTTCTACTTATTTTTGGACCATCAACTAAAAAATATTAATTTAATTTTATTATGGTCAAATTTATTTCTTTTAATTTTTATTTGATTTATGACATGAAATAATCCAGAAGATATCTTAGATCATGACCCTTATATTGAACGTAACCTTAGGGCTTGAATCAGACATTATCAGTCTACGGGAAGTTTCAACATTCAACCAGTTGGAGAATTACTCCAATATTAGAACATTGAAATTGGAAGAAATTCAAATTAAACCATAAAACAAGAACCAATGGATGAAAATAATGGAAATGGACTTAATAGAACCATTCAAGAATTGGCTGCACCTAATATTAATTATCAACCAAATTTCATTGCGTATCCAAATCTTGAATCAGACATTGAACTAAAATATGGATTAATTCACCTGCTTCCAAAATTTCACGAACTCTCAGGTGAGGATCCCAATGAACACCTTAAATAATTTAATGTGGTTTTCTCAACCTTAAAACCAATAAATTTATCTGAAGACCAAATCAAATTAAGAGCATTCCCATTCTCACATGATGGAGCTGTGAAAGACTGGATGTATTATTTACAACCCGAAGATGTAACTTGTTGGAACGATTTGAAATATATTTTCTTACAGAGATTTTTTCCAGCATCTAGGACCACTTCGATTTGTAAGGAGATCTCAGGGATCAAGAAAGCACAAGAGGAGTCAATGTATGAGTATTGGAAGCAATTAAAGAAGTTGTGTGCAAGCTACCCACATCACCAAATCAGTGATAAACTACTCATCCAATACTTCTATGAAGGTCTCACAACTATGGAGACAAGCATGGTAGATGCTGTGGTTGGAGGACCTTTGGTGGACAAGACACCAGTAGCTGGATGAGCGTTGATTGACAAAATGGCCCAAAACTCCCAACAATTTGGTGATCAATGTACACCACATGTCAGGGGAGTACATCAGGCAATTCCTTCTTCTCTTCAGATTCATTTGATTGATACCATGTTATAAGTATTGAAAACTATGGTGAGGCATATTGCTTTGGAACAAAATACATCCCTACCCCCACCTTCAAGCCCTTGTGGTATTTTCACTGAGAAAAGCCACCCACCTGACTGTTTCCCACAACTCCAAGAAATATAAGATAGTGCAGCAGTGTTCCCTAAGAGACCATATCAGCAACAACAACAACAACCATATCCCCAAAAAAAGATTGATCCAATATAAAACCAAGGGTGGAAGGATCAATCAGACATGAGGTATGGATCTGGACAACAACAAAGGACCTCATTTCAACAAAACTTCCACCACCCTCCACCTTACCAGCAGGTTTTCCAACAACCCCAAAAGATATTTGAATCTCAAGCATCAACAAGCCAACAACAAGGGAATCCCACACCAATGGTAGATTCTAATACTAATAATCTTTTGAAACACATTGTTATTAATCAACAGAATGAGATGAAGAGTCAAGGTTCGGAGATGAGGGAGTTGAAGACTCAAATGATCTAGATTTCCACCAACCTCCATGAACTGGTAAGTAAGAATTCTCGAAATCTACATCCCAAACTGCTCCAAATCCGAAAGGTAATGTCAGTGCCATCACATTGAGAAGTGGGAAGAAAACAAATGATACATCTGGACCTATTGTTCAACCTAGATTAACCTCAAATTTGGAGAAGCCCAATTCCACATCAACTGATGAGCAACCCAAGGAGAAAGATAAAGGTAAGAAAAAGATTAATGATGTTCCTCCTAAACCCATTCCTTTTCCAAACAGGGTTGTTCAAACCAAGAAGATGGCTGAAGAAGCAATGAAAAAGGAGGTTTTGGACACATTCAAGAGTGTGGAGATAAACATTTCTCTACTTGAAGCCATTAAGCAAATTCCAAGGTATGCAAAATTCTTAAAAGAACTTTGTACAAATTGAAGAGGGATCAAAGGAAATGAGAGGATCAATCTTGGAAGGAATGTGTCAGTACTCATTACAACAACTCTAGAAATGCCTATAAAGTGAAATGATCCCAGGACATTAACTATCCCCGCACCATAGGGGAGTTACACTTTTCTGATGCTCTTTGTGATTTGGGAGATTCCATAAATGTGATGCCTCACTCTGTATTCTGTTCTTCGCAGGTTGGTGAGCTGAAACCGATGAGAGTAGTGGTGCAATTGGTGAACAGAGCTACGACATATCCAGCATGAGTTCTTGGGGATGTACTTGTCTAGGTAAGATACATGATCTTTCGAGTAGATTTCTAGGTGCTTAACATGGAGGATGGTCAGTTAAGTTCTCATGCTCCCATTATCTTAGGTAGACCGTTCCTCAAAACTGCAAAAAATATCATAAATGTCAATAAGGGTACACTTTCCATGGAATTTGGTGATGAAGTTGTAATATTAAATGTAATGGATTCCATGAAGTACTCCTCAAAGGAACATTCTTCATTTTTTATCTCCTATTTTGAACCACCAAGTAAAAACACCATGGAATTGGATTGTCCTATGCTTGGGGAGATTATGAGTATTGGTTCTAGTTTGATGTCTAAGAGTACTTCCACACTAGTTTCTGAGGAACAAGACTCTCTAAGATTTGATTTTGAAATGGAATCATATTATTATTTTGATCATGTGAACTCTAATTTTGATAAGGCTGTTGAGTATGCTGATGGATTTGATGCTTTATTCTCTGATTTTGATGATGTATATTCTAATATTGATGCTCTTTGTGCACATATTTCTGTTCCTTCTATGAACGCATCCATACACCGCCCCCCTATAATGGAACTCAAGCCATTTCCACCAAATCTCAAATACAAATAATTGTTAAGTGGTGAGAAATTACATGTTATCATTGCTAACAATCTCCCTTTTGAACATGAAGAAAAAATTTTGAATCTTTTGAGGGAGAACATCAAGGAAATCAGGTGGACCTTGGCTGACATATCAGGTATCAGCCCCTCCATTTTCATTCATTGGATTATTTTGGAGGATGAGGCTAAAATAGTGAGGTGACCACAAAGGAGACTCAATCCAACCCTTCTGGAGGTTTTTAAAAAAGAGGATGAAAAATTGCTCGAGGCAGGTATAATCTATCCCATTTCAGATTCTCAACAGGTAAGTCCTATTCAGGTTGTGCTAATGAAAATTTAAGTTACTGTTGTTAAAAATGAGAAAGATGAGTTAGTTCCAATGAGGGTACAAAACAGTTGTCGTGTGTGTATTGATTATAGGAAACTAAATCATTCCACTCACAAAGACCATTTCCACCTCCCATTTATTGATCAGATTCTTGAGTGTCTAGCTGGGAAGACACACTATTGTTTCTTGGATGGATTTTCTAGATATTTTCAGGTTCCTATAGCTCCAGAGGATTAGGATAATACTAAATTAACCTATCCCTTGGGCACATTTTCCTACTAGAGGATGCCATTTGGACGTTGCAACGCCCCAGGTACCTTCTAGAGATGCATGGTGAGTATTTTTTCTAATTTTATTAAGACCTGCATGGAGGTATTTGTGGATGATTTTACAGTGTATGGATCCTCATTTGATGAATGTCTAAATAGTTTGGGAAAGGTATTGAATCGCCCTATTGAAAAGAATCTGTTCCTGAACTTTGAAAAGTGTCATTTCATGGTAGAGCATGGAATTGTCTTAGGGCATGTTGTGTCAAAACATGGGATAGAGGTTGATAGATCTAAGATAGATATTATTTCATCCTTATCATATCCTTCATGTGTGCGTGATGTTAGATCTTTCCCAGGGAAAGCAGGATTTTATTGACGCTTCATCAAAGATTTTAGTAAGATTGCTCTTCCTATGTAATTATTACTTCAAAAGGATTCTGATTTTGTGTTTGATGATTCTTGCAGGACTTCCTTTGATGAGCTAAAGAAGTGCCTGACCACTCGACCTATCATACAACCCCCACAGTGGGAGATTCCATTTGAGCTTATGTGTGATGCCTCCAACTTCACAGATGGAGCAGTCTTTTCTTAGAGGGTGGCGGGACGTTCACATGTGATTGCCTATGCATCGAGGACACTGGATTCAACCCAATCAAACTACACAACCATGAAAAAGGAGTTTCTTCTTGTCATATTTGTTTAGATAAATTCCGTTCATATTTATTGGGCTCTAAAGTAGATGATTTTTCTGACCATGCAGCTCTGAGGTACCTCTTAAAGAATCCAGATGCAAAGCCCAGGCTGATCCGATGGATGCTCCTTCTTCAAGAATTTAATATTGAGATAAAGGACAAAAAGGGGTCAGAAACATTGGTGGTGGACCACGTGAGTTGGCTTACTCACACACTAGAGGATGACACCTTGGACTAGGTACCACTTCAGGACACTTTCCCTGATGAGCATCTTTATTCCATCTCAGGTACGCATCCATGGTATGAAAATTTATTTAACTACCCTTTTGCCTCTAAAATATCTGCAAATTTAAAGGAACATCAAGTCTAACAATTAAAAAGTGCGTCTTGATATTATTATTGGTATAATCCATACCTCTTGAGCATGTGTAGTGATCAAGTTATTAGGAGGCGTGTGCCTGATCCTGAGTTGGAGTCTATTTTACATTGTTTTCATACACTTGCCTGTGGTGGACACTTTGGACCCCAACGAATAGCTAGGAATGTTTTGGACTCCGGATTATATTGGCCTAGCTTGTTCCATGATGCCCATGTGTTTTGTAAGTCATGCTCTTGTTGCCAATATACTAGGAACATTTCTAGGACACATGATATGCCCCAACAACCCATACTATTCTGTGAGATTTTTTATGTATGGGTCATCGATTTTATAGGTCCTTTTCCTAGTTTATTTGGATTTTTATATATTTTGGTTATTGTTGATTATGTGAGTAAATGGGTGGAGGCTAAGGCCATCAGGACTGATGACTCTCATGTTGTTGTGGACTTTGTCAAAGCACAGTTTTTTTGAAGGTTTGGAGTACCGAAGGCTATCATCAGTGAACAAGGGACACACTTTTGCAATCATAATTTTTCTTCCCTTCTTCAGAAGTATGGGGTGACACACAAAACATCAACACCATACCACCCTCAAACAAATGGCCAGGCTGAGGTTTCAAATAAGGAATTGAAACAAATTTTGGATAAAATCGTGCAGCCAAATTGGAAAGATTGGATTAGGCACTTGGATGATGCATTGTGGGCTTATAGGATATCATACAAGACACCCATTTGTATGTCCCCATTTTAGAATGTTTTTGGGAAAGCATGTCATCTCCCTATGGAAGTTGAGCATCAGGCTTATTGGGCTATTAATAAATGCAACATTAATTTGGCCCAAGCTGGAATCCAAAGGAAGCTGCAAATTCAAGAGAGTGAAGAGATCTGATTGTCTTCATATGATAACTCAAGGCTCTACAAGGAAAGATCAAAAGCAGCTCATGAAAAAATGATCCAACAAAGGGAGTTTCATGTTGGAGAGAATGTCCTTCTCTATAGTTCATGACTAAAGCTGATGCCTGGTAAGTTGAGATCCAGATCGTTAGGTCCTTATGTTGTGACTAATGTTTTTCCTTATGGTGCAGTGGAGATCACACAAGAGGACATAGGAAGGAGCTTTATAGTCAATGGGAAATGTTTGAAGAGATACATTCATGGACTTCCAACTAATACAGAGGATTTTATAACACTGCAGGACCCCATCATCACCTGAGCACATCAGGCTGTTCCTATCCCTTTAACTTTTTTATTATTTGTCCTATTTAAAATTATAAATTTCATGTGAATATATCATCTCATGGATACACATTGACTAAAATGAAATATTTTATGTTTGGTGGAGGGAACCTTTTAGTTTAGTAATTTCATTTGTATTCTTGTTAAAAAAAACAAAACAAAAAAATGCATGGTTTTCAAATTATGTTTGTTTATTTTTCAATTTTCTGTGTGTTTTTGAAACTTTTGAGCTGAAATGATTCTCAACATCCATTTTGAAATCCATATCAATAATTAAAACAATTTATCCCTTGAAATTAAGCTTAAATGAATGCTGAAATGACTTTGATTCAAGTTCAAATATTTAATAATTTCACGAAAATTTCACTAAATTTTTAATCCCATATCACATCACACTGTGTTTATATTTGAAATCACATTCCTGTGAGGCTTCTAAACCATTATTTTCATATTCTTTACATTAACCTCACTTCTTGAGAGAACCAAACCATGCTTGATTTAACCAAAATTTGATTTATTCCTATCAAAACATGAGGGTTTGAGGTATTTATGTTCAAATGATTGAGGCATTTTTTGGTATTAAACCCCTATTTCAGAGAATACTTTTTATGGCATACCATGAACATTTAATACTTTTATCCCTTAGAATACATGCAAAACTTGTTAGGTTTTCAAAATTACAAGCCAATTTTTCCTATATAACCAACTCTTGAAGTGAAATTACATAATCTAGTTGAGCTTAAGTGTGGGGGAAGCTGTCTTGTGTTGTGCTACCAGATTCTGTGACACTTTGGGTGGAAAATTAAAATTTGAAGAGATTTGTTTTCTACTGAAGAAAAACATTATATTGAAATTTTTACCTTTCTGGAACTTTCATGATAAAAGAAGTTGTTCATGTAGCTTCTAATAGAGGTGGAAAGTTGTGCCAATCTGGTCCTTTTAAGAAAATCATGTTTGAGAAGATTGACATTTTTACTGTGGAAATGATGAATGGTGTGAAAATTCCTTTATTTTTCCTGATGATGGAGATGAATTGATACTATGGGGATTGAGGAGAAGAAAATATTCAAGTGAAATTTAGATTAATTTAATTTTTCTTCAAAAAGAGTCAAGCCCCCCTCATTCAGCCTCAAAGTTTTTCACATCTAAATCCTACCAACTGAAAGCCACAGAACAACCCTGAAAAGTACTCATGATAAAAATATGTCCTTGACTCACATCGGGTAGTGATGTAGGAATTTATCAAGCCTATAGTGACCCTTGTATGAGTTTGGATAAGAAAGACATTGCAAAAAATCAACATTTTTGTGATAAGAGAAAATTCAAGTGAGGTAAGTGTTTTGTGCATGGGAGGATAAATAAAGTGGAAATATATTGAATGATATAAATGAAGAACTTTAAATAATGTGTTTTTATGAGGCGTGATATCTTTTTTTTCTTGGTGTGTAATTGTTTGATCTCAAGGATATGTGCTTTAAAGTTGGTTTTGATTTGATATTGATGATTACTTGATATTAGGTTTTGTCTGGGGTGAAAAAGGGTAAGTGTGGGGGTGTTGATAAAACAATATTTTGTTGAATATTTTATTGATAATAAATGATATAATTTCCTCACATTATGCTGGATTTGTTCAATTATGGAATATTTGGGATTAGATCATTCATTTACAAATTTGATGAAAAATCCAGTTTTACCCTTTTAAAATTAACTGTATTACTTCAACAATAAATATTTTTCAGTAAACTATTTTGAATTAACATTTGTCAACTGTGTTCCTGACATAATGGGATACAAATTTTATTTAGGACTTGGGAGTTGGATTGTGCATATGAGTGGATTAAATGGGCCATGAAGACAAAGTTGGACTGAACTATCTAGATTGGACATCACTTTACCACTTGTGCCGTATCTTCTTCATACGAGCTTGGATTGAGCCCAAATTTAGAGAAAAGATCTAGGACATGATTTGGAAAAAATAATCTGTGTAGAAGGCTGGCCAATTCAATCGTTTTGGAGTTAAACTATGCGGTGAAACATGGAATAAAATATTTGGACGAGTTTTCATTTCACACATAAAAATTTATGTAACCCTAGCCCTCAAAAAATCTATTTAAAGGGGGTTTTCACTTTTTGGAAGGGCTGATCGAGGATATAGGAAGGTGTGACCAAAAGGTTGTCTCTTGATAGCCCCTCAAAACTCTTGGAAGAAGTAAGGATTTTTGCAATCCTCTCTTCCAAAAAGGCTCTCCTCTCCCACCTCCTCTTTGTATTTCGTTTCTTTCATTTCTGTATCTTGAATTTTTCTTCAAATAATCTTCTGTGTTCTTCCCTTTTCTTATTCTCTTAATCTTCTTAATTGGTTTGGAATCAAGTGTGGAGACGATATTGGGTTCTACCCTTTCAATCCTTTGCTCATGAAAAACGTCTCCATGATGACCACACCACCCATGGAAGAGTAATTTTTTTAGTGATCGATCCATCTTCTCCCCTCTTCATTTTATTATTTTGAATCATTGAGATAATTTAATTAACATAATATGATCCATGAATTTAATTTTTAAATTATAAGAAAATAATCAATCAATTGAACAATTAACACAAAAACACGTGAGGTCGAGATTTTGTGTAAATTGTGAGAGCGTGATCTTAATCGGTAATAGAAGACCACATGGGATAAATATGTAGAGTTCAAATATAATCCCGAAAAACAATTCATCCTCATTTCCAGAATGGATATGTGCTAAAATTAACCACTAACCATAAGCTAACCTTAGAACAAAAATCAAAGCAGGGTGTGATGATTGTGTGTTCTGAAGCTCACCTAGGGTTTAAGTAATTCCATCTTTGTGGTTAAGTTAACTCTTGTAGGGTTCGAGGGTTAACAAATTAGGGTGTCATAATTAAGAGGACATTGATTTAAATGATGATGATTAATAAGGTAATGTAGAGTTAGAGTTATATCGATTACTCCTTTTAAATATTTTCTAGAAAAACATCTTTTTATTGTGTCATTTTAATCGAACTTCATTTCAAAACAAAAAACAAAAAAATTACAATATTATTCCAGGAAACTTCTTCTAGATTTATAAACTATAACCAACCTCATACTTTAAAGTAGTGTTTTTATTCTCTTTCATTTTATTTTTAGAATACCTCTAAAAAGTTGTTTTAATTTACTTCCTCCTTTGAGAGATGACCTTGGTCAGCCACTCTGCTGCACCTAAGTACCCCAAAATCACACTAATCATTTTTAGGGTGCCCAAGACAATGCTATTTCATCCATCATCTTTGAATACACCCATTGGAAATGGGAATGGATGAAAGTTGAACTCCTCCACCTTCCACACCTGGTTCAACACCTCTTGCACAGTCAACTTCACCGGAAAGCTCCCCACGGAATTCAAGATTGATGGGTGGATGTTCGATCCTGGGGGGGGAGATGGGGTTTGGATATTCATAGACCCCACTGACGTGAGCCACTATCCACCCATAAAGTAGGTGGAATGATCTGAATATCCTCTATGGCCTCTTCCCCTCACTGATATGCCACAAAATCTTGTATAGCTTGGAGAGCATCGGGATTCCGAGGTTTACTCACCCTCCTGTCACCAACTCCATAATAAATGTGCATGGTCGCATGCTCATGTTCGTATCCCTCACTAGCAGGATCCAACTACAGATGAGAGCCACGATGAATATTTCCAGCCTAACAATCGGTTTCTTCTTGATACTGATGTTTAACCCCCATGTCTTCCATTGGCTGTCCTCCAGGAGCCGCCAGTAGGAGTGCTCCTTGTCCCGTTGAGCCCCCTTTGGGCAAGTTCGAAGCCTAATCGGGAAGTGCCTCTCTTCCTGGAAATTTAGAAACTGCTTAAACCATTGCCTAAAGTGGACATCCCTCATTGCTTCCTTGTCCTCTCCAAGAACCAGCTTCATCAACGCCATCACCAGGGGTGGAATCTGCTCCATATTCTCCCATGCACCCATAATGGGGAGGAATTCATCATAGATCGCCCCCAGTATTAGGACCCCCAAGATTTTATGCACATCCCATAAATTGATGCCAACCTCCTCATAGTATAAGTGGAATGTATTGGTCCCTAATGACCATATGCTCAACAAATCTAGCATCAGCTGTTTCAGTTGATATATGTAGAACTGGGAGGCCCAAGCCGCCGCATATAGGCCCATTATCCTCAACTCAAGCCCAAACTCTTCAAATGAGGCACCTAACCAGTAGCCCCAAGCCTGCTCATATGTGAAATTGCCACCCTGGCGCAGGTCCCACTCATCGGACCACCCCTTTCCCAGGTTCCACAGGGCTGCATTCAAGATAGTGTGGTACATAGGGTGGGGGGGAGTTCTCAGGCTGTATACCCTTTCCATAAATGTTCTTCTTGTGATTGTATAGGCAGTCAGCATCAATAGGCGTGAAGTCCTCCCGAGCATGGTCATCAGCCACCATGAACCACTGGCACTGACATGGCGTGCTTCAGAACCGATAAGTTGGATTGTCCCTACTGGCTTTAGGGATAAAAATGTCATCCTTCAGCCCAAGACCATACAAATTCAGCCTCTTAAAAAGTGGGTAGTTCCTTTGGCTTGCCGACAGTAGCTCCACCAACGACTCATGGTCAGAGTGGCTCCATACCAACTCCCCTAAATCCAATTTTTTCACAATATTCTACCGTTGGGAAACATGTGCAAGGACCCCCCAGGAATATTCTTGATGATCTATTCAACCTTGGAGTTTATATTTATTTTTGGTCTTAGATCGCGAAGCTCGTTCACAAAGACAATTCACGGAGATCGGTCACATGGGCTGTTCATGAAGCCCTGCCCTGGCCTTTAAACACCAGTTGTAAAGTTCTCCAACATGAAGTCAAAGACTCTCTATGCACCGTGAAGTAGAAGGCTTGATTCATGGAGATAAATCATGTAGTACGCGGGGCTTCATGAATTGAGAGCACTAAAATCCAAAATTGCAAAGAAGAGAAAGAAAAAAAGATAGGTCACCCATATTTATAGGTGTGGACCTTGGGTGCTTCATAGTGCACCCAGTCGCCGCGTGCTTCATGGCGCACTTATCCCCACACCACCGTTCCTCTTCACAGGTCCTCTTCGTGCGGTGTATTCACATTGGACATCAAATTTTGGTGATTGACCCTCATTTTTCATCCCTCATCTACTCCTCGACTCCAATTATAAGGGGGGAATTTGTTGGCGTCAAAATCTTGGAAAAAGAAGAAAAAACAAAAACCATTAAGGAATGCCTCACGAAGCCTAAGGGCGGAGCCCCAGAGCCCCACGGCTAGCTCCCAGGTCTCCCTTCACGGAACAACCATAGAGTAAGGAGGTGGGATGCACCATGAACTGATTTGACGTTCACAACCAATGACAGAGCAAGGAGGTGGGGTGATCCATGAATCCCTTTGACATTCACGAACCTACCATGGAGCAAGATTTTTCTTCATGCCGGGTGGGCCCTACTTCACGGCGCCTCTTGTTTATAAATACTGGGCTTCCCTTGAGACCAACAAATAGATCCTTCGACCTTTCGTCTTCTGGGCTCCCAAATCGTGAAGAAATCTCTGATCTATGAACCATGGGCTCTTCAAGCTAATTATGCATCATGAAGTACCTTCCCTTTTCATGAATTTCACCCCTCTACAAAGGGGTATACCCTTCGTAGAGCCCACGGGCCTCCGCGAATGAAGGGGATCCCCAAGGGGACTCAGGTCATAGCGGAGTGTTTATGCTTCGCGAAGCACCCTTCATGCACATGTGACCCATGTGCTAAGCTAGGTTCACTGTGCTTCAAGAAGCACATAGCTTCACAATTATATGCTTCTCAAGGCACCCTTGCTTCATGAGGTATTTCTCCATGAATCCCTTTCCACTTCATGAAGCACCTTCCATACGCACCTATTCCCTATGCCAAGGCTAGTCCACTCCACTTCGCAAAGCATACCCCTTCGCGAATACCCTCCATTTCATGGAGCACCAGAGCTTCACAAGTCTTCTACCTATGAACCCATTTTCTTTGCAATTCCTTTTCCCGTGATACCCTCCAGGTCTACACAAAGTGATTTCAAAGTCCCTTGGACATTTTTTCCCGTTGCGTTGCTTCGCCTCATGCTTCTTCGCATAGGCAGGCTAACAGATATTACTTCTTCTCATAGCCACACTAAGTTTCACCCCTAAATGGATCACTCCATAACACCCCAATGCCATGGAATTTCCAATGAATTACCTACCCCATGGGGGAAAATGTATCAGTTGTGTAAGTCCTAAGGTGTGTGGAGTGAACCCACCTCATCCAAGGCACAGGACGTTAAACTGCCAAGCACCATCATCTTCGGCACTTGACGTTAAAATATGACCTCACCCCGATATCATTCTATGGGGAAAGGGAAACCATCTTGGTGTAATCCCCATAGATTTTCTTGCAGGTGGTAGAACCCCTGATCCTCTCTTTTTCTGTACCAAAGACTTAGAAGATAGATGGGGACAAGGATTTTGTTATCCCTTCCCTCTCCCTCTAGGCTATGTCACCATCTAGGCCTCCATCCTGGAGTAAGTCCCAATCTCTATCTCATTGGGCTTTGAACCATGTGTAAGCCCTTATTTCCACTTTGGACAGCTAACCATGTGTAAACCCCATTCCACTTCCCACGGAGGCACCATTTGCGATGTGATCACCAGGTGTTCGATACTTCTTGTTTCTCACACTGATCATGAATCACGTGGGATTAGAGTAAGCATCGACCATGAAATCCTATCTGGGTAGCACAGAGTGTAAGCCCCACACAACCACTTTTAACTAGGTGGAATTGGATCCTGTCCAAGGAAAGGTACGTAGGAAGCCTCCCTGAGGTTCAAGACAAACAACCATTGGTCCCGACCATCTTTTCATCGGCGCACCAAGACCCATTTTCAAACTATGTGGACTTTGATCCTTGCCAAGGAAAGGTACATTGGTAGCCTCCTTTAGGATCAATCCCAACAACCATTGCTCCTAACCACCTTCATGTCAGTTCACCCTCATCCCGTAGGACGTTAAACTGCATCCCCCTTTTTGTCCAACATGATGTTAAATTGTGCATGATCGAACTACGTGGTCTTCGATCCATGTCTCCCAGACATGGTACAAAGGAAGCCTCCATGAGGCCCAAACCCATCTAATGGTAATACATTGTCAACCCCATCCAGTGGTAACCCATTGTGACCCCATCTAGTGGTAATCGTTTGTGACCCCATCCAGTGGAAAGCCGTTGTCAACCCCATCCAGCGGTAAGCCATTATGACCCCATCCAGCGGTAAGCCATTGTGACCCCATCTAGCAGTATCCAAATTTCAACCCCATCAAGAGGTAAGCCATTGTCAACCCCATCCAGTGGTAAGCCTTTGTGACCCCATCAAGTGGTATTTCATTATGTCTCATTCAGTGGTAAGCCATTGTCAACCCTAAGCGACCGTAAGCTGTTGAAGCCCCACAATCTACGGTAAGGCATTGAAGTCCCCAATAGAAGGTAAGTCGCCATTATATTAATTACATGGACTTTGATCCTTTCCAAGGAAAGATACGTAGGTAGCCTCCCTGAGGTTCAAGCCCAACACCCTGTCATTCCGACCATCTTCACGTCCGTGCACCAAACACTACTGAACTACATAGACTTTGATTATCTGCCACAGGGATACATAGGAGGACTCTTTGTGGCTCAATCCCAACATCACCATCTCCCTCGAGTTGACTCTATTTCATTCCCCCTCCACTTCACTTAACCATCCATCATCCATCCTAATTCTTACCTGGGCCACCACATCCTAGTGGGATCATGCCAATTTGCCTCTCCACCGCTCCTAGAGGTAGCCCAGTAACTAACCACATGTTACCCTAACATCATTATTCCCTATAGAGGATGCACCCATATGATCCACTCTATTAAGTGTTCTGATAAGTATGATATATCACCGCTAGAAGTTAAACTTGCGGCATATCCTATGTTAAACATGGGAAGTAGAGGAAAACCTCAAAGGCATTCCTATGGAATATAATCGCCCACATTCGACATGGGATGCCTCAGGCTTCTTCACCCTTGAGAAGACTGATAATAAGGGGAAGAAACCTAGACACTTCAGTGTTCCCATGTCTAGACACACCAGTGATTTCCAACATGACTACTCCCCCGACCGAAGGTTGATGCCCTAGCAGGACCCCTTGGAATGTCCCGACATAAGAAGTGTAATTAACCAGTTTCCATGAAGATATGGTACAAGGAATACTTTTACAAACAACATATTAAGTTTATAAGGGAGACCTGGACTAGGTAATGAGTTATGAGGAGGAATCCACAAAAGGAAGAACCAACATCCCATCATCCTGTTTCGATCTTGGAGAAAACTTACCCGAACAAGTGACGAATTCCACACACCATTGGAAAGTGGGAATGCGGGGCAACAAAAAAGTTGTGCGTCCTCGACATATAGATGTGCATGCCCCGGAGAAATAATCAGAAACAACTAACATGGCATCGAAGTCGACCCTGAGAATACAAAAGATATCCTTTGCATGTCAACACCTTGAAACCTCACTGAGTTGAGAGGACTCCCTGAACACCTAGCTAACATTCAGCGCTTTATATCTAACCTTGTAGGGAAATGCCATCCCTTTACTAGGCTAATGAAAAAAGTGGTATGATATCAAAGGATTGATGATAGTCAAGAAGCATTTGAAAATATCAAGAAATATACCTTGAGTCAACTAGTCCAAATGCTTACTATTGAAGAAAGACCACAAATTATATATATAACTTCCCTAAAGCAATCCATATGTGCCTTTCTCACATAGAATAAAGTCGTCGGTAGAGAAAATAGTATCTATTGCCTCATTTGAACAATGATTCAGCCTAAGAATTGATATTCAAATATTGAGAAGAGCTATACGGCCTTAATATTTTTGGTTTAGAAGATAAGTCACTATCGACAACACCCAAGGTCCACTTGGCATCTCGTATCAGCCCACTCAAGTATATTCTCAACCGTCCAATGTTGATTGGACATCTGTCATGGAAGGTGGTCATCCTAAAATAGTTTATATAAAGTTCATACCCCAAAAGGTTTTCAATGGTCTGGTGTTAGAAGACATCTGGGAAGAACACCCTTCAATATAAGTGACTCTATTTGATGTCAAATTATCCACTTAATAGGTGTTCTCTATTAAAGCGGATCCCTGGATATGGGAAATGCACTTCGAAGGTGCATCTAGAAGCCCGAAAAAAAAATAATCAATGACCCCAGACTCAATAATGTGGGGTTGGGATTCATACTTTTATCCTCGAAAAAGGAAAGCCTACCTTATTTCTTCCTACTGTCAAAGGGGTGCACAAACAATGTACCATAATTCGAGGCCCTTATCGTAGGCTTGGAACTAGCACTCCATGTGTAAGACGAACACTTGAAGATAAAAGGTGATTCCGAACTTTTCATCAAGAAATTGAATGGTAACTATGTTATAAAGAAAGATGATCTAATTCCATTGATGAACCATGTCACTTAACTAATAGAGGAAATCTCGTCAGAGACAATATTTACTTATGTCCCCCTATTGCAAAATGTGTAAGTTGATGTGTTGGAAAATGCATCCATAGCTCTAGCTGACCTGGATTAGAATGAAACTGTTATTAGTTTTTCCAATTTCCATATGGTTTTAAATTATATGTAGTCCATGACAGATGAAATCAATGAAATCAATTCCATCTCTGAGCCACACGGTCATACCGTTGGCTAGATATCCCCCATTATAGACTATCTTTAAAAGGAATAAATCCTTCCAAATAGGGTTTGAAGAGAACAGATCTAAAGTGGAGAAGTCAATTTCATGTTTTATGAAGGTATATACCAACAAATGGTTCTATATAAGTGAGTCCATGATGGATTCCTTCTCAGGTGCATTGATATAGAAGAGACTAGGACCATCATGAAATATTTACATGCCAGAACATACGAGGCACATCAATCAACATCCAAAATCCCTCATCAAATTCAAAGTCTTAGATACTATTGGCACAACATGATATAGGATTGTGTTGATTTCACTAAAAAAATGTCATTACTTCCAATTCCATTCCAATTTCACCCATCAACCCCAAAAGTTCCTCCACACAGATAAGTACTTCTAGCCATTCCTCATACAGGGAATGGACATTGTGGGACCATATCCCCCAGCCACGGCCAAACAATTTAAGTTTATTCTCAAATAAAACAGCTTCTTTTCCAAATCGGAAGGGGATGTACCCCTTAAATAAGTAGGAGAAAGAAAAATAATTTTCATCTTTTTGGAATCCAATATCATCACCAGGTTTTGTGTCTCTCACACAACACTAATGGACAAAGACACCAATTTATGTTTTGTTGAATTGTAAAAACTCTACCATGAGTATGGCATAAAATCCAACCATTCATCGCACTACCATACAACAATGAATATATAGATTGTGGATTTCAACAAGACCCTATCCAACATTATCCAAAAGATGGTATAAAAGAATAAAATATTGTGCCCAAAAATGCTTCTCCAAGTTCATGGGCTAACTAGACCACAACCCACAACACCACTCAAGAAAACATGTACTCGTTAGTATATGGGATAGAGGTGGTTCTGCCCATTTAAATTCAACAACCATCACTATGTGTAAATGTCTGTGATCATCTATATGCAAATGAGAAATCCAAAAAATGGTTTCATGAGCTAGAGTAGTTGGATACGAAAGTATTTCACACTTTGAACCATTAGGAAGTCTACAAAAATCAGATTGCATGAGCCTTAAATTAGATGGTTCTCCTCTGATCTTTACTCATAGGAGAAATGGTTTTAGTCCTCAGAACCCTAATGATACTCGAGAAGAAGACTCCAAATTTGGATCCAAAATGGGAAGGACCATATGTTATACACAAAGTGTACTCCAATGGAGCATATTTCCAAATTTCAGTGGATGGATATCCCACCATAGCTCCCGTTAATACATGGTTCCTGAATAAATATATCATTTAGGTAAATGAACTACAAGACATCCTTTCCACATGATGTTAACATATACAAAATACATCATGATCGCATGACAATAAATGGCATAATGAAGTCACCCATGTTGCATGGAGTTAAACTACATAGTGTTCCTATCTTAGCTGCAACACATTAAACTGCATAAAGACATATTTATAGGAATTATATTATGTTAAAATACTTATCATCTTTATCCTTACATGAAGTTGTCAAACTACATGGAGATAATTTTTTTCTGGTAAAATGACTTATTGCACACAAATTATATATATGCGAGGTAAATGTAAAAATACCCCAACTTTCTATATTCAGGTTAGACTGGCACAGAGAGTGTATCTTATAACTACATATGGATTTATTCAGATTCATCAATGGGATACATAGTGATTCCTGGATTCTACATAATGGTCTATCCACCTATCAAAATCAATAATTCCCCTCTCCTACCATACATGTCAGACTTGTTTAGAGAAATTCATGAGTCCTAGCCGCATGATGTTAAACTGTATGGCCCCAAAAATATTCTCATCTAAAAGGATATTACCTCTTATATCAATCAACTAACATGTCATGCTATAAAAATACATATATCTTGATTCCTACCCTCGTCGGATATGTAGTGATACCTGGATTCTTCAACCTGGTCCAACCGCCATCAAGAAAAATGGCCCCCCTTCCTGTGCACAAGTGAGACTGGTACACGGATCATATTGTCTTAGAACTACATAAATCTTGATTTTCATCTTCTGATGGGATACATAGAGATGACTCGATCCTATATCTTGGTCCCTCCACCACCTAGAAACAAAATCCCTCTATTATAATCTCATCTTCTTCTCCACTACAAGAGGATACCCTAGTTATTTCTTGTTTCTCACACCGAGAATAGATCACATGAGCTTAGGAATGGTGGAAAAGGTTTCTCCTTAGATGAAATGTGGATACACGTATGCTATAGGACCATCATAAAATGGTTAAAAGTTCCTATCACTATGTATGAGCTAGAAATATACATGGAGGAAGCTTTAGAACTATGCATGGATTGATTTATGCCCCTGTGGGATACGTAGTGACGCCTGGATCTTCCATATTGGTCTATCCTCCATTGGAAAAAGAAAAATATAAAATTCCCCCTCAATTCATGGGTCTAACTAGCATAGGTAAATTCTATATCTATGTGTCGCTTGATTCCTGCTCCAATAGGATATGTATTCATGCACAGACTCTTCATCCTGGTCTTGCCACCACCCAAAAAAATCATCATTTCCATGTGAAAACGTATGACTTATGCAGGGAGTTTCTTCATAGTAGCCACATATGGTTTCATTATGTCACCTATAGGACACATAAGCAGCACCTAGATCTTCAAACATAGGTCTGGCAATAGAAACATATTGAATGAAAATTCCCTTTCCTTCTTCATGACACCCTATATGGAAGAGTAATCCCTTTCCAACCCATGTTTCTCATGTTGAGTACTCATCACATGGGCCTAGGAGTCTCGATAGTGGATTCCTCATAGGTATACCAACTCACTACTAGACAAAGTCCTTAACACAAGATTTAAAACAACAAGGTACCAAAAGATCTATGTGTGGGTTGATTCCTGCTCTCGTTGGATATGTAGTGATACCTGCATTCTTAATCCTGATCTAGCAGGCACCTAAAAAACAAAAACAATCCATCTTCCTGGCATATGGATCAGTCATATGAAGGGAATTTCCTTCAAGAACTCCACATGGCTTGATTCCCATCTACTGATGGGATACATATAGATTCCTCGATCCTATATCTTGGTCTAGCAACCATTTGGTAACAAAATTCCTATATTGTACTCTCAACTGCCTATGCATTATGAGAGGATACCCTAGCTGTTTCTTGTTTCTCACACTGAGCATAGCTAATGTGAGCTTAGTAATGGTGGTAAAGGTTTCCCCCAAACGAATAGAGGATACAGGTATTCTATAAGCCCCTAAAAATGGTTAAAAGTACCCCTCCCTCTGTAAGAGTTAGACTTATATAAGGAGGTATCTCTAGAACTACTTGGGGCTTGATTCCTGCCCCAATGGGGTATGTAGTGATTCTCGGATCTTCCATCTCGGTCTAGTTTCCATCGAACTATGAAAAAAGTAAAATCCCCCCTCTATGAATGGTTCCGACCAACATATGGAGCTTCTAGAACTATGTGTTGCTTGATTCCTACACTCGCATGATAGTTAATGACACCCAGATTCTTCATTCTTGTCCAGTTTCCATAAAAAAATGCCTCCTTTCCCTTTAAAAAGTGCATACCTATGTAGGGAGTTTCTTCATAAGAGCCACATATGGGTTCATTCCTACCCCTATGGTATACTTAATCAGCACCTAGATCCTCAATTATAGGCCTAGTTACAGCAAAGTATTCAAGTAAAGTGCCACATCTTTCTTAATAATCCCCCAATGCGGAAGACTAATCCCTTTCCATCCCTTGTTTCTCACAATGAGTACTGCTCATGTGGGATTAGGAGTCCCATCAGAGGATTCCTCACAGGCACACTAACTCACTACTAAAAAAATTCCTTAACACAAGTGTAAAACTATAGGGTACCCCAAGAACTATTTGTTTCTTGATTCTTATACTCATGGGATATGTAGTGACGCTCAAATTCTTTGTCTTGGTCCAGCCGCAACCTAAAGAAAAAAAAAGAAATCCCTCTTTCTGGTGTATGGATCAGTCCTATGTATGGAATTTACTTAAATAATAACACACATCTTGATTAATTCCCTTAGAAGATACATAGAGACACCTTGACCCTAAGTCTTATTCTATCCACCAAATAAAACAAATTACCCCCTCTCTGTCCATGGTTTAGACCAAAATAGGTAGTTTTCAAAAACTATGTATGGCTTGATTCCTGCTCTCATGGGATATGTAGCGTCACATGGATCCTTCATCATGGTCCAACCACCCTTCAAAAAAACATATCTTTTCTTGTTCCTGGGTCAGACCAATATATAGAAAATTTTCTTCTGAACTACATGGACTTTGATTTCGAACAATATGGGATATGTAGAAAACCACCACAAGGTTCAAGCTCGACAATTTAGTCACCTAATCCTTTTCATGTTGGTTCAATTTCTTCCTTACCGTATGATGTTGATCTATATAGGACACCAGAATTATGTGTTGCTTTATTCCCATCTATCAATGGGACACCTAGTGGCAGCTAGGACTTTCCAGGACCATCCGTCATGAAACAAACCCCCCCTATATATAAGCTCGAAATTCACATGGAAATTCATGAATCATCACCGCATGACATTAAATTTCATGGCCAAAGATATCCTAACAACACGACACTAAAATGTATGGTATCTCAAGAACTGTATGTGGATTGATTCTCAGTATAACAAGCTACGTACCGACACTCGATTTGGGAATCTTGTGTCCAACCACACAAAATAAAACAAAGGGAAATATCCCCAACCCCATAGAATTTGAAATGAAAATAGATGCAGGGGTTTCAAATCTAGACTCTTACATCTAGAAAGTATCAAAAGACCATACTTCACTTTACAAATGAATCTGATTTGTGTGGAGGATCTTGTACCTCAAAACTAATCATGGTCTGGATATTTCTCACACACACATACATCCCCTTTTCACCCATCAAACTCTCTGCCCTTGGGAATCTCGAATCACCATGATCACCCATGGATATCTGAAATGAATGGTTGGTGTCTTGAGGACAAATTTGTTTAACTATTCACCCAATTTCCCAATGACTCTGCATATATTTCCTACAAAAACAGCTTGTCGACCAAAGTCAAATTCATCCCCGGGAGTGGTTCTTCCTACTTCCATACACCCACTGTCTCTTAAGCCTCGCATCATCTATCCTGAATCTAGGGATCCCAGAATCATGGATTACTATTTATTTTCCCGCTCATGTCTGGGGCATACTAGGAATATCTTGGTCTGATTATCTCATATTTATGCGTGATCCATTTTATATTTCATCCCTACAACATGACGATTAAACAATGCCATCAACATCAATTCTACAAGACTTTAAACTGCATGAACCCACAATAGGTAGCTCATTCACATCGAGTCACCCACTTCCTTACCGCATAACATAAAACTATGTCACCCAACAATGCTCTTACCTTTTACCCTACCATCCCTAGGTGGTTGGGTAAAACCCTTGCTACCCCTAGTTTCTCATACAGAACATAGATCATGTGGGCTTAGGAATTTTAGCTGGGGACTACCCACAGAGACAAGGTGAATCAATCTACAATAACTGACACTATTGGCATGACATTAAAGGAATGATATTGTTTTCTCCTCTATATAGGGAAACATAATGTTCTAGCCACAGGACGTTAAACTACAAGGTACCTCAAATTTAGAAAAAATACCCCTCTGTCTGCCTATGAATAGGACCTAAGTAGGGTGTCTAATCTATCGGTGCTAGGATCTCCAAACCTAGGACCTGTCCCACTGAGTGAATCAAAATGTCTCACCCCACATACGATTCAGATCTATGTTGGGGAGTTCCCAACTCTATGGGTAAATCATTTCCTAAATGCTTTAAATGTATCCAAGCACACTCCCTCTATGTGTGAAACTCCATGCTCTGAGTGATCTGGGATCTTCATAATCATCCACGACCATCAGCAATGGATGAACATTGTCCTACAGACACCTTTTCTTTACTATTCACACAATACCCCAGAGACTCTGCATATGTTTCCCAGAAAAATGGCATGTCAACCAATAGAAAATTTATCCTTAGGATATGATTTTCCTACTTTCGTACACCTAACGGCTTCTAAGCCCCATGCCATTCCTCCTGATCCATGAACCCTCAAAACTATGGTTTACACTTTCTTTCCTACTTGCGCCCTGGACATGTTAGATCATCCTAGCCTGATTATCCTCCAAACACATGGGGCTTCTATATCAAAATCCTAATCACATGAAATTTAAACTTCATGATTTTCGATACCCAGAATTCACCAATAGGCCAAGTCACATCAAAGGGTATTTCCCCTCTTGACCGTTCGTAAGACGTCAATATACATAGGAAAGTTCGAAACATGCCCCGCCCCATTGGTGAATCTGTATCCAAAACAAAAATGCCCCATCCATATGTGTGAATTAGATACGTATAAGTATGATCCTTTTAAGAACTATGTATACCTTTATTCCTATCATCATAGGATACGTAGTGATATCTGAATCTCATATGTCAGATCCTGACATAAAAAAGAAGAGTCCCCTCCCTACCAGCCCAAGGGTTAGACATGCATAAGGAAACAAACCATATGGATAGGATAAAAGTGTCTCCACTTATTCCTGGCATTCTTGATCAATTTCAACAAAAAATTCCCCCTTTTCAAAATTAGGAACCCCTCTCCACACACCATAATATGTGTCCATAAAGGTTGAAATTCCCATAACCTTCCCTGGACCTCGAAAATGGATGGCTAGCTTCTTTCAAACACCTTTGTTTGACTATGCACATAATTCCCTGGTGGATCTGCATATGTTTCCCACAAAAAATGGCATGTTAACCAAAGGTAACTTTTTCCTTAGGAGAGGATTTTCCTACAACCGTATGCCTCTATGACATCTACATCTCACATCACTCCTCAGTATTGGAAACCCCCCAAATTATAGATTACATCTTTTCCCCCTAATGTCGAAAGGTTATTGAACATTTTGGATGAACTAATATAGAAAAGTCCTATTTGTATGACATTAAACAACACGATACACTTTCCCTCCGTTTCACAAGTCAAATTTGTGATGGAGTGATTTCTAAACCAGAACCAATATAAATGCCTCCATACATTTAGTCATCAGTCCCATACCATGCCACCCATTTTCTCCCTTAATAAAAATATCCAAAATTCTATGCAATTTTCCTGTCCATCGAAATTGGACAGCCAGTGTCTGATATAATCCTTTGTTGGACTATGCACACAATGCCCCATCAGCTCTAAATATGTTTCCTATAACAATAGCCTATCATCCACGGGGTAATTCATCCTCAAGATAGGCATTTCCCACTTTCATACACCCCATGGATCCCTTTCCCCATATCACGTCCCATATCCATAAATAAAAAGTTAGAGTCAAGAAAAATCCCTAATCCATGTCTAAAAGTTGTCAGGACATTCTCGGTTAATGAGTCCTAAATTGTGGATCTTTATCTATAAGTCATGGTAAAAGTTGTTCGACCTAAATATAATTAATGATAGTCTAGTTTTCAAGAGTCTAAACTTCCAATGAAAAATACATAACACTTTTTAGGGTGAAAACCCACAAAGGGAACCCTAGAAAAAATTTGAGTACCAGCTCACTAAACTAATACTACATATGGTTTATAAAAATCATCGAGTAATCAAAAAAATATTCAAGAGATGCAAATATTGTTAATTAAAAAAACTTGGGTGATCTAAGAAAAAGTCATGTTATACTCGCTAAGACCACAACATAACTATATTAGGAAACAATTAAGATGATTAACAAAAATGAAAAAAGTTTGTATCATCATCCATATGACCCTAGTAATATTCAAACAATGCTCGCTGAGCCCCTCCGCTCAGGTAAAAATTTGAGAATTATTTTTTTATCTGCATATCATGGATTAAGATTCAAATGAATATTCTGTTGACATTTTGGTTTATTGGAAAGGGTAAAATAGGAAAAACTTAAGTAAAAATATTTATATTTTATCAAAATAATTGAGTTTGGGGGGAATACACATTCTAGGGTCTCCCCCTGATGTCAAAACAAAGCTGGTGTAGGAAAATCCAATGAATTAAAACAAGTCCTAGCTTTCTCTTTCTGAAAAGTCGATAGCTGCCTGAAGAGGGTTATCAATAGCATGTTCCAAAGCATACATCCATTCAACTTTAGCTTCAACCATTGGGTGTACTCACTTTATAAAAGTCTGGAGGTCTTTCCCTTAATCTTTGATGACCTCTTAAATATAACTTGATGATGCCAAATTCCCTTTTAGTCTAGCCTTGTGATACTCACACTCACATAGTTACTCAATATGGACAATAACCTGGTCATGAGAACTAGCTTCCTCAACCCCCAGAGGATGAAACTCCATAGTAATATCTTGGAAAGTCTGAGCTTGGTGGTGAGAAGCGTTGAACCGGGCAAGGTTTACTTATCAAGAAGAATTATCCTCTGGAGTTATAATAATTTGGTTTACAATGAGATGTAGGAGTGGGTAATCAAAGTCGCTCGAACTAAGATCAAAAAACAGTAATAAAATTTTCTCCTCCTCATTAGAAAACTATTTCAGTGTAGTTTCCATGGAAATATTACATATTTTACACCATGCCCATTTTCAAATAGCTTGATGCCTTCTAATGGCATCAGAATCCTGGTCCTCATCCACTATAACAGGTATGTAATGCAGAAGCATCATTCTAGTAGATAGAATCTCCCTAATCTAGGTTACCTAAGAAGGGATAATTTCACTCTTAATATATGGTTCAACCTTTGGTACTAAATGAGTGGGTCTGGAAGCAATATCAGGACCACCTGGTAAATTTATACTCAGACCAACATTGGTAGGACCACAGACCATATCAGCCAAAGATACGGGATCTAGGTCACTCTCCATAGAGATGGGTTGTGTGGTTAAATCCCCTACCAAATGCATGTGATGGTGGATAGAATGCCTTCTCCCCATAGAGCAGGGAAAAGATGACACAACTGGCATGGCTGAGACAGGATCAGAAACAGCCAACGGTCTCTGAACCTGTCAAATTGGCCTTCCCAATGCCCCATCATGGTAGAAAACTACCCACAATTGGGCATACTATAATAATAGGTAAGTTGAGGCTATTATGTGGGGAATTAGAACATACACATTAGCAGCCCCCCACATCAAGGAAATCCATAATTGGGGAAGAATCATGGGATGACTCCCTCTAAAATATAGTAGCAGGGAGAGATGTGACATGTTGAAGGCATCCAAATTGCCAGGAAAACCTATAAGGGATATAGGGTTTGTAGATAGTTACCTAATCTATGAAAGCAGTTAAAACTCCATCCCAAAGTGAAATGATTTAAGAACACTCTTCTGAAGAGCCCATTCATTTATCCATCACATATCCATGGGGTGAAACCTAAGGTGTGAATGAAATATGAGAAATGTCACTTAACAATTTGATTCCATCACCAACACACAATGATTGGGGAAGAATGGTGGAAATGTTGGGAAGGGATGGCCAAAAGTCATAATGAAGAACTCTCATAGTATGATGATACTCGTCATAGGAGAATGATTGTATATCCTTCCATAAAAAAAACGAAACAGCCTGTTGAGATGATGCAAAGGTTTCCCTTCCTATATCTTCTGAAATAGTTCATTGATTCGGGTGAGGGTAGGAATGAACAAGCTAATGGGATGTCCCTCTACCAATGTGTATTCCATCATCAAGGTGAAATCCCTAACACTGGTATAAATATCATGAGAGGGGAAGATCTATCCAGTAAAAAACATAGTAATGAAACCTTCCAATCTAAGCTCGGGAGGTACGTCTGACCGAATTACATACCCCCAGTTAGTGTATCAACCTGCCTTGAGGGTGGAGCAGTATGAGCCTAGGATTTGTCGTGATTTTTGAGTCAGGTTAGTCCATCTTCAGCAAACCCTTATCCCAAGACCATTCACTAACAAAAATATACCTATCTTATCTTTTAATGAAATAAGAGAACATGCAAGGAGGGGTTGATCGAGGAGTCCCTTTTCCATGTCTAATAAATTCCTTACTAGTGGAGACACTTGTTCAAAATTACCCTAAGAATTTTCCATTGTAATAAACTCATCATACATTTTGCCTATAATATGGTTCCCTCCATGTTTATGGATGTACCATAAACTAATACCCACCTCCCTGAGAAATAGGTGGAAGTTATTGGTGCTTAAACACCAATGGAAAAACAATTCAGGAAACATCTCACATGGTGAATAGATTATAAATTTGGAAACCCATGCTACCTAATACAAGTTTACATCTTCCAAATAGACGAGGGACTCCAAACAAATATGATGCACCTAAAATGATCATACCCACTCATTGGATAAGCATCCTTAGGGTCGCATGTCCCATTTTTTGCTCCACCCTCCATTGGGATTCCCTCAAGAAAGATTGACAATGGACATGTACTCTCAGATGGCCGACCACAATGAGGTGTTACAATGATAACAAATACCCTACATCCACATAGATCCTTTTAGTTGGATTGTGTTTTCATTTATGAGTTCTCCCATTGAAGAAATTTTGGAACGATCATGCCCTCGAGATGCCTCAAGGAAAATAATAGGGGTACTGTGATAGGAAAATGGTACGGGAATGTCATATAGGAGGTTGAAATTGTAAAAAGGCAGCTGGAATAGTAGTGAATAAGCAATGAATTTGAGCAAAATAAGGTCACTAAGTATACCCTCTTGAGGAACGATATAGGAACAAAGGTTGTCTTCATAATTCTAAACCATAGATTTCCTCCTCCTAGTTACATATATTGAGATAAGAGCAAGATCCATCTTATATTACATTCAAAAGTCTATGAAAGAGGGTCAGTACAAAAAAATTCTTGGTCTAAATAAAAAATGATGACAAAGGACTACAAGAAGTCTGCAAAACAAAGCTTCTTATATTTAACACAGGGAATGATTCATGGAATATATTCCCCATGAACCAGTGGTTCACGAAACACTTCACAAGATTTTGGATAGTGAATCGATGGCCTAAAATACAAATGGTTCTCCAACTAGGCGAACCACTTACCAAGACTCATTATGAGGTTATATGAAGTGAAGAGAAAAATGTTGAAGTTTGATTTTGAAATTTTAATTTTAATTTTCTGAAATGAGGTTTAGTCTACGGATCAAGATAACACCATAGTGTCATAATATGCTATAGTTTAAACTTACATTATAAGTTTCAATGTTTAGTTAGTGGATTCAAAGGTCGATTCATGCATGAGAATGAGCATAAGGAATTAAAAGTTTATATAATGAAATGCAAGGTTCACAGGCTATGGATTTCACAAAGGAGTCGGTATGCAGATGTGGGGAAAGCCAAGAGCACTTTAAAGAGCACTTTTTTCTGAGAATTCTGGTAAATAACAAAATACATGGCCCCCCCTATATGTAGGCATTGTACCCCCAACAGTTTCACCATCATACCACACACCAATTCAATTCAAGACCACTTTCTACATCGCAATAGCCGCCTCTTTAGCTGGATCAGAACCCATTCTGATGGGGACATTTTTAGGGTCCGAAAAACTCTACAATGTGAAGGAAACTACAAAAACAAATTATATAAAGGAATAATATGCAGTTTCAATTGAAAATTTAAGAATAATATTGAAGAAATTGAATCTGGTAAAGGACCAAAGTCATCCATGTACTGACTTTTGGTAATGGTTCACATGCAGTTTTTCCCACAAACCGAGCGGTATACGAACAACCCGTAAAATGCTGGCCCATGAAGCATAGGACAGAAAACTAGCCCTTTAGTGGAATAAATAAAGAATATAACAATGAAGCCATAAAGCATGTCGTTGGTGGAATGGTGGCTGATAAATTCCAATCACAAACCATATCCTGACGAACAATGTCGTTGGTGAAAATGTGATGGAGAGTGTTCCCTCTAGAAATGGGGATGACCTCGTTAATTTAATTTTCAAACATTCCAAGTGGTTTCTAACGGGTTTGTTCGTATAACCGGAATCATCCAGTGATTCTATATCCATTTTTACCTACTTTCCAACGGTAGGTGCTCATTAGTTATGGACCGATGAGGTTTAAGAATTTTCATTGGTCAAGAGGATGGGAGGTCGGACTCATCACACCTTTTTTAGGGGAATTATTGTCTACTCCAAGACTCTCTTTATAGATTTAAGTTATGTTTGTGAATACTTTTTAAATTACCAATTATGAAAATGGGATTTCCTTTAGATCTAACAATCAATTATTGATATGTTGGAGATTTAGAGAATCTTTTATATGTATTCGAGGTTGTTCATCAATAGAGAATCATCTGTATTTGTTTAGAGATTCTTAGTCAATGGTATCCTTGAACACATTATATATAAATATCTTGGTCATTATGATAACCATACTAGTTTAAAATCCACTCAGTGGGGAACTTGAAGTTTATTGTCATTCAGAAGGGCTTGGACTATTTCAGAGTTGGGATCGTACTTGTAGATGGGCTACCTACGTATCTTTTATTAAAAAAAGAATCAGAACCCACATAGTTTGAGTAAGGGAGTATGATGTTTATGCATGATTGATTGCTCAAAGAAATATGTAATAATTAATTTTACTCTCTAAGCTCACGTGTGTCTTTCTCGGTGTGAGAAACAAGAGGTATTGGTAAAACCTGGCAATTATGTCGCGAAAGATACAATCATAAGAAACAATATAGGGATTATGTATGTATGACTGCCCAGAAGATTAGGATTTACATCATAAAAGAAATCTGGGAACAAGGTCCATAAAGGTATATGTTCTTTATGGAGATTTGGATACTTAACTTAGGACATATTCCTGAGAAGGATGCCCAAATTATAGGGGACTTATGATTGGGTTTTATTCCTGAGAAGGAAGTCCAAATCAAAAGTAAATTAAGACTGGTTAAGAGAAATTATGATTGGGGATTATTCCTGAGATGGAGACCCAGGTTAAAGGGATTTGAAAACTCGGGCTTATTCCTGAGATGGAGGCCCATGTTAAGGGGAATTGTTACTGGGGCTTACTCCTGAGGAGGAAGCCTAGGTTAAGTGAATTTGGGAACTTGAGGCTTACTCCTGAGGAGGATTCCCAAAATTAAAGGAACTTGAATACTGGGGCTTACTCCTGAAAAGGAGGCCCAGGTTAGGGGATTTGGGGCTTACTCTTAAAGAGGATGCCCATATTTGGGGATTTGATATTGGGACTTACTCCTGAGAAGGAAGCCCAAGTTAAGAAAAATTATGACTGGGGATTACTTCTAAAAAGAAGGCCCAGGTTAATGATCGTCTCATCTTTAAGGATGAGGTTGAATAAATGCAATTTATAATTTTAGTGACATAAAGATATGTAAATCACTAGGTTTTGAGAGATGTTCCATTGAATTCCTTTCAGATAAGAAAGACAACAAATGAACTATTCCATAAATGGCTTTGAAGATGGTTCTGAAGGCTAAATCATTAAGAGGAGAGGTGGATTTGAAGAAAGCAAGTGAATAGGTAGGAGGGGCACCCAAAAAGAGAGAGGCGCGTAAGTACTGCGCGGGCGCGCAAGTCTTGGTCGCGCAAGTATACTTGCACGACACATGGGTACTTGTGTGATGGTCAACCCTTAGGGTAATACTTGGGCGGGACTTGGATCAAGCCCTTAGTATTATCCCTAAAGGCTTCCAAAAGAGTGGCGCACATGTTTTGTTGAAAGGATAAGGCAACGTGCAAGTGTGGCCACTTCCCTTAAGGGCTGGCCACTTAGGCGTGCATGTGTTGATGAGTTTCAACACATAGGCCTTGTTTCCCCTATATAGATCTTCCATTCTAGGTAAGAAATTACCTTAGAAGTGACCATAAGACTTCAAGTAGAGACTAGGGCGACCAGAGCTTAAATTTAACTTTTGGAATTTTTCCATCCCTGAAATAGGGGGCCCACCGGGGGTATTTATAGGCTTCTGAAGACCACGATCGAGAATCAAAGAGGGAGCACAAGTCACCTGTGTGACCACTAGGTAGCGCACAAGTATACATGTGCATCCCTGATGAAACTTGGGTGACCCAAGTGGGAAGAAATCCTTTTCCATGACATTGTCGATTTTTGAGGTTTCTTCAAAGGATGAATCACTTTGGTCCATGGTACTCCCCTTTTTTAGTCATTTAGACTCTGTGATGAAAAAGAGGATTAACAAAAGTTTCCCCTTAGAGTTGGA
This sequence comes from Viscum album, assembly GCA_963277665.1. Taxonomy (NCBI): domain Eukaryota; kingdom Viridiplantae; phylum Streptophyta; class Magnoliopsida; order Santalales; family Viscaceae; genus Viscum; species Viscum album. The sequence continues at coordinate 231,160,859 of OY728125.1, forward strand.
TCTGAAAGAAATGAGGCTATGACTCAGAGATAAATAAGAAAACCAAGGAACATGCGGAAAACAACCTCATGCCTGGTATAATCTTCCTGTCAGAATCAAGAGACCAACTCCATCAACTTCTAGTGAGTTACTTCATTTGGGAACTTCCATCACCATTACTTTATAGAGTAACAAGTTAATTTTCTTATTCTCTATCTATGATTTCAGGAGATAGGAAGAAGCTAAAGTCCAATATTGTAGGACCTTCCTTGCAGCCTTCTGGTACACATACTGAATATCTACAACAAGAGGCTATCCAGACATGGTGGAATTTATACTGTGATGCTGAAACTGCCTGGATAGATTTGTGTGAGGGGCTACACCTCCCTGGAATAGGGAATCCTCTGGCCTCCATAGATATCTATTTCAAGGATAACCCTGATGAAGTAAGAGCTTACATCAGAGATCTGGATATTCTCATATATGCCACCGATAATTCCATTCCTGTCACCAAGCGGGTGAAGGAAATGATAGATCATGGAACCACTGAGGGGATCAGTGCTCCCAGAGATGAGGAGTTGCATGATTACATGGATCTTGAAGATTTAAGTCTCTTTCCCTATTTTCTTTTCAACTTGATTCAGTCAAATCATTGTTACTCAATGAAAATCACTTTCTTCATCCTGCTTCTTACAAAGAAAGGAACTATTGAGATTCCTTCACCACAGTATAGCCCTGGTGTTACTGCCATTGGGGCTAATGAATCTCCTCATGAGCCATGAGAAATATCTACAGGCAAGCAAGCCATGGATGAGGAGTTGGATGTGGCTTTTCATTCTTCAATTCCTGTAACTTTAGATGATGATTCCATCACTCCCAAAAAGCCTAAGAAGAAAAAACATTGAAGGAGGAAGTCCACAGCTAAATGATTCATCAGTAGTGGTAAGTCATTTGGATAATCATGAGTCTTAACCCATGAAAATATTTCTCATACGTTTTGTGAATGCAGGGGATTCTTCAATTTACCCTCTGAGGGAGAGGATTGGGCCTCTTATGAGGACAACATGGGATGCTGGTGAACAGTCGCAAATTCATGCTGGCTTTGCTGCTCCTGAAGAGGAACCAGCATCTGTTCCCAGTATCACTCCTACATCTACTACAAGAAGAGAAGAACCTACTTTAGGTAAGTTAAAAATGATTCATAAAATGTTGAATGAAACAACAACTGACTTCCATTCTATGAAACTTTAGGTTCAACCCCTACACAAGAGCTTTTGGCAACCATTGCAACTGATGCCTTGATTTTAGCGGAAGAAGCTGTTTAAGGTCAATGGCCACAGAATGAAGGCCATCAAGAAGACATATCGAATGCTCCCACTGGTGAGATTAACCAAGATTATAAGATAAAATTGGATGAAATGATGGAACCTGGCGTATATTTTGAAGATTTTTTAGATCATGATAAATTACCATGTAATTTAGAAGATTACGGACGTGAGTGTTATCCGTTATACTGTTAAAAATAACTTATTATTACATATTTGATCATGATCAGTTCAAATATGCAGTTCCATCTGAGCAAGCTGCTGAACTGCCAATGCCTGAAGGGGGTACAAAAAACCCTACTATTATAGAGACATTAGTGCAAGTGGAGCTGAACCCAATAGAGCTTCCTCAAACTCGTCCTGAAGATCCTTTTGAAGCTAGTAAAGGCATAGAGGAGCCTTCCTCTACTATTTATCTACCTTTGGGTAAGAGATAACATTTTTTGTGACTGTACTTACTTTGCAAGACATCCTACCGACTTTTTTTATCCATCGAAACTAACCAAATCTTTCAATTGATTATGCGGGGCCATCAATTTCAGTGGCTAGATCTGGAGGTGAAGCCTCATCCTCTGCCCCAATGGGAATAGAAAGTGATGAAAAAAAGGTCAAGGGGAAGGAGAATAACAGGGAACTTCCCTTTGTGCATTAATCCCAGATTATATTCCCCCATGTGACAGTGATGTTGAGTCAGATTCGGAGGTACAAAAGGCACTCCAATTTTCACGACGCAAGGCATGGAAGAACATATGGAAGATCAAATCTGAAGTGCCTCTAGAAGAGCTGTCATCAAAGATCCCGTGACTATCACTCCTGTTTGTCATGTTGGGACTTGGCAGTTTTGGATATAAAAAGATCCATGCCTTGGTGAAGCAAGTTATTTTAAGAAGGGAGTAGGAGAAGAAATACAATAAAAATTTGACCAGGGTGTGGCTGTCAGCCAATATCAGCGAATTTGAGGCTGTGGTATCTGAAGATGAGGATGATTATACTACCATGTTGAAGGAGATGAAGCATAAAATCAAAAATAATGTCATCCAACAGATTCACCTTTAGAAATAGTTAGATGTTATTATTGGGGAACTTGACTAGCTCAATAATTAACTAGAAGGAGTTCTAACAAATGGTGTGAAATCCATTGCAGATGCTAAGAAATCACTCCATCAAGATAAGTGTGAAGTTGGTCTAGTGCATGAGATTTAAGTGGCTGCTGATGAAGCTTGGGATGCTGTAAATCAAATGAAGAGTTTTGTTGACAACATTTTGTAATTATTGGAAAAGAGAAGAGACTCCAGTATGTGTTTGTCCTTCTAACTCTTGTGCATCAAATGAAAAACACTTTCATCTTAATTCACTTGTGCCTACATTCTTTTGCTACCTACTTTAAATATTACCTATGCCAATGGGCCTAGTAACCATAGTTTGATTTTTTGCTAGGATTATAAAGATAACCCTACAAACTTTGAATCCTTTTATTTCTTAATATTACCTAAAATCATAACAAATGTATGTTTGTTGAGCTCGAACTTGACTTTTGTTCATAGTTCCCTTGCCTTTTGTGTGCAGTTTAAAGTCATGCACGTCAGACATTAAAAGGCTAATGTTTAAGGTCGAAATATCTTTGACCGAATCGATTAAAATTGACTCAATTCCTTGACAATTTATCTAGAAACATATTACCATATTAAATTATGGGGGAAAAAATGTAAGCATTGACTTAAAAAACATTGAATCTGAGGAATGATATGAAAAAGGGATAAAAGGAATTAGAAGAAGTGGTTCCCAAGAATGAAGTTACCACTATTTAACAAACCCGTTAGGGGGTTGAATTATACAGGGCCACCAAGGGGAATTGGCTGCATAGTCAAATAATAGTATCTTTTGGCTGATAGGTCTATTATGTAGATTACTTATGCAAGGCCACCTAAGTGCACGTGCTGCATAGTCAGGAAAAAGAACTCTCAGAAATTTACTTTTCTACTGATAAAAAGCAAGTGAAAGTTTATGGAGATTCAAATTTTCCAAAGCATAGAGTTTGCTGTATGGAGAGGGGTACTTGAATATGGAGAAGATATTTCCAAACAAGATTGTCTAAGAACTAGATGAATGTCACTCCTACGAAGGTCTGACCCAAACGTAGGGAAGGGAAATATAAACCATAGACTTGAATACTTTCAGATCATGAAAAAGAATATGGGACAAATATGTTAAGGATGACTATTTTTGCGGATTCCTACATATTGTTGTTAAGACAACTAAGGAAAAAAAGGGTTTTCTTCCCATGAATGAAGTTACCATTATTTAACAAACCCATTAGGGGGTTGAATTATGCAGGGCCACCTAAGATCATTGGCTGCATAGTCATATAATTGTATCTTTTGGATGACAAGTTTGTTATGTAGAATTTTTATGCAGGGCCGCCTAAGGGCACATGCTGCATAGTCAGGAAAAAGAACTCAGAGATATCAGACATTTTTTTGACTAGAAGTCAAGAAAAGGGTTATGAAGATCTGAAAATATTTAAGGTTAGGATTATGAAACATAACAATTGGTATTGTTCAATGCATGTAGAGATACAAAGACCAATGCTAACCATAATCAGGTTGTGGCTGGGTCCTGAATTGAGATGCTAGACTTCACTACATGTCCCATAAGGATGGGAATCAAGCCATACGTAGTTCTTGAAATATAGTTTAACGTCATGTGGGATGAGAGTATAGAAGATCTTAGTTTAAGGTCATAGATCTTGGACCATTATTATAAATACACAATGTGTGTTTTATAAACCTGATGTGAATGAAAAATAGGGTTTTCATATCACATTCATGCTTTCATAGGGGAATTTTCAGCCAAGGGGTTGAAAGTGGAATTTGGGGTTCGGCCCAAAGTCTTGGGTATGGATTCGAGGGATGCTCAAACATTCCTACGTATCCCATAAGGATGGGAATCAATCCCATATAGTTCTAGAAATACCTGTTGTACATATTTGGTTCGTAAAAGTGAAGGGTGAATGAGGACTTTAGTGCAATGATGGTTTTACCTAAGACAAAAGGTTCAGGCATTGCCATGTATGCACGTAGTATTTAGAATATAACATGATTGGAGATCAATGTAAATAATGATTCCCTCTTAGGTGAGGGTATCAAAGAATGTTGCAGTTTATTGTCATACAGGACAGAAAATGATGTACAGTTTAACATCATATAGTAAGGACAAAGGTGAACCAATGTAATGATATTGATTCTAGGGATGGATTCATGAATCAACATCGTATGAGATGGAGGTGAACCGATGGGAAGAGATTGGTTTTGGGCTTGATCCTCAGGAGGTTTCCAACGAACCTATCCTAGAAGGCAAGGATCAATGTCCATGTAGTTTAATTGAATAATGAATTAGTGATCAAGTTGTTCTTGGGGAAAATGAAAAAAATGGTGTTGTGACTTACACATGGTTAGCATCCCAGAGAGGGTGTTATGGTTGAAGTTTACTCTAAGCTCACATGAGTCATACTTAGTGTGAGAAACAAAAGGTAGAAAAAACCATAACAATGCACAGTTTAATGTCATATAGGACATATGAAGGGACTATGCAGTTTACAGTCATGCAGTGAGGACTATTAGTGCTGCACAGTTTAGTGTCATGTAGGAGGGAAAAAATACATTTTAACGTCAAGTAGGATGTATTAAGGGATTTTGTTCAGTTTTACCTCATGTTGGACAAATGTAGGGACACATCTTAACGTCATGTTGGACATGAACATAGTTTTGTGTCATGTTGGACGATAAGGGTGTTGTACAGTTTAGCGTCCTGTAGATAAGATGATGGGGAAAATACAGTTTAACGTCATGTTGGACGAAATGGGGACTGTGCAGTTTAGTGTCATGCATTAAAGAAAAAGAGGACACAGTTTAACATCATGTTGGACGTATTAGGGACTTTTTTCAAAGTTTTCACATCTTGCTTGACATAAGGGACTTCTATACAGTTTAGCTTCATATAGCTAGGACATCATAGTTTAACATCATGTTGGACAATGGTGTGAATAGTTTTAAGTCATATGCATAGACCGAGGATGGTGCAGTTTAACATCTTGTTGGACATAAGGGACTATGCAGTTTAAAGTCTTGCAGCAAGGACAACACAGTTTAATGTCATGATGGATAAAATGTGCCTTTTTGTTACACAAAATACTTCTTCATAATTCTATCATTGGTTGGAGTAGTGATGAGCTCTCCATCCATTGAGATTATAGAATATGCTCCATTGGAGTAGACCTTATGTATTAAATAAGGTCCTTCCCATTTTGGCTCAAGCATGGGAGGTTTTCTTCCTGGTATGATTGGAGTATTGAGAACCAATACCAATTCTACCTAAATGAATGATCGAAGACAAACTTTTTTGTTGAAAGCTCGTGCTATTCGATTCTGATAGACTTCCAAGTGGTGAAGGGTGCACAATTTTTTCTCATCTAATCATTCCATTTCATCCAATCGCTTTTGAGATTGTTCATCTGCAAATGATTGATCAAAAATGGCTACTCTGAGTGAAGGAAGTTGAACTTCAATGGGAAAGATTGCTTATATTCCATATACCAATGAATATGGAGTTGACCGAGTTTTAGTGCAGGTGGTGGTCTGATAATCCCATAAAGCATGAAAGAGTTTTTCAGGCCATGAATTATTATCTTTATCCACCATCTTTTTCAGTATGTTTGAAAGAGTCTTTTGAAGGCTTCTATCTGGCCATTGGCCACTGCATGATACCGAGATGAATGGTTGGATTTGATGTTGTATTCTTGATACAATTTTTTCACCACAGATGAACAGAAGTTGGTTCCATTGTCCATTAATATGGTATGAGGGACACCAAATCTGGTAATGATTTTAGACTTGATGAAGCTAAAAATGCTTTTAGATCTAACTTCATTGAGAGGTATTGCCTCTACCCACTTGGAAAACAAGGGAGTAGAAATAAGAATATACTTAAACTGCTTGGTTATAGCTGAAGGGTAAGGTCCCACAACATCCATTCCCCATGTGGCAAATGACCATGAGTATTTAGCTGTATGAAACAACTTTGGGGGTTAATTATTAAAGTTGGAATGTACTTGGAAAGAATGAAACTTCTTTGTGACATCAACACAATCTTGTATCATTGATGGCCAAAAGTATCAAAGCCTTCGAATTTGAACAGATAGTCTATGTCCAGACTGATGGGCACCACAGACTCTTGCATGAACTTCTTTCGTGAGATCCATTGTCTCTTCACCATTAATGCATCTAAAGAGAACTCCATCAAAACCATTCTTGTAGAGAACTTTCTCTAGGTGATCTGGGCTATCATAAAGAGTAAAATTAACAACAGGTCTCCATATTTGTTCTTTCCTGGCTCTATCAGGTGGAAGTGTTCCATTTTGAAGGTATTCCTTGATAGGTGCCATCCATCCTGTAGTATGACCATATGGTTCAGGAATGTGACTAATTTCATTGATTTCCTCTGTTCTGGTCTGAACAAAAGGTGAAATTGTATGACGGTGGGTAATACTGATGATTATCTCATACCAATTTGGATCTTCCAGAACTGTAGCTATATTATCCAGTGTATCAGCTTGGGCATTTTGTGATCACGAGACATAAGAAATTGTCGGTTTTGAAGGAAATTCCTCCATTAACTCTCTAACGTAATCATACAAGGGGTTTAACTCTTATTTTTTGATGGCATAATCCCCATTTACTTGTTTGATTACTAGGTCTGAATCACCTTTCACCTTTAAGTGATTCACTTGTGATTGAATCGCCAACTCCAAGCCTGTGATGAGATCTTGGTATTCTGATTCATTGTGGGTACTGCCTTCCCACAATAAGAAGGAATATGGTAGAACTGCATTTTCCAGGGAAATGAGCACAATTCATAACCTGACTTTGTTGAATTTAGGATCTTCCATTTTCTTCCCTGTTGGACTTCTGGAAGAACCATCAATGTACATTTCCCATGTTTGAAGATTATCTTGAATAAATAAGACTTCCTCATCAGGAAGTTCAATATCTGAAGATGTATCTTCTACTAAAGGGTTTTCAACAAGGACATTAGCTAGATCTTGGCCCTTTATTGATATTTGAGACACATATTGGATATCAAATTGCTGAAAAATAACTACCCACCTTGCTAAACATCCTGTATGCATTGGACGACTAAGTATGAATTTGAGCGGGTTATTGCAAGATACCTATTGGACCTCATGATGTTGCAGGTAGTGTCTCAACTTCTAAACTGCAATGATTAATGCTAGGTATCACTTCTTAATACTTTAATATCAGGTTTCTGCTTCAAGCATAGTTCGACTGAGATAGTAGAGGCTGTTTTCATTCCAAGAATCATTCTTCTGAGCAAGAAAGGCACCCAATGATCGCTCTAAAGATGTCACATAGAGGATAAGTGGTCTTCCTTCAATAGGTGGCATTAATACCAGTGGACTCAAGAGATACTTATTGAGAACATTGAATGCTTCTTGACATTCTTTAGTCCACTGGTAACTGACTCCCTTCTTCATCAATTTGGTGAAGGGTAAACTTTTTCTTACCAAATTGGCAATGAAACGCCGAATATAGGACAAGTGTCCTTTAAGTCCTCTCAATTCATTCAAATTTTGAGGAGGTGACATACCATGTATTGACTTTGTCTTCTTAGTATCGACTTTGATACCACGATGGCATACAAGAAAGCTGAGAAACTTTCCTGAGGTTACCCCAAAACTACATTTTAAGGGGTTCATCTTCAAATTATATTGCTGAAGTTTGTGGAATATGACTTCTAAATCAGCTAAGTGATTAGAAAATTGTTTGGATTTAACCACCAAATCATCCACATAACATTCAAAAAATTTCCCTAAAAAGGGTTTGAAGATACGATGCATGGCACGCTGATATGTTGCGCCTGCATTCTTCAGGCCAAAGGGAATTACCCTATTGCAAAGCACACCCTGAGGGGATCTAAAGGTTGTAGATTCTTCATCTTCTGAAGCAATTCAGATTTGATTATACTTGGAATATCCATCCATGAAGGAAAGTGCTTCATAGATAGTTGTTTCATCAATTAATAGTTCTGTAATCAGAACTGGAAAATCATCTTTAGGAAAATTCCGATTAAGATCACTTAAATCAATGCAATCTCTAATTTTTTCCATTCTTCTTTTTCACAAGGACAATATCAGCCATCTATTTGGGATATTGAAATTTTCTGATGAAGTTATATTTGATAAGATTATCCAATTCAACTTCAATTTTGGAAGAATAATTTTGGTGTGTTCTTCTTGCGGCTTGCTTAAATCCTCGATGTTCTTCTGGAAAACCCAAATGATGAGTAGCAAAATCAGGATCATTCCCTGACATCTCTATATTGTTCTAAGAAAATATATCTCTATTTTTCTTTAAAAATGAAACATACATCTCTTGCTCTTCAAGATTCATGGCCATAATAATTAAAGTGGGGTGTGGATCTTCTTTTGTACCTAGATTTATCTCTCTGAGTTCATCCACAGTGGTAGAGATACCCTCTTCAAATGTGAGAGGATCATCCATGAGATCTTCCTCCTCTTCTTCAACATGTGTTATTTCTTCTGTTTCTACTTGCATGGTAGATGATGAAGTTAACTTTCCATGATCAGAAGAGATGTTTAAATTTAAACATCTTGAAGAAGAGGCTTCTATTTCTGACCCTATTGATGATGAAGGGTCTTTCTTGGGTAATATAGAGGAGATGATGGATTGGGAATCGACATCATCATTCACCTCTAACATTTCTATAACTTCTTTTGGATTTATTGTTGAAGTATAGACTCGATGGGTTTCAGCGGATGAAATGAAGATATCTCCATTTGATCTTTCATCGTTGCTTGGTGAATCATCAATTTCTCCCATGCTGTCTGGCTTGATTTCCATAATTGACATTATGGAAGTTTCCATATGAGTACTTCGATTTAGGTCTATCTTTTCAATTTGACTGATAGGAAATATATAATCTGTACTCACATGTGTGAATGGGTTTACTGGAATCTTTTCCAAACCATATAGAGCATTAACTTTGGTAACCTCCCTTGTTGTGTATTTCTCCTTTCCCTTCATGTGATAGAATTCCGCCTCAATGTATTGAGATTCAAAATGTCTTGAATGGGTCCTTATCACCATACAATGTCCTAATTTGACCATCGAAACAATATTTGAGACATTGATGGAATGATGATTGGATAGCCACATTTTGAGGTAGCCAGGGTCTTCCAAGCAAGATGTTGAAGGATGAGTCTTTATCAACAACCATGAAATCTGAATTGGATACAAGATCTCCAAACTGAGTTCGGAGTGTATTCTCACCCAGTGGTTCTTGTTCATTTTTATCATATCCTTGTAACATCAAAGTAGAAGAAGATAAATCAAACTCTGTGAGGCCCAATCGATGAAGTGTACGAATGGGGATGAGGTTGACTCCTGAAAAATTATCAATGAAATATTTTCAGATTTCTAAAACAATGACCTTTCTAGATAAATACAAAGTTCTAATATGTCCATGCATGAGATTATCTTCATATTCATTTGTGAAAGATATCACTGCATGGCATTCTGTTGTATTATTCTCAACATTTTAGACTTTATCCGTGACAATTTCAGTTTTGAATTCATGAGGACTTGACAAAGCCTCGATGAGTGCCTCTTTAAGATCCTTTTATAGATTCAAGGAATCCAAAATTGATAACATGGCCGGTACTTGGGCCAAATGTTTCAATACATCATAATTTTGATCCAATGGTCTATGTTTCGCAAGTGTCTTAGAAGTTGATGCTTTGGAAATGTATGCATCTTGTATCGGGGTAGGAGTTGGTAATATTTTTGGCTTTGGAAGATTAGACCGACTAGGTCTAATTACTTTCTGAGAGGAAGAAGGTGTAACCTCCAACCAATCTTCCAGAATGACTATGCCAGGACTGAATCTGCCATGCGTGGAAGAACTTGCCTGCTCTTGTTGAGATTGCTGAAGGGATTTTCCATGAGTTTCTGCTATATACACAGTTCTAGTAGGGGTAGCATTTGAATAGTGGCCTATGAAATATCCATATCTTACCCAGTACCCTGAGCCTCTGGAACTCCCTCTGATTCCTCTATTTGATACAGGGAACTCTGGCTAATCAAAATAGAAACTGCGACTGGAATATGGATCTGTTAAGTGAATCATATTAATAGAACAGAAGATTAACTCTTATTCCGATGAAGACTCTTCCTGACTAGCCAATTTAGGTTGTTCTGTTTCGTGGGACGGTGCCCGTGGCATCGAAGTATAAGGCATAAAATCTGCCAGATTCAAATACAACTTAGGCTTTAACATGATTTCATCTTCTTTTGATTGTTCCCCTTTCTTTGAATTATTCCATTTCTTTTAGGATTTTCCTTTGATGAAGAGGGTTTTGCTGTGGCATTCATGGAAGAAGACACAATTTGTTTCTTCAATTGTGCTCGCAAAATGGCATGAGTTTTGATGATTATTTTTCTGACCATCCAATCATCATATTTTTGCACATTTTTGTTCCTGACTTCTTGCCACTTGCCTTCCTCCTCTGGATCTGTATAAGTAACACATTCTAACTGAGATGAAGAACCTTTCTGTTTGACTTGTCTGTAGTCGACCATTTTTTGTAGGAGGTCCTTGAAGAAAAAACACTCCTGAATGGGATACCCCAACATCTGATGAAACAAAAATAGTTGGGACGGTCTTCATCTCCTTCCTTGTTTGACCTCTTGGGCCTTGGAAATTGAACCTAATTATTTTTTAGAGCCAAAATGAAGTAACCTGGAACTTGTTCATTTCGGAAAGAGTAAACTATTCACTTTAGATCCTCAAATTGTTTCCGTCTTTGATATCATTGATCATCTTTATGTGACTACCTCTGTTGTTGATGCTCCAGAGGCTGATACCTTCAGGAAGATGAATGTTTTAAAGTAGAAGTAGGTACAGGTGCTTGTTTAAGCATAACTATAGAAGTCTCTGCTCTACCCATTCTCCTTCCTGGAGATGATGGAATTATATGAGTTTTATCCTTAGTATTCATAAGAGAATCTTCAATCTGTTGAGCGATTGAAGTAAGGTCTCGAAACCCTCATGTGTATTTCACAGGGATCAACGGTTTGCACAACTCATCATGCAAAATTTCCACACATATTGGCAATAATTATTCTTGAAAATGTTATAATATTAGGTAATATGTTAATCTCTTCAAGAGAGAAATGAAATATGAAACCCTTTCATTCTCTCTTTTCTTACAGTTTGTGAGATCAAAAACTGTTGTCTTTGGAAAATTTGAGCTGAATTGAAGAAGGAATCATTGACAGAGATCCTCCCATCTGGTAATTGACCGGGATTGAAAACTTCTGTACTAGACAAAAGAAGGCCCCTGTAATGACTATACAAAACACCTGAGCTTAACTGCTTCCTGTTGCTGAGGGGTTTCCATCATAGGATCACAAGGAGAAACAAAATGTGTTAAGTGTTGCTCTGGGTCTCTCGAACCATTAATGATTGGTAATGTGGTACTTATAAAATTTGACGGGGGAGGAATTTCATCAACCCATTCAGGGTAAGCTCTATTTTCTGGTTGAATTTGAGCTTTCCTTCCTTCCATAGCTTCCAACTGAGCTTTTAATGACTAAATAGTAGTTTTTAACTTTTGAGAAACATTCGATTGAGCTTGGTCCTGAGAAGGTGCAATGACTGGAGCTTGGACAGATGTGGTGACTAGTACCGCAACTGATGGTAGCACCACCGATTGTTGTTGCACTTGACCCATAGGATTAGACCTGTGAGGGTGTACTGGTAGAGGAGGATATTCTTGATCCATCTCATTAGCCACAACAAACTCCCATGGCTGACTGACTCCAGCACGCTTAGGAGGAAGACTACCCTAAAGTAGTTCTACATTCAACATCCTCAATTCCTTCATTTCTATCTCCTGTTGCACAAATCTTTGCTCTAGTGAGAGCGATTTGCCTTCTCCAGAGGAAGGGTATGTAATCTAATTCTTTCCGTTCCCCTTATTGGATGCCCTCCAGATAGGGGGAAGTTGATTATTTGAAGGAACACCCAGATTCTGGGAAAGCCTTTGATTTTGTGTACGCACACCATCTTCATTTTTGTCTGTGCGTACAACTTCTTGAGAAGGAAACTCTTTTTCTGATCCCTCTAAGTGAGCCTCATCTGGTGGATCAGAAACAATGTAATTGATGACATTAATTGATGGATAATGCATTACATCCCTTCTATCGGCATTTCTACGATATTGTCATCTTCCATGTCCCTGATGAGACATTGCCTTTTGTCGATTTGATCCCTCTGGAACATCTTGATGAACCATAATTTGGAGGAAATCTCATGATAATTTGGCCCTTCATTCCTCTTGGGGATTCTTCCCTAATCGAGAGAAGACTTAATTTCTTTGAGGAATAGATTGAGGATTTGAAAAAGTTCCCAGTTCGGTGGACTGGGGCAGTTCCTGCTATTCCTGCTCAACTCCTCAAATCCTATTTTTTGATTCTAAGGGTTGGGTTAAAATTGTCCCCAATCTGGAAAGTTGGGGTGGTTATTGAAATGCTATATCTGAGACCTTCTTGAAATATCTTTTGATCTTGCGGACTTTAGTCCAGAAATTGGTTGGATGCATCAACCTGCATCCACTTTTATCACCCGGCTCAAAAGACTATTGGATGATTTCTGACACTTCTGTCACTTGATGATGTGCTTGCTCTAAATGAGAGGCCTATTAAATATTCTCATTTTCTTGATGTAGGAGAAATTCCATAACTTGTTCTCTGTATGCTTGATTTTGAGAAGAACTAGTTGAGGCATGTTCCTGAGCAAGCCTTTGATTACAAACAAATCCAATTGGCTATTTCTGGCCATAGAAAATAACATTACATGAGACCATTTTCGACGGGCTTTGATGACTAGAGAGAATCATGAAATGCATTGCTCCATGAACACCCCATCCCCTTATATGAATACCAGATGGGTCATTGGAAGTTAACTGGCGCAATCTTTTTATTGTGCCAATTCATGAGTGCTGAAGGGCTCTCTGCTGCTTTTCAGCCTTAAGATATCGCTAAACTAAGAGAGTTGCCAAGTGAATTTGGCATTGTAACCCTTCTATTATCTTTACATGATTTTCATATTCATCATAAGATAATATTTTATTTTTTCAACTAACAATGATTTTTCCATATGTTGAGATAAATATCATGAATTCCATCTTCCATAAACATCTCTGGAATGTCATACTGAGAGTCAACCAAAGGCAAAAACATGACTGGCACTTAACCTTTCACCAGTTGTTTTCTCATATTCAGTATTTCATCTTTATCATTAAATGAATATTCTTCTACCTGATTAGACCAGATCTGGGGCTTCCATGTTGCTTCATCGGATTCAACAGGATTTGTAGAGAATTCCCTGATCAAACTATAAGAAGAACAACCTAGGGGTGGTTTGGAGAATGACCTACACCCCGACCTATCTTCTGATTGAGAAAGTATTTCACCTGCTAGTGGTAAATCATTAGAAATGACTGACTTCACCTTTGAAAGTTCCTCAAGATAAGAGGGATTTATCGTCACTACACTGTCTATTGGAGCATTTTCCAGGAAATGTGAATTACTACCGCAGAGAGGACTTTCACAGCTAAATTCATCATCATGGGGAGGACCACCATGGTGGGTTCCAACAAAAGATGAAACATTTTTCTGCTTGGTCTTATGGCCACACAGAGGGTTCTTGTGGCTCTCATCTGAAGATGAAACTTTGAGATCGACCAAATTGTCATGAGGCAAGACTTCATGATGAAGTGTCTTCTAAAGACGTTTCGAATTAATGTTCCCACTATTTGGAACTGAGGGAGAAGAATCTTGAATTCCAACAGATAATTGTCTTAGTGCATCAAGAACTCCAGCATCGAGTAAGGCCTTATTACAGATTGGCCCTTGATTTCTTGACTATTCTAGATAGGTCTTCTTCTTAGACGCCTTCTTACTCACTTTAGGAACCACTTGTTGATGAAAGTGGTCATTATGGGCAGGTGTATGTGCCTGCTTAGGAGAAATAGTTAGGTTAGGTGGATTATCTCCACTCAAATCAGGTGTATGTACCTAACTTGGTTATTTGTATTATATGGGGGAGTATTCCCCACAACCCTCTTAGACTAGAACAGACTTGTGTGTCTGTTTTGGAGTGATATGTTGATGTGTCACCCCATTGGTAGGGATAGATTTTCATTTCTTTCCCTATGATGCTGCTGAAGGTGTTATAATATTCTAATATGCATCCAGAATATGAGCAGGAATTTTCTTCTTCTCTTTTACCATTGACAGAATGTACTTGGTGACTTTAGCTGCCAGAATGGGGATATACGTCCATTATATGCTTGGAGTAGGTGTGTATTCCTGCTCCTGGCCTCCTTTTCCTGTTAGTGAATTCTGAAAGTACTCAAGTTTGGGGACAAAGATTTGAGTCTACCTCCTGTTTGTCACCAGAGCTTTCTTACTGACTTCTCCAGGTGCTACCAAATGAGACTGTTGGTAGGCTTGATCAATACTAGCAGGTGTATGTGCCTGCTGATTGCACTCCACCAAACATGGTTGATGAACTTCCTTTAATACTGACAGATGAGGATGCTGTCAGGATAGATGAGTGTAAGCAGGTGTATGTGCTTGTTTACCAGTTGTCAACACATTGGGTTGGCAGACTTCATCGTATGTAGTTAGAGGAGACTATTGACTAGCTGATGATTTAAAAATATGTGTCTGTTCTTGTATATAGTACTCCATTGGAATTGCCTAGCGAGATTGGAGTGTTGCTGCCAGATGAGTCTGCTGGACTGTTGAATTAAAACGAATGGTTGTATGTGACCCTTCGTTAATTTCAACCAAGTTAGGTTGGTGGAATTCTCCGGAAATGGCATAGATGAGAACCTGCTCACTGTTGACTGGTCGTCGCCTCTGGTGGTTCATCTTACCCACTCGGGTTCAAGGAACCTGAGCTGAACTCCTGGAGATGACACCCTCATCATGTTGAGGGCACACTTCCGCACATGTCTGGCAGCGATTTTTGATGGGAACCCTTGGGAATGACTCATGTATCTTTTAATTAAAGCCCTGAGGGACCTGTTCATTCACCTCCCCAGAATATGGGAGGGACTGTTGATTTAATTCCAAGGATAATGACCCAAAATGGTTTGAGATGGTGGTTGAAACCACCTGCTTCTTGATTGTTGGTCATCGATGTCTGGACAACTAGGGTGAATTATTGACTTGGAGGGCTTGTTGAGTGGCCTATAAAGTCGGAATCGTACCATTTTGATGGTATTCCTTAACCAGCGCATTTGATACCTAGCGTTGAAGATGCTGAGAATGTGATGTCGACCTCAGAGCAGACGATGATCCAACCGGAGTAGCTGTAGCGGCATTCACAGTAGATGTACTCACAGGTGTGAACATAAGATAAGGCATTTCGTTAACACAAAATATCTTGGAAAAGAGTGCCTGTTTGATATAATAGACATAATCAATATAAGTTTGGACACTACAACTTTTGGATGAGCACATATTTTATGGATTGTTTTGTTGGACCTCTCATTGAGTTTAAATAGGGGCCTAACAAATAAGTAAAACATCATTTCAACTTGGTTAAGGATTCACGTCATGCTTACCATTTTTTGTTCCCTTTGGAAATGGGGATGAACTCATTGATTTATGGTTCAAACATTCAAGCGGTTCCTAAAGGGTTTTTTTGTAGAATTGGAAACATCAAATGATTCTATATCCATTTGGACCTACTTTCCAAAGGTAGGTGCTCATAATTTATGGACTGATGATACTTAAGAATTTGCATTGGTCGAGAGGTTGGGAGGTCAGACTCATCACACCTTTTTGAGGGAAATTATTGTCTACACCGGGACTATCCTTATAGATTTAATTTATGTTCGTGAATCCTTATTAAATTACCAAGTATGAAAACGAGAATTCCTTTAGATCTGAAAATCAATGATTGATATGTAGAAGATTTAGAGAATCTTTTATATGTATTTTAGGTTCTTCATCGATAGAGATTCATTTGTATTTGTTTAGAGATTCAGTCAATGGTATCCTTTGAAACATTATATAGAAATATCTTGGTCATTATGATAACCATACTGTTTTTAAAGCCACTCAGTGGGGAACATGATGTTTATTGTCATTCATAAGGACATGGATTATTTTGGAGTTGGGATCATACCCGTATATGGGCTACCTAAGTATACTTGTTTTAAAAAAGAATCAGAACCCACATAGTTCGAGTAAGGGAGTATGATGATTATGAATGATTGATGGCTCAATGAAAGATGTCATAATTACTTTTATGCTCTAAGCTCACGTGAGTCATGCTTGGTGTGATAAACAAGAGGTATTGGTAAAAACTGACAATTGTGCCAAAAAAGATGAAATCATGAGAAAAAATGTGGGACTTATGTATGTATGACTGCCCAAAAGATTAGGATTTACATTGGAGAAGAAATCTAGGAATAATGTCCATAAAGCTATATGTCCTTTATGGAGATTTGGATACTTAACATAGGACATAAACCTAAGAAGGATTCCCAAATTAGAGGGGACTTATGATTGAGTTTTATTCCTAAGAAGGAAGTCCAAATAAAAAGTAAATTAAGACTAGTTAAGAGGAATTATGACTTGGGCTTATTCATGAGAAGGTGACCCAGGTTAAAGGGATTAGAAAACTGGGGCTTATTCCTAAGAAGGCGGCCCAGGTTAAGGGGAATTATGACTGGGGCATATTATTTAGGAGGAAGCCCAGGTTAAGTGAATTTGGGAACTTGGGGCTTACTCCTAAGGAGGATGCCAAAAATTAAGGGAACTTGAATACTGGGGCTTACTCCTGAAAAGGAGGCCCAGGTTAGGGGTTTTGGTGCTTACTCCTAAAAAGGATGCCCATATTTGGGGATTTGTGATTGAGACTTACTGATGAGAAAGAGGTCCATGTTAAGGAAAATTATGACTGGGGATTACTTCTGAAAAGTAGGCCCAGGTTAAAGATCCTCTCATCATTAAGGATGAGGTTGAATAAATGAAATCTCTAACCTTAGTGACATAAAGATATGTAAATCACTAGGTTTTGAGATATGTTCCATAGAATTCATTTCAGATAAGGAATCCAACAAAGGATCCATGACATAAATGGCTTTGAAGATGGTTCCAAAGGATAAATCTTGATGAGGAGAGGTGGATTTGAATAAAGCAAGTGAATAGGCAGGAGGGGCACCCAAAAAGAGAGAGGCATGCATGTCCTGTGTGTGCGCGCAAGTCCTGGTCGCACAAGTATACTTGTGTCACACATGAGTACTTGCGTGACAGTCAACCCTTAGGGTAATACTTGGGTGAGACTTGGCTCAATCCCTTAGTATTATCCCTAAAGGCTTCTAAAAGAGTGACGCGTGAGTATTTTTTGAAAGGATAAGGCGGTGTGCAAGTGTGGCCATTTCCCTTAAGGGCTAGCCACATAGGCGAACATGTGTTGATGAGTTTCAACACCTAGGCCTTGTTTCCCCGGTTTATATCTTCCATTCGAACTAAGAAAATAACTTATAAGTGACTGAAAGACTTCAAGAAGAGACTAGGTCGACCAGAGCTTAAATCTGACTTTTGGAATTTTTCCATCCCCAAATGGGGGGCCCACCGGGGGTATTTATAGGCTGCTGAAGACCCGGAGCGAGAATCAAAGAGGGCGCACAAGTCACCTACGCGACCACTAGCCAGTGCGCAAGTATAATTGCCCGATCATGATGAAACATGCGTGAAACAAGAGGGAAGAAATCATTTTCCATGCCTTTGTCGATTTCTTGATGTTTCTTCAAAGGATGAATCACTTTGGGCCAAGGTACTCCACTTTTTCAGTTGTTTAGACTTCGTGGCGAAAAGGAGCGTCAACAGAGAGGTACACACCCTCACACCATTTCTGCAAACTCCAATTTTAGATGAGGTGAGACCAACATCGCCTTGTAAACTATTTCATTCATGGGATCGAGGTGGTGATTTCTTCTTCCAAGAACTACAACCCCACAAACCCCATCCCTGCAAACCTCAGTTGATTGATTCCTCTCTGGGAAATAAAATTTCTTCATGGGATTTTACTAATGGTTCCATGTGACCCAAATATACAACTTCCCAGCACTTTATAAAAAGTACCACATGAGAAACTTAGAGGAGGAGGATTTTTGGAGAAAACATAGAGTTTATGGATGGAATAATTAAAATAAAAATGATCGATGATGTACGAAACCACCAACAATTTTCAGTATGTACAAATATACTATGAACCATAAAAAATAAGGAAGCCTAACTATTTGGATGAACCACTAACCAGATTGGAGAACCTTGAACCATACACCCTTCATAGATGAACTTCCTGCAAACTATTGGACCAATTCCCTTTATTTAATCAGTTATACCTCATAGAACCTATCTATGTGGATGGTAGCCTACCCCAAATAGTGTTACACTACATGGATGGACCCCATCACTGCATACCACCATGATATGTGGATGGAACTTGAGGCCATGTACCACTATGGTACACAGACCAAATCCAATTATGTGAACAACCTCAGTACACAAATGAGAACTAGGTATACATACCACCTCCGTATGAAGATAGACCCTCCACCTTTATAGCAGTATTTGAAGCGGTGGGCACCCCACCCCACATAATTAAATGATACATTGAATGGGTTACATATGGGATTTCTTCCTTCTAGTCCTGATCATGCCCTTCCACTTCCATCCAATCATCTGAATCCCCTGTGATAAATAGTCCATCGACATCAAGACAAATCCCCTTTGAAAGCCTCCGTACTGGTATGATAAAATAGTCGAGCACATCCGCATGTCTTTTTGAGTTTATATAAAAATGGAAAGCAGAGTCATGTGGGTAATTCTCGCAGGGGTGTGTACCCCGAGAATGTCTTTAATTTTACATTCCCATGGTAACCCAAAGCCCATCCTTGGAATCCTCATGTGAACCTCCTCGTTTTAGGGGCCAAGGGTAATTACTAGATTTTCCATTCAATGAGGGATAGTGAAAATCCAATTGGATCATACCTACTTTTACATTTGACGATGATCAATGATAATACCCTTTCCCATAACTCATTTTAAGGCACTACCCCATAGGTAATCCACTATCATTTTCATGGGAATTGGCACTTCGAATCCTCTGAGACTTAGCCTGAGTTACGTATAGATAGATTTTCAAACATGGATATCCTGAATATCGATATTGGAGAGGAAATTCGCACATTTAAATCCCCTCTCTCTCTCACTTTTGGCTCCAGTACCATCTATTAGAATATAAAGTGGGACGTGTGACCTATAGATCCATTGCCTCCTTTTTTAAGAGGTTGGAAATGGTCATTAAACCTTCATAACCCCAAAACATGGTCCTCCTCTTAGGTTTAAACCCCAATAAAACATCCAAATCATCATGAGTCTAGACCCTCATCATGGTTCTAGAAACATGGGCCTCCTCTTATGTGTAAGCCCCAAACTAAATGAACTACAAGAACTATGATTCCTATGGTAAAGAGGATATGTTGGATGGATGTCTAAGCGCTTGAGATCATGGGGATCCTATTCAAAGGTTAATCCCCAATCATTTCCATGACAAATAAGGCCTCCATTATGGTATAATACCCAACTTAAAATGAACTATGAGGTCTTTTATTCCAAACTAATTGGAATGTTTAGGATGCCTTCCAAATGTCTATATATAGCACCCAAATAATTCTAGTGTTCACTGGGCCATATCCCTAGTAGGTCCATGTCCACCTTGGAGACCTTACCTCTCCGAAGAATCCAAGGAATCTTTGATAAAATCCCCATATGATTTCTTTACTAGGAATCTTCCACCTGGATGTCCTCACCACATGAAGTTAATCTGCATGGGTGGGTCCTCGTCAGAAGATCTTAAAAGGTTACATGTCCAATTTAGTGGCACCAAATTACATGGGTTTTGATTCCTATCAAGAGGATAAGTATGAAGCCCATTTTATTGGTTTAATCCTGATATTGAAATAACATTCATCCTCCATTGATGATGATAAAATCTCTAGTGACTCATTATAGGTCATAAACTTGCATTGTATAATTAATTTCGGACCCCTGAGTAGATATGGTTAATCTTACAAACCAGGGGTAACCCACAAAAACATGCATGGGAAAAAAGAAAGGATTCATAAACATATGAATATTGATTATAACTATAATAGAGTACCAGAGTAGGAAATAATTCCCCCCACAAGGGTGTGGTGAGCCAGACCTCCCATCCTCTTTACCAATGGAGTCCTTAAGTTTCATTGGACAAATCATCTAATGAACATCTGCCTTTGGAAAGTAGGTCCATGAATCATGTATAGAAGGGTTTATCAGTGTTTATTGATCCATGAATAAACACATTATAGACCATCTTATGACATCGTAACCGATGTGAATTGATTTCACACATACTAAACCTCCCTACAATCACCCACCAAGACCCTTCAACTATGTTACCTCTTCTGCAATAAAAAAGGGACACATTTACTAGTCTTGATGCGACCATATTTCCAAAAAAAATGGGTCATGATGTGATTCAGGTTGAAATGAAATGGTAAAATTGATGTGAAACTCTATAATAGAAAGCAGTTAGGAATTATCCATCAGACCATTTTGTTATCCATGGTATGATGCAAATCTGGATGAAAAAGACCCAAACATGACTTTCCATGCGGTTGAGTAATCCTCCTGCAACTCATCCGAAGGTTTTTCAGGTTCGCAAAAGTGATGTGACCTTCACACAACACTTTCAAGCATGAAAATAAAAATCTTATGGAAAACTATTCCTCTTTAATAAATGATTTTATATTTTGATATATCCCCTTTCTCATGAAACTCTTAAACACATTACCAAAACGTTGTGTGTGAATGTATCTTGGTCCCCTACCCAAAATTTCATATGCCTCTAGTACAACCATTATCTAACCTGTTTCTCTTATTCATTGGTACCCAATTCCTATATCTCCTATGAATAAGGACCCTAACATCAAGCCTCTTGATTTACACTCATCCATGATAGTTCCATCTTCATTTCCTTCCATGAGGTATGTGAGTTGTGGTCACATATGACCTAGAGGTTGTATCTTCAAGGGAAATTATTCACCAATCTTGGTAGAAGGTCTTTATGCTATATCATCCTTTCACCTTGATGTGATACCCCTTAAGGATTAAACCCTTCAACATTCAAGATTCATGATGTAAAACTTCATAGTTCCACATCCTAGTCATATGATGTTAAACTGCATGAAAATTTCCTCAAAACATGACATAGAAATGTAGCCTTATCGTGTGTGATAAATACAGTATTCCCCATCTATGACCGTTATTGGATTCCACAATCATTCTCCACTATGGGATGATCCTCTGACCTTGGGAATATTCCACACATAATCCCTATATGTTTCTTGAAAGAGTGATCCTCTTGCATGGGGTGGCTTCCACATGTAATCCCTAACCACATAATCCCTTATCCTTGAAGAATTAGGGAAGCTTCCATGTATAATCCCCACACCATATCTCATTGAAACGCCTTCCATAACATGGGAATCCTTATCATATGATGTTAAACTACAAGGGTTAGTCCTGTAACAAGACCATAAAATATATCATCAAAATTCATGGGTTTTGATCTCTGTATTTAAAACAGGTTATATAGGATTCCTCCTTAAGGTTCAATTCCAAAAACCATCAAACCCAACTGTGAAATATTCCCTCCTAGGGAATCCCCACCTAATCTTTCTCTGTAGGATGTTTTGATCTTTCTCTATAAGATGTTAACCATGTGATATGATTCGTCTCAATGGGCTATTCTAATCTATCTCTACAAGATTTAATGCTTATTCCCCGATCCATCTCAAAAGGGTCTAATAATCCCCATCCATAAGACATTAATCCTATGCCTTAGTCCTTTTCAACTTGAAATTCTAATCTATTCCCACCAGATGTTAAACTTTCACCCATTTTTTCCCACAAGACATTAACCCTATATCCATCTCTACAAGACATTAAACTGATGTCATACCCCAAGATCCCTACCTCATGAAATAAATATGGGATGTCCTAAGTAAAAATACTTGGAAGATATATTACCCTGGAATCAATTACCTTATGTAAGACAAGGGATGCCCTCTGTTTCATGCCTAATATTCCTCATATGATATTTCCTCTAAAAGAGGAAGACATTACAGATTCCCAATATACCCAA
The DNA here is from genome assembly GCA_963277665.1 of Viscum album. NCBI lineage: Eukaryota > Viridiplantae > Streptophyta > Magnoliopsida > Santalales > Viscaceae > Viscum > Viscum album. Next base: position 231,183,535 of record OY728125.1, read on the forward strand.
TTCCCTAAATTCCCAGAAGTGACAAACATGACTACTCACCCTCACCAAATGTTTCTTCCCTGATGATAGAGAAGTAGTGTAATTAGCTATAAACCACCTAGATATGGAATTAGGAATAAGTTCTATGAACGTGAATTAATTTGTGAGGGATATCTGGAATGAAAAACAATATCCCAAGAGGAATCCATGGATAGAGGAACTGACATACCATAATCATGTTTCAATCAAGGAACAAACATCACTAATGGACTTTTTTAAAGTCACATGCCTTTGGAAACTAGAAATATTGGGTAACATCATAGTCCTCAAAACACATTGGTGCCAAGGTGAAAGCATTAGAAATAGAAATAGTGAAACCAATGTGAATCTATTATCCTAAATCACAGTGACTAGTAGTGTCTTGGGCATCAATTGATTTTCATGTCACTAAATTATGATATTTGGTGTCAGTTCCCACCATGAAAATAGTGGGGCCTACATGAAACTCACCTATGAATTGGGCTAGTTATCATTATCCATCCTTGGTATGTTCCATCATCAGTGTGGATCCTTCTCTACTGAAAGAAATTGGACAGAATTGGGTTATTGGGAATAAATTTTATTATAGATTTACTGATGATTGATTACACCTTCCTTATAGGAATAAATCTATAAGAATCCAACAACCACTTACCAATAGATTTTAGGGTGGGGGAAACTTTGATGTGGCAATACAACACAATTAAACTTCTACCACAGTTTCTACCTCACCTTCGGTTGATGGGTTCCCACACCTCGTATCACCCTATGAGATCATCTAGAGGATTCGGATAAACACCTTGGTGCACCGATACAAGTAAAAGGGGGTCATTAACCCCCATAATATGGAATTCAAAGACCTATAGACATCAAAACCTTATCAACACTACTTCCTATGAGGTTCGCATAGGGGGAAACACCCCATGTTCCAATGGAGAACCACTTAGAGAGCCTCTCTCCAGAGTAATCTATTATATCACTTCCATAAAGTCATAATGTAGGGGAATCTTAGGCCATGAATGATTTGGCCATCACCCATGATCCACCTAGGAGGTTTCCAACCAGGTCATATCAGTGCCATCAATAACCGATCTCATAGGAAGAAGAATGGGTTGACTTTATCCCTGCTCTTCAATCCTAAGTCTAGATCACCTCACACTGATATAGGAGGATGACCCATGAAACATCCCATCAAGGGTAATATTTTACAGCTCCTATGGCCCCTTACACTGCCAACATATCCTGCTAGATCCCTGTAATAGGTCAACAAGGATCTATCTTTTCCAGCATAGGACTGAGACTTCATATACATTATAGGAAGGTTAGGATGACTCTCTCAGTCTTCTTCTCCACTAATAGTCATCATAGACCTTCCTATGATGAGAGAAATTAGTTCAGAAGTCTCCCCCACACCATCTTCAACCATCATGTAGGACCTCCCCATGCTACCACCATCAAATTAGAGGTCATCCCTTCTTTACCAATAGCTAGTACAGCCCCCCCCCCCCCCCATGCTACCACAACCAACAAGCATGGAGGTCCTCCTTAGGTTCTCACTAACCACCATGGAGGTCTTCCATGTATTTAAAACAACTAGCATTGAGGTACTCCCCATGCCACTACAAACCAGTACAGATGTCCTCCTAATGTTCCCACCGACCATCACGGAGGTCCAGCCCTTGTTCCCACCAACCAACATGGGTGTCCTTACCGTTTTCCTACCAACCCGCATAGAGGTCCACCCTGTGTCGCTACCAATCAGAGTGGGGGTCCTCCGCACTCCATTTCATACCATCTTGGAGGTCCTCCTTATTCCAAATACATGCCATACCCTAAAGAACTATCCCAAGGAAGAAGGATGAACACCCACCGTCAGAGGTGAATCCTTGGAAGTATCACATTATCATTAACCCCAAAGATTTTGAGGTGAAATATGACACAATTAATGAACCTCTAACATATATACTAGATTCTAGGAAAGAATCCTAGAAGTTGAAATTCATTGTCCTAGATGTCTAGTTCCGTGGGATCCTCAGATAACTCAATAGATACCTATAGGTGAAAGATGTTTTGGACCCATTCCATGGACTTGTAGAGTAACTCTCCTTGTAATCTTCAATTTCCCACGTATCTACCTAAACATAAGAAGTTGGAGATATTTTTTGGTATGGGTTAATGCCCTTAGATGAAGTTCCCTCTAGTGAGACACAAATGGATGTTATTTCCCTATCACATGATGTAGTAGTGACAATGCCATCATACATGGACATAATCATGAAGATAAATATGCCAACAAGTGATGTGTCAGAATTTAACAACCATTTGACCCATTAATAACTCCCTCTTCTAGAAGTGTAGATGTATAGTAGGTCTATATTGATGTTTCCAGGCATATCTCTGACAGCGCCAATTGGGGCTTGTTTAGACCATGTAAAGGACTCTTACTTTCAGAAAGAGGGATTGTGGGAGGACTTATTCATAGATCAGCTTCCAGTGGTGTTTTTGACAACTATAACATTAGCCTTTTTCATCATGAAGTCCCTTATTGAGGACTAGGATATGAGTTACTGTCAGATCATTCGGGTGATGTTCCACCACCCATGTGATTGATATTTGACATACCCATAATGTTAAGACCACCTTGATGTGGTCGACCAATAGTGAAGAATGGTTGAGGTCACAGTTCTCCTGGTAGCTCTGTGCCCTGAGTCATATAGATTTTTCTAGACTCTCTAGTAGACATGTGTTACGAGAATCACAATGTTCTATTAGGCCATTGAATTTGATTCTACAGATGTATAGATCAGAGGCTTGGGTTTGTATACTATCTTCTATTTCATCCCTATCTTGTGACAGTAACCAAAACTTCAACCCAATCTATCTATTGATGGTGAAGATTATCCTCTAAATACTATCATGGAAAATATGGTCATCCCAAACCTGCCAGGGGATCAGTGGAATAGGGAAGACCAGCCTCAATGGGTGATGAAATACTTGGAAGACACTCCTATAGGTTTCCTCACTAATCAATAGAGGAAGGCACTCAGCCTTAGTATTATCTCAAATGAGACGTTGTCTGCCCATTGGAACATTGAAAAAGGAATGGGACATATCCAAACCTATGAGCCATCCGAGGCCATGCAAAAAGTAGAGACAAAACTCACAATACGCACCTTGCTTCAATAGCTCATGGAACACAAAAGGTTCACTACAGATCTCATTATTGAGTGGAACCTAGACTAAAATAATTCCATAATGGACTCCATCTCTCCTATAGGGGGGAATCTGGTCCTACTTGGCCAGATTCCTTAGTTCGAACTTGCTGGACCGATGCAACCACTCGGGGTAGAAGGTGGGGGATGTGTCAATCAACCAAGATACAAATTTCCCACTCTACTTGAGAATATTGAGTAGAGTGATTACTCACTTTAGGATCATGGTCATTCCGCTCCTCAAGTTGATGAGCCTGTCAACTCATTGGTGGTGAGACACCCTTGCAAAGATGACTGAATAGATACTCTCACCACTCTCTTATTGGACTTGGAGACACAACATGTGACAATACCGCCTGGAAGAAAGTCGTATCTAAATGGGTTGATAGTTTACGAGCACCCCCAAAGTTTTTTAACTCATGATTCACCCCATTTATTGAGATGGGTGAAACACTATAGCACCTGTCCCACTTTTCATCAAGGTGTGGCGCAATGTTGTAGACCTAGAATAGTAAGAGGCTACCAAACATTAGTACTTTGTTTAGACACTGGAGAGACCTAAATTTGTATAGAACATCCAACTGAACATAGGGTTCAATAATGGAATGTGGGGATCTTCAATGAAGGTTTCTCTACCAATTCATATCTACCACGTGCAAGAAAATTATTTCTGACCTCTTCAATTACAAGTAGAGGCTTGATGAAGGAGTCACAAATCTTTTTTCTCAGGGGAAATACCTCACATACTTGATTGACATGATGGTATCCTAAGAATAGCTACTCATGATGTGTGTAGAGAATTTAAATAATGAGCTTGTTCCTACCCTCATCTCCTTGAACTACTATGGTGGATTTTTGGAGTTCTCTAAAAAAGGAACAATGTCTAGAAGAAGCCTTATAGTGAATTAGAAAATAGTCTCACCCATTTCCCCTTACAGATCATGTGGTAAGACCCAAATAATAAAAGAAATTATCCATCGTGCATGTTGAGGCCCATCAGTAGGTACACCTATTGGATCCCTTTCTGGATGAGCCTCACCAAGCGTGATCCTATTAGGGGTAGCCTCACCAAGCATGACCTCACCAATCAAAACCTCATCAAGAATAGCTGCCTCAAATAGAGAATGTGGCTCCATACCATCATGAAGACTAGGATCTTGTGGTTCCATTATTTGATAGAATAAACCAAAACTATTCCATCTGGGATTCACATGTCTCATGGTACATCATTTGTTCCCTAAAGAAGGTAATTATGAAGTTTCCAAATTGTAAGGGACCCCAAGAGGTCAGAATAACTATATTCCCCAACTGTTAATCATAAAACATGATTATCAAACACACCATAAAAGGATGAGTTTTGTTTAAATATTGGATCCATCACCAATTAAACAATGTCTTAGTCAATCTGGGCGATGTCCCAGTATGTATTGTTAGGTATACCAACATTGCTGACTGTATTGGTTGACGTGAAACTCATCCATGACTACGCTATTATCATCCACATCCAACCAAGGCTAGACCTTATATAATCAAATGTTAGCTAGAAATTGTTCAGATCAATCCATCTATCAAGAAACAGAATGTTTCCAGTACTAGTCAGTCCCTAGTGGTTTAGCCAATGAAATCTATTGCACACTCTTCTAAGTAGCAAGACTCTATAAGAAGAAATATACCCCTATCATGGAAATATTATGTTTAAAAGAGGGTTTAACCACCACCATTTATGAGTTAACCTAGGTGAACCTTGAAACCAAGGAAGATCAAAATCTGTCACTAAATAGTGTGTCCATTTCTCTATAAGATAAGCAGTAGTATGTGGCCTTCCTAAAATAGCATTGTGGTGTATTTTCCATAGTCTATGATGAGATTATAGGACTATAACCTCAGGTTTTTATTCATTTTCATTTCCTCCCAGTGATTCATCATTGGTTCAAGAAGCCTCCTAGAAATATTCACCCCTCCCACGCTGATATGGTCAAGGTCGACGTTGATAATCTTATCAAATAAAATTTCATCCAGGAAGTCTAGTACCCCAAATTTCTAACTAACATCATCCAAGTTAGAAAACATATTGGGAAAATTAGATTATTTATAATCTTTTATGATGTAAAACTCCATTTTTGATGAATAATTTTACCTTTCTAGTGATATAGATATTGATTGATTCCACAACAGGGTCCTAGGAACTCTCCTTCATGGATGGATACTTTGGGTACAGTTAGATCCAGATGGCCCATGGGTATAAGGATTCCACCACCTTCAGGGAACCTTATGGGAATTTTTTCTATCAGTTAATACCCTTCATCTTGAAGAGTAAAGGATCCACATATCATTTTTACAATAACCACATCTTTAAACCTATTCTTAGGAAATTGGAGGGAATATGAGTAGATTATTTAGTGGTCAAATCCTTCCAACTCGACTCCATCTCAAGGATCATGAGAAAGTGCTCATCTTCCTCCAAAATCAACACTTAATAATGAACCCTTTGAAATGAGAATTTAGTGGTTACCATGGAGAAGTTTATCATATTAATCATAAGATACATAGGAATAAATATTGACTTAGATAAGATCAAATCCATCGGCCATATGCATCCCTCGAGAATTATTAGGGAATTTGGGGGCCTCCAAGGACACTTAGCCTTCATTCCCTGATTTATCACAAATTTTTCCAGCATGTGTATGCCCTTATCAAGGATTATGAATAAAGGGGCTATTTATAAATGGGATGAGGAATTATAGACAATGATTGAAGATATAAATTAGTACCTACAAGAACATATAGTTCTGATGTCAGTCGTCTTAGAAAATCCTTTGGTCCTCTTTATGACCAACCAGGTATAGTCCCTTGGCACCCTTCTTGCTTAGAAAAACAATAAGGGAATATAAAACATCCTATACTATCTGAGATAAATTATTCTAGAACTAGAGATTAGATACTCCCCTAATGAGAAGAGTTGCATTGAATTGTTTTTTACAGTGTACAAGTTGTGACCCTATTTACAGCATCATGAGATACATCTATTTTCTCAAGTAGACCTGTTGATGTATATCCGAAATCTCCTCAGGATGAAGGGATCATTGGAACACTAGGAATGGATCCTCTAGTAGTTTGAGATTAGTTTTATACCATACAGGTTTGTCAAAGGCTAAGAATTGTTACACTTCCTAGCCACACATACGACCCCTAAAGAAATGCCTTTAGATTTTAATTTCCTTTATGAGGTTATAATCTCAATGGATCAGGTAGTTCCATGTTGGTAGATGCATTTATATTGTGCCTCCTGGATTCCAACTAGTAGAAGGATCAACAATCCCAAGATTAATAGTTTGGCCCTTAGTATCGTCTTTATCACCCCGACATAGGCTTCATTTCCATATTCTTTCCTATTTTTTGAAAGTACCACTAATAATGAGGTGAATTATCAGGATATCATCACTTGTCTAAATTTGTCCCTCGTGATTGATCTTCCTAGTCTACATGTGATGGGAGACTCTAAGCTATTTATCAAAATGATAAAGGTGACTATATCCTCATAAATTAACAGCGTCTCCATATACTAAAACAAAACCACCAACTAATGTATTAGTTCCCTTCCTAGTCAAAGGTGACTCATGTCACTCAGTCATAGAATGGTCAAGATGACACATTGGAAGGTTCGAACACATCTCTCTTAGATCCCGACTATGATGATCTGGTCATTTATGTGCACATCATAGGGTCATTTCTCATACTACTTCAAATGATGAAAACTAGTAAGTAAACCAACTGATTATTGGAACTTCTATTATAGGACCATCATATCCCCTTGTAATAGATTATAAAACCAATTAGACAACTCCCTTTTGAGTATCTCTATCATGGAATCCTCCTATCAGACCAAGCCAAGCGTGAGTGAGTCCATCAGTGTGCATCATAGTTCACACTCCATAGGGGGGACAACATTGAGAAAACCCTCTACAGAAATGGGTTTGAAATAATTATCCTCTATTTCATCCATGGATACAGGATACCCAAGGTTATGAAATAGGTCCATGTCAGATCATTTGGTTCTCATATCTCCCTCTAGATTCATAGGTTGGGTTGTTTTTTTACCAACATTTATCAAGATTTCATTGAGTTTTCTAAGAGGTTTCATGCATGTCAGATCCATGTCAACATTGTGCATCGACTATCAGATCTTCTCTACACCACCATGTACACTTATCGCTTTGCAGTATGGGGACTCGACATTAGGGGGACGTACCCTCTAGCAATATACTTCTAGTGTAGGATCATCTTGACTACAACTGAATTCTTCTCCAAATTGGTAGAATTAGTTCCCCTTAATGAATTCAAATCCTAACCCATGATCGAGTTCGTGAGCTCCCACATCATCCATTGAGTTTGATTCACTCATTATATTATTAAAATAATATCACAGACTTCTGAGCTTCCATGTTAAATAAAACTTACACTAAGTACAACATCAGGTCCAACCATACTTCTCTATATCATGTCTAGGAAAATGTGTAGATCTAGCCATTCCATAAAAAAATTCCTAACATCTTATAGTAAATGGTTGTACAAAACAAAAGGATTTGGTTGGACAAGCTCCCCAATACCATCTGGGCCAAATGGATGACGACTCAGAATTCCTCCCAGGTGACCCCATACTCCCTAGTATATGGAACCGAGGTAGTCCTTCCAAATGAGGTTCAGTTGTTATTACTCCAAACAAATATTTATTCCCATTATTTTTTATAAATAATGGAATAATCACATCTATATGAGTTGTAATCCCTTGAAGATAACATGCTTCAAGCCTTTAATAATTTATAGATGCACCAAAATAGGATAGCAAGAATGATCAATAAGAAGGTTTGCCTTCACTCCTTCTAGGGTGACATGGTGATGGCTCTTAGTTTGCCGATGATACCCTATAAAAGGCCAACAATGTTGGATCCTATGTGGTATGGACCTTACACCATCTATAAGGACTATTCTAATGGAGCATAGACTTTGGTCACCATGGATGGAAAGAACGTCACACCTCCCACCAATTCCATGTCTCTCATGAATTACTTCATGTGAGGAGTAGTTTTCCATGAAACATGTCCTTAAACTATGTGTAATAGGTCTATGCATCATGAACCTAAACTATTCATAAATGGTCTGATCTCAAAGAACTTAAACAAATAGCATCTCCAATGGTCTGATCACTATGATCTTAAACAAGCACCATATGTAGTCTAAGTTGTATCACATTAAATTGAAAAGATCAATGTCCTTAAATAAATATGTTAAAATACATTCTTTTCACATATAAAACTGGAATTCCTCATAAACTAAGTATGGGATGTTCAAAAAATATTATCCCATACAAATCAGGATTCCTGATACGATGAATATGGGATTGTGACAAACCAACATCGTCAATACACGTTGTTAAAATAAATCCATACACTATGTAGTAAACACAGCATGCACTACATATCAAATGAGGGATGAACAAAAAAGGATAACTTCATTAGTTCATGATGTTAAACTAAATCCTTACCATTTTTAGTAAACGTAGGTTACCTCACATATCAAATGTGGGATTACCAAAAATGTGAACGTCCTCCAAACATTATATTAAATTGAGGCCTTACCCCATGTCATGAGCATGGGATGCCCAACGACAACCATGGTATGCTTGAATCTCCTCATCAGAGAGAATTTATCCAAATTTCAGCATTGGTCTCTTACCATGCCACATTCCAAAACTATGTTTTTAATTATTCACATCCTCATGGGATATGTAGTGATTCCTAGACATCTTTTTTTAGACCCAGCCATAAATTCACCATCCCTTTGGCCCCTTGTCCCCATTTTTTATCCAAGAATTACAACCTAAAAATATGTGCAGGTCATTTTGAGGTATTTATGTTTTACATGGTCCTATGCTTCCTCCTTTCATTTCAAATTTTTACATATTCTATTCCACATTGATACCCTTTAGATGAGAATCTTCTAATTCCAAAAATTATGACATTAAACTATTTTCCATTAGTCTAATCATCAATATTTAAAATTGTTTTCCATCTTCTCTGCCTTGAAAACTTTAATCTATGAGTGACTAGCTTCAGGGTAACTTCACCCGGAATAGATCCTTCTTGGATCCTTTCACACCTTTTATTCCCTCAATCATCCTCAAATCACATGCCCCTGGTCCAAAAATTATGAATTTAAACAATTTGTAATTGGTATAAAATCTAATACCTTAAACTATGAGCCACAATCAAAGAATTATGACCCTAAAGAAAGTTCATCTAGCCTTCTTAGACCCACATTGATATGGTTTGATTCACATATGGTATTTTAGAAACCCTCTTCCCCACCATTTTCCAAAACTATGTGTGTATTAATTCCCATTCCCATGGGATGCGTAGTGATTATTATACCTTTTTTCTCCAATACCTACTATAGATTTACCATAAAACCATTCATTTCCCATGGTTCTATCACCCCAAAATTCCCTCATGGTCCTTCCCTTCATATATAATCCTTTTTCATGTACCATGACCCATTATCAAGGGAAAGTTCCTTCATAATCTGACATGAGGAATAAAGAAATGGGTAGCTGAAGACCTGCAATTTCATTAGCACAAGATGTTAAATTATTTCCTTTCCCCGTACAAAATCGGGATTCCTCCTACAAAAATTATGTTAAGGAAAAAATATGTTACCCCATATTAATCTAGGATGCCTCATATCATAATATGATATGATTTAAATTTCTTGATCTAGAGGACATCCCACCTTCCAGTGTTAGTCTCCTATGGTACCGTATTATAAAACCACGTACGACTTGATCCCCATATGTATGTGAGATGTAGTGATGATCAGATACTTCATCCTGGGCCCATCCCCATTCAACAACTCATTATAGGCTCCCCTCCTCCCCAAAATCCTGATGTTGACCCAAGGAATGGCTATTCAAGTTTCATGTGGCATAGGGTACCATTTATCCCTCTGTTCGCATTGGTTTATCACCCTTCCATGCCACACAAGCCTTCATGAAGACACCCATGTCTTTCTTGGGTAAAGATACATAACCTTAAACCAGAAACTACCCCAATTTTTTGAGCCCCATGAACTTCAACTAGCAGTATCCATAGTCTGATTTGTATGGATTTAAACTACAAAGCCAAACATCCTTAGAGAATGATGTTAAATTGCGATCTTACCCCATATAAATTGGGATTCCTTATACGATAAGTGTGGGATGAAGAAAAGATTTACCCCATATAATTATGGGATTATTCATAATATGAGATGGTTTGATATCATCACCATAAAGGATGTCACCCCTCCTATATCGATCACCAACCATAGCATAACCCAGAACTATGCGTTGCTTGATTCCCATGATTATGGGATACATAGTGACACCCGAATATTTCATTTGGGACCCAACCCTACCATTGAATCATTTCAACGTTGTCCCCTTCGGGGAAGGCTTGATTCTTTCCTACCTACATGACAATCCATATGATTTGAGCATGTGGAGGAATAGATCCCAAGGCACTTAGTATTCCCTCTTGGACACTCCCCATTTCCACTTCCATACTTTACAATTTCTCTGACTTGGTTTATCATCACTCTCCCATTATGAACATGATCCTTAGAGGCAATGGTCATATACCACACTGGCTCACCTACCATCTTGGTCTTACACCTCAAAGGATAGTTGGAAATGAATAGTGTATCATGTGTATCAAAATCAATAAATGTATGATCCCACATTTTTTCCCCATCCTAAACTGGGGTGGGTATAGAACATGTGTTTCATGCATTGTCAATGGTTTTTCCCACTCATTGGTCATTCTCCTTTCACTATCAAGGGATTTAATGTCGTGATTTCCCTCGTAGGATTTTTTATCCACTCTTTCCCCTCATTGTGTACTACATTGGAAGGAAAAGGAACTTCATACTACTTTTTAATTACCACACCGAGCATGGCTCACACATGTTTAGAAGTTGGGTGAAAGTTCCCTTGAATAATTATTGAGTCACATGACAACCCCTCTAGGCCATGAATTATTAACTTAAAATATTTTCATTTGGTCCAAAGTTTATAACATCAAATAGTATTCTTAATTCCAAGAATCATGACTCTAAACTATGTGAAAGTAACTCCAGAAATGTGATGTGTGGTGTAAGGGAATCTGTGTCCCATCATTATAAACATGTCCTTTTGGGGTATTCATTCCATTATCTAAAGTCTACAACCTTAAAATAAGAGACTATGTCTACACATCACAACCATAAATTGTGTACAAGTTTTCTTTTATATTTTTTGGGTTGCATTGAATGGACTCCTAGGACCCTCCTTTTACTTTGGGTAACTTTCTTTAAATTCCATATATGTTCCATTGAGACATGCCACTATGGTCCAAGAATTATACCATAAAATATTTTAAATTGGTCTACCCTTTGGAAACATAAACTAAGATCTCATCATCCTGATCATAAGACATTAACCTATGTTACATGACATCCTAATCTCACGATGCTAAACTATGTGATATATCATCCTCACTGTATTATGTCAAACCGTGTATTTACCACATTATAATTTGATGCAAAACTATGTGCATATGATCCTCATTGAATTATATAAAACTATAGACAATCTTAGGCATTTTACTATAAAGCCCCTTCCTCCAGTGCCAGTCACCTACCGCATCATTCATGGTCTTCAACTATTGCTCAGCATCTAAGATGATTCTCCCCATGGAAGACAAGTTTTGCCTCTATTCAGACTGATACACTTACCCAATGTGCTCAAAGAAAATATGGTGTAATTGTGAGAGTGTTGAACTCCATTTGAACATTTCATCACTTCATATCCAACCTTCACATGTCCTATTATTTGAATCCCCATCATCCTTCACATATAAATGGTCCCCCATTAACATCATGGTCCCATGCCACACAGGCTCACCTACCTTCCAAACAATACATCCTTGAATACTTTTGATGACATTGAGAGATAGGTACCATGGTTTTAACATGGTCAACAGTCAAACCTTGTTTATTTGTCCCCATACCCAGTAAAATGATAATGGATTATTTGTTTTGAACATGGCCAACAGTTCTCCTCTGCCATCATGTCACCCCCTTTGTGTTTCAGATCTTGGGTGTCAATATTCATGCTCTTCACTCCCTTTGTTTGGGTAGAATTCAATGCCCTTGGAATTACCTCATTCATGAACTAGTGTATGTTGAGAAAGAAAGTCAATTGTTCAGAGGGGCCTAACCTCCATCCATAGCCTTTCTCGACCAGGACACTCCTATTTTCAATAAAATATTTTAGAACATGAGTGTCCAACCATTATCCGTAACTCTAATATGAGTGAGTGACCATATGATTATCACTTCTTTCTCATACAGAACATGACTCACAAGAGCTTAGGGATCATTCATTGGTTGTATCATGAATATGATTGAAGTACAGGAGTAAAAAACAATTCTACAAAAGAAACATGTCCATGCATAAGTGAAGTTTAATACAAATAAACATTATTCTATGAGGTTCATCCACATTGCGGAGCATCTCTAGAGTCCCAACAAAAAATTCACCCTATGGATCTACTCTGGTGATCGAGTACTCCAGTCCATCCAGCCTTTGATGCATGGCCTCCATGGTTTTATACATCCTAAAAAGATCTAATTCCTCCTCATCATCCATGGGATGAATCTAATCAACCTTTATTAACACCTATTCATACTCATATTGGTAGTCCTCTATATAAGATACTGCCTTCTCCACTTGAGCCTCAGCCACCACCAACTACACCTTCATCTAACTGATGATCTCAACTGAATCATTGAGAAATGTCTCACACTCATTCCCCTACTCTTCCTAATGTTTAATTTCTTGAGCATACATCTAGAGATTTCTGGTGCTATTATATTTATCAATGTTCCAAACAACATCAACTTTTTGTCTCTCCACATATATCCACTCAGTAAGCAAGTCACAGACCGACACATGGAGGTAGATAGAATCCACCCCTATGGTTCCCATGTTCCACATACAATGGTTGAGGGACCCTATTTGGGCCACCATATATGGATCCAATGTGTGGGAAAATACTTTTTATTTCTCCTCCACACCCTACGCTAGAAAATATGGTTCTCTCTTGCAACATCAGACCGATAATCTTTGAGTTCTTCAACTCGAATAGGCGCTTAATCAAGGAAGGCTACAATGAATGAAATAAAACAGTACTCCTCCATGATCCTCTCATTTAGGTTAGGCTCTATTTCGAGAGGGGACCAGCTTCGTCTGACCCTTTTTTGGTAGAACTGCCTCCACCATCCTTGAGCTCCACACTTCTGGTAGAATAACCCATGACAGAAGTAAGATACCCTCTCAGGATCAAGGTTTAATCCTATTGGATGAATTTTTCCATGAGAACTAGTACATCCATTGGATGAGGTTCTATAGATTCTCCATCCATATCCTCATGTCGGGTGTGTATCCTCAAGAACTATTTGTTACAAAATCATTTCAGTTAGTGTGACTGGAAATGATGAGTTGGAAAAACATACCTGATGTAAGGGTGAAATAATTATAGAGGGTAAGATTTTGGGTGAGGCATGGTCCCAGAACACTGGTTTGGATTTCTTCCATAGTATACCACTCAACATTGGTTGGTGCTTCAATAGTTGTCACTGGACCCCACCCAACACTGGTTAAGAAAGAGTTTCCTGATAGAAAACAAATTAGTTGTTGCATTAACTAAATATCTCCATGAATGATTGAAATAAAATATAGATTGGTTGATATTCAATAATACCCTAAGGTAGAGGGATATCAATGAATAGTGACCTCAAGTAGTCTTCCTAGATAGAAGAAGACTTCATTTTTGGGATACCAGGGCGCAGTCCCCCATAGATATTAGGGAGGATTGTGGATTCCAAAATTATCACTTTTACCTCATCATTGGTCCCTCCAGTTGTAGCTTCCTCAAGAACAGATTCTAAGGCATGCCCATAGGTTCCCAATGAAGCACCCTCATCCCCTATGACAGGGACACCTTGTTCACTCTCTTCTTGCTCCTGCATAATGAACATACTAGTTAGAGCCACGGAACCAAAGAGGGGTAAGGGATAGAATGGTCAGCTGGGTCAACAAATTAGGCCTTCCTCAAGAATCTCGACCAAGTCGACATCATCAAAAGAGGTGACTTAATCACTCTCCTGAGGACTTTCATGATTAGTGGCGAGCCCCCTTGATTCTTTATCACAAGATCCTTATGTATCATCATAGGCCGATGCATCCTTAGCCAAATCTTTAGCAGATGTTGTCTCCATAGGATCCGGTGTTCCATTGAACATCACCCACACTACGTCATAGGGAAAGTAGAGTGCCCAATGATGGCATGAAAAAAAGAATCCTTCACTACTGGGTTTGTGAACCACTCATAGAAGAAAATCCTAGTTGTGATCCTGGTGAGCCCCACCTCTGCCAGGCCAATCTTGTCTCAGGTTAGCCACTTTTATAGATACAATTCTTTCATGTTCATCCTTATCATTCCCTAGGACACCATGATCACGAGGAAGGAAGCACCAGTGTTTGGATAAAACATGTATTGCATATTCATTCAACGATCCTCTATGGCTGTACTCACTCATCCTAAGAGCCCTCTTCTTTGTCCTGTGGCCACTTATAAGGAAGCTCTTCCCCTCTATGAGGTGGGAGTTCTACAGTGAATTTCACCACCACAGTACATCCACAAAAGGAGGTCCCAATTCTTGAGAGCCCATTTAATAATATCCCACCTTCCATACTGATGCTCTATAACCTTTCTTGATGGAATGATCACCCTTACAAACTAATACAGGTTTGCACATGTTTATTCTTCCACCTAGTTTCTTGTATATGTCTGGAAGGGGATGGAATTTAAATGGAATGGAGCTAAAATGATAACCTCCATATTTCCTTTTCTAATGAACATCTACCATATCTAATGAAGGATCCATGGATGTCACTCCTCATAAACCCCCATGAAAACTATCTTCGTCATCTACTAGACACATCTGAATTGTCAGGAGAACCGACACTAAGTGTATAACTTAAAATATATGTTTCAATCTATCCTGGAAACTATTTCTCAAACTAGAAATATATAGAGATAACCACATTGATCTGATGTCCCCCTAGTTTTTCCACCATCTCACTAGAGGTAATTCAAGAATTTATGAATGTTTATGTTTGTGATGTTTTATAATGCCAATCGTGAACCCAACATTACTAAGAACCAACTATCGAACCCCAAATATTTTGAGAAATAAAGGCTACATATTTGAATTTATAGGAGTGATAGAATTTAGAAATTCACAGCCTCTAATGTGTGCTATTATCAACACATGCAGGAATTGGAATAGACTGCAAATCCACCTAGGCATGTTCCCCCTCACTATGTGGCCCAAATGGTTTTAGTGTCGATCCAGCACTGGTACCCCCAGGTTTACCCAATTACTAGACATCATGATCAACAACATCATTAGCATCATGGGATGTAGTCCCATGCATGAACCTTTAACCAGAAGTAGTTATCTTCTAACAATGGTGTCTAAGAATGTAGTGTAGCAGACTAACGGCTACCATCCCTCCTGCATATTTTAGCCCAACTACACATGTTGAACCTCCTCCAAAATCATCCAGTATGATCCCTACTCACTCCTCTGATATGCCGCTAGATACTGCTTCAACTTCTATGTAATTTTCATGGAATGACCATTCATTAAGAACATCCCCAACCCTCTCTTGAATGTGATGTCCTAGTGGAAGGGGTAGCATACCTTTTTAGTTTCTTCAACTCATCCAGAAAAATATACACTGAGAGAGGGGTCATCTATACATTTCCCTAGGTGTTTATTACTGGGAAGAACTCTTCATATTGAAACCTGGTCAGTGGGATGCCTCTAATGTAGTCCAGGTCCCACAAGATGATTCCCACCACCCCATGGAAAAGGTGTAAGGTTTTGTTGTATGATGATCATTCACTGAGGAGCTCTGGTAGAATCTCATGTTAGCGATATGCAGGAAAGTAGGATATCCAAACTGCTTTATATATCCCAATTTGATGAAGATAGACTTCATAATCTTCGAAGGTGGAGTGTAACCAGTATGCCTCTTACCATTTTTCGGTGAAGTTTCTTCAAGATTGTAGATCCCAATCCTTTTACCAACCGTTGTTGTTATCTTGAATATCTAACTAGAAGATTATTTCATAGTGAGATAGAAATCCTTCGACCCTTGTATACTCCCCTGTAACCATCCTCATCTATCCACTCCTTATTTGTACATAATTTCCTTCATTATCCCAATTAGGGTGGCCATGAATTGTGATATTATACCAGGAGATCTCATCATAGTGACTAAACCAAAAATGTGGAGTGTTCACTTAGTCGAATAGAATGGAAACCTCATCCATAAACTAGAATTTATATAGAAGTAGATTATTTTTTAGTATAAAATTACTCTTAGATTCAATAAACTAGCCTAGGAGCACTTGGATGTGAGAAACAACTCTCATAGGTTAAAGAATCTATGGGTTCCCCGCAATCTTAGCCGTATGGGCGGCATCAATAGTATCAATATCAAAATGATTTTCTTAGTTAGGTATTTCTTGAGGATTTTTGATCTCTAATACCAAATCTTATAATTTTTGGATTTGGTCATAGAAAGTGTACATTAGAATTGTTTTGGAAAAGTTCATGAAAACATTCCTTTCCGGTGTCCAAATTGTTATACAAAGGATAATTGCATGAAATTTATGGATGAAGCTCAGGATTTCATGAAAAGTGTGAGGTCCACACATTATAGACAAAATATTATTTGAGGATGTTTGAGTACTATATAAGGGGGTCCGCCCAGTATTTGTAGACTCCACCTTCTAGATTGTGCAAAGTGAACAATGTAGTTACGCATCCAGAGACCAATGTTCTAGGAACACATAGAAATCATCCACCATATTAGAGGTTTCCCCTGGAGCTCAAAATTCTAGTTCACCATTGACTTTAATTCCAAGGTGGAGAATTTTTTAGAGAAAAAAAAATTTCTTTTTCCCAAAATTACTAGTTTTGGAAGAATTGAACACGTGATCCACCCTAAAAGAACAATTAGAGATAGAGAAGCATGTTCTGTGCAATTTTAAAAGGGAACACACAAAGTAAAAGTTCAATGTGCGTAATACTTGTACGCATAAGGTAATGATGAGTTCCTCAGAATCCCCAGAGTATGAAATTATTCCCAAGGCACATGTGTTAAACAATGAAGGCTTTCATAGAAAACATTTTCATGGACAAATAGTTGAACACAAAAGGTGACGTCAAATCTGGGATGTTATGCCGGCATGCCCCTTTCACCTGAGGAATGTGCACTGAAGATGGATCATTTCATGAGAAGCATCATGAAAACATATCAGTTCATGCTAAAGGAAAAGTTGAGATGAAGATTTTGTGTGACCAAGATCAAGTAGCAATGGCTAGAAGCCTATGAAACCCTATTCGATTCCCATAATGTTGCACATCATAATCTAAGGATATCTGTTATAAATAGATCCTCACCCCTGCCCTGGTGGGGTTCTCAGGAAAATGAAATGCTTCTTGTTTGTGCGCAAATTCTACTTTTCCATGATAGTTCACAACACCAGGGACCGTGGACCATCATAGGGAGAGAAACTGTGTGATATAACTCCTATGGTCCCAAACATGACTTGGCATATGGTCGAGTGATACTCAATAAACTCCTCCCAAGTTTCGTCAAGTTCTTATAAGTTATGCTTCCTTTACACAACCTTATCCATCACACAAGTCCAAATCTTTCACACAACTATGCCTCTCGAATCCATGAGTTTCCCTTATGATAGAGCCCCTTGCCCACACAACTCTTGCACAAAATAATTTCTCAGTCCCCGACCCGACATTCCCTATGCTTCTAGTGCCAACATTGCCCAACATATTATTCCTAAGCATAGGTACCCTAAGACCTATAACACCTAACAATAATGAACTAATTTCGGACCTCCTGATTGAAACTATTACATGGTAGTTCAAATGTCATGTCCTACCTAGAGTAGCATGAGTGGTGGTCACATAAGCACTAGAGGTGGAATCTTCAAGGTAAACTGTTCACCTTTCTAGGTAGTTGGTCCATATTCCAGATATTCTTCTCACCTTAATGTGGTCCCACTAAAGTATTAACTGCATCAATTCCTGAGTTATTTTTCATAAAACAACTTGGTTCCACATCCTAGTCGTATGATATCAAACTACACAACAACATCCTCAACACGTGATGTAAAACTCTCACATTACCTTGGGTGATAAACACATGATTCCCAGTGTATGTAAATCTTGGGATGATACCATCCTTCCCCACCATGGTACAATCATCCACTTCTAGGAATCTTCCACACATAATCCCCATACAATTATATAAATAGTGATACTCTTGCATAAGGAAACATCCACATGTAGGCTCCAACCACATCATAGATAATCCTTGCACATTTGTGAAGCTTCCACACATAATCCCCACACCACCCCACATTGATGATTCTTCCAGGACACATGAATCCTTACTGTACAACAATAAACTACATCAATTAGTCCTATCACATGACCTTAAATAGTGTAATCAAACTATAAGGGTTTTATCTCTTCCTTTAAAATAAGGTATGTAGGATGAATCCATGAGGTTTAATCCCAACAACTATAATATCTAGGAGATAAGTATTCATTCCTAGGGGCACACCCTACATGATCTATCTCAACAGGGATTTATGATCATTATATATGGGAAATTAATCCTATTCCCCAATCTGTCTCAATATGCTGTTCTGATCCATATCCAAAAGATATTAATCTTATGCCCCAATCCATATCAATTGGACATTTTGATCTGTCTCCACAAGATGTTAACCATGTGCCACGATCCATCTCAACAAGACATTATAATGTTTCCATGAATATCATTAAACTAACACCCATTCTATACACATGATACATTAACCATGTGCTTGTCTCTTCAAGATGTCAAACATGTTCCATGATCCAAGATCCCTACCACATGTAACAAATATGGGATGCCTAAGGTAAAAAATACCTGGAATACTTGTTACCCAGGAATTAATTAACAAATTTATGACAAGGGATGCCTTATGTTTTATGCCTAAGATTCCTCATATGATATTCCATCTAAAATTGGAAGACTTTACAGGATCCCAATATACCCATTTTTGATACATGCTCATAAGTTCCAAATGTGACTACTCACCCTGATCCAAGGTTACTGCCTAGTCAAGACAGAAGTAGTGTAATTAACCAGTATCCCCTTGAGATGGCACATAGAATGAGTTTTATTAACATTACTTAATCTATAAGGGATACCTAGACTAGGAAACAAGTTCCAAGAAGGAATTCATGGAATGATGAACCAATATCACATCATCCTGTTTTGATCAATGAGAAAACATCACTGATGAAAGTGATGAAAGTATCCTACATTTGGAAATTGGGAATATGGGAAAAAATATAATTATTCATGATGCTCTGGCAGCCTATAAAGATAATTGGAAATAGAGTTTTCATGGGAGGATTTATAAACAAATAAAAATAATAATTTATTTTCTTTTTTAATTAATCATCAGACCTAATATCCTTGATTAAAAATATTATAGAAAATTCCCTATGGTTATCTACAAAACCCTAGAGAGAATGAAAGGATGTAAAACCCTGGTGGTGAGAGCATTGGAAGATGGTCAAAAGATTATGGATCAAGTACTAGAGTATCTTGAGTACCATCATCACTAATGGAGTTCTTGGATCTCACTAATGGAAATGAAAGAGAAAAGTTCTTCATAACCGATTGGTTCAATCCTGTAATGGGTTTTTCCCATTTTGAAAATGAATCAATCCTTCTGAAAATTGATTTTAAAGTTGAATATTTATTTATGGTTGATGAATTTTTCCCCTGTTATATTGGTTTTATTTTTCTTGTTCATTCCTCTTCATTCATCACCCTTACGACCGTGAATCGAGGCCAACCCGAATAATGGACTAGGTTCATTCCTTTCATTTATGTTTTGTGATTTTCTCACAACATTAATTTCAAAATCATAATTGGTATTCTTTTTTATCCTATATTAAATAAATTCCCTATATTTTATTGTTCTCTAATCATTATTTTGGTGAAATAGATTGATACCAAGGGTTCAAATTTGGGACTAATGGCACAGTCGAGGTGAGATAATGTTGATAGTAGATTGAGGATAGATTGGATGTTATCATTTTAATAGGTTTTTCATTCCAATGATACAACATGATGATAGATGATTCCCAAGTAAAAGGGGGTGTCCAGAAGATATCCTTCGGTGAGGGCCGAGCTCATACAATCCCAAATCCACATTTCATGGGAATGATTTTTGGCTAATGTGAAGGAGGAGGAAGCATAAGATGATCCACATAAGGACCAGAGGTTTTTGTAAAATTCAAAACTACAAACATTACATTTCATAGAAATACATACATTGTAGTTACCTATGTGTGTGGGATATGGTTTATGTGTTGAGATAAATATCACACTTCGTGTGATCTACCCACACTTCATGTGACCCTCGTCAATCCATCTTTGAATGTACAAGGAGTAAACACCCATGAACCCATGTAGTGTTACATGATGTGTATATAAGATCACATGTTGTGTTACCCTTGGTTAATAGTTTATAATATATATGGAGTAAATGTCTAGGTTTCCATGTGACCCCGCTTGTTGTGTGTATTAAAGAACACATCAAGTACTTCAGAAAGTACATGGGATTGAATAGACGACTTGTTTCAAGTGTCAGATCAACCCCTACACGTTTTTTTGATGTAGATTAAACCCCCATTTACTTTATGAATTAATTTTTAAAGACCATTGTACATGGTAATTCTCTATGTACACTATAAATCTCTATAGTACCTTGGCTATACAAGAGTGAATTTCCAGTGTTAGATCATCCTCTACACCCCATGCACCCCAAGTGGACATGTCATATATTAGAAAAAACATGTCATGTGAGACCAAGATACATGAAAATTTATAGGATTAGTGAGACACTTAATGTACCATTAGGTACATACCATGTACTACTTCAAGAACATGTTCGAGCCCTTTTTATTCTTTGTTCAACTTTGGAATGAACTTGGGTGTGTTGCCTCCATCTAAATCTATGAGGGAATGTTCCCTCATTCAGTAATTCTGGAGTGATTTTTCTTATTCCACCTCTATGAGGGTTTAATAAGGAATCTTTATAGAGAAATGGACATGATCCTCTTAGTGGACTAGAGTAGGAATCCCTCTGTGTGGATTGGGTGTTGCATCTTCGTTCCCATCATCTTGTTCCCTAGGTAGGGTTTTAACATGACCAACATACATGGTTATGATTCCCCATATATTTTTCAATTATAGTTAGGTTCAGTTATACCCTATAGGTCATGGGTGAGACCCCCAATACCTGTATCAACATCTATTGTCTTCTAGTGAGGAGTAGTCCAATTGAGTGTTTATCTTGGTTGAGCCCTCTCGGTTTCGTTGGTGATTCTTCATGACTAGACCCGACGAGTGTGTACTCGTAGATGAGTTTCATCTATATGAAAAATATTAATAGGCACACACTCTCAGATGAGATCCATCAGTGTTTTACCAATTCTCATGGAGTGAATTCTCCTAAATGAGCTTTACTCTTTTAGCCTCTAGTAGAATGCTATGATATAAGTTAAGATGTGGACTCAACTTGAGGCTTGGTGTCTACCTTTGAGTATATATGGGTTATTATTTTTATTATTATTATGTCTCATATTATTATTTACATATCTTAATAATTATGAGATGACTTCGCACTGGATAATTTATTATTGGATATTCTGAAATAACTTATTGATTATGTTTATACTCACCCCGGCATGGTATCTGCATGCACATGTCATGACTTATATAGAAAAAAGTATTTAATTGGTTTCCTAGGAGGATGATGAATATAAAGATATTAGTTTTTCTAGATAAACCTAAAATGGATCCAAGAGTTTCTTTTGGTTAGCTTCCCCCATGTGTCAGCAGGTTGGGTTCTTTTGTAGTTTTGGTAGGGTAGTATTTATTCCTTTCTATTTTTTTTATTTTTTTTGTACTATTATTTGCGATATATGTTATGAATTCATTTATGGTATGAGTTATTTATATTTCCACATTACACTAGTGTATAGATATGTGTGCAAGTGTATAGGTACTTTAGGATAAGGCCTCTCATATGTGTGATATGCCTACTCAATGCTAATCGCCAACCCCTGGCCAATTGGAGGTAGAAATGGGGTGTCACTATTAGATTACCTCCAACAATAAGGGCCTTAGAAGGTTGAGTTGTGACAAATTTTTATATTTGAATCACAAAAATAAATTGAATAAATACCTCATTCAATTTTAAGGTGCATTCAACAACTACTCATAGCAGGTAAAGGTTTCTTGAAGGAACCTCAGGATGGATCCCTCTAGGTCATCCACAAACACTTCAAAAGTATTAAATAGTGGCTATCATAAAAATATGGGTTCTATCATGGAGATACAATGATTCATTTGATACCCCAATGATCCCCACTATGTAAATCCTTCAATTTGTGAAGGAGAACTTGGATTAGTTTCTTAGATCATGATATTCTCTCTCTATGATGTCGGAAAGAGGAGAGGGAAGATCTCAAAATCATCCTATGAATAGTACCCCAACGGATATCCTCCTAACACTTGTATGGTGAGGTGAAAAACACCATAAAATTGCTCCTCTGCCCCGGGATATGCATTAACCACTAAATAATCTATAAATGAAATGTTATGACCAACAAAACAAGTCATAAACATCATTTATATTTTTATAACTGACTAATAATACAATAAATATATTACATGATAAAACTGAGTCATAAAATTTACTTATCATTCTCGCCAATATTAAATGAACCTTGAATATTAACATAATCATAATTATTTAAATATTTTCTCATGTATTTAGTTTAATACCTATAAAAACTATTAATAAATAAATTCATTATAAATTATTATAAACATGAATAATATGGATTTATTTATTCATTATGAACATATAATTTCAAACATCACTCAGACCCCATAGTAGGCCCACCATGCCCTATTCACTATTGCTTAGAATAGGGCTAGACATTTGAATATGATAAGTGTGTTACCTTCTAGGACCTTATCTCAATAATAGTGAATATGATTCATAGACCAAGAGTGAGGTTTAGTAACCCATAAAGTACCCTAAAGAGATAATAAAAATTTATAGCAATGAAAACCTTCTTTATCAACATGTTTTGTGTAGTATAATCACTTTTTCTCGTGATATATCACTATATAGGATTCACACTTTATGTCATAATCCTTTATTACTTTATTATTTATTTATCTTATATGAAAAACATGACTTCTTCATCCATGACCATGGATTTTTTTGAAGGAACTACCATCCTTATCAACTAGGCTTGAGATCTCACATCCTTTCAAAAGCAACAAATTTTATCTTGATTATTCAATAAATATCATACCACCAATGACGTACCAAATGCAAGATGCCTCAACGTGACATAAATGTCAGGGGGGTTTTCTTGTATCAAAGTATGTGATCATATAGTATACACTAATAATAATCTCAATTCAGAAGACCATTACACATGTTTAAATATAGAAACTACCAATTAAACATGAAACATATTTTGTTATTATTAGCGGGTCAGTCCTTATGATCTCATCTACTAAAGATCACCAAGTGAGAACTTCTTGAGAAGAAGTCTCGATGCCTCTGATCCTCTATCACCTAATGGTTAGAAATCATCTATAACTAGTCAACATGATGTATCTAGAGCATAGAACATATGTTTTATATTTTCATCATGGTATCTATATGTATCATTATAGCCTGAGAACTATTATAACCCTTTGATATGAAAAATAATTTGTGAACATTTCTATGGAAAGAGTTGATTCATAAATATCAATACTATTATGTTAAGTGTACATCATGAATAACTAATTATATACATGATATGTTATTTGAAATTTTTTGTTTATTTTCGTTCTAGGGAAACTACTTTCACAATCAGTTTTATGGTGAATACTCATTTTAATTTTCCATTGAGTATTGTTTGTGCAATTAATATATACAGGTATGTTAGTTGTAGTTCCCTCAAGTCTGGTATTATCACAAAAGGTAAAAATTTAGAATAAATATAAATTTGGATCTTTGGTAAAAAAAACTTGATCATATTAAAGAATTATAAACAAAAATAAGAAATTAATGAATAGGTCTAATACTAAATATTAGTCCAAATTGACATCTTAGGAGGGGGTGAATTGAACATCCAATAAAATTTCTATTTAAAAATAGTTTAGAAAAAGTCCCCTAATTTAGATGTATTCTCATTTAACTAAAATAATAGGAATATATAATTTTATATTTTTAATATTCTACTCAATGTCTTGATCATAACATAGTTAAAAAATCCTTAAAATAACTATAAATTTGAATAAAATATAATCACATCAAACCCAATATATATAACACTTATTAAAGATATTTCTCAATGTATTGATTTTCTAAGAGTATTGAAAAATAAACTGATTTTTAAAAACAATG
Organism: Viscum album; assembly: GCA_963277665.1. NCBI lineage: Eukaryota > Viridiplantae > Streptophyta > Magnoliopsida > Santalales > Viscaceae > Viscum > Viscum album. The sequence goes on from OY728125.1 coordinate 231,208,490, forward strand.
TAATAAAATAATAAATAACAAAGCAGTAGTAAATACAATAGGTTTAGACTCAAGCTAAGATGTAATCCTCTCTACTTGATAGCCACCCACTTCTAATTACATTTATTAACCAATAACTTGAACCACAACTAGGATAGGGTTTTATAGATACAACTACACAAAAAGTAGTCCAGGATACACTAAGCCTCTTCCAAAGTTATTAATGGTATTAAAGATATAGAATAATTAATAAGAGAGTGTTAGAGTATTCTCCAATATAATACAAGAGTTGTTCTAAATGTTTAAACAAGTAAGAAAATCACATCATGATAATAAATAAAATATATAAGTAATGTAGTATAATTTGTGAAGTTATCTTTCTATGATTAGATTGAGATGATCATAAATTATCTTCTTATTCTTTTATATTGTATTTATATTTTTTATTAATATCACTACGAATGAACTATATATTGTTTCTATTTTTTCATGAAAAATAGAGGGTTTTATACATCACTATTAATCCACTTTATTTCTATAAAAAAACTTATGTAGCCATGTCCACTTATCACACCAGCCACCAATAATCTATTAATCCAACCAACATGCACGTATGCATGAGGGGATCCTAAAATTTATACATTTTAGAAACTATATTTATCCATTAAAGGATAATAATAATAAAAATCCCCATACTGAGTAGTAAATCAGGAAATGATGACTTTTTCTTTAATGCTACTGAGTATATATTTTAAGAATAATCATTATTAAATTCTCAGACCTTATACATTCATTAAATTAAATAAACTAACTATTGGAATTTAATTAAAATTTTAACACTAGAAAAACATGGAAGTATGGAAATAAATTGAAGGGAAACTCAATGGTAGTAAATATTCTCGATCACAAAACGTGATTGATGTTTTCAAAAATCAATTGGTGGTATAAGAAAATTATGGAAGTAATGCAGTTGGTATTGCGGTAGAGGAACCATCTGGTAGAAGTAGAGTCGGACTGCTGGTAGCAGACTTGCTCTGGCAGTAGTGGAATTATCCAAGTAGTAGCAGAATTGCTCTAGAAATAGAAAGTTCCTCTAGTGCTAAAAGAACATAAAATGTCCGAAGCATACCTGTTCTGATGGTATCACATCTATTTTTGTGGTAGTATAATTTCATTCAAATGGATGTAAGGTTTGACTATTGATGGAAGAGTTTTCATGCAGGTAGTACACTCGCTCTAGCGATAGGGGAATTATCATAGTTCTGGTAGACTTTTTTTGGTGGTAGAAAGCACCTTTGGTGGTAGAAGAACATCAATTAGCCAAACTAAACTTATTCTAATGGTAACACATATCTTCTAGTAGTAGTAGTAGTTCCTTCCAATGGAATAATGGTTTGACTGAAAAATAGTATACATCCTCTATAGGTATACATATAATTTCTAATGTCAACAAGATGTACATAGTGAAATTTTATGTAAATTGTAGAATAGTGAAGCTCTATCATTCAACACATAAATAGTTAATAATAAAATAAACATGATTTGTCAGCATTAAAACAAGTAATATTTCAAATTATCCAAAAAATTATATAAAAACATACATATCCCAATACTAGGGGAGAAAATAAGATAAAATGTATAAAAATTCAAAAAACATTCAATGTATCCTTAGTAAATTTTAATCCATCCTTGAAATTTATTAAAAATATTTATTTTTAAATATGATGTCTTTAGATATTTTTTTTGAATATTAGTTTTATAAATTTTATGTTGATTAGCCTTCTATCATAAGACTCGTGTATCTATTCATTATATTCAAATATCCCATATATTTATCTCACATAATTCTCTATAAGTTGTAATTACATTTTATCGATCTTAAAAGATCATTCTGAAAGGTAATATTGATAAATGATGTAAATTATAGGCAACCCATTTTTCTTACAATCATTAACTGATATTTTATTTTCAGGAACGAATTGATGAAATTACAAAAAATAGTCTTATTCATATTTTTATTATGATTTTTTTGATATTATCTCTTATTTGATTAAATATTTTTACTCTTGAGAGAAAATAATATGTATATTCAAGAATGTATTATGGATACACTATAATAGATGTGGCCTTTATCAGTGCTAAAAATGGGAATTTTTAGTGACAAAAATCATTGACTGCCTATGAACCATAAAAAGTGTGATCCCTTTATCAGTTTTATAGAAAACGCAGATAAAGTCCCCCTTTATCAGTGGTAAAAAACACTGATAAATGCTATCTTTATTAGCTCTTTTTTAGTACTATTAAAATGGGAATTTATCAATGCTTTCCCTTTAGAGCTGATAAAGTTACCCTTTATCATTTCTTTCTCTAACACTGATAATGGGGGCCTTTTTACTACTTTTTCTAGCATTGATAAAGGAGGCCATTATTTGTGATTTTTCAAGTACTGATAAAGGTAATATCATCTACTATAGAGATACATCCCTGAATCATCCATATAGAAAACCTATAAAAACCCAATTAGAATATAAAAATAGAAAAAAAAAATAAAAAAAATAATATTATAATACAAATATCGCATTTTACTATCATTTTAATTCAAAAATTACATAGAAATATTAATATTGATGTCATATTTACAATTAATTAAAAAACATTCAACCTATATACAAAATCAAAACTATAAGGATTTTTTTAATAATCAAGAAACATTGAGAAGCTTGTCCTTAAAATAAAATCAATTTTTATTTTAGAAACATTATATAAAAAATAAAAAGATTACAATTTAAATATCTCATAATCCAGAATTGATAAATTTTATTAATAATTATTGTATATATTAATGATATTATCAGTTAATCATGTGTTGGATTGATGTTTGGTCAATTTATAAATCTCACAAATGAACTATAAATCATTTTCCTAGTTCATGAAAACAATCCATTACCATTTTCTTAGTTTTTTCTATTTGAAATGTGTTTTAAACTAAAACAACACTTTTATATTGAAAACAAACACATTGAATCATACCGACCACATTATGTGTCAGTTTGATATTTGGAAAATTCCTATATAAAAAATGAATTATATAAAATTTTCCAAAATTTTAAAAACAATTGGTGATCATTTTCTTGTTTTTGGCAATTTGATGTGCGTTTTAAACTAAAATGGCACTTTTATATTGAAAACACACACTTCAAGTCATAGTGGACACATATTATGTCAGATTGATGTGAAGTCAATTCCTACATGTAAACGATTAATTATGGATCATCTTCCTAAAGTTCAAAAACAATATTAGACTTTTTTTTATCATTTTTGGTTAGTTACATGAATTTTAAAGTAAAATGACACTTTTATATTAGAAACATACACTTCAAGCCATACTGGTCACATCATGTTTTGGATTGATGTGTTATCAATTAATACAGGTAAAAAATGAATTATTGATCATTTCCCTAAAGTTTGAAAACAATCCAATCTCATTTTGTCGGTATGGTCTATGTGATACATGTTTTGAACTAAAATGACCCTTTTTATAGAAAACAAGCACTTTGAGTCATACTAACAACATCATGTGTCAGATTGATGTGTGGTTAATTCCTAAAGACAACAAATGAAATATGGATAGTTATCCTAAATTTTGAAATCAATTTAATCTTGTTTTTATAGTATTGTCTATGTGATGCAAATTTTATACAAAAATGGATCTTTCATATTAAAAACACACACTCCATGTTATATAAACCACATCGTATTCTGGATTGATGTGAAATCGATTCTTATATGTCACAAATGAATTATGGATCATTTTTCTATATTTTGAATACCATCCAAGCTCGTTTTCTCTTTGACACTAGGGATATGTGTTTTAAACTAAAATGACAGTTTAATATTAAAAATTAGCACTTTGAGTCACACCAACCACATCATGCATCTGATGGATGTTCCATAAATTCCTACAAATAAAAAATGAATAACGTATTTTTTCCAAAAGTTTTAAAATAATACAAGATTTTTTTATTAATTTTTGCTATGTGATGTGTGTTTTAAACTAAAATGGACTTTTATATCGAAAACTAAAATTTCAAGCCATACCAACCACATCGTGTGTAATATTGATGTTCGATCGATTCTTATAGATCAAAAATTAATTATGGATCATTTTACTAAATTTTAAAAATAATTTGAGCTTATTTTAATGTTTTTGGCTATGTGATGTGTGTTTTGAACTAAAATGACGTGTTTATATTGAAAAATGCACTTCAAGTTATACTGAACACATCATGTGTCAAATTGAAATGTGATTGATTCCTAAAATACAAAAATGAATTATGGAATATTTTTCTAATGTTTTAAAATAACATGAGCATGTTTTATTTGTTTTTTCTATGTGAAGGGAATTTAAAAATAATGTGTCACTATTATATTGAAAATATTCACTTCAAGTCATATCATCCACATCGTGTATTGGATTGATGGGAGGTTGATTGCTACATGTCACGAATTAATAATGGATTTTTTCCAAAATTTTGAAAATAATTTGAAACATGAGTGCATGTAAGACCATCTAGTTGATCCTTCACTTGATCACACCAATCAAGGTGCCCTTTATAGGGATCATATTGTTGGTGTTTCTTTTTTTCATCTTTAGGTTCCGAAATAAAAAAATATTTTCTAGTGCTTCACTAACTCCCCACCCATGGATAATTTATATTTAATAAGACAATATTAATCTTCATCGGCTTCATATCTAGAATAATTGTCATATGATTTTTTTTCTTCAGACACATCCCCCATATCTTCTGGAAATGCACCTATGTTTCTTGAACTAATTTTAGTAGGATTCATCCCATACTGAGTACCAACAAATCCAACATAACTTATGTCATCAATAATAATTTCATACATTCATTTCATAAAATTACATTCTCTGTAACCATGTGTAAAAATTCGGTGATTACATAACCTTGTAAGTTCCAAGTAAATATATTTTTACACAAATTTATAAATATAGGTCAAGATTAAATGGAAAGAAATAAAAAAATTCCAAGGTAAGTGTGCTTGAGTTTGAGTATGTGATGTATGTTTTGAACTAGTGTGTCAATTTTAAAATAAGAAACACATATTTAGAGTCATATTGGCCACACCGAATATCAAATTAAGGTGAATTTAATTCTTACAGGTCACAACATTTATTATTGTTCTAAAAATTAGGTTTTATTGAATTAGATCCAAACCATGGTGATAAGAAAATATAACCACAGATGTGATCAAATTCAAAAGCACATGCTATTGAGAACAACATGCCTTCATCCTTCACACCATTTATTATTATTCTTCAAGAATTACCTCTATGAAAAATAAATATATAAGTAGTATAAATTCACATTTTCATGATGTATGTAAACATTATTGACCCATTTCCCAATTACAATTATCTCATATGTTTCCTCAAAGTCAAATATTTTATGTTCATGAGTAGAATTGAACATGTTACTTTCTCTTATAGAATCTTTTGAGCCTAACCCTCCCTTATACATCTACATGAGTTACATGTAAAAAATAATTTATAAGAATTATTATTCTAATTCTCTATATCCCAAATCTATCTCTAAGACCATAGCCCATAATAGGTCATAAACTTAATAGATAATCACTGAAATTTGATATTAGAACATTTTATAACACTATGTACTCTTATTTCTCATCTCTAAACAAATTTAGTTCTTCTTTTGAGTATGAATATTATTGGAAATCTTTGTGGTACTAAGAAAATAAATAAAAACTAATGATTAAAAAAATATTTTTATTAAAATATTAATTATCTTTAGAAATTATCTATTTAGAGATGGTGGTCTTTTGATGGTATATGGTATATTTCATAAATTTTCAAATGTAATAACCACATTATTTATCATTATATTTCTTAAAAAACTATAGAAATATTGACTAAAATATGTAAATTATTTTGAAACATGTTTATATAGTTAAATCAAAATATATATACCTTAATCTATTTCCATTTGATGGAATCTATAAGCTTCTGATGTTTAGTCACTGACTTCATACCATGATTTAGCCAATATTTATATATCTCTCTATCATTAAAAAAATATTGTTAAAACAAAAACTAAAACATATAATTTGAATTATATCTGTAACATTTTGATTTTAGTGAATTAAAAATTCACAATTGACATCATTTCTAGTTGGTTTGATGGAAATCCATACATTGGATTCAAAAAATAGACATATGGGGTATCCAAATTGATTATGATCAGCATATAGATCTTCTTAAAAGAATAAAAACAAATAAGTAATAAAAAAGGAAAATATATTTTATATGATTAAACTGTATAGTTTTACCCCTATATTATAGGCATCAAGAATAGTTTTTGGTCTCATTTTTCCTTCTCAAATTCTACATCTTGCCTCTTTTTAATTTCTTTGAAATCTAAAGAAATTTTTTCTATATAAATTATTAAATGATCAATGATTGAAAATACAAATTCACAAGGTTCTCCCTTACATAAAAGTAATATATACACCTGTAAAAAATATGAATAGTTATTAACTATAATGAAAGGATTAAATTATTTTTTTGATAAATGGATTATGAAAATGTACCTCATGTATGTATTCACAACTGGTACTCCTAGCCATTCAAACATGATAATCTCATGTATACTCTGTAGGAAAACTATTTGAGCAATAAAATCCCAAAATTTTCATCTGAGAGGGAATCCCTAGGTGTAGAATTTTTGAACCCTCCACACTAGGAAATCTCCCTCCCCATGAAGGGATCACTCTAGGGAGAGCCCCATCTAGGAAGGATCCCTTTCTAGATGAGACGGTAGAGCATCTCGTAGGGTGACGACCTGATCGGTGATGGTGCAATACAATAAACCATCAGCACAAGTGGGTTACACCTCATTTCACCCACCCAGTCAGGAACCATGTGACCTGATAATATAATTGGATCCCAAGGGAAAGAGAATTTCTCCTAATAGAGAACTCCAAGGAATTGAACCATGCACCTCCCATTAATTCAAAGATAAATTTTTATTAAATAGAGAAAAGTACCACCAAAAAAACTTCCAAAAAGATAAAAAGTCCAAAAGATCTATGAAAATCTACGGGGGCCTAAAGTAGTGAAGAACAAGCTCATCGCCTCAAATCAAATTAACCCATTCAGGTTTCAAAAAAATGGAGATAGGGAAGAAAATGATACTTGGTCCTTGATCTGTAACAACCATGGATGCAAAATGGTCCACAACCTTGTTCCCTTCCTTCCAAGTGTGCACCACCGAAGTGTTGTTACAAAGAATGAATTTACATTTTCTAATGATGTAAATAATCAACCACAGAGTGGACACTTTTCCATGCATGGAGTCATGTATAATCTTAGAATCAGTCTCACCCTGAAAAAGATCAATATTTTCCTGTTGGCATAAAAGAAAATCTGTGAACATTGCTTTAGCTTCTGCTTGCATCGACGTCCCCTTTCCAAAGAAAGCAGAAAAAGCAAGAAGGACGTTGCCCCTGCCATCTTAGACCACTCCTCCACCACCAAGGATCCCCTCCTTGTAGGATCTATCCACACTAAGTTTGAGACCAGAAGTAGGAGGGTACCAGCACACCCACTTTCCATTATTCCCTCTCCGGATGGGATTGTCCAGAGAAACACTACTTTGAAAGCATCTCAGAGAAGGTGCATCTCGCCAGTTATTGATACCATTAACCATATCCAATAGAAGTGACCTGGTTCTCATGATGATGGATCTACTAGAAGAGGTAATTCCTTCATACCTGGTCTTGTTTATGGCTTTCCAGATACACCAACATGCTGCATTATAAATGAGATCCTTCGCAAGCCAATCCATAGCTGAATTATTAGTTCCTAGAAACCAACATTCCAGGAAAGTTCCATCCAAAATAGTAGTGTAATGCAACACTGATAAATCACCAAATATGATCCAAATCTCTTTAGCCCATTCACTCTAAAAAAAGAGATGATTCATAGTCTCCTCTTGATGGCTCGTATAGCAATGGCATTTGGAGGGAAGATTAATACCAAGCTTCTTGACTTTGTCATCTGTCGGAATAGCCTGGTTTCTGATTCTACAAGTCAAGAAATTATATTTGGTTCAAATCTTCCTACTTCATACAATGTTATTCTAGTAATCAGACTGTTCATGAAGAAAGAGATTCCTCCAGAAATCCATTGAATTGATGAAACCCGAAGTGGAGGGAGTAAAAACACACCTGTTTGGTTCTGAATTGATGCAGATGAGATCAAAACTTTCCCGCTAATCCTCATCTAGACCGGTTTCCAAAAAACCTGGATAATTACTGGCCTCCATGAACGTTATCTGAGGAGTAGGACACCTAGGAAAGCCAAGAAAGGATTCCAACCAATTGTGATTCCAGAAAGAGATGTTTCCTTCACCCACAGTCCACTAGGATAAGCAGAATAGAGTCTGAATGAGAAAGGAAATATTCACCCAGAAAGGGGATCCATAGCCACCCCTAGAACATCCCGCAGTTGCTGTAGACATTCATTTTCCCCATAGTGTACTCTCTTCCACAACCTCCCATTCAAGCCTCGCATTCATACAGTGAATGGTGTCTGAAAGATTCTGATCATTAATGCCTCCTTCATGAATAGGTCTCACTATCTTTTCCTGTGAAGACCAGTGATGCTTGCTTTCAGATAAGCCATCCCAGATGAACCACGCTAGAATTTTATCAATTGTAGCAGTGAACCCCTACAGAACATTTATGGATGATAAATAATGAATAGGAATTCTGGATAAGACACTATTGTCAAGAGTAATACAACCCCAAAAGGAGAGGTAGTGATTCTTTCAATTCAACACCCGACAAGTAATTTTTCTCACTATACGATCAACGTCTTTAATGCATGTTCTTCCTGAGGAAATCGAGGCACCAAGTTACTCCAAAGGAAAGGAACCTTTCTGCATATTAAACTCATTGTACACAGAAGATACTCAACTAGTGCCATACTTATTAGAAATGTAAATTTTTTTCTTAGATCTATTAATAATCTGGACACTCCAGAAACAATATTCATCTAGAACCATGTTTACCCCATGGGCCGACCTCCTACTAGAATTTGTGTAAATGATAGATTCATCTTCACTATTGCACCACCACTGAAGCGGTGTAATGATATCCCCAAATAAATCTTCTTCATATTGAATATAAGAAATATTTCCATATTTGAATGTTGTTTTTTAAAAAACATGTAATTTTAATAGATGCAGTATTGGAATTGGTGGAAAAAAGGTACTACCATAAGGTCATTTTGATTTATTTGTTGATACACTGGATTTTATTGAATTATCCTTCTATTTTCCCATTGTTTTAACCATATGTAACACCATACCTTATTTAAGAAATTTTTCATCTTATGTTAACAGTTTTTCATTTGAAAAAAAATTATTTTGGAGACACCACAAGTATCATTATAAGATTATAAAATCATGTTATGAATGTTACAATAGAATTATCAATCATAGTAACATGAAGATCATAAAAAAGAATAGAAAAATTAGTTCTTTACTTGTGTGCTACTTAAATCCCCACTCTCATGGGATAATTTGAGAGTTTTTTGTTTTTTAGCATGTCTATTGGGATATTATACACCGTACCCCATACAACAAGGTGAAATGTGGTCTTGGTAAATATAAATCACATATAAATTCACCCTATATAATTTTAGTAATATAAATTTACCAGAAGTTTTTTTATTTGAATTTTGAAGAAGTGTAAATAAAAAATTTATTACCCAAGGTAAGGTAAGAGTTTGACAATAATGGATAGCCTAAAATATAGTGGGGTCATTTTTCACTTTATGTATTAATATCTGTTCAACTACCAGTTTTCTTTGATCTTTCTACATACATTGGTCCACCAAACTAGACAATATAATAATAACTTTCAAAGAATATATTTTTGTCTATAATCCTTTTATCGTCTTATATGTGTCTCCTTGTGTCTTTATCTACTCAAAATATGTTTGAGGTGACACTCCAAAACCTATACCTCTAAGGCGTACATATTGTTCTGTCATCTTTAAAGCTACAGAATGTAGTTTTTCTCTAGCTGAGTTCAATGTTTATTCTTGTCTATAAATTATATAAAAAACATATGAACACAAAAATATATTTTTATATAATACTATTATGAAGCATAATGAATTTGTATTATGTCATACTTACAAATACTTATCATACTACTTGTGTGTTTTCATCAACTAGTTTACCCTCTTTATTTACATGGGCCTCCTTCTAAAACACCTTATATGGGTTGTAATTGGATTCAGATTTTAATTCATCAATCAATATATAAAAAAGGAATAATTTTTTTTCAAATCATATAAAACATTTATTGGATATTTAAAATACATACCATTTTATTTTCAAGTGAAGAATACACCATCTTTGCTTTACAATAGTGGCACATTAGTTTTAATTCACAATGTTTATTTTCAGAACTCCTTTACTATTTTATCAATTAAAAAATGAATTAAAGTGGATAAAATAAATAATTTAAAATAAAATATTATCAACTACATTTCACCTGAACTTATTTCTCATCATGGTGACTAATGAATGATTTTTATGTATATTATTTTATAATTTTTGCATACAGAATTGGTGGGTGGGGATTTACTTTCCCCTCAGCATCACTAAGTTGATGCTTTGAATAAAGTGCCCATTATACTCTATTGGATTTTCTACTGACCATTAAGATATATTTCTTATGGAAATCATCTAAAATAAATGTACCTTATATGGTATAATGAAAAATAAATCAATCATTCATTGTATAATTTTGAAATAAATTAGATAAATTATTTCAAAACTTTACCTAAATATCTTCCAAAAGGGTTTCCTTCAATATGAGATGGACATGGTTCCATGTATCTCTATCAATTGGCACATGAATTATTGTTGTTACCCCTACATAATTAATGAACATTGACTTGTTGGGGTCAACAGGTTAGTCCTGATGATTCCAATTGTAACACCTAGAATTTTTATGAATTATTATTTTTGAATAAATTAAATATTTTTTATGGATTTCATTATACGCAACACAAACTTCAGAGTGTGTAACATGCAATATTAGATTATCTTGTGTTGTACGCAACACTGAGTTTTAACAAAACCATGATATATTATTAATATAGTCATTTAAATGTGTCCATTATAACTTATCCATTAAACATAGTGATATTAATAGTTATAAATAATTTTTAAATAATTATTTTAATAGTATTATAAAAAAACATATGGATAAAAAAATACCCAATTTTTTGTAATGCCTTTATATGTTTCAAAAATACTATTTCCTCACAAAAAAGAATGTGTATTGTAAATAATAATAAAATAATATTTGACACATTTAGAAAATATATTTTATAAAATAAAAATAAATTTTGATTTCAAAATTTCAAAATTATCTTAGGGTGACTTTTCAATTTTTTCGGAAAATTTTCATTTTTTGATGAATAGTGAAAATATTGAATTTTAATTTAAAGATGTATTTTCATTTAATATTTTTATAAAGTTAAATTTTATGTTAAATTGTTTTTAAAGAAAATTTAGTTCAATTATACATCAATTAATCCAATTTAGTTCATTTTAATCAATTTAATATTTATTTTTTATATAAAAGCTTTATAAAATTTTGAACCTATTCTCATTAAAAACCCTCTTTCTCATCACCTATGCCAGATTAATTTCAAATTAAATTTTTAATTATGTGAATGGAATTTGGAAAAATAGATTCCATATTTTTAGTTTTAATAATTTATATTATTTAATAAGTCCAACTTATTTTTTTACCAAAATTCATATTGAAAGCAGTAAAAATTAATTACCGCAGTTAAGGTAAAAAATGGTTTATGATGGGTTAAATTAAAATATAAGGTTAAAAATGACCTATAAAATTTTATAAATAATATTTTATGGTAATATTTCAACCATTACACCACTAATTTTAGATAATGGCCCATTCTGGACCCTTTCTACATATGAAAAACATTAGAGAACTCAATTATTTTCAAAAATACCAAGGGTGTCCTCTACCCCGATTATAAATGGCCACCCCTATCCTCTCTTCTTCATACCTTCAAACCATTGTATCTTGGGCAAGAACTACCCCAATGTGTTCCCAAATTATATCCAATCATAATATAAGAATTATTTTAGACATAAATCCTACCTATGAAGGCTTTTGGTGAATACTTAAGGAGGATACCTGAAGAAGAGGTATTGTTCATCAACGAGATTTTTGGTTATATTTCTTCCTCCACCACCTTAAATTATTATTATACCATGATGATATATTAAGAAACTTATCTACCATATTCTTATATATTGTCATGTTAATGTAATTATGTACAATCATGTCCACTTCCATCAAATGACTTATGAAATCATCGTTCGTGTGTATAGCGGACTACCATCACGTGAACCGATGTTATTTATTTTTCCATTAACACCTATCAAGGCTGGTCATAATGATGTATTTGTTATATATATGATATTTATGATGTTATTATTATTCTATAATTACTATAACACATACCTTTGTGCGCTCTATTTTTTGGGAATATGATAACGTTGTTCGTGTGTACAGCAGACTACCGCCTCGTGAAGCAATGTGATTCGTTCATGCTTTACATGGAATATATTAAGGATGAGTATAATAAAAGTATGAGATATATATTAAATAAAAATTATTCTATAAATATTATGTATATATAATTTACATTTATTTATTTCAATCAAACAAGAAAATGGAAACATCATGAAAATGTACGTACGACCTACTGTCTCCATGAACCGTGTATTTAATTTCCTATAACTAAATTTTATGGAATAATATAAATACATATTTAAATAATATATATGATATTTGTATCATTGTTCAAATTCTAGATAATATGAAACCATTATCTAATTATATGGACCAAAAAACCAGTCAAAACATACATGAAAAACAAAGTCATTATTGCCCGAAACGTTGATTTAACCTGGAATTGTTAATAAATAGGTAATAAAATGGAAGAAGTAAATACAATATCAAATAATATATATGAATATCATACTATAATATATGTATAATTAACTTATATTAATTATACAGTAGTTTTTAATGAGTATGACGGAAGTCAAAACTTGAGGCAAGGGTTTTTTGTCTCTATTATCCTTCTTTGAGACGTACGTTATGTTATGAAGCTATATTATTTTACAAGGTGTATATAAAAACCAATTAACAAGTAATATCATGAGTTTAGTAATACTCGTGATATTTTTAGGTTCATTTTCTATTTTTACTTCATGGGGGTTATGATTAAATATTACCAAAGGGAAAAAGATTTAATGTTACAATCTCAACATTTATCAGGATTTTTTATGTTTAATTCTAAAAAGTTGAAATCCCATGATATATATCTCATTAATGAATAGAAAATTTCGTTTTATATAGAAATTTATGATATATTCAATTAATGGTACTATTTTTAAACTATTTGGTACTTAAAATAATTAAGAAAATTGTTTTAAGAAAATACTACATTATTTATCTCTTCTATCCATAATATGATCTCTTAGAAAACCATGTTTTTAAAAAAATTATATTTTTTAATACTATATTATTATTTTTAAATGAAATTTTTACCCGTGTTTTACTTTTTAAATTTTTTTGAAAGTAATCTTCATGCCATTTTCTAAACAATTATCATTTCGATTTTACTAAAAATATAAAATGAATCTTCACTTTAACATGTATGGAAAATTGGAATTTTATGATGTCATGACCAATAATTAATTAAAATATTCCATTATAATTTTTAATGGTTATTTTCAATGAAAATGGTTTCAAATGTTTTTTATTTTTTAAAAAGTTTTTTTCAAGGAGAAAAGGTTATATTCCTTAATAAATGTTTTAAATGATCCTTCAAAATTATTTTCCATCTAAGATGACATGTATTGGTGTTATCTATTCCTTAATGGTGATATTATACATGGATACCATTAATATTATTTCTATAAATGGTTTATGATTTGATGAAATGATGTTTATGAAACATGTTCCTCTTCCACATGTTATTCCATGAGGAAATTATTATGAAACCCACTTCTTTTCATGGGTTATTTTGGGATGAAATGATTATGAAACATGTCACTTTTCCATATGTTATTATATGATGAAATTTTTATAATTCCCAATTAATTTCACGGGTAATGATATGATGAATTTTTAGGATCTTGTAGAACATATATATATGGTTTCATTATGTGATGTGTCATGACCCATCCTAGTGGAGCTTGTACCATGACTCCCCAAGCTCGCCTCTAATAGGCCAGGGGCTGGAGACTAACACTAAGAAGTCATATCACTAAAATGTGAGGCCTTAGCCTAATTACCTGTACACATACACACATATCCAATCCTATAAAATTCTAAAATGTAAAAACAACTAAATAACCATGCATTCAAAGATCTTAAACCCACAACCAAAGTACGATAGGAAGTAAGGGAAAGTAAAAATGTCCAAATAATATCCCACCAAAATGATTCTAAAAATAATCCAACCTGAAAGTAAAGGTAATATTATCTAAATACTATAGGAACAAACCCCTGTTTTTATGGTCCCAATAAGTATCATATGGTCCTGGTTTGTCAAGGACTCTATTGAAAGGTCGGTCATCTTCACAAGGCATGAAACATTTAGGAATTTCCTGTATAGGGGTGATTATAGCAATACCTAGTGCGGCACCCAAAAACCACAAAGCTTAAAACAAATGAAATACATTCTTCTCTACACAGGTATATGTATAAAACACATATAACAATAATATCCATATATACTCAAAAAAGACACATAGTCTATAGTTAAGTCACATCCGTAGTATATTATCCTAGGATTCCATCTTGATTATTCCACATATAACTTGTTCGAGAGAACACACTCCTGAGTCTGATAACACTGATAACTTCTTAAGACATATGATACATAGATGAGGATTACTCCCAAATCCATGGGGGGGGGGGGTACGAACAAACTCAATCTAGATTAACCTACTATGCATAGTATCAAAAACCTCAAACCATTTTTCATGAAAATACCATGAACTCCACTTAGGGAAAGAATATGAATCGATGATCTCACATTGGGCCTCATAGTGGTATTATAATGACTCCATCCAAAAATTCTTACAAAAGGTATTTTTTTCCTAGGGGTAGGAGATGATTCTATACTAACCTTCATGGAAATGATATGGTAAACATAGCCTAACAAATCTTGTCCAACGTATATAGGATAGGGGCTCCAAGACATATATAAAAGATAAAATGGTGTGTAGTAGGGGTCACGAGTCATGTCCCTTGACCCCAGGTCATGACCATGTAAACAACCCATGTTGCCTTTCTATTTCCAGGAAGAATTACACAATGTGTCAAATACCTATGTAGTTTACCCATGTGTGAGTACATGGATTCATATCATGTACATGTTCTCATGTACTAGTACACTGTTTATCCCATGTACCTAGTACAAGTCATGTCTATGTGGGGGAGTAAACGGTATGCTCCAACCTGTGTACTATAAACTTTATTCTCCAACCCATGATAGTTTACCCTCTAAGGTACACGTCAAGTCATCGAGTAGGTGTCACAGGTCATGTGATAGTGTCACAAACCATGTGATCCTTAACATATACTAGAAACTCTAGCTGCTACGCAAGGGGACCCACATGCCATGTAATCCTGGATTACATTCCCTGTGGTTCATGATATTCCAGAATCATATGATCTTCCTATGCACACTTTCTTTGTTACTTTGGAATCTGACTTGGCCATTCCTTTCTAGAAAAATCAATTAAATTCTTGTCTAGGACTTTCCATTGATGAAAAAACGTATTTTGGCCATCAAATATGCTCGAAAAGTAGATCTATATATCGTTCATTATTGTGCACTGAAGAACACAAAATCAGGTGTCCAACATTTTATGATTCAACTCGCTCCCATCGTCACACCACTATCATGTCATTTTAATCCTATATGTATGATTTTGGATGATTTCACTAAGAAACATGTTTTCAACGATCAATTTATTAGGATATGTCAATCATTGGCCAAACGAATAATGCCCATGATGAACATGGAATCGAGGGGAAGCACAAGAAAAATAAATATGAATATACCTCGATAAATGTTCATGTCAATATTGGTTCATTTCTATTAGAACAATAATCAAAGAATCAAAAAATTAATCAAAAAAAATTCTCCCAAAATCCAATTAAACTAACCAGTCCCATAAGATGATCGATCCATGAATCAATACATTCATCGATGGATTAATGTTCATCATATAAATTAGGAAAAGGGAATGAATCAAATAAAAAAACCACAATAGCTTGATTCAGATCAATCACAGATGAATAATGGGTTTGCAACTATTGGCGAGATCCTTTGAATCTATTATGTGTCGATCGTTGATCCATGATCCATTCACTATTCACTTGAGGGGAATCCTTCATTAGCTCCAAGGTTATGTGGATAACCCTATAATTTCTTCATAATAGTATATTTAAAAACTAAATAATCATTATGTCAATAATTACAAATAAAATAATTTATTCAATTATTTTATTCATTTTTGGGTCTGTGATGAAATTTCTACAAATACCTCATGTTCACCAAGTGTACGTAATGCCTAGGATAAAACCTACATTCTGAATTCAATGGTTCCCTTGTATTTTTGATATGAGCCAATGTTCAGAAGTTATTCCACCTTTTTAGTAAAATTGTGTGTGTGTGATACTTAATACATTTAATATATTTCAAAAATTTATTTTGGGCACATCGGGCCTCATAATTGCACGCCATCTCAGTTCCTGATCTCAAAAATAATCCATACTATATCAAAAAATAATACATGAAAAATTAGATTCATTAGATCATTTTTGGGAATTATATATACCTACAATACATTGGGTAATGATTTATATCTCATAAGTTATATAAGAATGAATCAAGGAGTGAACCTTGTTCCGTAGGATTGGGCTAGAATGGGAAGTGAAGCTGATTTGGTAAGGAACTTTATCTACTATGATGCTCTTGGGAGTGAACCTTGACTACTGTTACAGTTTGGGGATTGAAACCATTACAATGTTATAGCTTTGGAAGTGATCCTTGAATAATATGAAAATGATTTTCTATGATTATGTATTTACTAAAAATTCCTTGTATTATACCAAAGTAATGATATCACGGATCGTGTTCTTTGATTTCCTTATGATTCAAATCTTAAAAAATAAAAATATGTATTCCATGACTCAATACTATGATCTTTGATATATAGGGCATGGTTTTCAAATGTTATTCTCATATTCTCATAGCCATATGCTCATGTTTTCAGTATATATCTCCCTTGTTTAACCTTATTGATCATCTTACATCACCCTTTCTTGTGTTTCTAGTCCCCAGGTTATGAAGATATGTATTATGTATGATATGTAAAAGATAGAAGATTGTTGTGAAGAATGTTTAGGGGGATGATGTAGCTCAATTACAGATCTGTGTTTATGTTCCCATGTTTCCTAAGGCACTAAACGGTTATGGTCCTCAGACTTGTATTTTTTGAAATGTAATGAATATTCAACAAATAATGATGTAATTTCTATATATATAAATCCTGGGTCATTATAGTTGGAATCATATTATAGTTTCACTTATCCTTTTGAAACTAGGATAAGAAAACCTTAGTGACATCCCTAAGTACAAGTAAAAGGATATTTATAAGGACGAGACAATGTATAATAATATCTTTAAATTTTTGAAAATGAAAGAGTGAGTGGTTTTTAAGAGATTAAATCCATTTCTGGATACTACAAGTAGATGTGGATCTGGAAAAGAGGTACCTAGGGGTAATAATCTGAAAATAGTGTATTGATCTAGACATAGTTTTCACTTGGTGCATGATAAAGGGCCTTGCAACAAATCAGGTTTGACACTCCCAGATGATATGCTTTGGAAATTCACAAACTCTTTATGAACTATCAAAAAGTATTTAAATATAATATGACTATGAATAACCTAAAGATTCGTATATTAAAAATTATTTTTTATAATTTTGATATCCAATAAGTGGTTTTTATGATTATGTGGTTCCCCACTGTGATTATTATTTTTTTCACTATGCTTTTTTATTTTAGTCAATGGATAGAACTCGAAGGAATTGTGTTAATGCTGAGCGCAACAGACAATGCAATGATTTTCCTCTTGATTATCCAAATTTTATAGGAGTTGGAATGAAAAATCCCATTTTTATTCTAACACAACTTAATAGGATATGAATCATGATTGAATTTCAAAAAAAAAACAAATGAATGAATAATATTCTAGAGAGTCCTTTATGAGGTAATGTCAACCTTCTTTTAGTGGGTCTTCTTATCAACTTGTTTCTGAAAAATGGATTAGTTCCACTAAAAATATAATTTACATTCTCCATTGTTCTAAACAATAAACATACATTTTTATTGTCTATCTTTTAAAAATTGAATTAGATTAATGGTGGACTCTTATTGAGATTATGAGGAAACATGATGAAATTGAATCCATGGATTAGGATGAGTTCACAATATTATATTTTAATAAGATCATTCCTATTATTCTATAAAAAATATTAATAAATAGTTCATTAAGCTAAAGAAAAATGATGATGAATCTGTTAGTACCTATTAAGAAAATTTTACAAGTCATTTGATGTACAATTCTGGTATTATTGATTCTTCAGTGGCTTTAAACCAAGCCTCGAAAAGAAATTATCCATAAGAGACTTCAGTTGCTATGAAGAGGTTGTTCAATGTTGTATCAAGGTTTAAATAAAGGCTGGAGTTATATATCAATCTCATAATTTTTATAAGATGAAAAAATAGTATTCAATGGAAAATATAAAAACCATAGAGGTAAGAAGATAAGATTTACGTTATTCTCAATGTATGGGAAGAAACACAAAGGAAATTTCCTTAAGGGTACTAATAAATGTTTTATGTTTATAAGGGATTTTCATCAAGCCTTTTAATATTTATGTAAAGGTAAGAAGTTAGATAATTATTTGAATAGATAGAAAGCTACATAGAATGAACCTCTTATACATCAGTGCTTTATGTGTCAGGAGAATGGGTATTATGCTAACTAATTCCCAAAATTGAGGGTTAATAATGATTTTAGAAACCTCTTAAGATGAGGGATAAGGTTAAATCTCATTCTATCACAGTTTCTAACAGGGGGTGTGATAAATACATGGTGAAAGGTACACATACTATCCACACTATAACTACAAAAGTTTTATTTGAATCTAAATCTACCCATTAATGTATATCTGAAGGATTTTATAAGAATAAAAAGATTCCAACCAAACAATTAGATGTATAATTAGAAATGAATACCCCTAATGGTATGATGATCACATCTCAAATCTATGATTCCTCTCTGGTTGATGTTGGTGGGAATATGCTTCCTACAAATATTTTCATCCATCTTATGGTTAAATTTGATTTCATGTTATGGATGGATTGTCTTTCTCTATATAAATCCAAAATCAATGTCAAAGAAGGGTAGTAAAGTTTAATATTCCAAACCAACCTATGATCATGTATCATTGTTATGATAATTATGAACTTTTTATGGAGATAACATACATTATATAGGTCTTATTTCCCATTCATAAAGAGTATTTATATCAAATGGTTGGGAAGAAACTTGACATAAATGATAGTCTTATTGTGTGGGAATTTGTCAATGTCTTTATAGAATAGTTTCTTATACTTCAACCAAAATGTGAATTTGAGTTCACAATAGAACTCATACCAGGGTCCACACCAATTTCAAACACTCCCTATGGAATATCCCTAATTGAGTTGTTGTAATTGAAGAAGAAACTCTAGGAAAACCTTGACAAGGGATTCATTTGTTCAAGTGTGTCACCTTGGGATGAACCTATTATTTTCGTTAAAAAGAAAGATGGATTGATGAGACTCTACATTGATTATCAGGAACTGAACAAGGACACAATTAAGAACAAGTATCATCATCCCCATATTGAATACTTTTTTGATCAACTGCATGACACTCAATAATTTTCCATGATTGGAATTCATTATTGATATCATTAATTAAGGGTCAAGAAGGAGTATTTTCCCAATATAGCATTCCATAAAAGGTAAGGACACTATGAATATATATTGGTGTCATTTAGTCTAACAAATTCCCCCATTATATTCATGGATTTAATTAATAGATTCTTTAGATATTACTTTGATCAATTTGTCGTAGTCTTTATATATGATATTATTATATGTTAAAAGATAATGTAAGTGCATAAATACGAATTGATAATGGTACTAAAGACCATAAGTAAAGATAATGTATTTAATTGTTTTTTAAAAATGTGACTTTTGGTTGAAAATGGTTTCATTTTTTGGTCATGTAATCTCAAGAGAGGGTATATCTATAGATCCAACAATGATGGAAGCTATTGATTGTTGGCCCAAACCCACCACGGTGACTAAGATCCATTGTTTTCATGTTTATATTGATATTAAAAACAATTTTTGGAGAATTTATCATGAATATCTAAGAATTTAACAATGTGAACTCTATAGGTATCTATGATTCTCTTAATAGATGAATGTGAGGAAAATTCCAAGGAACTAAAGAGAAGATTAGTCAACATAACTATGCTTACATTACCCTATAATGGAGAAGAGTTTGTAGTATATAGTGATGGATCCAATAAGGGATTCAGAATATTTCATAAAAATAATAACATGGTTATAGATTATTCCTTACAACAATTTAATTTTTAAGATAAAAATTACCCAACTCATGATTTGAAGTTAGCTATGGTAATTCTTTATTTAATGATATGGAGGCATTATTTTTATAGAGAAATGTGTTATATATATTTATCCAAATATTTTAAAGTATATATTCACATAGAAGGAGATGAATATGTTCTAAATAATATTGTTAGAGTGTATTAAGTATTATGAATGATCAAAACATTACAACCCAAGGAAAGAAAATAAGGTGGTTGATGTTTTGAGTCAAAAGGATCATGCTATTTTATCCATGATGTGGATTAAAAAAGATATAATATTTCTATATTTTCAAAGGATATATCTAAAAATCACTAAGTATGGGAAATTTTTTATCTTGATCAATTAAATTTTCAACTATATATCCAAGTAAATATTAACGGGGTGTAGAAGGAAGATGCAGAGCTGCAAAACAATGTTAGAAATGAACCTAATTTTATCCATGGTCATGATGGAATGATAAGGTTTAGGAACTGTGTATTTGTTTCACCCATACCAAACATGAGGGATTTGTTAGAGGAATTTCATACTTCTTAATTCTTTATTCATCCTAGAAGTATGAATATGTATGGATATTTGAAAGAATACATCTAGTGGGATGGGATAAATAAAGATATCACAGAGTTTGTATCTTAGTGCATGGTATGTTAGTAAGTTAAGGCTAAAAGGAATAATTCTAATGGGGTGTTGCATAAATTTCCCATACCAAGATATAAATGGAAAAACATCGCCATAAATTTTGTTTTTTGGCTCCCCAAAACATCTAAATGAAATAATTCTATATAGGTTTTCATTGATCACCATACTAAGTCAGCACACCTCATCACTACTAGAGAAGAAAGATATTTATATTATATTTCCAAGATACACATTTTGGAAGTGGTAAGGTTTCATGGAGTACCACATTCCATTGTGCGAAATCGGGATCTGAGGTTTACCTCAATGTTATGGCAAAGTTTTCAGCAATCTCTTGATACGAAGTTCAGTTTTGGCACTGTGTATCATCCTCAAATAGATGGTCATCCAGAAAGAAAAATTAAAAACCTAAAGGGTATATAGAGATATTTTTCATTGGATTTCAAAGGAGGTTGGGATTAAAACCTTACTTGGGATGAGTTTTCTTATAATAATGTATTTCACTCAAGCAATCAGATAAATACTTATGAATCTTTTTATAGGAATAAATTTACATCTCCAACATGATAAAATGAGGTTGGAGAAAGAAATATATTAGGACTTGAGATGGATGAATAAATGACAGAGAAGGTTAAATTCATTCGACAACACCACAAAATGATCCGAGTTGGAAGAAAAGTTATGCTAACAATCGTCATCATGATCTAAAATTTGAAGTTTGCAATAAGGTTTATCTAAAAATGTCTCCATGGAAGAATGTTATGAGACTCGGGAATAAAGTGAAACTAATCCATTGGTGTATCAATCCCTTTGAAATTTTTGATTGTATTGGTATGGTAGCCTATTTTTTGGTTATTTTAGTAAACCCCTCTCAAATACACTATGTGTTCCATTAATCTATCTTGAGGAAGTACATACTTGACCCTTCACATGTACTGAACTCTTAGGTTATACTGCTAGAGCAAGATCATCATTATGAGGATCAACCAGTGGAGATTGTGGATCATACAAAGAAAGTTCTATGAAACAAGACCACTCACCAAGTCATTTTTTTAGTGAAACCACTAGTTTGAGGAAGCTAAATTTGAACTTGGGGGTTGGATGAGCTAAAATTTCCTCATTTTTTGTATCAGAATGGTGATTTTTGAGGGAGAAATTCATTTTAAGGGTATATAATGTAACAACCTTGATCTTTATGAATAAGTTTTTCAAATAAATTAAATTTATTTGAGGGATTTCATTACATGAAACACAAAGTTATTCTTATGCCACATGCAACAATGGATTAACTTGTATAACATGCAACACATGGTTTAAACAAAACTCCAATATGTTATTAATATCGTTAATTAAACATGACCACTATAAAATAGCTATTAAACATAGTTATATGAATTGTAATAACTAATTTTATTTTAATATTAAGTATAATGGATTTATATAAATAAAACATATTTATAATAAAATATATAATTTTTGGTAAAGCCTTTATATGTTTCGAAAATACTATTTGCTCAAGAAATTTGTTTTTTCCTTTTGTGAACAATAATAAAAATAAATTTTGATTGTTTTAAAAAACTAATTTCATAAAATTTACTTAATTATTTATTCAAAATTTCAAAATTATCTTCTAGTAAATTTTCAGGATTTTTTCTGAAATTTTTTATTTTTTGATGAATAGTGAAAAATGCTGAATTCTAGTTTAAAACTGCAATTTAGTTATATTTATTTATAAAGTAAAATTATATTTTTAATTGGTTTGAAAGAAAAATAAGTTATATTATACATCCATTAATCTAGTTTATGAAATAATAATCTATTTTACATTTAATTTTGATATAAAACCTTTATAAGCTTCTGAACATATTCTCATTAAAAATATCCTTTCTTATAATGTCATTGGAATTATTTTCTAATTAATATTTTCTATTTTTATTAATAGAATTGGGGAAAAAATCCCATATTTTGAATTATCATAATTTATATTATATAATATGCCAGTTTATTTTTTGACCAAAATGAATAGTGAATGTAGTAAAAATTAATTACTAGGGTTAGGTTAAAAATGGGTTTACTGGGGGATTAAATTAAAAATATAAGGGTTAAAATGACCTATAAACTTGTATAAAAATATTTTATGGACATATTTAGACCATTACACTTCTAAGGTTTGATAATGGTTCATTTTTGGACACTTTTGACAAATAAAAATGTTGGAGCACTCAATCATATGAAAAAATACCATATATGAACTCTACTCCACTTATAAAGGGTCACCACACTCCTCTATTCTTCACACTTTCAAAAAATTTTGGTTCAGAAAATCCATACCCAAATCACTTCCCAAATTCCCTCCTATCATCTTAGAATCATTATTTTGGGTAGAAATCCAACCTAGGAAGGATTTTGGTGAAAACCTTAGGAGGATACTTGAAGAAGTGGTAATGTTCATCAATCAGGGTTATTGTTTTATTTCCTTCTCCACCAACTTAAATTATTATTATAACATGATGATATAAGAAACTAAATATATCACATATACATATATGTTTTTGTGTTAATTTAATGATATAAAACCATCTCCACTTCCATCAAATGGGTTATGAAATCATCATTGTTGTGTATGGTGGACTACCACCATGTGAATTGATGTCATTATTGTTTTCTATTACCACCTATCAAGGATACTCATAATTATGGATTTGATGTTTCTATATGATATTTCTGATGTTATTATAATTTTGAAATTATTATTGTAAATATTCAGAGAGACTCTTCATGATTTGGTACTAAAACATGTTGTGTTATATATATATATAAGATAACTGAAAAATAAATAGTATATTACACAACCTATGACAGTTTCCAGTCTAGGTTTCGGAGGATTAGAAAAAACCATAAAAAATTTTAGGGTTATGAAAAATTTAAGTAATTGTCTTCACATACACTTCCTCCTTATATTAAATGGTCCCATTTTTAATTTCTACAAAACCTATGAAAAATATTTTGAAAAATGGGGTGTGCATAAATTTTCCCAATGAGGGTTTTAAATAAAATCATGAGAAATATAGTAATATAAAAATAATTATAAAATCCTTTAAAATATTTTATAAAAATCCCATTACATGTTATTTTTATAAATATTTAATTTCAAATTACCATTTGAAATGTTCTTTGGATTTATCTTTTAAAAAAATTAGAAAATGATAACTTTTCAAGGTTAAAAATAACACTCAGAAAACCTCAAGAAACTACGTTTCCATTTGTAGTATCACTTATAGGACACTGTCCCCTTGATTTCATGGGTTTACTCCCCATACCTTATCTTTTATTTTTATACCCAAATTACAATTTTTTTTAAAAAGGATATCAACATTTCTCAATCATAACCCACAAAATTTCAAAATATTACATAAATTATTTTAATATAATAACTTCCTTACTTGATAAAATCTCAACTTAAAACTCAACAAAGTTGGTAAAATAAACCTTTCTAGAATAATTACTTAAATTTAAACTACATAAACATGAATTCTATAAAAATTAACATGATTTCTTATGTAGAAGTGCATGAATTGTCAACAATATTTGTAGAATATGGTCATATCTACTTGAATTTCATTCATTGATAAGAAAAATCATTTCTGAAATAAAATTCTAACGTTTCACATTATAAATATTAATATAGGGATTTTAAAAAAAATAAATACTCCGTCCATTTAATTTAAAAGAATTTTTTTTTATTTTTGTACATCATAGATGAAATATTGGTTTTTGAGATTAACATTGAAAATATAACTGATTAAATAAACTCATAGAATAATTTTCTATAAAAAATAATTATTTTACGAAGGGGTTTCTATGAAAATAATAACACAATTATAATTCATATTAACTAAAATTATAATTTTTTAAATTAAAAACCCTTACATAAAATCATAATTTATTTTCGAAAATATAATCCCTTACCCACAGAAATATCGAAAATAGATGACTATCTCCAGGTCTAACTATCTCACTTTCTCTCACACATATGCAACATTGAAAATAAAATATTATGGAGGTGGTGCTACTTAATTATTCAATTTATATATATATATATTATAGTTTCATCACTTGTAAGTCGAGTGAAAAACAATGGGAGGTGGAAATTGAATAGAAAGAACATTGATAGTGCAATAATATATATTAATATACATTTTATCAAAGGAAACTGGTAGAAACTGAATAATTAGAAAATAAATACCCCGATGGTTACATTTTATTATTACATTTATTATTTTAATTTAATTTAGTCAAAGAATCCTCATAAAGCTTCATTGATTTGATACATAGCCCACATAATTTATTGATGAAATGGTTTCAATGAATACAATGAACCAGCCATGGATTTTATGAAATAACTAACATTGAATATAATATGCATGAAAGAATAAAAAATCAGATCGATATAAGGGACTTCCGACCAAAAAACATGATTTTTTTTCAATTGTAGTTTAAAAAACATCATGTCTAATGGGATTAATACAATCCATATTGACAAAAAAGCAATGAAGATAAATTTAGAATCCCTGACCCGATTATCCACCTGAACAGTGCTAATGGGTCCGGTGCCACTGGAATTAGGCACACCTCCCCGTATGCCAAAGGCTATAGACTAGCAGCGAGGGTGTAATTTAACTTTTTGGGGAGACTATACCCTTTAGGGATAGATAATAATACGGGTATGAGTAATAATGTATAACATGCATGGGAAATAAATACTCAATAGAATCAAACAAGACTAAAAAAGTGTAAAAACAATAAAATAAGAGTAATAGAAGAATCTGTAATAAACAGATGTAACGAAAATGTAAATAAACAAGAAATCATGCCAAATATACCACTTTAAGAAACTAAACAGAATAATCAAAGCATGCATTTCATAACAGTCCATACATGTCAATATATAAAAGAGGCATCAATGGCTAACTAGTAAAAATCATACATGTATAGAATGCTGATATAGAAAATAAACTAAAACAGAAACTCCAACTAGGGACGACCTCAAGGTCCTGTGCCAATCTGCATGATTTCGGCTACTATGATCTCACTAATAAGGCTGATCCATACTTGAATATAAATTCATAAAGTCTACACACATCTCGAAGGGCCCATGTAGGGTGTAAGAAACAGTCTCAGTAGGATACCACCCAATGGTTTGTACCTAACATATGTGTTTAATAATGTGTGTATAGAAAATGGTATCTAAATATAATGATGTGAAAAGTAAACAAACAAACTCGTCTAGTGCTCAATAGCCACCAAGGAGTTGTCACCTGCCTCGACAAACACCAGAATATAACAAACAAAGAGGTTACTTGGACCATGGTCCAAGGTACCCCAGAGGTAATATCCTCGGTGAATCCTCAGGTTTCACATCAATAATTTATTTCAGAACCACATACCTTCTGACACCTCATGTCTTAATAATATAACCGATGTCCTGAAGTCCCATACAAGAAACACAATCTGGTCCTTCAGACACCTTCTTGACAGCACATGTCGGCTCAATGCCTAAAATTCATAGGCATGGTGATGTCTACCCTCAAAATGAATCAAGTCCCATGGCCTTAATAATGGTGATAATCCACCCGTAACTGATGGCCTCATCGATATAAACCAAATGCTCCTCACCTTTAACATTTATTTTTATAGAAAGAACACCCAAACCATTTCCTAAGAGACACTACTAGGGGCCTCTACCCATACGAGTGGTCAAAACCACCTCATCATGGAGTCAAAATGGGCTCACATGACTTATTCAGCACTTTGTCCATCACGAGTGATTGGTAATCACTAATATATCACATAAGACACGCCATCGCTGGCACCTCACGCCCCTGCAGCAATGCCACCCAAAACTGATGGCCTTTTCATCCCAATATAATGGGTCATGCCCAACCTGATGGAATCACTATCTCAAATGATGTCCTCGACACCCAATACTATTGTCAA
The DNA here is from genome assembly GCA_963277665.1 of Viscum album. NCBI lineage: Eukaryota > Viridiplantae > Streptophyta > Magnoliopsida > Santalales > Viscaceae > Viscum > Viscum album. The sequence continues at coordinate 231,236,030 of OY728125.1, forward strand.
ACCACTCAATAAATTCGGTCCAAGCCCAACCAATGATAAAAATCACTCAATTCTGATGGCCTAGACACCTCAACTTCAGGCCAAGCCCGTCATGACCCATAGGGTCCATAGATATCATTGACAAGAAAAACATATATATATATATATATATATATATATATGATTCCCTTTAAATAGGAAATTCTACCTAATAATATTGAATTTTGTTGCCACACAATCATAACAATTTAATTTTGATGACTTAAATGCCTCAAATCCGATTAATCGATCCAATTCAATTAAAAAAATAAAATTTAAAGGGTTTGGAATCCCTAGCCATACCACCCCAAGGAATGATGACCTCTAACCGGACCTCACTCAACCGAAAAAAGGAATTTGGTATGCCCAACGACATCCCACAGGTGACACAATATTTTTAATATGAAGTAACATATATAATAGAGTACCACTGAATGCACCCAAAAGTGCACTACCCAAACATCCTTAAAAAACAAAATAAGATTTTCACCACCTACCTAGAATCATAGATGTATGAACATTGGATATTAAGATCCAATTCAAATCGTATTAGAGTAGATCTATGTTTATATTGAAAACCCTAAAATCAGCTCTGACTAAAATAGTGGTGCATGATGAGAATGATAAATGAAGACGAGGATAGGATGATGTTAGCCTTACCGATGTAGTTCTATAGCATCTGAAGTATTTCAAATCGGAGCGCTAATAGAGGAGGGAGATCAATCTGAATTAGAAGAGGAGGAGGAGGGTTCCTCCTGTGCAGCGTGTAATCAATGGAGAAGAAAGAGGGGAGAAGGAAAGAAAAATAAAGAAAAAATAAAAATCATAAAAAAAACCCTATACATGCCGCAAAATTTACCTACATGGTTTTAAAAACTGTGCACAAATCATGTGAGCTATAGTGTTGAGATACTTCCCAAAAGGGCACCCTCACTTGGTTTGCACACGGTTTGACCTAAAAATTCTCAAACTGTGTCGAAGACCTATAAAAAATCTATAGATGTCCTCTCACATCCATGTGCCTCTCACACATGGTTTACACAAACCATGTGGTAGTTCAAAATGAGCCAAACGATTACCTGAAAGGGGCCGCAAAGTTTACCCTAAACTATGTACCCTAACCTACTATTCCAAAACATGCCATTTGGCATTGGATAGTCCTGGAACCTCTTCCAAACACTTGAGTATTCATCCAAATCATGAAAATAATGTAAAAACATGATATAAATATAAATTAACATTCAAAATTGAGTTCCAATCAATGATAAAGAAAAGTGTATTGCCACTAATTGAAAAAACAAAAAAAGGGAGTGCTTTTCAACCCATTCTAAAAACCCAGGACATTGCAGTCTCCCCACCTTAACATAGCTCATCCCTATACTATCAAATGATACATGGATATAGTACCTAACATACCCATCCCACTAGAATAAATCCATACCACCTTGGTCTAAAGGGAATCGGTCAACTTACCTCAAGGGGGCTCCCAACCTTAGGAATTTCATAACTTGGTCACATCCCGAGTAAATAATCAAAATAATAAAAGGTCCAATGACATATTCCCTGGCTCATGGTACTCTCATGATATATAATCACTCCTACACCTCACAAAGTTCTCCCATATTTCTCTTAACACCCATTCAAATTCTACACCACATTGGAGCCTTACTCAACGCCATGACACCCATGAAACAACAAGGTCCCGCATCACCACAGATGCTCAAATAAGTCTCGGTTCCTTGAACCTAAATCAGGTAAAACACATCATCGGTTCCCAGATTCCTCACGCATCAAATAATTCTCACATCTCCTCAAATCCATGGTGCCTCTCACCTTAATAATCTCGCATCAAATGATGCCTTGGTGCCAAGAACCTCAATCAAGTACTGCATCCAATGATGCCTTAATTCCAGGTACCTAAAAAAACCCACATTTATAGATGCTCAATAATATAACCTAGTTCCTCACACCTCATATATATAATCATCCACCTAATACAGTGCCAACTGAATGACCAACATCTAGTAAATCCACATACGTCCCGTGTTCCTTGTACACCAAAAAAGAATATCCCTCAAAAGGCCATGCCAAAAGAAAGAAAACAATTAATCCATGGCCATGCCTATGGCGTACCTCGGACTGTCATCGGCTCACTATCCTGATTAGAACCTGGAAACTCCATGGTGTGCACCTATCCTGAAGCCTGACTTCTAGACACCTAACCTTTCTGTGGTGTTACACCAGCCACCATCCATGGACCCCAGTGTTGGATCCCACTACTTCTTCCACAACCTCTGATTATAGATGAACCTCATCTACCCTCACCTGCTACCAATATCAAACCGATATTTGAAGCCCGAGTCTATCTTGGTCCCTAACTTATGGTTTTATGAGAATTCTTCCTACAAAACCTCTCGATATTCCCAACCTATCCACATGCCCGCACTACTTTGGAGGCCTCTCACATTGAGTATGGACTATTGGAGTTGGTTCACTAGAACCATCTTATTTTTAAATTATAAAAAACTTGTATTAATTGTTTTGAATATTAATGAACTACTTTTCACATCATCACTATTCTTTTGCATGACATAGTATGTGAAAATTTCTTAATAGTAGCTATCACGCTAAAAGGTCTTAGGAATTCCCCTCGATGATAAGAACCCAAACATGCTACGACACTATTCTTTAATATATGTTATATAGACGAATAATATCATTTTATGGAAACAAATGATATACTTTATCCTGGGTGGATACTCATAGGACTTTGAGAGACCTTCTCAAGGTGTACTCCCTTGGTAATATCTAGTAGGATATTATGAGAATGAGACCCGAGAATTGGAAACCCACATTTATTTGTTCCAATAGATGTTCCTATATTTGGATGTGTGTATTGGTCCTTTGACATTAATATTATTATTAATGAGTATTACGAGTTTCACACTTAGATGTATTGAAGAAAACAGTGAAGGAAGATGTTCACGGTGAGGTAGGATACAATGGGTTTGTCATGAGTAATATTGTGTTATTGAATAATGCGAGGAAGGATTTATCCCTTTTGTTCATTGATGGATGTTAATATCTCAGGACCTCTGATGGATATGATATAGCATAAATAAATCCATGTCCATAGTTCTCTATAGGACAGTTCTATTTTAATAAATTTAAAGAAAGGGATATTGATCAAAAAGGTTGATGGCACTGGCATGCAACCTGCTCAATTAGAGATATTGTGATGAAGGGATTATATTACATGGTAAGCATCCATATGAGGTTTCATTTCATTACAATATTAAATTATTTCTCTATTGGTTCCTTCCTATGTTGCAAGATGATAACCTTGGACTTTAGGCTGATTGGCATAATTCCACTGAGAAAGAGGCCTAGAGGATCACAATAAGTGTATCTAGAATCTCAGTTAAATAATATATATAAAATTTATTATTTAATAGGTTGAATAAATATTATTCCCATACATGATTTAATAATTATTCATGTATTCTTAATCACATATAAATATTTATTAGTTTTTTGGTAAATATAATATTTATTTATTTATTAGAAAATAATGCAGTGATATGTATTTAATAAATAAATAAACATTATTCATGGTCTGATAAATATTTTGGAGGATAGAAAACCGAGTTTAATGGTTCGGTGAGAAATAATAATATTGAATATTATTTTATTAAATAATATTTAATTATAATTTTCAATTTAAGAACATGTCTAAATAATAATATTAGTATTGTTATATTGCATGGGGATTTTCAAGGATTAAATAAATAATTAAGGGTACTTCTGAAATTATTTTATTTTAAACCTAGCAATATAAAAACCCAATTATGTAATTTTCACAAGATCCAATTCCATTGTACACAAAAAAAACTTGGTAGATCATCTCAAGCCTACAGAAATCCCTTCTCCAAGAATACTTCCATGAATAGGGAGAAATCCTCCTCTATCAAATCCATGAGAATGATTTGGAAGTGATTCTCAAGGAGATATAGATGAATGATGCAAGCCCAAGGTTCTTTCATGGTAGAACCCAAAGAATCCATTGGTGATGTCTATAGATTCTTGGAATATATGTGTATCACTTCTAGAGAAATTATACACTTGGTTTATACAATGCAATGATGGTGCACTGCTGATCTATCACTGGACTCATTCACTAAGAAAGAATTCATTAGAGGTAATTATTTATCTAAATTACTTAATTATAAAAAATATATTTTGATCTCCTCCCTATTAGTTCTATTGAAATTATCTATTGACTATTTCTTTAATGAAAAAACTTTTATCATGACTTACATCATCATATAGATCGTAGATTAATCATTGATTATGGAAAAAAATCAATGTCGGGAAAAACCCATCGCACAATTCCACTGCAACAAAAACCTAGAAGTGGAATAAGAGTGGGCACGTGATTTATTATGATTATTTACAATTATTGGTGATTATACATTTGTAATTTATTTTTTTTCAATTCAATTTTAATCATTATTTGAATTTTAATTGCGAGATCTACATATTGCTCTATCGTTTCTCATAGATCTAATGGAAACGATTAATTTTATGATTAAAACAAAATCAAGGAACTCATTCAGAGGTGAAAAGGTTTTTGGTCAGACAACACCAGACTAAACACTATGTAACCAGAGTTACACACCATGTAGTCACATTCAATGCATCTACATTGATTCAGAAATGAATTTAAAATTATGTTTTAATTAATGCATTAATTACACCATTAATTCACACCTCATGTTGACTAGAATTAAATGGCGCATGGTTAGCCAGACTACACATCATTTAGACTATGTAAGCGGTGTGTAGTTCCTTTGGGCGAGGGATGAGTTTTGCATTCCATACACAACCTACCTGACCAGTGACCATGTAACACAGAGTCACTACAGTGTGTGTCCCATTAGACATGTCATGTACTCCAAAAAAATTAAGGTATGTCTTCTACGCTGAGTCCCTTGGTTTGGACCTCATATAGACAATGAAGGGTGTACACGCTATTTAGATTGGATCTACACAACAAATAATTTTACCAAATCACGCAGATTTAAAATTTAATTTATTTTACTATGTAAACCATGACATATGTACTTTCTTGTGGTCATAAATATAGGACATTCCATATGATAGGTTAAAATATACATAAATATTTAAATGTGTAATTAATATCTACATATTTTTCAGATCTTCATATCATGTATGTGTTGTATTACCAGTTGTTACTCTATATAAATTTAATCATAACATGTGACCAAAAAAATCATGTTATTCTTGTAATCATTTGTGAAGTACATGTTGTGAAATTACATGATAAGTTACATCTACCATATGTCATAAGAGTAAAACAATATAGAAAATAATATATGTTGGGCATAATCGGATTGGTATTCAATGTGTTTCCTCCAAGGTATATTTATGTGTAAGGTTTATTTTAGAAGAATTTTTTTAATATGTTTAAAATTATAATGTATGATAATCTCATGGAAATTTAGATAAAGATTAAGATAAAATGATTGATTAATTAAATATAACAATTAATCGATTTGAGTGTGATTTATCTTAAATAAGAATTATTATGAATTGAATTCTAGTTTTATTAAATTCATAATTCATTTCATTCATGTGGATTATCATGAGATAGAACATACCCTTTATATGTGATTGGTTTCATTTAATTTATTACTAAATTAATTTTTTTGTCTATGTGCCTCTTATCCTCCTTTTTATATAGGGTTTATATGCCCATGTTTTCTTTTATATAAACCCATTTTTCTTCTCACCTGTGTGTTAGTAAAATTCATGTGTAATGGATAGAGCTCCCAAGCTAGTGGAGGAAGTTTAAGTTCGGGGCCTAGGTGAAACCAATACTTAGAGATACAGAGGTGGATAGGTGGAAAGCTGTAAACGCGAACCTCAATTGGTTTAAGGTGTTTCTCCCCTAAGTCAACAGTTTTTTATCAACTTCTAGATAAACTAACCACTCGTATAAGCTCGTTATCATACCATTTATTTAATTTCATTCAGTTTCATTGTTATGTTATTATGGTTGTATTTCCATGATCACATAATTAATCAATTAATAAGTATGCATGGAGGAACTAAAATAATCTGGATTATGCATAAATATTAACTAAAAAATGGTTATTATATTAATTAATCCCACCTAATATTAACAAGAATGTAATAAAGATAATAATGGTAAATTTATACATAAAAGGATAAAATATATCAATAAAATATTAAGTAGGTATAGAATTCCATTACTTTGGATAGAATCAAACCATTGTTCAAAGTGCACGACCAGCCAAAGTTGGGGTGCTTTCAATTATCTAGGAATTCTAACAGGAGTTTTTGGGTTAACATAACATGGTGCGCATAAAGGGTTGGCTTATGAAGTAGGACTTAGTATAAATTAGATGAAAATGTTGACGAAATCTAAATTATTGATTACAATATTGGGGAGTCCACTCAAAAAATCAATGAACTGTGACTTAATGCAGTTTTCATTTGGAATGACTACCTAAAACCATTCTGGTTTCTTAACCAACAAAAGTTGGGGTAATGATAAGGGGAATATGGATCCATTACACTATAATATCCATGAAATATGATATTCCAAAGCCATTGGTGAGGGATATTGGGATTTGAGAAAATAGTGGGAGACTAATAAATATATTATTTATTTATTTTTCTATGTTTTATCTGATAAAATACTAAAATTATGATTATATTATTTTTTAGAAACAATAATAAAATTAAATAAATCATATCATTTCAATACATACTTGAGAAAAAAAACCTTCTCATTAGAATAAATTTCCAATAGTGTAAAAGGGTCCTACGTGTCAGCCTTCTACATGAAAGGAAATTGTATGTCATGGAAGAACCTTTACATGTTGTGCCTGGAAATGAGGCAAGTGATGAAGAACTATATCTCTTTGAGAAACATCTGAATGATGCTACAGATGTGCTGTGCTTCATGATATCATCCATGTCCAAAGATCTTTTGAAGCAATATGAGGATATGGATGCCTATAGAATGATGTCCAACCTTTAGGATCTCTACCATGAGATGGTGAGACAAGAGAGTTACAAGATCTTAAATGTTTTGTTCACAACTAATCTCAGAGAGTCTATTCTAGTTAGGCCTCATGTAGTCAAGATAATTGACTTCGTTTAATGCTTGGAAATCTTATGGAATAAATTCCCAAATGAGTTGCATATAGATATCATACTTTCTTCACTACCCAATACCTTCTCTACAAATATTGTGAATTATAATATGAGCAATAATGAGAATATTATTTTAGAACTTCTAACCTTAATTTTCCAAGTGGATAAGGACATGTGGCATGATAAACCCATGGTAATTATAGTGAATATGAAAAGGATGAAAGAGGAAAAGGTTCCCAAGACCTATGAACAGTCTAAATCTCTCGAGAACTGTCCTACCAAGAAGGGGAAGATCCATAGACAGGACAAGGAAAAGAAGAATTATGTATTTCATGTGTCTTTCCAAGCCACTAGAAGAGAAACAATGCCTAAAATCAAGGGGAAGTTAATAGAGTGTTTGTTATTGAGTGTAATCCTTCTATTTCTATGCATCAGGTATTAGATATAACTTGTGGTTCTCACATCTGTATCCAAATACAAGAACCAAGTAGATTCCAGAAGATTACCAGAGGAAGGTTGGATCTAAAATCTAACAATGGTGCGAGGATGGCTGTTCTATCCATTATAAACTAACATATTCTATTTCCCATGATAATGATTTTCGTTTTAAGAGATTTTTATTATGTACCTAAAGTTACCAAGAACATAATTTTTGGGCAATTTTTAGATACAAATGGTTTTATTTTCAAATTTGTAAATAAAAATTGTTTATTTTGGAAGGAAAACATCTTTTATGGTATGGAACATTTAAATAATAGTCTTTATGTATTAAATAATGAAAACCAAGTGTTGGAAATCGATAACGAATCATGTTCACACGAATCATATCGCAGCCTTAGTCATGTAAATGGGAAGTGTTTAAACAATATATATCAAGATGGTTATTTAGAATCCTCTAAAATAAAACAAGTTAATAGATTTCATGAATGTCTACAAGTAAAAATGACAATACCACCATTCGATGGGCAGGGTGAAAGGGACACATGGCTTCAAGGATAGGTACACATTGATGTGTGTGGACTATTTTTTATAAAATCTAGAGGTTGATATTTTTATTTCATTACTTTTACTAATAACATGAGTAGATATGTATATATATACATGATGAGGTATAAGTCTACTTCCTTTGATAAATTCAAGGAATTCAAGAATGAAGTAGATAATTAACTTTGTAAGAAGATAAATAATCTTTGATTGGATAGTGGTGGTGAATATATTAACCAATAGTTCATTTAATTTCTATGGGAGTTTGGGATTCTATCTCAACTCACTCCACCTTATACACTATAGTGGAATAGTGTTAGTGAAATGAGGAACTGTACCTTGTTAGACATGGTAAGGTCGATGATGAGTCGTGTAGAAATTCCATTATCCTTTTCTGGATATGCATTACAAACTATGACATACACATTAAAAATAGTACCAACTAAAGTTGATAATGTACTTTCCTTTGATTTATGGAGTAGAAATAATCTCATTTTGTCTCATGAACATGTATGGGGTTGTGAGGAATTTTTTAAGGCCTTCTCAGGAAACAAACTAGCACCCCAAGGCACGAAGTGTATCTTTATAGGGTATCCCAAGGAAACAAAGGTATACTACCTATACAGACTCTCAGACAAGAATGTGATTGTTTCCATACAAGCTTTCTTTCTGGAGAGGGATCACATCCTCAAAAAGGATAGTGGGAGATATATTGACTTTGAGGAAGTTGATGCTTAAGATAGATAAGAGCTGGTATAGGAACATATTCCATTGGACTCTATGGAAGAAGTAGTTCCTAAAACACAAGTACTACATTGGGGTGTAAGAGAGGTAAGAGAACCATATAGATATTTTTTTCTGGTCACGGAGGATGGTGACTCATTATTCATTGATAATGATGAATCTTTATCCTACAAGAAGGCAATAGAGATTCCAAAAGCTGCACGATGGCTAGAAGCAATGAATTTTAAGATGGATTCTATGTATCAGAACCAATTTTGGGTTATGTTCGATGTGCAAGTTGAGGTAAAGCCTATTAGATATAAATGAGAATTCAAGAGGAAACTGGATGCGGAAGGTAATATATGTTCCTATAAATCAAGTTCAGTGGCTAAATGGTTTATACAGAGTTATGTAATTAAATATTATGAAACAATTTTAATAGTTTCCATGTTCAAATCTATTACAATCATACATTATATAATAGCTTACCATGACTATGAGATTTGGAAGATGGATTTCCAAGGTATATTCCATAATGGGAACCTTTGGGAAGATGTCTATATGACAAAATCAGAAGGGTTTGTGACTCCAGGTTATACCAAATGTATTTTCAAGTGGTGTATATCCATTTATGGATTTAAGAAAGCTTCTAGGCCAGGGAAAATATGATTTGATTATTCCATAAAATAATTTTTTTTCATTAAGAATGAATGTGATCCATGTGTTTACCACAGGTTTGGTGGGAATGTTATCATTATCCTAGTATTATATGTTAATGACATATTACTTATTATAAATGACAAAAAATCTTTACAATAACTTAAGAACTAGTAAAAAAGTGTTTATCTATGAAGGACATTGGTGAAAAATCCCCTATTATGGGGATGAAGATCATTTGTGATAGATTCAAGAGGCTACTTGGACTAAGTCAAAGTACATATATTGATTAGACACTAAAAAGATTTAATATGGAACAATCCAAGAGGGGATTGATTTCAGTGTGATATGGTTTACATCTTTCTAAGAAAGTTTTTCCTCAAACACAACATGAGAAAGAGAGAATGGTTAAGATCCCATATGATTTAGTGATAGGATTAATCATGTATTCCATGTTATATAATTGACTTGATGTTTCATATATAGTTATCATGGTAAGAAGATATCATGGAGATCCAAGATAATAGAATTGGACTATTGTTAAGTATATACTCAAGTATTCAGGAATAACTATGGATATGTTCTTGCTATATGGATGAGACGAGGAGTTGGTCATCATTGGTTATACAAATTCTAGTTTGTAGACAGGTCGGAATGATATAAAGTTGCAATTAGGATATGTTTTCACTCTTAATGGAGGATCTTTGAGCTAGAAAGTTCAAAGAATCCAGTATTCTATGATTCTACAATGGATTCTGATTATGTATAGGCTTATGATGTAGTAAAGAAAGCTGTTTGGATTTGGATATTTTTCCAAGAGCTTGATTTGGTACCTAGTAGTAAAGAACCTATCAAATTTAATTATTATTATATAGTAGCAGTGGATATTGAAAAATATCCAATGTCACACCAATAGACAAAGAACATACTCTAGAAGTATCCTCCTAAGGGATTTCAATCATAGGGGTGAAGTTGCAGTGAGCAGAGTACCCACAAAAGAGAACATGGAAGATCCCTTGACTAAAGGCCTATCTCAATAGAAGCGTGAGCATCATGTGAGAGATAGTGGAACCAACTTCATTGTAATTTATAATAAAATTTTATTCATTTTTTAAAAATATGTAACAATTACTTATCACATGATAATTATTCTTCTATGTGACATAGTATATGATAATGTCCTAAGAGTAGTTGTCTCACTAAAAGGTCATAACAGTTCCTCGCTATGATGGGAACCCAGAAGTACTACAACACTATTCTTAAATATATGTTCTATAGCCAAATGAGTTCATTTAAGGGACAAAAATGATATAGGATATCAGGTATCGAGACTCATATGACTTTGAGGAACCTTCTCATGGTGTATGCCCATGGTAATATCCAATGGGAAATTATGAGAACAAGACCCGCAGTTAAGAATACCTCATTTATATGTGTCATTGGATGTTCCTTTCTGTGGACGTGTGTATTTTTCATTAGAAATTAATATTATTATTAATAATTATAATAAGTCCCGCACTTATATATATTGAAGAAAACCATGGTGAAAGATTTTTGTGGTGAGGTAGGAAGTGTTGGGCATACCACGAGTAATATTTCATTAATAAATAATATGAGAAAGGATTCATTCCTTATATTCATTAATGAAAATTAATATCGTATTCCATTTGATGGAAATGATATAGCCAAAATAAATCCAAGTTTATGGTGTTCTATTAGAATGTTATATTTCCAAAAATTCAAAGAAATAGATATCAAGAACATAGGTTGATGGAATTGGCATGCAACCTACTCGATTAGAAATATTGTGATAACAGGATTATATTACATGGTAAGAGTATGTATGAGGTGACATGCCATTTTGGCATTGACTTATTTCTCTATGGGTGCCTTGGCATGTTGATAGATGCTAACCCTTGACTTTGGGCTTCTTTTCCTAATGCTAGTGATAAAGAGTCCTAGTGTGTCACACACTTAGTGTATGCAAAATCTCAGTTAAATAATATATATATTATTCATTATATAACAGGTTGAATAAATATTATTCTCATACATGGTTTAATAACTATTCATGTATACTTAATCTCATAAAAATATTTATTTTCTATTTAGTAAATATCACATTTTTTTATTTATTGGTGAATAATGCAGTGATATTTATTTAATAAATAAGTAGACATTATTCAATGTATGATAAATATTTTGGATGAATGAAAGACTGAAATTAATTGTTCAGTGAGAAATAGTAATATTTAATATTATTTGATTAAATAATATTTAATTATAATTTTCAATTTAGGTGAACGTATAGAAATAATAATATAAGTACTATTATTTGACATGGAGATTTTCTCAGATTAAATTAACAATTAAATACACTTGTTTAATTATTTTATTTTATCCCTAGTAATATAAATACCCAATTATGTTATTTTATTATGATCCAATTTAGTTGTGCACAAAAAATATCATAGGATCCACTCAAACCTAGAGAGATCCCTTCTCCATGAACACACCAAAGAACATAGAGCAATCCTCCTCTACCAGATCACAGATAACACGTTGGAAGAGATTCTTGAGGTGACCAAGGCATATGACGCAAGCAATAGGATATTCTAAAAAAGAACCCAGAGACTCCTTTGGTGATTCCTGGAGGTTCCTGGAACACATGTGGATCACCACTAGAAGAAATATAAACTCAGTTTCTACAATATAATGACAGTTCACTACAGATCTATCACTGGACTCATCAACAAAGAAATAATTCCTTAGATATAAATCTTCAACTAATTAAATTAACTATAAAAAATATGTGTTCATCTATTCTCTCATGGTTCTTGTTCAATTATTTAGTGTCTATATCATTAACTAAATTTTGTGGATCATGGCGTTCATCATTGTGTAGATATCATACTGATTATCGATTATAGAAAAAATTATGTTTGGAACCACCCATCGCATGGTTCGGCTATGCTAAAACCTATACAGACATGTCCTAGACTCTCACACTAGAATAAAACTGTAGAAGATCCACTAAAAAGTTTCCCAATTGAGTCCTTGACCTAACTACCCTACTAGAACTTGTCTTGGACTCACTTCCTACCATCTAAAACATAGACAATGAATTCAACTGAAACCATTTCCCGGCTCAAGAAAGAACTATCTGCCATGTTTCCCTCTACTATGACCATTTGGTTCACTTCCTTGTAGAATGAGGCCAATATAAAAAAATTACAGGCACCTGAATGGCGTGTTGTAAATCATCCTTTAAGATCCTCACCCTAGAGGTTTCATCACTCACCATACTAGGTTAAACATTTGACAATTCAGTGAACGTTGTTTCATAGTACATGAAAGAAATGTCACTCTGCTAAAGGATTATGAACTCCCAATCCCATTCATCCCTTAGCATTTTCAAGAATAAATTCTTGAAGAACCGAGCCTCAAAATGATGCCAGGTCATCCCCTTATCTTAGCCTACCTACACCATCACATCCCACCAGCTGTTTTCTATCCCTCTGGGCACGTACATTGCTAATTGGCCCTCCTCCATGGAGGCGTATTAAGCTACTCAAATATAATCTTCATGTTCTCTAATCAGTTCTCTTCCACATGTGGACAACTCTCAAACTAAAAAAGTGACGAGTGTTGTGAATGAAACTCCCACATCAGAGACGTCATAGATGGATATACTCCCTGAGCACCCCGGTTGATGCCCTGGAGAACCTGCACTATGCCCACTCAGATCTGCTAGTCGACCCCCCACCAAAATGTAGTCAATTTTGGCAGTTGCCTTGCCTGTGTAGGAACCTATACCTAATCCTATACATATGGATCATGCCCAACCTAACACCCATGGGCCTGAACCTACTCATTTTCCTACAACACCAAATCATCACCACCTTGCACTCCATCAAGTCATCTAGGAGGAACCTACTAAATACCATAAATGTCAGACAACCCACATATATATATATATATATATATATATATTCACAATTAGGGAAAGAAGTAAAATTGAATCATCAACTCACTGCCCTTTCTCTCCCCCACTGCAACTATTCCAACTGGCATAACATCCTCATGGCCTCCTCACCATCCCTCAATGGAGCTACATATCAAAAGTATCTTAGGCCACACCCATCCTGACAACCATCATTACCTCAATCTGACAACTGAGTCACCCAATCCTGGTGATAAAAATCACCTCAACTATAACACCTTCTTGATCCTATAATATTTAGGTCCATTTCACATAGCACATGAAATTTAATATATATAATACATGGAATAATGATACCATTTCACATTTCACATTTAAAAAGTATTTAAATCATGTAATTTGTATTTTATCTTGTGGTATAATCATTTTTCAAGGAATACATGTGTTTCGAAATTTGAAATACACTAAAGTGTTCCTATTAGAATCAAAAAAAATCAAACACAACTTCCCATACTGGGGCCACGGTCCAAAATTCTCCCTTACCTTACCAGGTCAAGGGTTAACTAAAACAACACATTGACTATTCAAAAACCAAAGTGAAACACTTAAGGATGAAATCATATAAACATTTATCAAAGTAAAATTAACAGCATTTCCTGCCCCTAGAAACTTGGTCCATCCCTCATTGATTAGGCTTCTGGCACCTGATAACAAGGTATAAACCCAGTTCTGACATCACTTATTCTCCAACCTACCATAACCCAAATAGTAATATGAAGAAAAGAGGTAAAAGAAAAACATTGATACCATTTTTAGAATCGCCATCCCAATTATCCACCCGAATAGTGCTAACAGGTTGGGTTCTACTAAACATAGGCATGCCTCCCCATACACGAAAGGTTACAGACTAATAGTGAGGGTGTAATTTAATGAGTTGGGGAGACTATACCCTCTAGGGATAGATAATAATACTAGTCCTAGTAATAATGTATATCATACATTGGAAATAAAGACTCAATAGAGTCAAACTAGACCCAAAAAGTGGAAGCATAGTCAAATAATAGCATCAGAAGAAGAAACAACAACAAAATGTAGCAGAAAAGTAAAATAACAAGCCAATATTCCAAACACAACCATTAAGAAAAAAAACATAACAATAAGAGCATTCATTTCATAACAGTCTATACATGTCAATATACCAAAGAGGATCCAACGCCTAACCAATACAAGTCATACATATATAGCATACTAATACCGAAAAGAAACTAAAATAGAATCTCCAATTGGTAACTTCTTCAAGGGCACGTGCCAATCTCCATTTAGGCAGCTACTAAGATCAAGCTCTTGAGGATGATCCATTACATGAATGTAAATTCATAAAGTCTGTACACTTCCCGAAGGGACCATGTGGGGTGTGAAAACAATTATCAGTAAGATACCACCCTATGGTGCATACCTAGCATAAGGGTTTAAGGTGATGTATATAGAAAAATGGAATCTGAACATCATGATGTCAAAAGTAAAAAAAATACTCTATCGCTCAACAACCACCAAGGAGTAGTCACCTACCTCGGCCAATGTCTGAATACCATAAGTAAGGAGGGTCCTTGGACCAGGGCCAAAGGTAACCCTGATGTCATATCCTTTGTGAACCCTCAAGTTCCACCTCAATAAAGTATCCCGAAACCACATACCTTCGTTCACATCAGGTCTCAACAATAGAACTGATATCTCGAAGGCACGTCTAAGAAATACAATATGGTCCCTCAGACCCCTTATCAAAATCACACATTAACTCAAGGCCCGACAACCGAAGGTACAATAATGTCTATCCTCAAAATGAATATGGGCTAATGGACTCAATCATGGATATCCTAATCCCCCAACAGATAGACTCGTCTTTATCAACTGAAGGCTCCTCATCTTCAACATGGTTTTCTACAACAATCACCCCCAAACAACTTCATAAGCTGCACTATCAGGATCTTATACCCACAGGAGTGTTCAAAACCACCTCATCATGGAGGCAACTTGTGTGCAGATGACTCAATTCATCCCTTTTTCCATCACAGGTGAGCAATCATCACCAATATATCACATAATCCACACCATCACAGGAACCTCATGCCCCTACGATTACGTCACTCAAAACCTATTGCCTTTCCATCCCAATATCATAATCCATATCTAACCTAACGACCCCTCCACCTCAAATGATTTACTAGATTCCCAATCCTATAGTCAAACCACTCAAGGAATTTGGGACAAGCCCAACCAGTGATCAATATCACTCAATCATGGTGTCGTAACAACCTCAACCTTGGTCCAAGACCATCATGACCCCTTGGGTCCAAACTACTCATTGCACAAGTAATTAATATATATATCTATATGTATCACATTAAATAGGAAATTAAACTTAGTAATATTGATTTACATATCTAAACAATCATCAAAATTTAATTTATAGTACTTAAATTCCTCAAATAAAATTAACTAAACCAATTCAATTAAAAAAATCATATTTAAAGGAATTGGCACCCATGGAAAAACCACCCCAAGGAGAGACGAACTCTAACCTGGCATCACTCAAGCAAAAAAGAAATTGGGCATGCCCAATGAAATCCCGCGGGTCACATGATCATTTTAATATGAAGCAACATATATAATATGTCCCACTCAAAACACCCAAAGTCACACTAAATGTCACACCACCTAAACATATGAAAAAACTCAAAACAATATATTCACCACATAACTTAGGCTTGTAGACGTATGCACGTTTGATATTGAGATCCAATTTGAAGCAGAATGGAGTACATCTATGTTTCCATTGAAATCACTAAAATAAGACCAATCGGAAATAGCAGTGCATGAGGTGAAAGATAAATGAAGAAGGGGACAGGGTGTGGTTAGCCTTACCAATGCAGTTAGCATCTAATAGATCTGAAATTGGAGCACCAATGGAGGATGGAGACAAATTTGAAGGAGAGGAGGAGGAGTTTTCCTCCTATCCAGTGTGTGACTAAGGGAGAAGAAGGTGGGGATATGGAAAAAAATAAAAATAAAAACAAAAAAACATATAGAGGCTACATGGTTAACCCCCACGGTTTTTAAAACAATACAAAAACCATACGAGCTATAGTATTGAGCTACTTCACAAAAGGACACCCTCACATGGTCTGTACATGGTTTGACCTAACCATGGTCAAAACCTATGGAATCTATCAGAAAAAATTGTAGAGAACCTCGCACAATCATGATCCTCCCACACATGGTTTATAAATACCCTGCATCAGTTCAAAATGAGCTACACGATTACCTGTAATGGGCTGCACGATTTACCCTAAATTGTGTGCCATGGCCTTATATTCCAAAATAGGACATTTGGCATTTGACTCTCCTAAAACCTCTTCCAAATGGCCAAGAATTTGGTAAAACCATTAAGCTCATGTAAAAACATTACATAAATCTAAAAGAACTCTCTTAATTGAGTTCCACTCAATGATAAAGAAAAGATCACATCCACTAATTGAAAAATTTAAAAAATGTGTGATTTTTGACCAATTCTAAAAAAATGGGACATTACAATAACAATCATAGAAGAAAATTGAGGTAGAAAATGAAATAGTCACTACCACAAAAAAAATGATCATAACAACATGTAGATTCAGACACCTGGAATGAAATAAAAAAACATCTACCTATAATAGATCCATAAAACGATTAGTTGGAGGAAGATGATATGATCTCATTTCATGTTCAAATTTAACCATTCTGAGTTCAAAATTTCTTTATCAATCCAAACCTCCTTTGGTTTTCAACTTCATCTACTTCATCTTTTCCTCACTTTTGAATCTAAGCCCCCAAAAATCAATCCCAATCTCACTTGGCCCTCATCCAGTAGTAAAAACCTCCATCTGAGCTCAACCCTACCTGCGCTCAGCCTCCCTATCTATATATGTTTGGTTCCTCCTCAAAAAACAAAGGCCTATGGAAAAACTAACCCCGATTCTAAATCCGGATTCCCCTTATCTCATTAGAGTTTTTTTAAATAAAACTACTATATGTTATATAACATTCATATTTTGAATGATTTAAAAAACAATAATAATAATAAGATTAATTAATACTTATATTTTCATAATATTCATACGTCAATATATTAATATATTCATAATTCCATATATTTTAAAATATGTTGACTTAAATATTCATAATCTAGATTTTATAAAACAAATATTAATAATACTCATATTAATATATTAGTAATTCAAAATAAATTGTTTATTTTAAATATTTTGATAAAATTAATATTTATAATAAAATTTTAAATATAAATTTTATTGAAATAATTTGTTTAGATCAATTTATATGAATTTAAGTATTTATAATTATAAATAATTTTTATGTGTTAAATTATATTTCATATAATTTATTTATTAAAAAAAATATACTATTTCTTGATTCAATAATTTAATTAAAATACTTTTTAAAAAATTATATGTAAACCAACATTGATTAATGAAAAGATTTTAGTTTCAATAATGATTTATTATTTTAAATCAAATTTTAATTGTTTTTAATATAACATGTAATTTGTTATATATAACACATTTTTTATTTATGAAATCAATTAATAAAAATAATTAGACAAATTCTTATTTAAAACATGGGATGTTACATCCCCCGTTAAATTAATTGTGCCCTTACAATTAATTCATCGTACCTAAGAAAATTATAAATTTTCATCTTCATAATTAAGAAAAATAGGAATGGCTAAAAATATTTATTCTTAAGGGTACTTATCTGCCTAGAAGTATAAATGAAAATTCTATCTCTTAGGTTTTTCCTCAAATGGAAACACATAATATCCAATGTTTTATAGATTGTGCTATGTTACAAAATGTAAAGACATGAGCCCATGCTTCCACATTTTGTAATAAAGCATGTTGTGTGTTTTTTATATAAAAGATTACAAAAAACTAGTACTTTACACAATCGAGTACCTCTTTTGGTATTGGTTTTGGAGGAGTAGAAAAGAACATAAAAATTATCTGATTTGTAAAAAAATTAGTTAATTCTCTTCAGGTGTGCTACCTCCTTATATGAAATTATCACCTTTGGAATTTCTTCTAAACCTATGAAAAATATTTTAAAACTGGGGGTGAGCATAAACATTCAGAGCTAGAGTTTTAAATAAACTAGTGATAAATAATTTAACAAATAATTACATAAAAATCATTTTAAAACATTTTATAAAATTTTTATTAAATATTATTTTGTTAAACATTGAATTTCAAATTACCTTTTTAAATTAACTTTGGATTTCTCCTTTAAAAACATTAGAAAAAAATTAATTTAATGGGTTAAAAGTGATACTTTAAAAACCTCAAGAAAACCTTGTATCAATTTATAGTATCACTTGTAGGATAGTTTCCCCTTGTGGTCATGGTCTTACTCCTTATACTATATCATTAATTTTGATACTTGAATTAAAATTTTAATAAAATATTTTTAGAGATCATCCTTTCTCAATCATAATCCAAAAATATTTCATAATATTATATAAATTATTTTCATAGAATGAAATAATATTATAACTTCTTTATTTGACGAAAACTAAATTTTAAACTCAAGAGAGTTAGGATAAATCCATCTTTTCATAATAAATACATACAGTTAAAAGGAATAATCATGAAATCTATAGAAATTAAAAAACATCTTGTATATAATTGCATGAATTGTCAAGAGAATTCATAGAATATGGTCATATCTACATGAATGGAATTCATCGATAAAAATCAATTTTAAAATAAAATGATAAATTTTTTAAATAAAAATATTATCATAGAGATTTTAATAAAATAAATACCATTTAAATTTGAATGAAAAAAATGAAAAAAATGTTTTGTTATTGTTTTACATCATAGATAAAATTGTTTTTTTGAGATAAACTTTGAAAATATAATTTCTTATTTAAAATAAAATAATAATTTTCTATAAAAATAAATTTATTTACTAAGTGTTTTATAAAATAATAATAACTCATTCATAATTTAGTGGAAATAAAATTATAAATTTTAAAATTAAAAACACTTACATATAATGATAATTGATTTTGGAAAACATAATCCCCTACAAATAAAAGGATCGACAGAAGGTGACTCTCCCACACTCCAACCACCTCAATTTCTCTCACACGAGTGCAAAACTTAGAATTGAAAATTAGAGAGGTATTGCTTCTTAAATAGTTGATTTATAAATATATATATATATATATACACTAATATTATATTTGGTTCATCTTTAAGCCAAGTGGAAACAAAACATGTGGTAGAAATTCGATAGAAATCACACTAATAGCAAAATCGTATATATTTATATGAATTTTTTTTGAAGGAAACTATTAAAAATTGATGAATTGTAAAATAAATACGCTGATGGTTATGTTTTTTTACTATTTTTATTATTTTACTTTGGCTAAGTCAAATATTCTTCTCTAAGCAATATTGATTCAACACATAGCTCGTAGAATGTTTTGATGAAATGATTTTTTTTAAATACAATGAACCAACCATGGATTTTATGAAATAACCAAAATTGAATATAATATGATTGAAGAAAGAAAAAATCAGATTGATATAAGGGACTCCTGACTAAAAAAATTGACAAAATTGATTTTAATTGCATTTAGAAATCAGCAACATGTCAAACAGGATAAAGAAAATCCATATTGACAAAAAATACGAAAACATGATAACAATTGTTGGAAAAAAATGAAAAGGACAAAGAACATTTCACTACCATAAAAAATAATCCTCACAATAATTAGATTCAGAAACCTAAAATAAAATAAAAAAACACCTACCAATGATGGATCTAAAAAAAATTCTTACAGGAGGAAGGTGATGAGATCTCAGTTCATGCCTGACTCTTACACATTCTGAGTTTGAAACAACATTAGTAAACCAAACATCATTTGGCATTTGACTTCCATCTGCTTGATCTTTGACTCCCTTTCAAATTTAAGCCCTCTGAAACCGATCCCCATCTCGCTCGTCCCTCATCCCGCAGTTGAAAACTCCATCTGAGCTTGACCCTTCATGCGCTTGGCCTCCCCTCATATCTGTACTTGGTTCCTCTCAATGAAATAAAGCTCAACTAAATAACCATCCCCAAGTCTAAATCCTAATTCTCTTTATCACATTATCGTGTTTTAAATAAAATTAATATATGTTATATAATATTCATATATTGGATGATTTTAAAAAATTACTTTAATAATAGTAATAATAATTAATACTTATATATTTATAATTTTCTTAATTTCATATATTAATATATTCAAAATTTCATTTATTTTAAATTATATTTACTTAAATATTAATGATCTAGATTTTAGAAAAATTATATTAATAATACTCATATTAATATATTCATAATTCAAAATAATTATTTCATATAAATTATAATTCCTTTAAAAAAAATTTACAATATTTTATTACTTGTACTATTAATAATAAAATTATAAATATAAATTTTTCTAAAATCATTTGTTAAAATTAATTTTTATGAATTTAAGTATTTTTAATCATAAATAATTGTTTAAGTGTTAAATTATAAATCATGTAATTTATTTATTAAAAAAAATTTATTTCATGATTAAATTATTTAATTAAAATATTTTTATAAAATTATATGTTAACCAGCATTGATTGTTGACAAATAATAGTTTTAAAATGATTTATTATATTAAAACATACTTTAGTTGTCTTTAATATAACATTTAATTTGATATATATATATAACACATTCATTATGTATGAAATTAATTGATAAAATTTTCTAAATAATATATTACTTAAAACACATGATGTTACATGTATCATGTAATCCTTCATACTCTTCATTTTGTGAGAATGTGATAACATCGCTTGTGTACGACAGACTACCACCTCAGAAAGCAATGTGATTCATTCACGCTTTACTCTGAAGGTATTAAGGATGATTTTAATAAAAGAATTTTTTATAAATTAAATAATAATTATTGTAGAATGATAATATATATCATTGACTTTTCATTCTTTCAGTCTGATAAGAAAATGGAATAAGCGTTCATGCGTACGTACGGTCTACCATCTCCATGAACAGTGTATTTCATTTCTTATCACTAAATTATATAGATTACTCTAAGTAAATATATACCAAATATATACGATATTTATTTAGTGGTTTACATTCTGAATATTATAAAATCATGATCTATGTAAGAGGACAGAAAATAAAAAGTCAAAACAAACACAAAAAATAAAGTAGTGATTTCCCGAAAGGTGATTTAACATGGAATTGTTAATCAACGGGTAATAAAAGGGAATTAGTAAATCATATATTGTTTAATATATATGAATATGATTCAGTAATAGCTGTATAATATACTTATATTTATTATAAAAGATGTTTTAATGAGTATGACTGAATTAAGGACTTAAGGTAAGGGATTTTTTTCTCAATTTTCTTTCTTGGAGACATATGTTATGTTATGAACCTATATTATATCCCAAGGTGTATATAAAACCCCTTTGAAATATATTATCATAAATTTATTCATCCTCGTAATATTTTAAGTTTCGTTTTATGTTATAAATTCATCAGGCTTATGTTTCAATGTTACCAAAGTGGTAAAGATTTTATTTTACAACCTCATCATTTATTAGGATTATTAATGTTTAATTCTTAAATGCTGAAATATAAAGATCTCACACTAAATAATTCTCAATAATTTTCTTCTCCTTTGGTTATTCATGATATATTCATGTAATGGTTCCATTTTTTCACTACATG
Source organism: Viscum album (assembly GCA_963277665.1). Classification (NCBI taxonomy): domain Eukaryota; kingdom Viridiplantae; phylum Streptophyta; class Magnoliopsida; order Santalales; family Viscaceae; genus Viscum; species Viscum album. The sequence goes on from OY728125.1 coordinate 231,258,405, forward strand.
GTACATAAAATAATTTAGATATTTTTTAAGAAAATCTGGCTTTATTTCTCTCTTTGGTCGAAAATCTATTTTCTTCCAAAACCATGTCTTCTAAAAATATTTTAAAATATGATTTATTACTCTCTTATAATTTTTAAAATACAATTGTACCATTTTTTACTATTTACAAAAAAATTAAAATTAATATTCATGTATTTTTCCAAATAATGATCATCTGGCTTTTACCAAAAATGTGAGAAGAATCTTCATTTTAACATGTATGGAATGAACAGAATTTTCCAACATCATGGCCAATCATTTCTTAGAAGATTCCCTTATAATGTTTCAATTTTATTTAAGAAGAATTTTTTTTTAATTTTTCTTAAAAAGTGTTTTCCAAAAGGGAAAGGATATTTTCCACAATAAACATTTTAAATGATCTTTCAAAATTATTTTCCATCTATGATGGCATACATTTATATTACCAATGCCTTAATGGGGATATGATCCAAGGATGTCATTCATGTTATTTCCATAAATGATTTATTATTTGATGGAATGATGTGTGTGAAATTCGTTCCTCTTTTATGTGTTATACCATGATGAAATTTTTATATAACCTGCTTCCTTTCATTGGTTATTCTATGATGAAATGATTATGAAACATTTCTCCCTTCTATAGGTTATAATATGAAATTTTTATGATACCCATTGCATTTCATGGGTTATGATATGATGAATTCTTATGATATTGTGTCACACATAAATATGGATTTCTTTATGTGATGGGTGGACCTATATCTCTCTCCAACGTATTGAGAAAATAAGTATATCTCATGAGATAAATAGGAATGGAATGAGGAATGAACTGAGTTCAATAAGACAGGGCTGGAATGGGGAGTGGACCCAATTTCGTAAGGGAATTTTTCCTCTATGATGATCTTGGGAGTGAACTTTTAATAATATTATGATTTTGATAGTGAACTCATTCCAATATGATAGACTTGGTAGTGAGACTTGAATAATATGTAAATGACTTTCAATACTTATGTGTATTCCAAAAATTATACTTCTTGTTAAAAAGTTATGATATGATGGATTATGTTATTTGATTCTATTTTGATTCTTGTCTTATGAACTTACAATATTTATTCTATGACTCAATATTATGATCTTTGATATACAGGGTGTGTTTTTCAAATTTTATGCTCTTGTTCTCATACCCTATGTTTGTGTTATGCTTACATTTCTCCCTTGTTTACCCTTAATGAGCATCTAATATCACCCTTTCTTGTGTTTCCCTTCCCTAGGATAGGAATATATGTTTATGTATTATATTTTTAAGAAGGGTTCTAGTTGTGAAGAACACAGTGGGAGATGATGAAGCTCACTTATGGGCCAGTGTTTATGTTCCAATGTTTCCTAAGGAACTAAACTAGTATAATCCACAGGCGCGTGTTTGTTTAATGTAATTAATATTCATAAATATTCATGTAATATATATGCATGAAAATCCTGGTTTTTATACCAGTCATCCTCAAATTGTATACCCTTTCTTTTTACCTTGATAATATTATTTAAGACAATGATTCTACGCCATACATGTTTTTTCCATCAACATGTTGTTGATCCCCTAATAATTCCATTGTTTTAGTATTAATAATTTGTTCTTCTTTGGGATTAGTAACATAATCATGTGAAGAACTCATTATCTTCATGATAGTAAAATATTTAATTTAGATTATGCAAATACAGTAGATAGAAAATAATATTATGAAAAAAATCATAGTATATAAAAAATATTATCCGTCTCATTGAACTCTCTTTTTTTCTTTAATGGTTTAAGGCATTTGGATCTTCTATCAAGTATCCAAATCCCCTATTTATGGTCCCCTATAACATACAAGTAATTTTCTACATTGGGACCATCATGAAATGATTGTGATCTCCCAATCAATGGGTCATCCTCAACTGAATTTTCATTTGACCCTACAATTATTTTAATCACCAATAGGACAATTGATTGATTCTTATTTGCTGGATCTAAGACATAAAATACCTACACTGCTTGTGATTCCATTATGAATGGCTCATCCTTATACACTTCCACTCTAAAATTCACCATCACAATTCCCAATTTATCTAATTTCATTGAACTTATGTTTTCAACCATTTTTCAATGGAAAATAAGCATTTGAAATGTTGTATAATCCAACTTGTATATCCATTCAATGATACTGAAATAAGAAATATTCGCATAAATTGGATTTTTTTTCTTTAGAACCGAATATGTGCATCACTTCCACCACAAGCATAAGACCACTACTTTACATCATACTACATTCATAATGTTCCACTGTATAGAATGTATAACCACTAATTACAAAACTTGTGTAAGATACAACATGTACATTTAGTCCCCTGGCTTGACATCCTAGTCATTCGGTAATTGAATTCATATTTTCAGATAAATCCTTATAAATATAATCTCTAAATAGTCCAACAAATAGTTTATTATGTGTATTTGATATACATCCTTAGTCCCTTGATGGATTCAAATGCCTATGAAATACATTGTGGGATTCAACTAATGGGGAATCCTCCATACTATTATGTAAAATGTAATGGTGATCTTGATCCGGATCTATGATGTTAATTATAACAACATCTATTCTAGAAATCCCTTCTCCCATAAGTCGTGCACTATTATGAGACTTTGGGAGACTGATATTATCAATATTTGAATGGTGATCGATATACAATTAAATATCTTCTTCAATAATATATCATTTTACAATATATCCTTCTGGGTGAATTTGAATCTTAATGTACCCTTTCAAAATATTCATATATCATTCAATGGGAATTAATACAAAATGTTCCTTTAACAGCACCAAAATGTATCTATGCTAAAAAATGCGATGCGAAAGCCCATCTTTATTAGCGTTAAAATAAGTGATGATAAAGTGGGACTATTATCAGTGTTTTTTATTTAACCCTAATAAAATTCACCTTTAAGAGCGTTTTATTTTAAAGATGATAAAGGTTACCATTTATCTGTGCTTTATTTTCAGCGCTGATAAAAATTACCCTTTATGAGCACTCAAATTAAAGCACTGATAAATGGTAACCTTTATTAGTTCTCTGATAAAGGTCCATAATAAAATGAAATTATTTAATTAATAATATAAAAAAGTAACAATTTCATTAATAAAATCATTATATTTAAAAATGACTAAATTAAATATACAAGTATAAAATTTTAAAAATTAATAATTAGTATATATTAAATATATATATATCCAAAATGAATAAAAGAAAATAATTAAACAAATAAAAATTTAAAATAAGTAAATTATGAAAAATATTAAACATTTTATTAGTTAAATAATTATTGATAAAAATACTAAATTTAACATACATATATATATTATAAATATTAATAAATAGTATATATTAAATTTAGATATATAAATGAATATATTATTAAACAAAAAAAATCAAAATGATTAAATTGAAAAATTATTTAAAAAATTATTAATGAAGAAATTATTAATAAAAATTAATAAGTATAATATATATATATTAATTATAAAGAGTAATAAATAATATATATTAAATATAAATATATATAAAATGAATAACATGTTAATGGAAAAAATATTAATGTCTTATTCATTTTTAATATTTTTTGATTTTTCAATTTAATATATGTCAAATGTCATTTGTTACAATGATTTCAAGTACACACACACACATACATATATATATAAACGCACACACAAATATATTTACACACTATATAGAAACACATACACCTAATATTTTTTTAATTTATTCAAATTTCAATATATTTTAGAATATTATTATAACATGATACATATAATATATTATGTTTTTAATCGATTAATTTTATTTATTTATTTTTAATACTATTACAGCTAGGGCATTCATTTATCATATTTTTTTTAATTTTTAATTTTATTTTTAATTTGATCATTTTCTATTATTTATTTTTATATATTTTATTAATATGTTTTTGTATTTTAAACATGTATTCATCTTACATAAATATATATATATATCCATATTTTTGAATAATTTTTATTTAATTAATAAAACTTATCCATTTTTTCAATATTTTTAAAGATTACTCATTTGGAATTATTCAATATCACTCATTTTTTAAATGAATGTATTTAAGATTATATATCCACTAATAATATTAAAAATATATTAAAATGTTAAAATATTTATAAATGTATATTTACTATATTTATAAATTTATATATTTATAATTATTATTAATAAATAAATAATATCTTTTGAATATGTATTTATATAATTATAAATTAATAATTATATATATTTAATAGTTATAAATTATAATAAATTTATTTAGATAAATCATTTATCAATTCTAAAAAATGCTGATAAAGATCGTTCTTTATCATCACTAAAGAAGTGTTGTTAAAAAGAATCTTTATCATCACTAAAATATTAGCACTGATAAAGATGTTTTTTATCAGAAATTTTTTAGCACTGATGAATATCGATTTTATCAGTGCTTATAAGTTTAATGATGATAAAAGGTATATTTATCTGTGATTTTTTAGAATCATTGTTAAAAGTGTTCTCGGTCTATTTAAAAGAACCCTAATTGGTACTCCTCCAGTGATTATTCTCAAGCTCTCTGGGAACTCCTCTACTATCTGTGTGACTCATCTATGTTCCCTTAGATGAATCAAGGATATAATCTAATGTATTTTATTTACTACTTTTCCTCTATATTATTTTGATCTTTTAGGTTCTGTATTTTTTATTTTCTGTTTTACATTGTCCTTAACCATGGCGAGCCCTACATCTCATCTCCTTTCAACTACCGACGTGACTGCTCTACATTCCATCTGATGAATCCAAGATAAAATGAAATGTATGTAATTTTTGTCTTTTCCTCTATCTTTGTATGATCTTTTGGGTTTCATGTTCCTTGTTTTTTGTTTTTCTTTTTGCGCTGTTCTTAACCATGATGAACCCTACATCTCATCTCCTCATCATTGTCGGTGTGACTCCTCTTGGTTCATGTATGGATCATAAAGATGTACCATGATATTATTCACCAGTTCTATAGCTTGTAATTATGAAATGAGTCGTATTATTCCTCACTAAATTTTTTACTTATAATCCAGTGAAGGGAAAATACAAAAAAAATTAATAAGTACAATTTCATTACTTTCTTTTCCTATTAGGAAATAAGATGAAATCGTAATGGATTTCTTGACCAGTTTTTCAAGATCAATAAAATTAAAAGATGTGGTGTTGGTAGTAGTGAATAACCTAACTAATATGAACAAATTATTACATATTTAAGATGCTTCATCAGTTGATAAACTTGATTAATTGTATTTCAAAGAGATAATAATGCTTCAAGATATCCCATCTAGTTTTATTTCTAATGGGGATATGTAGTTTTTATCTTGTTTATAGTAAGGAAATTAATTTTCAATGAGGTTTTGGATGAAATTTTATACTTTCAATATTCCAAATACTAATGGTCATTCTAATCAGACTATCTTTTTATTGGTGGATATTCTTTGAGCCTTAATTCTTGACTTCAGTGGATCTTTTAAGGATTAACTTTCCGTGGAAGAATTCTCTTATAAAAATATTTATCAATCACATATCCAGATGGAACAACCTGAAGAATTATTTTAAATACATTTTCACTCTCCTTTATGTTGGATAAAGATATAATAATCTCTTATGAATTTCCCTAGTCTTGTCCAATAAATAATTGACCATGTGATGTTAATTTAAAAACATTTTGAAACTACTAAAAGTCAACAAAAGTCTTATAATAACCATCAGTAGATACCCTTGTAAATTGATTTTAATTATCATTTTTTATTTATGTTTCCTTGAGATTGGTTCACTAATTGATTAGAAAGGAGAGTAAATTAACCACTAAATACATCAATCCTTTAAAAATTCTAGGTAATTTCTTGGAAATTTCTTAACATCTAGCCTTACACATATACAAACTTAATGCTTGAATCGTTTACCTCAAGAATTTGGTTGAATCTTATTGAGTATGAATTGCTGGAGGCTTTGGAGGTTTTAAATTCCCCATCTGATCTAACCATTTAATCATCATTAAGGTTTGTATCTTATTCTCATTTTGGGAGTATTTTTTGTTTAAGGGGAGTTAAAACAGGGTTTAGAGGATTTGATAAGAGAGAGTGGTGAAGAGATAGAGGAACCCTTATGAGGTAGGCACTGAGTACCTGATGGAATGGAACCAGGTACCTATTGATAAGATAGTGTATGTAGGGAAACTGTTAATATAACCAAGAAACCATTGGGTTAGTATTATGTTTATGGTGTTACTTTTGAAATTTGATTAGTGACTGGGGTTGTTATCTTTTTAATCATAGTAAACTCTAAAACTATGTAAACTATGGCCCACAACCATGTCATTATGTTAATCATGAATACTTGTTCCTCATTATAGTGGTTTAGAGTGAATTATGTTTTTATTTGGTTAACTGTTGTGAGTAATCTATTGAAATGAAAACGATTTTCAAAATTAAAATGATTTCTTTCAAATGGTCTTGGATTGGAAAAAAATGCGTTTTAAAGGAAACTTTTTTGGATTGGAAATTTGGTAAATTATTTGATTTGGTGATAAAGAGGTAAGTGTGACCCTCAATATTCCATATGAGTGTTTTTATATGTGTGGGTATGTGAGGAATTGATTCTAAACCTCATTTTATGATATTTATGTTTTTCATAATATGCCACCCAGAAAGGTCCTCGAAGTTTCTTATGGGAATAACCTTTTTTCTATTTCTCCTCAGTTGTTTCCTATATTTTGTGGATATCTTGGTTTGTTAGAGGTAGTGAAGTGGCTTGATGAAGCTGAGAATTTCTTCATACTATTGGGAACTCTGAAAGCCGTTAGTGTTCGTGTTGTTCCTAGTCTACTTGGGTTTCCAGCTTTAGAATAGTGGGAGTTGTTTTTCCCACCAATGATTAATGTTTCGATGACTTGGGAAGTTCTTAAGTTTGTTTTTTCTGATGGTTTATACCTGAGGAGGTGAAGACAAAGAAAAGGGGAGAGCTCATGAGTGTCCAGCAAGGTTAGCAAACAGTGAATGATTATGTTGAACTCTTCAAAGATCTAGATTCCTTTTCTCCAGTTGTGGTGTCACATGATCTTCTAAAATCATCTCTTTTCATCGGGGGTATTCATCCCGGGATCAAGGAGTTTTTATTATTCTCCAAAGATATCATTTTTGAGAATTTAGTGGAGGAATCATATTTGGATAATTTTTTATGAAATAAGCATACAACACATTGGCTCAGTTGTTGTCTCCTGTGTTGGGGTGAAAATGTTTAGAGTTTCCTCATTTTTATTTTGTGTTAGTTATAATTTAATAGTTCAATACAAATGTCATACGAAATTAGCCATTCATAGTTCAAATGGTTTTTTTTCTAATTTTATACATTTAAATGGATATCCTTTCTTGAATTAACTCCCCTCTTTCTATTATTCCTATTTGTATATGACTTTTTTTTTGAAATCACTCTTTGTGCCTTGTGTGTGGGTTAATTTTTCAGTTAGATATATATTTTTTGTTTATTAAAAAAATGATAGGGGATTATATGATTGAAAAAAGAGTTCGATGGAGGTGTGTACTTTGTTGACTCTTAGGGAAATGATACATAACTCATTTTAGAATTGTAGAAATCAGATGCACCTCAATTCGATTCATGTTGTGACCGATATAAACCAATGTTTCATGCCTTTTCAAGAATCAACCACACCTAAAAACCAAACCCAAACATTCATATTGTTTTGATTCTTTAATTGAAAAACTGTCACTTTATGAAAACCATTCAAACGTTCTTGGATTTTTTTGATAATTTAGAAAAAATATTTATAATTCATTTGTAATGTGTATGAATCCATTCCAAATCAAACTGATACACAATGTGATCATAATGAGAAAAAAGTTAATGTTTCTAGTTTAAAATGACATTTTCATAAAAGAGAAAAATGACTTGCTCAAAACCAAGAAAATAGATTCAGATTGTTTTGATACTATAGTACAACAATCTACAATTCATTTGAGACGCGTTGGAATCAACCACACCTCAATTTGGTGCACGGTGTGACTGGTATGACTCAAAGTGCATCTTTTTTATTTAAAAATGACATAAATTTTAGTAAAATTAACCCTTTATGTCAATTTATTTATATATATATTATTAACAATATAAGAATTGTTTTCTTATAGAGGATTATTATTTTTCTCGATCAAGTATGGTTTTTTCGATAATAGCATGAGTCAGGTCAGTATTAAAAGATAAAGGAACATTGATGTTTATGAATGTATGTAATAATTTTTATTTATGTAATTCTATAAACCAATGCTTGAAATGTCTATAATATGGTGTTTTATTCTTATGTGTGTTGTACATTTCATTTCATTTAATTCTTGTATTGGGACTTAATTTTTTATGTCTGGTGTATTTTTGGGTATTGTGGTGTGCTGTTACAACACACTATAGAGTGGCCCTTTATCAATGATTTTGAGAGCACTAATAAATGGTTTATTTAGTGGCACTAAATTAAAGCATAGATAAATGTCCCATTTATCAGCACTTTTTCAGCGTTGATAAAAGTCCAGGGCTTTTAACCTCGCTCATGTTGTCAGTGATTTTCAAGTGCTGGTGAGGGTCATTTATATCATAGCTAAAGGTCTATTTTTTTATTAGTGTGGGCACGCTCATATTTAATGGAAAAGTCGGTATAGTTAAACCTCTCTAACTAGGTGAACCATCAAGTCAAACATTTTATAAAAGAATTATGGTGGGAAGAACATATCCAATTCACATAAGATGACTTCAATCTCCTTATTTATGATTAGAAACTTCATCATATCTATAAATTTAAAATATAATTTTTTGAAAAAGAACCAGAATTTGGTTAATGTATGTCTTGCATTATTAGGCAGAATGCAATGTAAAGTGACATGCATCAAATATTGAATCAAAATATGATATTCACGTGATTCTGGACCTTGTGACATTAAATTAGTCATTGATATGACATTATTGATATTTGATGAATATCCCTTTGGAACTTTTACACCATTAAGGAAATTAAAAAATTGTGATTTTTCTTGATTGGTTAGAGTGTAAGATATTGGAGGAAGAAAATGCCACCATACACCCTTCACCAGTGCCAACTCATCCATTATCCCAAAAAAATATCATGTCCAACCTATCCCTAATACTATTTTTATGAACATATTATAATGTACCAATAAAATTATCAAATACGTTTTATTTCTACATGCATGACATCAATAAATTTTTTGACATGAAAAAATTCCAGTGTGGCAATTCAAATAAAATTTATCTATTTTTTAACCTGGTTTCATAAGGTTTTTTGAAAAGGGATTACCAAAAATAGTGTCAATATATTTTACATTATTTAATAGTTGATCACCCTGTAGTGTAGATAGTGTTGTACCTTTTTTTGTATTCCCATAAAATTTCATCATCCAGGCTCGGTATTTATATTATTGAGGTAAAAATTTCTTATGTCCTAAAAACATAGTCTTAAAGGAATGTTTCAATCAAACTTAGTGTGTTTTCTTTGTAAATGGGACATCCCAAAATTATTTTAATTCTATATTCTAAAAAAATTACATAAGAATGAAATTCATTTATCATCCCATACAAAATGGATATCAATGTTAATTATTCAATTCTATGACCATAATATAATGTAACACTTGTATCCCACATCAATTTCATATCTTTTATCAATAGATACAAATAAACATCAATATCATTACAAGGTTTTTTTTCTAGATATCAGTAAAGACAATATAATGTATTTTTTATTCATTAATATCCATGGTGGAAAGTTATAATTTAACAACATAAAAATACATGTACTATGAGTACTAATCTTTACACTAAAATAATCTATTTCATCTATACATAATGAAAGATAGATATTTCTTGGCTTGTTTTCAAATTTAGGATACTCATAATCAATTTTCGTTCACTAATGAGAGTCTGCTGGGTGACATAGGTTCTCATATTCAATTCTTGTCTTTTCATGCCGTATGAATTTTCTAGAGGTTTCTTGAAATCCATATAGTCATTTAATCTATTTAATGTTAATAAAGTTCCATACAGATCTCAAAGGACTTGATTTATCTTTCTTGTATCAATTCATTCCACACTTAGGGGGATTTATGGGTGATTCTGGTCGATTGAAAAATAATATTTAATCATTTATACATGCATTTATTTTTGTATAGATCATGACCTTTGACCATAGCTTCTTATAGAATCATATGTTCAAAACTAAATCCCATTTTATTTTGGTAGCATATCATTATGGAGACCAAGTACTTCTATAAAGTTGGCGTCTCTTCATCCACTACCATCTCTCATTTTATAATCCTTTAATACAACTAACAATGTTGAATATTTATTAGAAATGTCCTCTTAGCATAGTTATTTAAATTCTTAAACTACTTTTTATAATCAGGAAAGTTGTCTTCAATTTTCATTACCATTTATTATATATGATCTCCATCATCATTTATACTGGTATTCATATCAAATATTCTATAAATCGCAGTATAATCCCAATCAGTATGTACATTCAGTTTCTCCCCATGTTTAGTCTAACATTTATATATATTATCTATTACATGAAAGGTCAAATGTTCTTCGAACTCTTCTATACTAATTTTTCATGAAAAATAATAATATTAACATAGAAAAAGTATTTGAGAAGGGTCATATGCTTGCTCCATTGCAAATTTGATGAACCCTATAACTCCATCCTCATACTCTTTTGTCATACGATTATCAGTCATCCATTTTCGATTCATATAAATCCTATCAGGTTCATAGAATATTAATTACATTAATAAAATACACATAAGTATTCATAATCAAAGGAGAAAGTTTTAGTTACTTATAATAAGGGTAACCCAATATTTGAATGTTATTGGTGATGATTCCTAAAAAGTTATCATTTTACACAAGGTTGACATGAAAAGAAACAACTTGGAGTAAATATGTGGTTGTTGTTCCAGGTTCCCAATTTTATGTTTTTTGGGACAAAAAGGTAGTAAGTCTATGATGGTTTCCATTACTTTTCTAGTTGTGAGACCAACAAGAGGTAAAAGTTTATGTTTATTCATTTCTTCATGAGATACATGGTGGGTCAGGTGGTGATTCGGTGACAGAGTGCTTAGGAACTGAGGTTTATGATCTTTTATCACATGGTGAAATAATAAAATTCAACACAAGTTGAAGAAGTATCTATTGGGATAAAAATAAATACTTATCTCAATCTAATTATTGGAGTTAAAAACCAACTACCTAGGATCATCTGAAAAAAAAACGCAACCTCAGTGGAACCAACTGAATGAATCTACTCTAAAAACTATCAGATTATAAATTGTGAGTGAGGTTTAAACAATATGGAAATATATATGGATGTTTAGAATGGGGTCAGTAGGGGAAGAAACTACTATAAATGAAATTTTATAAAACTCAGGCATGAAGAATGAAAAATTAGGTGAATTTACTTACATAATTATGATTTGAAATACTCTATCATGTACACACACTTTTTGTAACATTATTAAAAGAAGGAATTTTTTAACTAAATATGAGTTTAATGGTTTTTTTACAAAATTTATTCGGTAGATGTTCTCGATAATCAAAATTTGAAAAGGATTGTAGTTAATTTTTCTATTATCAAAAGTAAATGGGAAAAATTGTTTGATTTTAATCCATGAGAGCTGGAAGGATGTAACGCCCCGACCCCAATTACCCAGAGTCGGTGCATTATGGCGTAACATTGCCATGATCACAAAAGATCAAGTCTCGAAAGACCGATTAGTTTAGTAGCCTTGGAAACACTAGATACATTCATAAATGTTACATTACATCATAAAGTGAAAAACTACAATAACAAAGTCTCCATAGTCCACACTCATATCCTCTTCTGACTATCCCTACAGGTCATTCATAATATACTTCTCCACATCATGGAAAATATTAAAACATTGAAAGGGGTGAGCTTAGATGCTCAGTAAGGATAACAATATAGCAGAAGCTTTCATCAATAAACATAAACATTTAAGGCAATGTATAACTAAAACAAAATCATTTTAAACTTTAACTTCAACATAATATGGAAAAAGTAAAATGAGATAATGCCATTTACAACTTCACATGGATATTCTACTGGTCGAATAATCACATGAAATATCAATAACCACTTTCATAATTATGGAATGCATAATGCCAGACTATCATAACCACATATCCAAGGCATCGTGCCAAGAATACATATAATATTTTGTCAAGGCCTCGTTCCAAGACACTATTTTGTCTCATGAGACCTACCAATGCATCAATGAGCTATAGAGGGCTCCCCCAGTCACTTATTAAGTCCAATGCATTCCTCATATGAACATGTTTGAACATATCAAAAACCATAACATAATAGTATCAAATAAAACATGCATAAAGGAAACATAACATTTCCACATTTCAATCACAAGATATCAATACAACACATTGATATAAAAACATTATCAAAACCATTTTCAATACCAAAATAAAATAAAAGTAAAACGTGGTATTGATTTTTCATTTTAAAAAAAAGTTATGGCTTATAGAGGAAGCCAAAACTCAAATAATAGTCATGGTGGAAGAGAAGTCGTTATCACCACATACGTAAGAAAAAACATTCCTTTTTTCGTTTAGTAAAAATTCTTCATATAAAAATATTCCTTTTGAATAAAAGTCAAAGTCAAAGGGGTTTATACACCGTATAAAAGAAAGTTGTGTATAAAACAAAATATACCTCAATGAAAGGAGATTGAGACGAAGTCCTTACCAAGATCATTTTTTAAATAAAATATATATATTATGTGTATTCAATATAAGTATACATAAAGAAAGTACAAATACAAGATAGGACATAATACTATCCTAACATAATTTGAAAGTAAGGGATTAACCCAAAGAATGGAAATTGGGTTAAGAAATTCCCTTACCTCGTGTACGACTTGACTCCACCGTTCTTTAACCTCCTGAATAATAAACTAGAGTTAATTTATAATTTCTTAAGAACCTTTTTTCAAGTTTATTATTCCTTTTATATCACTTATTACCATGTTATTACCATTATGTAATTATTTATGTCAAAAATGGTCATTTTGTCAATCTTTGGTACTTGAGTGAAAAAGAAACTTCTTATAATCACAAGTTGTTCATGTGGTGAAATATCCATTATATCCAGAATTATATTCATGATTTAGATATCGTATATATAATATATATCCAGTATATATATTCATTCATAATATTACGTAACATTTAGAGGTATGAAATGAAATGCACCGTTCATGGAGACGATAAGTCGTACGTACAAATGAACACTACATTCATTTCTATTTCATATTTAATGGAATAAAATTATAATTATATAAAGGTATACTATAATTACAGAATAATATAATTTATAATAACATTTACTCCATCCTTTATACATCCCACATATTGCATTAATGATTCAAATCACTTTGAGGGGGCGGTAGTCCGCACTTCCTAAAATGAAAATATCGCGTTTACCCATAATGGAAACCATAAAGGTATGCCATAAATGAAAATACCAAATCTTAAGTAAAACATAAACATATTATATATCATATATAAATATAGTGACATCTTAATGGCCACCTTTTAAGGTGTTATATGAGTGTTGAACAATCATCGTTTCGTGAGGCAGAAATTCACCATCCACAGATACAGTATGTTATTTAACCATTAGATTTAGGTGTGTGTAAGTGTAGCTCGAATCCTTATTATAAAAACATCCTAGTATATTGAGGATAATTGTGTTGTTACAAAAGAAATGAATAAAAAGAGTTTATGGGGTTGGAGAAGCAAAATAAAACAAAATAACATAGGAGAAGACATTACCTTAAAATCGGGTAACTCTTTTTGATTTGAGCCAAAGGCATCCTTGGGAAGAGGTCTTCCCAAATTGAGGATTCTAGGAGTAATATAGGGAAGTTGGGAGAGTATTTTGGTAGATGTTGGCCGAGCCAAATGGCTTGATAGTGTGAATGAGGTGGTAGAGGTGGGGGCCTTTTGTAAGAGGAGAGGAGGGGCACTCTTGGAAAGTAATGAAATGTTACTTTATTATAAAATGAGTTTCGGATTCTAAATGTCCCAAACTTATATATTTTGAGGCTAAGGTGATAAGGGTTCGAAATATACTCATCCAATAGGTTTTGTACATGTTTAAGTCTTATATTTTACATTTTATTTTCATTTTATTTAAATCGTTAATTAATGAGGTAATCGATGCATCATCATGGTGTCATAAATAATTTAATTTATATAATGTATAAAAACTATAAGAAAAAATATCATGATATAGGAAATATTTTTATCTTTCTAATGAATACTTATTGTAAAAAATATGACTTGTATAACCCCATTTAAATTTTTTTTTAGTAAAACAACTCATGTTTGTGACATTTTTATTTTAACATTAAATAAAAAGTTTCTAATGTCATTTTCCTACCAAAGTGGCTACATGGGGTCCCCAATTTGACCCATGGATTGTCTAGGTCTGCCATGACTCATCCAATAAAGGTAGGACAAGTGTAAATGTATTTTCATATTTTTATAATATCATTTTTACATTAAATTTCACTAATTACCTTTAATCGTGATTAATTAACTTAAAAGTTACTATTCACCAAAAATTATTTTAATCCCATTGAACCACATTTTACTTCCTAATGACAACCATGTATGTCGGATTTTTGAAAATCAAATCACAGAAGTGGTAATGTTTCGAAGAATCGGTTTTTTAACTACCACATAGTGGTTTCACTATTCATCAAAAATTGAAGTTTTTCAGAACAATGCCAAAATTTCACCCTAAGCTATAATTAATATTCCGAATTCAAAAATGATGTCTATTTTACAAAATTAAAAACATATAAGTTTCATTAATTAATTTTATAATTAATTCTTGTTTGTCCCTACAAATATCATGTTTTTAAGAAACAATATATATCAAAAGATTGACAATTGTTTATGTCCAATTTCAATGTGAAATTAATTCTAATGACCACCATTGGATAAAATGGTAAAAATATATTATAATTATATTTTAAAAACATTAAATAGTATAATTTATCAGTATAAATTATTTTGATTAAAAAAGTTGTTTTAAGTATTTTTCACTATTCATAAAAAAATTGAAAGTTCTCAGAAAACTACAAAAAATTCAACTTAGGATAATTTTGATATTACGAATACAAAAATGAAGTCCATTTTGAAATATAAAATTTCTATAATTTTAAAAATTCGATATTACTATTCATAATGGCTACTTTGATTAGTCGCGGTGTGTTAGAACTCGAACTTGCATACAATGCAAGCTATTGCATTATTGAAAGAGAGGCGTATCGTGGAAGCTCAGTGTGTTACATTCTCCCCTCCTTCAATAAATTTCGTCCTCGCAATTTGAAATTTTTCTTTGAAAATAAAAGGTTGAAAATAGAAAATAACTTTGTGGAAAACCCACATCGAAAATAAGGTTAAAAAAAATTTAGCCTTAATAAGAGGGAAATGTAAATGAAAAAGTCACCACCAAATTATGATCTCGATAAGGAGAAAATTGCAGGAAATTAGAGACATATAAATGGAGGAAAACGTAAATATTTGCAGGGAGTGATTGAGGTCATCAATCACAAACAAGTGTAAAATTGAGGACCTCAAAGCCATCAATCTGTGTTGATTTAGAATATTATTAGTTCAACAAGACATAAGGTATTAGGATAACACATTTTTTGTTTTAATATCCCTTTACTAAAGATTAAGAATTAATTTATTCATATAATAATAGATAGGTATATATATTTATGCTTGACAAGTAGAGTTTCAACCTTCAACTAATTTCTACCACAAACTCATCTTTCACCCAAAAAGATGACAGAACTCAAAAATATTATATTTATCCTAATCGTACAAGGTTCAAAATTTTAACACATACCATTTAGATTAGGAAAACTATTTTGTAATAACCAGGGACTTATTATAGGCTAGTGGTAGGTAATAAAGTCATATCGCACTATGGTTGTGGGTTCGATTCCTATAGCTTTGTTCGACACGACGAGTTATGTCCCACCCTATAGGTTGTCCTTTTTCTAAAACTATAGAATTATAATATTCCAAAAATAATCTTCAGAAATGTTTTAACCTTAAACAATACTATCCAAAGATCAACTTAATCCATTCCAACCTTTATAGATATCCAAAATACCTCTATCTAGACTTTCTCTAAAAGGTCTCTAAATTCCAAAATCAATTGTAACATCAAATTCCCCAAACAAATTAAAGTTTCTATTTTTGTCTCATACTAAAAATATGATTACCTTAATCATATTAAAACCTTACTGAAACAACAAGTACTGTAGTACAATCCTTATATATATCACATTATTCTTATAACCAGAATATAAACCTTGAGTCCAAAAGCACCAATAAATTAATTATTCCACTTCAACTGTAGTAATAGCATAAGATTGTCATTGATCCCTTGTCCTTTTCTAAGGTATGTTTCCCTGACGCTTAAGACTTTAATATGCATAATTCCCCATTTCCCTACAATTTTAGCATTCAACATTGATAGCCTCTTTCTTTCCCTTGCAATCACGAGCCTAGTGACCTTTTTCTCCACATTTATAACAAACTCCCATTCCTTTTAGGCAGGTACCGGGGTGATTCTTCCCACAATTATTGCATAATGGAAAATCCTTATTTCTCTTTTTCCCTTTATCTATCTCTTATTCCACCATTCTCTTCTTCTCTTGCTTTACTTTATTATCATAAGATTTAGAGAATTCCTTTTCTGTCTTGATAGAACACGCAACTATATCTTCGTACGTTGAGAAAGATTGTGATACTAGTGCTTGACGGAGAAACAGTTTTAACCCATCAAAGAAACGATCGATCTTACTTCTTGGGTTACGTATATAATCTGCAGCATGCCTCGTTGACCTTGTAAAGTTAGCCTCATACTTTACGATATTCTCATCCTCCTTCTACCTCAGACTCAGAAATTACCTTTCCATATCTGCTAGATGGTCATGTGGAAAGTATTTTTCTAAGAAAATTTCCTTAAACTCCCTCCACTCCATACTTGATACATCTTCATCTTTCTTTGTGTTTTGAATAAGTGACCACCATTGATCTGCCTCTCTAGTGAGGCGATAGACTGCCATGACAACCTTCTCCCTTTCGCTACTCCCCAAGGCATGAAATATTTTCTCTAAGGAGTTTATCCATTGCTCAGCTACTAATGGGTTTTTACCCCCATTAAATGTTGGTGGTTGTGGCCTCATGAAGCGGTCTAACATTGATCCTCCACGTTGCGGATCAGGGTGCTCCATACGAGTAAGGTTATTATTCATAACCTGAGTGAGTTGTCCCAGTATGGTAATAAGTTGATCAGCACTAGTTGTATCTCCAGATCCACAATAATTATCTTGAGAAGGAGGGAAATCCCTACACGGAGTGCGTGCATTGATACAGTTTCCATTCCTTCCACTAGGCACCATTTCTAAACAATGGCATAAACTAGATTAGTTTATGAATCAAAATACATAATTCCATACTTGTAAAATACATAACATAAATTGAATTATTTATGGATATAATCCATAATCATAAAAATGTTTTCTTTGAGGAAGTATATACTCATAACCCTTCATAGTGGTTTGTAAAGAAAATTAGAATTATACTAAGCATATCCCCCGGGAGTGTCATAACCAAGAGTGCAGCAAGGCCCGTTGTCATGCACCAATTCTCGTTCGAGTCTAGCTCAAAGCGGTGTTTTCGGGTTCTACCCCTAGGTACATCTGTGCCAGATCCGCCTTTACCTACTCGTATCTAGATAAGGATGTATTGCTCAGAAAACTCGCAAAATCTCAATAATACCAAAATTCTACGAAGTTCTTTAATAATAATCCTCAAAGTCTATTTTTGGGCTATGTTCTCTAATCAGAGTTTATCTAAATTCATCTTCTAAGGTAAGTACTAGACTGCCTCTGATACCAACTGTAACGCCCCGACCCCAGTTACCCAAAGTCGGTACATTATTGCGTAACATTGGCATGATAAAAAAAGATCAAGTCTCGAAAGACCGATTAGTTTAGTAGCCTTGGAAACACTAGATACATTCATAAATTTTACATTACATCATAAAGTGAAAAACTATAATAACAAAGTCTCCATAGTCCACACTCATATCCTCTTCTGACTATCCCTACAGGTCATTCATAAAATACTTCTTCACATACTGGAAAATATTAAAACATTGAAAGGGGTGAGCTCAGATGCTCAATAAGGATAATAATATAGCGGAAGCTTTCATTAATAAACATAAACATTTAAGGCAATGTATAACTAAAACAAAATCCTTTTAAACTTGAACTTCAACATAATATGGAAAAATTAAAATGAGATAATTCCATTTACTTCTTCACATGGATATTCTACTGGTTCAATAATCACATGAAATATCAATAACCACTTTCATAATTATGGAATGCATAATGCCAGACTATCATAACCACGTAGCCAAGGCCTCATGCCAAGACTACAAATAAGATTTTGTCAAGACCTCGTGCCAAGACACTAGTTTGTCTCATGAGACCTACCGATGCATCGAGGAGCTATAGCGGGCTCCACCCGTCACTTATTAAGTCAAATGCATTCCTCATATGAACAAGTTTGAACATATCATAAACCATAACATAATCGTATCACATAAAACATGCATAAAGGAAACATAACATTTCCACATTTCAATCATAAGATATCAATACAACACATTGATATAAAAACATTATCAAAACCATTTTCAATACCAAAATAAAAGAAAAGTAAAACTTGATATTGATTTTTCATTTTAAAAAAAATTTATGGCTTATAGAGGAAGCCGAAACTCAAATAATAGTCACGGCGGCGGAGAAGTAATTATCACCGCATACGTAAGAAAAACCATTCCTTTTATCATTTAGTAAAAACGCTTCGTATAAAAAGATTCCTTTTGAATAAAAGTAAAAGTCAAGGGGGGTTTATACACCATATAAAAGAAAGTTGTGTATAAAACAAAATATGCCTTAATGAAAGGAGATTGAGATGAAGTCCTTACCAAGATCATTTTTTTTAATAAAACAGATTTATTATGTGCATTCAATATAATTACACATAAAGAAAGTACAAATAAAATATAGGACATAATAATATCATAACATAATTTGAAAGTAGGAGATTAACCCAAAGAATGGAAATTGGGTTAAGAAATTCCCTTACCCCGTGTCTGACTTGACTCGACCATTCTTTAACCTCCTGAATAATAAACTAGAGTTAATTTATAATTACTTAAGAACCTTTTTCAAGTTTATTATTCCTTTTATATCACTTATTACCATGTTATGAACATTATGTAATTATTTATGTTAAAAACGGTCATTTTGTCAATCTTTGGTACTTGAGTCAAAAATAAACTTCTTATAATTACAAGTTGTTCATGTGGTGAAATATCTATTATATCCAGAATTATATTCATTATTTAGATATCATATATATCATATATATCCAGTATATATATTCATTCATAATATTATGTAACATTTAGAGGTATGAAATGAAATGCACCGTTCATGGAGACGGTAAGCCGTACGTACGCATGAACACTACTTTCATTTCTATTTCGTATTTAATGGAATAAAATTATAATTATAGAAAGGTATAATATAATTAAAGTATAATATAATGTATAATAACATTTAATCCATCCTTTATACATCCCACATATGGCATTAACGATTCAAATCACTTTGAGGGGCGGTAGTCTGTACTTCCTAAAATGAAAATATTGTGTTTACCCATAATAGAAACCATAAAGGTATGACATAAATGAAAACTAAAGATGCTTAAGTAAAACATAAACATATTATATATCATATATAAATATAGTGACATCTTAATGGCCACCTTTGAAGGTGTTATATGAGTGTTGAACAATCATCGTTTCGTGAGGCAGCAATTCGCCATCCACAGAAACAGTATGTTCTTTAACCATTAGATGTAGGTGTGTGTAAGTGTAGATCGAATCCTTCTTATAAAAAAATCCTAGTATATTTAGGATACTTGTGTTGTTACAAAAGAAATGAATAAAAAGAGTTTATGGGGTTGGAGAAGAAAAATAAAACAAGATAACATAAGAGAAGACATTACCTTAAAATCGGGTAACTCTTTTTGATCTGATCCAAAGGCATCCTTGGGAAGCGTTCTGCCCAATGTGAGGCTTTTAGGAGTAATATAGGGAAGTTGGGAGAGTATTTGGGAAGATTTTGGCCGAGCCAAATGGCTTGAAAGTGTGAATGAGGTGGTAGAGGTGGCGGCCTTTTATAAGAGGAGAGGAGGGGCACTCTTGGAATGTAATGAAATGTTACTTTATTATATAATGAGTTTCGGATTTTAAAGGTCCCAAACTTATATATTTCTAGGATAAGGTGATAAGGGTTCGAAATATACTCATCCAATAGGTTTTTTACATGTTTATGTCTTAGAGTTTACATTATATTTTCCTTTTATTTAAATCATTAATTAATGAGGTAATCGCTGCATCATCATGGTGTCATAAATAATTTAATTTATTTACAGTCTAAAAATTATAAAAAAACTATCATGATATAGGAAATCTTTTTATCTTTCTAATGAATATTTATAGTCAAAAATATGACATGTATAACCCCATTTAAAAATTGTTTTAGTAAAACAACTCATGTTTGTGATATTTTTATTTTAACATTAAATAAAATGTTTCTAATGTCATTTTCCTACCAATGTGGCTCCATGGGGTCCCCAAGTTGACCCATGTATTTTATTGGTCGTCCATGACTCATAAAATATGGGTAGGACAAGTGTAAAGGTATTTTCATATTTTTATAATATCATTTTTACCTTAAATTTCACTAATTAACTTTAATCGTGATTAAATAAACTTAAAAGTTACTATTCACCAAAAATTATTTTAATCCCATTGAACCAAATTTTACTTCCTATTTAACACCATGTTTGTTGGATTTTTGAAAATAAAATCACAGAAGTGGTAATGTTTCGAAAAATCAGTTTTTTAACTACCACTTAGTGGTTCCACTATTCATCAAAAATTGAAGTTTTTCAGAACAATGCCAAAATTTCACCCTAATATATAATTGATATTCCAAATTCAAAAATGATTTATATTTTAAAAAATTCCAAACATATAAGTTGAATTAATTAATTTTATAATTAATTCCCACATGTCACAACAAATTGCATGTTTTTAAGAAACAATATATATCAAAAGATTGACAATTGTTTATGTCCAATTTCAAAGTGAAATTAATTCTAATGACCACCATTTTTTAAAATGGTAAAAATATATTATAATTATACTTTAAAACCACTATATAGTATAATTTATCAGTATAAATTATTTTTATTAAAAAATTTGTTTTAAGTATTTTTCACTATTCATAAAAAATTGAATGTTCTCAGAAAACTAAAAAAAATTCAACTTTGGATAATTTCGATATTACGAATACAAAAATGAAGTCCATTTTGAAATATAAAATTTCTATAATTTTAAGAAGTGGGTATTACTATTCATAATGGCTACTTTGATTAGTCGCGGTGTGTTAGAACTTGAACTTGCGTACAATGCAAGCTATTGCATTATTGAAAGAGAGGCGTATCGTGGAAGCTCGGGGTGTTACAAAGGATTACTAGAACTTGGATACTTCTCCCTCGTGATTGAAGTTAGATCAAAGAGCTTTCTCCAAAATTACCTCATATTTTGGAAGGAGTCTGGAAATTTGAGTGACTGACAATTGTTAGTGGCCAAATGTCATGTACGATAAGTATTAGTCACTTGAACTTTCACACTACTTACATATCCTGAGGTGAACTGAGTGATATCCAAGTAGTGTGTGATAGTGGTTCAATATTAGTTATATATGGGGGAGTTGATGTGCATCGAGGACAACATCAAAATGATAAAGACACTTATAATGGAGAACAGGTGATGTTGACAAAAGATATAGATTTTTAAATAAAGTATATACATAAATATAAATCAATTTAAATTAAGTTATAAAAAACTAATAATAAAAAATTCAAAAATGGAATTACCATAAATTAGTAAAAAATAATATCTTCAAATATTTTTTAGTAATGGGGTTTTTTTAAAATGATTAAAATTAGAAAATAATACTATATACACTTCTTATGAAATTAATCATCATGATTTTAAAAATAATATTCATCCTATCTAAAATATATATAATATAGAAAAAAATGAAATTAAAAATATTTTTATAATACATATTTAGGAAACCCACTTGATTTTTCAAGAAGATAAAATAAAAAAAACTATTTTATATAAAACATAGTTCAGTTTAGCTTCAAAGGATACATTCAGTGAAAATTTCATCACATCAGAATCTCAGGAAATAAAATTATTGATTATTAGTTTTCATTTTAAAATAAACACAACCATATTTCAAAGAATGAACATGTACTCCTCATGAAACTACAATGATCAATTGAAAATTTTGAACTACAAAAATTTAGCAAATAAAAACATGAACATTTCCAAATCTAGAATGTATTTACTCTTTTATAAAATCTATTGGAAACATCAAATAAATTCAGGTTTTTGTACTTCATAATTAGATAGATCAATATGTACAACAATGGATTCAAACAGAAATTAGCCAAATTTTTGAATAATAGCTGATAAACAATAGGAAATGGGAGGGGTGAAAATATAGTGGCTTGTAGTGAGGGATATTGGGTGGAGAATCAAGGAGGTAGATAAAGGTAAAATTACTTGTGCGCACCATTTAAATCATTTAGTAAAATTAAAAACACATAAAGAAGAACAAAAAAAGAAAAAATAATGGAAGAACTTGAACGAGTTACACATCATGGGTTTTGAAAGTGTTAATCATCTAAGGATTTCAAGGGAGATCCATGGTGATGTTTCCCTTCCATGAGAGGTTGAATGGCATGAGTGATGGGTTTCTCTATTATGGTTTAATTTAAAATATCATAAATATTTCAGCATTTATTTTAAAAAAGCATTGATAAAGACTCATATTTATTATTTCTATGATAGAAAGAACTGATAAATCTGTGAATGGGTTTTGTGTCCTACATCCCACATCGAAGTTTCATCCATCTGAGAGCTTTTATATATGTCAAACTCTCCCATTGAGTTGGAAAATGCGAGTAGCATGGGGTCCTCTTTCATTATCACCTCCCAGACACACTCGGGGTAATGGGCCATGCTTACTCACATAGGCCCATGCATGTTCACTCTCTGAAGAAAACTATGTGAGCCCTATGCTATCCCATTGAAACACCTTTTATACATTATGTGCTCACCCATCTACCTCCATGCAGCCTTCCTAGTAGACCGGTCTCCCATGTGGTTGACCACATGGTCCCACATGTGGTAGAGGCTAGTCCTTGGTGGGTTGTGTTGGATGACCAATTTTTTTATATATACTTAATAAATTTTAAATTAATTTTTACTTAGGAATAAAAATACTAAATATACATAATACATGTACTAAATATATGTTCTATTACTATCATCAAATTAACTGGTGTTATATAATATATCCTCAAATAATTACATTTATCTTGAAATAAAATAAATTAATTAATATCATACCTTATTCATATCACCTCTTAATAGATAATTATAATTTAATAAATACTTTTAATTGATTAATGTCTTATTTATTGAAAATAATAAGTTATTTAAATATAAAAGTATTAAAAATATAGGATATTGAAAACTATAGATTTTCACATCAAAATAATAGTACTTTTTAATGACCAATAATCGCATGTATTTTTTTTAAATTAATTTTAATTTGTGAAAGAATTTGAAATGCCTTATTAAATCATATCCTTTCAAGATATTTAGTTAAAATGTATTTCAACTTGTTTAAATATTAAAATTTGTTTAAAGACTATAAATATAAAGAAATTAATATATTTTTATCAACACACTATTCAATTAAAAAAAATTCTATTTTTGGAAAATAAATTAATAGTTTTGTTTTTATATTTTGAATATTAATTTATAATCAAAACTAATTTTGATTAAAGAAAATAATTTAGTTTCATAAAAATTCATTATATTAAATGAATATATATTAAAAATTAATAAATAAAAAAATGTAAAAATTAACCATTAATGAATAGATAATCTTTAATACATGAATGTTATAAATGAGTGAAATTTAATAACTAAAAATTACTAGACTTCAAAAATATTAAAAACTGTATGAGTTATATTAATTATATAAATTGTTAAAAAAAATTAAAAATAAATATATATTAAAATGAAATGAAAACATATAAAATATGTACATTACAACCATATTAAAAAAATTAAATGTTAAGGAATAAATATGTATATATAAATATTAAAAAAGAATAAATTACCAAAAAATATTAAAATAATAAATATTAAAATTGAATAAATTATAAATAATTGTAAATAATAAGTAACATTATTAGTGAATAAATTAAACTAAAATATATTAAATGAATGAATGTTAAAAAGAGTGAAATTTAATAAT
Source organism: Viscum album (assembly GCA_963277665.1). Classification (NCBI taxonomy): domain Eukaryota; kingdom Viridiplantae; phylum Streptophyta; class Magnoliopsida; order Santalales; family Viscaceae; genus Viscum; species Viscum album. The sequence continues at coordinate 231,283,178 of OY728125.1, forward strand.
TAAAAAATCAGTAAATTGAAAAAATATTAAAAAATAAACGGGTTTTATTAATTATATAGATTATGAAAAAAACAAAAAAATGAATATATGTTAAAATAAAAATGAATTTATATTAATTATATAAATTAAAATCATATTTAAAACATTAAATGTTAATGAATAGACATGTATAAATAAATATTAAAATGGATAAAATTACAAAAATATTAAACAATGAATAAATAAAAAATATATTAAAAGTAATTAAGTTTATTTATGAATAAATAATATTAAAAATGAATAAATTCGAAAAATTTGAAAAAGTAATAAATGGTATATATTGAAACAAAATAAAAAATGAATAAAATTTACTAATTATAAACATGATATATATTTTTTTAACAGAAAATAATCAAGTATAAATTTCAGTGGAATTGAAAATACATAACTCCAAGGGGAAATAAGAAAACCTACAACAAGCCCCCTGACTTCTCCTAGATGAAACCATAAAATGAGTCACATGCTTTCCCTCTCTCCCAATGAAGGATAAAACATAAGAAGAAAATAACGGAACCAAAGATCTTAAAAAATCAATAATGGAACCAAATGACTATTATGTACCATTTTTCACTTCCAAAGCATTGATAATAATAGGTTAGTCAGACTCAACCATGAAATTCCTCCATCCCTTAGAAGAGGAAAGCTCCACCCCATTGAAAACGACCATGGCTTCAGCTACATGGGGAGCCCAACATGCGTCAACTGAGGAGTGTTGAGCCATGATAAGGGAGCTCGTATGATAATGGATGATAACACTGCTCCCAACAAAACCACCTCCTCGATGCACCGCGTCAGTATTAATCTAGAAAACACCCAAGGATAAGCCATCTAGCCAGATAGTCTTGAACCGATAAAGGATAATGACCCCCCCACCAAACTATGAATTCTAGCCAACCAAACCCTGTCATCCAAGGAAGTTCACTAAAAAAAGGTGATATGATGAAACTAGATAATCCACACCCAGATGCATAATCTCATAATAGTATGTGTCAGAAAAAATCTAAACCATTCCTCAAAAACAATAATAGTCTCCCCAAGACTTTTCTAGATAGAAAAATCATGGAAATTGCACGTTAACCAAATCCCAAGCACCTGAGGACAAGTAAAAAATAGCATGGAATATAGTTTCTACATTGGTTCTGAATAAAGGGAACAATGTGATCTCATATTGGTGTCAGGAAACATGGTGGGAATAGGTTGGAAGGATACCTCTACACATTTTCCAAGGGAGGAGTTTATCCTTTGTTAGGTCCTTCAACTTCAACAAATACTTCCACAAAGAAGGACCTAAAACATCTCCATACCAAAAATAGGTCTTATAGCCCTAGTGGGCTGAGTAGAATCCTTAACACTCAGCAAACCAACAAAGTTTATCCGGTCCAGATCCTTACCCCACATGTATATCTAAAATAGCCTAATTTTCTAACTCACAAAACAATAAATCAAACTTATTATATTCCCTCCCACCATGGTCATCAACCATAAGATCCCTCACTCAGGCATGTTCATGACTGAGTGTAGGCTTTGAAATGGGTTTCATAACTTCGAGACTAGGAAGGAAAGGATCATTCAAGATATTAACCATATCACCACTAGAAATTATCCAATAAATCCCATAGTTTATGACACATTTGGAACCCCAAATGATCCTCCAAAGGAAGAATGGTCAAGGTACCAGGTTAGAAGACATAAATTCATCATGAGGGAAGTGTATGGATTAGATATCTATTGCGCATAAGTTATCCAGATTTTGTAATAATAACCAACCTTTTTTGTCCTAAAGGGAATTATTAAAAAGATTTAGGTCCCTGAAACTCATACCTCCACAATCCTTTGGTTCATAGAGCTTCTCCCAAGTGACCCAATTTATGTTTTTATACCATTACCATGATCTCACCCAAAATATGCAAAATTTTAATAGAGATGATGAATGGAGATGTCTGGGATCTTAAAGAGAGACATAATGTAGGAAGGAACTGCTTGGGCCACATCTCTGACAATGACCCCCTTTCCGACCCTATAAATATTATTACTGGACCATCCCTGAATTTTTCTATGCACTTTATCTATGATGAATGTGAATACCTCTATTTTATATTGCCCAAATACAATAAAAATCCCAATTACTTGATGTGTTTCTCCATAACCTTGATGACAAATAAGACATTAATGGTATCAACAATCATGCTTTTCACTTCCCTAATAAAGGACATCTCAGATTTGGAAAATTTAAATCCTTGTCTTAAGGATTTGGTGAAGGCATTAATTACATTGAGAACCTCTTGGAATTCCTGATAAGTTTCTATAGACAAAAATGGCAGTCATTAGTGAAGACTAAATGAGTGATGGGAATGTTATGCCGAAAACCCTTAGCCCTGTTAATATGTCCCCCCAAAGATTCCTTAGCTAAGTGATGATTAAAAACATCAGCATCAACCAGAAATACATAAGGGGAATGAGGATCACTCTATCATAGACCTCTATATGATTTAACGATTTTTGTAAGAGAACCATTTAGCTTTATATAGAAGAAAATTGTATTAACACAACTCATGATCGATCTCATCCATTTTGGGCCTAACCCTAGTCTCCTCATTAACAATTCCAAAAAATAACATTCCACACTATCGTAGAATTTTGTTATATCCAGTTTCATTTCCAAAATACCACTCTTAGAGGAAGAGCGAGATTTCCATGAAAGAGATATTTCATGAGAAACAATAACATTATCTATAATAATTATTTTGGGGACAGAGGCACTCTGATTCGTGGATATAATATAATGGAGCACCTTCGCCAAGTGGTGGAACAACAAAATTTAGAATTTTTTTAGACCACATTTCATAAGATGATTGGCCTGTAAGCATAAAATTTCACTGGTCTAGAAAATTTTGGGATAAAAAGAAAGAGAGTTTCATTGACCATTCCCATACTAATAGAACTATGCCATATCCCCCGCATGAATTAAATAATGTCTTAGCCCAAAATATACCAAAACCACAAAAAAACATAGAAACTATTCAGATTATGATTCTTTGATCAATAAACTCTCGTAAGAGATGACATAATCTCCTCACTAGAAATGTCCAACTCATGATCCAGAGACATGTCCATGGATAAATTAGACTCCATATTACTCATAGGGTCCCTCAATTGTGTGCAACACTCGAAGATAAATGTGTCTTAGTAGAAGGAACCAATCAACTCCCAAATAGTTCCCCAATTTGTAGTAAAGCTACCATCCCCAACCCCTAATTTGAAAATAGTGTTATTTCTTCTACATGAAGCCTTTTGATGGAAAAAAATTGTCTTTTGGTCTCACTGTTTGATGAAGGCCTCTCATAACCTAGAAAACCAATAACATTCTATGTATGACAAAGCTGTGTCTAGCTATTTTTCCAGAGTGACCAAATCATCCATGGTATACCTAGAATTTGGTTCCTAGTAATGCCTCACAAGTGCTTTCCCAACTCTAGGGATTCTCTCGTTGAAGCTCCGATAATTATTTCTACTACAAAATTGTAGATGTCCAACCATTGATTTAGTATTCTCCCAGACTTGGACCTGATAGTATTACATATCATCTTTGACCACATATTTGCATCGATCATTATGAAGAAACATATCTTCAAAACGAAATCCCTGTATAGGTATTTCACCCTAGGAAGTGACCTACAGTTGGAGGAAAATAAGATAATGACCAAATAGAACCAAAGGGAAATGTGAGGACTCATACCTCGAGAATGTATTCATCTATTATCTTGATGCCACAAATCAATCTTTCCTTTTAGATAATCTAGATCAAGGTCCACATCCACAAAACTAAGTAAAAGGGTTCCCTAAAAAGCTAATATCTGAGAGACCTGAGTGAAGAAGGAAGTCCTGGAAATGATGCATAGAAGAAATGTTCTATCTAGATCCTCCTTTATTCTAATAGTGGTAGAAGATCTCATTTAAATCCCCACTGAAGAGAATGGGTCTTTGGATAGTATTCTTGGTAGTTTTAAGCATCTCCTAGGATCTCCACATGGTGATTTTACTCGATCGGCCATAAAATCCTGTGATGTTCTGATCTGGTTCCCTAGGTTGTTGGATCGATAGGGCAATGTCATTTTTGGTACAAGCTGACCATTGAGGCATCGAGATCCTCTCTCCAAAAAATACAAAGGCCACCTTCATGGCATGACCTTCTAATTTAGAAACAATTCTAGAACCTAGCTTTCGAATCAATACATATCATTTCCTTTCATTAAAATATAGTCTCTGATAAAAATGTGATATCAGGGATATACATAGATCTCCATTGTTGGTCGATAAAAATATTCATGGGTTTCAAATCCCATGTCATTTCTATCAGAAGAGTTTGATGGTGGTCGGTGGGACTGGACTGAGCCATCCTCCGCCTCTATTAAGAAATATGGTGCATTCTTCTCTGACAGCTAAGACCATTTTTGGGTTGTTTTTTTGTACTTCACCCTCCAACCCTCGATGAAATATTTTGTTAATAAATTATTATTTTTGATGTTAAAAAGATTAGTACTACTCTTATTCCTCCATTTCTAGGTCACTTACTGCATATGTTGAACTAGTATTGCATCCATAGGGGGTTCATAAAAAACTGGTTAGAGTATCCTTGTAGTAGGGAATCATGGTGGAACCTCCTTACCCTGAAGAATGTGAACCATATATTCCCCCTTGGGTGAACCCATAATGTGGGATACATGAGCCTTCATCACCTCAAGGTCTTTTGAGCACAAATTCAGTATCTTCTAATACGTGATAGGTCCACATTTATGATACACCAAAATATTATGCCTGTTCTGAATAGGTGGTAGGTGGTCAGTCATCAAAGTTTTCCAAACCATGACCTCTTGTGAATCCTCATCCAGTAATCCATAGTCTTCCATACTAGAGATAGGACGGTAATCACCCAATGTAGACAATGTTCCCTTGACTATCATGTCAGGAAACACTGAACTCCCAGATGCTCGAGGGAAGGATGTTGACCCCACCAAAATAATCAAAGCCTTTCATTTTGAAAATATTTGAGCAAATAATTTTGAGGTAATTTATATGGATGCTTTTTTTTTTCAACCTCCGATGTGGGTGGACCACCGAGGGGTTTCACCTGGAGTCATGGACCATATTACATCATGAGCCTCCCCTCCTGATCATGTATCTTCATACTGCAGTCCTTAACCACATGGACAATTAGGCAATAAATGAAACAGAATGACGGGATATTTTTGAATTCAAGGGTGACCCATATCAAATATTCATGGAGTTTTAAGAAACAAAATCACATAATTGGTTGTGTGATATGCACCATCGCTCAAATCAGCACAATAGGACCCCATTGAATTAGATCTGATACATCCCTTTTCATAAACTCTCAAATGATGTTACCAATCCCTTTCATAACTAGGTCACTTCTACCTAGAAAAGGGACACCTCCCACCTATATCCAGATAGGGGAATGGGAGATGTCCAACCCATCAAATCTGAACCCATTAAACATGTTCAAGATCACAATGAGATAATTGTTAAAAGACCAAGGTCATCTGATAAAAATATCAAACTAGTTAGATTCCTTGGACAATTCAAAAATGAATATCCCTAGTTTGATTTCCAGGACAGTCATTCCATCTTCCAACCTCCAGATCGACTGCAACATGTTCCTCATTGCATTTATATTATAGGGTATTTTTAATGTAAATCTCCCCCCAGGGAGGAGGGACATGCGTTTATGGATCTCTAGATCCTTCACATCTCTAATGTCAATCAGGGATTTATCTCAATCGGTTAACGATAATTTATTCCACTGTTTCTGTTCATCAGAGTAGATTACTCAAGAGGGGGTGAATTGAGTAACTATAAAAAATTTCGACTAAAAAGCACTATTAGATTAATTCCTTAATTAAAATGAATATATCCCAGTTAATCAAGTCAATACGGTTATAATAGTTTGAATTCTCAAATAACTTCTCAAAAGATTGATTAATTCTCAGAAATATCAATGTGAGTTGTTGATACTACCATTGAAGCTATTCTAATAAGGAAAAATAGTTAAAACATCTATATGAGACTAACTATCAATGTAAAATCTAGTATTTTCCGAAATATAGAGTAAAGAAGGGAAACACCAATTTAAAAGACATAGTGGATAAAATATGTGGTTCAGTCTCAAGATGAGACCTAATCCTCTGCACTTAGTGATCAACTACAACCAAGAAGTTTATATTAATAAACTTGATCCACACCCTGGATCGGGGTAAACAAAAGTACACCATAATTTCTAGGTCACACATTCTCTTCCACTATTCTTCATCGGTATAAACTACCAGGTCACATAAGGACCTCTTTCAAACTTATCCATGGGAGTAAACAGATGTAAGAAGTGATGAGAGGAAGGATATCTTGTATCCTTTAGTTTAATATAAGAGACATTGTGTGTTTTAATATAGACGTAAACACACTGCTCGAAAGCTAAAAATAGTACACAACAGGGAAAGGATGATGAGAAAGGGTTATAAGTTCTCTGAGTGTTATTCTAAACAGCTCTGGACTTTTAGGATTAAGCAGATTCAAGTATCATGTCCTCTTTTGAAAAACAGAGTATCGTAAGTCTGGTGCTCTTGTTTCTAGCTTGATGGTGTAAGCTATATAACTCGTGTTCTTATTAGAGTTGGTACTGTGAAGATATTTTTGGCTCTGATCTATGGTAGTCCATCCTTTTGAAATCGAGAGTGCTTTGTGTGTTCTATAGTTGTTTCTTGTTGAATTTTTCATTTCCCTTTTCAAATGCTCACACTTTGGTGCATATTTTCCCAGTCCCAAGCTTTCATTTTTGTTACAGTGTGCATGTGTTGAATCTAATAAGATTCATGTATTATGTACCTCGTACCTCATACTGTTAGGTGAAATTTCAAAAATTAAACAATAATTATTCTAGTGACTTTAAATGTCTCAAATATGACCATTGTAAATTAAATTGAAAATGACAAAACATATTAAAGAATGGTGTCATAATCTATCTTAAAACAGTGTCACCAAGAAACGGTGTCTTCTTCTTTTACCTTCAGTGGTGAGAAATTCATGATGCCATAACTGTATTATGTTCAGGAACTAGTAGCAAAGATGTGGTGTTAGGATCATGGTGTCTAGTCTATTTACAAACTTCAAACGGTGTCTGAGTCACGATGTATGGGTCATGGTGTCTGGTCACGGTGTCTGGGTCATGGTTTTTGGGTGACAATGTTTGGGTCACATTGTCTGGTCCTTTTCTAGAAAACCAGAACCGATGGAAGAATCATAGTTTCTCAGACTAACCAAATATTTTTAAATATTCGTAAGCAGTAAAATTCACAGAATGTATTAGACTTAATCATTCATATAAGAAATCATTATAGGTCAAAATTAAATATAGTTTACAATATATAAATATGATTTATAGAAATCAGGATCTTGTGAATGTTTTTCTAATGCATAGGGAAACCAACTATCTCTAAATAGTATTTGAGATAGATTAAATGTGATTAATAAGATTTGTGATCATTAAAATATGATAAAAACATGAGGAGTCTAATAAATTCTCCCTTCTTGATGATAAAAAATCACAGGAATAAGATTTCTATTCTTAGTGTTCTTCCTCCCCCTTTTGGGATTATCAAGAGGATTACAAGAAAAGTAGAAGGTAATGAAAATAAATAATAGAATAGATGACAAAAATTCACATTGAATTATATAAAAAGAGATGAGTCATTACAAGAAGTAGGAAAAAATAAAATAATCCCTATCAAGATACAGGTTTCACTTTTCATTAGCACTAGCTATCTTCTATTTCACCTTGGAAGCAGCATCAAAAGGATCCACAAGAGAAGGATTAGATGTTGAAGAAGGGGGTGACCCAACTGTTAGAGAAGGAAGAGGTAGCCCTTAAAAATAGAAGGATCCAAAGTAGATTTGGTTGAATACTGAGGCAAGGTTTAGTCAAGGATAACAGTTCTAATATGGAACATATCCTTAGATACAGACATATAGGTAGAGGAAAATTCAGGTGATGAGGAAGGAGTTAAACTAGTTCGCAATGGTGTAGCTGCAAGAGTCAGAATGGTAGTGTTTTTCACATGAAGATAAGGCTTCAACAACTAAATGAAATCAGTAATAATCTCACCACTATATTACATTGCCTTCTCAAAATCATATTTGTTCTCCATGATATTGTCCAATAGAGGAGTGAAATATTTCATCTTTTGTACTTGGGTCTTAAAGGATTGAGGGACAAGAGGAATTTTTAAATTCTCTACAGAGATATTTTAAATTATTGGTCATATCATTCTTAGAGAAAGTCCTATTAAAGTATAAATCAAATTTCTTAGTCATTTATTCTTGAGAATCATTTGAAATATTTGAATGAATCCTCCTTAAATTAAGTACTCCATCACTATTCTTCAAAATCATAAATAAACACTCCTTGTCAAATACATTTAACACTGACTGAAGATCCTCTTTAACAACAGTAATCTGAGCAGATCACTGTCAATGGGTTGAGGTGACTGTCCAGAGGCATTAGGGGCTATAATAGCTAAAATGAGGGACTCGAAATGATTTAGAAATTTTTTTAGGCATACCTTGTACTCATAAGTCAGATTTTTGAGACCTACAACAATCTAACACATCTCATTGATTATTTTTATGCTTCTCTCAACCACTATCAAATACTGAAGTCACGTTTAGTTAAATCACAGAGACAACTTTAAATGGAATCTGACCACTAATATCCTCAATAGTATGAGAAATAGGATCTTGTCCTGATTGCGACACTTTTTTCATATCATCAACCATATCTCGGAGAGACGTCACCTCATCACTCAATTCCTTGTTTTCAATTCTATCCTATCGTATTTCATGATGCATTTTTGGTTGAATTTTACATATGCTTTTTTTTCTAACAGCAAGAGTATCTGTTTCACTATGATTTTTCATAGGACCAGGCTATGTGTTCATGATATTTTCAACTCCATCTAATAAAGTAACTCCAAAGGCATTCAAATCACATTGAATCATAGAATTAGAAGGTTCTTGAGAAGGTTCAGGAACAGGTGCTGAGATAAGAACATGATCTTTAGCAGAGATTACTTCCAGAGCAGAAACTGGTTTCAGTTGAAACATAGTAGACATGTATATTCCTTTTACCGAGGATTCCTAGGCATTATCCACATCAAAGTATCTAGGAAACTTATACCAGGTATCTATGGTTAATTGATCAACAGGATTAGGAAGTTAAATACTTTCTATACTGGGGTGTTTCTCCCCCTTAACAGGCGCATCTATCACAAGACTATGAAATTCAGTTCCTTGATATTTTTCTAAAATTTCTTCGTGGATATCCTCACCCATTGCTTTTCTAGCCACCTGAAAGGCTTGTTCCATTATTTCCTAAGTTGATAGGATAATTTTAGGATCATATTTTTCTTCCAAATGTTCCTCAATGGATGTCTCTTCCTCAATAGTGAGGTCTTCATCTAGATACTCAGGAAAAACCTTTAATTTTATACTAATGATAGATTATTTTCCATAAGCACGTTCTTCCTCTGAATCAAAAATTTGTTCAGTAACAGGTACTTCCTTCTGAATTATATCATGTGGAACATATAGACCACTTTTTTTCTTATCCAAGAAAGTTCCTTCCACAGGTGCAACAACTGCCTCTTCTTCTTCTTCGTCAGAATAATCAACACCTTCATCTAGTTTAAAACCCAGATGAGAAATGTTCTTAGGTATTGAAGGATGCTAAAATGGATTAAAATATTCTTATAACCTTGTGTTTTCCTCCACCCAAGACTTTTTCAACACATTCCAACTTATTTTCATCCTTCTGACTATAACCTTTGAGATACATAAATCATAGTCTTTGATGGATTCATCATTCGGTCCAACCATTCCTTTAGCATACAACATTGTAGAGATTAAACTTGAATAGAACAAATAGGTACACATTGAAGTTGTCTTAATAAAATCACACATGTGAAGTATGATATACTTACATAGATTAATCTTGTGTCCATTTTTCATAAGATGTATCAAGAATACATCTTGATACTCGAGGGTTGAAAAATATTCTTTCCTTGGAGTAATCAGATTCTAGATAAACTAAAACTACAACCTCGTTTCACCATCCAACTCAATAGAAATTGATTTTATCTTCTTCTTATTTCCAGTCAAACATCCCAAGGCATCTTCTAAGACAAAAACATCACTAGGAGGAGGAGTACCTCTTTGGTAGTCCTAAAAAATTCTTTCGTGGTGTTTCCCTCGGCAGGCAGGCCAAAGCTCTGAGGAAAAGGTTCATCTTTTTCTATTAATCCAAATTCTCACAACAAAACCATCTTCAATAATGAATGAAAATAGGAGAAACTGATAAAAATGAGAAAAAATCTTTGGATAAATCAGCCTTGTCTCCATCATGAACCAGTTCATCCATCCCTACTTTTCAATTATTTTCAAAATTAAAGGCATACTTGTTAGCAACCACTTCATACATATTTCCTTTTATATTACTACAATTCTATCAATAAGATTCAGGTTCAACGGTCCTTTAGGCACTAAATTCGGTGATCTTTTTAGGTTCTTCTGAGATCTGCGCTTCTCTGGTGTTGATGAAGATGTGGGATTCATTCTGGTCATTCAACATGGGTTCGAGAGAGATGGAGAGAGATGAAGGGATGAAAAAAGAATTATGGTTTGAGGGAATGGTTTCAGTTTCGAGATAAGAGAGCTCGAGTAAAGAAAAGAATGAGAGATATTTCATTTTTATCATTTAGGGATTTCAAGCGTCGGAATTTCAAAAGAACGAGATAAAAACAATAAAATAATAAAAACATAAATACAAGTAATAGAATACAAATAAAATGAAAAAGTGTCATTATGGTGATACTGGAACTTGTTGTCATGGTGAAATCATTATAATGTGACTCCAAATGGTGCGATCGTATCATTTGATACAGTAAGAGCAAGACATTAACTGAGAGACAGTAACTGTGTGACTGTAAACATGAAATAGTAACTTCAATACAATAACCTATAGAGTTGTGAGAGTGAGATGGAAATTCTATGATAGTGACTTGTGAAACTAAAAACCCTGAAATTGTAAAATTTTAAATAGTAAGATGTGAATTATTATGTTCTGAAGAATTACACTTTCTAATTAAAATTTGTCATTCCTAATTCAGGTATGATTTAATCTATCCTTTCATAATTTAATGTTTTGGTGAATATACCAGCAAGATGATATTTAGTTCCAATGAAGTCCAAAGTGATATCACCTTTTTTGATAATGGTCTCTCAAAAAGTGATTTCATACATCAAAATGTTTTGTCCTGGAGTGTGAAATAGTATTTTTTGAAATGTTAATATCACTTGTGTTGTCACACCTTATAGGTACATGCCTGAAGTGATATCCAAAATCTAGTAATATATATTTAAACCCCAAAATTTGTGCACAACAATGACCAACAATTATGTATTCAACTTCGGCAGTAGATAATGCAATAGGGTTTTTGTTTCTTACAACACCATGATACTAGAGAATTGCCTAAAAAGTGACATGTTCCAGAGGTTATTTTTATATCTATCTTACAACCTCCGAAATCACCATTAGAATATCTAACAAACTCAAATTATTGTCCTTTAGGATAGAAAAGTCTTAAATTTGGTGTATGTTTGAGGTATTTGAAAATATATTTCATAGCATTTAAATGATATTCTTTAGGATTTTATTGAAAATGAGCACAAATACATACATTAAACATAATATCAGGTTATCTAGCTGTTAAGTAGTGTAAGCTTCTAATCATTAATCTATAAGTGGTTTGATCAATAGATTTTCCATCTTCTTCAAGATCCAACATACAAGTAATACTCATTGGAGAATTGAAACATTTAGTTATATCCAAGATAAAATGTTTTAGAAGATCATTAGTGTATTTTTTATTTAAAATAATACCATATTTATTTTTAATGATTTGAAATCGAAATAAATAATTTTAGTTCACCCATTAAACTCTGTTCAAATTCATTTTTCTTCATTCTAGAAAACTCAATACATAAAGAATTTTTTTAAGATCCAAAAATAATATCATCTACATAAATTTGAACTACTAATACATCATTGGAAATTAGTTTTATAAAAAGTGTATGGCTAGATATACCTTTTTTAAAACCATTGGAAATAATAAAATTACTTAATATATCATACCAATCCCTTGGGGAATGTTTTAAACCATACACGAGGTTTTCTAATTTGAAAACATGATTTAGGGAGGGTGGATTTGTGAAACTAGGGGGTTGTTCAACAATAACATCCTCAACTATATACCCATTTAAGAATGCACTCTTGACATTGATTTGATATAGTTTTAATATCATATGGGCAGCATAAGAAGATGGATTCTGATGGCTTCAAGTCTAGATTCTAGTGAAAAGGTACCTTCATAGTCAATTCTTTCATCTTGACAATAGCCTTGTACAACCAATCTAGCCTTGTTTCTAACTATGTTACCATATTCATCTACCTTATTTCTAAACACCCACTTAGTACCTATGATAATTATGTCTTCGGGTATATCAATAATTTTCCAAAATTTGTTCCTCTCAAACTGATTTTGTTCTTCTTACATATCCATTACCCAAAATTCATCATTGAAAGAATCATTAATGTTTTTAGGTTCATGTTGAGACAATAAAACTTGATGTTCAACCTGATTTCTAAGAGAAGCTCTAGTTTTAGTTCCTTTATCTAAATCTCCTACAATAGTATCTAAAGAATGATTTTTAATGGTTCTAAAAGATCTAAAAAAGGAGGGGCTATTGATTTTAGGTTCTTCAACAGGTTCAGGTTCATTATGGCTAGAATCTGGAGAATTTCCAAAATGTCATGTTTTTATAGATTCCTTGACAGGATGGTTAGAGGGTTTAGTGTTGATGTCCAGATTTGGAATATCATCCTCAAAATTCTCTCGAGAGGACTTAGCCTCATGTGGATCTGTCTCATCAAACATGACATGGACAGATTATTCCACACATTTTGTTCTTTTATTAAACACTCTATATGCTTTACTAGAGATTGTGTATCCTAGAAATATTCCTTTGTCACTATTGGGTGCAAACTTGTCAATATTTTCCTTAGTATTAACAATATATACTTTACAACTAAAGACTTTGAATTAGTTTACTTTGGGGTTTTTATTATTCCATAACTCACATGGAATTCTTTTAAGAATAGATATAATCAGTAGTATATTAATAATATAGTATATTTTATTTAGAGCATCAAACCAAAAATAAATAGGTAATTCATATTCACTAAGAATGGTTCTAGAATTTTCATGCAAGGTCCTATTTCTTATTTCTACAACCCCGTTTTGTTGAGGTGTTCTAGGGGAGGAGAAATTATGATTATAGCCCTTTTGTGAGCAAAAGGATTCAAACTCTTGATTTTCAAATACGCAACCATGATCACTTCATAGAGATTTTATTCTAAGTCCACTAAGGTTTTCTACAATTTTAGCATATTTAGTGAAATGAGAGCAGGCATCACTTTTGGGAACCAAAAATAGGATCCAAGTATACCTAGAAAATACATCTACATGAAAATAAACATATTGATTCCAATTTAAAATAGAAACTATAGATGGTCGAAACAAATCCAGATGAAGCAACTCGAGCGGTCGAGAAGTTTACACTTCATTCTTTGGTTTGATGGATTTTTTTTATTTCCCTTTTGACAAGGATTACACACTTTATCATTTGGAAACTCTAGTTTGGTATGTCTTTGACTAAACATTTTCTAGTCAATTTTCTAAGGGATTGAATATTGAAGTGTGTTATTATTCTATAAAAAATCTAAGACTCTTTGTGAAATACACTTAAACATGAAGCATTCTGACAAACTAAAGAATCTACGTTAACAAAATATACATTATCATTTCTTAATAAAAAATACTAATTCATTTTTATAATTAAAAACATTGAAGGGATAATTTTTAAATTTAACATGAAATCCATCATCACATAGTTGTGAAATACTAAGCAGATTAAATTTTAGTCCATCAATAAAAAGTAATTTGGAAATTAAAACTGATTTAGAGTTATTGGTCAGGTCAAGACCAATGATTTTTCCTTTTCCATTGTCACTAAAAGTGCCATGTACACCATCAATCATTAGTAGGATCTTGAAACATGAATAGTCTCAAGTCATCTGTCTTGAACACCGACTTTCCAAGTACTATAAGAGTTTACATGATCTTTTCAAATAGTTTTCCTTCAAAGTAGTCAATTAAAAACCGACTTAGGTACTAATATTTGTTTGGGTGCAGTTATATTGGTAACAAGTGCATTTGGAACCCACATTTTCCTTATAGGTTTCCTATAAGAATTATGTAAATTATTTGAGAAATAAAATCTATTTGGTCCAGAAAACCTTGAATCAATAGAAAGTGTATCATAATTTGAACTAGAAGAATGTTTTCCTAAAGTAAGAGTAAAAATATTTGTTCTTGATTTAGAAACAAAATTCGTTTTCCAGAATTTCTTTGACCAGGTTGATAGCCAATACCAGTATTGTATTTAGGAAAAATCTATTTACCTAGCATTTATACCAAGTCATCTTTACCATTAGTAAACCATTAAATATCCTTTTTCAATTGATCATTAAATATCTTTAGTTCATATTTTTTCTTTGAATAGTTAAACATTTTTCTCTCTTTATACAACAAGTTTAGATTTAACAGTTTAGGTAAGAGCATACTATTTCTTTAAAGACTTTTATTTATATTTTAGTTCATTAAATGTCTCTCCGATCATATTTCAATATTCAAACATTTCTTCTTTAGACATATTTTCATAATCAATTTCATCTCTAGAAAAATAGGAATTTTGTATAGAAGATTATAGGGAAACCTCAGATGTGTCTGTCAGGAAACACATATTGGCCTTATTTTCTTATTCATCGTGTAAAGATTACGAGTCACTTAAACTGCCCTCATAAGCACTCCAAGTTTCATTCATTTCAATTTTATACTTTATATATTTGTCCTCATATTTATTTTTATATTTGATCTTGGGACAGTCTGCCTTTACATGACCCTTTCGCTTACATTAATAACATACTATCTCATCAAACATTTCATTTATTTTCCAATCATTCTTCAAGATTCCCTTTGGATCATATCTTCCTTCGAAGTTAGGATTTCTGAAAAAATTTATTCCTTCGGTAAAATTTCTTAAACCTTCTTGATAATTGATTCACATCCTCATCACTGTCAGGTGATGATTTTTCACTATTGGAAATTTCTACAGAGATTTACAGTTTCTACTTTTCTTTGTGTTTATAGGAAGTGGTCTTGAATGCCACATATTTTATTTTGGGTTCATCCTCCACCTCCTTATTTAATTTCAGCTCTTTATCATACATCATTAGTTTCCCAATGAGGTCTTTTACTTGTAATTTTCTGATGTCACATGATTCTCTACTATAGACAGTGGTTTTTCTCCATCTATCAGGTAGGCATATGTGAATCCTTATGATTTGTTCATTATAAATAACTACTTTTACTAGAGAAATAATTTTATTGAAAATTTCATTGAACTTGATACACATGTCAGAAATAGGATCATCATGATTCATTTTAATGTTATCATATTTAATAGTATAAGTATTGAGTCTCGTTTCATTCACACTAGAAGATCTTTCATGTGAAACCGAAAAAGTATCCCAAATTTCATGGGTAGTTTTACATGAAGATATTTTGTTAAATTCCTTATCTCCTAAAGAGAAATATGAGGAATTCATGGATTTTCAATTATTATTTTAAGAAGTCTTAGTTGGGTCATCACAAGTAATTCTATCAGTATCAGGAATCTTATACTCATCTATAATTGAAGGCCAATTTTCAAAGCCATACATTATAAATGCATTTTTATTTTAAATTTCCATTGGCCATAACTAGTTCCATTAAATAATGGTGGTTTTTTTGCCAAACCTTTGAGTCTATTATCCATAATGATGAAATACTTTTAAGGATCTTGAAATTTAGAAGTAACACAAGTTTACATATCTTTAAAGTATAACTAAAATCATAGTTAAAAGATTTAAAAAATAGTCTTAAAAAGAATAAAATCCTCTATTACCAAATGTTGGTTGGAGTAGATTACTCAAGAGGGGGTGAATTGAGTAAATTTAAAATTTTTGTTAAAAAGTTCACTTAAAAACATTCCTCGATAAAAATGAATTTTTCCTAGTTAATCAAGGTAATACGGTTATAATAGTTTGCCTGTTCAAATAACTTCTCAAAACATTGATTAATTCTCTACAATATCAATGTGAGTTATTTATACTACATTTGAAGCAATTAGAATTAGGAAAAACAATTATAACTTATATCTGAGACTATCAAAGTAAAATTTAGTGTTTTATAAAATATATAGTAAAGTAGAGAACAACTAATTTAAAAGACACAGAAGATAAAACTAGTGGTTTAGTATCAAGCTGAGACATAATCCACTCCAATTTTTGATCACCTTCCACCATGAAGTTAATATTAATAAACTTGATCTGCACCCTGGATCAGGGTAGACAATAGTATACATGACTGTCCATGTCACACGACCTCTCCCACTGTTCTTCGTGCCTATAATCTTCCAGTACACACAAGGACCTCTTTCACACTTATCTATGGTAGTAAACAGATATAAAAAGTGATGAGAGGAAGTATATCCTCTATCCTTCAGTTTGATACAAGAGATAGTGTGTGTTTTAATACATACACACCCACACTGCTCGAAAGCTATAAAAATTGAAAAACAAAGCATGAATGGTGAGAAAGGGTTAGAGGTTCTTTTAGTGTTATTCTATGAAGATCTGGACTTGTAGGATGATGCATATGCAGGTATCGAGTCCTATTGTGAAAAATAGAGTATCGCAAGTGAGGTGATCAGGTTTCTATCTTGATGGTGTAAGCTATCTAGATCGTGTTCTTCTTAGAGTTGGTACTGTGAAGATGTTTTTAGCTCTGATCTATGGTTGTCCAGCCTTTTGGAATTTAAAGTTCTTCGTGTGTTCTTCATTTGTTTCTTGTTGCGTGTATCAGTTCGTTTTTCAAATGCTCACACTTCTACGCATATTATTCCAGTGCCAAGCTTTTTTTTTATAGAGTGCATGTGTTGAAGCTGACAAGAAGCATATATTCTTCCCCCCATACCTCATACTATCTAGTGTCATGTCAACAATGAAACATTAATTATGTCAATACCTTCAAATGAATCAAATATGACCGTAAGAAATTAATTTGAAAATGACAAAACAGATTAAAGAATGGTGTCACAGTCTGTCTTGAAATAGTATCACTTCGAAATGGTGTCACCACAAAACAGTGTCTTATTATTTGCCTTTGAGTGGGGAGATGGTCATGATTCCATTGTTGTATTGAGATCAGAAACTAGTATTATAGTAGTTGTGTTTGGATCACAGTGTCTTGTCCTTTTCCAAATTTCGAACAGTGTCTGGGTCATGATGTCTGGGTCACGGTGTCTGGTCCTTTTCCATAAAACCAGAACTGGTGGTAAACTAATAGTTTCTCAGACTTAATCAAATATTTTTAAATCGTCTTAAGAAATAATATTCACAAAATGAATTAGAGTTAAATCATTCAAAAAAAGAAAGCATTAGAGAACAAAATTAAATATAGTTTACAATTATCAAAAATGATTTATAGAAATCATGAACTTGTGTAAGTTTATTTAAATCATAGAGAAACCTACCATCTCTAAATATGATTTGAGATTGATTAAATAGGATTAACATGAATTGTGATCATTAAAAAATGATAAAAACACGAGGAGTCCAAGAGTTTTAGTAAGTCATCCTCTATAACATTAGTAAGAAGGAAAATAGAACTGGAGGGGAGATGCCCTAATCTTTTCAACGATGTGGTCCATAAGAGATTTTAGAAGAACGATGACCCCCACCACCAGTGTAATGAAGCACCAACATAACACCCTGGATACCCTAGGAATCCACCTCTCAACGATGGGAGGACTGTAAAAATTAAATAAATTTAATTAATATTATGTGGGTGTTCATTGTTTATAAAAAAGCATTAATTACATATATGTATGTGTGAAGATAACATGTAACGCCCCGACCCCAGCTACCCAGAGTCGGTGCATTACTTCATAACATTGGCATGATCACAAAAGATCATGTCTCGAAAGAACGATTAGTTTAGTAGCCTTGGAAACACTAGATACATTCATAAACGTTACATTACATCATAAAGTGAAAAACTACAATAACAAAGTCTCCATAGTCTACACTCATATCCTCTTCTGACTATCCCTGCAGGTCATTCATAAAATACTTCTTCACATCCTGGAAAATATTAAAACATTGAAAGGGGTGAGCTCAGATGCTCAGTAAGGATAAAAATATTGCAGAAGCTTTCATAAATAAACATAAACATTTAAGGCAATGTATAACTAAAACAAAATCCTTTTAAACTTGAACATCAACATAATATGGCAAAAGTAAAATGAGATAATGCCATTTACTTATTCACATGGATATTCTACTGGTCGAATAATCACATGCAACATCAATAACCAATTTCATAATGAGGGAATGTATAATGCCGGACATTCTGAAACATTTTGTCAAGGCCTCGGCCAAGACGTCTAAAATGATTAAGGCCTCAGCCAAAACAATAAATCAAATTGGGAAAGGGCCTCGGCCAATTCCACTTCTAGTTGTCTCATGAGACCTACCGATGCATCGAGGAGCTATAGCGGGCTCCACCCGTCACTTATTAAGTCCAATACATTCTTCATATGAATAGGTTTAAACATATCATAAAACATAACATAATCGTATCACATAAAACATGCATAAATGAAACATAACATTTCCACATTTCAATCACAAGATATCAATACAACACATTGATATAATAAAAACACTTTCAAAACCATTTTCAATACCAAAATAAAAGAAGGTTAAAACTTTGTATTTGTTTTTCATTAAAAAAATGATGGCTTGTAGAGGAAGCCAAAACTCAAATAATGGTCATGGCGGTGGAGAAGTCGTTGTCGCCGCATAAGTACGGAAAGAAAAACATTCCCTTTTGTCGTTTAGAAAAATGCTTCGTATAAAAAAGATTCCTTTTGAATAAACGTAAAAGTCAAAGGTGTTTATACACCGTATAAAAGAAAGTTGTGTATAAAACCAAATATGCCTCAATGAAAGGATATTGAGACGAAGTCCTTACAAAGATCATTTTTAAAATAAAATAGATATATTATGTGTATTCACTATAGGTACACATAAAGAAAGTATAAATACAAGATAGGACATAATAATATCATGACATAATTTTAAAATAGGAGATTAACCCAAAGAATGAAAGTTGGGTTAAGTAGTTCCCTTACAAATAAAATAGATCTATTATGTGTATTCACTATAGATACACATAAAGAAAGTACAAATACAAGATAGGACATAATAATATCATGACGTAATTTGAAAGTAGGAGATTAACCCAAAGAATGGAAGTTGGGTTAAGAAGTTCCCTTACCTCGTGTCTGACTTGACTCAACCATTATTTAACCTCATGAATAATAAACTAGAGTTAATATATACCTTATTAAGAACCATTTTCAATTTCATTATCCTTATTATATCACTTATTACAATGATATGAACATTATGTAATTATTTAAGTTAATAACGGTCGTTTTGTCGATCTTTGGTACTTGAGTCAACAATAAACTTCTTATAATTACAAGTTGTTTATGTGGTAGAATATCCATTATCTCCAGAATTATATTCATGATTTAGATGTCATATATATCTTATATATCCACTATATACATTCATTTATAATATTACGTAACATTTAGAGGTAAGAAATGAAATGCACCGTTCATGGAGACGGTAAGCCGTACGTACGCATGAACGCTACTTTCATTTCAATTTCATATTTAATGGAAAGAAATCATAATGATATAAATGTATAATATAATTACAGTATAATATAGTGTATAATACCATTTACTCCATCCTTTATACATCCCACATATGGCATTAACGATTCAAATCACTTTGAGGGGGCGGTAGTCCGCACTTCCTAAAATGAAATTATCGCGTTTTAACCATAATGGAAATCATAAAGTATGCCATAAATGAGAAATAAAGAAGCATAAGTAAAACATAAACATATTCTATATCATATATAAAATAGTGACATCTTAATGGCCACTTTTGAAGGTGTTATATGAGTGTTGAACAATCATCGTTTCGTGAGGCAGAAATTCGCCATCCACAGAAACCGTATGTTCATTAACCATTAGATGTAGGTGTGTGTAAATATAGCTCGAATCCTTCTTATAACAACATCCTAGTATATTGAGGATACTGGTGTTGTTACAAAAGAAATGAATAAAAATAGTTTAGAGGGTTGGAGAAGAAAAATAAAACAAAACAACATTAGAGAAGACATTACCTCAAAATCGGGTAACTCTTTTTGATTTGAGACAAAGGATTCCTTGAGAAGAGTTCTGCCCAAAGTGAGGCTTCTAGGAGTAAGAGGGGGAAGTTGGGAGAGTATTTTGGCAGGGGTTGGCCGAGCCAAATGGCTTGAAAGTGTGAATGAGGTGGTAGAGTTGGGGGCCTTTTATAAGTGGAGAGGAGGGGCACTTTTGGAAAGTAATGAAATGTTATTCAATTATACAATGCTTTTCGGTTTCTAAAGGTCCCAAACATATATAATTCGTGGATAAGGTGATAAGGGTTCGAAATATACCCATCCAATAGTCTTTGGACAAGTGTAAGCCTTGGATTTGTCATTATCTTTTCATTTTATTAAAATCGTTAAATAATGAGGTCATCGCTGCATCATAATGATGTCATAAATAATATAATTTATTTAATGTCTAAAAATTATAAAAACAAAAATACTATGATGTATTAAATCTTTGTAGCTTAATAATGAATATTTATAGTCAAAATTTGGACTTGTGTAACCCCACTTAAAAACTGTTTTAGTAAAATAACTCATGTTTGTGTCAATTTAATTTTAACATTAAATAAATATATATTAATGTCATTTTCCAACTAAAGTGGCTCCATGGGGTCCCCAAGTTGACCCATGGGTTGTCTTGGTCGGCCATTACTCATCCAATAGGAGTAGGAAAAGGTTCAAGCTCATATCATATTATTAAAACATTGTTTTTACCTTAAACTACACTAATTACCTCTAATCGGGATTAAGAACTTAAAAGTTACTATTCACCAAAAAATTATTTTAATCTCATTGAACCACATTTTACTTCTTAATGACAACCCTGTATGTTGGATTTTTTAAAATCAAATCACAGAAGTGGTAATATTTCATTTAAACGAAAAATCAGTTATTTAACTACCACTTAGTGGTTTCACTATTCATCAAAAATTGAAGTTTTTCAGAACAAAGCCAAAATTTCACCCTAAGCTATAATTGATATTCCAAATTCAAAAATGATGTCTATTTTAAGAAATTCCAAACATATAAGTTGCATTAATTAATTTAATAATTAATTCCCGCTGTTACAAAAAATGGTGTGTTTCTAAGAAACAATTTATATCAAAAGATTGGCAATTGTTTGTGTCTGATTTCAATGTTAAATTAATTCTAATGACCACCATCGGATAAAATGGTAAAAATATATTCTAATTATACTTTAAAACCACTAAATAGTATAATTTATCACTATTAATTATTTTGATTAAAAAAGTTGTTTTTAAATATTTTTCACTATTCATAAAAAATAGAAGTTCTCAGAAAAATACCAAAAATTCAACATAGGCTAATTTCGATATTCCGAATCCAAAAATGAAGTCCATTTTGATAAATAAAATTTATAAAATTTCAAAAAGTAGGTATTACTTTTCACAACGGCTAGTTTAATTCGTTGTGGTGTGTGTTAGAGCTCGAGGTTGCGTACAACACACACTATTGCATTATTCGAAGTGAAACGTACCGTGGAAGCTTGGGGTGTTACATTCTCCCCACCTTTAATAAATTGCGTCCTCGCAATTTGAAATTTTTCTTTGAATGTAAAAGGTTGAAAATAGAAAATACCTTTGTGGAAAACCCACATCGGAAATAAGGTTAATAAAATTTAGTCTTAATAAGAGGGAAATGGAAATAAGAAAGTCACCACCAAATTATGATCTCGATAAGGAGAACTTTGGTGGCAATTAGAGACATATAATTGGAGGAAAAACGTAAATATTTGTAGGGAGTGATTGAGGTCATCAATCACATTCAACTGTCAAATTGAGGGCCTCAAAGCTTTCAATCTATGTTGATTTAAAATATCATCAGTTCAACAAGACATAAGGTATTAGGATAACACATTTTTTGTTTTAATATCATTTTAATAATGTTTAAGAATTAATTTATTCATTGAATAAGAGATAGGTATATATATATTTATGCTTGACAACTAGAGTTTCAACCTTCAACTCATCTTTCACTCAAAAAGATAATAGAACTCAAAAATATTATACTTATCCTAATTGTATAAGGTTCCAAATGTTAACACATACCATTTAGATTAGTAAAATTATTTTGTAACAACCAGGGACTTCCTGTAGGCTAGTGGTAGGAAATAAAGGCTTGTCGCACTATGGTTGTGGGTTCGATTCCTGCAGCTTTGTCCGACGCGACAGGTTATTCCCCACCCTGCAGGTTGTCCTTTTCCTATAACTATAGTATCATAATATTCCAAAAATAATCTTCATAAATTTTTTTAACCTTAAACAATACTATCCAAAGATCAACTTAATCCACTCCAACCATTATAGTTATCCAAAATACCTCTGTCCAGACTTTCTCTAAAAGGTCTCTTAATTCCAAAATCAATTTATCAGATTCCCCAAACAAAGTAAAGTTTCCCTTATTGTCACATACTAAAAATAAAATTACCTTCATCAAATTAAAACCTTACTGAAATCAACAAGTACTGCAGTATAATCCTTATATATATCACATTATTCTAATAACCAGAATATAATCCATGAGTCCAAAAGCACAAATACATTAGTTATTCTGCTTCAACTGTAGTAACAGCATAAGATTGTCCTTGATCCCTTGGCCTTTTCTAAGGTAAGTTTCCCTGACGCTTAGGACATTTATTTGCATAATGACCCATTTCTCTACAATTGTAGCATTCAACTTTGATAGCCTCTTTCTTTCCCTTGCAATCACGAGCCTGGTGACCCTTCTCTCCACATTTATAACAAACTCCCATTCCTTTTAGGCAAGTACCAGGGTGATTCTTCCCACAATTATCACATAATGGAAAATCCTTCTTTCCCTTTTTCCCTTTATCTGTCTCTTGTTCCATCGTTCTCTTCTTCTCTTGCTTTACTTTGTTGTCATAAGACTTAGAGAATTCCTTTTCTGTCTTGATAGCACACGAGACAATATCTTCGTATGATGAGAAGGATTGTGATACTAAAGCTCGACGGAGAAATGGTTTTAACCCATCAAAGAAACGATCAATCTTACTCCTTGGGTTACGTATATAATCTGCAACATGCCTATCCAACCTTGTAATGTTGGCCTCATACTTTGCGACATTCTCATCCTCCTTTTGTCTCAGACTCAAAAATTACCTTTCCATATCTGCTCGATGGTCACGAGGAAATTATTTTTCTAAGAAAAGCTCTTTGAACTCCCTCCATTCCATATTCGATACGTCATCATCTTCCTTTGTGTTTTGAATCAGCGACCACCACTGATCGGCATCTCTAGTGAGGCGGTAAACTGCCATGACAACTTTCTCCCTTTCACTACCCCCAAGGCATGGAATATTTTCTCTAAGGAATTTATCCATTGCTCAGCTACTATAGGATTTGTACTCCCATTGAAGGTTGGTGGTTGTTGCCTCATGAAACGGTCTAGCATTGATCCTCCATGTTGCGGATCAGGGTGCTCCATACGAGTAAGGTTATTATTCATAACCTGAGTGAGTTGTCCTAGTACGGTAATAAGTTGATGAGCACCAGCTGTATCTCCAGATCCACAATAATTATCTTGATCAGGAGGGCAATCCCTACACCGAGTGCGTGCATTGATACGGTTTCCATTCCTTCCACTAGGCGCCATTTCTAAACAATGGCATAAACTAGGTTAGTTTATGAATTACAATGAATAATTCCAAACTTTTAAAATACTTAAAGTAAATTGAACGGTTTATGGATATAATCCATAATCATAAGAATGTTTTATTTGAGGAAGTATATACTCATAAACCCTACATAGTGGTTTGTAAATAAAATGAGAATTATACTAAGCATATCCCCCGGGAGTGTCGTAACCAAGAGTGAAGCAAGGCCCGTTGTCATGCACCAGTTCCCGTTCGAGTCTAGCTCAAAGCGGTGTTTTCGGGTTTTACCCCTAGGTACATCTGGCCAGAGCCGCCTCTACTTGCTCATATCTAGACAGGGACATATTGCTTGGAAAACTCACAAAATCTCTATAATACCAAAATTCTAGGAAGTTCTTCTATACTAATCCTCAAAGTCTATCTTTGGGATATGTGCTCTAATCAGAGTTTATCTAAATCTAGCTTCCAAGGTTAGTACTAAACTGCCTCTGATACCAACTGTAACGCCCCGACCCCAGCTACCCAGAGTCGGTGCATTACTTCATAACATTGGCATGATCAAAAAAGATCAAGTCTCGAAAGACCGATTAGTTTAGTAGCCTTGGAAACACTAGATACATTCATAAACGTTACATTACATCATAAAGTGAAAAACTACAATAACAAAGTCTCCATAGTCTACACTCATATCCTCTTCTGAATATCCCTGCAGGTCATTCATAAAATACTTCTTCACATCCTGGAAAATATTAAAACATTGAAAGGGGTGAGCTCAGATGCTCATTAAGGATAACAATATTGCGGAAGCTTTCATAAATAAACATAAACATTTAAGTCAATGTATAACTAAAACAAAAGCCTTTTAAACTTGAACATCAACATAATATGGAAAAAGTAAAATGAGATAATGCCATTTACTTATTCACATGGATATTCTACTGGTCGAATAATCACATGAAATATCAATAACCAATTTCATAATGAGGGAATGTACAATGCCGAACATTCTGAAACATTTTGTCAAGGCCTCGGCCAAAACCATAAAACAAATTGGGAAAGGGCCTCAGCCAATTCCACGTCTAGTTGTCTCATGATACCTACCGATGCATCGAGGAGCTATAGCGGGCTCCACCCGTCACTTATTAAGTCCAATACATTCCTCATATGAATAGGTTTAAACATATCATAAACCATAACATAATCGTATCACATAAAACATGCATAAAGGAAACATAACATTTCCACATTTCAATCACAAGATATCAATACAACACATTGATATAATAAAAACACTTTCAAAACCATTTTCAATACCAAAATAAAAGAAAGTTAAAACTTTGTATTTGTTTTTCATTAAAAAAAATGATGGCTTGTAGACGAAGCCGAAACTCAAATAATGGTCACGGCGGTGGAGAAGTCGTTGTCGCTGCATAAGTATGGAAAGAAAAACATTCCCTTTTGTCGTTTAGCAAAACGCTTCGTATAAAAAAGATTCCTTTTGAATAAACGTAAAAGTCAAAGGTGTTTATACACCGAATAAAAGAAAGTTGTGTATAAAACCAAATATGCCTCAATGAAAGGAGATTGAGACGAAGTCCTTACAAAGATCATTTTTAAAATAAAATAGATATATTATGTGTATTCACTATAGGTACACATAAAGAAAGTATAAATACAAGATAGGACATAATAATATCATGACATAATTTTAAAATAGGAGATTAACCCAAAGAATGGAAGTTGGGTTAAGAAGTTCCCTTACAAATAAAATAGATCTATTATGTGTATTCACTATAGATACACATAAAGAAAGTACAAATACAAGATATGACATAATAATATCATGACGTAATTTGAAAGTAGGAGATTAACCCAAAGAATTGAAGTTGGGTTAAGAAGTTATCTTACCTCGTGTCAGACTTGACTCAACCGTTCTTTAACCTCCTGAATAATAAATTAGAGTTAATATATACCTTATTAAGAACCATTTTCAATTTCATTATCCTTATTATATCACTTATTACAATGATATGAACATTATGTAATTATTTAAGTTAATAACAGTCGTTTTGTCGATCTTTGGTACTTGAGTCAACAATAAACTTCTTATAATTACAAGTTGTTTATGTGGTAGAATATCCATTATCTCCAGAATTATATTCATGATTTAGATGTCATATATATCTTATATATCCATTATATACATTCATTTATAATATTACGTAACATTTAGAGGTAAGAAATTAAATGCACCGTTCATGGAGACGGTAAGCCGTACGTACGCATGAACGCTACTTTCATTTCATTTTCATATTTAATGGAAAGAAATAATAATGATATAAATGTATAATATAATTATAGTATAATATATTGTATAATACCATTTACTCCATCCTTTATAAATCCCACATATGGCATTAACGATTCAAATCACTTTGAGGGGGTGGTAGTCCGCACTTCCTAAAATGAAATTATCGCGTTTTACCCATAATGGAAATCATAAAGTATGACATAAATGAGAAATACAGAAGCATAAGTAAAACATAAACATATTATATATCATATATAAAAATAGTGACATCTTAATGGAAACTTTTGAAGGTGTTATATGAGTGTTGAACAATCATCGTTTCGTGAGGCAGAAATTCGCCATCCACAGAAACCGTATGTTCTTTAACCATTAGATGTAGGTGTGTGTAAATGTAGCTCGAATCCTTCTTATAACAACATCCTAGTATATTGAGGATACTGGTGTTGTTACAAAAGAAATTAATAAAATGAATTTAGGGGGTTGGAGAAGAAAAATAAAACAAAACAACATTAGAGGAGACATTACCTCAAAATCGGGTAACTCTTTTTGATTTGAGACAAAGGCTTCCTTGAGAAGAGTTCTGCCCAAAGTGAGGATTCTAGGAGTAAGAGGGGAAAGTTGGGAGAGTATTTGGGCAGGGGTTGGCCGAGCCAAATGTCTTGAAAGTGTTAATGAGGTGGTAGAGGTGGGGGCCTTTTATAAGTGGAGAGGAGGGGCACTTTTGGAAAGTAATGAAATGTTATTCAATTATACAATGCTTTTCGGTTTCTAAAGGTCCCAAAATTATATAATTCGTGGATAAGGTGATAAGGGTTCGAAATATACCCATCCAATAGTCTTTGGACAAGTGTAAGCCTTGGATTGTTCATTATCTTTTCATTTTATTAAAATCGTTAAATAATGAGGTCATCACTGCATCATAATGATGTCATAAATAATATAATTTATTTAATTTCTAAAAATTATAAAAAAAATTACTATGATGTAGGAAATCATTTTAGCTTTCTAATGAATATTTATAGTCAAAATTTGGACTTGTGTATCCCCACTTAAAAACTGTTTTAGTAAAATAACTCATGTTTGTGTCAATTTAATTTTAACATTAAATAAATATATATTAATGTCATTTTCCAACTAAAGTGGCTCCATGGGGTACCCAAGTTGACCCATGGGTTGTCTTGTTCGGCCATGACTCATCCAATAGGATTAGGACAAGTGTCAAGCTCATATCATATTATTAAAACATTGTTTTTACCTTAAACTACATTAATTACCTCTAATCGGGATTAAGAACTTAAAAGTTACAATTCACCAAAAAAATTATTTTAATCTCATTGAACCACATTTTACTTCTTAATGACAACACTGTATGTCGGATTTTTGAAAATAAAATCACAGAAGTGGTAATATTTCATTTAAACGAAAAATCAGTTATTTAACTACCACTTAGTGGTTTCACTATTCATCAAAAATTGAAGTTTTTCGGAACAAAGCCAAAATTTCACCCTAAGCTATAATTGATATTCCGAATTCAAAAATGATGTCTATTTGAAGAAATTCCAAACATATAAGTTGAATTAATTAATTTAATAATTAATTCCCGCTTTTACAAAAAATGGCGTGTTTCTAAGAAACAATTTATATCAAAAGATTGGCAATTGTTTATGTCCGATTTCAATGTTAAATTAATTCTAATGACCACCATCGGATAAAATGGTAAAAATATATTCTAATTATACTTTAAAACCACTAAATAGTATAATTTATCACTATAAATTATTTTGATTAAAAAAGTTGTTTTTAAGTATTTTTCACTATTCATAAAAAATAGAAGTTCTCAGAAAAATACCAAAAATTCAACATAGGCTAATTTCGATATTCCGAATCCAAAAATGAAGTCCATTTTGATAAATAAAATATATAAAATTTCAAAAAGTAGGTATTACTATTCATAACAGCTAGTTTAATTCGTTGTGGTGTGTGTTAGAGCTCGAGGTTGCGTACAACACACACTATTGCATTATTCGAAGTGAAACGTACCGTGGAAGCTTGGGGTGTTACATAACAGAAAACACATTTGATATATGTTAAATTGAAAAAAACAAATGACATTTAATTAAATTTCTATTACTCGATACACTTAGTCAGTATTTTTAATTAATATTCATTTTTAATAACAATCCATTTCACTAATATGTGACTCATTTATTGTAAATATACATATTTTGTATTATATAAATCACATCTAAGTAAATAACGTATAAATTGATATATGTACATATATATATATATATATATATATATTTATATATTAAAAATATAAAATATATTAATGAATTATTATGTATAAAAACATTAAAAATGGTTTTATTGCAAAACTATTATATGAATAAATATTTAATATCAATAAATTATAAAAAACATAAAAAACACTTAACATTATTAATGAATCAATAATATTAAATGAATGAATGTTAAAAGTGAGTGAAACTTATTTAAAAGATGAATATATTAAAAAAATATTAAAAAAATGTATAAGAGATTAATTATATAAAATTAAAAAAAATTAAAATGATTATATGTTTAAATGAAAATAAATATATATTATTTATATATAAATTAAAAGTGTATTGAAATCATTAAATTTTAATCAATAAATATAATTTTTTTTTTAAAAATTAATGAAATTCAAATAATATTAAACAAATGAAATTTAAAAATGAATAAATTACAAAAATATTTAAAAACTTCAATGAAATAGTTATTAAAAAAAATGAATAAATTTAATATATATATATATATATTAATTATAAATATTAATAAATATTATATATTAAATATAAATATATAAATTGAATAAAATAAAATAATTAAAAAACATATTGTATTAGATATTAATAAATAAAAATATAAAACCATAATACTAACACTTTATATTATTTGTGTATATTTGCCTCTAAAAAATGAATTATTTTTGTATATTTATATGTGTGAAATGGGAAAAAATGACATTGATAAAATGAAATTTCTTCATTTGTATATATTTTTTTAATTAATATTAAATATTTTTAATTAAATTAATAAATTGTTATTCACTAAATATATGAAATATAAATTTATATGATTTATAATATATATTTCATATTATATAAAAAATATTTAAGAAAATGTTATTTATATATTTATTTATATTTATATGACATTTTAAGCAAATATCGTGTCTATAAGTACAAATGTATATTTAGTCATATATAAATCATATTTAAAAAAATATGTTATCTTTTTATCAATATAAATATATTTATATATTAATATTTGATTTTAAGTGATATAATTTTTTTAATGAAATATATCCTCTATTAGTGCTTTTATCTAACAATGTTAAAGGTCACCACTGTTTATAGTGGGTTTTGTCATAGTGATAATTTCATATTGCTTCCATCATAGAGTAATCATAAAAATAATATGTGCTAACAATTTACATCATCATGTAATGTTAACTTTTTCCACAGGATATGTTATCTACTTACAAAAAATAATATGTTTATAACTTTTTTAATGACAAATTATGATATAACAACACAAAGATATTGTTTTATAGAACATAATATATATGTATTGAATGTAACGATACATTAAATTGTTATTTTTATTGAACATAATAAATATAGATATAACATATTATATTCTTAACATACATTTCCATAAAACATTTTTATATCTATACATAATGTAATATTGATACACAAAACATAAAATCTATATACATATTAATTTTTTTTATGTAATGTGTTTCAACATATTTTGTAATCCACGGAACATAATTTTTTTCATAGGACTTAATATATATGGAAATAAAATAATATTTACTTTTAAAAAAGGAGTATAACATAACAACTATGAATAAAACATAGTAACTTTTTAACATATTTATGGAAAAAGTATTTATATTGTCATGTAATATAATACTTTTCCATAGAGCCTAATTCTTACAACAAAATAAATATATGAATTTTTTATTTATAAGACATGCCATAAAAAATAATGTAGTTTTATATCAAACATGTTACATAATAACCAAGAACACATATATATTTATAGCATATTTAATATAGAGTATTTTATATCTTCATGTTATATATTCATTTTTAACAAATCTTTTATTCCTACAAAACATTATTTTCCATTATTTTTTAGTCAAAACAAGAATCAACAACACAGAAAATAATAGTTTATGAAAAAAGATAAGAAATAAGGACATATATTTCTACAGTATATTTTTATATCTCTACATAATATAATCATCATGACATAAAATATATGTACAAATGAAAATTTATTTATATAATGTGACCATCAATATAATATATTTTAAATTCACATAAAATAATTTTTTTAGAGAGCATTATTTGAATGTTATGTTATTATAAAAAGATGAGTTAAATTTGATTTGGTTTCAAATTTACCCAAAAATTGACTATTATTTAACAATAAATAAATAAATATATACGAATCATAAAAACGTGTTAGAAGAATGTATCTGGAGTTTAGTATCGACCTCGAAATATATTTTCTATTTTATTTTATAGATAATAGTTAGAATTTTTTTTACACAAGTAAATTATTTTTGGATAAAATTATTTTTCAAAACGTTCCATAATATGTTTATAAATAAAAAATTAATTTGTTTCTCTAAAATCGAAATCTCACGCACACGTTTTCATGTATGAAAGTCAAATCATGGTTTTATTGAAATGAAAAATAAATCTAAATTGTGAAATACTACCATTTTTTATTACTTAAAATAATGGAATAATTAAAATAATTAAATAAGTTGTGAGTCCATGAAAATAAAAATTACATTTCATGTTTATTATACACAAGTTACATTGAAAAAAGTCTACATTATTATCCAATTTTCATAACTGCATAATTTAAAAATAATTAACAGTTATTTCCACAGTCATATTTTTTTAATATCCCATATGAAACATATTATCACATTTCACCTATTTCAACATTCATAATTGAATTATTTTAAATTAGTTATCATTATTAATAATTTAAATATGAAATTTATCAAGTAAAATTCTATATAAAAGTAATAAAAAACGAAATAAATTATTTATTTTTCCCCATCCATTTGTATAATGTGTCACATCAATACTATTTTATTAAGTCTCATTCGTTTTCATGGTTTTATTTTTTTTGTATTCATCCCCAAACATATTATTTTTAATTAAATACATGTTAAATATTTTCACGTTCAAAATTTATTAATTTGAAAATAATTATCACTTATTTTCATTCGTATTCCTTTAATATCCTATAGGAAACATACTATTAGATTTCACCTAGTTCCAATCTAATACATGAATAATTTTAAAAGTTATAATCATCATTAATCATTTAATTATGAAATATATCAAATAAATATGTTTATAAATTAAATAAAAATAACAATTTATTTGTCATCCCCCATTTGATTTTCACAATTCATAAAGAAGCACACATCATCCTCAATTTGGATAAAATAAAATATTTGATTTATTTTTCTAAGTCAATTATACTTTTTATTAATTTTCATCCCTATTATCTTATCTTTATGCCAAAAACATATTCTTATTTCAATTAAATATATCTCACATATTTCCAACTTCATAATTGCGTAATTTAAAGACAATTATAACTTAAGTCTGCATTCCTATTCTTTTACTACCCAACAAGAAACATATTGTTAGATTTCACCTATTTCCCCATTCATAATTGAATAACATAAAAAATAATGATCATTATTAATAATTTTAATATTAAATTTATCAAAAAATTGTGTAGTTATCAAGTAATTTAAAAAACAATTTTTTTCTCATATCCCATTTGAACAATTCATATAGAGCAGGTCACACCATCCTCCATTTGGATGAAGTAAGATAATAGATTTATTTGTCTAAGTCAACTGTCCTATTTATTAATTAGAATATATGATTAATCTCAAGTCGTTTTTATATTGATTCATTACTTGTTTTAATTTATTCTTCACATTTGTGTTTTTTAGGTGGTCTTGAGGACATTCTTTAGCTGGTGGCACAGTGGTGGAAAGGACCTATGACCTATATTTCCACAATTGTTTTTTATATTTCTACATAATATAATCACCATAACCTAAAATATATGTACAAATGGACGTTTATTTATATAATCAATGTCAATATAATATCTTTTTAATTCATATAAAATATTTTTTTTTTCTAGAGCATGATGTGAATGTTATGATAATCTAAAAAGCCGAGTCAAAATTGTTCATTTTTTATATTCACTAATAAATTGTCATTTGTTTAACAGTATATATAGATATATATATATCATTAAAACATGTTATGGGATTGTATTCAGTGTATGGATGGAAAATGGGTACCCGTTAACTGGGTACCCGACCCCACCCGACTTGATTAAATAAAATTAAAACTGGTTAAATGGATATTTTTAAGGTTAGAGTATTAATTTGAAAACCCAACTAATAAACGAGTAATTTAGAGTAGTACTCTTAATGAATCATAACTCCAAACCAAATTATGAAAATTATTATTTATCAATAATAAATTATTAAATGACATTACAACGGGTGGGTAATCATAATGATCTTCCTCGAGAGAACACGCCTTGCACTCTGCCTCCTTTTCATAATTTTCAGCCCATTTCGGCTTCCTCTGCCTGGCCTCCGCCGCTCCCATCAGCTCCGGAAGTATTCATCCCCAGATCTTCTCCTTCTCCCTCCTTGTCACCTTTTCCCCGATCGCCCCTGGATCCTGGTCCCTCAGGCTGTGCTTCCTCTGTCCCGCCCCCTCCCTCCTTCTCTCCTCCGTGTTCGAGCGCTGGCATTGGTGTCTCCTTCCAAGATGCTCTCTGTAGTACTTCCTTTTCCCCCTGTTTCCAGATGGTTCCCATGCTTGTGTCTTAGTCGTCATTGGAGGGTCGTTGTATTCTCCTAGATGTCCCGTTGTCCGCCTTCTAGGAAGTGAAGGCCTGTCTGAAATGGACCTTGGTTGCCTGATTCGGGGCGGCTAGGCCGCGGCTTGCTATCTTCCAATACTATGTTAGATCCTGGAGCCTTCATCACCTGGCATAGATCTCGGTGATCCACAAAAACTTCTTCTTCATCGTCTTATCCTCAGTGGTTGACTTAATTCATGCGTAGTGTAAATCTCCTCAGTCTTTGGGGAGATGGAGCTTCTGTCTCTCTAGATGGTCTATGGATATTCATAAAGCTAAAGAGAGTCTGGTGGATGCTATGTGGATATATCTTCCTAGTCTACCTTTACCCGTCTATAATGAAGGCTTCTTCAATGTGATTGGGGTCTCCCATGGGGGATTTCTATGCTCTAATGAGTGTACCAGATGTGGCTCTTCTACTTCGGTGGCTCATATTTGAAAGGAACTGGACCTCTCTAAGAAACTACTTGATAATATTAAACTTAGGATTGAGGGTTCCCTATGTTGGTTGAAGGAAATCCCCTACCCATTCTATCCTAGATCTTGCTCCCATTTTCTTCTTTAGGGCCATTCATTACAAGTTTTCCGCCGAAGGAGACAGAATGATCGTCATTGTCCTCTAGCAGCAGCTACAGATAGGGTGGGCCAGGTGGATCCTCCTACGTCTGCTCTGATAGAAGGGACCATGGTGGTGGTTCAACCCCTCAATGTTTCCCCTTCCTCCTATACCTGGTCTGGATTCTATGTTCTCACCAGGTTTCAATTTGGTGTTCCCTCCTGTCTGTCACGAAGACGTTCTCTCGGCATGTCGGGCTCTTGCTCCATCTTCTACAAGCTGGCTCCTTCCACTACAGGTGATCCCACCTCCCACTTTTTCCCTCCATTTCTTGCAATCCTTTCTTGAGGGGCAGCAAGTGTTGAGTCATGGCCTTGCCTCTGAGGATCCTAGTACCTATCATATTCCTATCCTAGTTTCTTCTTATACCTTTGAGGTTGCTGAGTGGTCTATAGTGGAGGTTCCCCTGCCTTCAGCTTTTCCATTTGGTGTTCTCTTCTTACCTTCTACCTCGGCTCCCTCTTTGTCTATAGTAGGGTCTCCCTCCCCGAAGGCAGATGGTATTTCTATCTCTCTGCGTGGCCAAGGCATGCAGAGTTTTTGCTCCCAGATCACCTCCTCTACCTCAGTACTGCTTCCCTCAAAGGAAATCGGGATGTGCACAAGATCTCGATCTAGATCCAGATCCCAGGAGGACAATTTTTCCTCCCACTCCGAGAAGGCTATGAGTGTGGGAGCTAATACCAGGAAACTCTTCCACCAATGAATCCTTTAATCCTCTGGAATGCTCGAGGAATCAGTGCCTGGGTCTTGTCAAACTTCCTCGCTTTGGAAATCTCTTAGCACAAGGCTACTGTGGTGGCCCATAAACAACCCCCTGATAGGATTGGAGATTGTTCTAGAAAACTCAAAATGTATGGCCACATGCACGTAGACCCTTGTAACCGTCATATTTGGCTTTTCTGGAATAAGAAGAGAAATATGGTTATGGTTCAAGTGGGTGATCAGTTCATTATAGTTAAGGTGAACCAAGGCCACCACTCCTTCTTCGTGTCCTTTGTCTATGGGAGTTGTGATACACATCAAAGAGAGTCTCTATGGAAGGATCTCATTGCGTTTGATCCTGTCCTGGTTCCATGGATTTTTGGGGTCGATTTCAAGGTGGTTTCAGATCCAGTAGAGAGGAAGGGGAGAGGACCTTTCCCTAGGAAATCAAGCCTCAATTTTAATCAGTTCATGGTGGCCAACGGGCTCTCGGACCTTGGTTTCGTGGGAAACTGTTTTACTTGGTGTAACAATCAATGGGGAAATCATCACTTAGGGGGCCACATGGATCGATGTCTTTCCACCACGCATGAATTTTCCTCCAATTCCATCTCTAAGGTTAACCATCTGGTGTGTGGGATCTTCAACCCCTCCCCCTTCATGATTTTTTTATCTTCAGCGCAAGAGGTCCAGGACCTATTTAGATATAGCCAGCATTGGTTTGGTTTTCTAGGTTTCCAGGACCTATTCAGTACCTCCTAGGGAGAGCCCTCCCAGGGCATTAGGTGGTCTACTCTTCATAAAAAGTTGTGTTGGATGAAGTTTAATCTCCAATCGTGGTCTATAGACTTACCTCCAGTTGATGGGGCTTTGCAATCCACTATGCAGGACATCGAGCATCTTGAGCATCTTCTAGAGGATAGAGGGGAGGACGGTGTTTTTGAGGAGCTCTCTGAGAAAAAGGAACTCATGGTGGATTTTCTCATGATGTAGGAGCACCTGGATAGAGAGCAGGTGGGGATAAAATGGCTCAAATATTGGGATAGTAACACTGCATTCTTTCATGCTTGCAAAAAAGAGAAGAAGCAGTTGGTTAAATAGAATATTGAACTGGATGATGGCACTTTCACTAAGTATAGGGATGTGGTGGGAGCCATGGCCAACTCCTACTTCTCTAAGCTTCTCGCTGGTCCTAACACTCTCTTGCCTAATGGGTACCCCTCAGAGAGCATAGATATCATTGATTAATTTCCCTCCCTTGTATCTGATGAAGATAATGATCTCCAGGGGTCTGTTCCAGATGAGGAGAAGATTAGGGATGCTATGTTGCACATGAACCCTAATAATGTAGTAGGTTCTGATGGCTTCCCAGGTACATTCTATAAGCCTTTTTGGGACATAGTGAGGGAAGATTTGATTGCTGTCATCCAAGACTTCTTTCGAGGCAGCAACTTACCCCGTGTTGCATGTGACACTACGTTAGTGCTTCTCATGATAATCAAGAACCTCTCTTCCATTATGCATTGTCGTCTAGTGAGTATGTGCAATTTCCCCTATAAAATTATAGCGTGCATCATTAATTCAAGGCTAGCTACTCATCTCCTGTGGTGGGTCTCATTGGAACAACATGGATTTGTTAATGGCTATTCTATTCAAGAGGAAATTTCTTTGTCCCATGAAATGTTCAGAGAAATTAATGTTAAAAGCCACAGTTCTAATGTGTCCGTAATGCTCGATATGAACAAGGCTTTTGATTAGGTTGAATGGAGATTCATCAACCATGTGCCTACAGGTATGTGTCTCAACTCTTGAAACATTGATCTTATTTTTAGATGTTTCAGCTCTGCATGGGTCTAAGTGACTCTCATGGGAAAATCCTACGACTTCTTCAAATCCACTCACGACCTTCGGCATGGGGACCCAATTTCTATGAGCCTTTTTATCCTTATCCAGGAGGTTTTGAGCTACCTCATTCAGTAGAGCATGAACAACAGTGATATACTGACTTTCAGAAGGATGAGGAAAGCTACATGTGTGTCCCACATCATGTTCGAGGATGATACCATCTTGTTCCTGAATGTCTATAGTCATTCCTTTTTTGGCCTGAATAAAGTGTTGGAGGAGTATAGTCACTGGACCAAACATATTATTAATTAAAACAAGAGCACCTTCTATATATCTAGCAGGTGCAGCTCCTTGTGAGTCTCAGCTATGAGAAATATTTTGGGTATGCTGATTGGGTCCTTTCCTATGGAATACTTGGGTGCACCCATCTCATCCGGAAGGGTACACATCAGCGACTTCGACTCTATTCTCAACAAAATTATTGAAAGAGTGATGAAATGGAAGAATAAATATATGTATTTTGGTGGGCGGATTGCACTGGCCAATAGTGTCATTTTAGCTACTCAAGTGTATGCCCTCTCGGTGCTTAGTGTCCCGAAAGGCGTCATTAATAACATTGACCAGATCATGGTGAAATTCATCTGGGAACCACATTCTGAGGGAAAAAAACACTGGGTATTTTGGTACAAGATGGCAAGGCCGATTAGAGAAGGTGGTGTGAATGTCTGTAATCTTAAAAGATACCCTCTCTTGAATGTATGCTCGCCTCACATGGTGTGTTTTGGAATTCAATACCCTTTAGGGGATTTCTATTCACAACTTTATTGATCAACATAATTAAAAGACAAGATTTACCTCTCCTTTATGGCCGATCATCGGTCCCCTGGTCACCCTTCTCCACCCGTATTCCCGCTGGATTGTAGGGGTGGGTGACTTCTCCATCTAGCACCAGAATTGGTGTGGTGAGGTTCTTGGTTTTCTTGGATGCCCATCCACCCAAATCACCTTCAAGGAAGCATGTTTCTTTCCTCCCTTTATTAAGGCAGTTCTGAACACCAAGTAGATGGATCTCTTCAACCTCATTGAGATGAACACTACCCCCAATAAATGTGTTTTTACGCCTTCTCTGTTGGGTTTATTCTTTTCGAAATACATTAGTCGCATCAATAACATGTAGCTCCATTATGATATTTGGGATGAGGCACTTTGGGTAAAGATTATTCCAACCAAATACAATTTTCTTACCTTCCAGACTAGGAAATGGGTTGTTCCAATGGAGGAAAACATCAAATGATGTGGGGTCAATCTGGCTTCGAGGTGTGTGTGTTGTATGACCCCTAATGAGGAAAGCGCATGACACTTGTTCTTTGAAAGTGAATGGGTGCATGCGGTGTGGTAGTTCTTCGGGGAATTCACTGTTGTTTCTATTCCTTCAATGGCAAGCCGCTCCTTCATGGACAGGTTGTACCATGGCTCGAGCGTATGTGGTCTAAGAAAAATGGCCCACACTGTGATCTTGCATGTTGTTTTCTGATGCATCAGGAAAGCGAGGAATAAAGTTCTTTATGAAGGGGGATCCACATCAATTCATTCTATTATAGCGGCCACAAGAAACCTTCTCCCCTATTTCACTCATAGTTTCCACAACTAAAAGGAATCTCTTCCACTAGTCCGGCTACAAACTGATCCTCAGGCTTATCATCCAACCAGCAACAACGCTAGGGGTAACTGGGTCCGGTGGCACCATCCTTCGAAGGAATTGAAACTTAATACAGATAGATCATG
Source organism: Viscum album (assembly GCA_963277665.1). Classification (NCBI taxonomy): domain Eukaryota; kingdom Viridiplantae; phylum Streptophyta; class Magnoliopsida; order Santalales; family Viscaceae; genus Viscum; species Viscum album. The sequence continues at coordinate 231,321,673 of OY728125.1, forward strand.
TGTACTGGGAGTCATGCGTGGGGGAAGAGTGGTGCGGGATGTAAATGGGTATGTTTAATTGGATTTCTTTATAAGACTCGGTCAGGGTACCTCTCTTCAGGAAGAGGCTATGTTGCTGCTCACTGAAATCACCTTATGCAACCAGAGGAATTTGGACATCTTTGAAGTTGAAACTGATTCATTAATAGTGAAAAACTCCCTGTATGGCTCTGTCGTGTCCCCCTGGTCGATCAACTACATTATTAGAAAGTTTTAAATACTTCTCAACAACACCACTCAAGTGGTGAACACTTGGTGGGAGGGGAACAATGTAGCTGATTACTTGGCCTCATTGGATGTCCCTAGTTCTGAGAATATTTTCTTGAATACTATGGTTATCTTGAAGCCTGACGGGGTCAATCTAATTATGGGGGACGCTCTCGGGCTTCATCATTTCAGACCTCCTTAGTTCAGTGTCTTGGCTCCAAGGGTGTCGAGGCCTGAACTCTCTACTCTCTTGTTTATTTGAATAAATATCTACATGATGATGATAAATGACATTAAAATTACAATAATATTTTTATTTACTTTGAGTTCTGTACATATTATATTTATATGTAAATTTGAAATTTTTTTTGTTTATAATATTTTTAATAATAAAATACAATTACAAAAATATATTTAATTAATTTTTTGATATGGTTATTCTTGAGTAAAAACTAAAATGTAAATATTTTAATTTCTATCCAGTCAATTAAAAATTTTAGACTAGTAAAATGAGTAGTTAAAATATCTCGGGTCATGTGAGAGTAATGAATTTAAACAATAAACGACTTAGTATAATGTAAAAATTAATGGTTTTAGAGGTTTTCATCCATAATCTAGTGTTTGGAATTAAATTTTGAAGATATTTTCAATAATATTTTATAGATAAAATGATTTAAAAAAATTTAAAATTAAAATAAATTAGTTTTGGATAAATTTATCTATCCAAACGATTAACAATATATTTCTAAAAATAAAAGGATTTTTTTACCCTTAAAATTGAATGCCCCCATTTAGGTTTCAATGTATGATTTTAAAATTTTAGTTTTCACAAAAATTAAGATAAATCAATATTATGGAATGATTATATTTTTTATTTATTAAAATAATGGATTAATTAAAATGAAGGAATAAGCATTGGAGCAACATTACTTTTATTTGTTTATTCAAATAAAATTACCTTTAAAAATTTCTAAAATAACATTCTCATCCCTATTACCCTATTTTCATTTTTTTGTCTCTATCCCCAATCATATTATTTTGTGAATTAAATGTGTCTAACATAATTTGAAAATAAATATCACATATTTCCACATTTTTATTCTTTTAATATTTTTGAATGATGAGATTAAATCCAACCTATGAAGTGGTGTTTGGAAATATGTACAAAATTTCTCCCACCGAGACTAAGAGGAAAGGGGCCCCCGCATTTGCAGTAGCTAATGTGGCTCGTCGAAAATAAATAGATTAACCTCTACACATGGAGAGATGCTTGAAAAATTGTTCAAGATGTGATACACAAAGATCAAGAGGAAAGGGGCCACCACGTTTTTGGTAGACCATGTGGCTTGTCACAATGATGATATTGATTTCTACTCATCTTGAGGTGCTTGACACAGGTAGGGGCATATTACATTTGCGGTAGCATTTTTGGTGCGTCGACATAGAATGTGTGAGAAACAATAGCAATGAGTTAGATGATCAGTGTCATGTATTGAAAGACTTCCGAATATCAGAGATCTGGTGACGTGACCCGATTAATGATTGATGATACATCATGATGGTGAGATCATAAGAGAGAGAAATATTTTTGGTGTCATAAGATAGTGTGAGGCTTGTCTCTGTTGATGATCGGTGATTCTTCATGATGGGAGGATCATGAGAGGGAAAAATCCATCATGTGTTGCAAGACGTTCCAAGGATGACACATGTTCAGATAAAGATCACTGAAGTAGTTATAACATCCTGACCTAGGTCACTCAATAAACAGTAGTCAGACCGGTCGCCACATGGCCCCATGAATGCCTCTCTATATGTCACAGGCTTCCAACTAGAAGCAAGAGTCTAATGATGATATAGTGAAAAGACAATACCATCGTTATTAGACAAGCACAACAGTAAATAATAAATAAACCTACAGTGAAGTAATAGAATTGAATGAAATGGAAATAAATCATCCTAATAATAATATACACCCAAATCCATAAACATTATTATATTCAAAATGATTTCATATCAATTACTAAGAAGGAAAAGAGACATACAAGGTATCATAAAAACAATACATGCATAATGAAGACAACTAAAGCCCAAAACTATCTCGATGGGCATCCTGAGCACTAGAACATTCTTGTTCTCATAAGCTCTCATGTCCATCTGTAAAACACATAGTACAATCCAAAATTGTGATCCCACAACCCTATGATCTATCCTAATACCAAATGGTGACACGAAAAGGGTGTGAGATGAACTTAGTATACCACCACCAACAGCGACAGATACAATCCAATCCATAAATATAAATTAAATCAATGTTCATGTATAAAAAATATGTAATTAAATAAATAAATATAATTAGGTTTGGATTGTGTTCCTCAATGGACCCCCAATCGATAGTACTTGCTTCAGCCTAAGCTGAAATGTCTCAAAATATGCCATCATGTATATTTGTTTATATAAGTAATAATAATATATGTGGAGATATACATGCACTGACAAGGACCTGATGAGTAAGACCAAGACATCCAAATAATAGTAGTACAAGAGTCACTTATTTAATTAAGACATCATCCAAAACATCCCAACTAGGGACAATTTCAAGGTTCTTAAAAGCATAACATTTGTATAGGACCTAAGGTAAACCTAATACGTCCATTTACAATGGTGATCAAACATGTAATAAATCTCATTTTTCTTATGATCCCATGAAGGGAATTCCTACATGGGAATCCATGTTTTTATAAAGGTGTAATGAAAATAATATGGCCTATGAGTATTATAAATAATTCCTTACATGGAATCCAAGGTTCACTCAAGGCGTGATAATTCATTTGAACTATGAGCCCATATGATTCATGCCTGTCATAGGGTATGGAAAAAGAAAATTTATTTCCCTAATGTTTCACAGAGGATGATCATGATCATCTCACCTGAGGATCTTTCTAAGTTGTTCACCTACTTAATATAATTCACCTAAACTACTTCTTTTTGTTGCGTTTATTTAATCTATGAAAGTGAAGAAATTGAAGAAGGTAAATGAAATACTAAGAAGTAAACTAACATAAAATGACAGAATGTTATTAGAAAATAATGAACTTGGCGTTTTTTTGTTAGGTTTATTGGTTCTATCATTATCACTATTTGTGTTTAAATTTAGTTTGATTATTCAACCATTAAATCTCAATCTTAAACTACTATTATTTTATTAATTATTGTGAAATACTGAATGAATTAATCAATATTAATTCCACCTCCTCCTGTAATTATGGATGATGACAAACCTCAATCAATTATATGACATATTCTAGAACCTGACCCCATCACATGTCATTTCATTCACTGAATGGATCAACTCCATCGTATGAAAGAGCAAGTATTCAATAGAATAGAAATAAAATATTTTAAAAAAGAATAAAAATGAGATTGATTTTAGTACCATATTAGACAATCTCCACAGTCATGCACTTCACTTTTGTTCACTAAAAACATAATTAAAACATAAGAATTCACATGAAGAATGAAATGGAAGCCCCACTAACCTCTTCAGGGCCAAGACATGAGTTATCCACTAATTTTTTTAGGGTAAGAGGTCATAGTGGATTGAATTAACAAAAGAAAAATAAGAAAATAATAAAAATAATAGAAGAAAGATAAAGAAGAAATAGTGAAAGGGGATTAGAATAATTGAAAGAAAAAAATAAAATAAAATAAAATAAGTATAAAATATATAAAATATATAAAATCCGAATAACAAGAAGAAGAAGAAGAAGAATAATAATGGTGCGTGGAATAAGAGAAAAAAATAAAAACCATGCATTAATTAGATTTTATTTAAAATAAAATAATTAGAAATTATATGAAATTACAAATAAAAAAACTAAAAATAAAACTAAAGAAGAAAAATTAGGCAACATCACCATTCAACAGTGGCCTCTCCTTATCCTCAGTGCAAACTCCCTAGCCAATGGTGATGGATTTTTGTTTTATAGGAAAAGGGAGCATTGAAGGATCCTTTGGTGGTCATCAAATATTGGTTTAAATATGGGTTTTATCTTCATAGATACACTCGCGAGACCTGGGGTGAAGAATAGGAAACACCCATAGGATTTAGGTGTTTAAATGCAACAGAGGGATAAAATACAGTGGGGTAGCGGTTGTGGATCACATGGACGCCTCCTTGTGTATAGGATTGTGCATGGTTCATGGCCTTAACATTTCTATTTCATGTGGATTAGGTAGCTTGGAATTGGTGAGGAAGTGAAACTGGGGTAATTCTGGAGAGTTGCAGCGGTGGCCGATGAGGAAGAAGGTGGCGACAATAGAAGATTTCGGTCAAGATGGTGTATCTGAGTGTGGAGTAGCAAAGTTCAGGTGGGATGAACAATAAAAATTAAGATTTTTGTCCCATAATCGAACAATGATGTGGGGAATAGTGTTTCTGTAATAACATTTGTGGGATCAGGTGTCCAAAATCCCGCATTAGGGTGTGCTCTGGAAAACACTCACACACATACATGTCCAAGGTGTACCTCCTGGTCATGTTGGCCATTGATCCCACTATGCTCCCTTTCATGCTTAACACCTTGCAGGCCATACAACCAATCCTGATGCCCTTGTGCGCTCTTCTGACTCATGCTGGCCTTCCTAGTGGATAACTTGGCTAACCAGGCCCTTGTTGGCTAGCTATGTGGCTGGATTCCATTGGTTGAGGGTGTAACACCCCGATCCTAGTTTCACAGAGTTGGTTCATTATTACATAACATTGACATGATCATAAGAGATAATGTCTCTAAAGGACGATTAGTTTGGTAGCCTTGGAAGTACTAGATATATACATAAGTTTTACATTAAATCACGAAGTAAAAAAACAACACCATTTTGTCCCCTTTGAAAACACTCATATCCCATAGACTATCCTTGTAGGTCAATCATAATATACTTCTTCATATCCTGGGAAAAATAAAACATAAGAAAGGGGTGAGCTTATATGCTCAGTAAGGATAACAATATGGTGGAAACATTCATAAATAAGCAATAACATTTAAGGAAATGTATAAGACTAAAACACATGCCTTTTAAACACAAACATTAGTATAATATATAAAATATAAATAAAATAATTCCATTTACTTATTTGCATGGATATTCTACTAGTCGAATAATCCCATGTAATATCAATAACTTATTTCATAATGATGCAATGCATAATACCGGACATCATAACCACATAGTCAAGGTCTCGTGCCAAGACTACAAATAAGATTTTTTCAATGCCTTCTGCCAAGACACTAGTTTGTCTCATGAGACCTACCAATTCATTAAGGAGCTATAGCAGGATCTACTCGTCACTTACTAAGTCCAATGCCTTCCTCATATAAAAAGGCTGAAACATAACAAAAACATTCGTATAAAAACTACCATAAGAAATGTTAATACATTAACCATAAACCATGAATGGTATAAAAATAACACATACATAGTTAAACACATCACAAAACCTTCAATACAATATAGAAGACTGTATTATAACAAATCAACTTCAAACAAGTGTAAAATCCATCAAAGAATATTGACATAGATGAAATCAAAACTATTTGAGAGAAATATCTCTTTCTATTTTGAAATCATTTAAAAGTCACATAATTGTAATAGAAAACATTTATTTTGAAAATATTTTTATAAGCTTGTAATAGAAGCTTTGAATGTGTTATAACTGTGGAAAATAGCCACACCCACCGCATAAGTTAAAAAACATTATTACCTTAATTTGTCGAAAAGGTCATAAAGTACCTTGTTTGTAAAATGACGGAATGATTCCTTTCAAAAAAATTAAAAAAATTCAAGATAGGGTATAAATAAAATTAACCCATATTCTATGAAATAGTAAAAATGTATTGAAATACATTTTTAAGAAACAAAAATGAGGATGATAAATAATTCTCCATAGATTCTTACGTATAAACAACATCAGATAATAAAGAGATAGTAAAATTAACCCGTACCGTGTACATTTATGTAGTCAAGGGTATGTTAACCTCCTGTATAATAGTTAAATAATTTTTTTTAAATTATAAAATAAGCACATAAATAAATATTATATCATATATGATCTTCTAATATTTCTTTGTTAATAATATTTCAGTAGTATCATTATTTTGGGTGCTAACTGTTTCGTTTTACATTATATGTTTTGTTACATAAGTCATGTTTGTTATGGATATGATGTATTTGATTCATATACATAATGATATTAAGTTCTTAAAAAAAATTTTAAATCATAAAAATAAATTTTTTCTTGAATGGTTAGGTAGGGGAATGAATGTCATGGCATTCGTGGAGATGATAATTTTTACATACGCACGAGCGGCAATATAATTCTATTGATGGTGAAATTTTTTGTAATTGGATGGTATATCACATATACATAATAATTAACATTTTATATTTATTATTTTATTCTATTATACTCATTATTATACCCATCCAAATAATGATGTGTTGAATAACTAACTACACCGCGACGTGGAATCGGTAATCCGTACGTACGCATGTACGGTGACTTTGTGATTCATAGGATTGATAGAATAATGAATATTATTGTACCATATTTATAATAACATCACTATATGTAGAAGTTACTGGATTTATTATTTTTTTATGGAAGCAACAAAGAATGAAAAAGTGGAATAAGAAATGAACATTGAAAGAGGTGATGAAATAATTACCTCTTCCTCGGGTGCTTCCTTTTGATTTGATCAAAAGTGCTCCTTAGGTTGGATTTTTGACCAAAGTAAGGCCTCTAGGTTGAAGTGAGGGTTGTTGGTAGGAAATTTGAGCAGGGTTTGGCCGAGAAAAATGGCTTTGTACTTGTGGAATTAAGAAAAGGAGAAGTACCATTTTATAAGAGAGGTGAGGGGCACTTTAGGAAAAGCTTGAAATATTATTTTATTATAAAATCCTTTCAGTTTATAATGGCTCCAAATGGATTTATTTCGAGTCTTAGGTGTGGATGGGTATAAATTCTCTCAACTAATAGCTTTTAAAAAAATTTAGGTCACCATATTAACCTTATATTTTAGATTTAACTATTAGTTTAATAGTTTATCTTTTTCCATGTCTTCTTTTATGTTTATATTACATGGTTAATAAAATTACTATAAAATGACAACAAAATATAAGGTGGTTAATTAATAAAATATCTATCATTATATAAGTCCTTTGTCCAAACTTAGTATTTTATTAATATTATATCATTTGATAATATAGTATTTGTTTTGAAAACTCATTTATGTCAATTTTGACACTATTTAGTATTTGGTTTTTGGGAAAGTAAAAAAAATGTTATTACTTCGAAAAAAATACATTAAATCAACCCTAACATGTCATATTAACCTAAACAATTCTTGGAATTCATCAAAAGTTTCAATTTACATTTATTATTATATTTAAAATTTCAATTAATTTAATCTTTCATTAATAAGGTAATTACTACATCATCATTGCGTCACAAACAAATTTAATTATTTAATATCTAAAAATTATAAATAAAATACAATGATTTCAGAAATATTTTTAGATTTATAATGAATATATATAGTCAAAATTATCTTATTTATAACCCTATATTAAAAATGTTTTACTTATAAAATTTTAATTTAGCACTTTTAACTCTTCTTTAAATAAAATAATAATAAATGTCCTAATCTAATCCAAGTGGATCAAAAAAGGATCATATTTTATTCAAAAATTTGATTTCGGTCGAAATACACTTATCCAATAGAATTAGGAAACGTGTTATGGTAATTATAATATCATTTTTACATTTAATTATCCGGGTTACTTTTAATCATGATTAGCAAAATTCTAAAATTACTATTCACCAAAAATAATTTCCATCTTATTGAACCAAATTTTACTTATTGATTTAAATCATGTGTCTCATATTTTTGAAATTCAATTCACAGAAGTGGTATATTTACATTTTATGCAAATTTAAAAATGTGCCTAGAAAGTTGGTAAAAGACGTTAAAAAGTTCAATAAAATTTTATATGTCTAATATTATTATAAATCGTATCTAATTAATTATATTGGAATAATATATGTATTATGAATCTATTTCGAATTTAATGTAAATTTTTATTTAAAAATAATTATTTAAATGAAAAAATATGTTTTTATCTACAACGCGGTGTTTTTCACTATTCATAAAATATTGTATATTTTCATAAAAATAAAAAAAAATTCAACCAAATATAATTTTAATATTCCAAATTCAAAAATGTTGTCCAATTTACAAAATTCAAAAAATAGGAGTTGCATTAATTAATTTAAAACTAATTCCATTTGTAAAAACCAGAAAACGGGTTTTTGAGAAGTGAAATTATTTAAAATAACCAATATTGGATTAAATGGTAAAAATATAATCTAATTATACTTAAAAACCATTCAAATGTTTAATTTAGCACTATAAATTATTTTGATTTAAAAAAGTTCTTTCAATTAAAATTTAGTATATTTCACTATTCATCAAAATATGAAAGTTATAAGAAAAACAAAAAAAATTTATCCAAACTAAATTTTTTGTGTCCTGCTTCTAAAGAAGAAGTTTATTTTGTCAAACTAAATACATAAAAAGATAAAATATTGGTTTTAAAAAGGGTTCTCTATTAAATGGTTGTAAAATTGCATTTTTTGAAAAATACTTATTTTTTCATAAAAATTGAATTTGTTCTTATATTATGTTTGAGAAACACATAATATGGATGTTATAATTATATGGAGTATATAAAATTCAAAATTCATTTAATACTATTCATAATTTCTTTTTCTACGGCTAGTTTGGTATGTCATGGTGTGTTCGAACATTGTGTTGTGTGTTGTGCAAGCTATTGAATTACATTAAAGAGATAATATAATATGAAAACCTGGGGTCTTACATTCTCCCCTCCTTCAATAAATTTCGACCTCTCAATTTTAATTTTTTTTCAAAAATAAAAGGTTGAAAATAGAAAATAACTTTTTGGAAAACCTATATCAGAAATAGGGTTAATAAAATATAGTCTTAATAAGAGGGAAATAGAAATGAAAAAGTCACCACCAAAGTAAAATTTTGAATAGGAAAACATTGGTGGAAATTAGAGACACATAATTGGGGAGGGGGGAATGTAAATATTTATAGGAAGTGATTGAGGTCATCAATACCAAACATGTTAACAATAAATGGAAAATTGAGGGCCTTAAATCCATAAATCTACGATGATTTGAAATATCATCAGTTCAACAAAACATAAGGTATTAAGATAACACATTTTTGGTTTTAAATTACTTTCCATAATATTTAATAATTATTGTCTAAATAGAATTAAGAAAAGAAATACTTGACAATTAGAGTTCCGTACTTTAAATAATTTCTACCACAAACTCAGATTTCACTCCAAAAGATATTAAAACTCAAAAATATTCTATTTAACATAATCGTATAGGGTTTCAAAAAAATGAATTAATAATTCATCTTTCATAAAATTTTAAGAAAACTATATTATACAAACCAGAACATCACGTAGTCCAATGGTAGGTGATGCACCCTTATCGCCCTTCGGTTGCGGGTTCAAGTCTCGCGGCCTTGCTGGACGCGACGGGTTGTTTCCCGACCTTTGAGTTGTTCATTTTATAACCATACAAAAATAATCTTGAGAAATGTTTTAACCTTAGACAATAGTATCTGATGTCCAAATTAATTCATTCCAACCTTTATACTTATCCAAAATACTAGTGTCCAAACTCAGAGTCCAAAAAAATATAAGGAAGGTCAACATAATATAATGAATATCACTTTTTTCCACATAAATACAAGTGCTTACCTTCATCATGTATTATCTTAAAACTTGGTAACGCCCTAAATTACTCTAAAACCTTATTGATTACATTCATGCTCCATTATTCCTTATAGAATAATTGATATATTACTTATATCCAAAAATTTTGAATACTCTAACAATGATGGACTATGCAAACCATTAATCAGTTCCAAGATAGTCAAGAAGATCCAATATTATTTATTCAGCACAACCATCTCTTATTCCAAAATCACTACCTCAGTATCAGGACAAGATTAATGCTTATATTTTCTTCAACCTTGTATTTTCCGAAAATATTAACTTGTTGTTAAGTCACTTTTCATAATACCATATAATCTCAAATCCTCAATGAAATAGTACTGCAATACAATCCTTATTTATTTCTATAATTAATATAACCAGTACATCATTGATACAACACTCAAATGACATAATTCATTAAAAAAATATAAGAACACTAATTATTCCTCTTTATATGAGGTTGTATCATAACATGATTATTATCCAATAGCATAATTTGGGGTATATATTGATGATTGGTACATTGATTCACATAGTGTCTCAACTCTTTGAGGATGAAACATTGTACATTTAAAACCTTTTTCTTACCCATGCAATCACATACTTGGGGTCTAGTTTCACCACACTTATAATAAACTCCCATTCACTTAAAGCATTTACCAAGGTGATTCATTCCACAATTATCACATAAGGGAAAAATCCTTCTTTCCCTTCATCCCTTTATCCTTATTTCTCTCTACCACCCTTTTATTCTCTGGCTTCCCTTCAAATCCATTGGTATTAGATAATTATTTACTTATCTTATTAATACATGAAACTATTTCTCTATATGATGAAAATACGTGGGAGAATATTTGACTTATAAATGTTGGCTTAAGACCATGAAAGATATGATCCTTCTTACTCGTTGGATCATGGTATTGTTGGAGTTCTCATTCCATCTACTGGGTACCATTTCTAAACAATGGCATACACTGGGTTAGATTATGAATCACAATGCATAATTCCAAACTTGTAAAATACCTAATGTAAATTGAAAAGTTTATACATATAATAAATAATCATAAAAATGTTTTCTTTGAGGAATTACTTACTCATAAATCCTTCATAATGGTTTATAAATAAAATGTTAATTATCCTAAGCATATCTCCTGGGAGTGTCAATAACAATAGTGAAACAAGGACCATTGTCGTGTACCAGGATATCCCAAATCCAGCCCAAAACTCCTTGTCAGAGTTTTCACTGCTAGGTACATCTATTCCAGGGCCACCTCTATCTGTTTGTATCCATACATGGATTTTGTTTTTTTTGGAAAACCAACATAAAATCTAAACTACAAAACTTTTTGGATGTTATTCTATACTAATCCTAAGTATTTCTTAGGGTAATGTTCTCCAATTTGAGTTTATCTAAATCTAGTTTCCAAGGATTTTACTAAATTTCCTCTTATACCAACTGTAATTCCTCGACACTAGTTACTTAGAGTCAGTGCACTATTACATTACATTTTCATGATCAGAAGAGGTCACGTCTCTAAAGACCAATTTTTTTAAAGGCCATGTATGTTCTAGATATATACATAAGTTTTACAATACATCATAAAATAAGAAACAAAAAAAAATTGTGTCCCCTTCAAAAACACTCATATCCCATAGCCTATCCCTACAGGTCAATCATCATATACTTTTTCACATCCTGGGAAAAATAAAACATAAGAATGGGGTGAGTTGAGATGATCAGTAAGGATAAAAATATAGAAGAAACTATCATAAATAAGCATAAAATTTTAAGGAAATGCATAAGACTAAAATACACTCATTTTTAACTTAAACATCTATATAATATGGAAAATATATATCATAAAATTTCATTTACTTATTCACATGGATATTCTACTAGTCAAATAATCTAATGTAATATCAATAGCTAATTTCATAATGATGGAATGCATAATGCCGGATACACTACTACAAAACAGGGCAAGGGCAGTGCTGCCCTTTATCAGCACTAAACCGAAAGCGCTGATAATGGGGTATGGCTTTATCAGCGCTATATTAATGCGCTGATAAATCTTACATTTATCAGCACGTTTTTTAGCGATGATAAAGGTATGTCTTTATCAGTGCTAAAAAAGCGCTGATAAATGTATGTTTTATCAGTTCTTTTATTTTATCACTGATAAAACATACCTTTATCAGTGCTTTTAACGAGCGCTGATAATGGTTCTGTCAGTTTTTATTTAATAACCCTAACAGGCCATCCTCACTTGCACGCGGTCAAGCTCTCGTGGAAGCTGAACTAGGCCCCTTGTCGTGCGACCTCGCCCCCTCGTCCTCCTCCTTCCTCCTCCTTCCTCCTCCTTCCTCCTCGTCCTCCTCGTCCTCCTCCTTCTCTGCCGCAGTCGCCGCCTCCGCCCCCGCTCCCGTTACCACGACCGCCTCTGCCTCTGTCGCCTCCACCCTCACTGCCGCGACTGCCACCGCCTCTGCCACCGCGTCGTCCTCCTCCTCGTGCTATCAAGGTGGGAGGTGAGTTCCATAGATGGTATTCTCTTGGTATATTATTTACATATTGTGTGTGTGAGGACCAAATAGTGAATATAGATGTGAGATAGGAATAATACCATATCTTGATCCTAATTCCAGTAAGGATTTCCATAATAGATAGTGTTGTCTTAATGTGATTATGATTATGTATAGGGATGTGATTCATAATTAGTGATGAGTGTTGAAATAAGAGATGTTATTGATATTTAGCAACACAAGTGGGTTGTTTGTGAATGATGTGGAATTGGATACCCTATATGTTCCATAGGGATATCTTGACTCTAAGATTAAGTATATGGTAATTGTTTAGTTATGATGGTTCACATGTGTGAGAGGTATACCAAGGTTATGTGTGATGACTTCTGTGGATAACCAACCCTTGTTTTCATTTTTTTATTTTGAGTTACCATGGACGGTAAGTTCTACCCCTTCGAGTTGAATATTTATGTATGAGATACAAAGGAAATAGTTTTTAATCTTATGGTTATATGGATTCCCAAAGATTATCCCAATGGAAATGATGATGGATCCATATTAATTTTCATCACATAGCATAATCTCATAGTTATATGATTAGAAAAAGATGAACCCATAATACAAAACATATCACCTAGTATGTCTGTCACATATACGAATAAATAAATTAGAAAACAAAACATGCTACAAAGAATAAATGTACCATTAAATACTTACATTGGTTAACTTGTTTTAGAAATTATTTATCTCCATCTGTGCCTTGTACTTGCACCCATGAATTTGAAGGTGAGTATGCGTACACGATAGTTGACCTTCTTAGAGAAGAGTTCATGGAAGAGTATAAGAGACATAATGCAATGAAGATCATTAGACTGTTGGAGCAAATGTGGTTTCTACAAACAATGTGTCAATTGGCTTGTGCAATGTGGATGAAGTTACAACTTGCAGGTATTGTAGCTTAGGCCACGTTGTACAAGCTGATTTCCACAATGAATAACAAGATCTTCATTGCTTCGTGTCTCTTATACACTTCCAGAAACTCTTCTCTAAGAAGGTCAACTATCATGTACACATACTCACCTTCAAATTCATGGGTTCAAGTATAAGGCACGAATGAAGATAAACAATTTCTAAAACAAGTTTACCCATGTAAGTATTTAATGGTACCTTTATGATTTGTAGCATGTTTTTTTTAATTTATTTATTCGTATATGTGACAAAAATACTAGGTGATATGTTTTGTATTATGGGTTTATCAGGAGTCTGTATGATTTCCTGTTTCCACATATCATTTTAAATAACATGTTATAATTATATATTTACTGTACCCTAATAGCTCAAATAGTCAGGCATATTGTAGATGTTTCTAGAATGCTGTAGGATTCTTTTTCCTCAATGGTAGTACATTTTTAGGATGTTTTCACTGATGAGGTATAAAATTTACTTCTTAATAAAGAGATAAACTTTATAATCTAGTTAGTTTTGGGAGAAAATTCAGTTTCTATCACGATTTCTAAAATAACACCAAAAGAGCATCAGTTGTTTGAATTACAATTTGATGATATAGAATATAATGGTTTCATATGGCATAGTACTTTACCATGGGGTTTTATAGTTCTCTAAAATAGATGGTTGATTGGTATTTATTATTTTGTTGGACTATTGGAGATTGAACCTGATGAGAGTCATGAATATATATCCTCATCCACGCATTGATAGTCACATTGATCATCTATGAGGTTCTATGATCTTCTCCAAGATAGATTTGAAATTAGGATACCATTAGATTAGTTGGACATCGATGGACCTACCATGGACTGCTTTTAGGAGTAGTTATGGCCTGTATGACTTTTTAGTGATGATTTTTGGTTTAACTAATGCATTGGTTGTATTAAGGGACTTGATGAATAAGATATTTCACCCTTTTTTGGATCAGTTTTTAGTAGTTTTTTTCAATTAAATATTAGTGTAATCCCAACCCATAGTTGATCTTGACCAACATCTTATCATCACCTTGAGTACATTGAGATAACATCATATTTATTACTGTTTTCTCCTCTTACTCATTGGTTTCCTCTTGTTCGCATGCCATGTATTTTCTAAGTCATCATTCAGTCTTTGTAAGACTAACTTGGAATAAATTTGATATATGTAAGATTAAATCAGGTATCTTATACATACACGATGTTCACCCTACTGGACACACCATGTATATGGATTTCACATGTGTTTAAAGGAATTTATACCATGATTTGTTTTTATAAAACCCAAACAATGCTACCTGATTAATTAAAACATAATATTAGGCAAGTTCTCGAGATCGAACCCATAAAGATAATGAATATGAATAAAGAATGGATGAATGCCAATCGGTTGACAAAAGAGTATGAAGATGGCGTGAAAGAGTTTATCAAGTTTGCAGAAGATCATGCATGTGACCCTTCTCAAATCCTTTGTTCGTGTTTACGTTGTTGTTATTCAAGACAAATTAGTCCAGAGGAGTTGGAATAACACCTGATATGTCATGGAGAGATTGAAGTTATACATGTTGGAATAAACATGGGGAAAAAACCAATGTATGTAGTGACTCAGAGAACACGACATTTTATAGATCATCTGATATGATTAGAAGCGCGAATAGTGAATATGATCATATGGAGGGTGTGATTATAGATGTGAACGATGATGAAGATCGTATTGAGTAAATGACAAGGACAGTTGATGATGAACTTCGTGATTGCCCAAAATTGTTTGAGAAGTTAAAGAGTTGTGCAAAAACGTCATTGTATGCTGGTTGCACCAAATATATAGCATTGTCTGTAGTATTGAAGCTGTATAATTTGAAAGTAGGCAACGGATGGAGTGACTCCAGTTTTATGGAACTACTTGCTCTCCTGAATGACATGCTCCCTGAAGATAATGAACTCCCAAGACGAACATATGATGCCAAATGAAGGCTACGATCGATGGGTATGATCTCTGAAAGAATACATGATTTCCCGAATGACTGTATATTGTTTCACAAGGACCACAAATCACTTGAAGAATACCCAAAGTGTGGTTCTTCCTGATACAAGAAATATGATTCTAGTCCTATGAAAGTTATATGGTACTTTCCAATCATTCCTATGTTTAGACGCCTATATGGAAGTGAGGAGACTGCAAGACAATTGACATGGAATGAAGATACTAGAATAAAATATGGGAAACTACATCACCTTGCAGACTCTCCTCAATGAAAGAGAATTGATCACAGGTATCCTGAATTTGGGAACGAGCTGAGAAACCTTCATCTGGCATTATCTACAGATGGGGTGAATCCTTTTGGTTTTCAAAGCAGCAGTCACAGTACATGGCCATTTATGTTGGTAAATTATAATTTACCACCATGGTTATGTATGAAACGAAAATACAGCATATTATCTATGCTTATATCAAGACCAAAACAATCGGGTAATGATATTGATGTTTATTTGTCCCCATTGATCGAGGATTTGAAAATATTATGGGATTCAGGTGTTACGATGTATGATGCTTACAAAAATGAACAGTTCACTTTGAAAGCCATGTTGTATGGGATGATAAATGACTTTCCTTCTTATGGAAATTTGTCAGGATATAGCATTAAAGGAACTCATGGGTGTCCCGTTTGCGAACAAGGTACACAGTCAATTAGGTTGAAACATTCATCGAAAACCGTGTTTCTAGGACATCACAGATTTCTACCCCGACGACATAAGTACTGATCTTGGACGACATCATTCGATGGAATTTCAGAGGAACATATAGCACCGTCTCCACTAACAGGTGATCAATAGTTTGAGAAAGTGAAAGATTTGGACACTACTTTTGGTAAACCATTTTCGAAGAACCTTATGAAAACTGGTTGGAAAAAGAGATCAGTTTTTTTTGAATTACCATACTGGAATTGTCTGTATGTCAGACATTTTCTTGATGTTATGCATGTTGAAAAAAATGTAAGTGATAGTGTCATTGGCACGTTGCTAAATGCACCTGGCAAAACAAAGTATGGAATTAAAGCTATATTGGACATGGTTGAGATGGGAATACGAGAAGAGTTGGCACTAGTGAAGGGTGAAAAATGAACATTTCTTCCTCATGCTGCTTAAACTCTTTCCAGGTAGGATAGATATCAGTTTTGAAACTTCTTGAATGATGTAAAGGTTCCAGAGGGGTATTCATCAAATATCAAGAACATCGTGTCAATGGGAGATTTAAAATTAAAGGGTCTGAAATCACATGACTGCCATGTTTTGATGCAAGATCTAATTCCTATAGCTTTACGTTGCATTTTTCCCAAAAATGTCCGCCATACATTAATGAAGCACCGTTTCTTCTTCAAATCTATATGCAGCAAAGTTATAGACCCAGTGAAATTGCCAACTATAGAAAGAGAAATTACCGTCATATTATGTGAATTGGAAATGTTCTTCCCACCGACATTTTTCGACATGATGGTTCATTTGATGGTTCATTTGGTGAGAGAGATTCGACTATGTGGTCCTGTACATTATAGATGGATGTACCCCATTGAACGGTAACATTATGATATCATTTTTTTAATTTATTAAAATAAAATAAAATACCAAAACATTGACTTACTCTTCATCATCCATTGCAGAGTGCATTTATAGTAGATGTCTCGCACAAGGAATATGTATTAAGAGTTGCAGGAAGGATTCATAGAGGTTTCCACACAATTTTAATTAAATATCATCTTAAAGATGCAGAAGGGAAAATCAATCCTCACCCACCTCCTCTTTACGCACACTTGATATCCCAAGGAGCATGGGATGCGTTTACCAACCGTCGCGGGGAGTATACATTTCAGGTACATTGTGTGGGGTAATAAGTTGTTTGATGTTTGCATTTATTCATCACTCTAATTGACAGTTTTTTATTTATGAAATAGCTACTGAGTGCTAAAAATAAAAAGCGCGCAACAGAACCAGCGTACCCTTACCGTAAAGCAAGGATGGGGTACGCTGAACTTGAGAAAAAATTGGTACGTCTTTTAAATCTACCCTACTACTAGTATGTGACATAAAACAACACCATAACCATGTTTCTATATTTATATTTAGATTGATAAATTGAAATTGAAAGCCATATCCATCCCACGCCATGTGCTATGGAAGGAGGCTCGTGTAAATAAAGAGGGGACATTGATAGATGAAAACACACAAAAACTGTACCATATGTAGACATACTTTCAGCAGCATTGAAGCAGCCAGAAAAGTATGGCCGCGTTAGACGTGCATGTTTTGGGGTGACACCCCAAACATATTTTCAAAAACAAAAACAAGCGGAGGATCAAAATGAAAAAATGGAAAAGCTATAAGAACAATAATCTATTTTTCAAGAAGAATTAAAATACCAGAGAGAGATGATAGCAAAATTGATGGGGGAGAGGCAAAGAGAAGAAACAACTCAACAACAACCCGTGCATGATGATCTCGCCCCACCCCCCACCATCTTTGAGGCGATCCATTCCCCTAAAAACCCCAACTTAGATGAGGTAATCAATGTTTTAATAATTGTTTCTGTGAAATGTGATTTACATAGACACTGATACCTTTCCTGTACTAATATTCCATAGGGTGAAAATGACTGTGATTTATATTTATCAACTCCCACCTATCGCCTTGTAGAAAGGGCTACGATGTTCATTACGCAAAACGACATGCAACACAACAGACAGCTTCCAAAAGATCATCTTAGAGTGTCAATTAACGTAGCTAATGAGCCGAGTGCCGAGCTACCTATTACAAATGATGATGACGAAATTCATATGGTTGAACAAGCTATTGGAACATTCATCGCATGGCTGGAAGGTCTTGTAAAAAAACATGTCGAAAAAAAGGTATTCATTTCTTATTTATTTTTCAAGATGGACCTTTAACATTTAATAAAAAAAGGTCTGAACCGATGAATGTTATTACAGAATGACAATGACTGTGGGGTGAAATGAAATATCAGCTCAAAACTATCTCAAGGATCAACCAACCGATTGAAACGGTCTACTAAGAGCACATTCACCCCGCCCGTTCTATATCCACAGTTAATATCATTGCAGGCTCATGTTGATACAATGTTGAAAGACGACAGTACTCACATAGTTGCTTTCGAAAAAGATATGTATGGAGATGAGATATCAGATTTCATTAGTGCTGAAAATGTAAATGAACTCCTCAAGTATGAATGGCTAGGCGCCTCAGTTGTAAATGTATACATGAGGTATGTTTTCATGATTTGATTTTACAAAAGCTGATATACTCTGATAATTTTGACTAAATACATTTTATATTTGTCACAGACGTATATATGAAAAACAATTGAAGGGATTTCCCCATGAACAAAAATTTGGACTCGTTAGTCCTCACACCGCATCTTCAAGAGATGAAATAGATTCTGTTAAAGAGGCTGCAATAATGTCATCCCTGCTCAAATCGTTTAAATCAATATTACGGATGGCAGAATCTTTTTAATACCAATGATGCAGGGGTAAAACTCTACAATTTAATCATATCAACTATATTTTCATTTCATTCTTTACTTATTCCTTTTTGTATTTTAAGGGAGCATTGGATGCTGATTGCAGTCAATTTGGATACTCCAAAGACTTATTTTCTGGATTCAACGCATGGATATCCAACAAACCGACCACGCATGATGGCGTTTGTTAATTTGTAATACACTAGATCCAACATTTTAAAACTAAAAAACTAGTTATATAATTTATTTTATCTTTTAATGAGGATTCTGTTATGATAGGGTGGTGCATCAATATCGTCTAATGCATGGAATGAATCCAGGACATAAGGATAGGCACGCCTATAAGATCTACAACTGGCAAAGTATCTGGGTATATATAATAACATTTCACTATCCAAACACATATCAAAACAAATTACTTATTGTTGTAGATGTTTCTGTAGTGTCCAAAACAAACAAAAGGAAAGGACTGTGCTTATTATGTTTGTAAATCTATGAAAGAGATCGTATTTCATCAACAAACAAGCATCCTTGATGTGGTATTTTTGAAAATAATTACAAGTTCATCTAAAATATTTATTAATCCTTTGTGTATTTATATTTTTTCAGTACTACCATGACTGTCACAAAAACTCATATTTAGAAGATGATATACATGTGTTTAGAAACGAATAGGCAACATACCTGATGGAAGATTGTACACAAATAGGATGAAGGTGAATTCCTACCACTTATGTTATCTATATATGATCATTGATTATCCTTCAACCTTCTTTGGTGAATTGAGAATGCTCCGATGTCTTGAAATCTTAATTTTTTACTCAATGTTTTCTATCCCCAGATTCATATTTTTGATCTTTGAACAAATCAATATTGAAGTAAGGCATGATGGTGTGCAGTGCATATGGGGTGAACGACGAAACCACCGAGGATCAAAAAAATACATTTTCTGTATCTCGTTTGTTTGAACTTGTATTTGAGCACATTTGTTGTTGTTTGACTTGCAAAATTATTTCTAGGTAGATGCATGAGATAATCAGTATCGTTGAGGGATTTTTTGGAACAAAAATATGTGTCCTAGGATAATTCAAGTAAGGGAAAGGCTGGTTGAGATGAAATCCAAGCTCAAATGACCAGTACATCATCAAAAGAATCAACCATGTGATGCACCATCATGTATAATCTGGTCCTCGTGATGTTTTGAGGTGTTTATGGAAGGTATGGGGAGTCTGATAAGCCACATGGCCACCATAAATAATGTTTACAGATAGATCCACATGTTTTTTGTGCCTCGTTCCTCTTTACAAGGATCACGCCATTCACATGGTCCATCTTAGCACATATGTCCCATTCAGCCCATTACTACTCTTGGAAGAACCTGAGAATCTGACAATGCATAAGCCCCAAAAGACCCATACTCATCCAACCAAGAGTATTCCTAGTGTGAAGGGAAGCTAACCATGGGAAATACCCACAACATACCTCTTTTAAATATATGGGTTTTGATCCTTGAATTCTAAATAGGGTACGTAGGAAGCCTCCATGAGGTTAAATCCCAACCAATGGTAAACCATGGTGACCCCCTCACTGTGGTACACCTTCGCTTATTTTACCTATTGTATTTCCCTTAGTGGCGTCCGAATAATTCTTCAAAATGAGAAACCTTACCTTTATGGGATGCACCACACTTGGGTCAGACCTCATTGGGCGTTTTGATCCATATATCAGGTTAACATTCCAGGTGATCCCTCCTAGAGATGTACCTACCTAATCCACCTTTATAAGTGTTTTGATCCACCCAGGTCATACATATATGTAAGACATTAAATCATGACCCTCTATCCTTGTGGGATGTTAAACTCATGGAATACCACAAGTTAAACATGGTTTTCCATTAATATATTAAATATTAATGTTTAATCAGTCCTTATTAAGGTATTTTGGAGGTGTGGTTTTATGTTTTCCAGTAGATTTCGGAAGATTACATGCTTTATGTAGGTTATTCCATGCTTTTACATTATATGATGATTTTATTATCCAGTATTTGCTTGATAAGTGTACTATATGAAATGTTTGTGTGATTAAAAATGTGTTATCAAAGGAATTTGGGGTGTGTATAGACTTGAAAGTTATTTTTAAAATGAATGTAGTTGTATTTCTTGTGGATTTTCATGCTTACGTCCTTTGAATGTGTTTGAATAAATGAGGAAGTTGTGTGATGGGTGTTTTCAAATGGATTTCATGTGTTTGTGAATTTTAAAGAGGGTTTTCTTATGAGATGTAGAGATTTTATATATTTGTATTTACACTGAATGAAAGTACATGAGAATGTGTTGATATATATGATGTGTATAATGTAAATTGAGCAGAATTTTCATACAAGGTATTTTCTTTATGATGTGCAGGGGACAGGGTGAGAGGGTAGGGGTGGTTTTCTGGGGGAGGGGGAAGGGGGAAAAGTGGTAGGGGGAAGGTGTAGGGGGTGTGCCAGGTTCTTTTGAAATATATAGGGGGTGGGTAGGGGGTGTGCAATGGGAAGGGGGGAAGTGCAGTGGGCAGGGGTGTGCTGGGGAAGGGGGCAGGGGGTGTTCAGGGGACAGGGAGTGTGCAGGGGTAGGGGGTGTGCTCGGGGGTGGGCAGTGTGTAGGGGGTGTGCTGGGGAAGGGGGCAGGGGTGCTTCTTTTTTATGAAATGGGGGGACATAATATTTGTTTTATGTTTTTTGCCTTACTAGTATAATTGGTTATTTTATGTTTTGTGCCTCACTAGTATAATTCCATTTAGCAACCCCATTCTTTATTTCATTATTGTATTAATAATATAATATTTGTTTTATTATGTTGGTGAAATATTTTTCCTCAGTTCGAATTCTTTGTTCGGAAACCGCCGCCATGGACGATAATTTTTTAGAATGGATGGATGAAAAAGGATGGAACATCATTTTTTTAACTGATTGATGGATAAATGTAATGTAACCAAATTAAACATTGTTTGAAATGTATATAGAAGTGTGTTATTTTGTATTCATGATTTCAAGTAAATGTATGTATCATTTTTTGTTCTTCTGTGATTTGTGTGTGGGTGTTGTGTGTGCTGTGTGGAGGTTTTGTTTGGACTGTGCAGGTGCTGTAATGTGGGCAGGTGTTGGCCAGGTTCTGTGCAGGTTCTGGATTTGGATAGGATCTTTGGCATTTATCAGCGCTTGTTAAGCACTGATAAATGTATAATATATCAGCGCTATTTTGAGCACTGATAAAGGTAGTTTTTATCAGCGCTCAAAATAGCACTGATATATTATATATTTATCAGCGCTGAAAATAGTGCTGATAAATACTACCTTTATCAGCGCTTTTTTAGCACTGATAAAAGTCCCCCTTTTTCAGCGCTATTTTTAGCGCTGATAAAGGGGACCCCCCTTTATCTTCGCCGAGATTAACATCGCTTTTTTAGCACTGTTAAAGGCCATTTTTAGCGCTATTATAAGCCATATTTGTAGTAGTGATATCAGAACCACATAGTGGCCTCGTGCTAAGACTACAAATAAGATTTATTCAAGGACTGGTGCCAAGACAATAGTTAGTCTCATGAGACCTATTGATTCATCAAGGAGATATAGTGGGCTCCACCCATTACTTAATAAGTCCAATTCATTCCTCATATAAAAAAGTTGAAACATAACATAATCATTCGTATTAAAACTAGCATATGAAATGTTAATACTTTAACCGAAAACCATGAATGGTATAAAAATAACACATCCATAGACAAACATATCACAAAAACATTAATACAATATGGAAGATTGTATCATAATAAATCAACTTCAGATAAGTGTAAAATCCATTAAAGGATGTTGACATATAGTAAATCAAAACAATTTGAGAGAAATATCTAATTATATTTAGAAATAATTTAAAAGTATCATAATTATAAAAGTTTTTTTTAAAAAATTCCTATAAGCTTTTAAGGGAATATTCTATGGTGTTATAATGGATGAAAATAGCCACACCTGCTGTATAAGTTAAAAAATCATTCTTACCTTCATTTTCCGAAAAGTCCATAAAGTACCTTGTTTGGAAAACGATAGAAAAATTCCTTTCAATTTTTTTTATAAAAAGTAAAAAAGGCTATAAATGAATTTAACCCATATTATAGTAAATAGTAAAAATGTTTTGAAGTACATTTTTAAGAAACACATATGAAGATGACAATGAATTCCCCTTATATTTTTACTTATAAACAACATCAGATAATATATATTTTGTAAAATTAACCCTTACCTTGTAATTTTCCTTTGTCGAGGGTACGTTAACCTACTGTATATAGTTAAATAATTGTTATAAAATTATTATAGAACCATATACTTAAATATGATATCGTATATGATCTTCTAATATTGATTTGTTAATAATATTTCAGTAGTATCATTGTTTCGGGTGTTAACAGAATCTTTTTCTTTAATATATTTTGTTACTTATGTCATTCTGTTATGGATTGGATGTATTTGATTAATATTCATAATGATATTAAGTTCTTAAACATTATTTTAAATCCTAATGTTAAAATTATTCTTGAATGGTTACAATGGGAAATGAATCTCAACGCGTTTGTGTCGACGGTAATCCGTACGTACGCACAAGCAACAATATCATTCTATTGATGGTGAAATCATTTGTAATTGGATTATATATCATATATAAAAAAATAAATAACATGTTATATTTATTATTTACATTAATTATACTCATTATTATACCCTTCCAAATAATAATGTGTTGAATAACAAACTACACCACATTGTGGAGACAGTAAGCTGTACGTACGCACGTATGCTGACTTTGTCATTCATAGGATAAATAGATTAATGAATATGGTTGTACCGTATTTATTATAACAACAACGTATGTAGATGTTACCAGATTTATTATTTTGGTATGGAAAGAACAAATAAAGAATAAGTGGAAGATGAAATGAACTTTCAAAGAGGTGATGAAATAATTACCTCTTCTTCGGGTTCTTCCTTTTGATTTGATGAAAAGGACTTCTTAGGTTGGATTTCTGATCAAAGTAAGGCCTCTAGAATGAATTTAGGGTAGTTTGTAGGATATTTGAGTTGTTTTTGGCCAATCCAAATGGATTTGGTGGTGTTAAATTAAGATAATTGGAAATACCCTTTCATAAAAGAGGCAAGGGGCACTTTAGGAAAAGCTTAAAATATTATTTTATTATAAAATCATTTTCGGTTTTAATGTCTCAAAATGGATTTATTTCGAGGCTAAGGTAGGGATGGGTTGAAATAATCTCAACCAATAGGTTTTAGAGAAGTTGAGGTCACCATATTAACCTTATCTTTTTGATTTAACTCTTAGTTAAATAGTTTAGCTTTTACAATGTCTTCTTGTATTTTTATATTACATGGTTAATAAACTTACTATTAAATCACAAGAGATCATATAGTGGTTAACTAATGACATATCTACCATTATATAAGTTCTTTGACCGAACCTTATATTTTTAAGAATATAGTATCATTTAATAATACAATATTTGTTTTAAAAACTCATTTATGTAAATTTTGACACTATTTAGTATTTGTTTTTTTAAAAGTTAAAAAAAATTGATTACATTAAAAAAATACCTTAAATCAACCTTATCATGTCATATTAACCTATAAAATTTATGTAATTCATAAAAAGTTTCAATTTAAATTTATTTAAATATTTATAATATTAATTATTTCAATTTTTCATTTACACGGTAATTACTGCATCATCATTGTGTCATAAATTAATTTAATTATTTAATGTCTAAAAATTATAAATAAAATACCATGATGTAGGTAATATTTTTATATTTATAATTAATATTTATAGTTGATATTATCTTATGTATATTCGTATATTAAAAATGTTTTAGTTTTATAATTTGAATTTAATAGTTTTAACTCTTCATTAAATAAAGTAATAATAAATGTCGTATCTAATCCAAGTAGATCAAAAAAGATCATATTTTATTCCTAAGGTTGATTTTCGTCGAAATTAATTTATCCAATTGAATTATAAAATGTGTTAGGGTAATTATAATATCATTTTTACATTTAATTATCATATTTACTTTTAACCGTGGTAAATAAAATTCCAAAATTACTATTCACCAAAATTTATTTTCATCTTATTGAACCAAATTATACTCACTGATTTCAATCATGTCTGTCATATTTGTGAAATTCAATTCATAGAAGCTACAAATTTAGATTTTTTGAAAATTTGCAAATATTCCTAGAAGGTGGGCAAAAGATGTTAAAAGGTTCAATAATATTTTATATGTCTAATCTTATTATAAAATATCTCTAATGAATTACATTGGAATAATATATTTATTTTGTATAAATTGTGTATTTAAGATAAAAATTTATTTAAAATTAAATTTTTAAATGAAAATGTCGGTTTTTATCTACAACGACGTACTTTTCACTATTCATCAAAAATTGAATATTTTTAGAAATATACAAAAAATTCACCAAAATGTAATTTTGATATTACAAATTCAAAAATGATGTATATTTTACCATATTCAAAACATATTAGTTGTATTAATTAATTTAAAATTAATTTCTGTTGACAAAACCAGAAAGCAGGTTTTTGAGAAGTAAAAGCTATCAAAAGATTGATATGTGTTTATGACCAATTTAAATTTGAAATTAAATCCAACGACCAATATTGGATTAAATGTAAAAAATATAATCTAATTTTACTTCAAAACCATTAAAATGTATAATTTAACACTATAAATTAATTTGATAAAAAATATTTGTTTTCAATTAAAATTTAGTATCTTTCACTATTCATCAAAATATGAAAGTTATCAGAAAAACACCAAAAAATTTTCCAAACTAAATTTTTATGTGCCAAATCTAAATAAGAAGTTTATTTTGTAAAATTGAATACATAAAAATATCAAATATTGGATTTTAAAAAGGGTTCTCCATTAAAATGTGGTAAAATTTCATTTTTTGAAAAATACTTTTTTTATCTGAAAAATTGATTTTTTTCTAATATTATGTCTAAGAAACACATAATATGGATGTTATTATAATATGGATTATATAAAATTCAAAATTCAGTTAATAATATTCATAATTGCTTTTCCAACAGCTAGTTTGGTAAGTCGTGGTGCATTCGAACTTAGTTTTGCATGTAGCGCAAAATATTGAATTCCTTTAAAGAGAAAACATACTATGAAAACCTGGGGTATTATAGAGGGATAGCTAGCTGTGACAGTATTTTTTGTACCTTGAAAATATAAAAATGTCATAATATTTTCAAAACAAAAATCCAAACTTCTAAAAACACAATCAAAACACCAAATTCAATAATATTATTTCATTTAAACCTTATTTAATTCCAAAATTCTAAAATCCCCAATTTAAATAAAACTTTTAATCACATGGTAATTATCATTGAAAAAAATTAAAAATCAATGAAAATTGATTAAAAATATTCCTGGAATTTGTGTGTGTCAAATACCCCCACACTTAATCCAAGTTTGTCCTCAAGCATAAAATATAAACAAGGAATACAGAGGGCCCAAATGTTTTTAATATTCAAATTATAAAGTAATAACATCAAACTATATTAAATGTAATATAAAATTTTCAAAAATCCACATAAAATATCAACTTAATTCCTCAATTTTCAAAGAAACAGTCAATTCAACCATTTTACTTTTCCCCTTTTTAGAAAAATGAGGGAACTTGTCCTTTCATTAATTAAATCTCTTTAATTTATTATTATTTAACATTATAAAACCTTATTTATCTCACTTTTTAATCTTTCCACTCAGAAATCATGATATTAATTCACATAATGTTATTCTCTTATCATGAATACATGCTCCTTATCCATATTATTGTAAAGGAACTACTTTTCCACTTTGTAAATAAAAACTAAAAATGAAATCTTGAGGGATTTTCAATCAAGGATATAATGTCTCTGAGGATTATGGTTGTTAAGAATTGATGTTTAACAATTAAGGATCAAGGAGAAGGTTCTCTCTCTCTCTTAATTATAATTAATGATATCAAATTAAATGTGTAATGACATTATAACTTTTAAATTAGCAAATCCAACATCCCCCAAATCACAATGTAATTACTTGATCAAAATAATCCATAATGAATGATTTGTGCTCTTTTTAATTTTTCTTTACATGAATACTTTTTTTAAAATTATTATTTATTATTTGTTTTTCTTTTTAAAAATTTATGGGTAGAATAAACCTCACATCCACCACTTAACAAAAAATGCTAAAAATCATCAGTCCAGTGATGGTTATTTTTTATTATTCTTTGTAAAAAACCATCCTTTTAGTTTCTTTTTTGTTATTTTTTAATTTTATCTTTTCTTCAAGAGGGAAAAAACAATGATGAGTACAATGAATTAATTAAATAATTTTCTTAATTCCAATAGTATCATGCCTATTATTTGTTTTCATTCAATTTATTTCATCCCTTTTTTCATGGCTCCCTCCACCTCCATAAATTATCTTTAAAATATCATGAAAATATTAAGAGGAGGGTAGAAGAAAATAAATATGGCTTAAAACGTGGCTCATTCCTAATAAGGTCAATCATGGTCTCTATGGTATATAAAAGGATTTATGTAAAGGTGGTATTTTAAGGATAAGGGATTTTTAAAATATTCCTCAATGATTTTAAATTTGTTCTTTCATATTCATTAGTTTTGAAAAGTTTCAATGCGAGTCGTGGTAGGTGAAATTTCTCAAGATCACTCAAGAAATATGCTAAAGAATAAATAGGAAGTACTTGGTCTAGAAATCCTCTTGGTAATGGATATATGATTTGGGACAACCACTCAAGGAATGACTAACAATAATAAATCAATTCTCATAAATTTATAAAATTTAGAGCATGAAAAATGATAGGGAAATTTCATTTACATTAAACAGTTAATTCCCTAAAATTATGAGTCCCCACTTTACTATCCATGCTTCACTTAAAACACCTACTTCTACATTTTAATCATTAAATATCATTTAAATTTAAATCTAAAACATATAATAATAATATTAATAAGAAAATTATGTCTCTTGTATAAGTCATGTAATTCATAAATCTAAGTATGGGAATGAAATTTCTAGTTTAAAACATAAAACATGTTTTTAGCCAAAAATATATAGAGATTAAATGAAAAAATTAAAAGTGAAATCCCTTTCCCATGAAGCATTATTTCTCTTCCTTTAAATTTTTATTGGGTGATTCCCTGTTCCATCATGGTCCTAAAAACGAAATTATTCAATTAAAACACAAGGATCATTCCATTTAATATAAAAAATGACATATGGAGTGGGTTGTATGCTGGAATAATTCTAAATATGAAATTTAATTCACTAGAAATCAATTAAAGGGATAAGTCTTGATTTGATTTAACAAGTGGTCCCGGGATATTTACAACCATTGGGGGGAAGTACCAGTTGTTATCCATAATATGATGGTGGGAAAATCTTCTTGGATTTGAACCGACACATGTGACTTTTCCATGTTTTCACTTCATTATTCTTGGTGAGTAATGATCCATGGATGGAGTACACTAGATACACCCCCTTCACAATTAAGTATACCTTGAATGTATGGGGTAGGATGAAGTATGGATCATCCTATTCCTTGTTTGATACTTGTTTAACCCCCTCTTTATCCATTATTGGCTCAAAATGGGCTACATGAATTGAATAATCATAGGGAAAGTAAGAATATATTCTTACTTGAAAAAAATAAATTGTAATTAATAAAAAGTAATTTCTCTATTTCAATGTGAGAAGTGTATTTCTTGATTTCCATAGGCTCAACAACTTGGAATTCTTCACTGGCCTCCTCAAATGTATGTTCGTCAAAATCAAGAATCTCCATGTGTTCCCCAATAGCTGCAAGTTCAATTTCTTCACTTTCCTCAAATGAAAAATATGGATTGAACAAATCTGAAATTTCAAAGCCATTAAGAGTGATAATAAAATTGTATTTAATAAAATCATTAATGAAATAATTAAAAATAATATCATCATCAAAACTATTTCTAGTTCAATCACTTCCTCATTGGTGAGTTCCTCTTGAAGTTGAATCTCAGTGGGTGATGATAGGTAGTTAGGATACACAATATTTTCATCAAATTCCACAACTAGGGCGGTGTCTTCCTTTAATGGTGTTGGATCTTCTTCTCTAGGGAGATCAAGTTATTCTTCACCCTTATTCCAAAATTCATCTACATCTTATTGATCTACGACATGTAGCTCGAGTTCTAGTTGTTTCATCAATGTATAAACATAGTCAAATGCTCTCTCCATTTTGCCTCTAGTT
Organism: Viscum album; assembly: GCA_963277665.1. Lineage (NCBI taxonomy): Eukaryota > Viridiplantae > Streptophyta > Magnoliopsida > Santalales > Viscaceae > Viscum > Viscum album. The sequence goes on from OY728125.1 coordinate 231,351,203, forward strand.
GTTATATGTCTTTTGATGTCCTTGGACTTCAGCATTATCATATCCAATCTCCTCTTTTTGTTTCTCCTACACATGTGAGTAATTGTTCCATGTATAGAGATATGGTATGTTTGATACATCATGGAAAGAAAATAATTTTATTATTTTTTAAAGCAATGAAAAAATTCCTATAATGTGAAAATAGAAAAATATAAGAAATCATGGATTGGTTCCCTGACAATGAAACTATTTTTGATGCATGCCTATCACAAGACATGGAAAAAGATTTTTTTTTCTAATGTAGCATAGAGGTTGACCTGGGTCATCTTACTTGAGGAGATTTCTTAGTTCTTCAGCTTCTTTACCTAAGTCACCTAAACTACTTCTTTTTGTTCATTTTTATTTAATTTATAAAAGCAATGTAAATTAATAATATAAAATAAATAGTAAAAATTAAATAAGCACACAATAAAATAATGTGATTAGAAACAAAGAATGTGGCCTTTGTGGTTTGGATTATGGTTTCCATCATTATTTTTGTTGGGGTTTAAATTTAGTTTGTAGTTTAATCATAAAATCTCAAACTTAAACTACTATTCATTTATTTAGTGGTGTGAAATATTCAATGCATTTAGAAATCTTAATTCAACCTCCTCCTATAATCAAGGTTAATAGCATACCTCAATTTCGAATATGACATCTTCTAGGACTTGCCTCCATCATATTCCATATCATCCACTTAATAGATCAACTCTATCATATGAAGAGATTATATTTAGTAGAAGTGAGGGAAAATATTTAAACAAATAATAAAAATGAGTTTCAATTCAATTCCATATTGTAAAATTACCACACTCACACACTTAAATATTTCTCACCAAAAATGTAAATAAAATATAATATTATACATGTAGAATGAAATGTAAACACCACTTATCTCCCTTTGGTCATGCTTTGGGTTAGCCCCTCATTTTTTAGCGTAACAGGTCATGGTAGATATAAATAAGAAAAAAAAATAATAAAATAATAAAAACAATAGGCTAGATATAATTAAAAAATAAAGAAAGAGTATTAGAAGAATAATAAGAATAAAATAGAATAAAATAAGTATAAAATATATATAATTAGAAGAAGAAGAAGAAGAATGTTATGTTGAAGAAGACACAAAAATGGAAACCGTACATGAAATATATTATATTAAAAAAACTAATTTTAAATTATATAAAATTAAAACTAAAACAAAAATAAACTAAAATGAAAAAAGAAGAAGAAAAATTTGGCAGTAGTACCCTTCAACAGTGGCCTCTCCTCCACGGCGCAATCTCCCAGGACAGTGGCGATGGATTCTTCTTTTATAGACAAAGGTAAAATTGAATCCTCCTTAGGTGGTCATAAAATCTTGGTTTAAATATAAGTTTTATCTTCATAGATACACCCTTTAGACCCATGGATAATAATAGGAAACACCCATGTGACCAAGGTGTTTAAATACAATGGAGTCTTGAAATACAGTGGGGAAGCGACTATATATCATGTGGTATCCTCCTTTTTCAAGAGCTCATTCATGATTCATAGACAAGATTTGGTTGTTTCACATGGATTATGGTGCTTGGAAGTGGTGGAAGTTCAACAAAGGTGGTTCTTCTATTCGTCATACCCTCTGACCTTTGAAGTGGGCAGATGGAGCTCGAAATATACTTATGGGGTTCATTCGAGGGTGCTAGTGGTGATATGATGTGGTAGTAGTGGAGGTGTGCTAGATATCAATATCTTTAGGGAGACACCATGGTGATTCTATGTAGTTGTATTGGTGGATTCTAAGGAAGAAGGTGGTGACAATAGTAGATCTCTATAGATATGGTGTATTTGAGTGCGGGGTGGTAATGTTCAGATGGGATGAATAGTAACCATAGAAATTCTTGTACCACATTATAAAAGTGAATTAGAAAGCATTTGTTTATAAGAAAAGTCTTGGATTATATGTTTCGAAGCATGCACCAGGGAGGGATCCCAAAAACACTCACACACATACATGGTCGAGTTGCACCGCTAGGCCACACCGGCCTTCGGGCCCACTATGCTCCCCCATGGGTTTGACTCCCTACAGGACATATTCCCATCCCTGATGGATGTATTCTTTCATTAAACTTGTTCTAGCCTTCCTAGTTGTCATATTGGATGGTTGGCTCCTTTTGGTCTTGCTAGGTGGTTAGAAATCATTGGTTGAGGGCTGGCTATCCTTGTCATTAATTATTGGTAGCTGAAAAAGGAAAACAATTTAGAAAAAAATGGAAACATAAAATCCATTATTTAAAAAACAAAATCAAGAAACCTACCTCAAATATCATATTTCATTTAAAACAAATTTAATTCCACAATTATATATTCCTACTTTTTAATAAAACATTGAATTTCACTGTAATTATCATGGAAAAATTTTAAAATCATTGATGATTGATTAAAAATATGCATGGAATTTGTGTTTTTGTCACTATCCAAGGAATTTCTACATGGAAATCAAAGGGTTTCTCAAGGATTGATAATTCATTTCACTAATGAGCATGTCCAATTAATTCCATGAATGTAACCCGAGTATCATTTCATTAACTAATATAATTCATTTAACTAATGATCCCTTTAAAGGAATTCTGTATAACGAACCCAAGTGTCGCTCATGGTGTATGCTAATTTTATATAACCAATGATCCCATCCAAGGAATTAATAGTTGGGAAACCAAGGTTTTCTCATGGGGTAATATAAGGTAATAGGCACATTTCCTTTAATATGTAAATATCAATCATGTGATTATCCATTCCATTTGTCCATTTAAGTATAACTAATAATGAAGGATATGTTAGTAATCATGTCATATTATAGTTCATGTATGGATAATAAGGATAACATTTCCATAAGTATTCCATATCATAATTTAAGTATATAATTTTGAACATTCCATTTACAAGTAATTAAGAAGGCCAAGGTAATGTCAATTCCATTTATGAATTAAAATAACTCCATTTGATTTCTCCTTCTAATTAAATAATACAATGCACCTCATAGATTGTTTTATTATAAAATTAGGGCATGGTGTTATTTCATTTTATTATACTCAATATTATCATCTCTTACATGAGAGATAATCTAATACACCTCAAAGGTGATTAAGGTGTAACTAAATCATTTTAATTTAAGAATATACATCAACACACCAAAATGGTTGTTTTGGTTTACTAGATAAGGCGTAGAGATAACAACGTATAAGAAACACACCCCAAGGGGGTAGTCTAAATTGTGGTGAACAATCTCAAAGCGTGCTATCAATTCAAAAAGACTCTCCAATTTATGGTATTAGATTCTAAATAATTTAATTCACATTTTAGAGGAAAAAAATGGAAAATATGGTACATGAAAAAACTGAATATTTTATATTACAAAAATTCAAGGGAGGAGTTTACAATGAAACAAAAAAATCTACAACACCTACAAGTACTCAGGGAGACTAGAACCCAAGACCTCCCATGAGACCCCTCAAAGGAGTAACCACTAGGCTATGCCCCTAGGGGTATACATATTTTATAAAACTATGATACATTAAGGGAAAATCCATAGTCTACCAACCTCATGCTCAAGACACTTCACTCTTATATTATCAGGCATTGAATCAAGTTGGAATGAGAGAAAATATATGATCAGAAAACACCCTGAAAATAGGGAATATGATCTCACATAATGATCACATAAAAAGTGATAAGATAAACTAATAAAGGAGGAATCTTGAGACATAGTCTCACCTTTACGCTTATAATTCACTTGAAGATGCATCAATTAGACCAATAATGGGGGATAACCATCAATTCCTAGGACGAGAGTAAAAATTCTAGGTGAGGGAGGTAGCTATTGTGAACGAGTGAGGAGAATAAGGGATGTGGAAGGTTAAACTAAATTAGGGGAAGAATGGTAATTTCACCCATTTAAATAGGTGTATGATTTGGCTGCATGGTTGGCCAAACTATGTGCCAACCATTTGATTGCACTACCTAAGTTGGTTCCCCTTTTGCACGACTAGCACATGGGTTGGAAAACCATGCACAACCCATGTATTTCTCCTCTAAAACAAGTCCTAATTTTATTACATGGTCATAAAACTCAGGTGTAAGGTCTTAAAAACCATGTGAAACTCCCTGAGTGACACATGGTTTGAGTCCATGGTTTTCACTAACCATGTGAAAACTATGCACCCCCTTTACCCTTTCAAAAAACTGTATTTTTGAACCATATTTCTACCAAAACACAATTAAACATCCAATTAACCTCTCAGGGCATAAAACCCATATAAAAATAACACTTTTTTGATTCTTGGTTTTAAATTTTGAATCTTGGTTTAAATGTTAGACCTTCCAACAAATGGGAAATAACAATTCAATTAGAAAATCCATCCAGTTCAAAACATTAGGTCTTATAATCTCTACACCATATAACTTTTCATCCTAGATAAGTCTTGGGGAATATAGAAACACACCCCCAACCTATTTGGGTTGTGAAATTTCTAATGAAATGGCTGAATTTGCTTTTAAACACTCAACACACATGTAACCATTAATTCTAATATACTGTACTTAAGCTGCTAAAATTTGAGTTAATGCTAAAATTCAAAACTAAAACATCAAGACGATGCTACCTAATGCCATATAACAGGAGACACAATCATGTCATTGTATATTTCCCCAGTTGGACCACAGTTAACCCCACTATAGATTCTATCTTGAAAAACCAATTCTTAGTCATGGTTCTCCCACCGTTAGAATTTTCTACTTATGAACACCCTTAGAATTATAATGACATACTTTATCTCGTTTATAAACATGATAAAAAATTCATTTCCCAGTAAACCTCAATAATCCTGGCCAATCCATGGAAATCCTAATCTGATATTTTTACTATAATCACCTCATCTGGATGATGTTCCAGAAATGGCTCTCCATTGATTGCATTCATCCAAATAGGTTAGAATCAAGTAGGGCTACTACCATCTAAATATCTCTAAAAATGATCTACTTTCACAATGATGCATCCAACCCTGATGCCTTTATTTTAAGGCACACCTTATGATTTCTGCAATCATGCTCACTGAAGTCTGTAACTAGATTTCTATGATATCTCTAACCAAAAATATATTCTATGTTGTCATTACACAATATGAACATAGGTTTATACCCCATCTAGCACCCTTGGATCATCACACACTAATCATATCAACCATGCCTGACCATAAGTCTAAGGTAACCATGGATTTAACTACTTGAATCCAAGGAGATCAACCAATGTGTTCCATTATAAGGATTTTACAAGTGAGATGTTTGTGCATAGTTGATATGTACATGCATCAAGAATATTGGCCAATCCCAACAATGGTATCTCATCTGGTGATTGAGTCAAAGAATAAGCTAGTGTCCATGAGTCCATCCATGGTTTTCCTACATGGGAATCCTAGTATCACGTACGAAAATCCATGCCTCCATATATTACCATTCTCTCAGAGTTCCACTTTCTATAGTCTATTTATTGATCAAAAAATTCATTTAATTTCATTCTCTATCTCATCGTATAACTAACACTCTCTGTGTACCCTGGACGACATCAAGATAAGGGTAATGATCATCACTAATCCAAGAGTACACTAAAAAGATATAAATTCTTACCAATAATTCCTGATACACTCCTATAATGTCGAAAATGATGTTCCTATCATGGTTTCTAACCAACCATATCCAATTATGCATAGGAAAGAACAATCAAACCACATATGGACGACTTCCATTGAAGATATTGACTGCACCTGCTGATGCTTCATCATTAATAGACCATAATTCCCTCACTACCGAAGCATTCTGTGATTTTTTTAGAAATACCCATTGTAGTACAACCATGAATCATGGTGTCCTTAAAGGTTTCATACACAACAAACCATTTTATCATTGTTTGTCTTAGAAGCACTGACACATCAGAAGTGTTACTTCCTGGGTCACCTTTGCACCCTAATTCTAAATATAGAATCCAGACTCGATCCCAAACCACAATTGGGTTTTATTTAAAGTATCATTTCAAGGACTAAAAACATGAACTCGCCATCCTCATGGGTTTCCAAAATCTGTTCCGACCATGTCAAAATGGGTTTTTTCGGTTGTGTTCCCTCTACTTAAAAGGTCACTCTAAAACATGTTTGATGCGTTGCTCTAAACCTTAAGATTTTCATAGTCATTGTTTACTGATAATGGGGACTCATCCCATGACACACACTCCATTCACCACTAAACATGGGTTACAGATGCGGCCAACAAAATTTTACCAATTGTTAATTCAAAAAGAGAAACAAATATCCTCTAAAAAGCATGACAGATTAGATTTAAACTAGACATATTTGTGAGACTCTATCAATCCTCACTCACACATGTAATTAGAAGAAATCATAGAAGACAAAACTAAATCAATAATTAATGTTACAACACATGATCCTTCTAAAACATCATCCCCCCACCCCATGATAACTCAAAAATCTCTATAAGTCCAGGACATTCTTCTCCAGAAGTGTCCCATGAACGTAGCATAAAATCTCCTATCTTAAACAATTCTACCAAACTCATATGGTTTTCTACACCACCTTATGACTCGATGGGTACTATGTCTATCAATGCACACTACTTTTATATTTCACCAGCACAGTGTCACACCCATTAATACTTTCCATATGCATATCAGACCTATTAATCCTAGTATGTGATGGCCCACATGAAAGATTTAATCCTGAAGTCATATTACCAAGTATGACTGTTAACATAGTTGAGGAATTACCAAGTAATCTATCATTGAAAAAGAAGGGTCACATGACCAAATAAATGTCTGACCATGGATTAGGAATGTCTAACCTACCGAACTCAAGTATCACATGATGATAACATACCTAACAAGGGTAAAGTTAGCACAAAACCACCTACCCAACCCAATTGTCATTCCTTTTACTAAAATTCCTTCTTAATCTCATGTTATAATATGGACACTTCCATTCCCATAACTCAATAAATAATCAAATGATGATTTTTATCCATGAAGTGATACCAAAACAGTATATCCCTCTTCATGAGGCAATGAATCTAAAATAGGTTCAAGCTAGAAGTTTCACTGGAATTTACCACAGATCCACTAGACCAGGATGAAACTAATATAAAAGGAGATCCATAGGTAACATCCATGTTCTTGTTCAAGGAACATCCCAAGGCAACATTTATACTAAATTAGTTGAGGTTCTTGGATATTAACACCATAGAAAGGTTTTAGTTTGGTTATTTTCATTGATTTAAATTTATTTTAAACTTTTTTGAAACTCAGAAATATTTAAATCACATACCAGTTATAAAGGTAACTGTACCTGGAACTCTATTTAGCTAATTCCATACAACATGATAGGAAAATTATTTCACAATTTCTTTTTAACCATTTATCCTTCCATAATGTTATCAAAATTGGGTTTAGTTAAAGAAAATTTAAATTACTAGATATAAATTAAAACATACTTTAGTTTGTGACTTACATTTTAATTAACTAAATCCTTGCTTAAAAAAGAAGGGCCAAAATTAGACCACAAGCTCTCTATCATTCTAAGGGAATTGAATCAATAAGATACTAATATAAATTTATAGGTAACAACATATAAGTGTCTTTGTAAGCTTTATATAATCATCCCTATGTAGCCTAAGTATACCCCCACGGGGTTAAGCACTAAGGAATATCAAAATAAAGGTAACCTATGAGGTTCTAATCATTCCAACTCAGGTCCATCTAAAATACAACCCAATAGCAGTTGGTTTTTTAAATTTTTATCACACCCTTAATGTGGTTTTCATATAGGTATAAAATGATTAAACTCACCTAAAAGGACCATGTAAAGTGTATAAGGGCTTGGTTATATGGGTCTTAATTCTGATTTTATGATAGTACATGCCTTTTATGTTGAAATTGACACTCATTTAACTGAAATCCATATACAATGGTTTAAATTTATTGAATCAAACTAATTTCCTTGAAATTTTAATCCATCCATTTAATGTATGTGTTTATATATATACCATGGTTCATTTTGATGAATTAGATTTTCCATTTTATAAATTTACTTTCCTTTATAATATAAAAATGGAATTGAAGTTATTGCAAACAGATTATTCACCTTCAGTCTTAGAATATAAGAAATCCATATATAATTGTTCAATTACATGGGTCTCCATTCCCCAATTTATAAAGGCCCATAGACTTTATAAATTAAAAATTAACACCCATTTAATCACAAAAAACAATGTTTTATCCCATTCAACCAATGTTCCATGGATCAAACATGTCACAATCAGTTAGTCAAATAAAATTCCACCATTAAGCTACATGGGGAAACAATGTTTAGGTTAATGGAGACACTATATTTAACCAACCATGTACCATAACTATAACAAGGGACGCTATCACATAACAGTAAATACATGTGATCATATAAATGTATCACATAGCATGGTTTATAGGTAAGTATACTATATAGTCACCTAAATATGGTATAAAGATAAACATGCTACTAAATCATAGAAGGCACGCCCAACATGTATCAGAAATTAGAGTAATCCAAATTACATGGCATGAAACATGCATGGAATGTGAATCTCTATGTGCCTTTATGATTCTTGAACAATACTTCATTATTATACTGGTCCAGGTGTAAAATACCATAAATCCCATAAATTAGTATGCAATAGAATGTATATTAACCACTTGAGGTGAAATAATAATCAAATATAATAACAAATAGCATAAACAATAGTCCCATACTTGGCCACATAGCCTTTCCTATTATTATGTGTTGACCACTGCCTTACATGAGCTATTTATCAAGTGCCAACACTATGGTGACCCACCTTTTTATTACATAAATATTTCATTATGTAATACATCATTAAACAATATGAAGGATCTATAGGGGTATAGTGTCATGGAAATATGAATATAATATATAAAAAAGACATAAACATAAACATTAATCTAATTCACTTGAAATAAATCTTCATTGGTTCATCCTAAGTGACTCTTACTACATCTCATATCTTGGGTACATACATAAAATAAATGGGTAAGCATAAATCCCTGTAAGAAAATAATCAAAGGAGATACATAACAAGTGACAAAGAGGAATTTCCATGAGGCCTGATAATAAAAACCTGAGTCATGTCATAATATAAATAACATTAATTATATAATGGAAATGTGGATATATTATAAAAATGAGATATTAATAAACATATCTCCAAGGTTTATCATGAGGGTATCATAAATCATAATTACTAAGGTTATTCACCATGGTGTCATAAAACATGTCATATATACAGATTATTTATTTACCCATTGAATTGGATAACTACTAGTTAAAACCATTCATATGTAATAATTCATGTGAGCTACATTGATCATAACAAATCATTTCACCAATAACCCATTGAAAATAAAGAACAGGGTTCATATCAAAATCATAGTGTTCAAGTGCTTAAATACATGAACATAATAATAAATTGTAACCCATGAAAAGGGAATATGGGTTTCATATATGTAAATACTTGAGTAAATAAGTCATTTTTACATATAGGTGAATACCCATGTAAATGGACGAGGTTTGGGTATTCACAATATGAGAATTTCTCATGAGGAAAAGTGAAATTCAAGAAATGAATTCGGTAGCATGATGATATAGATTGTGGATTTTGGGAAGTTAATAATGGGAGGGGTCTATGGTATACCATTTTTAAATGACTTTTTTTCACTAAGGTTAACATAAAAATATTATGAGAATAAATTGTATTGACATTTATGAGGTATATATAAAAGTGGTACTTGGATGAAAAGGAAGAATAGGAGAATTCCATTACCTTGATATTTGCTTCATAAAAGTTGAGGGTGGAACCTTAACACCTTGAGGGATCCTTGGAGGGACTGTTTTGGAAGGATAATGATAATAAAATCATGTTTTTTGAATATGGATTAGAGAGGAATGGCTAATTGGTGGTATTTATACATGAGGAGAGGAGGGTTTTAAAGGATTATATATTGATTATTTTATCATATAAGAAATGAAAATGGGGGTAAATTGAATTCCAAAAAAATTGATGGAATTTATTTAATAAAAATAATTCTCTGAGTATAATAATTTTAGATTTTAAATAAATAATTATTTTAATGAAAATTATCAATTTAATCAAAAAATCAGAATTCTGGCCATTAAAAAATTAATTTTGTAATCGTTAAAATATATAAATATTTTTAAAAACCATTTTATAATATTTTTATGAAATAAAATTTTATTTAAAACTTCCATATAAATTACATTTTAATAGAGTATGTTTATCATCTCTGAAAATAATACAATTTTTATTATTAAATAATCCTCACGATCATTTAAATGCATCGATGTAACCAAAAACAATAATGAACAATTGTTTTATTGACCAATGGTCCTAATTTAGATCAACTATATTATTTGAAAAACAGGAATTTTTATGATCATATTTCCTTATAAATACCCCATCATTCTTACTCTTCTCTATTCACTTTGATTCGAAATAAGGTCCAATATCGTTTCAAAAATTAATTCTGTATCAATAACTCTCTGTTTCATTGCTATAGTGCTATTTGTGGGTGGGATGGTTATAGGGTATTGAATAAACCTAATTTTTTATATTTTACTTAATTTATCCACTTTTTCCCCAATTGTAATACTCGATATCATTTTAGGAATTGTTATAGACTAAATGTAATGTTATCAAATAATGAAATAAATTATTGATGGATTCTAGTATGTATTTTCTTTTACTATTCCTAGTAGTACTAGTTCATATAAAAACATGATGTTCCAAGTTCTTATGAAATTTTAAAATCATTCTATGTATATCATTTTTAAAACATAATAAAAAGTTTTTGGGAGGAAATAAATCCATTAATAGAAAAGAATTTTTTTTGGTCATTACATTTTCCCCCCCATAAAGAAAAATTTACTTCAAAATTTCATTTTTCAGGATAATGTAGAAACAATTTAGGGTATTTTTATGCATGGATTTCTATGGTTACCACGTAGCCTCTTTAAACAAGTGATCTCTTATTAGGACCAAAACAAGCTATGTTGTCTTGCTCCTTAACACTTTTTCTATTATGTCTAGGATATAGATCGGATCCACATCATATGAAAAGTATGATTCCAAATGTGTACCATTAGTATGAAGTATATGTGATGATTAAAACATATACTTTCTCAGTTGGGACTCATGGAAGACTTTATGGAAATCGAAAAGATTTGGAAGTAGTACTAATCGATAGGAATCCACTCCAACATGATCTGGAATCTCAAATGGTCCAATGTTCCTTGTTATTAGTTTCCCCTTCCTTCCAAATCTCATAGCTCCCTTCCACAGTGATATCTTGAGGTAAATTTGATCCCAAACTTGAAACTCTAATTCATTTATTTTTTGGCATAATTTTTTTTCAACTTTGAGAATCCTTGATGAGTTTATAAATCAGATAAATATTTTATGTAGTTTACTTCACAATGTATGGTCCAACCTGTTTCCTCCCTCTCACTCCATCACATCATCTAAGAGTTTTACACCATTTTCTATAGAAATATTCAAAAGGTTCCATTTTAATACTTGATTGGAAACTGTTGATATAAGATAATTCATTAAGTAAGATATGTTCATCTTAAATCCCTTGAAAATAAAGTGATCCAGATCATAAAATATCTTCTAATGTTTGAATAGTCCTCTAAGACTACCCATTATTTTGAGGTTGGTATGTTGTGCTTATGTTTACTTCTTTATTCATAGTCTTTCTAGGATCCTCCAAAAATGAGAATTAAATCTTGTGCCTTTATTAGAAAAAATCCAAATTGTTACTCCATTGAGTCTCACTACATTCTGAATATAGAGGATATCTAATCTCTATTTGGAGAAATCCTCTCTTATAGAAATGAAATGTACCAACTTTGTCAATCCGTTAACAATTACCCAAATAGAATAGCTACCCTTGGGTGTCTACAGAATCCTAGTGAAAAACTCCATAACGATTTTATTCCACATCCACATTTGTATGGGTAGTGGTTGTAATACCCATTTATAAAGTTGTTTCTCCACCTTTACTTGTTGACACACCAAGCACCACCAGGACCTGTCCCCTGAGGCCCATGCCATGGCTACCCCATGCCCACATTCCATAGGCCAGTGGTTAGTGACAAGCACTGGAAAGGCATTTCCCAAAAATAGGAGGGAATTTCCTTTGAACCTGCAAACACACAGAACAAGAACACGATAAGATGAAAACCACTTAGTAAAACTATATTAGAAAAGTATGTATTGAAATTAAAGGGGCCATAATAAAAGCCCAACTAAAAGATACAACTACCAAAAAAAACAACCCTGGAGATCGTCCACCAAGGATCCAACCTGAAGGGTAGGTACAACTCATCTCCACAACTCTCCTCATCAACCAGTCACCTCTGTGTACCGCCTGGTCCTGGCTCCATAAAGTCTCATCCAAGCTACTCATCATCTTCACAAGACACAACAAGGTGCGGGCGAAACCCGTGTAGGGGTGAGTATACAAATACCAAATAGGGACCCCAAGACCCCCTGAAGTTCTCTCATAATTCCACAAAGAAAATCCACAAAGCTTGATCTCAATAAAAATGCACAAAGAAAAAGACTTATCTCAAACTAGGTACACAACTTAGAGTTCAGGAATAAATATGATTAGTCTTAAGCTATATCATTTTATTGCTTTATGATGTTTCTAAAACTGATCCATGAAGGATTTGTTCTATTGTCGATCAAAACAGGGCCGTATATCGCTTATCCATGATGGGCCTCTCTAATGATGGTCCTCGTCAGGTTGTGCATTGATGATCCACATAGGGTAGCTATAATGCTGATCGAAACAGGGTAACAATGATGTTGATCCAGATAGGGTCTCTATGATGCTGATCCAAACAAGGTCTCTATCATGTTGATCCACACAAGGTCTCTATAATGTTGATCCACACATGTTAGCTATAATGTTGATCCACACTGGGTCACTATAATGGTGATCCACATAGGGTCCCTATAATGCTGGTCCAAATAGGGTCTCTATAATGCCGGTCCACACAGGGTCTCTTTAATTTTGATCAACACACGGTCACTATAATGAAAATCCACACAAGGTTTCAATAATGCTGACATCCAGCCACAGGATTCTCTGCACTTGGTGTGTTTGAGTTTTGTAGTATCTGCTGCTCAAGATACTATTCGTTCCCCAACTACCATGAAGTTCCTCAAAGTAATAACCCAATGAACCATCATGTCTTAAGGGTTCTAATGAAATAGATAGTGTGTCAAACAGAATCCCAGTCTGGGAGTTATAAGCATTTTTGTACCATGGGTCCAGTTGGATTTGGGTTTGATCTAACCTAAACATACTCCAACATTCTCCAAAACTGGGGTGAAGTATCTCAAAGAGACCATATCATTCCTTTTATTGCAGTGCCGTATACGTTTCGTCAAACAGACATCTGGTTTGTGAGATAAGGCCTTTTAAGCATATCTAGGCCAAAAAGGGTCTGGGTCTGACCCGGGTCTGACCCGGTCCGACCTGAACTGGCTGGGCGAGCCCGAGTGGGTGGGGCCACAAGCTCAGTCCTCCTTGGCTGGGTGAGGTCTGCTGGATGACCTGGCCCGGTGGCTGGTGCAGTTCGCCAACCAGGTGGACTCCCCCTTCCCGAACAGCAAAGTTGTTCGTGTTAAATAACCCACGACACCATGTGGCACTACCTTCCTGTCAGTGGGACCCGTGGGGAGCAGGTCCAGTCTTCCACGACTCTATGTCGTGGCTCCCTTCCACATCACATGACAGCATACCACCCTACTAGCACAGGGGTCGGCCGACGCTGGCCGCCCCGCTGGTCCATTGCGACACCAGCAAGTGCCGCCTCTCTTCCGCGGTCGGTGATATTCGGTCATCGTTGGTGCCGCCACGTCAGTGCCACCCCTACGGGGTTCTGCGGGCCATCAGGTGAGTTCCAGTGATCAGTTTTCCCTTCGAAATGCACCTACAGGCCTCATGGGTTGCTGCCGTCACTACTTGGCTTCCAGATTTAGGATTCTGTCGAGTTGATAACTTCACCCATGAAGAACACGACAAAAACTGAAGAGGAGGAGGGGGCATGCCCTGTTCATTTGGCCTACTCCCTCCGAATTAGCTTCATATCAAATGGGTAATAATTAAATCATCAAATAAAAACTAAAAACCCGTTCAGAACTTTCGTGATTCATCATTCTATTCAAGAACGCAGAAAAGAAAAACATTCTCATGAATTTAAACATAAAAAACCACTACCTCAGATTCGGAGGAGATGTCATGGTTTTGGTAGAAGAACCCATACTTGATGAAACCGCCTGTGTTTTTTGATCTCAGATCAATTCCTCTAACATTTCCATCCAAGCCTCTGTTCTTCACTTTTGGAAGAAGTTGCAGCAATTCATTAGAGGTTTCTCCCTTCCATGTCAAAAACCCAATCTCAAGCATCATTTAAATAGAGGGGGTGGGTGATAAATTCAACAAAAGAGTAATGTGGTTTATTAATGAATGAACCTCTTAACAATTCATGGTGTAGTTACAAATAGAATAGTCAATCCATAAATTGGCTTGACAACTTAGTGGTCCTTCCACCACCGCTCAACCGTTGGTAGAAAAATAAAATAATATTTTTATGTTATTTTATTATTCTCCAAAAAGTCAGTAAAATAATCTTTTTCTCCTGACCTACCACGATCAAAGTTAATCCTCCATTAAGAGAATCTCGGCATTGCAGATTCAATGGTGCCCTCAGATTTTTAATCTGAGCACTGGTTCAAAAGATAGAAAATGTCGCCTGCACCTTTACTGAACTCACCTAAAACAAAGTTCAAAATATATTTTTTGGGCACACTGGGCCTCAGAATCAAGCACCTTCAATTTTTTCATACCCATAATAATTAAAATAATTTAAACAAAATTATATGGAATTTTTGGGTCTTTACATTCTCCCAACCCTAGGGCTTTTCTTCCCTAAAATCTATAAATAAACTAGGGGAACCAATGGGGGTACTAAGCATGTAACTGAGCATCCCATTCCCATGATCTCTCCTAGAGGTTCCTATTCTGCAAACAATCTCGCACAGGAGGGATCAACTTCCCATGAAGGACCCAATACTTTAGATCCTCTATCTCAATCGGGATCTCCACAAAAGTCTCCCCATCATCAATGCACAACTCGCCCTAGTCGATAACGTGTGATGGATCATGCATGTACTTCTTCAGTTGTGGAACATGGAAAAATTTATGCACCCTATGTATATATCGGGGAAGAGCTAGATGGTACGCCACCTTTCCTACTCTGCTGAGGATCTAGAAGGGTTTGAAGAACCTCAGAAATAACTTTATGCTCCATCCCAACCTCTATAATCCTCATCGGGATAAGACCCATAAGAAGACACGATCTCCCTCCTAAAACTCCAAGGGTCTCTATCTACTATCGGCATGAGACTTATGCTAGTTCCATGTTGTCTTCATCCTCTCCTGGATGATCTGCACCTTCTCTGTGGTAGCTTGTACCAACTCTAGAACTATAAGGCCGGACTCCCCGGGGTCTGTCCAGCATAGTGCTGATCTGCATGGTCACCCGTATAGGGCCTCAAACAGAGCCATGTCTATTTTGGAGTGATAAATTTTGTTGTTAGAGAACTCCCCTAGAGGCAGATGGTCCTCCAAACTGTGGCCAAAATAAAGGATACAAGCACAAAGCATGTCCTTGAGTGTCTGTATGGTCTGCTCCATCTGAACATCTGTTTTAGGATGAAAGGCGGTTACCAAACGTAGCTGAGTCCCGAATGCCTCTGGTAATACCTTCCACAAGAGGGAAGTGAAACTTGTGTCACGATCTGAGACGATCGTCAATGGTACCCCATGAAGTCATACAAACTCCTGTGCATAGAGACATCCCAAGCTCTCTGATGGGTAAGAAGTGGGATGAATTGGTGAGTCAATCAACGATCACCCAAATGGAATCATGGACCCTGGATGTACGTGGTAGCATTTTCACGAAGTCCATGGAGATACCATCCCAGTTACACTACAGTACCTTAAGTGGCTGAGCTAATCCTGCTGCTAGCTGATGCTCAGCCTTCACTTATTGACATGTGAGACATCAAGAAACGAACTCTGCCACTACTTTCTTTATCTCTAACCACCAGTACTGATGCTAGTGGTCTTGGTATAACTTCACCACACTAGGATATACTACCAAAGGGTATGTATGGAACTCTCTCAACACCTCCTTCTGAATAATCACTGGTACCGTAGTGCATCCTCTGAAGAGGATGACGTACTTCCCACCTTCAAGAAATCTATTAAGAGCCTATACCAAGGATATCTAAGCACATCGGGACTTGTAGTCTACGTCTCCAAGTTGTGCCTCCCTGACTCGCTGAAGTAGTGGGAATGTAACAGTCATAGACTGGATGTAAGATACTCCATCACTATCCCCAAAGGATAACTATAATGCATCTAGCTTCTATGTTGCCTCAGCAACTATAGACCAAACCTCCTACTGAGTCTGTCTGCCACCACGTTCCCCTTCTCAGTAGTATAGACTATCTCAATGTCAAAGTCATGGAGGAAATAAATCCATAGTTTCTATCACAGGATTAGGTCCTTTCATGAGAAGATATACCTGAGACTCTTGTGATCATAGTAGACTATAAAACGTTCCCCCATTAAGTAGTGTCACCACATATTTAAGGTGAAGAACACCGCTACTAACTCCAGGTCATGGGTATCATTGTTTTTCTTGTGCTGTCTCAACTGCCATGAGCCATAGGTGATCATCGTTCGCTCCTACATCAGGAAATATCCCAGTCTGGTCCCTGATGCTTCACAGTAGACTACATTCCCAACACCCTTCTTTTATAGCCTCAATATAGGGTCACTCTTCAGCCTCTTCCTTAGCTCTAGAAAACTCTAATGGTATCTCTCCATCCACACAAAGGGATGTCCCTTATTTTTCAAAGACCAAAAGGGTGTCGCAACTTTGGGAAAGTCAGGTATGAATCTATGGTAGTTCCCATCCAATCCCAGGAAACACTACACCTCAGTCACATTCTCGGATGGCTCTCAAGAAAGCACTGCCTCTATCTTTTTTGTATTCACTATAACTCCTACTTCTAAGATAATGTTCCCTAGGAAGTGGACTTCCCTTTTCCAGAACTGGAAATTCTAATGCTTTCCATAAATTTGGTGCTCTCAAAGTGTATCCAGAACTATCTACAAGATCATTGATTGTACCTCCTTCGATGATGAGTATATCAAGATGTCATCAATGAAGACCACAACAAAGTGATTTAGATAAGGTTGGAAGATTCTGTTCATGAGTCCCATGAAAACTACTGGGGATTTGGACCTAGTGAAAGGCATCACCATGAACTCATAGTGGATATACCAGCATCTTAAGGCCATCATCAGTACATCCTCATCTCATACCCTAAGCTAATGATATCGTGATCTGAGTTCTATCTTCGAAAACCATCGAGCTCCTTCAGCTGGTCAAAGAGGTCATCAATCCCTAAGAGTGGATACTTGTCCATCACAATCACCTGTTTCTGGCACTGATAGTCCACGAAAAGCCTCAGAATCCCATATACCTTCTTAGAGAACAAAATTTAGGATTTCGATTGAGAAACACTAGGCCTTATGAACCCCTTCCTCTACAAGTCCTCCCAATGTACCCGCAACTCAAAAAGCTCCGCAAGATCCATCTGATATGCTGGTGTAGATATCGGTGACATCCCATGGTACAGGTCGATGTAAAAGTCTACCACTCTATAAGGTGGTAGTCCCGGAACATCATAAGGAATGATATCAGCAAACTAGTCCACCACTCTAGGATAACTCGGACTCCTCACGTCAACTAATCAAAGGGTAAGTCTAGCCAACCGATGATTAATCGGCTGCACCCTACTCTGAATAAGTCTATCCAGAGCTACAAAGGTTTCCTTCTTTCCAGCTAATGAAAACCTGGTCCCATACTCTCAGACACACCATGTTTTGTGCCTAAAATAGTCAATCTAAGCATGGACTATGAATAACCAGTCCATACCCTAGATGACATCGTAAGGCCTTGACGCTGCTACTAGGAGATCCTAGCCAAAGTTCTATCCTCCAAGATTAAGGTCACACTGTCTGAACCAGTGTGTAATCATCAAATCCTCTCCCGTAGGAGTCTCCAATCGTAAGGATCAAGATAATGGCCCTATTAAAATTTTTGAGCTCCAAACAAGAGTCATGGAAATGAAAGAGTGATTATAACTAGTGTCTATAAGTACTGCCACTATGGTGGTGTAGACACAGATCGTATCTCGAATCATATCTTAAGCACCATGTTTGTAGGCCTCAACTACCAGAATCTGAGCTCGCCCTTCTCCTCCTACTCCCGGTGGTGGGGTGGACCACTTGGAGATGGTGGCGGTAGAACCTCAAATCGCCACCTACCACCTGCCATAGGGCCTGATCCTCTTCCACGTCTGCCGCCCTATAGAAATCCTCTCTTGAATATCTACCTCTACCTTTGAAGTCCCTCGACTGTATTCTGGTCATCAGTACAATGGTTCGGGTAGTCTCAAGCCATTTGGCCCTTCCCACCGCTTGTGAAACATAGTTTTCTCCTCTGTTGGCATGCTCTACCTTGTGAGCTCCATACATTAAACCCTATGTCCTAATGTCATCCTACGGAAGGTCTGTCCCACTTGGACCTTTGCATCATCTGCCAACTGCCTACTGCAGATGACTCAACTACCTGTCGTCCGGTGGTGGCTCTCACTATCAGTGCCTGCTTAGTAAAGAAGCTCTGCACCAAGAATACTCATCCGAGCACTGTAGCCTGCATCCAGATATCAAGCGATATCATCGACTCTCTGACCTCCCACCGAATACCCTGCTCAAAGGTCCTGACCCTGAAGAAAGGGTCTCGTACCATGTTGGTGGAGTATCACGAGAGGTAAGTGAATCTCGTCGAGTACTGGGCTACTATTAGGTTTCCCAACTATAAGTGTAGGATATCCCATGTACTCACAAAGCATAGAGTCACTGGATTGAACTCCACCCTGAAGAGGCTCTCAAATTCCATATAGGTGAGGGTAGCCTCATCATGTAACTGAAGAGTCTGGCTCCACTATCTCCCTACTATTTCATGGGAAAGATTAGAAGATAGGATCCCCATCACCTCTGCTGGTGTCCCAACTAGGTAGAAAATTCTACCCACAACCTCCATCTAGTCCTCGGTTTCCTAAGTATATCTCTCTCCTCGAAACCACTAAGGCCTATAATACTGGACCATGTGAAATACGCTCGGCCGATGTCACCATCTGCCATTGGGGCTAGTGGAAACTGCTTCCCAACAGGTAGTGGTTCTGCTTGTGCAGCACCTAAATGTGTTGTCTCTATATGAGTTCCATGCAACGAAGCCTCATCACTCAGTGGGACGTCATCAAGAACTATTTCTAGAATCCTTGCTGGTTGTCTATGTTGTGGAATCCTGAAAGAAATAGTTTCACCACGATCAATAAGTTATACCTAGTGAGCTAACTCAAAAGTGATCAAATGTAAAACATTTCAAAAACACACGCATTTAGTGTTTTTGTGTACTGAGTCAGAAAACAGAATTTAGGGTCTTGGTGTATGGATACGTCAACCGCCACACCATCACTGGACTCCCTGGAATAAAATCCATACTCAAGACACATAACACTATTGCTTAATTGAAAACATAGACTCTTAGTTCTTCTGGTAGAACAGACCACCCATTGATTCCACTTTGTCATGACCCATCCTCCGGGGCCCGTGCCATGACTACCCCAAGCCCACCTTCTATAGGCCATGGCTTGAAGACTAGCACTGAAAAGGAATTTCTAAAAAATTGGAAGGAATTTCCTTTGATCCTGCAGACACACGGACCAAGAACACAACAAGATTAAAACCACGTAGTAAAACTGCAGTAGAAAATTGTGTACTAAAAGTAAAGGGGATAGAATACAAGCCCAAATGAAAGATACAACTACAACATAAAATAGCTCCTGAGATCATCCATCAAGGATCCTACCTGAAGGGTAGGTACATCTCGTCTCCACAACTCTCCAAATTAACCAGTAACCTCTGTGTACCGCCTAGTCCTGGCTCTCTAAAGTCTCAACCAATCTGATCGTCATCTTCACAAGAAAAAACAAGGTGTGGGAGAAGCCCATGTAAGGGTGAGTATAAAAATACCCAGTAAGGACCCAGAGACCCCCAAGGTCTCTCATAATTCTACAATGGAAAAGCACAAAGAATGATCTCAATCACAAATCACAAAGAAAATGACTCCGCTTAAACTAGGTATACAAATCAAAGTCCAAGAATAAAGATGGTTTGTCTCAATCTATATCATTTTATTTCATTAGGAAGTTTCTACAACTAATCCATTAAGGAGTTGTTCTATTGTCGATCCACATAGGGTCGTATGTCACTGATCCATGATGGGCCTCCATAAGGTTGGTCCTCATCGGGTCATGCATTACTGATCCACATAGGGTTACTATGATGCTGATCCACACAAGGTCTCTATGATGCTGATTAAGAAGGGGTCGCTATGATGCTGATCCACACAGGGTCGCTATCATCGTGATCCACACATGGTCCCTATAATTATGATCCAAACTGGGTCTCTATAATGATGATCTACATAGGTTCCCTATAATGATGATCCAAACAGGGTCCCTATAATTCTGATCCACGCAGGGTGTCTATAATGCTGATCCACATAGGCTCGCAATAATGCTGACAGCCAGCCACATGATTCTTCACAATTGGTGTGCTTGAGATCTATAGCATATAATCCTCAAAATATCAGTCGTTACCCAACATCAATGAAGTTATAAAAAGAAATAATCCAAAGGACCTTAATGTCAAAATGGTTCCAAGGCAATAGAAGGTGCGTCAAACGGACATTCGGTTTGTGAGTTATTAGTGTTTTAGTACTGAGGGCCCAGTTGGATTTGGGATCGATCCAATCTGGCCATACTTCAACATTCTCCAAAAGTCAGGTGGAGTATCTCCAAAGGACCTTATTTTTACAAGGACTCTAGTGCCACATTCGGTTCATCAAACTGACATATGGTTTGTGAGATATGGCCTTTTAAGCATATTTGGGCCAAAAAAAGGTCCAGGTCCGTTCCGGCCCGGTCGGACAGACCCAACCCGCCCTGACCTGGGATGACCCAACCTGGTTTGTGTCCGACACAGGTCCGACCTAGGTCCATCCTAGTATGGTTCGAACCGGCTGGGCTGGCCTGAGGGGGCTGGGCAGCGGGCTGGTCGTACCGGCCATGGTTGGGCGCTGCCCGCCAGGCAACCCGACCTGGTGGCTGGGGCGTTCCACCAGCCGGGTGTCCGCACCCTACCAAAAAGGAAAAATAATTCGGGTTAAACAACCAGCGGTTCCACGTGGTTCCAACCTCTTATCATCAGGACCCATGGGGCATGGGTCCCCTCCATCACAGCTCCCTTTCGAGGCATGTGACAGCGCTCAGCCCTGCTGCCAGCACGGCCAAACGATGCCTGCCGCCCCACTGGTCCACCACGGCACATCCAAGTGCCCCATCTCTTCCACCGCCATTGCCCACCGGTGCCACTCTCCAGCATCGCTGCATCAGTGCCAGGCCAACGGGGCTTCGGTGGGCCACCGAGTGGGCTCCAGTAGTCCGTTTTCCCTTCAAAATGCACCTACAGGCCTCCTGGGTTATTTTCATCCCTGCGTGGCTTCCAGATTTGGGATTATGTAAAGTTAAAAACATCTCCCATGAATAACGCAACAAAAATCGAAGAGGCAAAGGGTACATTCGTTATTCGTTTGGCTCGTGCCCGCCACATTAGTATCATATCAAGTGGGTAATAATTAAATCCTCAAAGATAAACTAAAACCCTATTCAATACATCCGTGATTCATCATTATTTTCAATAATGAGAAAGGAAACGAATTCTCTTGAATTTAAACATAAACAACCCTATACCTAAAATTCGAAGGAGATGTCGCGGTTGTGGAAGAATAATTCACGCTTGATGAAAACGTTAGCGTTCGTCGATCCCAGATCAATTCCTCCAATGTTGTCATCCAAGCCTCCATTCTTCGTTGGTGGAAGATGTCATGACACTTCATCAGAGGTTCCTCGCTTCTGTGTCAAAAACCCATCCCAAGCCTCATTTAAATAGAGGGGAAGGGTGATTAATACAATGAAAGATTAATGAGGTTCATTAATGAATAAAACTCTTAACTCTTAACTTTGTGGTTACAAAATTGAAGAGTCAAGACATTAAATTGTTTGACAACTAAGCGGTCCCGTGACCACTGCATAACCATTGGTATAAAAATAAAAATAACATTTTCATGTTATTTTATTATTATTTAAAAGGTCTATAAAACTATCTTTTTCTCCCAACCTACTGCAGTCGAAGTTAAGCCTCTTTGATGTGAATATCGATTCTATGGAATCAAAGGTGCCCTTTGATGTTTAATCCAATCATTGGTTTAAAAGAGATAAAATGATTCCCTCACGTTTACTGAACTTACCTAAAAAAAAGTTCAAAAAATCTGTTCTGGTCACACCGGGCCTCAAAATCCAGCACCGTTAATTTTCCCAGACTCCAAATAATCCAAAATAATTTAAAAAAATTATATGGAATTTCGGGGTCTATACAAGCACCTTATCATGTAATCAGTAATCTCCCTTTTTATAGTATCACATCAATAATAATCCTAAAGGTCCCTATACATTTTAGCGATTCCAAGTTGTATAGGGAATGAAGACCTATGACATTATTCCATCAGTTCATTCTTTATCTTAGTAATAGACATGATACAAAGCCTGATACCAAATTTTAATACAATTTGTTGATCAATATTGAATTAAGGAAACTTCCCATTTTTCACATCCTCTATCATATTTTGCATTAAAGGATCATCTCCTTGAGATTTATTGATCTTATCTAGTAATGCTGGTTGGGAAATATTTGGGATAGGATTGATGATGTCCTTTACCTTATTATTCCCATGTCCAAACATACTACATCCTTGATCAATGGATTGCATTCAATACTCATCATTTTAAAAACACTTTGATATTTCTTACTCAATTCATCTATAACTTTGTTCACTATTTAAGGGTGATAATGAATGGAATAATCATAGTCATTAATAACCTCAAAACATATCTTTTATCTCATGTTAATTTCCTTCCATGTGAATATATACATCAAACATTGGAAGTCTATATATACATAACACATGTCCCCATAAAGACAGTGACTCCATATCTTTAGGAAAAAATGGATGATGCTAACTTTAGATCATTAGAGGGATTCATGATTATTTAACTATACCGATACATAAAAAATAACCTTTTAATTTTTCATGAGTACACATCTGAGTCCCGTTATATATGAATCACTAAAAATGAAAAATCCTTCCCCATTAGTGGGGAAAGTTAGTACAGGTGCACTAACTAACCTCCTCTTCAGTTCATAGAATATTTCTTTACACTCCATTGTTTAGATAAAGTTAACACCCCTACAATTTTATGTTGTTAGTGGATTATGAATACATGATTCTTTTCAAAAACATTTTATTGTATCCTAATAGACCAATGAAACTACAAATATTAGTTACAATACTAGAATTATTCCCTCCTCTTTAAACATTTAATTTGCTAGATCCACTGAGATTCCTTCAATGGACACGATGGGTCCCATGAATTCAACTTATTGTAACCAAAACTCACATTTTATAAATATAATGAACAATTAATCCTTTGTAGGAGTTCATAATATTACCATTAGATGATTTTCATTCTCCTCATGGATTTTGAAATATATCAGAATATCCTCAATAAATACAACCATGAAATTATCAAGGTACTCTTTAAAGACTCTACTCATAAAATCTATAAATATTCTAGGAGAATTAGTTGAGCTTAAGGGAATAACAATAAACTTGTAATTCTCATATCTTGTTTGGAAGGATTTCATTGGGATATCTTATTTCATAACCCTCAATTGATGATACCCAAGATAGGAGATAAATCTTGGAAACGTAATGGGATCCATGATGATGGTTGAACAAATCATCAATCCTGGGAAGAGAATATTTGGTCTTCACAATGATCCCATTATGTTCTCTATAATAAATTCAAAACCAAATTGATCCATCCTTATTTACAAATAGGGAAGGTTCTCTCTATATAGATGCACTTATTTGAACAAAACCTTCTCCAATAGATCCTTAATTTTCTTCTTTAATTTATCAAACTCCACATTTTCCATTTTATATGGTGTTTTCAATATTATTGTTGATCTAGGTAAGAGTTCAATTGAGAAATATGACTATATTTCTAGGGAAGGAATCATTAACACTTTAGGGAATACATAAATTTACTTCTGAACAATATGTATATCTTTTATCTTTACATTTTATCTTCCTTTATCTTCTCCACCAAACATTTTAATAAAGAATTCAATAAGAGGTAGTTCTTGTATAGACTTAGTCTAGAAAATATCTTCTTTGAATATGATCAGAGGTTTTCCTTTAGGACTACTGAAATATCTTTTCTTATACAGTTCATCTTAGTATTATACTTTGATAACCAATCCATCCAAACTATTATGCGAAACAGTGCCATAATAATGATAACCAAGTTTGTAGAGAGATTTTAATCACTAATGTTAAAAGGGGAATCCCTATATATCATTCATGTGTGAATATTTACTCTAGGAGTTTTAATAGAAAACACTAATACTTTTTGTTTAGGGTTTAACTATATGTTCCTTGTTAACTTAAAAGAAATAAAAGAATGTGTATAACCAGAATCAAACAATGTACTTTCTAGAATTGAGTGTATGATGAATGAGCCTACTGCAAAATCCTTTGGAACCTCAACATCAACCATCATATTTGTGAAATCATGAGCATTATCCCTTGGAATATTCTGTGGTTGATGGTGTTTTCCATCAATTATCTTTTGATTTGGACATTGGTTAGTTATATTCCCATGTTCCCCAGACTTGAAACATTTTCCTAGACCTTATTCCTTTTTTATTTGGAATTTATTTTATAAGGCTTTACATCACCATGATAGTTTAAGGAAATATGTAAATATCTTCTCCACTTATATCACATTCCACGTCCTTGAAAACAATTCCCCAAATTCATATTCTTATATTTTTTACACATGGGATGTTGTACTTTATCTCATTCATATGCATTCCAAAATTTTGTTCTATATCTCTATTCTTGATATTTTTTCAATGAGTACATTAGGAAACTCTTAACACCATTCAACTTTGATCACATACTGAACTATCTATTCATAATCCCCAAAGTCTTAGACTATAATTCTTTTCATAGATAGGGTGTTAGTACTCCAAAAAATCGATCTATCGTCTCTTCAAAGTCAATGACAAATATTGAAGTATGACCAATAATCCTTGTAAAGTTCATCTCATAATTCCCCACTAATTCATTTTCTATTTGTATTAACAAATATGAATTCCTTCTCCATTTTGGTTCAGATTTGTGGGTAAAATACCCATCAAGGTAACATTTTAGTGTGTTTTGGTTGATTGTGTTTATCAAAAACTAGGTTACCAAGTTCAGTTGTGGAGTTTGAGAGAGATATTTTACAATGCACATCGATAAATATACAAGAGAGAGGAATGGATGATTTAGAGGAAGTATAGAAAATTTCATATATAATGTGGTGTCATTACACAGTGTTTTCCAAATTTTTGGGTCCAAAATTTGTAGGATGAATCATGCATTATGAAAGTGGGATATCTAGGGTTTCCTCAAAAAATTGTAAAATGCATGGATTTTGAAAATATTGGTTGACTCACGAAGGTCTAATGATTTTTGAAGGCTCAATGATTCATGAAGATATAGAGGTTAATGAAAGAGGGATGAAAACGAAGGATTGCTGGTAATCTATGCGACTACGAGAAGCCTTATGAACAAGAAACTTTCCCCGAGTGTTTCAAAAAGATAAGGATCTTCATGATCAAGAATAGAGAGTTTCAACAAAAGGTGGTAGTGAGGATAAAATATTAACTAAATGGAGGTAACATGTAAAAACCCAAGGATTAGAAAATAAAATTAATATAGAATGTAAAGCAAACAGTATCGAGTCTCTGTGAAATAACACTTTTCTATTATAATTATTTAAAAATTTTAGCTATAACCTAGTAATTAAACATAATTTTTCTACTTCTGTGATTTTAATTTCAAAAAAAGGATATACATGGTTGCAATCAGTAATATTTTTAGAGCATTGTAGGATCATCTTAATTTTATAGTGAATTGTAACTTGCCCCTTTTGAATAGTAATGTTACCCTTATGAATAGTAATATGACCCTTATGAATAGTAAACCATCCAAATGAATTGTAACATCACCTATTATAGCATTAGTACAATTTTGGAATCATTTAGATGAAAGTATAATAAAATTATATCATTTTTAGAGAAATGAATATTTTAATAATTAATATTTAAGTATTGGTATTATTATGAGTCCTAAATATTTAATGAATATTTAAAAATTAATTAAATGATTTAAAACAAAATTAATTCTTATAAAATGTATTCATAAATAAATATTTTATTTTCATATGATTTTACGTTAATTTTATGAGTCTTTAGTTAATTTTTCAGAGAGTTATAAAATCAGTTATAAAATTTAAATATGTATTTTTAGACTAAATAATATTTTAACTAAGAATTAAATTTCTCATATTTAGAAAATTATTTTCATAAAATAGAGTTCATTTTTTAATTCTACATGTCCAAAAATGGTTAAGGTGAAATTTTTATATCTTTCTAAAATACTTGGATTTTTTGTGAATAGTAAAATATGATAATGTATGATAAATGTTAAATACATGATTTTTTGAGTCATTTTTGATATAAGGATGAGTTAAGAAACATTATTTAGAACTAACATGAACAATATAATGTATTTATTCACAATAATCAACACTATTTCATATCGTGAGAATAATAATAAAATAATTAATTAAATAATGAGAAATCATTCCTCTCCTCCACTATAAAAACCACCCCAAACCACCTCTTATCCTCACTCATATAAGCATTGAAGCATGTAAATGTTCTACCCAAATCCTTTTCCTTTTTCTATCCCCACATCCAGGAGCTCTTTGTCTTACCATAATACCAAAACCCCTTTCTTTAAGGAGGTTCTCAAGGAGAAGTATTCAAGAGGTAAAATCCTTTTCCTTTTCCTTTTATGTTCTTTTCAAGTTCTTTCTTCTATTATAATCTACTCACCTCCTCTATCCAAGTGATATTGATAAATAATGTATCATATATATACTATAATAATATCCTTTTAATTTAATACCTCTCATCAATGTCCTTACTCTCTCTCTCTTTTATTTTAAAAATGAAATCATCATCCGGGAGGTGCTGATTTACAACCTTCATGGATGACAAATTGTCATTCTTCAATTTATTGTTAAAATATGGCCATGACACCATTTTTATGGATAATCCAGACTATAATATGTTTATTATAACATATTTAATGTTTTTTAACAAGTATAAATTCACAATACTATTTCATACGATAAAACTAGTTCATGATGATCAAAAACCGCCAAAATAATCTAAATGGTTATCACTAATGTTTTATCTAATAACTCATCATCATAGCATATAAAAAAATTAATTATATAACCATTAAATATTATTTATGTTCATTATTATCATATAAAATAAATTATTTATAATTATATCCATTCCACATGAACTCCATTACTTCTAAACAAGCCAATTGATCATGAAAACCAAGAAAATGAATGCTCTAGAACGATAAAATTAAACTCTATAACTCATCAATAAGTCCATAAATGAACGTAATAAAACTATATTGATTCTAAAAAATGTATAAATGGTTATTAATTAATTAATTAATGGATTTAATTTGATTATCTAGGATATTAAGGTCATGTGTAGAACATAATCAGACATAAAGGGATATCTTAACTCAATTTCCATTCATTAAGTTAAACATCTATGTCATTGGTTATGTTTTTCAAAAATATGTGTGAATGACCTATTATTATTTTATACTTTATATCCACTAATATTTTTGTAGATTTATATTTTTCACACATAATTATGTCATCGATTTAACCTCACTCTAATGATACAATCTTTGTAACAGTTTTCTCATCTTCCTTCCATTTTTGTGAGATATTCCTTATCCACCACATCTTTTTGTGTAATGTGTATGTATAATTTCAATTTATGTGTCATATAATGAATATATTTATTCAATGTATCATTTAATGATTTTTAATTTTGGGTGATATGATTAGATTGGTTACAAACTGGTAAGGGATTTTACTCAGACCCTCGTTTTTCCTTCAAATTACTATTTCACTACCTGTAATCAAATTTAATGCTTAATTATTATTTTATATTTATTAAATATTATTTTGATATGTTTCAGAATAATATATCCATATCCTATAATCCTTATTATATGGGGATGTACATGTTTTAAAATGGTACCTTTCTCAATTTTTCCCAATAAACAAGCATGATTAAAGGGAACTTCCCGAACTCTTACACATTTTCAAGCGCACTATATAATCTATTTTAAGACATAATTATTTTTCTAAAATCAAAAAATTTATCATAAAAAATATATTTGTTCATTTCTTGTTTTATGAAAACAAATATTCATTTTCACTTTAAAATCTCGTTAATATTTTCCATAAACCTCACTAAAATGATTTATTTCTAATCTTTCATAAAAACAATTTTTTCATGATTTCACTTCAGTGGGATATAATTTACGCCTGAAATATAATTTCAATGTCCTTATCTTTTTTATATGGGATATACATAGTTAAAATCTAATTTTATGAAAAATAAAAATTATTTTCCAAAAGAACTCTTCTTTCGAAAGTAAAAAGGGTTTTTCTCATCCCACTTTTACTTATGTGAGATTTATGCCTTGTTCACCAGTTATTCCTTGTTTGTGTGGTGTATGTACAACCCTTTGATATATAATATCAATATTATCCTTATTATAATGATATTATAATATATTATGATTTGAATATTTCAAAGTGGAATGGGACACTTTGGGATATTTAAGGATTAATTTCCTCGATACATTTTCAATGGAATATCCATATATGTCTACTTCCATTATTTAATATTGTTATTTATTAATCTTTATCTCTTATAATTATCATCCACCATATTTTATTAAATGGTTTATGATTAGTTTGACCATGGTTGTGCTACCTTGACACCATTCACCATACTACTCAGAATGGTTAGTGATTATGTTTAAATATCAGGGAATGTTATTTACATTTCGTGTGTATATGTTGTTTATGTAGATACCCATTCATATGAGTAATGAATTGGACGTATTAATTGATGGGTGGGTCCCTCTATATCCCCATGATGCATCAGTAGGTCTCATGATACAAACTAGTTTTGGTTTTTACCCATTTATGTTTGGTCTTGGCATGAGGCCTTGAAAATATGGTAATGATGTAATACATTATGAATTACCTCATTATGAAACTAGTAATTGATAGTTTGTGTGATTATTCAACTATTATAATATCCATCGATATGTTTTATTATGACATAATTTATTCATATTTTATTCCTTCCATATTATGCCTAAGATTACGTTTTAATGGAATGTGTACCTTTATTTATTCACCATGACTTATTACATGTGATTCCTTTGTACTATTTACCCTTACCAAGCACCTGAGTTCACCCCTTTATTATGTTTTATTTTCCCCCAGTATGAGATGATGCACATTATTAATAACTGTTAATGATACTCTAAGGGTTATGGATGTTTCTAATGGAATTTATATATTGTATTTACTTTCAAAGTTGTATTGTAACAATTATTTATGTATCTAGTTTCCCCAAACTACTAAACAATTCAGTACCTCCAGAAACAATTCCTTGTAATAATTCCAATATAATAATGTAAGGCATCGGCTCTGGACTACTGGGGTCGAGGACCTTACAAAACATCTATAAATAGGCATATACCCTCTCATTTGAATAAGCAAGCCTTAATGAAAATACAAAGGCTTTGAATTTGTGAAGGATAATTACAAAGGATTTTTTTACATGAAGTTTTTCAAAATATTATTTATTTCATGGTGAAAGTAAGTTCACATTGAATTTATATGCTTTGTGAAAGAATTAATCGTCGATAAATTTTTGAGCTTCATGAAGCTGTTGAGTTTCATGGATGTTGGGAGCTTCATGAAAGTGTTCATCTTTATGAAAGTGGTGAGCTTCATGAATGTTATGGTGTTAATGAAATTTGTGGGGCTTACAAAATGAGGATATTCTTGTGAGTAATTGGTAAGTTTAGTGAAGGTTAGAAAGAGGGTTTTTTAAAAAGTAAATGTGAACCGGAAGGGATTGGCCAGTAAATCTATAGAAAGTGGTATTCATCGATTGGAATAAAGTAGAACATAAAGATGCACCAAATGAGGTATAAAATATATTGATTCAATTGAATAGAATAAGAAGAATCTGAATTAGTAGTGATCACACTTTTGTTTAGAGATCAGTGAGCTTTCAAATTTTGATTGGTTGTAAACCAGGAGGGACAATGATTCTTCTCCAAACATTGAAATAGT
This sequence comes from Viscum album, assembly GCA_963277665.1. Lineage (NCBI taxonomy): Eukaryota > Viridiplantae > Streptophyta > Magnoliopsida > Santalales > Viscaceae > Viscum > Viscum album. The sequence goes on from OY728125.1 coordinate 231,382,055, forward strand.
AATGTCTGTTAGTATATTTGGGGAATAAGAATATTTCCATTGTATACTCCTTATATGTATCTCAGTGTGGGTGAACCAAGTTAAATTGTTATGTCTCATTCATGTTTTCATTTATATTCATACAATTCTATGGGAAAGGGAGAGAGTATTGTTCTGTTTAATGAAAAAAAGAAGATCCGAAGGGGTGGTAGTTTTAATCTGTCATAACCTGATTCACCCCCCTCTCATGATATTCAACCTAGTTGGGATTACAATAGGTAATATAGGGAATAGTTAATATCAATGATTCTATCTCAAGGGTTTTAATGGAGGTTTTCAATTATAAAGTGATTTCAATCTTTGATGGAAATAATTTTCAATTATGGAAAAATCAAATGCAACACTAATTCTGATCTTTTGGTATGCATGTCTTTACATAAGTAATGCATGGTATTTCAACTAATATGGAAAGTTGTTATTTATTAGAAGCTGACCAAAGGGAATTAGATGCTGATTCCAGAGGAATTAATGCGTTAGGGGGAGAATTTTCCTATGCAATATACACAAAGGTGATGTTATATAAGTCAACACATTCTATGTTGGTTTTTTTAAATATCTATGAATGTTATTCCATAGTTGGAGAAGAAATGTTAAAAGTTAGATTGAAAAATATGAGTATCTGAGAATGAACCCTAATGAGTCTGTATATGCATTCTTTATTCAAGAGAATATTGTTGTGGAAGACATGAAATGTCTTAGATAAATTCTTGAAGATGTAAATATCATTAAGAACATATTTATAAAACATCCACCATTGTTCAATCTAAAAGTCTCTATACTGAAAGGTAAAGATATAAAGGATTTAACACTGGATATCTTTAACACTAATCTTATTGAATAACAGATGGGTATTGAAGATATTGAGTCTGTGGGAAAAGGGAAGTACAAATAGGTGGAATTCAATTCCATAAAAAGGCCACTATTTAATATGGCTAGGAAGAACAAGATACAAATGAGGTCTTGTAATTCCTTTCCTTATATCTATAAAGAGGGAAAGTAAATTTCAAATCAAAACTCCCACTCACTTTCTTTTGATGTGGAAAGGTTGTAAATATTACAGTAAGGTGACCCAATAATATTTATGACAAAAATGAGGATAAATTCTAAATTCAAATGAATAAGTATTCGGTCCATTTGAATGTTAAGAAAAATTTAAAGATAAATATATTTAAAAAGAAGAGACTTTATTCATAAGAAAATGTCAGATTAAAGGAATCTGAGCTTGAAGAGATAGATAACTATAAGGATCATGTAAAAAATGCTATGGTGGAAGTTGTAGGTATCTCCTAGAAAAGGGAATAAAGTGAAAATGATGAAGAAGAGGTTGAAGGAAGAGTTGATCTCTGGGATAAATTAATGGCATCCCTTGAAGAGATATGAGTATGGAGATACAAAATAAAGAAATAAAACATAGTGATTTTTGATTCCAAACTATATATGTAGTAGTAGGAAGAAGAGAAGTTTTAGCTCACAGACAAATTTGAAAAGCTCAAGTATTCCATTCCAAAGAACACATAAACAGTTGTTGAGTACAATCTCAAAGTTTAATAATATAAAAGTGTGATTGATGGTTTGACCAACATAGAAAAGGATAAAATAAGACATATCAATGAATTTGAAGTGGAAGTTGTTGACCCGTGAAAAAAATTAAAAGACCATGATAGAATCTTGACTCCCATTATGTCATCAAGAAAGTAGATCACCCGGGTGATAGAAAAGATGGAAGTGGAGTATGGAGGTCCATCAAGACAGAAGAAACAATAATATCCAAATGAAAAGGATGGTATGGGGTTTGATGAAAAATAGAAATCTACAGTGATTGATGTCTGACTGGAAGAACTGCTTTTGAGGTTGAAAATTGATTTGGGTAAAAATAAGAATGAAAATACTCATAGATACCAAGAAAGATATGGTCCAACAATAATGTTTATGAATACACCTCAAATCATGTGTTATTTATTTGGAAATATGGTACATTCAAAAAAAATTTTGTTCGATAGACAAAAGGTACCAAAAGAAAAAAGGTAAATAATGGTGACCACGCAGAGTTCAATATTTTGGGAATGATTTTGATGGTCACTATTTGTGGTGTGGAGGATTCATAAACATGTACAAATATTTCCAATCAATAATTCTGAGGAATGTGCTTAACTAGACTGAAAGTGGTCGTAAACAAAATCTCAACGTATCATCGAATGAGTTGAAAATGAAAAATAATTTTTTACCTCAAAAATATGAATTAGGTCCATCATACTCTAAGGAAGATCAATATTATCAATACATAATAGGTATAAAGTCAAATATGTGGATCAAAAACAAAAAAATTGAGTGGGAAGTGGTTTTAGAAATTTCCCTTAAATCATCAGATCATGTTGGTGTATAGATCCTTGATAGTGGATGCATATCCAAAATGATTGGAAATAAGGATCTTGTTATAGGAATAAAATATGATAAGGAGGGTGATGTTAAAATTTTAAATTATTATGGATTAAATATTTTTGGTTAGGTAAAATCCAAATTTGGAGGAAAAGATATAAGACATGTTGATGTCTTGGTTGTCAAAGGTCTCAGTCCCAAATATCTAAATGTTAGGAAACTATGTGACTCGGGTCATTCTATAAGCTTTACAAATACGTTTTTTATCATCAAGGGTAAATATGGTATAATTTTTTTATAAATAAAATTCATGAAGGGTAATATATACCTTGTAAGTAGAGAATAAGATATGTGTTACCTATAAAGAGTAGAAGAAAATGGGTTTTGGAATAAATGGGTTGACCATCCATGCCAACCATCCCGAGAAGATCTAGTCAAATTTGATTTATCTATTGATATCCTCAATATATCATGTGATTTTACTCACACGTTCAACGATTTTCAACAAGGGATGATTTCCAAAAACACATACAAGTAAAAAGAAAATCATTAACTAGAGTGCTTAAATTAGTGAATGCAAATGTGTGTGGACCTATGTTACAAAGATCTATTGAGGTAAAGAGGTATAATGTTCTTTTAATTGATGATTTCAGTAGTATGACTTTGGTTTTTTTCATTTCCACCACATTTGATGTGTTTAGTTGTATAGAACAATATTGAAGGGAATCCGAAAGGGTGCATGAAAAAATATTATGAAGTTTTGTACTAATAATGACATGAAATTCACAAACAGATAGGTATAATATTATCTTGAGAAACATGGGATAAGAAATCAAGTTTCGATAACGAGAAATCATTAATAAAATAGTGTATATGAGAGGAGAAATCAGATAACAAACTATATTTCCATAACAATTCATATTGAAAAGTACCTACTAGAGAAATTGTGGAAGGAAATAAGCTTGACATCGTTCTATATATCCAGTAGGTATTTATTATTTAAAAAAGATGAAAAGACTCCATACTATTTGTGGTACGGAAGGAATCCATCATTGAAATGCTTTGTATTCTTTGGAAGTAAGTGATTTATTCTCAATAAGTAGAAGCATAGTAAATTTGAATCTTTTGGAGATGAGGGGATATTCCTTATCTATCCATGAAAAAGAAAAACATATAAATGCTTCAACAAGAGGTTGGGAAAAGTAATTATAATAAAGGATTTCATTTTAGTAGATAATGAATAGAATATTTATCAACATAGTGAATAGTATCCTAAAGAAGGTAATGATTATGTAAGCAAATTAGAGGGAGTATAATTAGAAAATTAAGATTCATAAGAAGATAATAATGATGAGTATGAGGAATTAAAATATATATTTACACAAATGGTAAAGAGTCAAGCTAAAACTAATAGGAAAAATATCATTATTAACTAGGAAACACTATTTAAAAAATTGAGAATGAATTCATTATAGAAAAGATCTTTATTATCTTAGTTAGATCCTAAATATTTTGAGAAAGAAACTGAATATGAGAACTGGGTTCAATTTATGAATGAAGAGCTTGACTAAATTGAGAAGAATTAGTCATGGGAGATTATTTTGAGACTGATAGATAAGAATGTCACCGGGACTATGTGGGCCTTCTAGAACAAACTAAAAAAAGATGTATTTTTAATTTGGTACAAATCATGACTTGTGTAAAAGGGATAATCCCAGATCAAGGGAATCGATGTTGATGGGACATTTGTAGTTGTTTCAAGGCAGAAGACTATTCACGTATTCTTGTCCATAATAGTGCGATGGAAGATAAAAGTTTTTCATATTGACGTTAAGTCAATATTTTTGAATGGGGTTTTAGAGGTAGAATTTTATATCAAGAAAAATAATGGTTTTATCATTCATAAATATGAGAACCTAGTTTTTTAGCTAAGGAACTATATGGATTAAAGAAACAATTGAGAGCACGATATTCAAGGCTTGATCAGTTTTTAAAGACGATCGGTTTTCATCATAGTGGAGTTGATAAAAATATATATGTCAATAATGATAGTAATCAATGAATGATGGTTCCCATGTATGTCTACAACATAATATTTGCTGGATCAAATGAAGTACAGTGAAAATAGTTCATATAATTCATGAATAGTGAGTTCAAAATTTCAAGGATTGGTGAACTGATATTTTTTCTTGGTTTACAGGTTACACAAGTAAAGAAAGACAAATTTATTTCTCATTCTAAATATTATAAGAAGGTTTTGATAAGATTGGTATTGGATAATTCCAAGGAGATGATGGCTCTAACGACTACCTAGATGAAACTATCACAAGATTATAAAGTAAAAGTGGTTATTGTAAAAGAATAAAGTCAAAGCATTGGTAGTACATTATACTTGATAGTTAAAAGACCTGATATCAGTTTTTATACATTACAACAATCATCGTATCAAATAAATCCCAAATAAAGACACATCATTACAATAAAAATGAATAATTCTGTATATTAAGGGCACAATAAATATCATTTTTCTGTATAATGAAAAAATTTATTAAGAATTATTGGGATATACATATTCAGATTGGGATGGTTCAATAGATGATAGAAAATCAATGCTTGGTTGTGCATTATATGTGGGTTGATTGTTTATTCCTTCTCTAAGAAATAACTAGGATTTTATTTCATTGAGAACCAAAAAAGATGAATATATTTATTCTACTCAAGCTAGCACATAGTTACTGTGAATGAGGTAGAAATATAAATATACAGAATTGGCCTAATGTTTGTGATTGAAATCCATTATGATAATCAATGTTATATAAATATTACAAATTATCCATCCCATCACTCAGGAAAAAGTACATTAAAATAAAGTATAATTTTATAAAGGATATGGTGGATCATGGTCTTATTAAGTTAGAGTGTGTTTATAAAGAACTATAGGTTGTAAATATTATAATAGTGGTCTTACCCAAACAAGCATTTGAACACCACTGACTATCTCTTAGAGTTCAGTTGACTTCACTACATGAAAATGTGTGGATGTTGGATCCCCTCTCTGTAAGTTATGGTTTTTCCCCTATCCGTTGATCTGTGTTCTTTGCAATGTTGTACCCGAAAAAGAGTTCTATTTGGGTTTATTGGCAAAGGAGGAGAGAATATCATGATCAAGATAGAGGCGAAGTAGATAGGAGGAGTATTTAAGTAGGGACAATTTTAAATCTGATGATACTAAATATGATCGATCAGAGTTTAAAAATCACAAATTTATGGGGTTCGCAATGAAATCATTTGACGATTTTGAGAATGAAGAGATTTATTGATGAAATTTTCTTGCTAATCTTATTTATCATGACAATAAAATCTCATGTTGGATTGGAGTGTATTTTGGGTAAATCATGGATTCCTATATAGAATCATATGAAGTGAATTTTGTTATAATGTGGAATAATAATTAATGTGGTATCAAAGTGTGAAGAGTCATCAAAAACCCCAAAGGGGGAGATTGTTGGGAAACTTACCTCATGGAAAGATCTCAACGTTTTCTTAGTTGACTTTGTTTATTTAAAATAAGGTTTCCAAGTTTAGATATGGAGTTCGAGATAGATTATTGACAAGGTACTTTTACAAAGATACAAGATAGAGGAATGGATGCTCTAGAGGTGGTATAAAAAATTTCATATAAAAGGTGGTTCCATTTCCTAGTGTTTTCCATGTTTTAGGTTTAAAATTTAGAGAATAAATCAAGAATTTGGAAACTATGATTTCCTAAAATGACTCAAAAAAATATGGAAAATGCATGGATTTATTGAATATTGGGTGTTTTGTGATGGTTTGGTGCTTCTCAAAGGCTCGATGATTCTTGAAGGTTTGAAGGTTTGTGAAAGAGGTTTGAGTGTGAAGGATTGATGGTAATATACATAACTAAGAGAAGATTCACAAATGAGAAAATTTCCATTGGGGTTTCGTAAAGATAGATATATTCACAAGAAATAATGGAGATCTTTGTGAAAAGGTGGAGGTGAGGTTTAAATATTTTCTAAATGGAGGAAATGTCTATAAATAGGCTTCAACCACCCTCATTTGAACAAGAATTCCATAACAAAAATCTAGAGGCTCTGAATTAAAGAAACTATTTCATAAAGGAATTTTCTTATTCAATTTTTTTCATAATATTATCTGTTTCATGGAGAAAGGATGTTCAAAAATGATTTGTAATCTTCATGAACGTAGTAAGCTTCATGAAAGTTGTTGGATTCCTGAAGTTATTAAGATTCATGAAAGTTGTGGGCTTCACAAAAGTGTTGAGATTTAAGAAATTAGTGATCTTCTCAAAATTTATAGGGTTCATCATAGTAGTGGGGTTTGGGTAACTTATAGGGTTCTCTAAAGTAGGATATTATTGTGAGTAATTGGGAATTTATTCAAAGGATGGAAAGAGGGTTTTTGAAAAATTAAATGTGAATGAGAAGGGATAACCCATTGAATCTGTGGTAAAGTGGTATTCATTAAGTGGATGAAATTATAACTTAAAGATGCAATAAATGATGTGTAAAGTATATTGATTCAAGTTAAAAAATATAATAATATAAAGGAGCAGTGAGAGCACTTTTTTTGAGAGAGAAGTGAATATTCAAATTTTGATTTGTTATAACCTTGGAGGGACATTTAGTCTATTCCGAACGTTATAACAGTAGTGTTTTTTAGTGTATTTGGTACATAGGTACTTTGAATTTTATGCTCATTGGATATAGCCTAGTGCAGGTGAACCGAGTAAAATTATCATGTCTCATGCATGCTTTTATTTCTATTCATAAATATCAATGGGAAAGGGAGATAAGAGATATAATGATGAAACTAGATCCAAAGGGGAATTAGTTTTAAACTTTCATACCCTAATCCACCCCCTCTTAGGGTATTCAACCGAGTTGGTATACTAATAGGGTATGGGGAAAATAATTGATGAAAAATATATTTTTTAAGTTTTCCCTTGTCATCTCATCCACCTCATCGCTTGGATTCATGTTCTTGATTAGTGTCCACCACTGATCAACTTCCCCCTCTAGGAAATATATATCCAACATAAATTTCACTTGTTTATAATAATGGAGTATAGAAAATATATTCTTAATAGTGTTGATCCATTATTTCGTGATTAGTGTGTAATATGTTCCACTAAAGATTTGTGGTAATTGATACATGAAGAATTCAACTACCAGTTGTTCATTCCTTGGTTAAGTAGGGCACTCCACATAATTTTTGTTGTTGTTCATGACTTCAGTTAACTGATTCATCAGTATTATAATGTTTTCAACTCCAAATCCCCTTATATTGGGAAGGATATCATCACCTTCTCTATTGTATCCATTGTTTTCAAGATTCCTTCTATTTAATTTCAATTTTTATAGAAAGAGAAAAACTTTGTGATAAATGTTTTACAATTGGGATTCTTATAATAAAAATTATAAAGGAAATATTAATCTTAAAATTTTCTAATATCATACTTATAGGATGATATCCTTCAATATTAATAAATTTTTTACATTATCCTTATATAATTCTTAATGGTTTTTAAAAGCTTGTGATTGACCAAAGCGTATCCCCCCAGTAGTGTCAAAGCAGGTGTTAATCATGTCTCATTGTCATGTACCCGTTCCCAATTAAGTCTTTCTCAGTATAGTTTCTTTAGTTGTTGTCTCTAGGTACATATGGGAGAGATCTATTTCCACTTGTAGTATCTTGGAAGGGATGTATTTTCTTAGTAACTACTTATTTAATACTCCCCAAAATACCATGTTGTTTTCCTATATTTATACTTATCCTTAGGCTTTTTACTAAGGTGTTTTAATACCAATTTCCACAAATAACTAAACTATCATATGATACCAACTATAGAGATATACTTTTTTATCACATAAATCATTCATTACATGATACAAAATTTAACAACACCTGGGAAATTTATGGGTTTAGTGTCTTAGAAATAGGATTATAATAAATTAAAAATACATAAACTTGCAAATTCTTCTAATACACTTGAAACACATCTTCATAATTTCATCAGGAGTAACTCTAACTACATCTCATATCCCGGGGACATACATCAAAGAAATGCGTGAGCATAAATCCCAAAAAAAATAATAAAATTATATTCTTAAATGTGAAAAAGAGTCATATCAATAAGGAATGATCATATAAATGTGAGGAATATCATAACAAAAATAGCACATATTATGACATGGAAATTTTTCTACAATATAAAAAAGATACATTTATAAACATATCACCAAGGTTTATCACCATGGTGTCATAAATCATAATTACCAAGGTAGTTCACCAAGTTATCATCAAAACATACCATATATAGATATTTTTTATTTACCAAATGAATTGGAGTTATATAAGGGTGAACCCTTCATATATCTTAATTCATGTGAGACACATTGATCATAACAAATCATATCACCCATAACCCATTGAAAATAAAGAATGTATTTCATAAGAAAATCATAGCATATATGTGAATAAATACTTGAACATAATCATCATTTTTAACCCATGTAATTAAAAAAATCATTAGTACATGTTTAAATCTAGGTGAATAACCATTGAAATGGAAGAGGTTTGGGTATTCAGAATATAAAAATTTCTCAAGTAGAAAATCAGAATTCAAGAAATAAACTCGGTAGCATGATGATATACATTGAGGGTTATGGAAAGGGATTAGTGGGAGGGAACTAATATCTCCCATTGATAAAACATAATTTTTCTAGAAAGGGTAAAATAAAAAGTGTAATATACTAAATTTTATTTATATTTATAAGGTATACACTAAAGGGGTACTTGGATGAAAACGGAGAAAAGGAGAGTTCTCTTACCATGATATTTTCTTCCTAAAACTCAGGGGTAGAACCTCGACACCTTGAGAGAACCTTGGAGGGAATATTTTAGAGGTATAATGTCCAGAACGTCTTTTCTTCTTAATATGGAGTGGATAGTAATGGATAATGGGTGGTATTTATACTTGAGGAGGGGTATGTTTTAAAGGATTAAATATTGATTATTTTATCATGTAAGACAACCAATTCTGGGTAAATTGAACACCAACCCAATTTTTGGATAATTAATCAGTGGGATAGCATGCTTCAAAATTAATGGCCTTCAAAAACTGAACCAAAACTTTTATCCAACCCAATAAATGTGTAGAATCCAAAAAATGAATTTTATTTCAAAAATCAAATTTTTGGTTAAAAAAATAAAGTATAAATTTCTATATAAAAATCGATATTTATACATTCATTTTTATAATTATAAAATAAAATTTTGATTGATAAAAATGATTAAATATTTTTTATTCCTTCTGATATAATAATGATTTCATAATATCGCATTTCTTGTAAAATGACAATTTTTCACCTTTGTAACAAAAATTCAACTCTGTCATACAATTCCCAAAATATCACCCTAAGATAATTTTGATGTTCTAAGTCCAAAAATGAGATTTATTTCATAATAATAATTCTATATGTATGAGAATTTAAATTTTTAAATAAATCATTATTTTAAAAAAATTAACAATTTAGTCAAAAAATTAAAATTTTGACCATTATAAAAATTACTTTGGGATTCATTAAAATATATTTTCACTAAAAAAATTATAATATTTTTTAAGGATGAAATTTTTTATTTAAAACATACTCATAAATCATATTTTAATATAATATGTTTATATTTATTTGAAAATAATACAATTGCTTATTAAATAATCCCAAATATCATTTAAATGTGTCGACATAACCAACAACAATAATGAAAAACTATTTTATTGACTAATCATCATAATTTAGATCAACTATATTAGTTGACAAACATAATGTGTGATGATCATATTTCCCTATAAATACTCAATATTATAACTCTTTACCATTCACTTCAATTCAAAACAAACTTAAATATCATTTCCAAAATGAATATTATATTAATAACTCTCTGTTTATTTTTTATAACAATATTCATGGGTGGGATTATAGTGACCCTACTTCTCTTACATGATTATTACATCATTTTCCAAATAAAAAAAATAATTAGGATCCAAAGGATTAGTGTCTTAGTAAAATTTGGACCATGCATAACTTCTACATAATAAAAAATAGAAATTTATTTAATTCCTTCTTCTCTAGATTCTTAGTGGCCCTCATGTTCTCCTTAGTATAAGTATTAACCTGAGGATACAGGTCAAAAGAATGAGGGAGCTAAAAGATCAGTAAGAGGATGAATAAGAAACATGAAACATGGGTGAGGATAATCATCATCATCGTAACATAAGAAAAGGATCATCATCATAATAGAAATAGGAATCATTAAATAAAGTCATGGAATGTGGAAATGCATAAAAATGAAACATCATGTCTTAGTGGTCAATACCACCCATAATTGTGATGAAATATACCATCATGTTCACGCATATTTCAATTTATCACATAATATTCATCACATAACCCAATGAATCAGATTTATATATAATTTTGGGTGCACCCATCACATCATAACATTTACATGCGCTATATAATTCCGGGTTGACCCCTCACATCATAACGTTTACATTATCATGCATGACATATAGAACACATATTAATCTTGGACATAAAATAACTCATGGAAAGGACGGGTCTTCATTTTATAAAGAATAAATTCATGAATAAAAATTTTGGTTCCAAAAATAAAGAGTGAATAAAATACTTTGTATAAGAATCTTCAATCTTGAGTGAAGAAGAAACAATCTCATGAGAAGTAAAAGGAGTGTTTTTAGAATGAAGGGTTCATTTGGAAAACATTTTTCTTGTTATAAACTAAAGTAGAAAAAATTTATATCCTATAAAAGGAATGGAGAGAATAAATAAATGATATTTAAGGATCATTAAAAGAATATACATACTGAAATTGGTGTGAAATATGGAAAACCCAAGGAAATAGAGTTGGGTTGGAGAATCCCCTGACCTTATGTATGAAATCTCACTTCACATTAATATACTATATAATAAAATTTGATTAATTAATTACTATATCCACAACCTCTTAAAAATTTATTTTTTTGATAATTTTATTGATTTCATTTATAGCCTTTTAGATGAGTTATAATGTTCAATTATATCGTTCGGAAGTGTTCATTTTCATAGTTTTCATGATCGGTTCACTTGAATATAAATATTTGTGTTTATGTAGAATGGGTATATTTTCCTAGAATTGAAATTATTTGTTATTAGTGAAAATATAGAGGTTTAAATGGTTATATATATCATTTGGTTAAATGTTATGAAGATATATCATGAGATAAAAGGTTAGTGATGATCATTTAGATTTTTTGGAAGTTTTTCGAAAATCACAGACTAGTTTTCTTCCGTTATTTATTATTGCGTATATAAGTTAGTTATATAAAATAAAAAGGGATATTAAATAAATTTTACAGTATTTACCAACCGTTATAGTGGTTTTATGAACAGCCTTGAATTTGTTAAAGGAAAATGAAATTGCATCGTCCACAATGTCAGTAAATTGACACATTACGAGTGATGATTTTGTTTTTAGGATAAAAGAGAGAGAGAAAGGAGTTTTATGATCAATGTAACTATGACGGAATTGATTTATATAAAATATAGATGAGTTAATAATTCATATTTTGATAGAGTAGGGGAGGATAGAATAATAAAATAAAAATAAATTAAAAGAAATTAAAAGAAAATTAAATAGGATTTTACCTCTTGAATTATTCTTTTTGATAACCTCCTTAAGGTACCTCGGTATGGTCTTTTCTTGAGACCATAAACTCATGGAAATGGGGAAGGTTCTTAGGAAGAGGTTTAGGAATAATTTGGACAGTGTTCAAATCTTTTATAGTGTGATGAGAAGAGGTGTTGAGGGGTGGTATTTATAAGGGAGGAGATCGGTGTTTTACCATTATTTTATTCAACAGTTTATTATTTTTTCTCAAGAATATGAATAGTTTAAGAATTATCACTAAATATATTAAAATAATTAAGGATTGTTCAATATTATGGTTATTATATCATCAATTACTTAATTAATAGTTTATCTAACCTATAATGTATATATACCATAAATTAAAGTATTTAACCATTCAAAAAAATTCAACTACTTTCGAAAAATCAAAGTATTTAAACCGTTACATTTTCAAAGTATAGTATTAAAAAATTAACTCCATTTTATGAAGATAATTTTATAAATGTTATAAATTTAATTTTTAATTAAAATCATTATTTATTTGAAAAATACAAATTTTAAAATTATAACTGATTTTATGACACTTTGAAAAATCAATTAAGGTCTCATAAAATTATTTTATAATAATAAGATAAAAAAATATTATTTTATGAATCTATTTAATGAAAATATAGCATCTTTTATTAATTATTAAATTGTAAATAAACATTTACATTTTACAAAAATACAAAAAATTACATTATCATTTTTTAAAACTTCTATTTACATATACAATGATATAATTATATCATGTTTTTCATTTATAAGATGCAAAAGTTTTATTTATCATTTAATAGGTGAGGTTACTATTATGTTTGTCAGTTTACAATTCCAAATTGTCATGTTACTATTCTAAAGGTACATTTACTATTCCATCAATATTGGTTCCTTAATTTCTATAAATATCACTAATTTTATTCTTTATTAATGAGGGTAAAGTTTTTAGTGATCATTATATGATATGTATGTGTTTTACATCATATAATTATATTAATGGAAATTATATTGATAAAATTTTGGGTTTTTAATTCTTCCCCTTTTTGAAATTTCACCATAAAAATTTCATTTTACATAAATAGATGTGAGTACTTCTCCTTGATCGCCTCCTCTAGTTCCCAAGGCACTTCTTCATACTTATGGTTCCTATAAAACACTTTGGAATGGTGTGATGTATTTTTGTGTAGAACCTTATCTCTTTAGTCTATAATCCTTACTGGTTGCTCCGTATAAGAGAGATCATCTTCTAGTTGTACTATCTCTATGTTCAGTACATATGAGGGATCTGGTATATACTTCCTTATGAGTGATACGTGGAACACATCATGAACATAAGCTATATTCAGTCGAAGTGCAAGATGATAGGGCATGAATCCTATGCGATCAAGGATCTAAAAGAAGCTATTGTAGATTGAGATTAGCTTTCCTTTATTTCCAAACCATATGACTCTCTTCCATGGTGATATTAAATGGAAGGATTTATCTCTAACTTTGAACTTCCATCCCCTTCAATGGTTTTTAACATAGCTATTTTTCCAACTCTAATTAGCTTTGATAAGTTACCAGAGGGATTGAACCTTCTCTGCCATCTATTTCACAAGATCAGGTCCAAGTAGCTTTTTTTCACTAACTTCATGCCAATAGGATGGAGTTATACATCTCTTTCCATATAGAGATTCATATGCAACCATCTAAATACTCAAGTGGAACCTGTTATTGTATGTGAACTCAACCAATATGAGATGCTACTCCCATCCACCTTTTAATTTCATTGAGTAGGCTATTATCATATCTTTGAGTGTATGAATAGTCCTTTTAGACTATCTATACGTTTGGTGGTGATAAGACATTCAATAATTCAATCCAGCACTCAAATCATGTTGCATAATTCTCTAGAATTTAGATTTGAACCCTGGATCACCATCAGAGACAATAGAAAGTGGAACCCCATGCATCATTTCCACTTCCATCACATATAATATAGAAAGTTATTCAAGTGAGAGATATTCTTGAATAGTGATGAAGTGGGTAGTCTTGGTGAGTTAATCCACCACAACCCATATCACATTGTTTCCTTTAGATATATTTGGGAGACTGGTGACAAAGCTAATGGTGACATTCTCCCATTTTGAAATGGGTATTGGTAAGGGTTGCATCATCCTTTTGACTTCTATCACTCTACTTTTACTTTCTGAAATATCAAACACCTTGAAATATATTCTGTAATATACTTCATCATGATATCCCACCTGAAAGTTTCTTGAAGATTGTGGCACATCTTGGTATATCCAGGATGGATAGAGAAAATCAATCTATGTGAATTATCCAATAAATCCTCCATTATCTCTAGTTTTTAAGGAACAAAAATCCTCATTTCAAATCAAATAACACCATCATTATTGATATGTAACTATTTCAGATTACATTCCTTTACTTCCTTCACCTTTTTTCAAAGCTTGAGATCATCAATTTATGTCTCCTTAATATTCTATTGGATATATGGTTGGTAAATCATTTGGGAAAGTTAGGATATATTTCCCCACTGTTATGAATTCCAAATCCATATTTTGTATATCCAAGAATATTGGGTCTTTATCAATTCGAATCATGGAGAGAGTAGCATATTAATTTCAGCTAAGAGAATCAGTAACCTTGTTTTCCCTCCCAAGATGATAGTAGTAGAATAATTGGAGTCCTTTATTTGTTATAACCATATACTTTTAGGAATTTTGAGATCTGTTTGTGTGAATATATATGTTTGGATCTTTTGGTCATCATATATGTCACACTTCTCACCATAGAGGTAGTGCCACTAGATTTTCAAGGAAATAATCATAGCTGCTAACTCCAGATCATGCGTTGGGTTGTTCTACTCATGGATAATCAACTTCAGTAATACATAAGGTATTACTTTATCATTTTTCATGGGTACACAACCCAATCCATTAATTAAAATATCACTATATACCAAAAAACTATCTCAACTTTTCGATAATGTAAGTACAGGTGTAGTAATCAACTTTTTCTTTAGCTCCTTGAATATTTCCCCACATTCTTCTATCTAGACATAATTTACCCCTTTTATTATTAACATAATTATCAGGCTAGAAAATCATGGTAAATTTCTCAAAAAAACCTCAAAAGAACCCTACTAATCCAAGAAAACTGTAGATTTTTGTGACACCAGTTAGTCTTCTCCACTTCTTAATTACCTTTGTTTTTGAGGGGTCCAAATAAATTCCCTTACTTTTGATAACATGTCCCAGGAATGTGACTTGATCCATCAAAAAGGAAGACTTTGTAAACCTGGTGTATAATTTATCCTTCCTAAATTTTTCAAGAACAATCCTTACACATCCATCATGTTCCACCTTGATCTTGGAGAAGATGAGAATATTATCAATAAAAACTACCAAAAATTTGTCAAGGAAATGTCTAAAGTCTCTATTCATCAAATTGATGAATATTTTAGGATCATATTTAAGTCTGAATGGAATCACTAAAAACTCATAGATTCCATGCCTTATATAGAAGGTAGAATTCCAAATATCTTCCTTCTTCACCTTTATATGATGATATCTAGAATGAAATCCACCATTAAGAAGTACCAGTCTCTTCATAACTGATCGATTAAGTCATCAATCCTTGGAAGATGATGCTTTTTCTTTCTGGTGATCTTGTTGAGTTCCTGATAATCGATAAAAAACCACATTAATCCAACCTTCTTATTAAAAAAGAGCACTGGTGTACCTAAATTTGATGCACTAGGGTGTATTAACCCTTTATCCATGTTCTCTTCCAGCTACTTCTTTAACTACTCCAGTTCGATATGGGCCATCCTATAGGGAAATTTTGAGATAGGAGTAACTCTGGTTATGAGTTCTATTGATAACTATAACTCACGATCTGGGGGAAGTCTGGGTAACTCTTCATAAAATAGTTCAATTTATCCCCTTACAATGGGAATTTCAACCATGTTGATATCTTCCTTTGAATCAACCATTTGAGGGACGTATGCCTATTCATAGGGAATAAACACCCACACCATTGAGAGATCTTACAATAGAGATTCATGTTCACCCTTGAATTTTTATGCGATCATGGGATGGTTTGGAATATGAAAAGATATTTCCTTTTACTGAAAGTTCATGTGTTCTCCAAATAAAGAGAGATAATACATTCCTATTATAGCATCAAATTACACCAAGGGACATATCATGAGATTCACTGGAAGAATAATCCCACACACACCTACAAGAAAAGATTCCAACACTTGGGTTTCAGTTATTTCACCACAAGTTGATTTTATAGATATCTCCACTTCAAGGTTTTGAGACATCGATTCAACAGTTCTAGAAAACATGATAGATATAAAGGAATGCATAGAACCAGAATCAAATAAGTCATTTTTACATTCTTGAGTGAATAGGAAGTGTACCTTGTATGACATCATTTTCATTCACCACTTCCATAGTAGTAATGAAACAATCTCTCCCTTGATCCTTTGTCTCTGTTGGATGATGATGCTAATTACCCTTGATGAATCGAGGTTTAGTACCCCAAATTTTATAGTGCCCTTTCTCCCTATAGTTTAAGCATTGGACCATGGGTGGCACTCCCTTTTCCTCCATCACATTTTCCATCTTCTTTATATATCAACAACATTCATGATCTTGGTGTCCTTCTATCCCACACTTATAGAATTCCCCTACCCCATTGAGGATGTTCCCATGATTCTTCCACCAAAATATTTGATAGGTTAGTGGTTGATATTTCTTTCCACGTTCCTCATTAGATCCCCTAACTTGAAACTCCATCTTTCGTTACCTATCACCATAGCCCTGGGACAATTCTCAAAACTCCATCTCCACTTTTAGATCACTACAAAAAACTTCTTCATAACTCCTAAATTCTCAAATTTCTAGATCGTTCTTAGGGTGTGGTTTTAAACCACTAAACAATATTCAATTTTTATATCATTTTTGATAAAAAAAACTCTAACAATACCTTAGAATCCTTGTAAAATTTGATTCCTATACTATGATAGATTCACCTACCTTTTTTCAGCTCTATGAATTCCCTCTAAATATTTTTACAAAGTTTTTGAGGGAAATAATTACTAAGAAATATCATCATAAAGACTCCCCACTCTATCTCTTCAATTTTTTCCTTCAAATTAGTGTTCTTAATCAACACCCACCATTGGTCAGCCTCTCCCTCTAGAAGATAAATGGACATAGTCATCTTATGTACCTAAAAATACTGAAGCACTAAAAATATCTTATCCATTAAGTTGGACCACTATTCCATGACTAGTAGATCATAAGATCCAATAAATTTCAGTGTTCTTTTCCATATAAAAACATGATAGTTGGTTTCTCTCTCTTAGAGGAAGGTGGGAATTCCATATTATTCAGGTTATTGTGCATAGCCTGGGATAGCTGGGTAAGCATTACCATGAAATTTTAAACTCCACCTCCCAAGGCATTGATGATGTCATTTATAAAATCACTACATTGTCCCTCATATGGGTTGTTGGATTTGTTTATCAGGTTCCCACTATTTTCAAAAATAAAAATGGTTTGAAAAAAACATTAGTCAACAAATCACGAATAATTTATTACATTGTGTAATTATATTTAAAGGCATATCTTGTGGTATCCCTATGATTATAATTTTTTATAAAAACAAAGATTCTTAGGTGCTTACTTATACTTAGTCTCACAGTAAGAGTTTTTACTAAGGTTCTCTAATCCTAATTACCAAATCAACTAAACATGGATTTGATACCAACTATAGAAACCCTACTTTTCTTACCTAATTATTAAATCATTTTAAAAATAAACAATATATAAGTTTTACACAACTAGGATAAAAAGGTTTATTGTATAGGGAGAATTATGATCATACATAACATCAACATAATAAATCAAAAATATTTATTTAATTCCTTCTTCGATAGCTTCTTAATGGACCTCGTGTTCTTATTAGTAAATGTATTCCCCTGAAAATATACATACAAAGAAGGGGTGAGCTAAAATCATAGTAATTGGATTAATAATTTTCATGAAACATGGGTGATCATAATAATCATAATCATAACATAAGTAAAGGATCATAATAATCATGAAAGGAAGAATTAGATAAAGGCATGGAATGTGGTAATGCATAAAAATGAAACATCGTGTCTTAGTGGAAAGAAACACAAATAATTTTTAAACAATATATCATCATGTTCACACACATTTCACTTTATCTCCTGAGATTTATCACATTACCCAATGCATTGGAGTACTATATAATTCTGGGCGCACCCATCACATCATAGAATTTACATTATCATGCATGCCACATAGAACGTATATCAATCTTGGAGATAAAATAACCAAGGGAAAGGAATGAGTTTCATTTATTAAAGAATAAATTCTTGAGTAAACATTTTCTTTCCAAAAATAAATAGGGAATAAAAAACATGGTATAAGAATCGTCATTCTTGAGTGAAGAAGAAACAATCTCAAGAAAAGTAAAAGGTGTGTTTTTAGAAGGAAGAGTTCATTCAGAAAACATTATGATTATCATAAACTAAGTTAAAAATAATGGATATACCATAAAAAGAAAAGCGTGAATAAAGAAATGATATTTAAGGATAATTAAATTAATATAAATACTGAAATTGGCATGAAAGAGGGAAAACCCAAGGGAATGGAATTGGTATTGAGAATCACCTTTCCTTATGTCTCAAAGCTCTATTTACTTTCCTTTATAATAAAAATAAATTTGTTAATTACTATATCCAGAACCTATTATACAAGTATTTGGTTTGTTAAAATTTTATTATGTTCATTTATATCGTTTTATATGAGTTATAGAGTTCAATTTCATTGTTTGGTAGTGTTCATTTTCTTTGTTTTCATGATCGGTTCACTTGAATATGAGTATGGAAGTTTATGCAGAATGGGTATAATTCAATAGAATTGAAATTATAAGTTATTATTGAAAATACATAGGTTTAAATGGTTATATATATCATTTGGATAATTGCTATGAGGTTGAATCAGCAGATAAAAGCTTAGTGATAATAATTTAGATTTTTGGCAGTTTTTCAAACATCACAAACTAGTTTTGTTATATTATTCATTATTTTGTATATAAGTTAGTTACAAAACATAAAAAGGGACATTACATAAATTTTAAATTATTTAACAAAAATTATAGTGGTTTTATGAACAACCTTGGAGGTGTTAATGAAAAATTAAAATGCAATGTCCATGATGTCTGTAAATTGACACATCCCATGCGATGATTTTATTTTTAGAATAAAAGTGGGAGAGAAAGGATTTTGATGATGGATATTACATTAACATGATAGAATTATAGTATGTAAAAGATACTTGATTTATCATTCATATTTTGATAGAGTAGTTAAGGATAGAATAAGATAAAAACAATAAATTAAAATAAATTAACAGTAAAAGAAAGAGTATTTTACCTGTTGAATTCTCCTCTTTGAGAACATCCTTAAAGATCCTAGGTTTGGTATTTTGTTGAGTACATAACCTCTTGGACATGGAGAATGGACTTGGAAAGATGTTAGGGAATAATTTGGAAAAGTATCAAAGCTTGTAAGGTGTTAGGATAAGATTTGGGGATGGCTGTTTTTTATTGGGGAGGAGAGGGGCATTTTCCCATTATTTTGTTCATTAGTTTATTATTTTGGCTCAAGACTATGGGTAGTTTGAGAATTATCACTAAATATATTAACATAATTAAGGTTAGTTTTATATTATGGTGATTATATTATAAATGAATCACTGAATAGTGTATTTAACTTATAATGTACATATACCGTAAATTACTGTATTTTACTATTCACAAAAAAATCAACTATTTTAGAGAAATACAAAAAAATACTATAACATTTTTCAACGTGTAAAATTAAAAAATATATTCAATTTTATGATATTTTTTCTAACTATGAGAAATATAATATTTAATTAACATCATCATTAATTATAAAAATAACAATTTTTTAATTAGAAATAATTTAATGACACTTTGAAAAATTCATTAAGGTATCATAAAATTATTTTATAATAATAAGATAAATAAAACATTAATTTATGAATCTATTTAATGAAAATAAATATTATTTGAAATCATTATATTAATAAAAAAATTCTAAATAAACATTAATGTTTTACAAAATACCAAATCATACATAATCATTTTTAAAACATTTATTTACTTATACAATTATATAAACAGATCATATTTTTATTTATACTTTAATAGTTGCAGTTTCTATTCTATTAAGTATTTTATTATCCCTAATTGTCATGTTACTATTATTAAGTCAAATTACTATTCCATCTATATAGATTTCTTATTTTTTATAAATATCTTTTATTTCATTCTTTATTTATGAGGGTAAATTTTTTAATTTGATTTATATGTTATTCATGTGTTTTATACTATATAATTATAATAAGGGAAATTCTATTGATAAATGTTCGGGTCAAAATAGGGATGATTCTAGGGGATTGAGGTGACTTGAATTTTTATATTTTACATTATTTATCTTCTATTTATTTCCCCATTGTAATATTCAGTATCATTTTATGAATTTTGGTAGAATGAATGTAATGTTCTCCAATAATGAAATAAAATTTTGATGGTTTATAGTATGTGTTTAATTTTTCTATTCTTAGTTATACTAGTTCATATCAACATGCAACGTTCAAAGTTCTTATGAATCGTAAAATTCTTTCCATATTCTTCTATTTTAAAATATAATAAAAAGATATTGTGATAAAATAAATACATTAATAAAAGTATAATTTCTTTTTGGTTTCTTACAAACAAATTCCTAATTTACTATCTACCATCCCCAAAGATGTAAGACAAAGGAAAATAAGGCTCAGATACCACTTTATAGCATCCCAACAAGGCTCACTCGATAAACAATAGGCAATGCAATCCACACATGATCTCGAAAATGCCTCCCCATATACTAGAGGCTACAGACTGGAAGTAAAGGTCCAATAACTGTACAATGGGGATACTATACCCTCGTGATCTAACTAGCACAAAAATAAGGAATAAATAAACCAACAATAAAATCATTTTAATTGAAAGTTATGGAATTAAATATCCTTAAAAATAATAAATAGAAAATTCCATAATTAGTATTATATATAGAATGATTTCATGTCAATTACCAAGATGGAAAACATGAATACAAGGAAGTAGGTATAAAATACATTCCTAATAAAAACAACTAAAACACAAAGGCTATCTCTATTATCATCTAAAGCATCGTCTCAGTCATATGATCCTACGTTCTCGTGCTTAAGTGTACAACAGATAACACAGTCCAAAAATCATGATCTTGAAACGACGAGGTCATTTCAGTACTAATCAGTGGCCTAAATAGGTTGTGAAATAAACTATGTAGAACACCACCAAAGATGTCAGATGTAATATAGTTCATGAATATAAAATAAATTAGTGTTCATGTATAATGAATAAGAAAGTTAATAAATAAATATAATCTAGTAGGGCAAAAGTACCTCAAATGAACACCCAGTCGAAAATTCTATCTTTATCCTAAGAAGGAATGTCTTTGAACATGCCATCATGTATATATTTAATTATAAATATGAATAATATATAAATAGATATACATGTATCAATAATGTCTTGAGTATTAAGACCAAGAAATCCGCATAATAGTAACATAATTGTCACTTATTTAATTAAGGTATCAGCCATAACATTGCAACCAGGGAATATAACTAAGGTAATAAAAGTATAAATGTTTTATAGGACCCACGGTAAACAGAAGGCATCCATGTATAATGGTGATCAATCTTGTAATAATTCTCATTAATCCTATGAGCCTATACATGAAGTTCCTACATGGGAATCCACATATCACTCAAGGAATAACGTAAATCATTTAGATTATGATCCCATACAATGAATTATTACTTGGGAATCCATGATTCAATCTCAAGTTGTGATAATTAATTTGACATATGATCCCATCCAAGGAATTACTACATGGGAATCCATGATTTTCTCAAGGTGTGATAATTCATTTCACTAATGACATCTTCCAAGGTGTTCTATGCAAGTAACCCAAGTATTGCTCCATGATATAATATAATTCCTTTAACCAACAATCCCATAAAAGTCTTTATGTATAAGAAACCGATGCTCCACTCATGGCATATGATAATTTCAATTAACAAATGAGCATGTAGGTGAATTCCTTCTTGGTAAACCAAGGTTCACTCATAGGGTAATATAAAGGAATAGGCATGATTCCATTAATATGCAAACATAAAACGTGTTACTATCTCTTCCATTTATTCATTTAAGTATAACTAATAAAGAATTACATATTAATAAGCATGTCATATTACAGTTCAAGCATGAATAGTAAAGTGGCCAGGTCCATAAGTATTCTATATCAAAATTCAAGTATAAAACTTAGACCATTCCATTTATTAGTAATTAATATGTCTATGGGAATTTCCATTCCATTTATCCCATTAAATAAGTCTATTTTATTTACCCTTCTTATTAAATAAGACAGCACACCTCATAGGTGGTTTTATTATAAAAATGTGTTATGTTTGTTATTCCGTTTAATTCAACTCCGTATAATCATCTCTTTCATAAGAGATAATCCAACACATCTCAAAGGTGATTAAGGTGTAAGAAGAGAATTGCAACAAAATAATTTATAAAAACACACCAAAAGTGTGGTTTAGACTCTTAGATAAAGAATAGATGTCATGGAGTATAGGCAATGCACCCCAAGGGGGTGGTTTAATCCATGGTGAATAAACTCCATGGTTATAATCAATAAAAAAAGACTATCCAATTTAAGGAATTATGTTCCACATAATTAATTTAACATTTTAAGGTAAACACATGGAAAATTTGGCGAGTGACACAACAACATATTTTATAAAATCATGATAATTTTAGGAAAATACATAGACAACATGCATTATGCTTAGGAATCTTCTCTCATCCATTATTGGGCATTGATTCGAGCTGGAATGAGATAAAACTAATGATTTGACAAATTCAATGAAAATATGGCATATGATATCACAAAACTATCACATAAAAAGGGATAAGTGAAACTAATAAAATTGGAAAGTGGGGTCATATAATCATTTTTACACTTACAACACACTTTAAAATGCTTGAATTAGACCAAGAATGAGTGAGAACCATCCATTCATTGGAGAGGAAAAAATCCAGTCGAGGGAAGGAGCTTTGGTGCACGAGTGAGGAGAATATGGGAGGAGGAAGGTTAATGGAATTTAGGGAAAGAAAGATAATTTCAACTATTAATTAGGCACATGGTTTTTCCACATATTTGTAAAAACCTTGTTCCATCCATGCTCTAGCACGATTTGAAAAACCATGTGTGGACCATGCATTTATCCTCTACAACAAGTTAGAAATATCATGCATGGTTGTGTGACCTTGGGTTCACAGTTTTCAATAACCATATAAAAACCATGAACCCCCGTTTACCATTTAAAAAACTAGGTTTTTGAATAAAAAAGCTACTAAAACTCAACCAAACACCCAAGGAACCTTTCGGGGCTTAAACCCCATCTCAAAAAAAAAACAATTTTAAGTGTTCCACCAATCAGTTTTACATTCTATGATTTTTCCCCTGTACTATCCCCCAAATTAGAAATTAAAATTACTTTAAAAATAAATTAGGTTAAAAACACTGGATCTTGTAGTAGTTTAATTTTTTAATAGAATCATAATATTTTTTCCCTTAAAGATCTCTAAGAGTTTCTTTTTGATCAAGATGATTTTCAAATAGAAGATGAAGGTGTATCGTTGTGTGTTTTTCACATAGGTTTTTTCTACATTATTATTGACATTAAAGTATGGTAATATTATTTAATTTTATATTATATGATTTATTAGTGGATTTTTTTGTAGTTATCCAATGGTTTTTATCCTCCACATTGGATGATTTTTTCTCAAGTAACAAATACTATGTGATGATTTATTTATTCTGCTTTATATCACTTCCATAATTCATCAGTTTTCTCACAAAAAAAATTTCAATAAAATTTTTTTGGAATCAGGATTCTACCCAATAGTGGCATAGAAGGTAATGTTAATTATTTAAATTTTTCATGGGAATTATGAAATTAATTTTTGAGAGGATTTATTATTCTTGCATGAAGCAAAATTAGGATTAGAAGTCAAAGCATGTTAAGAGACGTGATGCACATGTTTTCATAGGGGATGTTGAGTAGGGGAGTAATTAATTTTGGAAAGTTATCTACATAATTTAGTGATCACTATTATGGGCTATGTTGATGTTTTTTTGTTATATTATTATTCACTAATATGTTGAAAATATAGATTTGATGAAGACTTCGACATTTGGATTTCTTGTTCAAGTGGATCTATCAGTTTTTTATCAGAATTGAAAAAAGGCATTGTTATATTTTCTATAGAGGATGATGGCCAGTGTGATTGCAACCTATTTTATTTACAATTAATTTTTTTGGATGTTTTCATTATATTATGTTCTAAATGGGAATATTGTTGGGATTCGTCATATTTACAGAGGAGAGGGAAATTAATTAATGGATAGGTCTTGATTAACATTAATAGAGGAGTTTCTATTCACAATAATAGAGAGTTATTCTCAATATTAATGGATGGAAAATTAAAATTCGAGCACATTTATTTTAGATATGTTCTTGGTGTCTATATTAGAGAATGTAGTATCATATTCTTGAATAATAATATTAACTTGTACTCATGGAGTGTTTCTTGGAAATTTGATTAAGATGTAGTCCATCGATATCAAGAGGAAAAGGGTTGTTTCATTTATGGAAGCCCATGTGGACCATCCTAAATAATGATATTAACATCTACTCAGGGAGACATGCATGGAAAGCAGTTCAAGATGTAGTCTACCAAGATAAAAAGGAAAGGGTCCACCTCATTTTCTATAGAATACATGGCTTGTCAACAATGATGAGAGTAAATTATTCTCATGCGGAGGTGCATGAAAAGTGATTATGATAAAGTGCACCAAAATAAAGGGGATACCATAATTTTTGTAACATGTGTGGTGTGTTGACATGGAATAGGTGTGAAGCAGCAACAACAAGATCAATGATCGAGGTCATGTATCAAATGGATTCCTGATAGCAGGGATAAGGTGGTGTGTCCCAATTGATGGTCAGTGGTATATCATCATGGTGAGATCATGAGAGAGTGAAACCATTAGGTATCACAATATGGTGTTAATCTCTTCTTGCTCAATGGTTAGTGGTATAATATGATGGAGAGACCGGGAGAGATAAAAATCCTTTGTGTGTCGCAACACGGTGTGAGGCTGACACATGTTTTGATAAAGACCCCCATGGTATTGGTGTTTAATCGACATAAGACCAAGATTTTGTATCTGATGGATATTTAAGCATTGTTTTTTTACTAATATGATTTTAAGAGGAAAATAGAGGTTAATCTAGGTATGTTTTCACATAGGTTTTTTATGTTGTCACTGACATTCATGTTTAGGAATTTTCGTGAATTTTATACCATCTAATTTAATGGTTTATTTTTTTATACTGTCTCCTTGGTTTCCTAATCCTCCTCATCAGAGGGTTTTTTCAAATTAAAAATTCCACATTATGATTTATTTATTCTTCTCTATATAGCTTCTATATTTATCAAATTTTTTACAAATATTTTTGTAAGTAATTTTCTGTCCAAAATCTGGATTCTCCCTAATGGAACATGCACGCACGCACTTGCACACAAACACACACATTTGTATAAGTGTATGTATATATGTTGGTATATGTGTATTTTATGCACATACGCATAAATTATTTCATTCATATGTAAATAATTACTTAATTATTTTTTTGTTATCGAGAGAAGTTTGCAAATATATATATATATATAGCATATTTAAATAAATGAAATTATTTGATGAATTAATGGTTTTATTTTTGACACCATATTTTATGAAATATAAATTTATCCAATAATATTAAATTTATTACAACATAATTTAATATGTTATTTTCTATCATGGTAGATTTTAGTTTATCAAAAATATCTTATTGATTCATTTTTTTCAAAATAAGTGATATTTGGTGAAAACCTAATAACACATAAACTTCTAAATAAATATCTATATATGATAGTTTGTATCATATATTATGTTTTTAAATAGTTAAATATAGAGATATCGTATATTTAATATCAAGATCCAACTCGGTCGACCCCTGATTTGGGTACCCAGCCCAGTTTGTGACATAGTCCAAAGGGTGTTCCTGATCTCTATGGGCTGGAAACTAATGTCAGAGCATTAAAACATAATAATTAAGAATGATTAATATAGATAAATATAGTTAAACATGAAAAACAATTCTAATAATAATCTAACATGGTGTTTCCACAATTTGGTGTCCATGAAAGTAAAATAAATAGTTTTAAAACATCATTCAAAAACAAACAAGGCCTGACCATAAACACAGATTCCACTCAACAAAAATATTTAAAAGTTGAGACAAAATAAAAATATACAAAAAGATGAACATAGTTGAATGTAAAAAAACCAAAATAAATAAAAGAATATATATAATAAGATATTACCATCTTATAACCCAAGGTCACCATCCAACATCACCAATTTGATCTACTCCATGATAAACTAAAGGCCAAAAAATATCATAAGAAAAAGACACTCAAAAACCTAAACTTGAACCCACCAGAAGAAACTTTGTATAGAAACAATGAGTGGTGTAAGTAGGATATGATCATAACACCCCAATATTATTTCACTGAATTCCATACATATCATTCAAAAAACACACTCTTAATGTTACTTGAAAATAGAATAATTAAAAGCAAAACCTTTGATCTTTTAAAGGAAACAAATCATAAACATTTCTAAATTTCCAATGAAAGACCAAATATTTTCATAAATCAAAAATTTATCTTCAATTTATAAATCCTTTTTAAAATATGGTTCCCCAAAATTCATTTTAAACCCAATTTTAGAAACACTATAATTTAAAACCTAGAAGTAATAAAATGAGACCTATAAAGCAAAATAAAAAGTAAATTAATCGGTTATAAATTGGCATTCAAATTATACAATATCAAACATTAATTTAAAAATAGAAACAAATTATAACATTCCAAAAAATGAAAGAAAGTAAAATATTATAAGTCACAGGGAAATATTTAATAGATGATAAAATGAAACATAAAAAAAGTAATGACAATAAGAAGAGAAAAGTAATGCACTACAAATTCAAGGGAAACTCCTATGGTTGTGAAAATCAAGGTACTATAAGATTCTCATACTATATCATGATCATAAAAAATCCATATAAGTTACTATTGGTCATTAATGAATCCCTCATCATCCCAGACGATAAAAACATAACTCTTGTCGGTATCGAAAAATTAATTCCAAGCACTCTTTTGCACGACCCGTGATGATATCTTCACTTAGATAGCTAGGGTCGTAGTTATAACATCCCATAATTTTCATACATAGACATTACTTATGAATAGAATAATATTAATTTCAAAATATAACAAAAACCTCACCAAGACCGTATAGGTTTAGTGTATTTAGAAACTGGGAAACAAAAACAATTGGTTCATAAAACATCAAAGTCATCTTCTGCTTATCCCTTCATTTCTAGAACCCTTTTTTGACACATCTTACTTAGTTCCCTTCTTCATATCCTAGGGAAAATAAACATAAGAAAGGGTGAGATCTAATTCTCAATAAGAGTAAAAAAAAGATATCAATCATATCATAATCATAAGAACAAAATCCTATCATTTCAAAATTAAATCCTACATATCAAAGACCATGAAATCATGTCATGGGATAAATCAAAGAAGTTCATAAAAGAACATATTCCCAGAGAGTAGAAATGGAATTTATGGCATACACATATACATGGAAAACCACTTACATATTAGTCAAGGATCATTTTCAAGACCATCATAGTGGATAAAGTCCTTTACTAAATTGAGTTCACTCCTCATTCTAGCCTGGTGTTACTAAATTGGGTTTACTTCCCATTCTATCCTTGTATTACTGAACTGATATCATTTCTGTTACAGTACTATCTATCTCATGAGGTACAAATATTTACCTAATTAATTTTTGGTAGAATTAGGTCCCACCAATCACATAATTAGAACCATACATATATGTTCCAAAAGGACATAATTCATTCATCATATCAGAACCCATGAAATAAAATGGGTTTCATAAACATTATTCAATCAAAAAATAAAACATGGAAAAGAAATGGGTTTCATAAATATCATTACATCATAAAAATAATCAAACCATAGGAATAAAATGGATACTATTCTTGATAAATATACCCATTAAATAATAAGTAACATTTAATAATGTTATTGTAGATGGAAGTTTTTTTGACAGATCATTTGAAAATGTTTCCTGAATAAAATATCCTTTCTTCATTGAAAACTTTTCCTTTTCTTAAACCACCAAACAACTTTAAAATAAAATATTTTATTTTAAAATGAACATTCAAGATTTTAATTAAATCTTCTGATAATGAAGTCTTCATAAAAGTGTAAATATCTATTCAAACAGTATAAGTTAAAAAAACATTCTCCTCATACTTTTTCCAGATATGTCAAAAAGTACCTCATTGGGAAAAAGGGAAAAAGATTCATTTAATATCATTTAGTATCAATTAATACATGGGTAAAAATGATAATAAAAATTGTAGAATAATATTTAAAATATTCTGGAATTTTTTTTCAGAAACATGGACATGGATGATAAATGTTCCCCAGTAAGTATTCACGTATAAACAATCACAGGAAATAATGACATTGTGAAATTAACCCTTACCTTAGGTCCAATTTCCTTTGTACATATAATAAACTTCTGTATAATGGAATAATTAAAATTAATACTTTATACTAGAAGCATATTTATATTTATGATATCATACATGATTTCCTTATTACCCTTTTGTAATTAATATTTCATTATTACCCTTCTTTTGGGTGTTAACTCTTTCATTTTCCTACGCATGTTTATTAATATAAGTCTCAGTTCTTGTGCATATGATATAGTTATTTCACAAAAATAATGATATTAAGTAAATATATATCATGTTTATTCATTATATTAAATTATATAATCATTTTTTAATAATGATACTAGATAATGAATAACATCGCATCGTGGAGATAGTAGGTCGTACGTATGCACGAGCAATGATTCCTTCCCTTAATGGTGAAATGATATGGTAGTGGATGGTATATATTTTATTATATAATCAATATATTATTATAATTATCATATACATTTATTATTTTCATTATTATACCCATCCAAGTAAATTGGTTATGAAAAAAATATTACACCGCGATATGGAGACGCTAAGTCATACGTACGCATGCGTGGTACTTTAATTTTTCATATGATGGATAAAAGGAGGAATTTTGTTGTTTTATAATCTTAATAAAATCAAATAAAATATGTGATAATGTATTTATTACCTTATAATGGTAACAAATCCTGAAGATCAGGTAGAATAAGAAATAATCTTGAGTGATTCGGTGAAGGAGATTACATCTTCTTCAGCAAGTTCCCTCTAAATCTCTTATTATGGACACTATAGTTGGACTTAAGAGAATAAAAAATCTTTAGAATGTTAATAATTAAACTGATAAGGGAAATTGGGGGCTTATTTTTAATAATAAAGGATCAAAGATATGTTAATAAGTGAGGGAGGAGGTACCCTCTTATAATTGAAGGGTCACTTTTAGAATTTCTAAAAATATTAAATTATAACAATTTTAATATCAATGAAAATACCTAAAAAATGAATTGTATTAGAATATAATATGATATAATGTTTTAATATATTCAAAAACTTTATTTTATACAAGTTATGTTATTGTTTTAAAACTTATCATTTTGATTAACACTTAGTTAACATATTTTAATTTTAACTAAGGTAACAGATTTTTCAATATAAAAAATTGTAAATTTTACTTATTTGATGTAAATTAAAACATAAATGAACAATTTAGAATATTTTAGACTATATTAAAATTATTTGGTTTTTTTAAATATGTTTTATGTATTTTAAATAATTTTACAAAATATTATTCTGATAAAAAACAAATATTGTCAATTTTTGACCCAATTCAATTCTTGTATTTTTACGAATATCACGATATCAAGTTAAATTAAAAAAAATTATTATATCCCTAAGAGGTCAATGTAATATATAAAATTAGTTTATACTATTAATTATTTCAAATAAAATTTATTTGAATATTTTTAATAACATTTATTTGGATTTCCATTAATAAATAAATTACAACATCAGCATTGTGTAATTATTTAATATTAATATTTCATCGGTAAAAATTAGAAATAAAATATATTGTTGAAGATAAATGTTATATATTTTATAATTATATTTATAGTTGAGTTTATCTACTGTATAACCCTATAATAAAACTGATATAGTAATTAAAAACATGAATGTCAAATTTTAAATTCTTATTAAATAAACTATTTTAAATTTTATAATTTCACTCAAGTTTCATATAACATAAAAAATATATTTATTTTATGAAAATATATTTATTAATTTAATAATTTACATTTAAATTCATTCATGACATACTTTTGTCCCTATGTGGAAACATAATACATATTAAAGAAATATGGAATGACATTTTGAGTAGTTAATTTATTTAAATATTAAAAAATTAATTTTCATTGAAAAGTTTCCATTAAAGGGATTAATTTAGATTATTATGTTTTAAGGGTATAATTTAATTCATCCAATAAAATTTTGTCATTTTTAGGGTCATTTTATTGTATTTATAATTTTATTTTTAACCTAAATTACCAAATTTACTCTTTACTGTGGTAAAAAAAAATTATATAGGTTACTATTAATATTTCGAAAAAATGAAAGAGACCTATTAAATAAATATATAACTTATAAATATAAATTTTGAATCCATTTTTTAAAATTCAAAACACAGAACCTGTAGAATTTAATTTAAAATAAAACCGGTAAAATTCCATGAAAAAGAGTTTTTCAAAACAAAATGCCCTTTTAAAATATAAAATATTTTTATAATAAATTCAAGTATAAAATTGAATTTAAAAAATAAGATAAAAATAAAGAAATTAAAATTTAAAACTAAACCAAAATATAATTTGACCTTATAAATACTTTAAAAGAAAAATACAGTTTTTTACAAACATTAGTACTTTCATTATTCCTTAAATTATAATAAAATACTTTTTGGAAAATTTTGACATGATGAATTCAAAAATTAAATTAATCTTCTTAAATATATTTTAAATAACTTCTAAAAATGAAATTTGACTCATAAAAAGAAAATAATCTCATTTCTTAAGAAAACGTATTTTTGAGGAATAATGTAATTTTACTAAAACTTGTGAGATTATTTTATAAGCACCTTCCAATAAATTTATATTGAGTTTTAAATTTATGATTATTTCATAAATTGTTATTCATATTTATTCCTATGAATTTATTGATAAGGTTATAATTGTCATTTTATGCTAATAGTGTCTCCTAGTTTTCTTAAACTCACGATTTCATGCTGTATAAGCTATTGAAGAATTAAAATTATTTAAAGATAAATGTTTATTAAAGTATTGAGGTGTTACATTCTACCCCCCTTAAAATAAATTTCTTCCACAAAATTCATCACTTGGATACAAACAGGTGAGGATACCTCTACCTCATCACATCCTCAGGTTCCTACGTAGCTTCCTCAAATTGGTGGTTCCACCATAAAACATTAACCAAGCCAATGGTCTTGTTTTGTAGATATTTTTCACTGTGATCCATAATATCTATAACTTTTAATTTAAATGATATATATTCCTCCAGTGGTAGGACTTATTAGTTTAGTACATGTGAAGGATTAGTTATGTACTTTTTATAGAGAGATACATGGAACACATCATGCACTCCAGAGAGATTTGGTGGAAGCAACAATCAATAAGATACCTTCCCAAAACGATCTAGAATTTCAAAGGGATTGATATAACTGGTGATTAATTTTATATTCTTTCTAAATCTCATCACTCTCTTCCATAGAGATATCCATAGAAACACGTTGTCACCCACTTCAAACTCTAGGTCTTTTCACCACTGAGATTCTCTGATGTGTTGTTGAATAAATCAAACATTCTCTTCCATCTCATCAACTAATTTAAGAACCAATATATTTCAATCCCCAAACCCATTCCAAAATGTTGTAGTTCTATACTTTTACCGTAGAGGGCTTCATAAGGATCCATCTGAATACTAGAGTGAAATATATGTTGTAAGAAAATTCAACCAAATGTTGGTGTTGATCCAAACCTAATTTTAAATCCACATAGAAATCTTTCAAAATGTATTCTATAGTTTGAATTTTCCTCTCATATTAACCATATATTTGAGGATGATATGGTATTTTGAAACGTAAATCTGTATCCAGAGCCTACTGCAGACTTCTCCAAAACATCATGGCAAATCTTGAATCACGATTAGATATAATGGAAAGTGTTATACCATGAAATATTACTGATTCCTTTATATATATCATGGAAGGCCGGTCAAGAGAGAAATATTATCTAACAGGAATGAATTATTCCAAATCCATATGGAGATCAATTATAACCCATATAACATTATGGCCATTATATATTATAAGAAGTCTGATGACAAAGTCCATGATGATTTTTCACATTTCAATTATAGTATGTCTAATGATTATAACATTCCATTAGACATATGTCTCTCGGACTTAACTTGATAGCAAAAAAAGGATTGAGAAACATATTCTGTAATATCTTACATTATTCCACCCCACTAGAAATACTCTTTCAGGTCTATATAAATCTTTTTACTTCCCAGATGAATAGATAATGATGAAATATTAGTCTCATCCAATAGATCCTTCTTTAATTATTGTATGGGATGAAAAAAACACAGTTCCTGAACCTTATTATTCCATCATAATAAATTTTTCACTTAAGAACATTCCTTACAATCCTTTTTCGTTCCCCATTTTCCTTATCTACCTCATTAATATTAACTTGTATAGATGGTTGAACATTAATTTGAGAAAGATAAAATTTCTCCCCTTTCTTTAATATTACTAGATAAATGCTTTGAAAATCCATAGATATTGGATATTTTGTGATTCTCATCTTAGATAGGATTACATGGTTTTTTTGACTCAAATCATCTTCCATCTTGTTCATTTTCTAAGGGAGGTAATATATTGAGCATTCATCATCCTTAATAAACTCCAACCACCCCCTTTGGCATGTATTCATCTACTTTTGAGTGAATATATACTTTAAAATTTTATTATTAGAATACATGTCACACCGTTCTCATTAAATATAATACCTCTATATATTTAATTCAATGATTACCATAATTAACTCCAAATCATGAGTTCTATAATTTTTCTCATGGATTTTCAATTTTCTTGAGGCATAAGCTATCACCAAATCATTTTGTATGACAATACATCCCAAACCCTTGTTGGATGCATCACTGTAGACCAAAAGCAACCCATCATTATAGGTTACTGTGATCATTGGTGAATTGAATAACCTTTCTTCTGTACTTTGAAATATTCTTCACATTCCTTCATCCATAGGAACTTAACTCCTTTGGGATTCAACTTGTTCAGTGGATTAGAAAATCATTAGAAATATTGCACAAAACATTGATCATATCCTTCTAAACCAAAAAACATCATTTCTAAGTCACCTTTGTTGGTATATAATAATGTTCAATAACATATATATTTTCTAGATCCATAGATATCCCCTCTCTTGAGATTATGTGACACAAAAATGAAACTTCCTGAAGTCAAAATTCACAGTTGGTAATTTTTTCATAAATACTGTATTTTATCAAGGTCTTTAGTATAATCCTCAAGTGATATTCATGCTCTTATTTCCTTTCTGAATTTTCCAGAATATAATCTATAAAGACTACCACAATTTGATCAATATATTCTATAAATAATTTATTCATTAAATCAATTAATATTGCATGGGTATTAGTAAGACCAAAATGCATCACTATAAATTCATTTTGTCCATACCGTGTATAGAATGTTGTCTTTGGTATATCCTCCTTATTGACCCTTGATTGATGATATCCATAATGAAGATAAATTATGGAAAAGTATTTATCTCTGCATGGATGGTCAAATAAGACATCAATATATGGAATAGGAAATTTGTTCTTGATAATGATCTTGTTATGTTAACGATAATCAATGTAGAGGCTCATTAATCCATATTTATCCTCAAAAAATAGAAAAGGTGCACCCTAAGTTGATACACAGGGGATTATTAATCATTTTCAATATTCTATTTGAGTTTCTTCTTTAATTCCCACAACTCAATTGGGTCCACTCTATAAGGAGTCTTTGAAATAGGCATAACACCCAATATGAGTTATACTGATAACACAACTTCACAATTCGGTTGAAGACCTAGGAATTTTTTAGAAAGAAATCAAAAAATCCCATAAAATAGGTGTATCATTAATGGTGAGTTCCCCCTAACAATTTTAGATATATAACCTTCATTTATAAGAATCAAGAACAATAATATAGAAGAAATATCCACTAGAAGTTCATATTTATAATTGCATCAATAGATGAGAATAGATTCATTTCGAATTTGAAATGTGAATTCCCTTCATCAGTAACTAATATGATATCCATATAGAGAAATCCAATCCATGCCAAGAATCACATTGAATTAAAGTATACTGAGAATCATGAGATTTATAGGAAGTACATTTCACCAAACTTCAACTGGAGAAGAATTATAAACTTGTGATGCAATCATTATTCCATTAGGAGTTCTCACAGCTGACTCAACATCTAATCATTGAGGTAATATGGTGATTATTTTAGAATATTATTTAAAAATAAAATATTGGGTAGATCCAGAATCAAATAAAACATTAACGGTTTTTGAGTGGATAATAAGTATACATTTCACTACTTCATTGTCATACTCCACATCCCCAATAGTGATAGCACGAGATTTACATTTTTCATTGGACCAAAGAAGTATTTAACATCAATCCCCATTGATAAACTTCTGATTAAGGCATTGGTTATCATAATTCCCCACTTCATTTCACTTGTAGCATTGAAGTGTGGGAGGTGCATTCTGTGTAGCCTTTTCTCTATTCTCTTCATTAGATATATTTTTCCCATCACATCGATCGTAAATTACATGATGAAATTATTTCCCACACAGAAAAAATTTACTATTTCATTTAATATAGTTTCCTCTATGTTTCTTTCCACACATTGAGCTTAAATGAAATCTCATCTTCTTTCCACTATGGTTTTTAGATTTTCCCTTGATTTCCATTTTACTATTATTATCAAACCCATGAGATTGATTGGTAAATCTAAAATATATAGTATCCTTGAAATTATATATACTAAATTACCTTATGGATAACTCTCTTTGGATACTTGGTTTTAAGACACTACAGAATTGATCAATATTACTCTCAGGTTGAATGATAATTCTAGTAGTTTACCATTCAAGGCTTGTAAAATTTGCTTCGTAGGTACCAACAGATTCATCATCCTTTTATATAAGATCAATGAACTCATTATACACCATCATTCAAAGAATATGAGGAAAGTACTTATTTAAAAATAATTTCTTAAACGTGTCCCACTCTATTGATTCAATTTCAGTTCTTTGACTTTTATTATTGATAAGGTTCTACTGTTGATCTACTTTAACTTCCAAATGATAGATTGCCAAAATGAATTTCTCATGTTCTGAATATTGGATAACCTAACATATATTTTAAGTGGTATTGATCCATTATTCAACCACTAGTGGATCTGAAGACCCACTGAAAGAAGGTAGAAGCTGTCTAATGAAAGAATCAACAAAATTTTGTTCCCTCATTTGCTCATTTGGAATTCCTACATGATTCATATCTTGATAAAATTTTTTGATCATATGAATAATATTTTTACTTCCATCTCCCATATCATTTGGTTTCTCAGCAGGACAATCATTTCATTTCCCATCACATTCATCATTAATTTGGTTCCTTCAGGTTCCATCAGTTAACTAAAACTGAGAGTCATAGTGTGAGAAACACTAATCATAGTAGGAAAACCACATAATCAAGTGAAATTATGTATAAAATTTAAATTTAGGATACCTTAGGTTTTATCCAATGTTATTTTTTATCATCAACAAAACTTTAGGATTGTATCCTACATTTATATTTTTCTTTAGGGTTCTTTCTATGGTTTTATCATCAAAGTTTCTAAAGGTTAACTAATCCTTTGATCTGATGCCAACTATAACAGCCCATAATTTTTATACATATACATTTCTTATAAATAGAATAATCTTCATTAAACAACATAACTAAAACCATTCTAGTACTGTATAGGTTTAGTGTATTTAGAAACTATGAAACATAAACAATTGGTTCATAAAACATCTATGTCATTGTAGGGTCCTTACAAATTAAAAAGGGAAGTAAATACTCCCACATGCACTTGGAATAAGTTAGAAAAAATTCCTATAGGTCCAAAAAAGGAAAATAGATACAAATTGGATTGAAAAATTGAGAAGAAACATGACGAAATAAAAAATTTCAAATGATTTTATGTGAACCATGTACCATCAATGGAAATGGTACATGGGGTGCATGAACCATGAACCATCGATACGAAGAACAACCCATGAGGCACTGGCCCGTGGGGTGATGGCCTGAAAACCCATGATTCTGTGAACCGTTTCATTGGTGAACTTGAGTGAGAAAATTACATCCTCATACCGTCCTATGAACTAAGAAGTTCGTGAATGAAGCAAGCTGGCAGGGTTGTGTGAACCAAAACTTGTGAACCATAGCCTCTACGAACCCCAGTTGACCGAGTCTTCTAAGGGTTAAGATATATCCTCATGGGCTTCTAAAAATGGTTTTTCATACTCATAGATATGATTACCGTGTGCTCTATAAAAAGATAATGGGAGTAATTGAAAAGTACTGACAAGGAGAGAGTGGATATGGGTGGAAGAAAGCACAAAGGAGACCCTAGAGGCTTGAATAAAGAAATTAGATATGAGGAAGATTCCGACTTTGATTTCAAACCATTGATGAATTGAGTATTGCGAACCACTTTTCTGTAGGTATAACTAACCTCAAACCATAAAAATATGTCATTTAATAATATTTTGTGAACCTTTAACCAAGTTGGTTCCATCAAGAACCATAAATTAATTGCAGATGAGTTCTCTATGAACCCCAGGTTCTAGGATCCTTCTTCAATTTTGTGCTCTGCGTAGCACATCATGATGTAGATCGAACCCTACACAGTGTAATGAATCACTACATGGATGGAACCCGGAGTGGTGGGGGAAACCACATCTAGGACCGCGTACCACTTTGTTACACAATGGTCCATACCCATGTCTGCATACTTCTACAGTATAGGGATAACCCCTCTACACACATAGCTTTATGCTATGTGTGGTTTCCCTCATCTAGCATGAGAAAACAATATGAGAAAAGGGGTGTCTTTGGGTGTCCTTCCCTCCAACTCCAATGATGACCCTCCATTATCATCCAGTACTCCATAGCCTTTTTGTGAACTAGTCCACTGGAATCCGGTCAAAGTCTCCTCCAAAGACACTAGACCCATATGATCAGATTTTTGGGTGCATCTGCATGCACCACCGAGTCTACATACCCAGGGTAAGAAGAGTCAAGAAGGCTATCCCTACAACAGTTCAGACCCCCAGAATTTCTGAAAGTCTACATTCCCATGGCAACCAGGAGTCCACCCTAGGGATACTGATGTGAACCTCCCCATTCTAGGGATCAAGTATGATCACTTGCTTTTCCATTCAATGAGGAACAATGATCAGTCAAGGGATTCATGCTCACCTTTACTTTTGATAATAGGTGAAATTCCTCTCCCTTCCCATAACACATTCTCGGGAATCCCTCCTGAGGCAAGCCCCTATTATTTCAGGCAGGACCCAATGACCTTCACTTTTATTTCACATTAAATGGTTCATTTCTCTGCACCCTCTCCAACCATTGCCTCAGATTATTGTTTTTGTAGGCCCAACCTCTTCCATTAGTGGAAGATAAAGTGTGTGGTTTGTTTAATCTCTCACATCTTCTTGTTTCTCACACCGAGTATGAATGAGGTGGGTTTAGATATTGTGATGATAGCAACATCAACACAATTAACCCCATGTCTTATACTATGAGAACTTTGACTCCTACTCCAACCAAGAAAGATAGGACACCATTTTAAGGCCCTAGAAAAAGGGGTGACCTTCTAAAAGGGTTCACCCAATTATTCCTCCAGAAAATGGGACTCCTCCTCGGTATATACCACAAGATAAATGAACTGTGATAACTTTGATTCCTTATCCAACCATGATATATAGGATGCATGTTCATGGACTATAACGCCCTGACCCTAGTTATCCAAAGTCGATGCATTATTACATAACATTGGCATGATCACAAGATATCAAGTCTCCAAATACCTATTAGATTAGTATCCTTGGACGTATTTGATACATACATAAGCTTTACATTACGTAATGAAATAAAAAACATTGTGTCCTATTTGAACACACTCATATCCTTTGTTCTATCCCAGCAGGTTATTCATTATATACTTCTTCACATCCCAAGAAATCAAAAACATAATAAAGGGGTGAGCTCATATGCTCATTAAGGATAACAATATAGTGAAAACTATCATAAATAAGCATAAATATTTAAGTAAATTTATAATACTAAAATAAAATCCTTTTAAAACAAAACGTTAGCATAGTATGATAGAGATAAATCAAATAATTCCACTTAATTATTCACATGGATATTCTTCTAGTCGAATAATCACATGTAATATCAATATATAATTTCATAATGATGGAATTCATAATTCCGGACATCATAACCACATAGTCATGGACTCGTTCCAAGACTACAAATAATATTTTGTCAGGTCCTTATTCCAAGACACTAGTTTGTCTCATGAGACCAACCGATGCATAGAGGAGCTATATGGGCTCCACCCATCACTTACTAAGTCCAATGCATTCCTAACATGAAATGGTTGAATCATAACATAAACATTCATATTAAAACTAGTATTTGAAATGTTTATAATTTAACCATAAACTGTGAATCGTATAAAAATAGCACATCCATAGTCATACATATCACAAAACCTTCAACACAATATGGAAAATTGTACCATAATAAACCAACTTCAAGTAAGCATAAAATCCAACAAAGGATGTTGACATAGATGAAATAAATCCAAAAACTATTTGAGTAAAACATCTCATTCTACTTTGAAATCATTTAAAATTAAAGAAAACATTTATTTTGAAAATATTCTTATAATATTTTAAGGGAATTTTCTAAAGTATTATAACGGAAGAAAATAGCTTCACCCACCATAGAAGTAAAAAAACATTCTTTCCTTAATTTTTTGAAAAGGTTATAAAGTACCTTCTTTGGAAGACAACAGAAAGATTCCTTTAAAATAATTTTATAAAAATTCAAACAATGGTATAAATGAATTTAACCCATAGTCAAGGAAATACTAATTTTTTTAAATACGTTTTTAAGAAACAAGGATGTGGATGATAAAGAGGTCCCAGTAGATACTTATGTATAAAAAACCTCAGATAACAATGAGATTGTAAAATTAACCATTAACTTGTAATTTTCCTAAGTTGAGGGTCAATTAAATTCCTATATAATAGTTAAATAATTTTTATTAAAACATAAAAAACCATATACATAAATATGATATCATATATGAACTTCTGATATCAATTTGTTAATAATATTTCAGTAGTATCATTGTTTCGGGTGTTAACTGATTCATTTTCCTTTATATTTTTAGTTATGTAAGTCTTTTTTTTATGGATATGATTTATTTGATTCATATAAATAATTATATTAAGTTCATAAACATTATTTTTAACCATAAAATGAAAATTATTCTTGAATGGTTACGATGGGGAATGAATCTCATTGCATTTGTGGAGACGGTAATCCGTACGTATCCACGAGAAAAAATATCATTATATTGATGGTGAAACGGTGTTTAATTGGATGGTATATTATATATACAAAATCATTGCCATGTTTTATTCATTATTTAAATTAATTATACTCATTATTATACCCATCCAAATAATTTAGTGTTGAATAACAATCTACACCGCGACGTGGAGACGGTAAGTCGTATATACGCACGTATGGTGACTTTGTCTTTCATAGGATGGATAGAATAATGAATATGGTTGTAATATGTTTATAATAACATCAAAGTATGTAGAATTAAATTAATTTATTATTTTGTTATGGAAACAACAAATAAATAGGAAGTGGAAGAAGAAAAGAACATTGAATGAGGTGATGAAATTTTTACCTCTTCTTCGGGTGCTTCCTTTTGGTTTGAACAAAAGGGCTCCTTAGGTTGGATTTATGATAAATGTAAGGCCTCTAGGTTGAATTTTTGGTTGTTGGGAGGATATTTTAGTAGGGTTTTTCTGAGACAAATGACTTTGTAGATGTGAAATTAAGTGAAGGGGAAGAGCCCTTTTATAAGAGAGGTGAGGGTCACTTTAGGAAAAGTTTGAAATATTATTTTATTATAAAATCATTTTCAGTTTTTAATGGATCCAAAAGGATTTATTTCGAGTATAAGGTGGGTATGGGTGTAAATATTATCAACCAATATGTTTTTGAAAATTTTAGGTTACCATATTAACCAAATTATTTATTTTTAACTCTATGTTAAATAGTTTAACTTTTACCATGTCTTCTTGTATTATTATCATGAATAGTTAATAAACATACTATAAAAAGACAAGAGAATGCTAAGTGGTTCATTATTGACATATATAACCTTATTTAAGTCCTTTGGTTGATCATTATTCTTTTATAAATATTATATCATTAAATAAAATAGTATTTGTTTGAAAAA
The DNA here is from genome assembly GCA_963277665.1 of Viscum album. NCBI lineage: Eukaryota > Viridiplantae > Streptophyta > Magnoliopsida > Santalales > Viscaceae > Viscum > Viscum album. The sequence goes on from OY728125.1 coordinate 231,423,389, forward strand.
CTCATTTGTGTCAATTTTGACAATATTTAGTATTTGGTTTTTGTGAAAGTCATCAAAACATTATCAGTTTGAAAAAAATTTATTTAATCAACCCTAACATGTCATATTAACCTATAAAATACGTGAAATTCATCAAAAGTCTAAATTTACATATATTTGAATATTTATAATAACAATTATTTTAATCTTTCATTAATAAGGTAATTATTGCATCACCATTGTGTCAAAAATAAATTTAATTATTTAATTTATAAAAATTATAAATAAAATACCATGATGTAGGAAATAATTTTAGATTTATAATTAATATTTATGTGTAACTTTATATTATAAATGGTTTAGTTATTAATCATTGAATTTAACACTATCAAATCTTCATTAAATAAAATATAATAAATGCCATAATCAAATCCAAGTGGCTCAAAAGGATCATATTTTATTAATAAGGATTATTTTTGTAGAAATAAACTTAAACAATGGAATTAGGATCTGTTTTGGGATAATTATAATATTATTTTTTCCTTTAATTACCCAATTTACTTTTAAAAGTGCTAAATAAAATTTCAAAAGTTACTATTCAAAAAAAATTATTTTCATCCCATTGAATGAAATTTTACTTACTAATTTCAACAATGTCTCTCAGATTTTTGAAATTCTATTCACAGAAGTGATAAAGTTTCGTTTTATGCAAATTTGCTAATGTGCCTATAAGGTAGGAAAATGAAGTTAAAAAGTTCAATAAAATTGTATATATCTAATATTATTATAAAATGTCTTCAATGAATTAAATTAGAATAATATAGGTATTATGTATCTATTTTTACATTAAAATAAATTTAAATTAAAAATAATTTTTATTTAAATAAAATGCCAGTTTTATGCACTATGGAGTATTTTTCACTATTTGTCAAAATTTTAATGTTTTCAAAAATATCCCAAAAATTCATATGAAGCTAATTTTAATATTCTGAATCCAAAATTGAAGTCTATTTTACCAAATTCAATTTTGATGAGTGTGTAATATTAATTTTTATTATTTTTCAAAAAAGGACATAAAATGAAGTTCTTTTATGAAAATAATTATACTATATATATAACTATTTTAACAAAGCATATACATTTCAAGATAAATATGTTTTATGTATGTGAAATTTTTTTAAATAATAATAAAATTATATTTTTTTCTATTCATATCAAAATATTTTATTGATAAATAAATATATCGTTTAAATAATTATAATATGAATTTGTTGTTTCACAGAAACTCAATCTTGCATTTAACGCATACCAAGTCGGTGTTCCGTGTAGTATAAGCTATTGATATACATTAAAAATATAACTTACAATGAAATATTAGGCTTTTATATTCTCCCCTCTTTCAATAAATTGTGTCCTCACAATTTGAAACTATTCTTCGAAAATAAAAGGTTACAAATAAAAAATGCCTTTGTGGAAAACCCACATCAGAAATAGGGTTAATAAAATTTTGTCTTAACAAGAGGGAAAGGGAAATGAAAAGTCACCACCAAAATAGGATTTAGAGTAGTTCAACATTGGTGTCAATTTGAGACACATAATTAGAGGAAAAATGTAAATATATATATAGTGATTTAGGTCATCAATCACAAACAAGTAAACAATAAATAGAAAATTGAGTGCCTCAAAGCCATAAATCTACGATGACTTAAAATATCATTGGTTCATCAAAACATAAGGTCTTAGTATAATACATTTTTAGCTTTAATATCTTTTCATTAATGTTTAAGGATTAATTTTTTCATAGAATATGAAAATTAACATGAAAAGTAGAGTTCCATCCTTTAACTAATTTTGACCACAAACTCATATTTCACTCCAAAAGATAATAGAACTCAAAAATATTATGTTTATCCTAATCGTATAGGGTTTAAAAAAATAAATTTATTATTCATCTAACAGATCATTTAAAAAAAACTACATTATATAAACCAAGACATCACATAGGCCAGTAGTAGGTGATGCACCCTTGTCGCCCTTCAGTTGAAGGTTCAAGTATCGTGGCCTTGTCGGACATGACGACTTATCACCAGACCTTCGGGTTGTCCTTTTTATTAAAAACACAAAAATAATCTTAAGAAATATTTTAACCTTAAACCATAGTATCCAATATCCAACTTAATCCATTCCAACCTTTAGAATTATCCAAAATACTTCATTCCAAACTCACAATCCAAAATTTATAATGAAGGTAAACATAATGAAAATCTCTTTTTTTCCACATAATAACATGTTAATACCTTCATCATGTATTCTATTAAAACATGGTAACACTATGAATTACCATAAAAACTTATTGAATACATTCATTATCCCTTATTCCTTATAGAATACTAGTTATATTCCTTAAATCAAATTTTTTTTAATACTCCAACAATGATGAAATAAGAAAACCATTAATCAGTTCCAAGGTACACAAGAATATCCAATATAATTTATCCAAATCAACCATCTCTTATTCTAAAATCACTGCATCAGTATCAGGACCATATTAAAGTTTATTTTTCCTTCAATCATGTAATTTATAAAAAGTTTAACTTGCAATTGATTCAATTTTATTAGTACCATATAATCTCAAATCCTCAATGAAATAATATTGTAGTACAAACCTTATATACTCTATAATTATTATAACTTGTACATCATTAATACAATACTAAAATGAAACAATTATTTAATAAGGACATAAGATCACTAATCATTCATGTTCATCTGCGGTAGTATCATAACTTGATTATTATCCAATAGCATCATTTTCGGTATACTCTGATGATTGGGAAATTGATTTGTATAGTGTCCCAATTTCTTGCAGATGAAGCATTGTACTTTTGAACCCTTTTTATCACCCTTTCAATCAGAAACATGGTGTCAATTTTCTCCACACTTATAAAAAACTCACATTCTTTTCAGGAACTTCCAAGGGTGATTCTTTCCACAGTTATCACATATGGGGAAATATTTTTATCCCTTCTTCCCTTTGTCCATATTTCTCTCTACCATTCTCTTATTCTCTAGCTCCCTTAAAATTCATACGACTCAGAGAATTCTTTACTTATATTATTAACACATGATATTATTTCTTTATATGATGAGAATATGTGGGAGACTATTTCTCTTCTAAATGTTGGATTAATACCATTAAGGATGTGATCCTTCTTACTCTTTGGATAATGTTTATTGTTGGAGTTATCATTACATATAGTGGTAGACATTTCTAAATGAAGAAATACACTAGGTTAGATCATATAATAATGTATAATACAAAAATTAGAAAAATTCTCAACATCAATTAAATATTTTCACACAACCAGTCTCATAATAAAAAAAATTGTTTTTTTAATGACATAATTGCTCATAAATCCTTCATAATGGCTTTTAAAGAAAATATGAATTAACCAATGAATATCCCCTGGGAGTGTCATAACCAAGAGTGTAGCAAGGCTCGTTGTCATGCACTAGTTCCTGTTTGAGTCTAGCTCAATGTGGTGTTTTCAGGTTTTACCCCTAGATACATTTGTACCTGATCTGCCTCTACCTGGTCGTATCAAAACAGGGATGTATTGCATGGAAAATTCACACAATCTCTATATTACCAAATTTCTAAGAAGTTATTATATACTAATCCACAAACTCTATCTTAGGGTAATGTTCACTAATCAGATTTTTTCTAAATATAGTTTCCATGGTTTGTATTGAACTTCCTTTGATACCAACTGTAACACCACAACTCCAGATACCCAAAGTTGGTTCATTATTACATAATATTTGCATGATCACAAGGGACCAAGTCTTGAATGACCGGTTAGTTTAATATCCTTGGATGTACAAGATATATACATAAGTTTTACATTACATCATGAAATAAAAAAAACATTGTGTCCCCTTTGAATACACTCATATACTTTGGCTTATCCCTGCAGGTTAGTCATAATATACTTCTTCACATCCTATGAAAAAGAACACATAAGAAAGAGGTGAGCTTATATTCTTAGTAGGGATAACAATATAGAAGAAACTATCATCAATAAGAATAAAAATTTAAGTCAGTGTATAAGACAAAAACACAAGCCTTTTAAACTTAAACATCAACACAATATAGAAAAGATAAATTAAATATTACCATTTATTTGTTCACATGGGTATTCTACAAGTTGAATAATCACATGTAATATAAATAGCTAATTTCATAATTATGGAATGCATAATGTCGGACATCATAACCGCATTGTCAAGCCCTCATGCCAAGACTACAAATAATATTTTTTCAAGGCCTTGTTCCAAGACACTATTATGTCTCATGAGACCTACTGATGCATTGAGGAGCTATAGAGGGCTCCAGCAGTCACTTACTAAGTCCAATGCATTCCTTATGTGAAAAGGTTGAAACATAAAATAAACATTCATATTAAAACTAGCATAAAAATGTAAATAGTTTAACCATTAACCAATAATGGAATAAAAATATCACATCCACAGTCAAACATATCACAAAACCTTCAATATAATACGGAAAATTATAACATAATAAACCAAAATCAAATAAGCATAAAATCCAACAAAGGATGTTGACATTGATGAAATCAATCCAAAATCTATTTGATTAAAACATCTCTCTCAACTTTGAAATAATTTAAAAGAAAATAAAACATTTATTTTGAAAATATTCTTGTAATATTGTAAATGAATCTTAAAAAGTATTATAATGGTGGAAAATAGCCTCACCCGCCGTATAGGTAAAAATACATTATTTTCTTAATTTTCAAAAAGGTCATAAAGAACCCTGTTTGGAAAATAGCAGAAAGATTCCATTCAAATCATTTAATAAAAATTCAAAAAAGGTATAAATGAATTCAACCCATTTTTGAGGAAATAGTAAATCCTTTTTTAAAATTCATTTTTAAGAAACAAGGATGTGGATGATAAAGAGGTCCCAGTACATACTTGCGTATAATCAACCTCAGATAACAATGATATTGTAAAATTAACCCTTACATTGTATGTTTCCATAGTTGAGGGTATGTTAACCTCATTAATAATTTTTAAATAATTGTTATTAAATTAAAAAATAGCCACATACATAAATATGGTATCATATATGATCTTTTAATATCGCTTTGTTAAAAATATTTCAGTAGTATCATTGTTTCAGGTGTTAACTAGTCTGTTTTCCTTTATATGTTTTGTTATATATATCATATTTGTTATGGATAAGATGTAATTGATTAATATCCAGATTTATATTATGTTTTTAAACATTATTTTTAATCATAAAATGAAAATTATTCTTGAATGGTTATAATGGGGAATGAATCTCATCATGTTCGTGGAGACGGTAATCCGTACGTACGCATGAGGGGAAATATCAATCTATTAATGGTGAAAAGGTGTTTAATTGGGTGTTATATTATATATACAGAATATTTACCATGTTATATTCATTATTTAAATTAATTATACTCATTATTATACCCATAAAAATAAATAAGTGTTGAATAACAAACTACACCACGATGTGGAGATGGTAAGCCGTACGTACGAACCTATGGTAACTTTATCATCCATAGGATGGATAGAATAATGAATATTGTTGTACCATATTTATAATAACATCACAGTATGTATAATTTAATGGGGTAATTATTTTGCTGTGGAAACAACAAATAAATAGGAAGTGAAATAAGAAAAGAACATGGAAAGAAGTGATGAAATTATTACCACTTCTTCAGGTGCTACCTTTTGATTTGATCAAAAGAGCTCCTCTGGTAGGATTTATGATAAAATTAAGGACTCTAGGTTGAAGTGAGGGTAGTTGGGAGGATATTTGAGTAGGGGTTGGCCGAGCCAAATGGATTTGTATGTGTGAAATTAAGATAAGGGGAAGTATCCATTTGTAATAGAGGTGAGGGTTACTTTAGTAAAAGCTTGAAATATTATTTTATTATAAAATAATTTTCAGTTTTTAAAATATCCAAAAGGATTTAGTTTGAGTATAAGGTAGGGATGGGTCTCAATCTTCTAAACCAATAGGTTTAGACAAGTTTTGGTCACCATATTAACCTTATATTTTATTTTTAACTCTTAGTTGAACTGTTAACTTTTACCATTTCTTCCTGTATTATTATAATAAATGGTTAATAAACATGCTATAAAAATAAAAGAGAACATCAAGTGGTTAATTATTGATATATATTACCTTATATAAGTCCTTTTGACAATCCTTAGATTTTTAGGAATATTATATGAGTTAATAAAATAGTATTTGTTTTAAAATCTCATTTATGTCAATTTTGACACAATTTAATATTTGGTTTTTAGTGAAATTAATAAAAACATTATCACCTTGAAAAAATATATTTAATCAAACCTAACATGTCATATTAACCTAAAAAGTTTATGGAACACCTAAAAAGTCTCAACTTAAATTTATTTTAATATTTATAATATCAATTATTTTAATTATTCATTAATACGGTAATTACTGCATCATCATTATGTCATTAATAAATTTAAGTAAATAGTTTCTATAAATTACAAATAAAATATCATGATATAGGAAATTCATTTATCATTCTAATAAATATTTTTAGTGGAATTGATCTTATGTGTAACCCAATATTAAAAATGTTTTAGTTACTAAACATTGAATTTAATACTCTTAACTCTTCTATAAATAAAATATATTAAATGTCCTAATTGAATCGAAGTAGATCAAAAGGATGATATTTTATTCCTAAGGTATATTTTGGTCGAAATACACTTATCTAATAGAATTAGGACATGTCTTGTTGTAATTATAATAGTATTTTAACCTTTAATTACCCTATTTACTTTTAACCGTGGTAAATAAAATTCAAAAGTTATTATTCAAAAAAATTATTTTCATCTCATTAAACCAAATTATAATTACTGATGTCAACCATGTATCTCAGATTATTAAAATTCAATTCACAGAAGTGGTAAAATTACGTTTTAGGCAAATTTTCTAATGTACCTACAAGTTCTGTAAAAGATGTTAAAAAGTTCAATAAAATTATATACATATATAATCTTATTATAAAATGACTTCAATGAATTAAATTAGATTATTCATGACCCCCTCTCCACAAGGTGTACCCCTCCTGGGCTGACAATGTGAGAAGGGAGATAATGACCTTTGAGTCCCACCTCCAGTAGGCCTCAGGTTGGCAACTAGCACCGAGGGTATAATAAACAAACAAATGAGAGGCATTATCCTCTAAGAGAACACATGAAAAAGAGAGAGATAAGATAGACATTAACCAAATCTGACTGATAAAAAAATATAAAATAAATCCCAAGTACACATATGTAATGTCTTGCAAAACTACTACAACTGAAAGGGAAAAAACTGCAAATACCGAAAATAATGTTAAAACAGCAGCAACCACGAAGCCCAAACAGCTCTTGTAACCCCTAGCTATTAGAAACCAGCATGATATCCAACCTTCTACAGGTGACCTGAATAAGAGTTTATATAGAAATAGGGTGAGTATAATAGTATACTTAGTAGGATCCTCCTGGGAGCCTCTCCTACAAAAGTAATGAAAGCATGCTAAAGCACAGTGAACCACAAGTGAAACTAACTCGTCACCTAAACAAGTATACTAAGTTGCCAGTATCACCATGGATACTCTCACCAAATATCACATACAAGAGTATATAATATAATTAAGAATATCAAGGGTACCCCACTTCTACTTCCCCACTAGTTTTCCACTTTGCCCCAACGTTGAACATCCTAAGCATCTCTCTCCAAAATAAATTGCCTGTAGACACCTGGGTGAAGCACCACAACATGAACCTCATGAATCAAAACCACCATGTCCATGTAAGTAAGGTAACCAGGTAGTTTCTAGGTGACACCATAGATCGCATAAGGTGTATCATACGTCAGACATTATACCTCAAGCCATTACAGCTCATACACCGAGTAAGGATCCTCAATCCATAACAGCCTATAAACGTTACACCTATAGTAGTACATAGGGAACTATATCTAGAATATATGTGTGTGAATAACCACAATCCATTACATCCCTCTACACACATATATGTGGAAAACTAACCATTGTGCCTACCAACACAAGTAACTACCAAGAGAAGATAGCGGGGCCAATGGGGGTAGTCAGCCATCCATCCTCCCACAAAAATGTTGGGGAAATCACCCCCAAGGGATTAGAATCCCTAGGGTGTCAATTTCTTTAACTTACAGTGTGGATTAGCATATAGAGACACAAAAGGTACAGAATATACTATATCTTACAACCACAATATGCGCATAGCCTATTCTTAGAATCAACTGTAGTTAACATCTCTCAGACTCCTGGATTCCACTTCTAAAACTAGGTATCCTATAAGCACACAACCATTCAAATAGCTTAATTACATTCCTTCATTCACTTTTTATCAGTTTCACTTTACGTTCATTAATTCTTTAAACATTAATTAACCATTATCAATTTCGACATTATATTTCATTAGCATCACACCCAAAGTCCACTGTCCCTTTAAAAATTGCAACCTTAGCATTGTGTCCCAGCAAGCTCCAACCCCATGGGTTAACATCGTTTATTCAATAATTTATTAATAGCATTATTACTTTCCCATATTTCCTGGCATTATAGAAAATCATTATAAGCTACAGAATGCAAAGGGGATCAACAGGGTGAGTAGATGAACTACTCGTCGAGTCTTTTCCACCAATAACAAGAGTGTAGACCCATCCTCCACTACTAATATGATCACAGAAAGCACGTGGAATACCCCACATGTCTTTTTTGCTTTTGGAAGGATGGTAATAAAACCAACTACCTTGAGTAGTGGGTAAAGTAAAGAAGATAAAAAAACCAACATGAAAAAGTAAGCATCTAAACATTCACATATTACACATTCAATCATCTCTAATGTCCTCCCCAACACCCACATGAATAAACTGATGCATCTCTCCACTCTAGGCGTCAACTGTTTCTATAACCAATAGGCCTCCCTGCCCCCACATATCACAATAGCCTTCCAGGATCACATCAAACACAAGCACCAGGAAAAAAACATCATATCAATTGGGATCTTATCCCTTAAACAAGTAAGAGGTTAAATCAAAACCCTTGAAAGAATTATCTTTTATTAAACAACCAGTTCATTAATCCATCTTGAATTAACCGATTTATTATTCGTAGGTTCCAAATTCAGGAAACCTAAATAGTAAGCTATCAAAAATTAATTAAACATTCTTACTGCATCAATTTGATTAACATGAAATTACAACAACGATAACTAGATTCATTTAAATGCCTCTTTATCTTTACCCGAACAATTATAAATTAATTATAAATTTATGTTCATTAAAAAGGTCCATCAACAATGAAAATATAAACAAAGTAATCATAGATACCACACTATCTAGAAAAACAAGAGGCAATAAAATATGATCGATATCAATTTTTGTATCTGGTTCATATATTTAATATGTCAATTACATTGTGATTCATTGGGCTAAAACATTTTGGCTCTACATTTTCATGTAAAATAAAAGATAATCAAGGAATCCCCTACCTAAAATAGTTCTCGACGCTCTTTATACACGAACGTTCCACAAAATTGATTATGATCTCCTCCCTCGTGACAACTGCATCTACCCGGGTATGCAAAGACACCACCACACTGGTGAACACCCAAGAAAAGTCTACTAGGAATATGAAGATAGCATTCCATAAAAGGGAAAGGAGAAAAAAAAGGAGATGATCCCAAAAGAATGACTATAGATCAAACCTTATATCAAATATTGATCGATATTTCTTTGTTGTACCAAAAAAAGAGGGTGCACTTGCAGCACGAAGAAATTCAAGGGGAACCAATTCAAGGGGGAATATTTTTCCACACAAATCCTACAGGGATGAAAGAAAGGTTTGAGATTCTCACTCCTGAGAAAAATGAGGAAGAATAAGGGAGGAATATCTCTCATCCCTTTTGAAGATTTAACAGTGCAGTGGTTTAAGATACACTGTATTTTCCATTATAATTGAATCACATTAAACCATGCGGTTTGACCAGGTAAAACCATCCCCAGCCTTTGAAAATTAATATAGGAGTTACGACCTTTGATCTAGCCTTAGAGTCCTTAAAATGAGGCTTTAAATGCATTTCACATCAAAGGAAACGTCAAAGGGTCGAAACTGTAGGAAGTTGAAAACACTGATCACAGACTCCGAATTTGGAAAAGGAAATAGAGGCTATAGCTGGAACCTCGTCGTTAAGGAAACATTGTTCACATAAGGCTACCATTGGAACATTTAACATAAGCTTATTGATGACATTGTTCACATAAGGTTGTCATTGGGACCATTCACATAAACCTACCGATGACACTGTTCACATAAGGCTACCATTGGCACTGCTCACATAAGCCGACCGATGACACTGTTCACATAAGGTAACCATTGGAACTGTTTGCAGAAGCCTACTGATGACACTGTTCACATAAGCCTACTAATGAGACTGTTCACATAAGGCTATCGTTGTAACTGTTCACATAAGCCTATCGATGACATTGTTCACATAAGGATACTATTTGAACTGTCCATATAAGCCTACTGATGACAGTCTTCACATAAGGCTACCATTGGAACTATTCACATAAGCCTACCGATGACACTGTTCACATAAGTCTACCATAGGAATTGTTCGCATATGCCTACCGATGACACTGTTCACATAAGACTACCGTTGGAATTGTTCATGTAAGCCTACTGAAGACAATTTACACATAAGGATACCGTTGAAACTGTTCACACAAGCCTACCGATGACACTATTCACATAAGGCTACTGTTGGAAGTGTTTCAAATAAGCCTACCAATGAAACTATTTACATAAGTCTACCATTGGAACTATTCACATAAGCCTACAGATGACACTGTTCACATAAGGATACCATTGGCACTGTTCATAGAAGCCTATCGATGACACTGTTCATAGAACTAGAAACATTATTCACAAAACTAGAAATTTGGAAAAGGAAATAGAGGCTGTAGTTGGAAGGCTGCTGTTTTAAAATAATATTCATAAACTAGAAATTTGTTAAAGTGTTGGGAATAAGTCACCATGAATTCCCAGAACACCTCAAACACTAGATTTCAGCAAAGTAGTGGACCGAAGTGGTCCGAGCAATTGCATTAGATACATCTCAAAACATGAGCATCCCCAATAATTCAAAACCAACCTAAAAGGAAACAAAAAATAGTTCTAAACAACCACCCATCAAGATATATCTCAATAGAGAGAAATCTACAAGAAGTAACCAACGAAATTCATCTCATAAAAATGAAAGGTCTACAACCCAAAAGTGGATGTCGTTACATTAAAAGAGTTAAAAATCAAACAACTCTTGGTACTGAGCACATATATGCTACTCACATTTCTATGTAGTCTCCTTGATACCATTGTGTCGCCACAAGACATGAACCAACGGAATAGAACACCCATGAAACACCTTCTCCTTAAGGTCCTCGATCTCTACCAGCCACCCCTTGAAGGTCGCATTGTCGTCAACATTGATCATGTCAAATAAATAACATGAGAGTCATCATGAAGATTTATGACAGAGTTGTGACACATGAAAAACATCGTGTATCTAGATCTTCTGCAGGGGAAGTGCTACTCGATACGCCACGACTACAAAATGAGCCAACACCTCGAAAGGGCCAAAAAACCGGAGAGAAAGATTACTCCCACGACCAAACCTTCAACTCCCACAATGGAGAGTCACCTTCAAAAACACAGGATCTCCAACATCAAACTCTAAAGGTCTCCCCCTTTGATCGGAATATGATTTCTGATGAACCTGTGCTATCTTCATTCTCTCATGAATCACCTGAACCATCTCTATTGAATTCAGTACTAGTTTCTATTCGATAATTACTGACTCTCTGACCCTAGTCCAGCACAATAATGAGTGGAAAGTTCTGACATACAAAGATTCAAATGGAGCCATTCCAATGGTGGAGTGAAAACTATTGTTGTAAGAGAACCCACCAAGGGTAAGTGCCTCATCCAAAAACCTTCAAAATCCAGGAAACAAGATAGAAACATGCCTTCAACAGTATGGATGGTTTTCTCTATCTGACCATCCATTTGCGAATGAAAAGTAGTGCTAAGGAATAGATGAGAATCAAAAGCATGCTGGAGACCTCTCCAAACCCTGGAGTAAGAATGAGAATCTCGATCATAAATGATCATCCCTGGGACTCCATAAAGTCTCACCACCTCCTCCAGATACTTCCTCAAAAAAACATCCACTAAGCTTGACTCCATGATCGATATGAAGTGGGATGATTTTGTTAAATGATCCATTACCACCCAAATAGTGTCATGTCCACCCTGAGCTCATGGGAAACTATTAACAAAGTCAATTTAGGTGTCCTCCCACTTCTAATTAGGAATATCTAATGGTAAGATAAAATCACCAGGGACACGGTGCAAAGTCTTGACCTTTTGGCAGACCAACATCCAGACACAAACTCTGCAACTACATGCTTCAACCCAAGACAACAAAACTGACTCCTTAAGGCTCAATACATCTTATTCATGCTAGGATGAACTACTAAAGGAAAACTATGGAACTCTCTAATAACCATATCATGCATCACCAAAGGAAAAAATATCCTTCCATGATATAAGACTCAGTGTTGTTCATCCTCAGACCAAACATCAGGGGCCTCGCCACCAAAAACTTTGTCTCTCCAGACCTCTAACTCAAGATCCCAAAATTGGAAATCTTCCACCTGTTTCACCAGATATGACTGCACCTTCTTGTAAAAAATACAACCTTTGTCCCCAACTTCTCCCATATTGAGATGTAATGATGAAAATTCTTCCATAACTCTACAAGAATTACCACATTCATGCACTGCATCACTACTTGAATTCCTACTTAGTGAATTAGCTAAAAAATTCTTCTTTATAGGGGTATACTATATTTTGATGTCGTATTACTGTAATAACTCCATCCACTGACACTCTCGCAAGTTTACATCACACTGGGAGAAAAAATACCCCAGACTCTTATGATCGGTGAAAACTACAAAGCACTCACCAATAAGGTAATGTCTCCAAAACGTTAGAGAAAACACCACAGATGCCAACTCAAGATCATGGGTGGAATATTTATGTTCATGGGGACACAACTGCTGAGACCCATAAGAAAAAATTAATCTTTTCTACAACATAACATAACCTAACCCCAGCTGTGAAGCATCACAGAAAACATCAAACTGAACTCCCTCTGATGGAAGACAAATAACTGGATCACTTGCTAACTTCTCCTTCAGACACTCAAAATCTTCCTGACACTAATCAATCTAGATGAACACCCTATCATTCTCAATTAAATTTGTTAGAGGAGTCACAACCCAAGAGGAATCGGCTACGAACCTCCTGTTGTAGCTTGCAAGAACAAGGAAACCTTGTACCTCTGTCCCTATCTTGGGGGCCGCCAAAGACACAACTTCTTCTATATTCAAGGGATACACATATACTTCCTACAGGGAAACAACATTCCCTAAAAACGGACTTCTCAAGTATAAAAATAACACATCAAAATCTTTCCAAATATGGGATGTTGATGAAGAACTCACAAAATTGCGTGCAGATGCTCTGCATGCTCCTCCTCATACATGGAGTACACAAGGATGTCTTTGATGAAAACCACCATGAAATTATCCATGAACTCATGGAACATCGTTTTCATCAATCCCATGAACAAAGATGGAGCATTCATCATACCAAATAACATTACGACGAACACATAATGGCCATAATGTCAACAGAAAGTAGTGTTTCGGATATCCTCATCCTTCACACACATCTAATGATATCGTGACTGCAAGTCGATCTTTGAGAAATAACATTCAGCCTTCAGATGATCAAATAAATCATCAATCCGTGGAATAGGATAGTGATTCATCATAGTCAATTTGTTCAAGTGACGATAATCGATACACAGCCGCAGACTTTCGTCACCCTTCTTCAAAATAAAAACTGTTGCACCCCACGGTTTCACACTCGGACGAACAAAGTCGCACTGTAACAAAACAGTAAGCTGTGTACGTAGCTCTCGTAACTCATAAGGGGCAATCATTTATGGATACATAGAGCTAGGAGATGATCCTGGTTGTATCTAAATGCCAAAATTGATCTCTTCTTGAGAGGGTAATTCTAAAACATCTTCTGGAAAGACATCGAGGTACTCTTCTAGGACCCTAGTAAATGCTAACTGCTAAACCTATGATGAACTTTGCATCATCTCATCCATTAAGGATGATAAGGATGAAACACTCCTCTGAACTATCTGATGGTCTTTCTCTCTAACGAACACCACTGGCTCTCCATCTGTATCAAAGAACACAACCTGCCTCATAAAGAAATCCACGATAGACTACACCAAATACAACCAATGCATGCCAAAAATGAAATTATATGGTTGTATATGTAAACATAGGAAATATCCCCAAGAGCAGTGCTACCTTATCACTGGCTCACAATCTCTACATACATTAAACAAGTCAGCTCGACCTCCAACTGGAATAGTTAACACCAAGGGCACTAGAATCCTCTCTACCTTAAGTCCCAATGCATGGAAAGGGGAAGTTGATATGAAGGAGTGTGTTTCCCCTGAATCAAACAAGGCATACAGCTAGGTATAAAATAAGTAATGGTTACATCGAATGATGTCTGGCTCCCTGAGATTTAGCAACACTGAAGCATGAAGTTGGCCAAGACCTCCTCCATAGCCTCTCTAACCCTGATGACGACCACCACCACGGCCACACTCTACTCTCGGAAGACGGGGAGCATCATGGGGATATCCTCTTCCTTCCCCATCTACCCTCTTTTGATCCAAAGCTGGTTCAACTTGTTGCTGCTACCTCAGCTGGAATAGCCTCAATGGAAGAACCTAGAGTGTAACACCTTGTGTACGATGATTGGTCTAAAAGGTCAGTCACTCTCGCTGTTGATGACCATGACCACCATAATAAATTCTAGTTTCGGATCCCTTGTCATAGGCCTAAGAACCACTGCCCTAGGTGAAACAAGATGTTGAGGGATGGGACCTACCCCTAGCCGATCAGAAACTCTTTAGCCCTGAGAACCGGGAACCCAAGACCACAACTCTGCTTCATGAGATATCATGACGACTCCCCTCTCATGACGATCTGGTTCTAGAAAATTTCCTCCAGATGACCTCTTCCTTTCCCAGAACCTCAAGATACATTATCATTATAATTATAGTGACCTGGCACTAGATCTATGGACACAA
Source organism: Viscum album (assembly GCA_963277665.1). Lineage (NCBI taxonomy): Eukaryota > Viridiplantae > Streptophyta > Magnoliopsida > Santalales > Viscaceae > Viscum > Viscum album. Next base: position 231,438,755 of record OY728125.1, read on the forward strand.
AGCCTCCTCAAAATGCCTCACCCTTGAAAACTCATCTGGAAACAGGTATGAAGCATATCGTAAAAGGTTCCTGAAACAGATCCAAAACTCTCACACACTATAGATCCTCTGTCAAAGAGTAAGAAACTCCTGGTGACTAGAATCCTTCATGGTCAAAGAAAAAAACTCGACTCTAAACTTGTCTTGGAACACCTCCCATGAAATCTCTGACTCCTCTCGATCCCCAAGGAACAAGAACCACCACTATCTTGCTGCTCCACACATCATCGTCACAACCAAGAACACCCAGTGCTCTTTCCAAGCACGAATTGAACTGAGGATTATCTCAACCTTCTCCAACCAGTCTTATGTGACTACATCTAAAACGGAGCCCTCATACTTCTGTGGACTCCAGCACTAAAACTCTTAGTGTGTCCTCCTCCAAGTGTTGTCGTCATCGACCTCTACCCTACAACGATCTGCTGGCACAACTTTCTAGACATATTCCATGAGATCCTAACAAGGATGATGACCCGAATCCATTCCTGTAAAAAAAACAGTTAGAGGGACTAGACCTATAATATTGAAGACTCAATATTAATTAATATATTTTTTCCTTTTATTAATTTTTTGTTTACTTATCCCAAGGTCTACGCATTCAACCACACAACAGAAAGAAGAATGTTGCATGATTTATTCCTAGGTCTCTACCTGGAAACTTGTATCACCTCGTTTAGTAGCCGTTGTAAAGTTTAATGTTTGAGCATCAGATCACCAGGGGCTATAAATGCCTAGGTCTCAACCAGTCTCTAATTTTTACATCACTTTCTAAACATGACTGACAATGTTTCCCTACCAACCCATGCAACCTCATCTATTCCTAACACCAAACTCCATCCTATCCCTCAACCAAAGGCGCTGATACCAATATGTCACAAACCCCTCCCCAAACGGTGTACCCATCCTAGGGAAAAAATGTGAAAAGGGAGATAATTACCCCTCAGTCCCACCCCCAGTAGGCCCCGGGTTGGAGACTAGCACCGAGGGTATAATAAACACACAAATGGGAGGCATTACCCTCTAAGAGAACACATTTGAAATAAAGAGATAAGATAGACACCAACCAACTCCAACTGAGACAAAAATATAAAAGTGATCCCATGTACACATATGTAATGTCATGAAAAACTACTACAACTGAAAGGGTAAAAACTTCAAATACCAAAATGAAAGTGAAAACAGCACCAACCACGATGTCCAAACAAATCCTATAACCCCACGCTAGTTGGAACCAGCCTGATCTCTAACCTGCTCCAAATGACCTAAATTTTTTTTTATATAGACATAGGGTGAGTATAACAGTACAATCAGTAGAATCCTCCCCGTAGCCACTCATGATAAAGTAAGGGAATCCTGCTAATGTACTCTAAACCACAAGTGAAAATAACTCCTTACCTAAATAGGTATAATAAGTTCCCAGCCTCACTAAGCTACTCTCACCATGTATCAAATACAAGAGTATATAATATAATAAATAATACCAAGGGTACCCCACTACTACTTCCCCACTGGTTTTCCACATTTCAAAAATGTCGCACGTTCTAAGCATCTCTCTCCAAAAAGGATGTCCCACAAACACCTCGGTGAAGCACCACAACATGAACTCTATGATACAAAACCACTGCATCCACATAATTAAGGTAACTAGGTTGTTTCCAGGAGCCACCACAGCTCACATAACATGTATCATAAATCAAGAATTATACCTCAAGCAATTACAGCTGATACACTGAGTGAGGACCCCCAAGCCATCATAGCCTATACACGTTACACATATTGTAGTGCATAGGGAACTATATAATGAATATATGTGTGTGAATAACCATGAGACATTACAGCCCTCTACACACATATATGGGGAAAACTAACTATTATGCCTACCAACACAAGTAACTACCAAGAGAATAGAGCGGGGTCAATGGGGGTAGTCAGCCATCCATCCTCCCACCGAAATGTTGGAGAAAACACCCCCTAGGGCTTAGAATCCCTGGGGTGTCAGTTTCCCTAACTGACGGGGTGGAGTAGAGTATAGAAACACAAAAAAATATAGAATATACCATATCTCACAACCACACTATGGGCATAACCTACTCTTAGACTCAACTACAGCTAACGTCTCTTAGACTCCAATCTTCCACTTCTGAACTAGGTATACTATAATCACAAAACCATTTAAAGTGCTTGATTACATTCCCTCATTCCTTTTTTATCAGTTTCAATTTACGTTCATAATTATTTAAACATTATTTAACCATTAACAATTTCTACATTATATTTCATTAGAATCACACCAAAATTCTACTATTACTTTAAAAATTGAAACCTCAACATTGAATCCCAGCAAGATCTAACCCCATGGGTTAACAAAATATATTAAATCATTTATTATAAAAATTATTACTTTCCCATATTCACAATAATTCTAGAAAATCATTCTATGCTAATGAACATAAGGGATCTCAACATGATGGGTAGATGAACTACTCGTCGAGTCTTTTCTGTCTATATCAAGAGCATAGAACCATCCTCCATCGGGAATCTAAACATGGAATGTATGTGGCATACATCGTGCGTCTTTGATCCTTTTGGAAGGAGGGAAAGAAAACTAGATTCCTTGAACAGTGGAGAACGTAAAGAAGATAAAAAACCAACAACAAACATTAAGCATCCAAACATTCACATCCAACCCATTACCTCATCTCTGGTGTCCTTCCCAACACCCACATGCATAAACCGATGCATCTCACCACTCTAGGTGTCAACTTCTGCCACAACCAATAGGCCTCCCTACCCCCACATATCACAACAGGATTCTAGGCTCACATCACAACAAAAGTTGCAGGAAAATGAACATCATATCAATTGGGCTCCTGGCCCTTAAACAAGAATGATGGTAACTCCGAACCCTCCATGGAATTATCTTTTATCAAACAACAAATTCTTTAATCCATCATGAATTAACCGAATTATTATTCATAGGTTCCAACTATGGGAAACCTAAATAGTAAGCTATCATGAATTGATTAAACATGCTTACTACATCAATTTTATTAACATCAAATTACAATAACAACAACTAGATTCATTTACATGCCTCTCTATCTTTAGCCGAACAATTATCAATTAATTCCAGATTTACATTCATTACCAATTTCCATTAAGAATAAAAATCTAAACAAAGGAAGCATAGATGGCACAATCTCTAGAAAAACAAGATGCAATAACATACAATCTATATCAATTTATTTATACGGTTCAAATATTTAATATGTCAATTCTATTATGATCCAGTGGGATAAAACATGATAACTATTCCTTCGAATGTAAAAGAAAATATAATCAATGAATCCCCTACCTCAAACGGTTCTTGAAGTTATTTATACAAGAACGATCTGCACAATGGATTACGATCTCTTCCCCCATGACAACTGTATCCACCTGAGGATGAAGAGACACCACCACACCATTCAACACCCAGGAAAAGTCCATGAGGAACATGGAGATAGCATTCCATAAATTTTCAAGGAGAAACAGAAGGAGATGAACCCAAATGAATGATAATAGATTATACCTTATATTTAAGATTTATTGATACTACTTGGTGGGACCAAAAATAGAGGTTGCACTTACAGCAAGAAGGAATTCTTGGGGAACCAATCCAAGGAGGAATGTTTGACCGCAAAAATCCTATGGGAAGGAAAGAATGGGTTGAGTTTCTCACACCTGAGAACAAGGAGGGAGAACAAGTTAGGAAGATATCTCATCCCATTTAAATATTTAACATAGCAGTGGTATAAGATACACTAGATTTTCAATTAAAATCGGATCACATTAAACCATGTGGTTCGACCAAGTAAAAGCATATCAAGCCTTATGAAAATTAATATAGGAGTTAAAACCTTTGAATTGGCCTTAGAGTCCTTGAAATGAGGCTTTAAATTCATTTTACATCAAAGAAAACGTCAAAGGGGTGAAACTGTAGGAAGCTGGAAAAACTGTTCAAGAACTCGAAATTTGGAAAAGGAAATAGAGGCTGTAGTAGGAATCTCACTGTTCTAGAAACAATGTTCCCATAAGGCTACCATTGAAACTATTTACATAAGATTACCGATGACACTGTTCACATAAATCTACCATTGGGACTATTTACAAAAGCCTACAGAAGACACTGTTCATATAAGGCTACTATTGGAACTATTCAAATAAGACTACCCATGACACTACTCTCATAAAGCTACCATTAGAACTATTCACATAATCCTACTGATGACACCATACACATAATCCTACTGATGAAACTATTCACATAAGGCTACCATTGGAACTATTTACATAAGCCTACCGATAGAACTATTCACATTAGGATAATGTTGGAACTCTTCACATAAGCCTACCAATGAACTGTTCACATAAGACTGCTGTTGGAACTATTCACATAAGCCTACTGATGACACTATTCTCATAAGGCTACCATTATAAGTGTTTACATAAGCATACCAATGACACTGTTCACATAAGGCTACTGTTGGAACTGTTCACATAAGCCTACCGATGACACTGTTCACATAAGGTTATCCTTGGAACTATTCACATAAGCCTACATATGACACTATTCACATAAGACTACCATTGGAACTGTTCACATGAGCCTACCAAGGACACTGTTCATGTAAGGTCACTGTTGAAACTATTCACATGAGCCTACTGATGACACTATTCACATAAGTCTACCTTTTGAGATGTTCACATAAGACTGTTGATGACACTGTTCACATATGGCCACCATCAGAACTCTTCATATAAGCCTACCAATGACCCTGTTCACATAAGGCTACTATTGGAATTGTTCACATAAGTCTACCGATGACACCGTTCATAGAACTGGAAACACTGTCCAGAGAAATGGAATTTGGACAAAGGAAATAGAGGCTGTAGTTGGAAGGATACTATTCTGGAAACACTGTTCATAAACTAGAAATTTGGAAAAGTGTTGGGAATAAGTCACCATGACTTCCCAGAACACCTCAAACACCAGATTTCAGTAAAGTAATGGACTGAAGAGGTATGATCCATTATAGGACTAATATAGGTATTTGACAGAGCAAACTTACATGCATATTTTTAATCAAATAATAAATATTTTTACTGTTTTTTAATGATAAAACCCATGTATTTCATTTTTTTAAAATATAGGTCAATTTGGATTATAGAATGAAAAAGAGAAAAATTCTAAAAAGTGCTTAATTCTGGATTTTTTTATATATTTTTACCACAAAGGTATTTTGGTCATTAAATTTAAAATATAATTCCAAATTGAGTGAATCTTATTTTTTTAGAATGTTTATTTTTTTCCATTAAACTTTGTCTGATGAATGAGGAGCTGATTCGCTCATCTAGTGGCTTTCAAAAATCAATGAAGTTGATGATTTTTCCAGGCAGACAGCGTGGACCCCACCATAGTAACAGAACCAAATATCAGCCTACTCACATTCAATGAAGTTTATTACACCTGTAATATAACTAATACACATAGTACCAACTCTAAAATAAATTTGGGGGAGTTTTGATGTCATTAAGGCTACCATAGAATGGTATACTTTTGGAGGAACCATCCTGGAAGCTTTGAACAGAAAAAGAAACCACCAATGAAAAATCAACAACTCCTTCATTAGGTGTCCAAATGAGCTTCAATTCTTAGGGTGAACATCCAAAACATTTATAAAAAAATTTTATTAAGGAATCCAAGCATGAATCAGTCATTTAATTGGACATCAACATGAAAACTTTTAGAGGACATAATTCTACATATAAAAGGAGGCCCTCACCTCCTTCTCAAATCATCAGCTCGACACCCAGAGCCAAGGAGGGATCCCACCAGGGCATGGACCACTTACACTCCTCTCTTCCCCCCTCATTTCATATTTTCATTTTATTTTTATTTTAGTTTTGTTTTGGTTTTAATTTAAAATTTAATGTAATCTACTTTTGAATTGAGACATGCTTTTTTATTTTCGTTTCCACCATTTAATTTCATCTATAATTTTAATAATTATTATTATTATTAAAAACTATTATTATTATTATAATAATTATTATTATAATAAGTTTTTATAATATCTCAATATTAACATCAAATTATTTTTCTTTCTTTATTTCTCCTTTTTCGAAAACTACTTTCTTAATTAATAATAATTATAATAAGTAATAATAATATTATTATTATTTTAAAAATCATTATAAATTATTTATTTCTCTCCTCTCTCTCCTCTCTATCTCTTGCTCCAATACATCCATCATTATGATATCTTACTCTCGAAAATGAGAGGTTAACCCCAAGTCTTATCCTGGGGGAGGTCAATGTGTTCTTGAATTTTATTTAAATAATATTTTAAGTTTGTGGTAGATTTGAGTAGAATACATTGGTGAGGCGAATGTACCCGATTGGGTGATGGCCTCCAATTACATGTAACTTAAACTATTTCTATTCTGGAAAAGTGTAGTGATTCAAACATGAGATTTCATGTGTTGATTATCAAACTGAAATCAACATATAAAAGAGAATAATGATTGAATCTACGACTAAACCCAAAAACCATGTTATTTCTTCATTGACTTATTATGTTTTCATTTCATGATATTTTATATTTTTCATATAAAAAATAAAAAAACATTTTTATCACTTTTATTTAAAAAATACCACAAAAACATATTGAATAGGCGAATTAGATAAATTAATTGAACCACACTAAAAGGATCCTCAAGAGAGACGAACCTGGTCAACCACTGTACTGCACTAGGAAAAATATAATTTCTTTTGTCCACGCCCCATGGTAGGTGTGCGTCAAAACTAGTGTCATTATTGGGGAGAGAATCATTATTTCATTTACATTTTCTATTATCACATATTAGGTATATTTCATTTGATTAAGAAAAAACTAAAAACAATATTCATGATTTTTTCAGATTCAGAATATTAAGCATGGAGAAATTACACACACGTGTAAAAAAACAACAAAAGGAAGAATTTTTTAGAAGGGATCAGGTGAAAGAACTTAGAAAAAGCATTGAACAAATTATGAGAAAATATTAATGAAAAGTTGATTATGTTCATGCATTAACGGAGGAACCCAACCCTGAGCAGGATCAAGAACCTGAGGTGGAAAAGGAGGAAGACTTACCTACTGAGCTACAAATGGTGGATCAACAAGGATTGGATGAATTTTTTATTTAATGTGATGAACTAACTGATCTCCCCATATCATTCAAAGAAGAAGATCCATCACCACTGAAGGATGAAACCACCCAAGTGCTGGAATTTGAATTCAAGATGGAGGAGCCCGACTACCTGCCTCCATCCTTAAAGAGTATACTCCAAGAGGAACATGCCAGTGAGATAGAGATTGAAGCTGAACCAACTCAGGGAGTTGAACTGTAACACCCCGAGCTTCCATGATACGCTTCTCATTTAATAATGCAATAGCTTGTATTGTATGCAACTTCGAGTTCTAACGCACCGCAACTAATCAAAGTAGCTGTTATGAATAGTAATAACCACTTTTTAAAATTATAGAAATTTTATATTTCAAAATGGACTTCATTTTTGTATTCGTAATATCTAAATTACCCTAAGTTGAATTTTTTGTAATTTTCTGAGAACTTCCAATTTTTTATGAATAGTGAAAAATACTTAAAACAACTTTTTTAATCAAAATAATTTATTGTGATAAGTTATAATATTTAGTAGTTTGAAAGTATAATTAGAATATATTTTTACAATTTTATCCAATGGTGGTCATTAGAATTCATTTAACATTGAAATTGGGCATGAACAATTGTCAATCTTTTGATATAAATTGTTTCTTAAAAACACGCTATTTGTTGTGACAACGGGAATTAATTATAAAATTAATTAATGCAACTTATATGTTTGGAATTTTGTAAAATAGAAATAATTTTTGAATTTGGAATATCAATTAGAGCTTAGGGTGAAATTTTGGCACTATTCTGAAAAACTTCAATTTTTGATGAATAGTGAAACCACTAAGTGGTAGTTAAATAACAAATTTTTTCATTTAAATGAAATATTACCACTTCTGTGTTTTGATTTTCAAAAATCCGACATACATGGTTTTCATTAAGAAGTAAAATGTGGTTCAATGAGATTAAAATAATTTTTTGGTGAATAGTAACTTTTAAGTTCTTAATCGCGATTAGAGGTAATTAGTGTAGTTTAAGGTAAAAATAATGTTTTAATAATATGAGATGAGCTTGAAACATGTCCTACCCTCATTATATGTGCCATGGCCGACCAAGAAAATCCATGGGTCAACTTGGGGACCCCATGGAGCCACTTTAGATGGAAAATGACATAAATACTTTTTATTTAATGGTAAAGTAAAAAATGACACAAACATGAAATGTTTTACTAAAACAATTTTTACATGGGGTTATACAGTCATATATTTGACTATAAATAGTCATTGGAAAGCTAAAAAGATTTCCTACATCATAGTATTTTTTTTATAATTTTTAGACATTAAATAAATTAAAGTATTTATGACATCATGATGATGCAGCGATGACCACATTATTTAACAATTTTAATAAAATAAAAAGATAATGTAAACTACAAGGCTAAAACTTGTCAAAAACATATTGGATGAGTATATTTAGAACCCTTATCACCTTACCCTATAATTATATAATTGTGGGACCTCTAAAATCCGAAACGCATTTTATAATAAAGTGACTTTTCTTTACTTTCCAAGAGTGCCCCTCCTCTCCACTTATAAAAGGCTCCCACCTCTACCACCTTACTCACACTTTCAAAGCCTTTTGGCTCGGCCAAAATCTGCCCAAATACTATCCAACCTTCCCACTCTTACTCCTAGAAGCCTCACTTTGGGCAGAACTCTTCCCAAGGAAGCCTTTGGCTCAAATCAAAAAGAGTTACCCGATTTTAAGGTAATGTCTTATCTAATGTTGTTTTGTTTTATTTTTCTTCTCCAACCCCCTAAAAACTTTTTATTCATTTCTTTTGTAACAAAACCAGTATCCTAAATATAATAGGATGTTGTTATAAGAATTATTCTAGCTACACTTACACACACCTACATCTAATGGTTAAAGAACATACTGTTTCTGTGGATGGTGAATTTCTGCCTCACGAAACGATGATTGTTCAACACTCATATAACACCTTAAAATGTGGCTATTAAAATGTCACTATATTTATATATGATATATAATATTTTTATGTTTTCCTTATGCTTCTGTATTTCTTATTTATGGCATACTTTATGATTTCAATTATGGGTAAACGCGATAATTGCATTTTAGGAAGTGCGGACTACCGCCCCCTCAAAGTGATGTGAATCGTTAATGTCATATGTGGAATGTATAAAGGATGGAGTAATGATATTATATATGATATTATACTGGAACTATATTATACCTTTATATAATTATGATTTCATTCCATTAAATACAAAATAGAAATGAAAGTAGCGTTCAGGCGTACGTACGGCTTACCGTCTCCATGAACGGTGCATTTAATTTCTTACCCATAAATGTTACGTAATATTATGAATGAATGTATATATTGGATATATATGATATATATGATATCTAAATCATGAATATAATTCTGGATATAATGGATATTTCACCACATGAACACTTGTAATTATAAGAAGTTTATTGTTGACTCAAGTACCAAAGATCGACAAAACGACCGTTATTAACTTAAATAATTACATAATGTTCATAACATTGTAATAAGTGATATAAAAAGGATAATGAAATTAAAAATGGTTCTTAATAAGGTAGATATTAACTCTAGTTTATTATTCAGGAGTTTAAAGAACCGTTGAGTCAAGTCGGACACGAGGTAAGGGAACTTCTTAACCCAACTTCCATTCTTTGGGTTAATCTCCTAATTTCAAATTATGTCATGATATTATTATGTCCTATTTTTTATTTTTACTTTATTTATGTGCACCTATAGTGGGTAAAAATAATAGATCTATTTTATTTTAAAAATGATCTTTTTAAGGAATTCATCTCAATCTCCTTTCATTGAGGCATATTTGGTTTTATATGAAACTTTCTTTTATACGGTGTATAAACCCCTTTGACTTTTACGTTTATTCAAAAGGAATCTTTTTTATACGAATCATTTTACTAAAAGACAAAAAGGGAATGTTTTTCTGTCCGTACATATGCGGCGACAATGACTTCTCCGCCGCCGTGCCCATTATTTGAGTTTCAGCTTCCTCTACAAGCCATCACGTTTTTTTAATGAAAAATAAATACAAAGTTTTAACTTTCTTCTATTTTGGTATTGAAAATGGTTTTGAAAGAATTTTCATTATATCAATGTGTTGTATTGATATCTTGTGATTGAAATGTGGAAATGTTATGTTTCCTTTATCCATGTTTTATGTGATACAATTATGTTATGGTTTATGATATGTTTAAGCTTATTCATATGAGGAATGAATTGGACATAATAAGTGACGGGTGGAGCCTGCTATAGCTCCTCAATGCATCGGCAGGTCTCATGAGACAAACTAGTGTCTTGGAACGAGGCCTTGACAAAATCTTATTTGTGGTCTTGGCACGAGGCCTTGACTACGTGGTTATGATAGTCTGGCATTATGCATTCCATCATTATGAAAGTGGTTATTGTTATTGCATGTGATTATTTGACCAGTAGAATATCCATGTGAATAAGTAAATGACATTATCTCATTTTACTTTTTCCATATTATGCTGAAGTTCATGTTTAAAAGGATTTTGTTTTAGTTATACATTGCCTTAAATGTTAATGTTTATTTATGAAAGCTTCTACAATATTGTTATCCTTACTGAGCATCTGAGCTCACCCCTTTCAATGTTTTAATATTTTCCAGGATGTGAAGAAGTATTATATGAATGACCTACAGGGATAGTCAGAAGAGGATATGAGTGTGGACTATGGAGACTTTGTTATTGTAGTATTTCACCTTATGATGTAATGTAACATTTATGAATGTATCTAGTGTTTCCAAGGCTACTAAACTAATCGGTCTTTCGAGAGTTGATCTTTTGTGATCATGCCAATGTTACGAAGTAATGCATCGACTCTTGGTAGCTGGGGTCGGGGCGTTACAGTTGGTATCAGAGGCAGTTTAGTACTAACCTTGGAAGCTAGATTTAGATAAACTCTGATTAGAACACATATCCAAAAGATAGACTTTGAGGATTAGTATAGAAGAACTTCCTAGAATTTTGTTATTGTAGAGATTTTGTGAGTTTTCCGAGCAATACATCCCTGTCTGGATACGAGCAGGTAGAGGCGGCTCTGGCACAGATGTACCTAGTGTTAAAACCCGAAAACACTGCTTTGAGCTAGACTCGAACGGGAACTGGTGCACGACAACGGGCCTTTCTACACTCTTGGTTACGACACTCCCAGAGGATATGCTTAGGATAATTCTCGTTTTCTTTACAAACCACTATAAACGGTTATGGGTATATACTTCCTCAAAGAAAACCTTTTTATGATTATGGATTATATCCATAAATAGTTCAATTTATTTTAAGTATTTTATAAATATGGAATTATGTATTTTAATTCATAAACTAATCTAGTTTATGCCATTGTATAGAAATGGCGCCTAGTGGAAGGAATGGAAACCGTATCAATGCACACACTCCGTGTAGGGATTGCCCTCCTGCTCAAGATAATTATTTTGGATCTGGAGATACATCTAGTGCTGATCAACTTATTACCATACTGGGAAAACTCACTCAAGTTATGAATAATAACCTTACTCGTATGGATCACCCTGATCCACAACGTGGAGGATCAATGTTAGACCGCTTCATGAGGCAACAACCACCATCATTTAATGGGGGTACAAATCCATTAGTAGTTGAGCAATGGATGAACTCCTTAGATAAAATATTTCATGCCTTGGGGAGTAGCGGAAGGGAGAAGGTTGTCATGGCAGTTTACCACCTCACTGGAGATGCCGATCAGTGGTGGTCGCTGATTCAAAACACAAAGGAAGATGATGACGTATCAAATATGGAATGGAGGGAGTTCAAAGAGCTTTTCCTAGAAAAATACTATCCTCGTGACCATCGAGCAGATATGGAAAGACAATTTTTGATTCTGAGACAAAAGGAGGATGAGAATGTCGCAAAGTATGAGGCCAACATTACAAGGTTAGCGAGGCATGCTGCAGATTATATACGTAACCCAAGAAGTAAGATTGATCGTTTCTTTGATGGGTTAAAACCATTTCTCCGTCGAGCATTAGTCTCACAAACCTTCTCGTCATACAAAGATATTGTCTCGTGTTCTATCAAGACAGAAAAGGAATTCTCTATGTCTTATGAAAACAAAGTAAAATAAGAGAAGAAGAGAACGGTGGAACAAGAGACAGATAAAGGTAAAAGGGGAAAGAAGGATTTTCCATTATGCGATAATTGTGGGAAGAATCACCCTGGTACTTGCCTAAAAGGAATGGGAGTTTCTTATAAATGTGGGGAAAAAGGTCACCAGGCGCATGTTTGTAAGGAAAAGAAAGAGGATATCAATGTTGAATGCTACAATTGTAGGGAAATGGGTCATTATGCAAATGAATGTCCTAAGCGTCAGGGAAACTTACCTCAGAAAAGGCCAAGGGATCAAGGACAATCTTATGCTGTTACTACAGTTGAAGCGGAATAATTAATGTATTGGTGCTTTTGGACTCAAGGATTATATTCTGGTAATAAGGATAATGTGATTGTATAGCAGTACTTTTTGTTTTCATTAAGGATTTAATATGATGAAGGTAATCATATTGTTAGTAGGTGACAATAAGATAAACTTTACTTTGTTTGGGGAATCTGATGTTATAATTGATTTTGGAATTTAAAGACATTTTAGAAAAAGTCTGGACAGAGGTATTTTGGATAACTTTGGATAGTATTGTTTAAGGTTAAAACATTTATGAAGATTATTTTTGGAATATTATAGTTTTAGGAAAAGGACAACCTGCAGGGTGGGGCATAACCCGTCGCGTCAGACAAAGCTACGGGAATCGAACCCACAACCATAGTGCGACAGGCCTTTATTACCTACCACTAGCCTACAGGAATTTCCTGGTTATTAAAAAATAGTTTTACTAATCTAAATGGTATGTGTTAATATTTGGAACCTCATACAATTTGGATAAATAGAATATTTTTGAGTTGTGTTACCTTTTAGAGTGAAAGATGGGTTTGTGGTAAAAATTTATTAAAGAATGAAAGTCTTCATGACAAGTATGTATATTCCCTTACGTTCTTAGTAAATCTCCTAAATAAATTCCTCAACTTTATAAAAGTTAACTCAACACAAAAATGTTGTCGGTTAACATTTCCTACTGGGGAATCAATGATCGTTTAACCAATCACATGTTTGTGATTTTCTTGTAGTTAAAATTTCTCCTAATCCTGTTTTCTATAACTCTCCATAAGACCATGATGGTTTGTTTCTCCTCCATATCCATATTTTCATAGAATCCTAGAATGGGCTATCTCGGGTGACCTTTGTACTTATCTTTCTTTCTTTTAAAGTTGTATTTTTATTAACCTTATTTCCGATGTGGGTTTTCCACAAAGGTATTTTCTATTTTCAACCTTTTATTTTCAATGAAAATTTTCAAATTGCGAGGACGCAATTTATTGAAGGAGGGGAGAATGTAACACCCCGAGCTTCCACGATACGCTTCTCATTTAATAATGCAATAGCTTGTATTGTACGCAACTTCGAGTTCTAACACACCGAAACTAATCAAAGTAGCTGCTATGAATAGTAATAAACACTTTTTAAAATTATAGAAATTTTATATTTCAAAATGGACTTCATTTTTGTATTCGTAATATCGAAATTACCCTAAGTTGAATTTTTTGTAATTTTCTGAGAACTTCCAATTTTTTATGAATAGTGAAAAATACTTAAAACAACTTTTTTAATCAAAATAATTTATTGTGATAAATTATAATATTTAGTAGTTTGAAAGTATAATTATAATATATTTTTACCATTTTATCCAATGGTGGTCATTATAATTAATTTAACATTGAAATTGGGCATGAACAATTGTCAATCTTTTGATATAAATTGTTTCTTAAAAACACGCTATTTGTTGTGAAAGTGGGAATTAATAATAAAATTAATTAATGAAACTTATATGTTTGGAATTTTTTAAAATAGACATCATTTTTGAATTTGGAATATCAATTAGAGCTTAGGGTAAAATTTTGGTATTATTCTGAAAAACATCAATTTTTTATGAATAGTGAAACCACTAAGTGGTAGTTAAATAACTGATTTTTTCATTTAAATGAAATATTACCACTTCTGTGTTTTGATTTTCAAAAATCTGACATACATGGTTGGCATTAGGAAGTAAAATGTGGTTCAATGAGATTAAAATAATTTTTTGGTGAATAGTAACTTTTAAGTTCTTAATCGCGATTAGAGGTAATTAGTGTTGTTTAAGGTAAAAATAATGTTTTAATAATATGAGATGAGCTTGACACATGTCCTACCCTCATTGTATGTGCCATGGTCGACTAAGACAATCCATGGGTCAACTTGGGTACCCCATGGAGCCACTTTAGTTGGAAAATGACATAAATACTTTTTATTTAATGTTAAAGTAAAAAATGACACAAACTTGAAATGTTTTACTAAAACAATTTTTCCAGGGGGTTATACAAGTCATATTTTTGACTATAAATAGTAATTGGAAAGCTAAAAATCTTTCCTACATAATATTATTTTTTTATAATTTTTAGACATTAAATAAATTAAATTATTTATGACATCATGATGATGCAGCGATGAACTCATTATTTAACGATTTAAATAAAATAAAAGGATAATGTAAAATCCAAGGATTAAACTTGTCAAAAACCTATTGGATGAGTATATTTCGAACCCTTATCACCTTACCCTCAAATTATATAAGTGTGGGACCTCTAAAATCCGAAACGCATTTTATAATAATGTGACTTTTCTTTACTTTCCAAGAGTGCCCCTCCTCTCCACTTATAAAAGGCCCCCACCTCTACCACCTTACTCACACTTTCAAAGCCTTTTGTCTCAGCCAACCTCTACCCAAATACTCTCCCAACTTTCCCCTATTACTCTTAGAAGCCTCAATTTGGGCAGAACTCTTCCCAAGGAATCCTTTGGCTCAAATCAAAAAGAGTTACCCGATTTTAAGGTAATGTCTTCTCTAATGTTGTTTTGTTTTATGTTTCTTCTCCAACCCCCTAAACACTTTTTATTCATTTCTTTTGTAACAAAACCAGTATCATTAATATACTAGGATGTTTTTATGGGAATTATTCGAGATAAACTTACACACACCTACATCTAATGGTTAAAGAACATACTGTTTCTGTGGATGGCGAATTTATGACTTATTAAACGATGATTGTTCAACACTCATATAACACCTTCAAAGGTGGATATTAAGATGTCACTATATTTATATATGATATATAATATGTTTATGTTTTACTTATGCTTCTGTATTTCTCATTTATGGCATACTTTATGATTTCCATTATGGGTAAACGTGATAATTTCATTTTAGGAAGTGCGGACTACCGCCCCCTCAAAGTGATGTGAATCGTTAATGCCATATGTGGAATATATAAAGGATGGAGTAAATGATATTATATATGATATTATACTGGAACTATATTATACCTTTATATAATTATGATTTCATTCCATTAAATACGAAATAGAAATGAAAGTAGCGTTCATGCGTATGTACGGATTACCGTCTCCATGAACGGTGCATTTCATTTCTTACCCCTAAATGTTACGTAATATTATGAATGAATGTATATACTGGATATATATGTTATATATGATATCTAAATCATTAATATAATTCTGGATATAATGGATATTTCACCACATGAACAACTTGTAATTATAAGAAGTTTATTGTTGACTCAAGTACCAAAGATTGACAAAACGACCGTTATTAACTTAAATAATTACATAATGTTCATAACATTGTAATAAGTGATATAAAAAGGACAATGAAATTGAAAATGGTTCTTAATAAGGTAGATATTAACTCTAGTTTATTGTTCAGGAGTTTAAAGAACGGTTGAGTCAAGTCGGACATGAGGTAAGGGATGTTCTTAACCCAACTTCCATTCTTCGGGTTAATCTCCTATTTCAAATTATGTCATGATATTATTATGTACTATTTTGTATTTTTACTTTATTTATGTGTACCTATAGTGAATACACATAATAGATCTATTTTATTTTAAAAATTATCTTTTTAAGGACTTCGTCTCAATCTCCTTTCATTGAGGCATATTTGGTTTTATACGCAACTTTCATTTATACGGTGTATAAACCCCTTTGACTTTTACGTTTATTCAAAAGGAATCTTTTTTATACGAAGCATTTTAATAAACGACAAAAAGGGAATGTTTTTCTTTCCGTACATATGCGGCAACAATGACTTCTCCTCCGCCGTGACCATTATTTGAGTTTCGGCTTCCTCTACAAGCCATCACGTTTTTTTAACGAAAAATAAATACAATGTTTTAACTTTCTTCTGTTTTGGTATTGAAAATGGTTTTGAAAGCATTTTTATTATATCAATGTGTTGTATTGATATCTTGTGATTTAAATGTGGAGATTTTATGTTTCCTTTATCCATGTTTTATGTGAAACGATTATGTTATGGTTTATGATATGTTTAAACCTATTCATATGAGAAATGAATTGGACTTAATAAGTGACGGGTGGAGCCCGCTATAGCTCCTTGATGCATTGGCAGGTCTCATGAGACAAACTAGTGTCTTGGCACGAGGCCTTGACAAAATCTTATTTGTGGTCTTGGCACGAGGCCTTGACTACGTGGTTATGATAGTCTGGCATTATACATTCCATCATTATGAAAGTGGTTATTGATATTGCATGTGATTATTCGACCAGTAGAATATCCATGTGAATAAGTAAATGGCATTATCTCATTTTACTTTTTCCATATTATGTTGAAGTTCATGTTTAAAAGGATTTTTTTTTAGTTATACATTGCCTTAAATGTTAATGTTTATTTATGAAAGCTTCCGCAATATTGTTATCCTTACTGATCATCTGAGCTCACCCCTTTCAATGTTTTAATATTTTCCAGGATGTGAAGAAGTATTTTATGAATGCCCTGCAGGGATAGTCAGAAGAGGATATGAGTGTGGACTATGGAGACTTTGTTATTGTATTTTTTTACCTTATGATGTAATGTAACATTTATGAATGTATCTAGTGTTTCCAAGGCTACTAAACTAATCGGTCTTTCGAGACTTGATCTTTTGTGATCATTCCAATGTTACGAAGTAATGCACCGAATCTGGGTAGCTGGGGTCGGGGCGTTACATGAACCATTCATTGACTCTATCTCTTCTAATTTTATTGAATCTGAATTCAACATCACTCCTTGTGTTTTTTATTATAAAAAATAAAACAATATCAACTATGCTTTGGAGGACGAAGAAGAACGTGGATGGGCACTTGTTGAGGAACATATATAGCTCCCTAGAAATTTTGAATATTTTTTAAAGGATGTTCATGAGGATATGCCATTAGATTTTCCAAAGGAAATCATGAAAAAAGATTCTTACATTGATGGGAAAGAATTTTATCTTGTTAATTCATTTTATAATTTTATTCAAATATAATTACACTCTGACTTTCCCATTGACTATTCTTTTGATGTACCATACCTTAGGGAACCACTGGACAAAGAAGAAGAGGTTTAACAAGTGCAACCAAGAAAGTGGATGATTCATACTTCATCCTACCCCCACTATGAAAGCAATACCTCATTGTAAAGGGTGAGGATATGGTGTAATCTATCCCTGGATCATTCATCAAGAACAACGATGAAGAAAAAGATGGGAAAATCCACCTGTGGTGGTTCAAATCAAAGAATATTAATCCACCATCTGACATTGGATAACAGCTGGTACTTCCCTCTGGAGGCTGTAAAAATTCTGGACCCACTTGGGGGATCATGCCCAAATTTATCTTTACTTCCTTTCTAGGAAATTAGATTTCAATTTCATTTCTTAGTTTTAGTTCACCATGCATCCCACTCCCTCTATGTTTTTGACATTTAATGACATGATCCTTGAGCTTAATTGACTTTTTTTCTTTTATAGCTTCATAATGGTAGAAGAAAGCACCATAAAGTGAAGGGTAAGGAATAATTTTCATTAAAACAGGGGGATCAATCTTAGTGTTTTATCTTTTAAACCCTCTACATTTTTGTCCAAAACATTTTCTTTGATCTTTAAAGTCAAAATTTCATGCCCACACTTGAATTATTATTTACATGACTAATCTAGGAGACACATGTTCCTTTTGAGTCCTGTGATTCCATGTTTTAGATTTTAATGTTGATATGATTAAATAATTGAAATAAAGAATTTAATTTTTAAAATGAACCATGGATATTGAAATAATGACTCGGGATTTGAAGGAATTAATTTATTCATGTAAATGAAATTTCCCTACCATATTTCATGATTTGAATTTTTGAAGTTCATGTTAATTGATTTTTTATTATTAGTAATTCCATGAGTTATTGTCCAATGTAATATTTCTAATTCCAAAGAGTATTTCTATACCAAGTACTTCCTATTTATCTTGAGCATATTTCTTGAGTGATCTTGCAACATCTCACCTACCATAACATGTAATGGAACTTGTTGAAGCTATGACTGTGCAAAAACACCTATAAAATGATTGAGGCATCCATTAAAAATAAAACTTTTCCAAATAGACCACATTTATATCAATCCTTATTCTAGACCATAGAGACAATTAACGACCTTTATAGGAATGATCCATGTTTAAAGCCATTGTTTTCCATTCCTACCCTCCTCTGAGTATTTTCATGATATTTTAAAGTTGTGGTGTGGGGGTAAAGGGAATCCTAGTGGACGAGATGATATACATTATAAGGAAGAAGTGTGGGGGTGCTATTGTGGGAATTTTAAAAGGTTATGGAATCATTCATTATACTGTATTGTTTCTCCTCTTGACATAAAAATATGAAAAAATGACAAAAAGAACCAAAAAAGGGGAAAATGGGTTGTGATTTGAGAAAACAAAAAATCACTATTTTTCGGACTGACAATCTTCTGATCGTATGTGGTTAAGTGATGGATGTAAGGTTTTATCTAATCACAACATTCAATAAAAAAGTAAAAAAGTAAAAAAAAATATTCAAGAGGGTGCACAAATCATTCATTATATATAATTTGATCATTACCATTACTTTGAGTTTTGGGAAGTGGGTGTTGCTACTTTGAAGGGGAGGATTTCATTACACTTTTACTTTTGATATCATTCATTTTACTTAAGATATTATCCTCCTCCTTGTGCCTTAATTTTTAAAACATCAAATCCCACCAACCTTAAGCTTCAGAGTCATTGGAACCTTTATTTCATGTCCTCATGATGTTATGTGTCTTTTGTCTTTACAAAGTGGAGAAAGAAGTTCATTTACAAGCCTATGGACAAGGAGCATGTTATCATGATATGAGAATAACTCTACCTGAATTGTATTATAAGTGATGAAAGAAAAGAAAAAAATGTGAGGTAAATCATGACTTGTCATGTTTAATAATAACGAATCGAGGAGCTTGAATGAATGAAAGGAGAAGTTCCATCACATTTCAATGGGGAAAAGTAAAATATGTGAATTATATGTTTCTTTGAAAAATGGGAAATTAAATTGATATTTTATGAATATTTTTGAATTTTTGATTTCACATTGATTTTTTTTGATTTTATTGCATTTTAATTTGAATTTTGGTAGCATTGGTGTCCTGTGATTTCTGTGTTGAGATTTTATGCTTAAGGACAAAAATGGTTTAAGTGTGGGGGTATTTAACTGAGAAACTTTACGTGCATATTTTTTATAAAATAATGAGGATTTTTTAATGTTTTTAAATGATAAATCCAATGTATTTCATTTTTTTATTAAAATATTTGGCAATTTGGATTATAGAATAAAAATGAGAAAATTTGTGAAAAGTGCTTGATTCTGGATTTTTTTACAGATTTTTATCAAAAGGATATTTTGGTCATTACATTTAAAAAATAATTCCAAATTGTGTGAATCTAATTTTTTTAGAATCCTTAATTTAATCACTTAAACTTTTTATTGTCAACCAAAAGGTGATTCGGCCATCTAGTGGATTTAAAAAATCAACGAAGTTGAAGATTGTTTCGGACGGACAACATGGACCCTACCACATTAATGGATCTGAATATCAGCCTACACATATTCAATGAAGTTTATTACACATTTAATATAATTAGGATATATAAGGATGACTCTAAAAAACATTGGAGGAGTTTTGAAGTCATTTAGGCTTCCATTGAATGTTATGCTTTTGGAGGAACCTTCCTGGAATATTTGTACAGAAAAAGAAACCACCAATTAAAAATTCATAACTCATCCATCAGGTATCCAAATGAGCTGAAATATTAAGGGTGAACGTCCAGAACATATATGAACAACGTTTAATAAGGGATACATGCATGAATATGCCATTTAATGGGCCATCAACATGAAAACTTTCGTAGGAAAGAATTCTTCTTATAAAAGGAGGCACTCACCTCCTTCCCAAATCATCAACTCGACACCCACAGCCAAGGAGGGATCCCAGCGGGGCATGGGCCACTACTGCTCCTCTCTTCCCCCCTCATTTCTTATTTTTATTTTATTTTCATTTTAGTTTTATTTTAGTTTTAATTTAAATTGTAATTTGAATTTCCTTTTAATTAATACATGCATTTATATTTTGGTTTCCACCATTTAATTTCTTCTATAATTATTATAACAATAATTATAATTAAAAAAATTATTATTTTTATTATTTTTATTTATAAAATATCAATCTTAATTTCAAATTATTTTACTTTCTTTCTCTCTCATTTTTCGAAAAATATTTTCTTAATTAATAATAACTATAATATGTAATAATATTATTTTTATTGTTATTATTTTAACAATCATTATAAATTATTTACTCCACTTTTCTCTCTCCTCTCCCTCTCTCTCTCTCACTCCAATCGATTTACCATTGTGATCTATTACTCTGATAAATGAGAGGCTAACCTCGATACTTGGCCCATGGGGAGGTCAATGTGTACTTGAATTTTCTTTAAAGTTTATTTTACATTTGTGGTAGATTTGAGTAGCATGCATTGGTGAGGTGAATGTTTTTGATTGGGTAATAGCCCCCAATGAAATGTAACTAAAAGAATTTCTATTCTATAAAAATGTATTGATTCAAATGTGTAATTTCATGTTTTTATTATCGAACTCAAATCAACATGTAAAAGAGAATAATGATTGAACCTAAGACTAAACCCCAAAACCATGTTCTTTCTTCTTTAACTCATTCTGTTTGCATTACATGATAGTTTAGATTTTTACTATTAAAAAAACAAAAACATTTTTATCACTTTTATTTAATAAACAAAAACACAAAAAGTGATAGAATAGTTGAATTAGATAAAGTAAGTGAACCACACTAAAAGGCTCCTCAAGAGAGACGATCGTGGTCAGCCACTGTGATGCACTAGGAAAAATATAATTACTTTTCTTCACACCCCGCAATAGGTGTGCATCAGTAATATGTGTCTATTTTGACTATAAAATAAATTTTAATTTTAAATAATAATTATTTAAATAAAAAGGCAGTTTTATATACTATGTAGTATTTTCACTATTCATCAAAAATTGAATGTTTTCTGAAAAATACTAAAAATTCACACTAATCTAATTTTGATATTTTGAATCTAAAAATGATGTCTATTTTACCAAATTAAATTTTTAGGAGTGTCTAATATTAATTTTGTCATTTTTCACAAAAGTACATAAAAAGTAGTTCTTTTAAGAAAATAGTTTTTTCTAAATATATAAGTATTTTAAAAAAATATATGCTTTTCATTATAAATATGTTATTTTATGTGAAAAATTTTAAAATATCAATATAAAGTTATTTTTTACTATTCATGTCACAATATTTAATTGAAATATGAATATATCATTTAAATAATTATAATACTAATGTTTTGTTTCGCAGAAACTCAATCATGCTTATAACACAAGCCATGTTGGTGTTTCGTGAAGTATATGCTATTGAATTACTTTAATCATGTGACTTAATTTGAAATATTGGGGTGTTACATGGACCAAGTTCAAGGGATGGTCTCCTGAATCAGTCTTAATGAAACTCCCACCCTAAGGCCTCCTCTATGGTGTAATCCCCAATGATTCCCCCCAAATGGGAAGAACCTCTATGTAATACCTGAGAAACCATTCCCTAATGTTGGGCGTCCTTAGATTATAAGTTCTTATTCTTCTAGAACTCCACAGACATTGATTCCCCATTTGTCTGGGATATTCGGGAAGCCTCTCTGAGGTCCATATACGACCGTCAAATAAACTCTAATGTACTTTAGTCCACGTTCTCGGTAGGTTCCACTCAAGAGACCACATATCTCTTGGGAACTTTTGGCTGCCTCAGCATGAGTCCAACACCATGTCCTGATTGGGAATCATTTACATGGATGTCCTTGCCACATGATGTTAATCTCCATGGATGGGTCCCTATGATATGAAATTAAAAGGTGATGTTTCCATTTAACTGACACTGAACTACATGGGCTATGATTCCTCTTCTATGGATATGTTGGAATCCCATCTTATGGGTCTAACCCCAACATTAAATCACCTTCTGTCTCTCCTGGATGACAATAAACTCCATAGCGCCTCATTGTGCGACTTAAGTCAGTATTTCCTCCGTAGCATCAAATATATATATATCCATGATGATCTGGAAACCCAGGGGTATCCCACAGATACACTCTTTAAGAATGAATTGAGGATTCACAAACATATAAACATGACTCAAATCTTGAAGAGAGTTTCAGAGTAGGCAATAATTCCCCCCAAAAGGGTGTGATTAGCCTGACCTCCCATCCTCTTGACCACTGGAGTCCTGAATTGTCATTGGAAAAATCACCAACCAACGAACCCCTGCCTTTGGAAAGAAGGTCTATGAATCATGGATAGAAGAGATATTGGGTGTTTCTGGATTCACGAATGAACCCATCGGAGACCATCTGAGGAAATATTTACCTAAGTAGATAGATTGTACAAATTCTTAACCCCCTACAATCACCCATCAGGACCATTCTACTATTGTACCTACTTCACAATACAAAAGGGATACACTGCCCAGTCTCTGTGGGGTCAATATAATTCAATCCACCCCATAAAGGATAAATAGTGAGAATCATGTTAAAATAGAAAATGTTGAATATGATGATAAATTCTATAAAACAAACAAAAGCTTATCACTTGTCAGACCATTTTTCATTCCCCCAAAACGCATCACCTCGGGTTGAAACAAAAATGGTGAACCCAATGTGAATCCACAACCAAGGGGGACATTTTATCCCACTCAAGCCCCTTCACCTCACAACAATGGAAGTGGGCCAAGCTGAATCATCATATTTCCATATGATCAAAAGATGCTAATTTGATGGGGTTTTTGTTATATGTATATGTCATATATATATATATTGAAATTTTTTGTAGATAAACCTTCGATCCAAATGGAACCCTAAAAACCAATGTAAACACGTGCCTCAATGATCCTGCAGGTGGAGAGGCCCCCAATAAATATCAGGGCCCCTTCACTAACCCAACAACTTCAAAGTAAATTATCCAACATGCTGATGGGAGAGTACCACCAAAATGGTACACCCCCACAATGTAGGCTGCAATACAAGCCCTCTAATCGACAAAGGTTATCCAGCCTCCACCTCATCTGCGGTTTCCACCCCAACACAAGGCACCCCCAGTGGTCATCATGAACCATTTTGGGATCCTTTCCCCTAAGCATAACAATATGTACCTATCTTCTCTCAAGGGGTAGATGAATTCGATTCTGATGACTTCATCCTAGTTACACAGGGGTCTTAATCACGGGCCCCTACCAAAGAGCATCGTCGTCAATACCGAGAGATCAAGTATCCCCAATATGATGTGAATCTTATGCTGAGCGCACCTTTCGAGGGTGGAAATCAGAAAACCAGGAGCCATCACCCTGATTCCCGAGGGAGAGTTTCACTATAAAAACATGAAGGCTTTCAACGGAAGGACATGAAACTGTACCCCATTCACTCAAGCCCACCACAAAAATAGGGTGGCATAATATGATCATGTGCACATTCCTTCCAGTGATCATCGGTCCTACCGTGCAAATAGCGTGGTGAATTACATGCAGATGAAAATATATGACGATGCCCAAGGACCCCATCATCCAAAAAATGGAAACCAGATACAAGTAGACACAAATACCTACAGAAGCATATCAAGGCCTCCATCCAAGTAGGGTTGAAAAAAATATATGATAAAGTGTCAAATTTCTATTGGTGTATACAAATACAGTGAGAAAAATATAGCGACAAGTGAGTGGAAGAAAATTCCTGCTAATCAATATGAAGCCCACCTATCAAATATGATGGAAACTAGAGAAGAGAACCAGTGGAAGAATCGTTCCTCTGTCGCATCACAGGAGAATTTCCAATATCCACTAGCAACCTATGGAGGATCTGAGTAGGCACAAACTACTGATCTGACATCAAAATGGGCTTTCATAACCGTTCCAACCAAAGATGTATCTCAGAACACCCTGGAAATGATGGAAGATCAGACGTCGATTCCAAACCATATCCTCCAATCATGTCAAGATATCATTACATTGATGGTAAAGGAGAGGAACCAGGCCCACGAACCGGTTTATTCAAATGGAGTAACTTACCTGCATAATGGGTTGCTCATGATAGAGCAGTTAGGAATCCCTACTCTAGTCCAGAAGGGTCAATGACCATATCCCATTATACACAGACAACCATGTTGGGAAACAATACATGCTCCAACTGGGGGACGTCGATACAATGTGGTGGCCTCTTCAGGGTAGGAAAATATCCCTACTGAAACTGAATATATTCATTGGCATATCCCAACTACATCACTACAACCAAAAAAATGGGGAAGCATATATAAAGTTCATTACCAATAGTAGACATCCCAGTTACCCTCAAGAGAGTGATGAAAAAAATTAAATGCACCAAAGGAAACCAGAAAATGAAGAGCATATACATGATCCTGCTCTACTAGAAGCAGGAGTTATTGAATCCCTTGAGAATATATCAATAGAGGCCCAAGATTATGTCTGTCCATTACCAAATTATAAAAATGGTAGTAGTTGTTGTGAAGGCCCTCCCCACAATGTCTCAACTAGTATCCCTGAAGGTCCTCCCCAAATAACCCATGGGGGCTTACTCTGTGGTCCAGGAATGATCGATCACGATAGCCTATACCCTGATGCGTGTTAGGGTAGTCCTCCCATTTTCCAGAAAATCAAATATCAAGACGGTCCTCCTTTTTCCTTTTTCTACCCTGATGGTCCTCCCTAGGGTATACATTGTAGATATGCTTCTCATTGCAGTTGGATGTCGAGTTATGATGGTAGTCCTCACCATGATGACCTCCATTACAAAGGCCCTCCCTGTAATGACAGTTGTTGTGAAGGACCTCCCCATAGTAACATCAAGAAACAAAAAGGTCCTCCCCTCATTTATGTACATTATGAAGGCCCTTCCTAGGGTGTACACTGTAGAAATTCTCCCTGTAGCCATATATAAAGTTGTGATAGTAGTCCTCTACATCATTGCAGTCATTGAGAAGTTCCTCCCCTCAGTGACATCAAGAATCCAGAAGGTCCTCCTCCTACTATAGCCTTCCCTGAAGGTCTTACCCAGGGAATACACTGAAGGGACATTCCCCACAGTCAATCATTATGTTGTAATGGTATCCCTCGCCATTGTAGAACAGATTGCGAAGGTACTCCCCGTAATCAAAATTCACACTATCAATAAGGTCCTCCCGTTTTGAGGATAGTTGTGAGAAGTCCATCCTACACTGATTCACTCGGAATGATGGAGTCATATATGAAAAAAAAACTCTGTCTATGATGAGTGATATCATTTCTCAACCACGGGATGGTCCGGGGCCATGCTCATCTTTTGAGGAACCCATATTCCACTCACATATCAATGGGGATCCTACTAGCCCTGCTGCTTGGACGGAAATCATTAAGAAGCATTCAAGATGGGAATATCAAGTAGAGGATTCCACATATGTACAAAAAATGATATTTTTCACATGAGAGGACAACTAGCTCAGGATAATATACCCTTGATGTATTGGCCCATGGCCATTTCTCATTTCGACATACCAAGGGATTTGTCTGAAAAATTTATGCAGAATATTCACCTCAATATTTGGAAAAATCTCCACCATCTAAAAGAAACGTTATTTACCTATGAAGGGAATGCATACCATGTCAATATATTAGGAGAGCTTTGCTATCTAATCAACTTGAAAGACCTCCCATCTGCATAGTGGACACAATCAAAAAGGAAAAAAAAGGACCTTGAACTGGCCTACCTCTTTGCATTGAACAAGTTGTGTTGCCTCATTGGTGACACCCCGTCTAGAGTTTATATCCGAGAATGGGGAGGACATGGAGCTCTTCACATCACCCCACATCCCATCTAACAGACCTCATAAAAAATGACATCCTGAAATGTCATTACCCAAAGGAAGCAATCAAATGAAATACCTACTCAGGAAAGGTGGAACATTCAACAAGAACCAGTCTGGAGTAAGTCTCTAAAGCGTCAGGCCCGACAAGATCAATACATCAAGAATCTACTGAGCCAGGAAACTAAGATCATCCACTAGGATTCCCACCTAGGGTAATCCAACCAATAAGAAGTACTCATGTCCTCAAAATAAAATAAATCACATGCATACCTAGCTCCATACCAAGCTCACACTCATGTGGGAGTTCATGAAATCAAACAGGTGGCAATAGCAGCAGCTACGACATCAATATGAAACCAGCCCCAGCCCATAGGGCTAGGGGCATTTTTATCTCCAAATGACCTTGTGAGACAAATAAAACAGGGCCATATTTCATCAATTGAAGAATGGGAGCAACCACATCCCATGGTGATGGTGGCATTTTTACCTCAAATTACTGCACAACAAACATCTGTCTTCTCCCATATGGGAAGAACAATGAGAATAGAGGTCACATGTTCAGTCTCGTTAACTGGTTCATACTCCTTGGAATGAAGGCATATTGCGATTTCATATCAGGTCACCCTTTGGGTCATTCTTTGACAAGAAATCTGAAGGATACCACAAAATGGAAGGAGAAAGTCAAATAAAGGATGAAAAAACTCTCCTACCATTCGACACCAAGTACACCGCCCTAAAATGGTATGCATTAGAGAACATGGTGAATATTAGCCCCATGGATCTTAGAAATAATAAAAATGGAGAGTAATTAAGATAATATGGTTCCCTCCCAGTGGCATCCATCACCGAGCCTGATGGTGTGCATACCTAGAACTAGAGAGATTCCCAAAATTTGGTTATACCCTCAGAAAAACCATTACTACCTCCCTCAAAAATCCTCAACATGGAGAAGAATAAATACCATGGTGTTTATGACCCACCTCCTCCTCCACCTGAGAATGTATACCTCATGATCAAGGAAAAATTCACCAAGAAGGAGGAAGAAATGAAAGATCTTAGGTGAATTAATGATGAGATGTGTTAAGGAATATATCTTGTTAGAATCATTCCTCAAGAAGAACGTCAACATGCATTCCAAGAAAAGGTTCCCCTACCACAGGCACTCATCCTGGTAAATGAAACAGAGCTCGGATGCCTATCCAATCCAACAATGGTACCCTCATTCTACCTGAATTTGGCTCTGAAGGACATCAAGGCTTCCCTCCACTTGGCAAGTAGCCAGAATACATTCAGGTGAACCCACAAAGGATACCCCTGGCTGGGTATCTGCCCCAAATACCAGCAGTGACGGTACATCCATCATTTCCCCTGTTTCACCCACCCAAGCTTAAGTCTAGTAAGATATGCATCAAGGGATCTTGAGTACCGTTGTGCAATTGATAGCTCGATTGGAATCCATGGAAGGGAGGCATGCTCTGATACAACCAGAACACAAACCTTACCCTGATTGGATGATCGATGTTCCGCCACCGCCAAACTTCAAGAACCCCATATTCTCAATGTTCAACAGTTCAAGAGACCCGAAACAACATCTAATGCACTATGTATCTTACCGTGACCCAATGATGGGAACCACAAAACATTAAGAAGTTGTAAAGATTAGGTTCTTTGTGTAAACTCTACAGGGTTCAGCCATCATGGGGTACATTATCTTGCGAGATTACTCAATCACAAGATGGTAGGACAACTGAAAACAGTTTCTCTTTCAGTTTAGTTTGATGTTTCCTAAGGAAATATTCAGTAATCTCTTGAACCGGAAGCATCAAGAGAATGAAATAGTTTTACAATTCATCGCTAGATGGAAAATCTTTACTTACACCTCAATGAAACTAGACACAGTACTAACAATGTTATCAATCTTGGATGCCTTGAATATGTCAATAGACCTTAGGGAGTCCACTTCTGAAATTTTTGGTATTTGCAAAGGGTTATTTGTGATGGGAACCCGTCGCAAATAAGCTTTAGCAATGGGGTCTTGTCACAAATATCCCGTTGTAGAAAACGCTGTCGCAAATACCATTATTTGTGATGGGCTTCTCAAAAATAATCGTATTTGCAATGGGAAACATCTTCATCTCAAATAAGTCTCCAAATATATGTATTATATATACATAAACCTTTTCATGATGGGCCCGTCGTAAATAGTTTCTACGACGGGCCCTCATCCCGTCGCAAATATATACATATATATATATATATATAACGTTCTATGACGAGCCTGTCGCAACCAAGTATTTGTGACGGGCAAGTAGTCTCTTCATAAATATGTTTTTAAAAAATATTCGGTTAGATGATTTGCGACGGGATTCCATTGAAAAAGGTCTCATCGAAAATAATAAATTAATTTAAAAAAATTAAATTTAATAAAATTATGATTAATGAAAAAAATAATATTACTATTATTAAAAAAAATATTAAAATTCTCAATATTCACAAAAAAATCATAAAATACTATTATTATTATTATTAAATAAGAAAACATTAAAAAATATAATACTAAATCAATATAATTAATAAAATAATTTTAATATTTTTAAAATAATAAAAAAAATAAAAAATATGAAAATTCTCAATATTCACAAAAAATAAAAAATTATAATAAAAATTAAATTATGTTATATTTTCACTAATATAAAAGATAGAAAATGTAAATAATTCATATTACAATGTTAAATTCAAATTTTTGTAATGTAAAAAAATCATTGGGGGATCATCTTCTGGAAGAGGTGGAGGAGCTGAAGGAGATGGTGGAAGAAACTCCATCCATAAACTATGAGTCAGACGGAGCATGTATTCCCTACGCTCGTGATGCTGCTGGTTCCATTGATGCGTCTCCTCATGTTGTTGTTGCTGCTACTGCCATCGACACACCTTCTCCTCATAATGTTGCTCCTACTGTTGTTGCTGCTGGCACAACTCTTCTTGCTGCTTCTGCAAAATCTCTATAAGCTCAGCCTATGCTCGCAACAGCTCCTAATACTGTGAGCCAGAAGATGATGCCTCTCCACGGGCTCTTATCGATCTGGATGCTGACATCGCAACAGTACCATAATAAGTAACTGGAGTCAAATGAGATCCAATACCAACTACTCTGCCCTTCTCAAAGCCATATTGAGTCGCTTTCATCCATGCCGCCTCATCAAAATGGTGATCACTGGTCTACTCAGTCATCTCGTCATGACCATCAGCTTGTGTCTGAGAGGGTGTAGCCTCATATGACTCCTTCAATTCCAATTAAAAATTAAAATTTTGAAAATATTATATGCAGTTAATTGTCAAACTAAAAAAATAATATTAACCATAATCTGGTTCTGGCAATCACCTCTAATATCTCCAATGGCTGGATCACTGCACATCCTTCGATAAACATCGAACTCTGTAATATCGGGATGCTTGAATGCCTATAAAGATATAAAATAAACTGTTTATATTTAAAGTTATATAAAATATTTAAAAAATATACTTACCAGATGCTCTCTATGAGATGTGAATGTATGGCTACCAGCTCGACGTGTCACCTTCTATCTCCCCCGGTTCTGTCATCCCACTGAAGATCACCTCTAAAATCCCCCATAGAACTAGTTTAAACATAATCTATCCCAAATGTGAGATGAAATCTACTCTGGTCGGTGGGCTCGGCATGACTCATCAAATTTTGTCACTCCTTCTTTCTTAATGGTTGTCCTTCTCAAATTGTTCAAAAACTGACGAAAACGGTCACGCATAGAAACCAGCCATGCCGCGTGGATAGGTCTGTGCATTCTATCATTGATAGGATACCATAAACCCTACAAATAATTTTTAATATCATGTTGTTAATAAAATAAATTCAAAATAAATATTATTTATTTACGTACCAGCCAATGATGGAACATGTCGCATCACACATCAATAGGAATCTATTCCCATATGATCCATGGCTAAGAAAAATAATTACGCAAGATAGTGCTCCCCTGTCCAATAGCTACATACTCAAAACTGTGAAAAAGGAATAAATAATCAAACAATTAGTTTATATATAAATAAATTAATGAAGTATAACTAAAATATATAGGTTACCATACCTTCGTGTGCGTGGATCGAAACCAAGATGTGGACGTCGCTCGAGGATAGGGTAAGGAATCATCAGTCATGAAAGACCGCGCCCCCTCCACATACCTCCTAATCCACCAATAGGCTGAGGTTCAAATGATCCCACATACCCATAATCCAAAGGGATATCAGCCTCCTCTAACTCACGCAACAGATTAGAGCCCATCTAAAACAAAAAATGATTTTTGTTAGCAGATAGTTGAAAATAACTATTATATATAGATATATATTAGTTATGACTATAACAAACATTTAACTGTGTCAATGTTCATCTTCATCCTCTTCTCCACAGCTGTCAATGTCAATGTCTTCATCTTCCTCCTCACCATCATCAATATAATTATGAGTTTCAGTTTCAGCATCTCTTGTCATTTCAAATTCATTTGTTACATCATTAACATCTTCATCACCATCGATCTTTAATTGTGGGGTTTCATCATCGATATTGATGTCTCTTTGTGAATCAGATGGATTTTGAAAAATCTCTTGAAAAATTTCAATTCCTTCCACTTCAGCGGAACCACATTAATTTTGAGTAAATGGGTTTTCTCAGGATTTCATTTTCATTATGCTCCACCAATCTCTCAAGTCACTCGAAGTAGCGCAGTACCTTGCATAATAAATTTGATTTTCCTGTTGAGCCAGTAAAAATGGTCCATTTACTGCAAGAAAACTTTTATATTAAATATCGACGATTCCATGAGTCGTATGAACATGAAAGCCTCTCTCAATATCCAACCACTGACATTTAAACATTTTTATTTAAGTCTTCCCTAGATAACATAGATCAATAATTTCATCCAAAATGCCATAAAATTCAACTTCAGTTTCCCTATGATGTGATCCTCTTAATAAAACTTCATTGTTCATTGTTTTTTTTATTCTCCTTATGAATGTGTATGAAATTGAAAACCATTCACCACATATGCATTATAGGATTTAACCATTTTGGATGGTGGGTTACTCAATATACATAGTCACTTATCAATTTTATCAGCATATTGAGGCACCTGAAATTTTTAAAACAATTATCAACATAGAAAATAATAAACAAAATTGATATTAAACAATCAATAATTTATGTTATCAGTTTTTGAAACCATTGGGATTTTTTTTGTCTGCGTTCTTTAAGAGCAGCTGATGTAATTTGTGGAAGTTGTTTCTTGATACAATTATCATATAACCTAAAAATAAAATATGTTTAAATACTATAACATAAATTATAGAATAAGTGATAGAAGCACTCACAGGACAAATGATGTCATTTCTTCACAGTTGAGCAGAATGTATGTAGGAGCTCGGTGATATTCATCATCTGAGAGCCATCATTCATGAACTACACCAAAACCAAGATTTGGCTGATTAAAAACTATTAATTTATTTTCCATTTCTATTTAATATTCCCCTCATTTAGTCCCATGCAATTTTTTTTTGAGGGATATTGAGATTCAAAATAATGCCAGTAGAAAAAAGCAATTTCCTCTTGCAAATAAGCATTAGCAATTGAGCCTTCAACTGATGCTTTGCTACATATTTTTTCTTTAATTTCTTTATGCATCTCTCGAATGGATACATCCATCAAAACTGTACTGGACCGCCACATTTAGATTCATCTGGAAAATGTAATATCAGAGGTTCCGTTGAGTCAAAGAAATCCGGCAAAATGATTTTTTCCAGTTTACATATAATTACATCAACATCTTCTTCTAGTTTTCTTAGCGCATCGTAGTCTGTTGTCACTGCACAAATGTCTCAAAAAAATATGATATGTCTGTTATCGAATCCAAAATCATTTAATTCAATAGACCTCTAAATCCAATCAGCATAGGTCTTTCCATTATAACATGACAATCATGACTTTTTAATCTAGTAATATAACCATTCTTAACACATCTGCCCAAATTGGAAGCATAGCCATCTGGAAGTCTCAAATCTACAATCCACTGACAAAATAATAAGTTAATCCTTGTGGACAGTGTATAAGCTTCTTTTGGCTTCATTAACCTCTGTGATCTGAAATTTTCAAATAGTTCAAGTTTTGGTCACCTGCAAATTTGGGCAAGATATAATCGTGCCTTTACATTATCTTTGGTCTTACCTGGTGTATCCAAAACTGTATGAAATAAATTATCAAAATAGTTCTTGTCAATATGCATGACATCCAACATGTGGCGGACCAACAAATTAGAACAATACAGAAGATCCCAAAAAATGCTCCGTTTTATGCAATTATGTTCTTTCCCAAAGCCACAAATTTTCTGTTGGTTTACTGTTGCTCCAAATGTGATGGGGGTAATGGAAATACAACTGATTTTAACTCTGTACCTGATATCATCTTTGGAAGTTCATCCCTTACAATTTTACCTTTTCTGAAATGAGATTTGTTCCTTTGAAAAGGATGATCGGTTGGAAGAAATATACTGTGACAATCAAAATAGCAAGGTTTTTTCCATTTATGAGTATAAAGGATTTGTTTTCTTTCATACAGTAAGAACTTGATTTCAGACCATGTGTACTCCAACCAGATAACATACCATATTCCGAAAAGTCACTAATTGTCCACATCAATGCATCTTTTAATATGAAATTTTGTTTTTCAGAAACATCATATGTATTACCACCATCACTCCACAATGCATTTAACTCATCAATAAATGGTTTCAAATAAACATCAATATTATTTTTCGGATGTTATGGGATTAATAAAGTCAAAACCATATGAGGATCCTTCATCAACATCCATGGAGGCTAATTATACAGAGTTATAAAGACAGGCCAACATGAATATTGACAACCATAAAAACCAAACAGATAGAAACCATCAGTAGAAAGATCCAATTTCATGCTTCGGGCTTCTATAGAAAAAGACGGATGCAGATGGTCAAAATGTTTCCTTGAATCACCGTTAGATGGATGATTCAAGCTTTTATCAATTGAAATCTTGGTTTTGTGCCATGACATCATTGACGCTGTGTTCCGTGACATAAATAAACACTGTAACCTGGGTGTATGGGGTAAATATCTCAACTTTTTTACTAGAATCGATCTATATTTCCCTGGTTGAGCTTCTTTATAACTTGATTGTCCACATGTGGGACAACTATCCAATGAGTCATTTTCACCAGAATATAAGATGCAATCATTTGGACATGTATGAATCATTTGATAACTAAGGAACAAATTACGGATCAGCCTCTTTCTCTCGTAGTAATTTGCAGGAAACACATTTCCTTTAGGTAACAGTGTTTTAACCGAAGAAAATATCTGATCAAAACAGTTTTTTGACACTGCATTATCTATTTTAATAGCCATAAATTTTGAAACTGCATCTAATTTTCTTATCCTGCAACCAGGATATAATGCATCCTCAGCAGACCTCAACAACTAAATAAAATTTGGATGGTGCCAACTCAAAAATTATATGAATATCATCTTGGGTTTCAGTTTATTGCACAGATAGACCTGCACATCATGTACTATATTTTGAAACTGTGATGGATTCAGAATCAAGTTATTAGGATCATCTCTGGAACTATTTTCACCATTTTGATACCAAAAAACATAATCTGGTTGAAAACTAAACTGCAAGAGATGTCCGCCAACCATGTCAAATCTGTCAAACGTTCTTAGAGAACATTTCTTACAAGGACAATTAATTATGCCTTCTAAAACATATTCTAGTTATTGATGATACAAATGCTAAGAAAGCTTCAGCACCCTCAATATATACAGGATTTAAACCGGAAACATTTGGATTTCTGTGATGATTTATTCAAGCTCTATCATCTAATAATGACTAATGTGGACTTCCTTGTTCTATATTTTTTAACATAAAATATAAAATCATCAGTTTTTTTGAATTATTTGAAATTATAAAAACACTATATGAAAAAAGAAGATAAATAATTACAACTACTTAATAATTACCATTAACTAAGGGAGACATAATTTCTAGTGGATTGATGACTACTACTCTGTCTTAAGGGTCATTTAATTGCATCTTTCTCACAATAATTATTGCTAATTATTGATAAATATTTCTAATTATTCCAAATTATTCCTAATTACTCCTAATTATTCCTAATTATTTCTAATTATTAAAAATTATTACAAATTATTACAAATTATTACTAATTAACACTAATTATTACTAATTATTTCTACTTATTACTAATTATTACTAATTATTACTAATTACCCCTAATTATTACTACTTATTACTAATTATTACTAATTATTACAAATTATGACTAATTATTACTAATAATTACTAATTAGTACTAATTACTACTAATTACTACTAATTACTACTAATTATTACTAATTACTATTAATTACTACTAATTACTACTAATTACTACTAATTACTACTAATTACTACTAATTACTACTAATTACTATTAATTATTACAAATCACTACTAATTATTACTAATTACTACTAATTAGTACAAATTATTACTAAAAAGTACTAATTATTACTAATTATTACTAATTATTACTAATTATTACTAATAATAACGAATTTTAACTAACTATTACAAAATATTACTAATTATTACTAATTATTACTAATTATTACTAATTATTACTAATTAGTACTAATTATTACTAATTATTTCTAATTATTACTAATTATTACTAATTAGTACTAATTACTACTAATTACTACTAATTATTAGTAATTATTACTGATTACTACTAATTACTACCAATTACTACTAATTACTACTAATTACTACTAATTACTACTAATTTATACTAATTACTACTAATTAGTACTAATTACTACTAATTAGTACTAATTAGTACTAATTAGTACTAATTAGTACTAATTATTACTAATTATTACTAATTATTACTAATTATTACTAATTATTACTAATTATTACTAATTATTACTAATTATTACTAATTATTACTAATTATTACTAATTATTACTGATTATTACTAATTATAACTAATTATTACTAATTATTACCAATTATTACTAATTATATCTAATTTTAGCTAATTATATCTAATTTTAGCTAATTATTTCTAATTATATATAATTTTAGCTAATTATATCTATTTATTACAAATTATATCTATTTGTTACTAATTATATCTATTTATTACTAATTATATCTATTTATTACAAATTATATATATTTATTACAAATTATATCCATTTATTACAAATTATATCTATTTATTACAAATTATATCTATTTATTACAAATTATATCTATTTATTACTATTTATATCTATTTATTACTAATTATATCTAATTATTACTAATTATATCTAATTATTACTAATTATATCTATTTCTTACTAATTATATCTAATTATTACTAATTATATATAATTATATCTTTTTATTACTAATTATATCTATTTATATCTATTTATTACTAATTATATCTATTTATATCTATTTATTACTAATTATATCTATTTATTACTAATTATGTCTATTTATTGCAAACTATATCTATTTATTGCTAATTATATCTATTTATTGCTAATTATATCTATTTATTTCTAATTATATCTATTTATTCCTCATTATATCTATTTATTACTAATTATATCTAATTAAATCTAATTAATATTGATTATGACTAATTATTTATAATTATCACTAACAATATCAATTTCCTAGTAAAAATAAATATAAATAAAAATCAATTTAAATCTAATTTAATTATAACTAATAAACAACAATTAAAATTAACATGAAAAATAAAATAAATATAAAAAAATATATAAATAACTTAAACTTTGATATTCTGATGGGTATTGGAGCCTTCTAATTGCTCTCGTCTAAAAAATTTCAACTAAAGTAAATTTTTTCCTTGAAACTAAAAAATGAACAGAGTGGGAGAGGAAGATCTGAGTGATTTTGGAAACAAACAGGTGGGGGTATATATATGTTAGATTAGTTACGACATGGTTATTTGCGACGGGAATCCCGTCGCAAATACCCTCACCCACATTAATTATTATTGGCGGTTAAAAGGGTATTTGCAACGGGCTCTGTCGCAAATAGTTCCTACTAACACTATTTTTGCGATAGGACGACAGCCCGTCGCAAATTGCTATTAACCACCGTCAGGTATTTGCAACAGGTACTATCACAAATACTCTGGCACGGTTTGGCGCGCAAGCTGTGTGGTTTGGCGCACAAGTCGCGCAAAATTATTTCCGACTGGAGACATCACCTCATCGCAAATAGTATTAGTGTGATTTTTCGTGTAAGTCGCGCCAAACTATTTGCGACGGGAGATGAAATCTCGTCGCAAATAATTGGTTATTTGCAACGGGAAAATTCCCCCATCGCAAATAACCCATCACAAATATTGATTTTTTCCATAGTGGGC
The DNA here is from genome assembly GCA_963277665.1 of Viscum album. Lineage (NCBI taxonomy): Eukaryota > Viridiplantae > Streptophyta > Magnoliopsida > Santalales > Viscaceae > Viscum > Viscum album. Next base: position 231,476,023 of record OY728125.1, read on the forward strand.
ACTCATCAAATCCTTTCTAAGTCCTGAGGAATTCCAAGATGAAGTAGCAGCCATTGATGTCTATCACACTGAGACCAATCTCAAAGAATGTCATGCTATCATCTGCTTCATATATCAGGATGAAGACACTATCATACAGAGACACATCAAACCCTTATATGTGTCCGGAATGATAAATATCATTGATATATGGAGAATTTTCATCGACAATGGATTTGCAGTTAACTTACTCCCACTATAAACACTTCTTCAGTTGGGCTATGATGATGAAAGTTTGACACCCTACACCACAACGTTACTGGGATTTTAAAAAAGAGAACACAATTCATTGGGATGAATCATGCTTGAAACTTGGCTAGGTGACCTCATGTCTGATTCAGAGTTTTTGGTAGTGCGGAAAATTATGGCCTTCAATGTCATGTTAGGGAGGCCTTGGCTATATTAGAACGATGTGATCCCCTAATCATACCATCAGTGTATCAAATATTTAGATAATGGAAAAAATGGGACATTGCAATCCGATAAATCCTCATTCAAATCCTATGAATCATATTACATCAATGCATGGTCCAATGAACCGAAAGAGAAGCAATATTTGGTCGACTAAATTGTTTAGATCACTGTTCCAAATGGATTGGAAATGGATCCTACCAATCTTCTCAAATAGGTTGAGAAAGAGTATGTATTACCCATCAACTAGGTTGAGTGCATAAGTTCAAACTCAGATACAGACTCAGCCATATACCTGGTTTCTGTTATGACCATCAACCCCAAGGACATTACAAAGCACGATAACCCCTATAATGACGGTGAGGGATCGAATAAGAATTCGCCCAGACCATCCTTGGCCCCCCAGAATGTTCCTGTCTTACTCACTAAGAAAGAGGACGATGCCCTATCTCTTAAAAAAATCAGGTAAATTTCATCCTATTCAGAAAATTCCCCACAATCAGTTGAGGAAAAACAGGCTATTTTAGTTTCCATAAATCAAAGATGTGATTTCTCTCTAAATGCCAAAGAGTTCATCTAGAGAATCCTATCCCCATCAGAAGAGTAAGAAGATGATAAAGATCATGAATAAGAAGAAGAAGAAGAAGAAGATATCAAAGATGCCCCTTCATCATTTGAAGAGGGTTTCTCCACCACGATTGATGAACGTGGAGAGATAAACCTGGGCACCAAAGATGACTCGCAACCCACTCTGATTAGTGTAGATATGCCTTTCGAGGAGCATGAGGCATATACCTCCTTCCTCAAGTTGAATCGATATGTTTTTTCCTGGAACTACCCAGAAATATCAGGCCTCGATCCTGAGGCCACCACTCATCAACTGGATCTATCAGAAACCCATTATGGTTACACAAATGATTTTTGAAGGACCCACTTGACATATGCAAGAAAAATAGTGTTTGAAGTTGAAAAATTGATCAGAGATAACTTCATTCGGGAAGTCCAACATCCACTCTGGCTGGAAAACATAATCCCTGTCAAAAAGAAGAATGAACTGATTTGAGTGTGCATTGACTTCTTCGACCTCAATCAGCACTGCCGAAAGATGATTTCTCGGTCCTGATCATATAATTGTTGATCAATGAGACCACCGGATATAAGGCTCCCTCTTTCTTGGATAGCTATTCTAGATACAACTAGATCCGAATGGCCCAAGTAGATGAAGAAGCCACTACTTTTTGGGCCCCAAGAGAGTATTCTACTATAAGGTGATTCCCTTTGGTCTAAAATATTTCGTCACTACATATCAACAAACCATGCATTACATTTTCAATCCCATAGTAATAAATTTTTTGGAGTACTATGTTGACAATATTGTGGTTAAATCACAACAGTGATCAACCCACCTGGCAGATCTTAAAACAATCTTTAATAAACCATGATATCACAGTTTAAAGATGAATCCCCAGAAGTGTTCTTTCATCTTCACATCTGGGAAATTCCTTGGCTTCATCATACACCATCACAACATCAAAGCCAACCCTAAGAATAAAAAATACATCCTTGGCATGTCTCCACCTCATAACTTAACTATGTTGAGGGCTCTCTAGGGGCATCTGGCATATATTTGTCACTTCATATCCAACATTGAAGGTATGTGATTGAATTTCAACAGGTTGATGAAGAAAGGTGTGGCATAATAGTGGGATAATTATTATCAATAATCATTCGAAAATGTCAAAGGATGTTTCCTAAGAACACTGGTTCTGATGCCTACAATTGAAGGAAGACCACTCATCTTGTATGTAACCTCCTTGGAATGGTCATTAGGTGCTTTCCTCGCACAAATGAATGATGCTAATAGTGAGAATACTCTCTATTACATCAACCGAACAATGATTGATACTGAGGATAGATATTCAAGAATCAAAAAGAACTACCTCGCCATAATATTTACATTTCAAAAGCTTACTCATTATCTGCAGCACCATGAGGTCCATCTGGTCTTCCGCTGCAACTCACTTAGAAATTCATCAAAGGTTAGGCATTATTAGATTTCCTGGCGGAGCACCCCTTAGATAAAATGACCCCCATTAGATACTGAACTTCTTAATGAATAAGTATTATTCGTCCACGAGGGCTCCCATTCATGGGAAATGTACTTCGATGGTGATTATTGAAGCCGGATAGGGAAAAGGATGGAGCATCAAAAGCATAACCAATTAGGGATGGGATTCATACTCATATCCCAATAAAATACCATCTTGACCTAATCCTTAAAACTTTTAGAGGGGTGTACAAATTATGAAACAGAATAATAGGCCCTTATTGCAGACCTGGAGGTAGCACTTCATGCATGATATTAATGCCTGAAGATAAAAGGTCATTCAGAGGTAGTCATCAAGAATTTTAATGGTGATTATGCAATTAATAAAGAAGTACTAGTACATTTTATGAACCTTATATGTGAGATTTTTAAAATAATTCCCACCAAAACCAATACTGACTTATTTTCCCCGGTCATAAATTGCTTAAGCTGATGCATTGGAAAATGCATCCACAACCAGGGATGATCCAGATTGGTATGAAACAGTCCTCATCATTTACCAGCAACAGATTTTCTTTCCATTCATTTAGAACAATATGGAATAAATCAATGAGATTAGCCTCGTTCCTAAGCCTTATAGTCACACCACCGACTGGATGACTCCCATTTAAAATTACCTCCATAGGGGGGAACTCCCGCCATATATGGTTAGAAGAGAATAGATCAAGAGGTGGGCAGTCAATTTTGTCATATACAATAGTGAAAACCAATAAAAGGTTCACTATAAATGAGGCCTTGACGAAGTCCTTCTCAGGTGCATCGATGCAGAAGAGACTGATTCTATCATGAAATAAGTGCATAGAGGACCTTGTGGAGCACACCAATCTGTAGCCAATATCTCCCATCAAATTCAAAGGATTTAATACTATTGGACCACTATGATATAGTATTGTGCCACATTATCCAAGAAGTGCCACTCCTAACAAGTTCATGCAAATTTAATTCACCAACCCCTGGAGCTACTTCACACAACTAAGTACTCCGGGTAATTTTCAATATGGGGGATGGATGTCATGGGATAATATCCTCCCACCACATCTACACAATTTATCTTCATTCTCATAACAACTGAATTATTCTCCAAATGGGCTAAATCCATAGCCCATAAAGAGTTCGGGGAAAAAATAATTGTTAGGATTGTGAAATCCAACATCATTACCTGATGTGGTGTCCTTCATACAATACTGAAGGATAATGGAACCAACTTTTTCTATGCTGGTTTGGAAAAGTTATACTAGGATTATAGAATCAAAGTTGACCATTGATCCCACTATCATGCAATGGCCAACTGAAAAATAGAGGTTTTCAACAAGACTCTGTCCAACATACTCCAGAAAATGGTAGAAAAGGATAGGAAATTGTGTCAAGACAAGCTCCTCCATTATTTGTGGGATTACTAAACAACGACCCGCACTTCCACCCAGTCAACCCCATACTCACTAGTATACAGAACAGAGGTAGTTTTTCCAATCAAAGTTCAAGTTCAATTACACCTTATTTCCATCAGTGATCAATTTTATGTGGATGAGAAATAGTATAATTGGTTTGATGAGTTGGAGTGACTGGATGAGAAATTGTTTCACACTATTTACCATTTTGAATTCTACTAAAATCAGATCACACGAGTCTTCCACAAAAAGGATCTTTATCAGTCTTTCCTCAATGGAAAGATGGTGTTGGTCCTCAGAGCCTCGATGATACTTGGGAAGAAACCCTCAAATCTTGATCCAAAAATGGGTGGGACCATATGTCATACATAAGGTCTACTTTAGTGGAGCATATTCCTTGATATAAATGTATGGACAACTCATGGCATCTCCCACAAATGTAAGGATTTTGAGGAAATATTTCTTATAATAGAAAAAAATGTGTCCTACCCACATGACGTAAAATTTCATAGCACCAAATTCATCCTTTCCACATGATTATAAAATGAAAGGAAAAAAGGCTTCCTAGCTACAAGATATAAAACCACATAGCCACAAAGTCACCCTTACCGCATAATGTTAAATTGCAAGGCCAAAGTAGTCCTTACCACATGAAGTTAAACTACAAGGAAAAAGTCATTCTAACCACATGATGTTAAACTGTAAGGACAAAGTCATCCTTATCATATGATGTTAAACTAGAAGTCAAAATTCATCCTTATCGCAAGACGTTAAACTGTTCAGCGCTACAAAATTTTCCTTGCTGCATGATGATAAACTGCATAGCATCTTCTTCCTAAATACAGGACATTAAAAAGCATGGTAGGTATTATATTCCAGCTAATAGTCCATCACATAAAATTCAAACTCATCCGAGGAAAATATAGAAATACCCCCTTTTCTGTGCACAGTTCAGACCAACATAGGAATGGAAATCGAGAAATACATGTGGCTTGATTCTTGTTCATCAACAAGATATGTAGCGACACCTCAACCCTCGATCATGGCCCAACCTTCACATGAAACACTATTCCCCTATAATATCCTCTATCACCCAATAATACAAGGGAAATCCTTATCATTCCTTGTTTATCACATCGAGTATAGCTCACATGGTCTTATGATAGGTGGTAAGGGATATCTTGTGTTAACAAATCATATAGGAATATGATAAAACCATCACCCATAGAGGATGAAACCAAAATTCCCCCATCCTGGTGTATGGAATTGACCTTTACTAGGAGGGAATCTGTAAAATTACATATGGCTTGATTCCTGCCCTTGAAAGATATGTAGTGATTCCTGGATTTAACACTTGGCCTAGCCACCAATCAATGAAAAACAATTCCCCCTCATTTCCCTACACATGGACCATTCCTCTGTAGGGAAATTTTATAACTATGTATGGTGTGATTCTTACCCTTTTCAAGATACATAGGGAGACTGGGATCATCTATCCTAGCCCAACCATCATCACTGGATAAATATTCCCCCCTCCTTGTGTATGGACTAGACCTTTACAAGGATGAAATTTTCAAAACTACGTATGGATTGATCCCCATATCAGTAGGGATATATAGTAATGCCCAAATCTAGGGTTTTAGGGACAACCATAATATGGTTATCATTCATGTTGGTTTACCTTCATCCTTACCATATGATGTTAAACTGCATGTATTCTATAGAACTACATATATCTTGATTCCCATCTTAGTGGGATATGTAGTGATTCCCAGATCTCATATCTTGTTTTATCTATTATTTAAAAATGCCTCCCCCTTGTTCATTGAACCAACCTTTATAGAAAAGATATTTCCAGAACTATGTATGGCCTGGTTCCTACCCTTTCAGGATACGTAGTGACACCTTCACCCCAAATCTTGGTCCAGCCACCAAATAAACAAAAAATTCCCTTTCCCCGTGTATAGGTTAGACCTACGTAGAGTGTTCCTATATAGAACTATATATGGATTGATTCCTGCCCTTAAAGGATATGTAGTGATTCACTAATTCCCCATCCATTTCTAGACACCCCTATAAAAAAAGGGGGAAGACCCATTCCTCTGTGCATAGGTTATACAAGGGACCCCCCGGACTATGGTTTACACCTTCTATCATCTCTCAAGCTCGAAGAATGCTGAAATATCCCAACCATGATTAACAAAAATCTATTTATATTCTTTCTAAAAAGTTGTCTTTGCAACATGATGATAAACTATTTTTCCAATGTCCTTACCGCACGATGCTAAACTGCAATGACAAAAGTTTCCCGGATTCACGACATTAAACTGCAATGCATAATGGAAATGCTTAGATTATTATCTTCGTGTTTCCTCCTCAAACAAAATTTCATTCATTCTTGTATATGGGATAGACCTCAACATGAAATGTTCCTTGGGAATCCTACGTAACTCGGTTCCCCCTGATAAATGTATGGTAAACTCAAATCCTATGATCTGGAATCATCCACAGAAAGTATTGAAATGTACCCTTATCTGTACATTAATTGAATCAAAGAAGAGAATCCATGGACCATTCCATTCTAAATGGATAATTAATGGTAATCAAATTTCCCATCTTTCACAGTGGTATTACCCAACATCCACCCCACATGATGAAAAATTTTGTGGAATTTTTCCTTTTTTCATGACGTTAAACTACATAGTGTCAGTCTAAGCATAAAACACTCCTTACCATTGATTATTTCATTATTAAGTAGTGCACTAGAATCCTCATAATTCCCTGTTTCTCACACCGATCATATCACACACGAGCTTAGGGACCTCACTAGCAGATCCATCGGGACATCATGGAAAATTAGTCTAGGTTTTTTGTTCTAGTAGCATGACCCTAAAAGGTATATTATGGTTTCCTTCCCCATAAGGAACCCCAGGTCCTTTCTGTACAACATTGAACTGTAGGTTACTGCAAAGATCAAATATATGCCTCACCCTACATTTGTTCTATATCTATGTAGGGTATTACTTGATCCCATCAGTGAATCACAGCCCAAACATTTCTAATGTATTTGAATACACTCATTACACACATCAAATTCTCTGATTTGAGTATTCTTGAATCCCCAAAACCCTCCATGGACATTAGATATGGAAGGATAGTGTCCTGCAGAATCCTTTGTTTGATTATGCACACCATTCTGTGGTGGCTATGAATATTTTTTCTAAAAAACGGATGTTAATCAAAGGAAAATGAATCCTCATGAGAGTCTTCTCCTACCTCGGTACTTATAACAGCTCCTAAGCCCTATGGAATCCTTCATGATTCATGAAACCTCAATGTCATGGTTTACTTTCTCTTTCCAACCCACGTACTAGATATATTAGAACATCCTTACTTGATTCACCTCTTGTCTCTCTTATGGATTCAACAAAATAAAGATACCCCGTCCCTATCTGCAAAGTTGATCTGTGTATGAAAAACAAAATACCCCCACCCATTTTCGGTTTTAGTGGTAAAGTACAGCCAATGAAATTCCCCATTATTGTTTAGGCACACCCCTATTCTCAAAAACATACACCATGTCCATAACGGTCCCAATCTCAATAATCCATCATGGCCATCGGAGATACAAGGATAGTGTCCTATATACACCTTTGTTTGACAATGAACATCAGGCCGTAGTGGATCTTCATATTTTTCCTACAAAACAGCCATGAACCAAAGGAAAATTCAACCTCAAGAGAGTCTATTCTAGTTTCCATACACTTTCATGATATTTATGTCACATATCACTCCATAGATTAAGAAACCCACTGGATTATGGTTTACAAAATTTTCCACTTTCAATTCCCCAAAGTTGAGAATAATTTCAATTTGAACTAAAAAACCATTTACTCTCTCTTGGTTTGAGTAAAATGGTCTCCCACAATAGGTTTCAAGTGTCTTGGTCGTATAACATTAAATCAAACGACTCACTGGATCTCCTTTACACTAGAAAAAATCATATGAAAGTAGTTTTCTATTAAAAGATGATACAAATGTCCCTAATACACCCATACACCATCCTTCAGATAGTCCACCCACTATGGTCCCTAACCTCATAACAAATCCAATGTGTTATAAATATCCCATGCCATTAGAAATGGATGGAAAGTATCCTACAGACACCGTTGTTTGACTATTCACATCATACCTCGGTGGCTTTGTATATGTTTCCTACAAAAAATCTATCAACTAAAGGCAAATTCATCCTCAGGAGAGTCCTTTCCAACTTCTGTATGTCTAAAGTGGATCTTAATCACCATATACCTCCAAAACTAACAAACTCAACGTCAAGAAAAATACCTTATACATGCCTAAGATTTATTAGGAAATTCCTGGCTGATCAATCCCAAATTGGGGCCCCTTCCCCACCATCTTTGGTCAAAGATGTTTAACCTAAATCATTAGTAATAATATTGATTGGAAAGACTATAAAACTTTAATTAAAAATATATAATACTCGCCAGAGTGAAAACCTGCAAAGGGAACCACTAGATAAAAGTCAAGTAGAAACTTGTTAAACCTATAATATGTATGGTTTAGGAAAAAACGTTGAGCTATCAAATATTCCAAAGATACATAAAGCTCATTGGGTTTGAAACCCACAATGGTCAAACTATGAAAAACTCAAGTTATACCCACTAATCCCATAATAAACAGGATTAGAAAACAATTAGGCCAATAATGAGGAAAAGGCACAAATGTTTGTAAGGTTTTCCCTGTGACCCCAGTAATAGTCGAACTATGCTCGTTGAGTCCCATAGCTCAGGAAAACATTAGAGCCATATTTGATTATTTCATTTTTCCGGATTCAAATCAATTTCTAAAATAAATACCTGATCAAAATAATATTTATATGATCGATTGTGATTGATTGACATTGCTAGGAAAGAGATAAAGAGAAGCATCAGAGGGCGAAATAGTTCAATTAGTTCAAAAAAATGGAGGAACATTCCCAGTTTGGAGTCTCTCCATGGTATCAAAATTTCAGAAAGTTGCAGTGAGGCTCAAATCTACCTTTCCATAAAAATGAAAAGAAACTGCTATGGGCCATCTAGGTTTTGCTTTAAAGTAGCTCTCTCTTCAGCCTCAGCTTTGACCATTGGGCATACGCGTTCTATAATGACATTGAGGTCCCTCCCATTCTTCTATATAGCTTCATAGTTGAAACCCAAGTAAGCCAATTGAGCCTTTACCCATTCCACATGATCCTCTTAGTCCCGTAGTTCTTCAATTTGGGCAACCACCAAGTCATGAGCCTTCACCTCCTCATCCGCCAAATGATTGAGTTCCTCAAAGAAATCTTAGAAGGTCATTGCCTGATGAGGTGAAGAATTTAAACTGGAAAGTTTGTGCTCACATGAAGTGAGGTCTTCCCGGGTTATTACAGTATGTTAAATAAGAAAGTATAGATGCCAGTAATTGAATCCTCCTAAACCCAATTCAGAAAATAATCACTAGATGTTTTCTATTTCTTTGGTGAATTTATCTATAGGTGTTTTTGTAGGAAGGGCTTATAACTGACTGAATTCCTATTTTCAAACTTCTTGAATCCTCCTCACAGCACCAGGACCTTGGTCCTCCCGCAATGATATGGGTCTTTAGGTAGGAAGCATCATTACGACTGTAGGAAGGGACCAAGGATAGGTTACCAAGGTAGGGGGATCCCCCTCCCCACAGATGGTTCGACCCTTAGATCCAAACACAGAGGCCTGGACACAACTTCTAGGATATTAGGTGGCACTCTTCTGGGGCCAGCCTCATGAGGTCTATGAATAGAATCCACTGGAGGGGGTAGTCTAAATCACTCCCTACCGAGATGGGCTTCATAGATGAATCCCCCTTCAAACGCATCTGACGGCGGATCGAGAATCTTCTCACCATAGGAAGAGGAATAGATGGTGTGGTCATCACAATCATCATAGGGAGAGGAATATATGGCATGCAAGTTGTGTTCAAGAAAGGGGGAAGAATGGTAAATGGATTTTGAACCTATCATATTGTCCTTCCCAGTACCCTTTAATGGAAATATTCTACCCATAGTTGGGCATGCTCCGGTGATATAAATGTGGATCTCATCTTGTTAGGAATAATAACCGCCATGGTGGCACCATCCAACATCATTATAAGCCATAATTAGTGAATAATTTAAGGATGATATTCTCCCCTCAACCAAAAATCATGAAGAGGTACGACCTGTTGATGGTATCCAAATTGTGTAGAAATCGGTACAGGGTTAATAGATCATATATACCCACTCAGTCTATATGAGCATTTACCATCTCATCTTGAAGCTCGATGATATAGGACCACTCCCCTGAATAACCACCTCCATCACCCCTTATTGACCCATGTTGGGTATGGTGCTGAACAAAATAAAATTGAAATTCATCATTATGTATCCCAATCATATAACTAATGCTTAAGGTCATAGGATGAATATCGGTAATGTTATGAAGGGTGGGGTGAAATTCAGAATGTTGAACCCTCGCAGTTTGTCTATATTCATAGTAGGAGAAGTGTTCTGCTACCCACACATAAAAAAATTGAAATAGTCCACTGAGATGATACAGATGTTTACCTTCTTGTATCTACCCAAACAAATCCTAAAGCCAAGAAAGAGTATGAATGGCTAGATTGATTGGTCGACCCTCTTCCAATGTAGCTGCTATCATAAGAGTACAAACTCTGGCCCTGGTATATACTTCATAAGAGGGAAAGAGCCATCCTCTCAAAAACATGGTTAAGAAACATGCTAAATAAAGCTTAGGTGGCATGTCTGATTGAATCTCGTATCCCCAGATAGTGTATCATCCTGCTTCAAGGGTGGCACAATATGACCTTGGGATTTTTCGAGAGTGTCGGGTTGGATGAGTTCGACTACAGAGGGCCCTAGGCCTAGGCCTTTTCACCCACAAAAAATGACCCTATCCAATCCTCAAAATAGATTAGGGAGCAAGATTAGAGAGTTTGACCATGTAGTCCCTATGCTACGACCAGTAGGATCCTAGCCAGTGGGGAAAACTGATTTGCATTGACCAAAATAGTAGCTGTTGGTAGAAATTATTCATAAATGTTTCCAAGAATATGGGTTTCATAGAGCTAGTAGAGGTCCCATAAGTTGATACCACCTCTCTATGAGATAAATGGAAAGTATTGGTACTCGAGCACTAGCGGCTCAATAGTTCAGGTAGTATTTTCCTGGGAGAGAAAGCAACAAATTGGGATATCCAAGCCTCCTAGTGCAAGTATACTACTTCCAATAGATCGGGGGACTCCAGAAAGATTTGATGTACCAAAAATTCCTAGGCCCATTCATCAGAAAAGTATCCTCTAGATCACATGTCTCATTTGGTTCTCCACCCACTGTTGGGGTTTTCTTAGGAACGGTTGAAAAATGATGGATACTCTTAGGTGACTAGTCTCAAGGAAGTGTTGTGACTAATGTAATTTCTCTGAGACCACTCTAAGACTCTTTGTGTGAACATGTTCTCTTGAATGGGAGTAGTGATGATTTTTCCAGTTGAAGAAATATTGGATCGTTTACGCCCTTGGGGTTCTTCTAGGAGAATAAAGGGAGTATTATGGTCATCCAATGGAAAAGAGACATAATTATAATGACTAAAGCCATATAGTGGTAGCTGCACAGATAATGGGTAGGCCAGATGCTCTGGAATAAGAAGGTATTTTAAGGAACTATCCTGAGGAACAATGTAAGATCAAATATGGTCCTTGTTTTCATCAATCATGGATTCTCTCACCATGGTTGATTCTACAGTGGTAAGTGGAAGATCTATTGCAATATACACAAAAAGATCCCGTAGACCACAAAAAAGTTAGTCCAAATAGAAAAGTTTTGGATAAGAGCCACAAAAATGGCCAAGGGACTTAAAAAAAGATGGTACTCATGGGGATCCATGCACATCTCCCAGAAATGGTATGCGTACGTCATTCCCCGTGTACCGTATTGGTACATGTAATCCATTAAACATGTATGGCCTCTGTATGCGAAAGGCCCACGAGGCACTGACCTATTGTTCATTTCCCAAAAAACCAAGTGGTTCATAGAATGAAGAAACTGTGAAGCAATGCCTCGCTTTGTAGATGTTCAATTTTTTTCAATCATAATTTTATGTTCTATTTAACAAAGTTTAAATTTCAGCTCCCTGGTTTAAAGATTAGTGTGCAGAACATGTAAATCGTGTAGTGTTATCCTACATGAAGGTCCTGACATAGTTCCAAATTCCATGGTGAAGTTCATAAACACAAATATTCGGCTCGCAGGCTGAAGCAATTAGGAACTGTTTGGTTCACAGAACCTACGAAGTGGTTCCCAAATACAGACGTCACAAATCAATCAGTACGTGGATGCAAAACAAGCTTAGGGGAGGTCAAGAGCACTTTTCTCCACAAGAAATGGTAAAATAAAAATGACTCATACCCATATAAATATAATTTTTCCCTTCCTACTAGTCCTACACGTTTTATCACAAACCACTTCAGTTCATGACCTCTTCCACAACAGAATATCCTCCTCTACATTCTAAACAGACTCTATTACAATAGAGGCATTTTTAGGGTCCTAAAAACTTAAAAAGGGAATTAAATACTACAATAAGAACTTTTTACAAGGAAGAAAACATTCCTATAGGTCTAGCGAGACAAATTGATGAAAATCGGATGGAAAATTTGAGAAGAAACATGAAAAAATCAAATTTTACAAAGGATTTTATGTTGACCGCATAGCATCCCTGGGAAAGGTTTGTGGGGCACATGAAATAAAAACCATTTGTACGTGGAAAAACCAACGAGGCACTAGCCCGTGGGGCAATGGCCAAAAAACCCAGCATGTCATGAATGGTGTCGTTGGTGAACAAGAAGGGGGGATATTCCCTCTACAAACCATCCGTCAACTAAGAATTTTATGAGCAAAGCAAGATGGCAGGGTTTTGAGATTCACGACTCGCAAACCACATCCTCTTTGAGCCCCAATTGACCGAGTCTTCCATGGGTCAATATATATCTTCATGGGCTTCCAAAAATGGTGTCACATGCCTATAGATATGATTTACCTAGTGCTCTATAAAAGAAGCATGAGAGGAATTAAAAGGGACCAATGAAGAGAGAGTAGATATGGGTGGAACAGATAATGAAGGAGACACTAAAGGCTTAATGAATGAATTTAGATACAGGGAAGATTCTAACATCTATTTCAAACCATCGATGAAGTGAGAATTGAGAACCACTTTTCTATAGTTATAACCAACCATGAATGGTAAAAAGAATGAATTTAATAATAATTGATGAAACGTGAACCTAATTGGTGCCATCATGAACTATAAATTCGTCACGGGTGAATTCCCTGTGAACCATAGGCTTTAGGATCCTTCTTCAATTTGGTGCTTTGCATAGCGTGTCACGATGCAGATCAAAACCTATGCCATGTATTTTATTAGTACATGGATGGAACCTAAAGGGGTTTGGTGAACCACATCCAAGACCGCGTACCAATTTGGTACACTTTGGTCCATACCCTTGTCAGTATTTGATTCCGATATGTGGATGACCCCTCTACCTGCATGACGTTATGCTATGGGGGGATGCCTCCATCCCTCATGAGAAAATAGTATTCATAATGGGGTGTATTCGTGTGTCCTTCCCTCCGACTCTAATCATACCCCTCCATTACCATCTGGTCCTCTATAGCTCTATCACGAACCAGTCCACTAGAATCATCCCAATGCCTCCTCCAAAGCCGCATTACCCGTATGATCAGATCATCGGGTACATCAGCGCGCCACTCTGAGTCTATATACCCAAGGTAAGAAGAGTCACAAAGGTTATACCTACAATGGTTCAGCCCCCTATAATGTCTCTAAGTCTATATTCCCATGGTAACCTAGAGTCCAACCTTGGGATACTAATGTGAACCTCCCTGTTCTAAGGATCAAGGATGATCACTCGCTTTTCTATTAAATGAGGAACAATGATCATTCAAGGGAATCATGCTGTCCTTTCCTTCTGGAAAGAGGAGACATTCCTCCCATTTCCCAAAACACATTCTTTGGAATCCCTCATGGAGTAAGCCCTTATTTCTTTGGGCATGACCCAATGACCTTCACTTTCATTTCACATTGAATGGTTCAGTACTCTGTACCCTTTCCCATCATCACCTTGACTTCTTTTTCTATAGTATCGGTCTCTTCCATCAATGGATGTCAAACTTCATGGTTCATTGAATCTGTCACATCCTCTTGTTTCTCACACCTAGTATGAATCATGAAGGCTTAGATATTTGTGATGATCACAACATCCACACAATTAACCTCATGTCATGAACTATGAGAACTCTAATTCCTGCTCTAACTAGGATACACATGGTGACTATTTAAGACATGAGCTCAAGGGGGTTCCCTTCCAAAAGGGTTCACCCAATTAATCCCCCAACAAATGTGGCTCATCCAAAGAATAATCCCCAAGCTAAACGAACTATGAGAACTCTAATTCCTACTCTTACTAGGATATGTAGGATGTTTGTTTAAGGCCTAAGCTTAAGGGACAGTCTCTCAAGTTAGTCCTAATTAAAGTCCCACACTAAGGCCTCTTATATGGTGTAAGCCCCAATGATACCCCCCAAATAGAAATCACCTCTTCCTAAGCCTATAGAAACCATGACCTCATGCTGGGATGCCTAAGACTATAATTCTTTGTTCTTTGAGAACTCTGTGGACTTTGATTCCCCATTTGACTAGGATATGTGGGAAGTCTCTCTAAGGTCAAAATATGACCCTAAACTCAACTCTAATGTTCTCTAGGCCATGTGGTTGGTCGGGTCATGTCCACCTGAGAGACCACATATCTCATGGTAACTTTCTGCTACCGTGGCATGAGTCCCACACCAAGTCTTTACCGGGATTCATTCACATGGAAATCCTCAACGCATGACATAAAACTACATGGTTATGTCCCTATCACACAACCTTAAAAGTTGATGTGTCCATTTAAGTGACACTAAACTACATGGGCTCTGATTCCTATCCTAAGAATACATAGGAATCCTATATTATGGGTCCAACCCCAACATTTAATCACCTTCCTTCTATATTGGATTATGATAAACTCCAGAGTGCCTCATCGCACATCTTACGTCAGCATTGCCTATATATCATCAAATCTATATATATCTGTGATGATATTTCAACATAGGGGTAGCCCATAGATACACTCTTCAGTAATGAATTTAGGATTCACAGTTTAAGGGTCATTCGGTGTTCTTGGCTACATGCATAAACTCGTTGGAGACCATTTGAGTAAATCTTATCCCAAGTGGGCTGATTTCACAAATGCTTAACCCCTTGAAATCACCCACCAAGACCATTCAACTATTGTACCTCATTCACAATACAAAAAGGATACATTGTTGAGTCCACGTGGGGTCAACTTAATTCAATACACTCCATAAATGATAAATATTGTGAATCATTTAGAAACAGAAAATGACGAATCTGAAGAGAAATTCTATAAAAAACAATTTCATTCCACCTGTCGAACCATTTTACATTCCCCCAAAAGGCATCACCTTGGGTGGAAACTATTGTCTCCTGGTTATTACTTCATTTATAGAACCCTTTTTTGACACATATTACTTAATAACATTCTTCATATCTTTTGAAAATGAAACATAACATCGGGTGAGATCAGATGCTCTGAAACAGAAAACAAGGGATATATAAATCACAACATAATCCGTACAACATAAACATATCATTTTAAAATGAAATCCTATTTATCAAAGATCATTAAATCATGTAATGAAATAAATCATATAAGTTCATCAAAGAACATATTCCTAGAGATCATAACATAAGACATGGAATTTTTTCATACATATATGAAGAGAAAATAACTTTGATATTATTCAAAGATCATTTACAAGACTGTAATAGTGAAAAAACTCCTTTACTAAACTAATTTAACTCCTCGTTCCAACCCTGTGTTACTGAACTGGGTTTACATCCTGTTACAACCCAACATTACCAAACCGATATCATTTCCATTCTAGTCTTGTATATGTCAATAGATATAAATAATTACACAATGCATTTGAGGGATATATAGGTCCCACCCATCATATAATGAAAACTATACATATGTGTGCCACAAGAACATAATTCATTCATTGTATCAGAATCCATTAAATATAATGGTTTTAATAAACCTCATTCAATTATAACATAACCCATGGAAAAGAAATGTGTTTCAAAAATATCATTCCATCATAAATAGCATAAAAAATAATAATAATAGGGATAATATTCTTGAAAAATATCCCTATTAAAGTATAAGTAAAATTAAATAATGTTACCATAGATGAAAAATAATTTTTAGAGATCACATGGAGATGTTTCTTGATGAAAATATCATTTCTTCTTTGAAAAAGTTTACTTTTATTAAAATGACACACAAATTTAAAAGAAAAATTTTTATTTTAAAATAAAAAAAGAAGCTTGTAAGGGAATATTTAATGAATTAAGGCATAATGAAAGTGTAAAAATCCATTCATGCTATATATGTTAAGAAAACATTCTCCTCATACTTATTCTGGATATATCTAAAAACACCTCATTGGGAAAACCACAAAAATATTCATTTCATACCATTTAGTAACAATTCATAAATGGGTAAAAATGAACTTAAAATTTTTTATAAGAATAATAATAATATTATAGAAATCAATTTTATGAAACATAGACATGGATTAAAATTGTTTCCTAGTAAATACTTATGTATAAATAATCCCGAACAATAATGAGATTAACTGTTACCTTAGATCTGATTTCAGTTTCACGTATCTACAACTCATGTATAATGGTTTAAATAATGATACTAATGTATACCAGAACCATATGTATATTTATGATATCATATATTATTATCTTATTACCTTTTTTATTAATATTTTACTTTTACCCTTCTTTTGGGCATTAACTGCTTCAGTTTCCTATGCATGTTTTATTGAATAAGCCCAGGTACTTGTGCAAAGGATATAGTTATATCACTTACAAAATTATATTAAGATAATATATATCATATTTATTCACTATATACATTTAAAGGTAAAATTTTGTATTGATATTTTTTAAAATACAAGAATTGATTAGTATCCAAAATTGACATTGTAGATATTTTATCAAAATAATGTTTTATTGAATTATTTAAAAATCATAAAACATCCTTAAAAATACCAAATAATTCTAATTTGGTCTAACATGTCCTAAAAGTTTCATTTATGCTCTAATTTCCATCAAATAAGTAAAATTTACAATTTTATTATATTAAAAAAGGTGTTACTTTAGTTAAAATTTAAATATGTTAACTATCGGTTAATAAAATATTTTATTATATCCCTAAGTGGTTAATGTAATATATGAAATTAATTTATCAAATTAATTATCTGAAATTAAATTTATTTTAATATGTTTATTAACATTTATTTGGTATTTACATTAATAAAATAATTACTACATCAGTGTTTAATTGTTTAATACACATATTTCTTCAAAAAAATTAAAAATAAAATAAATTGGTTGAGATAAATATTTTATATTTCATAATAATATTTATTGTCTAATTTATCAACTTTATAACTCTATAATAAAAATTATATAGTTATTAAAAATGTGAATGTGATATCTTTAAATTCTTATCAAATAAAATATTATAAATTTTAAAATTTCACCCAAGTGAGCCAAAAAGAAAAAAATTAATATATATCATAAACATATGTTTATTAAGTTCATAATGTACATTTATATTCGTTAATAACATACTTTTTCCCCTATGTGGACACATAAGAGATATTAATAACAAATAAAATGACATTTTGTGTCTTTCTTTTATTTAAATTTTATATATGTCATTTACATGGAAAAGTATCCATTAAATGGCTTAAAATTGTTCCTTAAGTGTTAAAGGATATAATTTCATTCATACAATAAAATTTTGGTATTTTTAGGGAAATTTTATTATCTTTATACTTTTATTTTAACCTAAATTACTAAATTTTCCCTTCACTGTGATAACAAAATTTTACAAAGGTCTATATTCATATTGAAAAAAACTAAAAGTGAACAATTAAACAAATTTTGACCTTATAAAATATAAATTTTTCATCTATTTTTCAAAATTTGAAACATAGAAGTTTCAAATTTTAATTTAAAATAAAATTGGTAAAATTTCATGAAAAATAGTTTTCAAACAAATGAACTTTTAAAACATAAAATATTTTTATAATAAATTTTGTGTATAAAATAATTTCCAAAACCATAATTTAATAAAAATAAACTAATTAAAATTTAGAATCAATCAAAAATATAATTTTACCTTGTAAATAATTTAAAACAAAAATATTATTTTCAATAAAAATTAGTATTTCCACTATTCCTTAAATTATAAAAAAATAATTGGAGATTAATTTTGAAATGATGAATTAAAAAATTAAATTCATTTTTTGAAATCTATTTATGTAACTTATGAAAATTAATATTCACTCATAATAATAAAATAAACCCATTTTTGAAGAAATCTTATTTTTGAAGAATAAAGTGATTTTTTCCTAAAAATTGTGTGATTTTTTTCTAAGAAAATTACAATAAATTTTAATTGAATTTTTATTTTATGTTTATTTTAATAATTATTTATTCATATTTATTTCCTCTAATTTAACAGCTAGGTTATATGGGTCATTTTATACTAATAATGTCCCGTAGATCGTTTAAACTCACGATTAAATTCAATAAAATATATTGAAAAATTAAACTTATTTAAAGAGAAATTTTTATTAAAATATCATGGTTTTATTGTAGTTAGATTTTTAGGTTTTTTGTTGACTACATGTGGGGCCTAAAAAACTTACAGATCAAAAGTTTTCGTCATTCCGAGTTGGGTTTCCTTTTAGCCTGAATAAAACTAGTTAAAGTCTAAAATGATGCATAATAGTTTTCTCAAAATGCAGATAGCTTTACACAGTTCATAAGATGGCTGATTTCAACACCTTTCAAACTAATGTAATTTTCTATCCAGGGCATCATTTTATAACCCCCACATAATAGAGAAACACCTTTACGGAGCCCCTCTGCGGGGTGCCCCAATGTGGAAGCCCCTTTTTCTATGTGGATCAAAGTTATAGAAAAGTAGTCATTCACCACTAACTATAAATATTTATATCCACTTTTGGAATTATTGGGGAGGGAAACATTATCACAAGGGTATAACATACACATTGGACACTCTCGTTGGAATCAATCAGGTAAATTTACAGAATTCCAAACCAGATATGACCTTTGAGAAGAAATACTGTGAAGGACCTCCACAAAGCAATCCCATCGTGAAGCATGCTATGAAAAATAATATGTATCCCCTGTCATTTTCAGTGTGAGGAATCATTTTACACCCCCCACATAGTGAAGTAATCACTTCACAATGTCCTATATGGCTAGTACTATGCTAACCTTCCTTTGAAAAGCCCCTATGAAAAAATCCCCTTTGAGAATCCCCTATATATAAAGCCATATTAAAAGATCCTATGTGAGATATTCTATGAGTACAAACCTCTTTGAAAAATTATATAAAATATCTATTTTATACTATAGGGGTTATTCCTATTCACCCCCACTCGAGATTACTATCAGGTTGTAGTCCTAGGACTCAGACCCAGTCCCTTCGCTACCATCACTAACCCCCATGGTAAATGGAGAATCACATAGAAAATTTTTAGGGATAGGTCGAGGATGTTTTGGGATGCAACACATACAAACCCCACCTCTCATTCCAAACTACCTTGAATTGAGATTCTTCTCCTGGTTCCAGAAACATGGTCATCCTCCAAGGTTTGAGCCCCAACCAAGCCTCCAAATTACAATGAGTTGAGATTCTCCTGATGGTTCTAGAACCATGGGAATCATCCTAGGTGTAATCTACAACAAAACCTCTAAATTACCATGAGTTTAGATTCTTATAATGGTTCCAAAAACATGGGAATCAACTTAGTTATAATCCCCAACCAAACCTCCAAATTACCATGAGTTGAGATTCTCCTCATTGTTATAGAAACATCGGAATCTTCCTAGGTGAAAGTGCCAACCCGACATATAAATTACCATGAGTTGAGATTCTCCTCATGGTTCCAGAAACATGGTAATCAATCTAGGTGAAAGCCCCAACCAAACTTCTAAATCACCCTGAGTTTAGATTCTCCCCATGGTTTCAGAAATATAAGAATCATTCTAGGTGTAATCCCCAACAAAACCATCAAATCACATGGTGAAATATTATATGATTTGACTGATATTATACTATATATTTTTTCTTTCCCTGAGTGTGAATCACCTGGGATTATAGATTTTTAGTGATCACTACATCAGTATAATGAGAGTTCCTTCATATGTTCATCCTATTGAGGTATAAGTCTCAACTATTCCATAGAACTATGTGGGGTTTGATTCCTATTTTGACAAGATATGTAGGACACCTATTCAAGGGTAAATCTTAACTCCAAGACACCAATCATCCCCTAGATGAAATTAAACTCCAGATATCACAAATATCTATATTTAAATTTAAGTATCATAAAATAAATAAGAAAAAGATGGGGAACATCTAATGCATATAAAGGTTTACATAAAACTAGTCTTGATCATATCTTTATCATAGGGGTAACCAGTACCACATTGGTATTTGGTAAGGATTCACGAACACATAATAAATATGTAAAAGAGTCCCAAAGTTGAAAAAAATTATCCCTAAGAGGGTGTGATTAGCCTGACCTCCCATCCTATTTTCCAACACATTTTAAGGTGTCATTGGAAAAATCCCAGTGGCTACCTGCCTTTGGAAAGATTGTCTACATCATCTCAAAATGTGCATGGGAATTAAATCCATTGGTAAAAACCACCCAATAAATACTGGGGGAAATATCATGTCTATATCAATACATAAAATTTGGATCATAAAAGTAGTAATGTTTAGTTTCTGTGGAGTAGTCTGATTCTATGTGTAAATATCAACGAACCTAGTGGTACTCATCATAGGTTTCTAATTAAGCACCTAGGGTTCCCATTAATTAGCTAATATAGGTGGGGAAACAATTATTGTATCATCAACCATACATAAATCACATAAAATAATGATATTTTCATAATAACAATCTGAATCCCACCCTAGACACCTATTTAAGAAAGAATCCCCTTCCCAATCACACAAGAAACAATAAGTATCATAATAATCTCACAAAATAAGTTGCCATATCCTACAATTAAAACAAGGTACTTATCCAAGGGTGTGGATTGTAACAATTAAAAAATATTTTATACTTTCAAAAGTGAAACAAATCCATGAAATCATAGTTTAGAAACTCATGCCTAGAAACCCCGTTTGGTGATCCATTTGATTTATAAAAAAAATTAGAATCAATTTATTAGTCCAAAAAAAGTTTAATTTGATGAAATTTATTTTAGAAAAAAACAATAATCACATGGTATTCCATGAAAAGGAAAATAATTATGATAACTATTTTAATAAAGAGGGAGTAATATGAAACCCTTATATATAGAGAGAGAAAGGCTCAAGGGAAAATATACACACCCTAAACATTAAGAAATACAATGGATTAAGACAAACCATTACCCTAGAGTCCAACAAATAAGATTCATAAGGAGATCATGAATACAAAACATAAATATGAAGGAAGGAGTAAGAAAAAGAAGACATAACCTTGAAGGTCTCAATTGGAATTATAGTGAAGGAATCTAAAATTCAATGTTAATTAAAGAGGGAACACATCTAGGGCTCCTCTTTGGGTGTCTCGAGTAAATAAGGAGGAGGATATCCAATTTGGTGATTAATTAAAAATATGGTAGTTTAGGACATTCAACGTTTTAAACACTAGGTTAGGTGTCATGGTTAGACCACTTGGTTTTGCATGTTTTGCAACAACAATGGGGTAAAATATGTTAAACATGGGGGATGTGTAACATCTTGGTTAAAGGTGTGAACTTTTTTACTTATTATATTCCCTTTAACAAGGATGGTTTGATTAATGATAGAGTGTATTTTTTATAGAAAATGTTATAAATTTTAGGGATGTAAGTTTGTTTGAATTAATGTACCTAGGGTTTAAATTTTTCAAAGGTTTTAGAGGGTGAATTGTGGGTTTGGGTTGTGTTTCAAGATTTATGGGTTGTTTTTATGGGACTAGTATTAGGCACAGATCATAGAATGATTTTACACTATAAATCCTTGGTTTAAAACATATTTTTTTTATTGTAAAAAATCTATCAAAATATATTATGGAATAAAATTATTTATGCTATAAATAATGAATTTATGCTACAAATTCGTTGATCAATATTTTTAACTCAAGGCTTTGATTTTTTCGATGTACATGCTAGGTGGGGTGTTTTGCACCACAAAACAATATATTACGACATAACTCTCACCTGCACCCAATAATATTATTTGGGATTTATTCTTTATTTCTTCGGTCATCCTGAAGGCACTTCTCTCTATCTATTTAACCTCAAGATTTCTCTCTCATGCAGTGAGTGACTCAATCCCTCTTGGGCGTCTCAATTGTGTGTTTGATCTCTAGTGAGTTTTTTTGTTTTGGGTTTATCCTTCCTTCCACTATACATAATTTATAATAGTTTGATATTTTGTTTTCTTAAATAATTGTCATTTTATACTAATGAATTGTGATTTAGTAATTCCTTATTGTTCTCATCCTCCATGATTCTTCATTGTCATTTCCCATGGAAGGTGTTGATTTGTTCAATGATTAAAGCTAGGTGGTTACATATGATTTTTTCTTATAATTGAAACATTAAATTTATTTATTGATTTGGAAAGATTTTTTAAAGGATTTAAAATCCTAGATTTTATAGGAATGATGTTTTATATTGAAATGGCCATGGAAATTGTGAAAAACCACCAATTTCAATGCAATTGAAATTTTTGTGTGGATTTGAGAAAAATTGATGAATTGAGTTGGAAATTTATTTGATGAAATTATTTTATTTTAGACCTTAATATAAGCGGATTAAATTCAAAGATTATTTGAAAAGTGCATGAATTGATGAAAACCTATGATTTGGTTATGAAATGGGAAATACATACTGAAAACTAAAATTGAGAAATTTTATTTTAAATTGATTTGAAATGATTTATTTTCCAATGATTGATTTTGTTATTGGTTGAATCACATGTAATCCTAGATATTTAGTGAGTATCTAGGACAATAATTCTTTTAATATGATAACCTATCAATATAGTGATGATAACAACACTAACTAAACAAGTTTTTTTAATGATTTCCTATAATGGGAACCCCTAATTGGGTGTTGAATTTAGTTTACACACCTACCTTGATCTAGTATGATGATTGAGGTGTATGAGGATCTTATTTATAGAAACTAATATACCAAAAGTCTTATTACATAATGATATTTTATGATCGACTTGGTGATTAAATTCCATTATTTATATAACTATTTTATTCATGTTATCTGATTAATAAAAATTTATTATATAAAATGTTAAATTAAGTCTATTTTAATGTATCTTCATCTCTTTGATTATGAAATAATTGTTTTAAAAAATATGAAAAATCCATTCCATGCCTTGATTTATTTAAATTTAAAGAATAATTGGTTTAATTATTATATAATTTATTATGGAACACATAGTGAGACCCCACTGGGTTGTTTAATTCACACCATACCTTTACCATCAAGCATTTATAGATTATCTTATGAAAATTTCAAGTAAATTGAAATCACATCTTGGAGGAGGTTATAGTACTTGATTTGTGGGGCCAGAAGTGATATAGGTGATCAGTTGAGATCTTATCCACATGTTACATGGATTTTCTGAGCTTTTCTTTGACAGATGTTGTGTCTTTTGATGATGTATCATTTGGTTTCTGTTTTAACTATCTGTTTCTAGTAATTTATCCTTGAGGAGTGTTTTTATACCAAATTTTACTATTTATATTCCACTCTTATGTAAAAAAACCATCCATTCTTCTCCCTTGTATGATGCGAGGTTCTAGTCTCCAATCCATGGGTATTAGGAATGCCATTTGGGCTATGTTTGAGTTGGCTCATGTATCAACATACCAGGGTTTCCAAGTTGGTTTATGGAAACATTTTATCAAAGGAGGTAAGGTTATTCATCTTTCACTAATTTCAATATATAATTTGGTTTCCTTGGTAGAAATAAGGTAGGATTATTGGGACATATGAGGTAGTTATGATCAAGTTTCCTAGCCATATATAATTGTAACAATCCTTATGTTACCTTGAGTGTTTAGGAAAAGTGTCTTTGATTAATAATTTGTTCCATTTTCTATAAATTTCCCAAATTTTGATTTGAGTATGTTGAAATCACAATATTGAATTATTCTTGGTAGAATTGATATTATTCTATCTCTTATTTGAGTTTTTTGATTTGTGTATCCATACTAATGCTTTCAGTGTTTTTTTCTTATGTTGTATAGCATGATGACTCTAAGGTGACATTTGAATATTCTATAAGAAGATGATGTTGGTGAACCAAAAGAAGTGATTATTATAATGGAATAGAATATTTTTGAGATATTGGTGTGTAATATCCAAGATTTGGGACAAGGACCTGCACTCATTCCCATTTAGGCTCTTGTAGTGGAACCTTGTAGATATGAATCTATAGATCATCCTCAAGAGTCTCTCCTTAGAGAACAACATATTTACAAGGTTTAAATGATCTTCAAGTGGATTATTATAGGTTGAAAAATATTTAAATGAATTTTGAGTACTTGGAAACACCATAATCTGTAAAGGTGAAACGTGTTACCTTCAAGATTGAGGGCCTACCAGGAGATGGTGGGATTCAATAGTGATGGTAAAACTGTATGAGTGTTTAGAGTCGAATGTATTTAGAGTTATATACCCCAAATAGTTTCTTCCTAAATTTATGGTTTTTCAAGAGTCTATAGTGTTTATCAACCTCTGGTAGAGTGACAGGACCCTAACACAGTATGAGATCTATTTTGGGAAGATTTTTTAGTTTTCATATGAGGTTGTATCCAATGAGATGTTGAGTCTAATAGTTTGAGATGGGTCTTCAAACTGATATTTGATAATAGGTTTTCTTTATGAAGCTAACTTCAAAGTAATATGTGTTGAATAGAGTGTTAATGGTAATGCATGACCTTATTGGTAAGTCCGGGTTGACAAGAGTTCTTTTTTCCTAGTGGTAGTTCTGTTGGTCCCTCTAAAGGGAAGAGGAAGAGTTATAAGTATCATGGTGAATCAATATAGAAAAAGTCATCTAAACTCCTAAAATTATTGCAATAGACACTTTTAATTTCTCAGATGCTTCAACAAATAAGGGGTTCCAACCATAATAATTACTAATGAAGCTTCTTCACATAGTGGAAGTGTCTCCAATGGAAGATAATGTGGGTATAATGAATGTGAGATGTTCCATCACTATAAATCAATATTTAGAAACTACTTTATTTAATATTGCTTCATTTCACTCATTTATGTCGACTCATGTTGTGAACCTACTACCCCTTCCTAAATATAATATTTCTTATGTGATAAATATAAATATGCCATTTGGAATGTAGAGATACTAATGTCATTGATGCCCATATTTTTTTTCTCTCCATCAATGATTGAGTTTACCTAAAATGTTCTAGTTCACAACATTAAACCTATTGACGTCATTTTTGGGAAGTATTTTATTATTTATTCTAAGGCTTGATTTCACTATTACCTTTGGTAGGTCTCCTTTAGTGTGTTTGATGGGGGTGTGCTATGTCTTTCAGGGAGAATGGGACCTGAGGTAGAGTATATCCACACATCATTTTCCTAAGTTGGGTAGGGTAACATAGATGTTTTATTTCAACATATATTGATAATATTTAAGTAATATTCTCCCTCCATCCCTCATAGAGATTCCCAAAATATTTCCATATGATATTTCTAGTTTTCCACTGGCAAGGAAGGTGGATTTTTCTAATGATTTGTTACTCGGTACTCAATTAATGTATATTACTTCTTACCATATCGCACCATATGAACATAAGGAGTTGATTACTCAGTTCAATGATTTCTTAGAAAAAGGTTTTATATGCCTGAATGTGTTTCCTTGGTCATTACATATTCTATTTATGAAGAAATATGGTGACACACATTACATTTATTTCGATCACTGAAAACTCAATCAATTTACAATGAATAAAAAGTATCAACTAATATAGATTGATGATATATTTGACCATTTGAAAGGGGAAAAGTGTCTCTAAAAGAATTATCTTCAATCTCATTATCACCAATTGATAATTAAATAATATGACAATCATAATACCACCATCAAGATTACGTATGGTAATTTTGATTATCCTGCTA
Source organism: Viscum album (assembly GCA_963277665.1). NCBI lineage: Eukaryota > Viridiplantae > Streptophyta > Magnoliopsida > Santalales > Viscaceae > Viscum > Viscum album. The sequence continues at coordinate 231,502,461 of OY728125.1, forward strand.
TGATATTGAGTTTAAGTAATGTTCCTATTGTATTTAAAGATTTTTTTAAAAAATATTTCATGAGCACCTTGACTAATTCATGTTGATATTTGTGGATGGATACCTAGTTTACTCTTATATCTAGGAGGATCATGTGTTTCATATGATAAAAAATTTAGAAATATTTAGGGATCATAAAATTTACATGAATATTTCAAAATTTAATTTCTAGATTTGAGAAGTGAAGTTATTAGGACATGTGGAATCAAAATATGGTATTTTATTCAACCTTAAAAGGTGAAATCTATTATGACATGGGAGCAAATAAAAAATATTTTCGAGATTTGGAGATACTTGGGTTTGGTAGGATATTTACACAGGTTTGTTAACGATTTATAAAAGTTGGATTCTCTTATGACAGATAGCACTCAGAAATGAGTGAAGTTTATATGATATGATAAATTTTAGAGTTATTTTGCTGATATGATACATATTTTTAATTCTACACTAATTTTGACTCTTCTAGTGTCTAGGTAGGGCTATATGGTCTTTTTTATGCATCAGGTTCATTTTTGGGATGAATAATTATACAATATGATCACATGTTTGTCGATATTTCAAGAAATATTTGGCCATATGAGATTAATTATCTAACCCATGATCTCAAGCTCACAATTTTGATGGATTCTCTTAAGATCTGGAATCATTACCTTTATGGAGAAAGGTTTACCATTTATTCTAAAAAAACCTTATGTTATAACTTCTCTCAAAAATATTTGAATCACCGATCGAGGCATTTGGTGGGATGTCAATAGTCATTCAATTTTGAAATTGCTTACACCCTTAGAAATGAGAATACTTTCATTGATTCTTTGAGCAAGAACCATCTGACCCATGCTATGAAAGAAACATCAGAAGAGTAGAATAGGATGGATTTATTTTCTTAGTTACATTTAGGAGTTTGGGATAATGATTCAGAGGATTTTTTGAAAAGTATGTAGTTGACATACTCTCTTTTCAAGATGATTATATGGGATTAGAATATAAATTATGAATTTCATGTAATTAGGTAATCTCTATATGATGGGGAGACCATTAGTGAGTGGATGTTCACTTCAATGTGTATCCTATGTTTTTGGAATTGGTGCGTTGTTCATTTTCCTATGAGAAATGATGTGATGTGGGGATTTACAAAATTCTTGGTGGGAAATACACTAAGGAACCAGAAATATGTTATATGATATGCATTGATGATTCTTGTGGTGAGGTATGAGATAAGACATCACTGAATTCATTTCTCATTCTTATACATCCCAATGGGTCAAATCAAAGAACTAGAGAACTGTGTGTTTGATTCACCTCCTTCTAGTGCTAAATTGGATGTTAGATGAGATTTATAAAGACATTTTAGTTGGTTTTACATATACCCTTTGAGGGAATAATGAAATATGGGTGGTGATTGATATTCTGATTAAATCATCTCACTTTATACCCATTATACATATAACCAAAGTTATGATATTTGGAAGTTTCTATATGAAAGAGATTGACCATTTTTTGGGAGTTCCTTATACTATGGTCTCTCATACGGATCACCATTTTACTTATCAATTTTCGATAGGCCTCCAGGAGGAATTGGGATCTCTAGTACATTTGATAATGACATATCATCTACAAATGGTTCACCAGACAAAACAATTTGTACATATTTTTTATTATATGCTACAGGCTTATGTTCTTGGCTTTGGGGGAGATTGGGATATTAATTTGGAACTGGTTGAGTTTTCCTATAACAATATGTACTAGTCTTATATAATATTGGATCCTTTTGAGGCCATGTATGGTCAGTATTGTGGATATCCACTGTGTTGGTCAAGGATTAGTGAATCATCCTGGGTTGGACCGAGTTTTGTCTAAGAGATGATGTTAAAAAATCATTTTATTTTTCAGAAATTATTAATGGAAAAGATCTATTATAAATAATATATTAATTTTAATCGATGGCCATTGGAATTTTTAGTAGTTGACTAGGTGTTATTCATAGTTTCATCTCAATTGAGTCACTAAAATGTTGGGAAACTGGGAAATCTTTCACCATGGTTGGTGGGTCATTTTGAGATTGATGAATGAGTGGGGAAAGTGGCTCACCATTTGGTACTTCCACCATAATTAACATCGATCCAAAATGAATTTCATGTATCATAGCTTCTAAAGTATCCTTATGACCCCTCTCATGGTTTGATCTATGAAGATCTTAATGTTAAATCAGATTTATTTATCTCTGAGCATCTAGTCGGGATTATTGATTTTAAGATAATGGCTCTTGATGGGGATAAGCTACCTTTGGTCCATTTGCTATGGAATCACGGTTCTGATTTCATGATAAACGAGAGTATTAGGCATATAGGAGATAGAAATAGACACATATATTTGGTATGGAGTTGTTTTGATAGGATTTTTGAGGATGAAAAGTGTTTATATTGGGGAGGTAGTAACAAAATGGTTGAAGCTATGCTCTTTTTTTTTACAACTTTTATTCCCAACACAAGGAATATTTGATTGAGGATAGAGATAATTTACTGGGGAAAATGATCTAATGTTTCAGGATATATGTTTTTTTAACAAAGGAAGACTGGGTATAAATGTGTTAAAGCTTTTAGAGAGAGCACTTTCGGTCTAGGTTGAGTTGGAATCTTTATGGGTGGTTCTATTGGGGTAATTTCTAGGCACCAGATGTACAATAAATTTACACCATAAATCCTTCGTTTACAATGTAATGTTTTTTTTGTAAATGATTAGTGAAAATGTGTTATGGCATAAAATGATTCACAGCCTCAAGAATGAACTTACACCATTAATTCATCGATCAGGATTTTAACCTGAAGAGACACCCTTTTGCAATATGTTTTAGGGGGTGTTTTACACTGTAAAACTATATATTACGTTGTAAATCCCCCCATGACCAACATCTTTATTTAGGCATCATAGATTATTTATATTTTCATTATGAATTCTCCTCACTCTTGAACCTTGGGATTTCTCTCTCACGTAGTGAGCGACTCTCTCCCTCGTGAGAATCTATGTTGGGTGTTTGATCTCTAATTAGTTTCCTTTTTTTGGTTTTCTCCATCATTCCACTATCCTTCATTTATAGTAGTGTGATCTTGAAATTTGGTATTGAATCCGAATTTGATCTAAATGAATTAGTATCTAGGAATTCCTTTTTGATCTCCTTATCCTTCATTATTTATTGGTGTTTCCCATAGCAGGTGTGGATTTTATCACTCCTTAAATGTAGGTGGTTCCATATAATTTTTTCCAATAATTTAAAACATTAATTTATTTATTGATTTTAAATAATTTTTAAATGATTTAAAAACTGATATTTGAGATAATTGACGTTTAATTTTGAAAAGGGTATAAAAATTGTGAAAACCCCCCAATTTCATTTGAATTGAAAATGTTGGGTGGATTTGAGAAAAATTGATGGTTTGAGTTGTAAATTGAATTGATCAAATGATTTGATGTTGAACCTTGAGATAAGTGGCTAAAATTGAAATATGATTTGAAAATGGCATGAATTGAAGAAAACCTATAATCTGGTTTTGAAATGAGAAAGCCATGCTGAAAACTGAAATTGACAAATTATATTTTGAATTGATATAAAATTATTGATTTTACCATGGCTGATTTTTTGTTTGATTTAAGAACATTTAAGCTTGGTTAGTTAGTGGGTAATTGTGATAAGAATGATAAGACTCTGACTCCCTAGTAATGGATTGATGATAAAAAAACTAAATAAAAAATATTACCATCATTTCATGTAATGGGATCGTATAGTGGGTGTTGATTAATGTTTGCATACCAACCATGATCCACTATTGTTGGCACTGAATTCTACAAGAGGACACAAATGGTCATTTTTGAATAAACTAAATCCACCCTTTAACTCTTCAAAACATTCCAAGAAATCCAAGGGAGAAACGTTCAAGATTCAAAGATTGTGTGCAAGATAAAAATCTATGCGTAAGAGCCTTATTCACCCAATGAAAAATCAAAGGTAAATATTTCACCCCAATCTCCCAAAGAATTCTAATGCATATGCATGAAAGAGGTGAGGGTTATGTGTAAAAGGCGGACTCTTGTGTAAGAATGTTACTCAGCCAATGCAACATAAAATTCCCACTTATGTGCCACAATTCATCGATACCACCACCTAGAATTTTTCCTATATATAGGAGGGAACCCCATTTCATCTATTTAATGATCTGGAACTTAAACCATCACTCATGTGTGTGCAAGACCACCTCTTCTGTGACATCGCACAAGCCATATATCCCTCAAGGTATAAGATCTTACATGATAGGTCCCCTATGGGTTCCCCTCTGAGTGGGCCCAAAAGGGCTTGACCCTCTCCCATTTCCTTTTTTCCTAAGGAAAGTGCATGAAAAAAGAACCTTGTTGTACACAACACTTTCCCTTGTGCACCCCCATCTTTCACTCATGCCCCTCCCTTTTGCACGCAAGCCTCTAATATTGTATGCACCCCTTCCCTTAAGCTCCATGGGATTCCTTTACTCTGAAGAACAATGTTTGAGCCCCTCCTATGTGAAACTCCCACATCTCGCATGAAACTCCTCCATGTGGCCCTCTAGGCTTGTGTGTAGTGATTTCCCGGTCCCTTGTGTAGTGTTCCTTGTTGTGTTGCCTCACATATTTCTTTTTCTCATAGGTATGATGATTGATATTTATTTTTCACATAGTTATTCTAACATAGAATCCACAATAAACCACTACTCCACCTCACTCCTTTTGGGAATTTTTGGTGCCTTCCCCTCATAAAGTTCGGTTGGGCATCAGTTATGTATGTCCAAGGGGTGAGGAGTGAGCCCTCATAGTCTGTGTTGCGGGATATTAAACTAAAAAGCACCATAATACTAAAAACTTGATGTTAAATTATATCCTCACCCCATGTAATTTACATGGGGTACCCCACCTAGGGAATTTTCCACTCCCACTCGTCTCCATGGGAATGAGATCATCCTCACATGGAATGAGATCCTCCTCACATGGAACAACATTCTCCCAGCGAGGAAGGGAAACTATCCTAGTGTAACCCCCTAATCTTTTATGTAGTAGGTATAAATATTGAACCTCATAGCCTCCTTCAAATGAAAATAACATAGGGGGTATTGTAATAGGGGACTTTTCAAAACCCCATCCCTCTCCCTTTGAGATTTTTCACCATGGTCTACTTTCATGCATAAGCCCAACTCCATCCCTTGCTGATGTATCTTTCATGACACGGTTGTATGGTCTATTTATTCCTCTTATTTCTCACACCAATAATGAATCACGTGGTATTGGAGGTTAGTAGTTATTTTGACACCCTTCTTCCTATGGGCATCCCACCTAGAGTAAACCCTTGTTTCTATACCAGATACTTCCACATGTAATCCCCACATTTTTTATTTGAAAAAAGATGTGGGTTTTTATCCCTATATTCTAAAAAGGGTATGTATAAATCATATAATAGGTTTAATCCCAACAAAAGGTATTATTTCATGCCCCATCCTAGGGACGTTCCTCCCTGATCCTCCACCAGTGGTTTCTAGACCAGCCTTTACATTTCCTCCTCCTTAAGTGCAAGGCTCAATTCCCCTCTTAGAGCTATATGTACTTTGATTCCAAACCAAATGGTATATATAGGAAACATATCTGAGGATCAATCCAAATACCCTTAATAACCCTTCTATTACATCCATTTATCCCATTTTTTCCATGTCCATCTTGATTCTTATTTGGGTCTACACATCCCGGTGGGATCATGCCATTCATCAAGGAAACTCCTATGCATAAGCCCCAGTCATCTATTTCATCCCCTCAAGTTTACCCTAATGGGGTAACTTAATCCATATGGGTTGTCTCAGTTTATAATACCCATTCATCCACAACATTTTTTCTCCCAACAATATCTATGAATTCCCAGTGCATAAGGCCCATACAATCCAACCCATAGTAATACTATGGTGTCAAACAGTATTAGTACGTAAGCCCCACTCCATCCAATGAACTATGTGGGTTTTTATCCCTAACTTCAAAATAGGGTACATAGAATGCCTACACTAGGTTCAATAACAACAAATGGTAAACCTTGGTGTCCCCCTCATTGGGGTATACCTACTTGATCCACCCTTAGAGGTGTCCAAATAAACATTCATGGTGTGAAACATTCCCTTTAGGGAGACACCACCTTTGGGTCCATCCTCATAGGTTCTTTTGATCAATCCACCTAGTAAACCTTCCTGATGCTCCCTCCTAGGGAAGTACCTATCAGATTTACCTTCACATGTTTTTGATTAGTCCTCCATCTCTGGAAGATATTAAAATCCTGACCCTACATCTCCGCTAGATGTTAAACTCATGAACTACCCTGTGTTAAACAGAGGATACCTGGGGAAAAACTTAGAATGAATTCATGTAGAATAATATACCTTGTTGTTTCTACATGATTCCTTGAGTTTCTACACCCTTGGCAAGCCCTATCATGATGAAGAATTCAGTTGTACCAATGTTCCAACAACAAGACATGTCAGCAATGCCCAACATGACTACTCTCATGACAAAATATCGATTCCCTGACTTGACCCCTTGGAATTTCTAGACATAAGAAGCATAATTATCCAATTTCCACAAAAGGATGGAATTGGGAATGATTTTCATGAACCACATATTAATCTATAAGGGAGACCCAGACTAAGTGATGAATTTTTAGGAGGAATCCATGGAAGGAGGATCATACATTCCATCATCTCATTTCAATCAAGAACTAGACATCTATGAATAAGTGATTAATGGTGTATGAGTACAGAATGTGGGAATTGGGGGAAACAAATGTGACACCAGTGCATTACCACACACGATGCACGAAGGAAGGATCTCCCTAACAGAAAGCATCAGAAACAGAAATGGTGAACCCGACATGAAAGTATTATCCTCAATATGGTGATTATTATAATTTGAGACATTAAAAGATAATCATGTATTTGGATCTAGATATCTGGTTTTAGGTCCCTCCATGAAAATAGTGGGCCTAGTGTGGAACCCACCTAAGATTGGGGAAATTGTTGTTTGGGAATTCCGGTCTATGGCATCATCAGCATGGATATTTCTCCCCAAATATTGATGATTGAATGATTTTGGGGGCATTGGGAATTGATTTTCTTTTATATGTACTAAAGATTGAATCTCCCTTATTTGTAGGACCCAAACCATAGGAAATCAATCTCCCTCTACCCACAGATGTAAGTGCAGGAGGAACAAAAATGATTCAATCCAGTCTGATTCCACCACCGCTATGACTTTATAAACAAACACAACTACCAGGAGCCCATGCACCATCTCACACTTGAAGACCATGCAGTGGAGGATGATCAATGCTCTCATATGATGGTATGTGTGGGAGGGGATCATCCCCACAAGGTATATGTCCTTCCAAGACATGGAGGCTTCTGCACCTCACCATCACTAACACCCCAAGGGTCGTGTAGGGAGCCACTACTATCCACTTGTATATATAACTACTTTGTGAGACTCTCCTCATAACATTCCTATGACTCACTCCCCTACGTCGATGAGGAATGGGATTTTTGATCCATCCCATCTACGACTACTTCCCATGAGCTTCTAAGGAAAGGTCCCATAAGGACACATCAATTCCTCCAACTACTGGTACCTCAGGCCAAAGAACATGTGGTCTACACCCATTCTCCATTGGCCTTGACCCAGATTAACCGAATACAATTTCAGGTGAAAGCATATGTAGATGCCCATTATGAGGCATCCTCTTCCACAGCTTCAATGGACCATGCCACACTCAGTGCATTCTACAAGTTCCCTGCTATTGCAGTATAGGGAATCATCAATTATTTACCAAAATAGATGCCTCATCTACCCCACAGGCAGGATGGGTTCACTTTTTCGATCGCCAACATATCCATCAGTCGTTACGAGAAAACCATGATGATGAGATCTAGTACGGAGGCCCTCCCCATACCATCTCCATCTCTAGTGGAGGTCATCCCTACTCCAACACTCATTATCATGGAAGTCCTCCCTTTTCATCCAACATTAGTCCAAGTGGAGTCCCTCTTTACCTTGTTTATATCTTTAATGAAGGTCTTCCACATGCCTATGGTCCCCGATACTGACGTACTCCCTATGTCACATATTATCAATAAGAATATCCTCCTCGTACCATTCACATATCAAGTGGATTTACTCCCCACTCCTACAACCATCAAAGCATAGGTCCTCCCCACATAATAAATAGTAAACATGGAGGTCCTCCCTATATCTAGTTCGATAAATTGAAAGGTCCTCCTCATGATAATACTACCAACCAGCATGGAGGTCCTCCCCGTATAGTAGGCAAACAACATAGATATCATCCCTATATTCGCACAAGCTCTCGCGGAGGTCCTCCCCACACATCCATCAACCAGTACATAGGTCCTAATCTTAATCAAGATTACCAAAATGGAGGCCCTCCCTTTTTCCTATTTTAAATATTCCTAGGTGATCCTCACACCTCATCTCACCAAATATAATGTCCTCCCCAATATCGAAATATTCCCAACGAAGCCCCCCCCCCCACTTTGATGAAAACCAACACGAAGGTCCTCCTCAGGTTCTCATCTACTCTAGTAGAGGCCCTCCCTGATCAATAATCAACCCGCTAAGAGGTCCTACCCATGTTAAAATTTTAACCTACCTTGAAGAGACATCCCAGGGTAGAAGGGTGAATCGTCGCTATCGAATTAATTACCCCGAGAACTAACAAATTGTTGTAAAGCCAGTCCTTTTTTCAGATTCTGAAGTGGAATGTGACTGAATAATTGGGACTTCACCCTGGTCCTCTACTTAGTATGATGGGGTAGGAACCTTTCATGTGAGTTTCATCATCCCAAAAGGTGAGATACACCATATCCATGAATCCCTTTATAGGTCCATTAAAGTGTAAGAAGATTTGGCTCCCTTCCAGAGTCACACCATGAAACCCTCTCTATCGTCACCAGTTTCATTCTCTACCTCGACACGAGATCACAAAGAGTTATTTATCTGCAAGGTAGATGATTAGAACCCACCAGATTCACCACTGATATCTGATTCCCTCATACATGAGGTAGTGGTAAATACCCTATCCTATAGGGACAAGATGATTTGGTCAGTATCACCTCCGGGAAATTACCCAGCAAGTGGCAGCCAATTAGATCGCACAGTGTTTTCTCTACCAAATAGTCCACTAGAGAAATGATCCATATTAGTGATGCTTACAATTCTTTAGATTACCATAATTGAAAAATGGGGAAACTAGGAGTTGGATACTTCTTATGATCAAACATGTTTGTGGGACACTCGAGCTGCTGATCAATTAACTGAGATGTTTTAGATGACTACTACACTTGACATTGACATTCATGAGTCTCTAACCCAAGATGAGTTCATGTGTTTCCACCAGACTATCTGGGTGATTCATTTCCTCCTCCCTGGACATCATTTGGCCTATCCAATGTGTCATTAGAGTTATGACGACATGGGCCAACAGTGTTGCATGTTTGAGTTAGCAGCGCTTCATATGGATCAGCACCCTAAATCACCCCGCAATCACCAGACCCTTCCACAATAACATGTTCAGAGATTCACCGTGCTCCATAGGATTATTTAAGAGGTGACCCCATACATTTTTATCCATAGCTGGTGGAAGTGTGCTTCTCTTCACTTCTGTCCCATCCCATGCCATCCTGACATACATGGTGATATCAAGGATATGTCACCCGGTGTAGTCACATTGAATATGGATGAGCTTAATCTACTCAAGGAGATAGACACCAAGGAAGATCTAGATGAATATTAATCACCTATTGGGATATAATAATACCATTTGGATTCTCATACGAGCATCATTACTCCCCAACAAAGGTAGATACTTGGCCTTTCAGATCCCTTTGATTCATTACCCTTAGGTCGAGACCCCAACAAGGGAAAAGGACACACTAATACCTCTAAGACCCCTACCACCATCTAATTAATCATATAAGATATAGGCTGATCTTTCTATGGCCTTATTACCCCAACAACTTGTAGAAAATAAAATGTTTATTGATGAGCTTCTTACTGAGCGCCTCATAGAATGGTGTCCAGACTTTGGTGATCCTCAATTCAATCTTGTCCCTCCTCCATTAGGGCAGCATGGAAGGCCATAGGTCCTTCTAATCCAGTTACTCTCATTGATTTCAAAAATATTGTGCATTCAAATAGGGTATATACTAGAACATATGGAAAATTACCATGGTATTGATCAATGAATCCGCCCGAGCTGCATGAGAAGCCTCCTTGATACCCGACTCAGGTTGTTCCTCCTGCAACTCCACAAGTCATCCCTCTAGAAACTCCATAGGCCACTCTAGCCACTCCACATGCCAAAAATCCCACTTATCATGTTGATGATCCTTTCAATGCACTGAGAATTAGGAATCCTCACTGAGATAGGAATCCCTACCAGTTTGATCCAATGGACACTCTCATCACAAGGCTTGAGGACCTTGAGAGATGACAAGTTGAAATCCCACATTACGTAAAGTTCTATCCAGCATGGGTGGATTCCATGAAAGCACCCCCCAAATTTTGAGAATCCAACCTTCTACCCCTTAAAGGGGATGAGAAACTCACTATAGTATCAAGACAACTTTATTTCGAGGTGTGGAACCATGTTGGGAACTCCTACATAGATGGAAGCTTCCAAGAACCAATGATTCATATAGATTTTGGAAGGGAATGAATTTTTCTAGTAAGACTAGTTACTTATCGAGTATATCTCTTATTGGAAAGATCTTCACTGGTAGTGACCCTATTAGTTCCTCTCCACCACATGTAAGAAAACTATCACTAACCTATTGAAGTGAAAAAAATGGACATATGAGTAAGTCCTAGACTTTTTTTCCCAGGTGGAAGGGTCTCATATATTCAATCAACATGCCACTAACTCAATAAAAACTAATAAAGATGTGTTTGGGTAATGTTAATACTAAATTGGTTCCCTCCCCCCATCACTCATAATTTCCCAACTCAATCCTAGGATTTCTCTGACAAAGCTCAGTGCATAGAGGAAGGTTGGTAGCAAGCTAAGAAAGCATGACTATGGCCTCCTCCATCTCTCTCCAGAAGATCCTCCAAGTCAAGTACTACTATCATCACTCAAATAGAGTCCCCCATTCCTCTAGAATTGTTACTCACATAACCTCATCCATAGCCTTGCTGAGGAAAACAACCTCCGAATTAGCATCACCTGCCACAGAATCAGTAGGTGCTACCACATAATGCATCGCCACCTGGGAAAGACAGTCAGGATTTTGACCCCCATCCAGATATAACCACTCATTAAGGTCACGCTCCTATAGTTCCCTTCTCAGATGGAAGAAACCAAACCTACTCATTCGATGAGGCCCAGGTTCCTGGATACTTCCATAGTACGTTGGATCAAAGAAATCTAAAGCTTCCAGAATAGAGGAAACCCCAGGATGCCTAGCTCATTGATCTCCCTAACTATTATCCCTATCACCGAATCCTTGGAAATACCATCAAGAAATACTATGTGTTTAAGGAATGAATTTTATACTAGGTTGATTACAATGTAGTCAGATTGGGCTCCACCCCAGCAAAGTTGGCATGCATCTCTAGAGTAACTGATAGTGATTGGGATGGTGAATGGCAACTGGTCTCTAGTTGCAGGTCTCAAAAGTGTGACAATTGGTTAGTATGTAGAGTAGTCTCTCACAATAATGGTATCATTTGTTCCCATTTGAATTGGAATGAGTCTCTTGAATTCACCACACCTTCTTCAACTACCTCTTCAATGTCCGTATCACATCCTTCTTCTTCTGAGAGAAGTGGATGCCGATTGCACAAGGTAATGTAAAGTCACCCACTAGTGTCAAAATCATCTCTCACCCTTGGATATTTTATGAATCTAGAGATGGTAATTACCCAAAGAGTCTATCCAACTTTTGAAGAATCCACAGATGATGACTAGAAGTATGCCTCTGTGAATAATATCGAGCCAATGGATCCATATATAGTCTCCAATAATTAGTATTATCAGGATGGCCCTCCTAATGTACCTAGACGACGCCGTCATCATAGGGGTCATGGATTTTTGAATCATTGAAATGAATAGGACAGTACTTCTTTCCAAGCCACGAATGCTACCAAGACTAGATAGAATTTTTTGAATAGGGATTAGTAGATACATTCCACTCTTCCTATATTTTTAGATTCGTTCCCACCACTGATTGTGCTACTCATCCACGTAGAACTTCTGTTACCGCATCATGATCAGTCACACCCAACTATAGTCAGGGCTGAGTCATACGATAATCATCTAGTAGAAATTGTGTTTGGTTTATCTATTGAGAATTGGGATATTCCTAGAACTATCTAGAATCCATTGGTTCATCCAGTAACTCTTGTCATACCCCCTACCAAAGAGCAACCTATTTCTAGTAGATATGTGCACCTAACACAAAATTGTGATGGGATTAAGTACCTTGACAAAATTCCTAAAACGATTTCAATTCTCAATTTCATCCTCCTGTCAGAATAGATGCATGAATACCTCTCATAGGGTTTGAAACCCCCCCCCCTCTAGTTTGAGACAATGGTTGCAACCTCAGATGACTTCCATTTAAAGAAAGTTGAGTGTGAAAAATACCAAGTGATCGCGTTGTTCTCAGGATAATAGGAAGTCTCACCTTTACATGGGAAGATTCATCCATTTAACATCACTAGATTGTTCAATGGTGTGGACTTCCAATGTTTCATAGTTGACATAGGTTCCCAGATCAATCTCTACTTGAATTGATTGTTCTGCAAGCTACAAATGATTGAAGAATATCAAATTCCCATTGTCCTATAGATTCATGGTTATGATATGATCAGAAAAATACCATGCGGAAGAATCTACATGAATACCCAGTTTTGTATCCTGATTTCAAACACCGAGTTCATGGTTATCTCACAAGATACCAACTACAATGCATTGATGGATAGACCCTAGCTTCATTTGGACATAGTGGTTCCCTCCTCTTATCACCATTGCCTAAAGTACTCCTTCAATGGTCGATTAGGAATTCTCTAAGGTGATGAATATACCTTTTCCTCTTATGAATCCCACTATCTAGATGTTTACTATTACATGATCAAGGAAAAAAGGTTTCAATCCAATGAAGTTGAGCACACTACCGTTGTGACCGACCCTTGGACAGACTTGGAAGATGCATTCATCATCCCAATTCACCGGTTAGATTCCACAACCACATACTTGGGACACTGCTTCATCATTTTGGATATAAGGGGAAGACACATTCCAAGGTACACATAACATTAGATGATTACCTCATACTCCCACATGGGTTAGTCCCAGTTGATACCAGAACTCGTACCCCTGTCAGGTATCGAGATGTTCACCCTATAGCTACGTCTCTCTACTATACCTACTTGTTCCACTAATTTGGGTTGATTTGACACAAGATGAATCACCACCACTTCTATGACATCATCAAGAATGAGCCCCTCGGTTGATGGCCAGATGAAATCGGGTCGATAACGTTTGTTTCCATGGTTTCACCAATGCAAGAGTCTCCTAGTGAACATTTCCCATATTTCTATGTAGGCACAAGTGTTCATATAGAATCATCAAGCTTGGATGACCAGTCTCCCACATTAATTACTCTACCTAAGATGTTGATGAAGACCTGGTGGATTCTCCTCCCAAATTCAAGTAAGTCATCTCCACCATCATCGATAAGTTAGTTTTGGTGAAACTTGGCACTGAGACAGATTCGAGGACAACACTAACCTACGCAGCTATGCATACAGAGGAACAACATAAATATGTGGATTTCTTAAAGCATTATCATGATGTATTTTCATAGATCTATGAAGATATTCCATTACTAAATCATCATGTCACCATCCCTCACCTTGGCTTCTCAGTGAGTCATCATGGGTTCAAACAACCTCCTAGGAAGATGCACCCCTATCATGGTTCCATAGTTGAGGCTAAAGTTGATAATATCATTAAAGACAACTTTATCGAGGAAGTCCAATACCCTGTATTGATATCAAACATCATTCCCATCAAGAAAAAGAACAAACATATCCATGTTTTCATCGATTATTGGGATCACAACTACCACTGACCGAAGTAATATGTTCCCCTTACTATCATAAAGCTGCTAATTGATTGCACCACTGGATTCCATGTTCTCACCATCATGGATGGGAGTTCCGGGTATAATCAAATCTGAATGTCTCTAGAAGATAATGATTTTGATGCCTTTAGGGATCAATATAGGACCTTCTTATATCAGGTAATGACCTTCTATTTGAACAATGCAGGTGCCACCTATCAGCGTTCCATGCACTGCATATTCGAACTGATCATCAGGACAATAGTGGAATGCTATATATGAGACTGGTGGTCAAATCACTCTATCATCAGGACCATATTAGATATCTTGAAAAATTATTCAACTTTCCCTACACCTACAATCTGAAGATGAACCCCTTGATGTTCACTTTTTGGGTTACCTCTGTGAAGTTTCTCATATTCGTACATATATATAGAAGAATCGAGATGGACCTAGAGAAGATCAAGGCTATAAATAAGATGCCTCCTCTAATAAACCTCTAGGAGCTCTGAGTCTTTGAAGTCAAATTCTCCTATATATGCTGATTCATCACGAATATGTCCGAAAAGTGTAATACCTTTTCTAGGATCATAGAGAAATGCACCATCAACTAATGGGATATAGAGTTCATGTCCACATTTGAGGAGATCAAGTAGTATATATTACAGCCTCTGGTTCTGATTCCACTCTTCATTGGGAATCCATTGATCCTTTTTGTGACCTTCCTGGAATAATCTCATAATGACCTTCTCATCCAGAAGAAAAATTAAGGGATAGATAATAGTTTATACTATCTATGTCATATGTTATTTGACACAGAGTTCTGGTACTATCCTATCAATAAGAGTTGACTCACACTTTGATTTTTTGTAGAAGTTGTGGCACTATCTACATCATCATGAGAGACAGATAGTGTCTTGCATAGATATAAAAAATTATATACTAAATAGAACCATGTGGATAGGTTTCCCAGCTCATTGGGAAGTGATTATTTAGAATTTTGACATCTGGTTCATCCCAGAGAAGGCCATCAAGAGTCAGGTGTTGGAAGAATTTTTATCCACCCATTCAGCAACCACAAAGCAATCCCCCAATCATGATTTCCCATATGAGGACATCATATTCATAGATAAGGATGTTCTATATTAGTAGATTCACTTTGATGGTGCCTCCTAGATCCCAGCTGGTATAAACCTCAATGATCCAACACTCAATAGAGTAGCCATGAGAATCATCTTCATCACACCCACATAGGTTATCTTGTCGTATTTTTTCTTTCTATCTAAATGTTTCACAAACAATGAGGTAGAGTATCAGGATCTCATCACTAGTCTCGAGCTATCCCTATAGATTTATGTTCTCCACCTACATGTGAAGTGAGACTTTGAGTTGGTCATTAAGCAGATCAATTTTGATTATGTTTTCAGGAATCCAGAAGTCATTTCCCTACATGAATGCACTCATCAGCTGATATCCCATTTAACTTCACATCTAGTGGTTTATCATGGTTTCTAGTCATAGAATGGATGATTCTATGCCTTGTCTAGTCTATTTTAAGCTCTTACAGAGCCTGATCAGGATGATCTGATCATCCATGTGGCGCATCGTAGAGTCGTTGCGCCAGCTACTCTGGATGAAGATGATGACCATCAGGTAAGACATCTTACCAAAAGTGCCTCCACACCAAGAACTCCATATCCCTTTGTAGTTGAAGAGACCCTCGATTGAATGAATACATTTGTTTATTATCTATAATATGGAATATCCCACCAGGCAGAGCCAAATATTAGAAAATCTATCAGCATGTAGTATAGTTCACCCTCCAGAGTGCTCCCAGCCTTGAAAAAAATCTCTATAATTTTGGCTCTGATGGGATTAACCTCTATTGTATTCAAGGAGGCAGTATTTATAGGTTATGTAAGAAGTTAATGATGGTTCTTGTGGAGCTCATCGGGGAGGGTTGAAGCTCTCCCACCAAATCTGAAGGTTAGGTTACTTTTTCCCCACCATGGTCCATGACTATATCTAGTTCAACAAGAGTTGTAATGCATGTTAAATCCATGGAATCATTTTTCATCAATTACGAAATCCCCTCCATATTACAATTTACTCTTGGAACTTTGTGGTATGGGGACTCGATGTCATAGGACCATACCCACCAGAGACAGCTCTCTAGTGTATGTTCATTCTGACTACGATGGATTTCTTTTCCAACTTTGAAGAAGTGATTCCGCTCAAGGAAGTCAAGGCTCTTTCTTTTTTCATGTTTGTGAACTCCCACATCATCCATCGAGTTAGAGTCCCTCATGATATCCTCACCAATAATGACACTAATTTCTGAGCATTTGAGCTAATGAAATTGTATGCTAAGTACAACATCCAATCCAACCGTACTTTCTGCTACCATGAATAAGAAAACTGGTAGATTGAGGCATTCAACAAGACCCTATCTAAAATTCAATAGAATATGGTTGGTCAGAACAAGAAAGGATGGTTGGAAAAGCTCCCCAATGCTCTTTGGACTTATTGAATGATGACTCAAAATTCCACCCAGGTGGCTCTATATTTGCTAGTATATAGAAATAAGGCATTAATACCCATAGAAATTCAGATACCTTTGCTTTTAATAGCTTTCTACAATCAGATATGCTAGAAAAGATAGCATAAGTATGTTTGGATGAACTGGAATCCCTCTACGATAACAGGCTTCGGGCCTTGCACAAGCTAAAGAGGCACCAGAAAAGGATTTCTCAATTTTTCAATAATAAGGTTCACCGTCGATCCTTTATTTAGGGGGAAATAGTGCTGGCTCTAAGGACTCCAATGACACCTAGTAGGAAGCCACTAAAGTTAGAACCCAAATGGGATGGGCCTTACATCATTGATAAGGTTTATCCCAATGGTTCATGCTCTTTGATCACCATGGACGAGGAGCACATAACTCCTCCAACCAATGCCAAGTTCCTCAATTAGTATATTGCATAAGGTACTTCTGTCCGAGTTATAGGACATAAAACTTCCAAAAACCATTGTCTTAATTATATGAAATTAAATTGTACAATGTTTTGGCCCAAACACTATGAACCTAAACTCAGAGCCTATGGTCTGGTCAACATGACCTTAAACTATTTTTATATGTCCCTACAAAATGACATTAACATGTGTTCCATCATCCTAGCCTTATGATAGTAAACTATGTTACACACCCCTTCCATACCTCATGATGTTAACATGTATGGAATGGTCCTGTCACATGACATTATACTATTGAATCATCGTCCTGGTTGCATGATGAAAATTGGAACCTCATGGTGGTGTTCTGACCTAAGAGGAAATCACCTTCGGCACTAGTTCCACACCATTCCATCTTTCAAGACCAACGTGTGGCATTATTACCATCCTTACGATATATTTAGTGGTGTCTTCAGTTTCCATCTTGGTTCATCCATTAAAAAAACAACAACAAAAACAACAACAAAATATATATGCCCCCTCTCTATGTATGGGTCAGACCTGAGTAGGGAGGCATCATTCCCAAACTATGTATGTCTTGATTCCCATCCTTCTGGGGTACATAGGAATTTCAAGACTTTTTTTGCGTCCCTTTATTGGCCTTCCTTAGGAATTTATGGCACAACATGGGCCTCCAAGGTCCTCATTCACATTGGGTTATAGTGATTATGTCATACATATCCCTTGGGAGGCACTACCCCCTAATGTCTTAGTCACATGACAATAAAATACGTTACACATAGAATCCTTACGACATTATGTAAAATTGAATGGAATCCAATAAATATATATTGCTTGATTCCCATCCTCATCTGATGCAAAGAGACGCCTTGACATTTTGGCTATAGGTCTAGCCATAGGTTCATTAACCCATTTTCTTACCCATCCCCATTATCCTATGCATTTGGAATTGGTCCACTACCATTTCACTTCCATGAGTTACCATTGGACTTATCTCTTTGAGAAGGGGTTTTGAATCCCTCTTCCTGATATACCCCATTGATGTGCTCAGGTGTGCTGAGGTGTGAGAACTAGAGTGTTGGGTTGTACATAGACATTCTCTCATTCCATTTATATGCTTCATGTATACATTTAATTGCATCCTCATCATCTTCCATGTCTGAAGGGACCCCCTAACGACATGGTTCCTAACCATATAGATCACCTACAAACATGTGTCAATACCCCTAATGATTTCGAACAACATTTTGAGATAGGAAATGTGTTTCAAAGATGGTCAATGGTGGACCCTCATTATTTTATTTCTATCCCAGGTAACACGATATGTATATTGTGTTTTGAACATGGTTAGATTTTATCCCCAATCTTCACGCTACCCCCATTGCCTCTTAGATATCGAGCATCATGATTCACATTTTCCACCTCATCATGTTCTAGTGGAACTCCAAAACCCTGATTTCAACCTCTCCATTCACCTTTTGATGTTGAGTAAGTAGGTTATAATTTCTGGGACATCCCATCCTATCCTTTTTGATCCCCTATAGTGTGCTTCCGTGATTCAGGAAAATCCCATCACTAGTCCTTATTTCCCACACTAAACATGACCCATATTGTCTTAGTATTATTGTTAGAGGTTTTACCCACATTAAGGAGTTGCATAATCACATAGGTCCAAACTATATGACATTAAACTAGGAGTTAAAGTTCAAACATAATGACTTTAAACTATGTATGGATTTACCTGGGAATTGTGGTGTGTGGAATGGACCCTTTGTGTCCTCATTAACATTGGGTTATAGCTTCCACATAACACACATTCCCCTAGAACACCTTTCATCCCTACAAATTGATGTTAAACTATGCTCCAACATCCTTACCACATGATGTTAAAATACACAAGAACATCCCAGGAACACAATGTTAAAATAGGAGCCAATAGTACAAACTCTATGTCCTTAAACATAGAGCCTCCAACCTAATCAATATGACCTGAAACTATTTGTAGTACAGGGTTATTTTACCTTGATTCTATCCAACTCTTCCAAATGATATTCTCTATGGTTCCAGACCAAGATAACTAGAGTTTCAGATCCTACATGGACATTCTCTCAATCCATCTACATGCTTCACATGTCCCCATCATCTTCTATGTCTTAAGGTACCCCTAACAACATGGTCCTTGGCTATATAGATCACATAGCGACCTAGGGAAATGCCCCAAAGGATTACGAATGACATTTTGAGATAGGACCCACATTTCAAACATGGTCAGTGGTTGACCCTCATTTGTCTATTCACATCCCTAATAACAAGATATGGATATTGTGTTTTGAACATGGTCAACAATTTTCCTCCATAATCTTTCCACCCTCATTGTTTTCTAGATATTGGGCATGGTGATTCAAACATTCCACCTTCTTATGTTCTGGCAAAACACCAATGCCCATCGTGTTTCCCATTCCTACGTCTATACATGTTGATTTCATGTTTCAATGTCAGTTGGGACATTCTTGACCTGGAATTTCCTCGCCCATGTTGTATGCTTCATTGTGTGATAGGTAAAGCTTAACATCACTCATTGTTTCCTATACTGAGCATGTCTCGCATGGGATTAGAAGTTTTTGTAGGTCTTGTACCCATATGGGAGATCTCCACCACTTCATTGGTGTTTCAGAAACTACATGTGGCCTGATTACAATCCTTATGGGATACATAGGGATTCCCACACATTTCATCATTGGACTTATCCAAAATTTTGACCTTTTATCCCCTTTTCTTGGGATCCTATTGGGAGTACGTGGTGTGGTATGGGGTTTTCTTGGCCCTCATTCACATTGGGTTATAATGGTTGTGCCATATAACTCCCTTGAGAATACTCCTCTCCCCATTATCCTAGTTGTATAGTCATAGACTGCATAACATTTTACGTCCCAGGTACATGATGTTAAATTAAGCACTTGAGTCTAAGTATTATGACTATAAACTATTGGCATCTCATATAGTCCAAACTCTAAGACCTTAATCTAAGAGCCTATGGTCCAAGAATTATGACCTTAAACAATTTACAGCCCCTTTAAGAACTACATGAATCTTGATTCCCGTCTTCATGGAGTATGTATTTATTCCCAAACATGTCATCTTCGATCCTAGCCTCAAATTCACTTCCTCATCTTTCTTTTTCTACTAGACCTTATCTATGGCATACGAGCCTCCTTGGCCTGCTCACATTGGATGTTCCTTCCATCCATGCCATATTGATTCCTTTAGGGTTAATCTCAAAAATACAATCATTGAAATGTGGTGCAACGCCAGGAATTTTCGGCCTCATTCACATCAGGTTTGTAGGATACCTCACTACACATACCCATTTGAGACACGATCTGATGGTCCAAACATTATGACTATAAACTAAGAGCCAACATCCTCAATGGATGATGTTAAACTGCAGTTGTTCCCTAAATTGAATAAATAAATTTGGATTGATTCCCATCATTTTTGGATACCTAGTGACACCCATACCTTCCATCATTGGGACCGACCACAAATACGGTCCATGCTCCATGACCCTAAACTATATAATTCATCTTAAGGGGTATATACGATATCCAGGCTCTTTTTTACCTCATTCATGTTATCTTTTTATCTCTTACGTTTCATGTGTATATCCTTGGAATGAGTGTTCACCTCTACGGCCCCACTGCCCTTAGCATAGTCTAAGAGACATGACTTTAAATTGTATGAGAGCTTCCTTTAAAATGCACATGTGGTGGCATGGACCCATTGGTTCCTCATTCACGTTGATTCTATTATGCCACAACATTATGAATATTCCTCTTAGATCTCTCCCCTTATGGTCTAAACTATATTACTATAAACTAATAGTTAACATCCTCAACGCAGAACATTAAACTACGACCCTACCTTGAACAAGTTCAGGATGCCCCCTGATAATTTTGGGATGCTCTATCTTCCCCACTAGAGAGGTTCGCCCCCACTAATGTTGGTATCTCACCTCACCATTTTTTAGAACTATATATGGCATGATTCCCATCCTTATGGGATACATAGTGATGCCTGAAATTTTTTTCTCTTGGTCCACCCATAGGTTCATTAACATTTTCCCACTTGGGCCCCAATTGTGGTCCATGTCCCATGACCCTAAACTATATGAAATTCATATTAATCTATGTATGAATCACATGATCCCAATTGGCCTCATTCATGTCAATTTTGACCTCCTACTTGTTGTGTGCATACCCTAATATTGAATGTCTCCCACATGGTTCATGTAGTATGACCGTAAACTACTTGCACAATGGGGTTCCAATACCACTCTATGATATATTCATTCCACACTTCAATTCCTACTTGATTTGGATTTCCATCACCCTTCAAAATCTAGATGGACTCCCTAAGGTTGATGGTCTCATGCCAAATTGTCTCACCACTCATCCGGGGCCAACGCCCCAATGGATCTTTGGCAACAAGTAGTGAGTCATGTGTTTTGATCATGGTCAATAATTGATCCCATGTATGCTCACCCCATTCTTGCCTCATGTATTTATAGTCCCTATGTTTCGAATATAGTAAAAAAACACACCGTAAATCACCAGTCGCTCTTTCATCCAAACCTTTAAATACTCGACTTCCCTAATTTTTATTCCTATATCACGATGGGATTCCATCTTTATTTCACCTTTTCTGTGCAGTCCCACATGTCAAGTAAACCCCCGTGTATCATTAATTTCCTCCAACATCGAACATGGATCATGTGGGCTTAGTATTTTCGGTAGGTTGGGTACCGATGTGTTTGATCCATATGAGGGATTTACGATCCAAACTATATGAAATTAAACTAGGACCCAAATTACGATATGTGGTGTGTTTTTGGTCCCCTTAGATCCTCATTCACACCAGACTCATCTCCGAACACATCACATATGCATGATTCCAATCTATTTCCTTATATTTGTGGAATGGAATCCCCTTTTGGGTCCTTCATTTCAGTTTTATTCCCTTCATACCACACAAATACTTTGGAACATTTCATAGTCCATCTAACATTACTTTAAACTATTAGCTGGGGTCTAGGCAGTATGACCTTAAACATGTGAAACATCCTAATCACATGACATTAAACTATGGGACATCCTAATTGTATGATGTTAAACTATACCATGCATCATCCTTACTATATTATGTTAAACTATGCATTCAACATCCTCACTTTCATGATGTAAAACTGCAAAGCTTCTTAGGACCTCATTTGATAGGTCCTCTCCCATAGTGCTAGTCATATACCACATTGTTCACATCTTTATCCATCACTCAACATCTAAGTTGAAGTTCCCTATAAGATAGGTTTGATCTTTTCTCAGACCAATATGCTCACACTAATGTGATATAAGACAAAATGGTGTAATTCTGAGAGTATTGGAAGTCATTCGAACATTCCATCACTCCACCCCCACACATTGTGTGCCCCTTATTCAGATCCTCATCATCATTCTCATTTGAATGGAACCCCTAACAGAATGATGTTTGGACACAATGGCTCACCTACCATCCTGGGTCAGTGCCCCAAAATAATTTGGATGAAAATTAGAGACTACTCTAGTGTTTCGGACATGGTTAGTGGTTGAACCTAATTTGTTTATCCCAATTTTAGGCTAAGAAATATGAATATTGTGTTGTTGAACACGGTCATAAATTATCCTATATCACGATGCCACTCTCATCATGTTACATATTTTTTGTAATCATGATTCACATTTCCCAATCCCAATTGTTCAAATATATTCCCACACCCCTATAATTATATCATCGATGTACTGGAGCACATTGAAAGAGGAAATTTTGATACTCTAAGAGCCCTATTATCTAGCTAAAATCTCTCTCAATTTAAGCACTCTAGGTGGTCAGTCAAAAATAGCAAACCCCGAGTATTAGATGATTTTCTGACACTCTTATACAAGTTATTTTTTAGATATAGTAATTAAAGAAATAAATAATGTGTCCATGAATGCAGTTCAAAGTAAGAAAACAATAAAGTTTGTTTCATAATTATAAAACAATACAACCCTTATGAATGGCCATAGAGAGGAGCTTATCATCCATGATATATGCTCGTTCATGTTCACCATATAGGTCATCCACTTGAGAAATTTCCTACTTTAGCTACTCCTGGGGCTCCACTAGTTGGACCTTTATTCCTTCAATGAGTTATGATTGGTCAGGGATGAAGGATAAATGATTGTTTGTCAGTTATACTACTCTATGGATCTATTGTTCAAAATCATGGAGATTTTGTTTGTTTCCCAACTTATTATGGAACCAAGAAGCAACCAAGTGCTTTCTAATTTCCTGTATCTTCTCAATTAGATAATCACATATCAGCATATAAAGATTGTGAGTGTCCACCCCTCCTATATAGAGATAGTGCATCTAGGTATGGAGTGACACAATTTGGATAACTCATTGTTCCTCCAGTGACATAGGAGAATTATTAATTTACTTCCACGCCCTGTGTCGAGTCATGTGTCTTTTATTGGCCACATCGGGATCAGAATCATCCATCTCCTCAGGGTCTGTGGATTCATATTTAGGAAGGATAGAAAATAGTCCCATGGTAGGATATTCATCTCTTATCCTCTCCAATGGGACAGGCTTGATAACATGAGAATGATCATCTTCACTTATTTCCTCCTCATCACCCTCACCTCCACCAGCTTCAACTACCCTGTTAGTGGCATCATTTGGGGCTGAAACCTCATTCCCACCTATCACCAAGTCCAAATCAACTTGAATGATCAACTCCTCATCGATAGATGTGGTTATCATAAGATCTCCCATAGATCTCCCAAAATCTTCATCTTGTCGAGCCTATATTCTTACAATCGCTTCCTAGAATAGTAACCTCAGTCAACCTTATCCTTAGATGATAAGTATGGGTCTGTGAAGGTAGAGACTTATGAGAGCTAAGCACAACCAAATAAAGTGCTTGATTCACCACATAAACTTCCACCATAGGAGACCCCTAGGTGATCTTTAATTGAATTAATGGAACTAGATCCTCTTGTCCTATTGGAGAAACCTAGGATTCCATGTTTTTCACTCCCCATCCCTCAGCTGGCTGAGCACTAGCCGCCTCATCCATGACTGCCACATTTCTGTGTTCAACTGCAGATGTAAGCCCCGAGGCATGTATCTCCACATCAATTGGTAAATCTTCACCTTATTCATTGGAGGCACCTTGATCAATGTCGATGTGCTCCTATAAATGAAAAATTATAGTTATTGGATCTGATTTTTGAAAAAGGAGGAGACTAGGAGAGATTTAAGTTGAGACTTAGTTTGAGATGTTTGGAGAGCCTCTCATCAGATCTGGAAATCTCACCACTCTCCCAAGGACTCCCTAGATGAGCCATTTTACCCTAGGCCTCCCTAAAACCAGTCTCTTTATCCTCAAACTCTTCTTCTTCTTCTTCAACTTATTCGTCAGCCTCTTCTTCTTCTTATTCTTATTCTTCTTCTCTTTATTCTTCTTCTTCTTCTTCTTATTCTTCTTATTTGTAATCGCTATCATCGTTATATGACATATCTTTCAAATGATTCTATTAATCGACAATTACCTTCACAAGGAAATCATTTTCTTTATATCTCCCTCATTGTCACACATAGGCATCCACAATCATCAGGTATGCATGTCACTGATGAATTTACACCATATCTGCTACTTTAATGTGTCTATCTTTTGGAAGTTCAAGCCTGGAACACATCAGTTTCCACCACAGGTCTTCAATTGTTATAAATTGTTTTAAAATTTTCCATGAATACCATAAGGTTGGGAAAATGGCATCGGTAGTAGGTTGTAGGAGATAACTTATTTGCTTCCTTGGGGATTATTTACCTATTCCCTGAGACCACCTTCAGGAACAACCATCCTTAGAAGGTGAAGGTGCGGCTGCACCCTCTGATGTCCCCACTGAGGTCCCAACTCATGTTGTACCTAATGCCTGGATTTCCTCCTCTCTTTCCCCTTGAATGGAATCTCTCCTGCTTTACTGCCACACCAGCTCCACTACCTTGATCTGTTGAATGCGTCTTCCTCGGATTTCAACTTGGTATTATGCCACCCAGTACTTAGCATATTCTATGGATTGGTCGGAATTGACATATATGGGGGGAAGCATAATGGTTTATCTAAATCTAATATTCTTAAACATACACCGTAGTTGAGGAGGATTCAAGGGTTCTTCTCTTTGGGAAATTCTATATACACCTTCTTCAATAGTTACTAAAGGCATCCAAAATGTCTTGAAAATTGGGATGGTACATATGGTTCACAAAGGATTTTTTGCAATCTGAGCTACTAGTGCACCACCCATGATTCACTATAGATATTCTCTCTACTCTATTGAACCTTAATGGTTATCCACCATCTAGTAGACTACAGTCTGGAATGGGATGAAGTTGAAATATTTATGGTTACTGATCTAAATCTTGACCCCTTCCTCATTAAGTGTCATCAGTTGTACCTTATCAATATTCAAATGAGATTAATGTAGGCCATTTCCAAGAAGAAAAATGGCATTTGGGAAATCATATCAACCAAAGTGGGTTTCAATCTAGCCATACACAATCTGGAACAATCCACAGATTCTCCTGGGTGTGCCTCCCCTCAAGATTCACCCCAAGATATTGTATAGTCTTGCTAATATAGGTACCCCATATTGTCCATGTGGTGAGAAGCTGTGATCCTCGCTATCAATAAATTTCTTGAGCAGAACCCCATCCTTGTATCCCTCATCAGCAATAGCCACCCAATTAGAAAGGAAACAATAAGAAAATATAGAGTATCCATAATTACCATATATCATCCATGCCAGACCCCCTTCTATAATATTGTCCCACCCAAGGACCACCCCGTATGATCCTTCCTTAACCCTTTGTAATGTGTTCAGGTACTGCTTCCCTCGACCTAACATTCTCTCCTTCAAATCCATCTTGAAGAAAAGTCTAAACCACGTCGGATATGTGATGTCCTTCAGAATATAATTGATCCCAAACTTCTCCTTTGTTGTATACATGAGATTCCATGTCATGATGGGGGTATGTGATCTATAAGTCCATATATATTTTTTTGGAAGCAATTCATCATATTGAAGTTCCTATAAAGGAATGCCTCTAATACCGTGAATTCCCTATAGACTGATTCAAACCTTCCCATAGTGGATGTGGAACGTATTTGTGTCCGGGACCACTAGATAACCAACTCGGGAACTAGCTCCAATTGATGGTAGATGTGGAATTATGATGTTCATACATATTCAAATATCCCGATATAGAATATCACTTCTCCAAACTCCTCGCATGTGTGGTGCATCCATTACGCCCATGCCCATTCACTTGTAAAATTACCCTTGGACCTCAGGTCCCAGTCCTTCTTCCAACCCAAAATTTCATCTATTATACTACTACAGAAGTTTCTTTCATTGTGGGAAGGGGATACCTCAGGCACTGGCTCATCTCCCATGATTATCCTGGTTCTTAGATTCAGGACATAGATAGCCATGTCCCGATTCTCCCTGGTAGCATGGTCATTTATAGTGATGTTGTATTAGTAGAGACTATTTGCACATGTTAGCCATGACAACAATGAGTCAGTATCAAAGCCCGGGGTGACAACTTCATTGGGAATCCCAAAGTTCCAAAGAGGGAGACTATTGCTCAAAAGATAATCTTTCTAAAGAAACATAAGCATGCCCAAAATCTTATAATTGTCTAACAGGTGTCTCCTAGTTTAGAGTATTTCAGGGTACCACATCATATCCACCCTTAATGCAATAATGGTAGCTTCTCTCTCAAAAGTAGTTTATTGATCAACCATGTTGATTGAGTTTTTAAAACACTAAGTCTGGGGTGGGAAAGATTTAGGTTTTTCATGAAAAAGTGTATCTTATGCATAATACAATTAGTAGATGTGGAAAATATATTAAATTCCTAAGAACAGATGATTCAGCGACTGCATGTAAAGAAACAACTAAATTCGGGTTTTCTGCACAAGAATGAGAAACTTATGCTCATAAGAGTGAAATATATTATTGCATGGAAAGTCAAAGTGTTGTTCCTAAGGGACCCTATGTATTTATAGGTGAATAATTGGTATTTCGTGCATGTTCAAGGTGGATTCCACTATGGAATTCAGCTTTTTCACACACCCCTTTGGATGCACCATTATTTTCAACGTTTTTCTCAGAACCCGACCTTATAGTCTCATTTCAGCTCAGATTACAGTGGGTTTTGGTGCCTAATTCTTCTTGAGGCCCCAAATGGTCATTTTTTAACAAACTGAAGCTTCCCTTTGATACATAAGAACATTTTGAGAAAGAAAAGGGAGCCATGTGCAAGATTCAATGACCATGCATAAGGAGTAAATCCACACATAAGAGACATACACACCCAATGTGACGTAAATGGTCGATATTTTACCCCACCATCCCAAAAATGGATAAGGAGGATGTGAAAAAGTGGAGGGGGCTACACGTAAAAGGTTCCTCGCATGTAAGAATCTTACTTGCCCAATGAGATATCAAATAACCACTTCTTCACCGCATTTCTTCAACTCCACCACAAATAATTATGAATGTTTATAGGAGGGAACCCCCTTTCCTTTGGGTAACAATTTGGGAGTCAAACTGTCACTCCCGCATGTGAAAGACCACCTCTTCTATGAAAACGCACAAGCCAAGGATTCCTCAAGGTAAAATTTCATGCATGATAGCTCCCCTATGGTTTCCCCTTCCTGTGGGCCCAAAAGAACTTGACCCTCACCAATTTCCTTGTTGAATAAGGTAATTTCATGAAAAATACCATTCATAAATGTAACACTTTCTCTTATACACATCCATCTTTTACTCAATCCATTTTCATTTGTGCACTAGCCTCTAATAATGGGTGCACCCTTCCCTTATGCTCCATGGATTTATTTTACTCTAATGGATCATGTTTGATCCCCACCCATGTGAAAATTACACATCTTCAATGCACCTACTCCATGTGGCCCTCCTGGCTTGCACATAGTCATTTCATGGTCCCTCGTGCGGTGCTTCTTTTTATGTTGCCTCACCTATTACTTTTTTTTGCATAGGTATGCAAATGGCTATTGATTTTTCACATAACTATTCTAACATAGACTCAAAAATCAACCACCACTAGTAGAAAATAGTATTTATCATCGGTGTTATAACGTCGGTTCTTAGAGATTGACATTAAAATTATACCATGAGGAATTTTGGTGTTTTTTTTATAAAACTAATGCGAAATTAGATAACAACACCTAGATTTTTGGGTCGTTTTTTTCCAAAAAATGACATCAAATATGATTACCATGATTTAATATTTTTCCTAATATTTGAATTGACTGGTATTAGAGAAAAAACAGTCTTATAGATCAAAAGTTATGGATGTTATAAGTTGAACTTATCTAAGATAACTCTTAGATAAGTCCAACTTTAAAAGGTTATAACTTTTGATTTATAACTCTGTTTGATCTAAATGACCACTAAAATAAAAGTTTGTAAGAAAAGATACTTCTTGGAATACATTTTGTAATTGGTTTTTTTAAAAAATAGACATAAAATATGTTTTCCAATAATTATTATTCTTCATAAGCTTCAAATTGAAAGGTATTGGAGAAAAAATGGTATCATGGATCAAATGTAGTGGATGTAGGAAGTTGAAATTCTCTAAGAGAAGTATTACATTATTACAACTTTTAAAGGTCATATAATTTGATCTAAAACTATGTTTGATCTAAATGACCACTCAAATAAAATCTCAGAATATAGGATACAAGTTTAAGGTCCATTTTGCCATCAGATTTTTGAAAAAACTTACGCTATAATCTAGTTTTCTTAACTTTCGGCTTTGGTTTTAGTAAAAACCAAGGCCGAAAGTTTACCAAAATTGGATTTTAGAGTCATTTTTTCCAAAAACAAACATAAAATATGATTACCAAGATTTTTTATTTTTCTTAATCTTAATATTGACTATTATTTTATAAAATGTGGTCGTACAGATCAAAAGTTATGGATTTCAGAAGTTGAACTTCTCTAAGAGAGGTCTTAGAGAATCCTAACATTAAATGGGAATAAACTTTAATATATAAGTCCATTTGATCTAAATTACCACTAAAATAAAATATAATGAGACAATATACATTTTGAAATTTATTTTTGACATAGGTTTTTTGAAAAAACTGATTCCAGAAGCTCGTTTTTTTCACTTTGGGCATCGGTTTTTGTAAAAAATGATGCCAAAAGTTAAGAAAACATAGATTTTGGTGTTGTTTTTTTAAAAAACTGACATAAAAAAGGAATTTAAAAGTGTAAATTGTCTTTTAATATTTGATTTGAGTAGTCATTTAGATCAAACTGAGTTATTTATTAAAAGTTATGGCCTTTTAAAGTTGGGCTTCTCTAAGACTTATCATAGAGAATTTTAACTTCCGACATCCATAAATTTTGATCTATAAATCCATTTGATATAAAGGACTGGTAAATTCAAAGATTATAACACAATATAGATGTTTAAAATCCTTTTGGATGTCATTTTTTTCAAATAAATTACTTTATAAGCTCATTTTTCTAACTTTTTTTCATCGGTTTTAGTGCAAATAGACGCCAAAAGTTAACAAAACCTAGATTTTGGTGTCGGTTTTTTCCTAAAAACTGACATCAAAAAGGACTTTAAACTTGAATATTGTCTTATAATATTTTATTTTAATGTTCAATTATATCAAAAATAGTTTTATATCAAAATTTATGACCCTTTAAAATTGGGCTTCTCTAATATTTCTCTTAGAGAAGTTCAACTTCAACAATTTATAAATTTTGATATATAACACCATTTTATCTAAATGACCAATAAAATAAAATATTGTAAGTCAGTATACAAGGTTAAAGTCTATTATTATGTCGTTTTTGTTTTAAAAGACTGCCACTATAAGCTCATTTTCTTAACTTTTGGCGTTGTTTTTAGTAAAAAAGGATGCCAAAAGATAACAAAATCTAGCTTTTTGGGTTGGTGTTTTCTAAAACAATTGTCATAAAAAGGTAATTTAAACTTTTATATTATCTTATAATCTTTTATTTGAGTGTTCATTTAGATAAAAAAATAGTTATATATCAAAATTTACGACCTTTTAAAGATGGGATTCTCTAAGACTTATCTTAGATAAGATTAACATCCAAAATCCATTACTTTTGATATATAACTCTGTCTGATCTAAATGGTCACTCAAATAAAATCATAGAAGACAAAATTAATTTTTAAACACCTTTTTTACAATAGTTTTTTTTAAAAACTGATTTGAAAACTTGTTTTATAAACGTTTTTGCATCAGTTTTTGTAAAAATCGTCATTAAAAAAAATTCAAATATACAGGATCAGTATTTAAATTTTTTTTCACAACATGCATTTAATTTTTCAAAATCATGCCTAAATTTTAATTAGATTACTTTTAAAATATTTCTATTTATTATATATAAATTTTTATTCTTTTTCATTCATCATTTTCATCCTTTTCGATTCAATCAATTTTTCAAAGTGTCTTCAATTCATGATTTGAAGACGGTATGTATTATAATAATGTAATTTATTTATTATTATCTTCATTCATTGATAAACATCAGGATAAATTTACTTATAATGACTCATTATTTTTACCATTGAGTTATGAATATA
Source organism: Viscum album (assembly GCA_963277665.1). NCBI lineage: Eukaryota > Viridiplantae > Streptophyta > Magnoliopsida > Santalales > Viscaceae > Viscum > Viscum album. The sequence goes on from OY728125.1 coordinate 231,533,408, forward strand.
AAGCATCCAGATTATATTAACAAATAAAGATGCAAAGTTCATTATCGATCACCGGTTTCATTACTTTATGAGTTCTACCCTAAAAACAATAGAAATGATGACAAAAGACGTATGAATTTAATGGAAACTTCTAAAATAATTTAAATTTGTTCAAATACTGGTTTTTATTTTTTTAATTTGGTTTTGGTAATAATCATTTATGTTTCTCCTTTTTTCTTTGAAAAGATTTGTATCTATCAAAATATAGAGAAGTCCAAATTCTGATGGTCATAACATCTGTTCTGTAACGCCGTTTTAGCTCCACGACCAGTCAAATCAAAGCTAATGGAATTATCTAAAATATTATTATAATTTATGTAATATATTGTTTAAATAACCAATTCCAAAAATCACATTAACTTCTGTTCTTAAAAAAACTTTATGATAAAATTCTTATATGAAGTTATTTAGCATTACTTTCTCATGAATCGATGTTAAAAACCTTATGTAATTGGGAATTCGACATTAGGTTTTTAAAAAACTGATGAATAAAGTTAAAACTTTTAATTTTCAATGTTTTTTTATAAAAACTAATGTCAAAAATCTCATTTTTTACATCAACGACTTAGATGTTGGTTAAAACCCAAAATTAAAATTTAAAGAATAACTGACGCTAAAGACTATTTTTCTACTAGTGCACTCCTACAACCAACACATGTCAGGAATTGGTGGTTCCTTTCCTTCCCAAATTGTGGGTGGGAATCAGTTATGTAACTCCAGGGGGTGAGGGTGGGCCCCTGTCATCTGTGATGCAGGATGTTAAACTACCAAGTGTCATCGTCCTCAACACATGACGTTAAACTATAGCCTCACCCCAATTAATTCACATGGTGTGCCCCACCTAAAGAATTTCCCATGCCCACTTGTCTCCATTGGATTGAGATCTTCTTCACATGGAATGAGATCCTCCTCACATGGAATGATATTCACCCTGTGTGGAAGGACAACCATCATGGTGTAAGCCCTAGCCTTTATTATGAGGGGCATAACTATTAATCCACTTTTCCTCTTCCCGATGAAAATACTAGAGGGGAGATGGGTACATGGGATTCTTAACACCCCATCTATCTCCGTTTGAGATTTGTATCCAGGGTCTGCTTTCATGCATCAGCCCCACACTATCCCTGAATGAAGCATATTTCACGATTCGACCATCTGGTCTATTGCTACCTCTTGTTTTTCACACCGAACATGAATCACATGGTATTATAGGTTAGTAGTAACCATGACACCCTTCTTCCTCTGGGTATCCCTCGTGGGGTAATCCCATGTTTCCATATGGGCTACTTCCACATGTAAGTCCTGTATCGTCCATTGAACGAACTGTTTTTGTTTTCATACATTCCTTCTAAACAAGGTACGTAGGAAGCCTCCATGATGGTCAATCCCAAACAAAGGTAAACTTTGGTTCACCCCTCTTAGGGGTTTACCTCCCTAATCCACCCTCAGTGGTGTCCATATCAGCCTTCACATTAGCCTCCTCAATAATTTTAATCCCTAATTCCCCTCTCAGAACTATGTGGGATTTGATTTCCAATCAACTAGGATATGGGGGGAAAACCTGAGGTTCAAGACCAACACCACCAATAACCCACACATTGCATCAATTTATCCCACTTTATTCATTTACATCTAGATTCTTACCTAGGATGGCATTTACTGGTTAGATCATGCCATTCATCCGAGCATCTCCTATGCTTAAGCCCCAGTCATATGTTTCATCACCTCACCCTTACCCTGGTGGGGTCACATCATCCATATGGACCATCTCAGTGTGTAATACTCTTTAATCTATATAATCTCTACTCTTAATAGCATATGGGAATCTTAGTGTGTAATCCCCACACAATCCTACCAAGAGAAATCTGCTTGTGATGTGAAGTCCCAGTATGTAAGCCCCACTCCAACTAACGAACTACATGGGTTTTGATCCCTTCCTTATAAACATGGTATATAGGAATCCACAATGGGGTTTAATCCCAACCAATAGTAAACCTTGGTGTCCCCCTCATTGGGGTATACCACATTATTCACCCTATGTGGTGTCTAGATCGACCTTCATGGTGTGAAACATTCCCTTTATGGGACACACCACCATTAGGTATGTCCTCATTGGGTGTTATGTTCCATATTCCCAGTATACTTTCTAGTCTCTCCCTCCTAGGAATGTACCTATCAGATCTACCTGAACAAGTGTTTTGGTCATTCCTCTATCTTCAAAAGATGTTAAACTCATGACCCTTCCTCTCTACTAGATGTTAAACTCGTCGTCTTCCCCATGTTTAAACATGGGATGCCTGAAGAAAAACCTCTGAATCCATGCATCTAGAATAAGATATGTTGTGATCACCATAGGATTACTTGGGTTTTCATGAACTTTGGAATCCCTCTAATGCAGAATAATATAGGAGAACCAATTTTAAAATGCCCAGATGTGCTAGTGATGCCCAACTTGATTACTCACCTGACCTAAGGTTTCTTCCCTAACATGACCCCTTGGAATGTCCAAAGAGAAGTAGCATAATTTACCAGTGTCCTTGAAGAGATGGCACCAGGAATGAGTTTCACAAACAATGTCTTAATCTATAAGGGATACCCATTATAGGTGAAAAATTCTGACAAGGAATCCATAGAAGATAGAATCGATATCCCATCATACCATTTTGATCAAGAAGAATACATCTCTGAATAAGTGATGAATGACACCCACCTTTGGAAAGTGAGAATATGGGGAAGCAAAATCGTCCCCAGCATACGACCACTATGATGCCCAAATGCGGATGCACCCCATTGGAATGTGTCATAATCAATGATGATTATTGAGTTTTACATGGATCCCATTGATAGAAACTAACATACCACACAGATTATTACATGGTGATTTGATATATTTTAATTGATTATTGTATTCCATTTTTATATAATTTTTTTATTCATGAAAACTAATATATATATAAATATTTTTTTATAAAATTTTCAATTAATCCTATTTTAATATATCTTCGAAAATTTTTTATTATGAATTCACATTTTTTGAAAAAAATTTAAATGCCACGCCAAGACTTTTTTATTTAAATTTAAATAATATTGGGTTTAATTATTATGGAATCGATTATAGAACACTTGGTGTGACCCTACTAGGATACTTATCTCACACCATACCTTTTCCTTCTGGTGTTTGTTGATTATATAATTCCAGGATCAAGAAAAGGGAAAGACCCTCTTAGAGGAGGTGAGTGTAATTGATTTATGGGTCCTGAAGTTATGGAGGTGATTGGTGGAGAAGTGATCTACTTTTTATATGGATTTTCTATGATTTTTGTTGATATATGTTGTGTTTTTTTTATGATATATCATTTGATTTATGTTTCACATGTTTGTTTCTGGTAGTTCCTTCTTGAAGAGTGTTGGAATACTGACTTTTACTATTTACCTTTTTCTCTTATGTGGAAAAAATTTGTTCCCTTCTTTCCTCTTGTACAATTCCAAGTTCTAGTCACCAACCCATGGGGAATGAGAAGCCCTTCAAGCTATGTCAAAGTAGGATTGAGTATTGGTGTACCATGTTATCTAGGATGGTTCATGATAAGACTCTAAATGGTTTTCCTGCATAGTTTCTCTTAACCATTTGCCATATGTGTGTGAGAGACCCACATCAAAATCACCTCACATTGTTTACCTAGGAGTTTCATAGTTTACCTAACTGTGACCTAACCATAAGAAAGGAACCGACTTACCTATCAACATTTGTATGATTTACCAGACCATGCACCAAGAGTACACCTATGAAAACTCTCAAAAATTACAAAAAATTAATATTAGGGCTCCCTTAAATCCAAGAAACATAGAAATTAAATAAAAATAAACACAATCATAATATTGAGTTGTGGAATATAATATTAGAGTTTTTAGGACCGTCATATATTGTATTTCTATATAGTGTATACAATATAATAAATGGTTATTTATTATAGTTTTCATATATTGTACATTATTTTTATGTAGTTTTTATAGTATAGATAGAAAAAATTATCAATTAAAAAACTCTATAAAATTGTATAAAAAACCCAGTAATAGCAGTTTTCAAGGATCATCCCTTCATTACATTACTTATTATGGGCATTGAAGGTGTCAAAGGAAGGTTCGAGGAAGTAATATGGGGTTAAATCTAGAATTTTAGTTGGAGAAGGTGTTTCATGACATGAAAATGGATATTGAATCTCTAATGGTTTACTAAAATATTGGTTATATCAATGGTTGGTTGTGTCAGGCCAAAAATGGTAGAGTCATGGTGTGGTTCTGGTGTCACGGTATGGGTTGTAATCCATGAGAGTATGGATACACACAATTTTGATGAGGAAGTTTTTTCACGGTGTGACTGGATTTGGTCATAACATGAATAATGTTGGATATGATCTTAGTAAATTTAAAGGCCCTTATATATTATAAGGAATTATTATATATGATATTTTACCCTTAATTAAAGATCTTTTATAGTGTGGGGGGATCTAGTGGTGGTATTAAAGGGGTTTATAGAGATTATTAAATTTTAAATGAGTTTTCATTATGGTTAGCTCTTAAATAATGTGGCATGACTCCATAGGGGGTTGATTTGGTGGTTATACCTTTTTGGAAACCATTATTTCAGGGTTTTATTGTTGCATAATGGCTTTGTTTAAGGCCCCATTGTGATTTTCAAGAACTCGAATGTTGTGGTGTAGTGACGGACATACCCCCATGAACCATCCTTGACCATATCAAATTATGTTAATTGAAAATTCATTAATTAGGGGGTCATAAGGTATATCATAATGTGATTTGTAGAGATTATTTTTGTTTAGCCTCACTATGACATAATCCTAATCTATCAAACTATGATTCTATGAATTTATTGTACAAGTATAAGTTTAGAAGATCATTCGAGTCCTTAAAAATTTCATCATTTTCCATATACCCTTGGCATCCAATGTTGCTCATCTAGAGTCCTTCATATTCCCTTTGATATTATTTGGCACTCATCTTCAAGGGATCTACTACTTGTGATCAAAGGTGAGTTATTTCATTTAATTTGTATTCTAAAGCTATTCTTATTCTTGGAGGGGATGTAAATATGAGTTGGATTTGTTTTTGGTTGGATTGGGGTATTGGTTTTATGGATTTTGTTGTGATCTAGGTTTATTAAGGATTACCTCACATAATATTGTCCTTGTGATAATCTCTGTCTACATGTTCTTATGGAGTGATTGTTGAGTCTCTGATTATGGTAGTTTATTCGATTAATCTCTCTATTTATTTTGTGTAATTTTTGGAACTATCATGATTTTTTTATTTAGGTGGATGTTAAGGATTATAATGTTGAATAAAATGAATTATACTAAAATAAATTTAAGTAAAATGATATTAACATGTACTTTATATGTGTTTATGATATTTCATCTGATATGTGGCTTCTTAATGTTTCTTTAGAGAGTTTTAGTTAATAAAATCATTATTAGTTATTTCTATGATTAAATTTATGGAATAACCTCTCATTAAAATATTAAACACTTAAATATGGCAAAGAATTTGTTGTGTAAAATCTTTATTCATGATGATTCTCCTCCTTAAATATATATTAGAGTCTTGTTTTAAAAATGGAATTATGGAAGTGACTTATTCCTGAAATTTATTGTTATTTGTTATTGGTATTTTTTTTATATTAATATTGTTGGTTTTGTTTTATATTGGATTATTGTGTCATGTTGCTGGTCACTAGCATGAGCTGCACAGTGGTTGTTCTAACTAGTTTATCTGGTAGGCATGAGATAATGTAGTAGTGGTGGATGAGTCATTATGTGGTATGGTTATAGTGGTTTTCCTTTTTCTAAAGAAAAGAAACTCCTTATGGAATTTGTGGGGTGTGTTGGCATGTTTTGATGGGTAGTTCATGAAATGATTTTTTTATGTTATAGGTTTCTTTTATAAATTCCTAGTGGTGTGGGAAATGGTTGGTAATAATGAAAATAGTATTGAGTAGTGAATTGTTAATGAATCTTTAAATGATTTGAAATGAATGCATATCAGTTGAGATGAATGTGGGTGAAAGATAATTAATGGTTTGAAATTAAATATGGATAAATATATGGTATAATGAATTTAATATTGATGGTAAATAAGTAATTATGTAAATGGATAAATTATAAGTTTTAATGGGAATCATGAGTGTTGAAATGGATTTTTTATGTATAAGGTGGGGGTTGGTTGATGTTATAGATATGAAAATGGTTAATAGTGAATGATAGTGATGATTCGGTGTCTATTATGATCCTTAGTGGTGCTTTAAAAATGAACCCATTAGGATGGGTTATGTGTCACTATGATATATGTAACATCCCTACCCAACCAATTGAATTGGTATGGGTGGGAGGTGTTACTAACCATTGGTAACATTCCCCATAAACCAATGACTAAAAATAAATGAAAAGTGTTTCAATAAGAAGATATAAGGGGGGAATGATTTACCGTGTTTATGCACACACATAATCGCACATACTAGCTTAGTTCTCTCTATAAACTATAAATAGACCAGTTGGAAATAAGGCATCAAGCACACCTCCCCATACGCCAGAGGCTTCCGACTTAAGCGAGGGTCTAAAGGTGGTACCGTAGGGGGACTATACCCAAGGATCAGTACTAAATAGAGTGGAGGATTAAATTAGTTATAAAATAGTGGAAGATAAATAAATATCTGATATATATTAATAAATAGACCACCTGAAAAGTCCCAATAAAAACATCTATGCATGAACATGCTGAGTCATAAGACAAGTAGTCAACATCCAATAGGTAATACACATAATAGGGATTGGAGTATAGAAGAATAAAATAATAAAATAATCTATCTCTAAAAGGAATCCAGAGTACATGATCAACCACTACTCCCATTCCAATTCCCAACCTATAAGGTACAATAACAGTGAAGAAATAACCAATTATTAACCTACAATTCGGATATCATACATGGTACAAAACTGTGGGATGTATATGGTGTAAAAATCATCATACCACCACCAATTCTTTATAATGTTAATCTATTATGTGAATATAAAATTTAATGTGCTTAGGTATAATAAATTTAATGGTTTAATTTAAATACAAACTATGTCAGACATGGGCACCTTGTAGGATCCCTGGATGACTATACCTGCTTCAGCTTAAAACAGAATATCTATAAGCATTTAAACTTTTATATAAATAGATCTGGGATGCATGGTGTATAAAAAAGGTTTCAATCTGAAATGATAAACATACATGATTTGATATTTAAATAATAATCATTAAACCAAGCATCTAAATAATGTGGAATGGAGTGTCGATTTTAACCATTTCCTCTAAAGGATGGGGATCAACATGTCCAACAATTTCAATAAATAACATGGCTCTCGATGTCCAGAAACATTAATAAGTAGTTAGGATCTCCATGTATTCTAATTTTATCAAACAACAAGGATCTCCATATCCAAAAAATTCAATAAATAATTAGGATTTCCATGTTTCTAAATTTCCAATAAATAATGGGGAGATCCATGTTTGACATCACTTAATCATTATAATTAAATCAAATAAAATTCCTTGTGATCCCAAACTAGAAATTCTGTATTGGAATCTAGGTATCACTCAAGGCATAAAATAGGAAGTAGGCATGTAACATTTAATAATTAAACATAGTCCATGAGATTACATATGCCAATTTACAATTCAATGTACCTTTAGTCATTTAATCAATAAGTTCCCAAAAATACAAGTGACGTGGTTTTCCAATTCACATTTCATTGAATCCCGTTTAGTCATGTTAATAATTCACATTTCATTTAAAACATCTACACATTTCATCATTATCTAAAAATCCAAACCTACCATAGGAGGTGGTTTGGTTAAAATGCATAAAATTGGGTCTAGATGATTTGATTTGTATTTACTTTATAGAAATGATAACACTAATATTCATTAATTTTTTTAGTCTAGGGTACCAATGTCAAGGGTCTCCCATGAATTTTCATTAAAGGCTATATACATTTATAATTAAAATTTCTTCATTTCTTTCAAGATAACCAAGCAGAAGGAATAAGGGATCTAATGTTCACCTAAGACATGCTAAGATCTTAAGAGGGTTCCAACAATCTAAAACATCGCAGGGATTATCCTAATAGTCCATAATATATCATTCATGGTCAACACACACCAAGGGTGGTTTAGTCACATGAAAAGAGAAAAAACATCAATATTTATTCAAACCCACCTTAAGTGATTATTCGGGTTGAGGTTTTCAACCTCCTACCATGTCAAGGGGTCTAAAGGACATCAATTATATGGTCTATGAATTTAATTTAAGGTATTTCATGATTTAGGAGGAACAAACATAAATTCCAGAATGTGACACAATAAAAAATTAAAAATGATGAAACTTTATGGGAGGAGCTGCTATCTTTTTTACGGAAGAGAAAATATTATTTACTATAAAATAAAGTAGTAAAAATTAGATTTTTACCCAATTTAATATGGTGCATGGTTTGGATATAATGTCAGAAAAACTATACACCAATCATGTTCCCCTACTGTCCAAGTGGAACGTGACCTTTCATGGTTAGGTGCATAGTTATAAAACCATGTGCATATTGTGCGATGACACAATCCAAATTGATACCCCCTCACATGGAAAGAAAATGGTTATAAAAACCATGCATAGCCAATAAAAGTCCCATTGAAACTCTGCACCATATTTCATGGTTAATTTGCTCCCTTTTCATGGTTAAAATAAACCAAGGGCATATACAAATGGGGACGTGTGGTTTGGGAAATCAGTTAATAATAACCATGTGAAAATCATACAGCTAAAGATGTCTCTCCCCAAACTAAGATTTCGAAGCCTAAAGCTCACAAAAAACATTCAAGATTCACAGACACCTCTTGTGCCTTAAAACTCTTCCAAAAACAAAATTTCAATGATCTATGAATCTTGTAATTTCAATTCTAATATCATTTCAAAATTTGGTATATCAGCCAAATGAAAATTCAAATTCCTTTATAATTTATAACCATTTCAAAACACAGGATATTAAAACCTAACCACATTAGAACATACCGTCCTCAATCAGAATTGTTAATTGATACATGTTTTTAGAATACTAGATACACTATTTACATGTTTTTTAACTCACACCTGATTAAATGTGAGAATTCCGCTCTCAGTCCTTGATCTAAATGGTCAAATTCCAATCGACCAAGCTAGCCTGGTCGCATTGCCTTTTTCTTGGAGATCCTTAACTGGCCTATAGACCGTACCCATTTTCTCCCAATGGAATTCCAAATATGGTTCCTCACAGATCATATACAACTAAGGTAGAAAACCCCAGTCAAACTACCTTCGAAAAACAACATTCGAAAATGCTCTACTTCAATAGTTGAAACTTACCCAATACTAGATTCCAAATACTTTTCCCCAAGGAATATTGAGATCATTATAAGAACTCTCATCAAATCCCATACCATACATCCAATTATTTCTCCACACCAAACCATCCCCTATCCAAAACCATCACCATGCCACAACACAACCAATCAAACATACCCAATAAAAAACCCTTGGATCACAACAAGACATCTCATCTATGGCGCCCACACCCAGACTACATAAATTCCATTATCTATTATCTATATTAAATTTAATGAAAAATATATCCATAAATTGTTCCATTTATCTAATGATATTTGAGATCCAAAATTACCGACACAAAATAGGTCCCTAGGTCCCACGACCAACCTCACAAGAGGTTAACCAACTAGTGATTGACGTCTCACTCCCCACCTTAGGATAATCCATGTCTTATCACTAAGAAAATTAATTCTTGATTAACACAGACCATGCCCCAGCCATATTTGAACATAACCAATAGCATTGATAAGAACCCAATTACCCCTGAGAACTAGAACAATTGTTACCAATAACCCATTCCCACTTCCTGAGAATGGTTCTTGTGGTGCTCACTGAGTTTCAACTTACAATGAAGGTCACCACCCTCAATTAGATAATGCTGTAATCCCCACTATATAGATTACATTAAATCATTCCTCAAGAACAAATCCCAAGGATCACTTTCATAAAATCATAAAAATATATTTAGACAGCGTGATTCACAGTAGTTTCTCTCTTAGAAAACTTCGAACAGTACCAATATAATGGGCATGATCACCTATAAAATAGGATTACCCTGTGATTCCATCGATAGGCATGTATTGCTATCCCCAATACATGATCACATCAATCCAGGATATAATTTTCATAACAAACACTCAACACCACATCTACCAAAAATGCATTTCAAGGTCAACCCATGTTCAGTCATATCATGGAACCCAAGTTATTTTTCATATCCTCTACCACAGAATGAAATTTCTAATTAAATCACAACTTCCATGAACCACTACCCACAACATCAATTATTTAAAACCATTGTTCCTCGACTCACACCAGACCAGTCATGAATTAGTAATTTAAATGGAACCTTGTGTAACAGGCACATACAATTCCTATCTAGACCAGTATATCTAGTGTACACTCCCGTAGCGCCTGGTTCAAGACCTAAATCACACTCCCATGATTCATTAATCAATAATAAAATGTTGTCCATGCCACTACACACATCAATTTTTAACATGCGAGTATATCCCATGGAACTCCTCTTTAAAAAAGGAATCCTCAACTATGCCCTGATGTGTCAAATGACCTCTTGCCTCATGATTTCATATCATAAATTGAATCATCAATCACACAACCATAGGTCAATAGGCTTGGGAAACCAAATAGTACTTCCCATCTATGGTAATATAGATACAAAATCACCTTAGGTTCTTCCTTTAAAATCACAGGTATCACTATTTCTATATCACAAAACATGAGTACCTTTTTTTCAATGATATCAAAATGATCAAACAACCAAGCTCGCCATATAAAAAGGTATCTTTAAACATGGGAGAACCTATATCATATACTTCCATCAATCAAACCAAACATCATTATATCACTGGGATCTGAGTAAAATCTAACTACATTTAGGTTTTCCACCCAGCCCTACCGATCATATCTCAAAATAGGGACATTAAATCCATCCACCTATCCCTAAGGTCTATCATATAAGAAACATATCACACTTAAGAGAATATATTACACGACATATAACCCACCTATAAACTCTTTATAATAGATTAAATTGAGGATAGGGTAAACGGACATCAACCCAAATGGGTACAAATCTTTCAACATAGGTGTAAGAACATCACTTTCCAAGCATCACCCCACAAGGCCTTGATTCTTTATGATAATCCCCATTGGTGAGTGCTCCTTGGAGGGTCAAAAAATCAATAAAAATGGATAAGGAGCTAAAACTCAATGGGCATATATATAGTAATACCTCCTTGATGATTAACTAAGAAAACAACCACCCCCTATCTTGGGTGTCATTTCATCAACTAAGATTCCTACACAACTAGAATGGTCATACATAAAACACTATCCTTGACTAGGAAATTAGTAAAAAATTATACCAGCTTCCAATCCCTAGGGGAGCTACCAAAATGTTATAAACCCCCCATACACATGACATCGAAATTAAAACTACATTAATATAAAAAATATCTCTAGGATATACCATCTAACCTCTAGGTTTAATAAACAATAGAAAAGAATCCAACTAAGAATCACAGGAAACATTTGTGTTCCTATTCAATACGTATCTCATGGAAAAACTAAAGATAACCCTTACATGAGGGGTCTTTATTACCAACACCATATAAAGGTTTTATTTAATCCATTTAAAAAATCAACATTTACTGTAAAAATTTAAAGAATCTTAGATATTTCAAATTTCAAGTACCAGTAATAAAGGACAACATCGTTTAAACTATACATGGAACTTAATTAACTGACACTATGTAACATTATAGGGAAATTATATCATAATTTCATTTTAACCATTATTTATCCAAAGTTGTCAAAATTGTCTTGGTTAAAGAAAATGTCAATTCCATGATATAGAGGAAAAAACCATTTATGTTGTAACTAGAATTTTAATTAACTAACACCCCATAACAATAATTTTACAAAAACATACAAAAAGGATCTTACCATTTCATGAAAATTGTTTCATAAAGATGCCACAATACATTTATAGAGAAAAAAAAGTATTAGTGGTTGATGAGACATTAAATAACCATTCCATTTAATATACACACACCCAAGGGTTTAATTAAAAAGTCATAAGAAGAATATAATAGACCTATAAGGGTCAAATCATGAAAAATGGGTCTAGTTATACAAGAATCCATTCACAATTTATGGGGAAACACTAGAAATTATAATTTTCGTCCCATTTAAGTGAAACCCACTCACAATTATTTTATTCAATTTTTAACAAACCCTTAATGGGTTTATCTAATAGTAATAAGATTCTAAAACTCACCTACAGGGATTGAGTCATGCATATAAGTACATTTTTATATGGTTAACAATTCAAAATTTATGAAGGTACAGGTCATTATATGTTTTAGTCAGCACACCATTTAACAGAAATCTATATGAAATGATGTGAGTTTGTTAAAAAAACTATTCTCCATGACATTTAAATATTTTATTCAAGATAATCCATTAGATATTTCAAAATAATTTCATTTCATTAATGAATTTCAGGCTAGATAAATAGAATTACACCATCAATATATTCGTGAAAATACCATTTGGGTTAATGGAGACACTTTATTTAACCTACTATATACCATAACTAAAACATAGAAAACTATCACATTATCCTAGAATATAGGTAGATATGGAAATAATAAAACAAGTATGGTATAAAGATAAGCATGGCAATGACATGCGAATCCAATGTACCTAAAAATTGCATGAACACACCTCATCTATTTACAAATTAGGACAAAAGATAAATACCTTAAATTAGTAACTAGTTGAAAGAAAAAAAGATTCATTCATGGTGAAATGATAATCAACTATAATAAGAAATAATATGAACAACAATTCAATCTTTTACAACTTGATCTTTCCCCCATGCATGGGTTTTCCATTCCTAAGCTTGAGATATTTACCAGATTCTGAGACATTCATTGTCTCTTGTCTACCGGAGCAAAAGAGTAGGAAAAGGGGAAATAATATTTGATTATACCTTTTCACAACCTTACCCAGTTTAGTTTATAAATAGTAACTAGACTATTTGGAAACAAGGCCTCAAGCATGACTCCCCATATGCCAGTGGTTGTTGGCTAGTATCAAGGGTCTAAAGGTGTTATAGTGTAGAAACTATACCCTTTTGATAAGTAATAAATACATCAGATGGATTAATTATTTATATAACAAAATAAGATAAATAAATATCTGATAAATAATAAATAAAACACGTATAAAGTTCCAATAAAAATCCATGCAAGAACATGTTATGTTAAAATAAAAGTATTTAACATATAGCAGGTAATACACACAATAAGGCCAGACTAATAGAAGAATATATAAATAAAATACTCCAACTATATAAGTCATCCCAATTACATTATCAAATACTACTCACATTCATATTTCTCTCCTATAAGGTTAAAAAATAAAGAATAAGGAACCATGTCCTAACCTATAGTCAGGAGATCTATCTGGGTACAAAACGACTGCCTAAACAGGGTGTGTAAAAATTGACAGGACCCTACCAATAGGGTATAAGTCAAATATATTCTTTGAATATAAAATATATAGTATATAGGTACAATAAATGTATTGTGGTAATGTAAATATAAACCATGATGAGCTCAGGCTCCTCATAGGATCCCTAGATGACCATACGTGCTTTGGCCTAAGATGAAAAATATCTGAAAATTTTACTTTTATACAAATAGTCCTTGGACCTATGTTGTATAAACTAGGAATCCATGTGAAAGGATAATCATATATTGTTTTTATATTTAAATAAGAACCATCAAACCAAGAATATAAATAATGGGGCATGGAGTGTCAAGTCCAACCATTCCCTATAAATGATGAGGTGCACCAAATACAATAATTTTAATAAATAATAATTATCATAATGTCTAGAAACATTAATAAATAATAATGATCACCATGTTTTAAAATTACAATATATAATGAGGAAATACATGTACAGAAATCTCAATATATAATTAGGATCACCATGTATGAACATTTTAAATAAATAATGAGGACAACTATGTCCAACATCACTTAATCATTAAAATTCATTCAATTCAATTGGCTTGCGAGACCATCCTAGGAATTTTGTATCAGAATCCAGGTATCTCCCAAGGCATAAACTAGAAAGAAAACATGTTATATTTAAAAATTAAACATAGCCCATGATATTATCAATTAAAATTTAAAATTCAATATACCATTAATTATTTCCTTAATAAGTACCCAAAATTACAAGTAACATTGTCATATCATTCACATTTCATTGAATCCAATTTATTCATGTCAATAATTAACATTTCATTTAAGGCATATACACATTTCACTGTTAACTAACAACCCAAACCCAACCTAAGAGATGGTTTGATCCAAATTCATAGAATGTGGGTAAATAAAAATTTTTACATGTTCAAATTTATAATTTACTTTATAGAAATTATAAAACTGTTATTCACCAATTTATTTGAGTATATGGTACCAAATTTAAGGGTATCCTCATATTTTATCAGAATGTCTATAAACATTTATAATAAAAATAGTTCATTTCTTTCAAGAAAACCAAGAAGAAGGAACAAGGGCTCTAACATTCACCAAATATATCCTAAGTTATCAGGATGGTTCCACAACCTAAAACATCCCATGGGAACTTATAAGAGTCCATACCATTCATGATCAACACACTCTAAGGGTAGATTAGTCACAAGGATGGACAAATAATCATTAATATTTATTCAAACCCACCTTAAGTGGTGATTTTTGTTGAGGTCATCAATCTTTATCCATGTAAAAGTGTCTAAGGAACATCAAGTCTATGGTCTAGGAATTTAATTTAAAATATTTAATAATTTAGGAGCAACACATGGAAAGTAAGGTGTCTAAAACAACCGAAACAATTTATAAATTATGAAATATTTTGGGTTATGCATCTAGACCACCTACCTTAATCTAATGATGCTTTACACATCCATTATCATACATTGATTTAGATTGAAATTTTATAAATTAGATAACTAGAAAAAGGCCCTAAAAGAGGGTATATGATCTCACATGGGTATAAGGTAGAATATGGTAGGGGAAACTAAGAAAATAAGGAAGAGGAATCATAAACTTATTGATAGAGTTCCAAGGAAACTAATAATTCCTGAATTGAAGTGTGGATTATGGAGAATCATCAAATCCTAGGAAAGGGAGAGGGAGAGCTCACACATGGGAGTAGGAGTTGTGCATTCTAGGGAGGTGGAAGGAATATTTGGGTTAAATGAAAATAGGGGGAAATAAGAAATTTAAAAATTTTAATAGGTTGTATAGCTTGGATACATAGTTATAAAAATAATGCACCAACCATGCACCCCTACTATCCAAGTGGCACATGGACTCACATAGCTAGGGGCATAGTTATAAAAATGTGTGTTGCATGTGTAGTGACATTGTCCAAATTCCTCACCCCCACGCATGGCTAGGAATAAAGTTAGACAAACCATGCATAACCTGTGAAAATCACTTTGCAACTTTTCAGCAAGTAGCATAGTTTACCTGGTCCCTTTTAACATTTAAAAAAACCATGTGCCTATAAAAAGGGGTATCATGATTTTGCCGCACAATTATCCCCATATATGAAACTAGGCTTTCAAATCATAAAACTCCAAAAATTCATCTGAGGTTCTAAGACACCTATCAATCCTTCAAACATGACTAAAAAATATTTTAAAGAGATACAAATCTCATAATTTCAATTCAAAGATCAATCAAAAATTCGAACCATCCACTAAATGAAAATTCAAATTCCTTTAGAATTTATAACCGATTCAATACAATAGATCTTATATGTTACCTTCAATATAATAATCCAAAATATATAAAAACATCATCTTGATAAATGATGTATAAAAAACATCAACAATAATAAATGAATCCAAGAACAATATCTTTGTAATAGTGGAATAGTAAAAAAGAAGAATATAAAAAAATTGAAATAGTAAAAGAATCTACCACAAAGGTAGCACCAAACCAATAAAAGACACGAACAAATCCAATATCCATCTTCACCTACCATGGAAAAAATATCAAGGAATGAAACTAAATAAGTAATAAACATACCCCTTTTTAATATCCAGCTAAATCATATTTGTGAATTCACTAAAGTTCCCAAGAAAGGGGTGAGTATAACACTAGTTGGAAATCCATAGATACTTTCCAACACATGCCACTAGGAAAAGCACTAGTTACCACATTTTTTTATAAATTAGGTGACATGAAAATAAATTTTCCAAAAAAATACATAAATTATTTCCATGTAATAATGCATTAATCAAATAATATCACTATTCCTTACCACTTGGAATAATCATCACATGTTCATAAAAACAAACATTAATGCTATGGACCTCCCTATACTCATGATGGGTGAGTCCTCCTCTCACCTAGTGGTCTCTTGGGGACCCGTAATAATAGTGGAACTTTATTACCATGCTCTATCCCACATTTACTATGGTACATCAGGACCGTTATTTTTCCCAAATCGCTTATGTAAACCCAGTTATTCCATGTTACCAATGAACTAATTTAGTGAAACAATATTTTCATCAAGGATTCCTAGAAAACAAATTTGTTTCTATATTTCAAAACTATATTTAATGTCATTAAACAACATATATTTTCAATATAAATTACACATGTAATTTCCAAGAATACACAAGAATGATTTATAAAAAATTGAGCCATCATGTTCTAGAATAATAGAGTAAGAGAGAAGCCACCTACCTCAAGTTAGTTCATTCCACCACACAAAACTGAGATTGAATAAATCATACAACACAAATAATAAAACTCCCCAAAATATCCACAATTGACCCATAATAATTCATTCAATGATCACCCTAAAATACGTGATAAAAAATAGTGAAATAGGAAATGAAATGGTTATAAAAGGTGATTTATGATCAAAACCCACATTAAAATCCATGCAAACTAATCATATGAGGATCCAAGTAGTTTTCCCAAGATAGGAGAAAATATTAGCCATTTCAAAAACTTGGTTGACTTTCACCATGCCAGGGTGTATCCAAAATTGATCATGGTACCTTTAGATGATTGACAGAAGGAGGACATTCCATGACTAGTCCACATGACTTGGTATATAGGAATAGGCCATTTTAGGCACTCTATGACCTAGATCATGTTTTTGTGAGGAATCTCTATCCATTTTTCATAGTGATCCACCCAAGGTGCTGCACCCATTAATATTCCCACTAGACAAGCATTTTGGAATTCTCGTACTGTAGAGGGACACAACAAGTATAACACACCCACCACAATGATCTTTTTTCTAGACATGGTGGACCCATAAAACCCAAAAAAACTCAAAGCACACCAAACGCATCACACAATCTCATGAACCCAACTAAAACCATGAAAATAGATTTAAAACACTAGGTGCATAAGGATATAACACAAACTAGGGGTGTTAAATTTTCCCTGCCTTTAGGATTTACATCCCTAGAAAGTTGGATATTCTTGGTGCTTTGTAAGGGATTAGGCTATTTCTCAATAATTTCTTTCACATGTTAGAATGTATCATCTTAAATATTACCATATCACCAAAATATACATAATAAGGGTAAAATTTTTCCATATAGGATCTTATATTATCTATCCACAATCCAAACTAGTACATGGATAAATGTTGAACTAGTTCAAGAGTAATATGCTCCAAACTGATCACAAGATTGGGATTCAGGTGTGTTTCTGATGAAAATGATGAATGATAGGAACAAAATGGTTTGAAGATAAATAAGTGGTATATCATTTTTATCCTATAAAAGAGATTTCATAGTTAAAATATTTCATGTTTGGTACACCATTTTTGTTTCTAATGTAAATGATGATTGGTAGGAACAAATTGGTATGACAAGAATAGGGTATTCTTTCCTTTTTAACCGATAAAGTAGATGTTATAATTAAATGATTTCACATTGGGTTCAATATTTTATTCTGATGAAAAAAACACACAGTTCATCCCGCTAGTTTATTGTGTGTGGTTTAATGTATGTACAATCATTCTTGTTGGGTTCCCCATTTCCTTCCAAAATAAAAACTCCCAACGGTTCCCACATTCATAATTGATTATGGACCTACTTTCCAAAGGAGGTCTGTTGTTTGGGGTTTCGGAACCAAAACCACCTAGGAACTAACATTGGTCGATAGGATGGAAGATCATACTCATCATACCATTTTAGGGGGTATTATTTAATACTCTGGGACTCTCTTATAGATTTAATATATGTTCTATAATCTCTTTATAAAATCAATATAGGTTGGTTACCCTAAAAAATGACCATGTTTTGAATCCTTCCATGTCTAAAGAGGGATCTATTAATGAGAAAATATATATGTAACTACGGTTCCTCATCTATTTATAATAATTACATAGTAATGGTTAACTTCTTGTATTTCTATTTCATATTACCAGTTACTTTGGAGTTTACTACCATCTTGGGAGGTGATTAATATCCATAGGATTGGATTGAACCTTTAAGATGTATACTATACATCCCATTTATAACGGGAATCAAAGTTCATGTAATTTATTGAAATTGTGTAGTTTAACATTATGTGAAAAGAACATACATGAGGGAACTTAGGCACTAGATATTAATCTTGAACATTATGGAGGTATCTTACATATCATTTTTACAACCAGAATTAGAGTCACCGTAGTTCGATCATGACCTCGGGACATACCCCAAGGTGGGTTCCCTTGTATAGGTGATTTCATATCATTCCAATTAATGGGGATTACACACTAAGGTTACCATGTCTAGGGAGATTCATGACGTGAATGATATGATCATTGAAAATACCAAAGCCCACATGAGGTGTACTCATTCTGAGAAACAAGGGATAATAATTTATCAGTGTCACCAAATATGGATTTAGTAATTATGCACTGGGTCAACCCTTATAGAATGTATTATATGGAGCTTGAGCCTTAAAAAGGATACCTACTTATCCTATTTAGATAGGAATCGAAGTTCGCATAGTTCATTTTGGCTCCATGATATGATAATGGATGAGTTAAGGAGATGGATTCATAGGAGAGTTTGGGTCCAATGGGTTAGAATATCTGAGATATATATGGAATTACACTGAGGCAAATTCCTGTTTTATTTCAATCCATAGGAATCTGTTGTATGTATCATGTTTATAGTAGGTATTATAATTATCATAATTCAATATGTGGTATTCCTAAATATCTCCACTGGACAAGGTTGTTGTGTCCAATGACTTTTTCCAGACATGTCCTGGTTGTATTCCTAACATATCCTGATTTTCTTCTTGAAATGTATATGGTGTCTGTATAACATGTATGTGGATTTCAAATCATTTCCTTGTTTCTTATTAGAGATGTATAAAAACAACTCCATGATCTTTTTGACTTTCCCAAAGGACATCACGTGATCTGGAAGATATATTTGGAGTGTTTCACAAGACCTGGGAGAACCAACTCAGTTTGTCACCAGATCTCTCCAAGCATCTACATCAAAGTCGATGTGTCAAGACCCCTGGTTTACTACATTTGGATTTCAGTGGGAGAAGAATTTCTTTGGAAACCCCAGTGATCTTTTAATCTTGGAAGTAGTTCTGTTTATCATGCCATCATCTTGGGAACTTTTCCTCTTCATGTCAGTGAAGTGGAAGGGCTCGTCAGGGGGTCGACCGGTGTCCTCCCTCCCTCGGGAATGGTTGGGACTAAGGTTGTGCTAGTTTCTAATGAAGGTGGTATTTGGTTAGGGGCAGTGCATATCTATCCTATTCCCGAGCCTCAATGTGAATAATTCATTGTTCCTCAGAAGGAATCTATGGGTTCCTAGGATAACCCAAGAGTTACTAATATTTTTATCCATCTAAAACGTGATATGGGTGTGGTATGTTTGGATGAGGCTGCTAATGCACCCCTTTGTGACATCGGGACTGGCAGTGTTGTGAGTGACGGGGTCAGCAATCTTGCAGGATCAGAACAGGAAGTGGTTGGGCAGGAAGTGACACCTGGATGTTTCAGAAGTAGTGGAGACGGATACACCAAATTCAATCAATGAAGCAGCGGTGACTGCAGATGTATGTGAGGACCAAAACACTGGTGAGGATTCCTAGTATCAGGAAATGGAGGACACCTCAATACATTTACAATTTATGGGTCATGTAATTGAACAACTAGGAGTCTCAAATAGGTCTAAGTAGGGAACGTAGACTAGAATCTCTTATACTGAGAATGTTAAATCTGGGGGACCAACCATGTATTCTCAAAACCAATTTATAGTGTTAGAAGAGGAAGACGATGACCACCATTCTAGTACGGAATTCGGAGAGGTAGAGTTCATCAATAGAGAGGACCCTCTAGTGGATGTGGAAGCTTCTCAACAGTAAAAGGACAAGGCTATGGTATCCACTGTGTCCACGGACATGGCCATTATAGAGGACTATCTAAGATCCTCTTTGAGGAAGGGAAATAATGTCACCAAGGAACCTGAACACTTAATTATGAAAAATAGAAGGGTGTGACACAAGAAGGACTACTCCACCATGCCTAGTCCTCCTATTACTAGATCCACAAGCAATGATAAGATTCCCCCAAAGGATCCTACGAGTGCAGGTATCTCCCCCACAAGCAGGTAAAAATATTTTGGAAATCTTCAAGATGTTGTCTCCTCCAATGGCCTAGTGTCCACAGGATGTGAGCCTAGTGTACCTGGAATAAGGGCCATGGGGCAGCAGTACATGTTAGTCTTGAAGGAATACCCTTAGAGATAGATAGCCTCAGTGTTGGAACACATGGATCTCCTTTTACACCCAGATAAAGAAATGGTAGAGGAAACTGCAGATATTACTGCATCAAAGATGCTAGGAAAATCGATTCACATGATCATCACAAAGGTGCAAGAGGATTATATTGATAAGTAGGGTTTTATTCTTCTTAGAGGCTTAAACAAGGGAAAGATTAGTAAGGAGGAATTCAGACAATCTTGGGAAAAAATGGTGAATCAGTAAGAATAATTCTTAAAGAACTACCTGGACACTCAGGTAAATACCATTCCTAGGATACTATTTAGGTATATTGGTTCCAATCAACTCAAGCTGTTCTTTAACAAATCTGTAGTTTCTTTTAGTGTTGAAACTGGTAAGTTATAGGGGTTCTCACATTCCCCTCGATAGAGTTTGAAATAAAAAAAAATATGTTGTATCACATGATTTATAGAGTTATCATGCTAAGTGCATATCTATGTGGGGTGATCCCTTACGTAATTCCCTGGATTTTGCCTCATAGAATACCTTTTCAATCACATGACTTTCCACTCCAAGATGTCTGATCCTAATCTCCCATGTAGTAGTTTTCATCATTTTTTTGTGTTAAGGGTGAGGGATTTATAGAACTCATCACCCAAGTTATACACTACATATCAAGGATCATATCTCAAAAATATGAGTTGGATTTGGTGGATGGATCTTGGTATCAAGATATTCACATTATCTTATAATGAGTCATCCATTGCACCACATGATGACAATAACCATGGTAATTCACAACCATATCCATTTTTATTGGACACCGTCTGATGAAATAGATTTTTCCTTACCATATTGACATGTTAATGATATTTCAAATGTTTAGGAAAATATTTTTAGGAGTCTTCATGTGGTCAGGATTCCTGTGGGATGGCTTTTGTGTGATTAAAGATGACTTGTTTGGGGTTCATTGTGAGACTAAGGGGGCTCATCAAGGGGGCCTCTGTAGGATTTGGCTGACATGTCAAGGGATATTTATGTGATCAATGGTGATCACTAAGGGTTTATAACCCGTTTCATTTGAAGGAAAATATATCTTCTCTGCATGAGAAGAATCTACCTTTTCTTTTTTTATTTCCTTCCTAATTTTAGAAGGATAGGGGATCTCACAATGTCGTGTGAGAATTGTCATGGAAAATCACTCTACATGTATACTGTGTGTCTCATTATCAACGCTAGATCTCATGATGAGGTGCGAGAATTTTCAGAGACAAACCCTCTCCTTGTATTGGGAGGGAAAGTTCTATCACATGATTTAGTGGACATGTTCAAGGTATTTCGCATGATGAAGGTGGTGTGCCAACATGCTCTTGTGTGACAAGATGGACATGTTTCCAATGGTTCTGTGGGGTCATTAAAATCATATGATTACATAAAATGAATGTTAATGTTACTCCCCATCACATAAGGATTACACATCTCCCCATATTTATTTTATAATTTGGTTTTGGATGATTATTAGGTGTATTTTGGTTGATAAGAAATGTGATCAAAGGAGCTCAGATGGTAGCCTTTGTATGATCATTTGTGATTGTTATGATTCCTTTAAAATAATCATAGGGCTTTATAAATGTAATTCATTTGATCATAACGAAATAATTCACAATATATCTCCATTATCATGACCTTCAAATGGTCACGTGATCGTTCGTCCTTCTGAAGGTTACACAATCCGCATGATTTGACTGCCTTTTATTCATTTGTTTTGTGGAGAAAATAATACCCACAACTTGTGTCTTTCAACCATTTTAGATATTCCAATCATCATTTAGATGAAATCAACCCCCCCCCCATCCCCACCCTTAGGAGTGACATCGATGGAGATAAGGACTCAGTTCTGAGTAGTGTAAATGCATGTCTGAGACTTTGGGGCTACCTCTAATCAGTGACTTCGGTGATGTTTAGTTTTTTGGGTGACCTTCAAAATTCCACGGAGTGCACTATAAGTAGGGGAGTAAGTGGTTTCTCATTAAACATGTGAATTTTAATTTCTATATCTCTCTCACTTGGTTCTCATTATGTGACTCCTTCAGAAGACCTCATCATAATACTTGTTTCACATGACTTATTTTTGAGAACTAATCCCAAGAAATTACTAGAACTGATCAAAAGACTAATTCATTGGATTAATTCATGAGATTCAACCATGGGTTTTTCTTTTCAAAACATTTATTCAAACAAATCATGAAATTAATATACATTAATTTTTTGAATTTTGACCTAGGTCATCATCTTTAGGGTTGTCTTTCTAGTTATGTATGATCTTCTAGTTTGGTCGCATGATTTCTTGGTCATCATGTATCTCACATAACTATATCAGGGTCACAAAATCATGAGTCTCATAAGAGAGTATGTGATCATGAGATTATTTATGGGTTATTCTAGTTGTAGGACATATATGGGTCATGAGGTTCATGGAACTTTTATAATGTCTAGTGATCATGGATCACTTCATGGTTCATGCTATTCTAATTATTTTTTTAGAGTCATGTACCTCTTTTGATAGGATGTCTTCATATATCTAACATATACTTCATGATTTTATACACATGTATTCCAATTCTCATTCATTCTCCACTGCGGCTATCTAGAGGGCCATGATTTTTTGGAATTGTAATAATTACCCTCAATATCATGTGGATTATAACAATGAGTTTTTGAAGAGGATTATATCGTTTGAACTCCATATTTATCAATTATCATACTATTTTCATTTATATGAATTTGTTCTGTTGGATGACGTTCTCATTCCCTAACTTGACTACAAAATCCATTCATGATGGTTTTCATATTCTATAGATTTTTTTTCCAAATGATGATTTATGAGGATATAAAAATATTTATAGAATGGTCCCAAGGTTTCTTTATATGCTTTAGAACTCCCCTCAGGGTCTAGAAAGTTTCTATTTATCCCACCAGCCCATTTCTGAAAGTTATTCCTGTATATTTTTCTCCTCCCTAAATAATAATAGTACAATCTTTAGCTCAAAGTGGGACCTGTGACCCTGTGGAAATATTTATAATGAATGTGAATGGTCGTTCTAGGTTAGAAAGATCTTCTCAAAATTTTATGATCAGCTACACATTTTCCACCTTGACTAGCCAGTATAGATTTCTTAGTTCATTATATATCATTAGTTATATTTTCTTAAAGAACTGATTATACATTGGCTCCCTAGAATTAATTCCTTCTATCTATCCCAGAGTGAGGTAGGGATTATCCTATGGGACAATTACTGACTGGAAGGGATATCTCTCTTTTGGGATATGTAGGATGAGTTCCTTCCTACTACAGACATCTAGGATTACCCTACACAAAATCGAAAATTTGAAAGGTACATTATTAATATTATGAAAGATAATTTAAGGAAGGATATGAATATATAATCACTAATTTCATTTTTATAATGGATGAAAATATTTCTCTACCATAATGTATCCAGTACTGGAAAAACGACCTATACCCGCGGTTCAAAACTGTGGGTATAGCCTCCAAAACCATGGGTAGGGCCTATACCAACAGTTTTGGGAACCGTGGGATGGAAAGGCTTCGCAATAGGGGTCTCAGCCTATACCCACAGTTTTTGAGAATTGTGGGTAAATATATTGACACCGTGTAATAAGTTTGTCGCCACCGTGTCAATGGCTTATACCCACAGTTTTGAAAAATGTGGGTATTTAAAAAAAATCCTGCAAGGTTTCTAACCCCACTCTCTTCAATCTATCCACCCTTACAGACCACTCATGATACTTCTTAATCATGGTTGTATATGAACCTTCTATTTAATATTTTAATTTTCAAGACTGAATTCGAAAATTGAAAAACATCGAGTCAATTCAAAAATTCAAAAATGTCGAGTCTCGAACCGGCGACCTATCGAAGGGATAACTAGTGTTAAACCAACCAAGCTACGAAACTTTTTGATAAAAATATATTTTTTAATATACTTATATTAATATTATTTTTTATGAGAAATAAAAATGACAACCAGATTTGATCATAGGACCACTACATATAACCACTGACGACCAAACCAACTACGCTACAATGTTTTTGTCCCTTAATATTTCTATTTGCCTAATTATATTAATCCAGAACATCTTCCCGCCAAATAATTTTTTTTGTCCCGCGGATTTTTTTCCCTCTCTAAGATATACCCACGGTTTTGGGAAAACTATGGGTATAAGTCATTGAAAAAAAAACCACATCCCCATGTATTTATAAAAACCGTGGGTATAGGCCTTAAAAAACAACGCCAATACCCACGGTTTTCCAAAACCATGGGTATAAGTCTTCAAAAAAACTCTATCCCCACGGTTTTAAGGGAAACCATGGGTATAGGGTCCCATACAATACCTACAATGACGGTTTCCCAATTCCATTGGTATAAGGGTACCCTATACCCACGGTTCAAAACAAAACTATCGGTATAGGCCCATTTTCTAGTAGTGATGTTGGGGGACAGTTCTATACCCTCATCAATTCCCTTACTGGAAGGTTCGTGATAGTGCAGGCTCTTATTGGGAAACCCTTGAGGTTGTGGAGTATGCCACATGGGGTTACTGTGTGAGAATAGATATATACCTAATTCCAAGGATGTAAATTTTCTTAGCCACGTTCTTAAACATATGGATTTTACAACCTGGGGACACATGCTCAGGAATCCAGATTGGCATGCTGGTGATGGAAGCTCGATTAGAAATAGGGTGGCCTCTTAACTTTATTTTACCAAATATTTCTCATCTATACTAACTCTTAGGTCATATATTAAAAGGAGACATTACCTATAGTATTGAAGGCCATTTCAAGTTCATATTCAGCTAGATCAAAGTTATTTTTCTCTATTATAAATTCCAAACACTATCAGGATTCCTGATGCCTCATTTCATCCTAGGATGATGAACATTTATAGGGGTCAGGCAATACTTCTATTCCATAATGAGGTTATTGACGTGCTGATTCATCCCAAAAATTTTCAATTTTTCCCTTTTCTCACATCGACCGGTCCAATTATTAATAATGGTAGTGGATCTCTTGATGAGAAGTTATACAAAAGATCTCTTCGGGATGGGGTTCTTGAGGCCCGTGTGTATGGGTTGATTATTTTTGAACCATATACCACTTATTAGTTTTCTCACCAATTCGGTTGTATTTAAAGGGTTTCTCATCTCCCATTAGCTAGCGTATGGGGATAATTTGATCTTGGGATTATATGACTATTTTGGATTATATTGTCACATGAATACACAAACACTAAGATTATTCTACCACCTATTTGAACCCTTATATTATTCTCATATGATTATTCCTAGTATTGAGTGGAATCCTACCCAGGTGGTGTAATGAATATATTAGTTTTTTAGGTGTACAGTCCCTATACTTCACTGATCCCCCTTTCTATAGAAACAATAGAGTTAATTTACGACTTTGGTGAGCCTCCAAATAAGTGTTTTCATCACAGTGATGAACATCTTATTAGCAAGAAATAATTTTTCAAGGAATATATTCTTTCATTATTAGTAGTGTTTGAGGAATAATTTAATAGGAGAGAACAAGAAACTTCTTCTCTTGCCTCTTCATCTACTTAGACAATCTTTTTTTAACATACCCACCCCAACATTTGTATAGAACCAATCATGTGAAAAGAAAATATTGAATTAGATTCACACCTTTATCAATGAGACTCCCCTGGAAATGTTTTGTGACCAATAATAACACTTTCCATAACTATTTCATGATTTGGATGTATGTGGCTTCAATCACCATCCTCTGTATGATATCATGAGAAAACAATTTCTTACCTAAAAATATTTGGCTTGTGGAGAGGGGGATTTTCATGATTTTGATGATGCAGTACCTTGTTCAAATTAATAAGGGAAGCTTCAGATACACTATAATAGATTCATTAGATAATTTCTCAACTACATGACCAAATAGATTCCTTGACTGTGAAGATGGTGAGACATGAAGAGATCATAGATTTCTCAAAATATGATTTATCTGTGTTATCATCCTAATTAATTAATACTAAAAAAATGAATTTATGACTTTTATTCTTTGATTGAGACTCTTCATCCTCGGCCTCCAGTAGAAGAAATGGGGCAGATGATACTTAGGTGCTCAATTGATGCTTCTCACAAGACTATGAATGACTTGGAAAATTAAGCCAACCAAATCTTAATGTAGTCCAATTATTGATGTTTTTGTTTTGATGGTATCCTTAGAGAGGCTATAAAATGTGGATATACATCATTTTGTGCACCTTATCAATGAATGAATCTTCTTAAAAATTACATATTGTTGACCATATTTCTTTTATTCTTGATGTGAATGAAATTTTATTAATACAATTGTTAAATAGATCAGCAACGATACACATCCTTTGTATAATATCAAATAAACATTAATTCTTGGATTTGAATGTTTAAATCACAAATGTATTTTTCATAAGAAAAAATCAATAATGCCCTCCAACATGAGATTCCTCATTGATTCATCCACTCCAATTGTCTTGAGATTACCTAATTCAAAATGATAACTTCGCTAAAATATATATCATAGATGGAGAATTCGCAAATTTTGGATGAAGTTAGTGAAAATATAGAGAGTATTTTATTTTTATACGAAAAAATGATGATCCCTACAATATTTATATATTTGCCTTTTATATTAACCAATTCATTCCTAAGCTTCATATAAGGGAAGGATTAGCACTCATGGACTTGAATTTTGATTGGGCTCCCCTTTTATAGGTTTTAGAGCTAACATGTTTTTTCCTTTTCCATTCTATGAATGCTCAAATTTTCTTAGATGACTTAAAGTTCATATCTAGTAATAAGAGACTCGACTCATCTCCAAGATTCCCATATCAGGTTTTCAACCTGCTAAGCATTGTGTCTCTTTCAGTTGTTCATTTTGTGGTTTCAAAATCTAGACCATTACTATCTTGATGTTTAGGGTCCTCTTGATTGGACTTTCTACTATTTTAGTTTAGGTTATTTTGATTATATCTTATATTTATGTAGATTAGGGTCTTCCAACTAGGACCTATTATTTATATAGTTCAGGATCTTCTAGATTTGACCTTCTATTTCTATAGTTTAGGGTCTTCAAGATCTAATCATTTGTTGCTATAGTTTAGGGTCTTCTATCCAGGAATTTCTACTTATGGTAATATTCATTTCATTAAGTAATGTCCTTCATACATTTTAATGTTATGTGGTAAGGAAATCTACCATGAAGATTAATGTCATGTTGTACAGACATCCTCCAGGTGGTTTAACGTCCTGAAATAAGGATGTAAAAAAAGGAATGAAGTTTAATGTATTTCTTTTAGGACATTATTAATGAATATGGGATGGGGTAGACATACAGGAGTAGACATACTAGGGATGACCCAAAACACAATAATGTGTTTAGTTACACCGTGGTGTTTTCAGGGCTCACAAGGACTGGAGGTCCTTTCCTATAAGAAGGAGATTTCTCTAGTTGGTGGTTGATAAGCCTTTATGAATGATCCCATAGGGATTACATGTGTGGTAATGAAAAGGGGATCGCTACTCTTTTCCATGTGCCATGAAATATTTATGAGGATAATATTGGTTGAGTGTAAAAATATCAAGGAAGCTCAGTCCACCAAGATTGTTGGAATATGGGTGGTGCAATTCATAACTCAAAAGTTTGAATTGATGAATATTGAATGGGGTAGAAATATTAGGGATAACCCAAAACAACCTAATGTTTTGAGTTCCTCCATGATATTACTAGTTCTCATAAGGATTAGTGTTTCTTACTTGTAAGGGGGAGATACCCCTAGTTGGTATGTCAAAGGACCTTATGCATTAGTCCATAGGGCTTACATGCATAGTCAAGTACTGGTGTTCAGTACTCTTTTGAGGACCATGAAGGATTTTTAAAAGACCTAATATTTTTTTAAATGAAGTGGAGTATGGAGAAAAAGACTCTTTAGGAAGGGTTCTGGCACCCTAGGACAGTTTAGATTTTGGGTTTGTAGGCTCGGGCCCTACAATAGGAGGTTTCGAGTCACATGGTGTGGGCCATTAAAAGGTTTGGGAATAGAGTGGCACATTCTTTATTTGAAAAATGGTACAAAACAAGGTGACATAACATTGAGGATATTGAATCTATTGGAATAGTTTGGTTTTGGGGATTGTAAATATTGATCCAAAGTTTTTGAGCCATGAGGATTGTATGGAAAAATTGTTTAAAGGATAAACTAACACACAATAAGGTGATAAATTCCACCAAAATGATGTTAGGTATTACAAGGATCATAAATTGATTTTCTAAATTTCATGGTGCCTTTTTTTATGGTCATGATTTCATATACATGAACATAGGCAGACATGTATAGTTAAAATAGGTCACTTAAATCTATGTGCCCTTTTATAAAAGGAACTTCACCCAAAATCAATGGGATATTAAGGTGCATTCATTATAAGTGTACTATTTTAAAATCAATGCAGTTGGTATTAGGTACAGCTCGTGGTTCTCACATATGTATCCAAATGCGGTAACCAAGTAGATTTTGAAATATTTCTAGAGGAGAGGTGGATGTGAGAGCTTCCAATGGAGTGAGGTTGGCTTCCCTAGCAATTGGTGACTACCACATTTCATTTTCAATAGGAAGGATTTTGGTATTAAAATATTTTTATTATGTACCTACAGTTACCAAGAACATAATTTCTATATCATGCCTAGACACTGATGGGGTTATTTTAAAATTTTTAAATAAAAGTTGTTTTTTTATAAGTACAACATATTTATTGGTATGTAACATTTAAATAATGGTATTTATGTATTAAATTAAAAAATTAAAGTGTTGTAAATTGATAACAAATTTTGTTCATACAGCTTATATAAAACCTATATATAGAATCACCTTCTTGATCATGTCAATTAGATATGTTTGAAAAAGCTCTCTCAAGATGATTATTCGGATTCTTCTGAGGTAAAACCAATTAAAATATTTCATGATTTTTTTAAGTAAAAATGACCAACCACCATTTGTGGATAGGGTGAAAGGCCACAGAGATTCCAGAATTGTTACACACTGATATGTGTGGATCATTTCCAGTAGAATCTAGAGGTGGATATTCTTAATTCATAACTTTTACTGTTCACTTGAGTAGATATGGATATATCTACTTGACGAGGTATAAGTCTGAGTCCTTTTAGAAATTAAATGAATTAATAAATGAATTATAGAATAAAATTTTAAATAAGATAAATAAGATATGGATATATATACTTGATGAGGGATAAGTCTGATTTTTTTTGAGAAATTCAAAGAATTTAAGAATGAATTAGAGAATCAACTTGGAAAGAAGATAAATAATCTTCTATCATATTCGGGTGGTGAATATCTTAACCAAGAGTTCATTAAATTTTTATTGGAGTTCGGGATTCTATCTCTACTCAATCCACCTTACACTACACTATGGAATGGTGTTATTGAAATGTGTAATTGTACCTTGTTAGAACTGTTAAGGTCGATGATGAGTCATGCATATCTTCCATTATCCATTTTAGGATATGAATTATAAACTGTTGTATAAACAATAAACCAAGTACCAACTAAAGTAGAAAATGTAATTCCTTTCTTTTTATAGAGAGGAAAGAAAGCCATTTTTTTGCATACACATGTATGGGGTTTCAAGATATTTTTTAAGGCCTTCTAATAAAGAAAGTGTATCATTATAGGGAATACCAAGGAAGTAAAGGGATAATACCTATACAACCCCTTAGATAACAAAGTGATTCTCTCAAGACAAGCCATATTTCTTGAGAGGGATCACGTACTAAAAAGGGATAGTGGGAGAAAGATTGACTTTGATGAAGTTGATGCTCAAGATACACAAGAGTTGGTACAAGATTAGATTCCATATGTCACCAAGGATGTAGTAGTTTCTGAAACAAAAGTACTATATAGGATCATAAGAGAGGAAAGAGAACCAGAGAGATATGGTTTTGTATTCACTGAAGATGGTGACTCATTATTGGTTGAAAATGATGAACCACTCTCCTATAAAGAGGTAGTAGAGATATAAGAATCTAAAAGATAGAAAGAAGTAGTGAATTCTGAAGTGGATACCATGTATCAGAACCACGTTTGGGTTCTGGTCGATGTGCTAGTTGATGTAAATCCTATTGGGTGAAAATGGGTATTGAAGAGGAAATTGGACATAGATGTTAAAGTTAATACATATAAAGAAATTCTAGTGGCTAAACAGTTTAAACAACATCAATGAATTGATTGTGATGAAATCTTTTTACTAGTTTCCATGATTAAATCCATGAGAATTCTACATTATATAGAATCCTTCCATGAAAATGAAATTTGGAAGATGTATTTTAAAACTTCATTACTTAATAGGAACCTTCTAGAATAGTTCTATATGAAACAACCAGAAGCGTTTGTGACTCTAGGTGATGAAAAAAGGGTTTTTATGTTTTAGAGATCCATTTATGGATTGAAGTAGGAATCTTGGTCATGGAACATTTGATTCATTGAATCCATAAAATAATTTGATTTTATTAAGAATTAATGTGATTCGTGTGTTTATAAGAGGATTTGAGGGAATGCACTCGTTATCCTAGTAGTATATGTTGATCCAATATTACATATTTGAAATTACATACCATTCTTACAGTATGTTAAGGACAGGTTAAACTAGTTTTTCTCTAAGAATGAATTAGGTAAAGAAGACTATACTCTAGGGATCAAGATCATTTGTGATAGATCCAATAGGTTTCTTGTACTGAGTCAAAGTACCTATTTTGACCAAATACAAAAGGGATTTAGTATTGAAAATCTATGAGGGTATTGGTTCTAATGACACATGATTTTCAACTTTTCTAAGAAAGTGTATCCTCAAACTCAACATGAGAAAGATAGAATGAGTAAGATCTCATATGCTTT
The DNA here is from genome assembly GCA_963277665.1 of Viscum album. Classification (NCBI taxonomy): domain Eukaryota; kingdom Viridiplantae; phylum Streptophyta; class Magnoliopsida; order Santalales; family Viscaceae; genus Viscum; species Viscum album. The sequence goes on from OY728125.1 coordinate 231,565,466, forward strand.
AGCAATAGGATTAATCATACATTCCATTCTATGTACGAGACCTGATGTTGCCTATGAATTAAAATGGTACTAAGATATCAAGAAGATCCAGGAGAACAATATCGAACTGATGTTAAGGATATACTTATGTATCTATTAAGAAATAGGGATATGTTCTTGGTGTATAGATTAGATGAGAAAATGGTATTCAAGGGTTATGTTGATGCAAGATTTTAGAAAGATCAAAATGATTTAAGATGCAGTCATGATATGTTTTATGTCTCAATGGAGGATCTGTCAGCTCAAAGAGTTTATGGAAACCAATTTTTGCTGATTCTGTAGTGGAGTGTGGGTATATAAAATCTCCTAATACATCCAAGGAATCTATTTGGATTTATAAATTTTTCTAGGAGATTGATGTGGTACCTAGCAGTAATGATCCTATCACATTTTATTGTGATATTAATGTAGTGGTGGATCTTGCAAAAGAGACAAGGTCACACCAACAGACAAAGCACAAACTCTGGATGTATCACCTATTGAGTTATTTTTATCAAAGTGGTGAAGTTAAAGTGTGAATAATAACCATGAAAGGGAATATTCCAGATCCCGTGACTAATGGACAATCTCAGTAAAATCATGAGTATCATTTTAGAGCTAGCGGACAAAAGGTTGTTCGTAGTTGGATCTAGTGCAAGTGAGAGTCTGTTGGAGTTGTGGCCATAGAACCAAATTCTGTGTAATTTTTGATAAAATATATTCATAGTATTGAATATTAATAAATTATGATACCATAATGATTTTTATTTTATGCAAAATAGTATGTGATAATGTCCCAGGAATAGCTGTCACACTAAAAGGTCATTGTAGTTCTCCATTATGATGGGAACCCGGAAGTGCTACGACATTATTTTTAAATATATGTTCTCTAGACATATGATATCATTTTAAGGACAAAATTTATATAGTCCATCAAGGTTGGAGACTCCTATGACTTTGAGACACCTTCTCATGTTGTACTGCCTTGGTAATATCCAGTAAAATATTATGAGAAAGGGACATGTTAGTCAGAAATCCAAATTTATATGTGCTATTGGATGTTCCTATCTGTGGACATGTGTATTGTTATTTAGAAATTAATATTATTATTAATGATTATTATAAGTTGATTAATTTTATGTATTGATGAAAATTGTGATGACATATATTCATGGAGATTCAAGATATGTTTGGTGTGTCCTGAGTAATATTGCATTAATGAATAACATGTGAAATGATTTATCCCTTATGTTCTTTAATGGAAGTTAATATCTCAACCCCTTTGATAGAAATGATATAGCCTAAATAAATCCATGTAAATGATGTTCTATAGGAAATTTATATTTCCAGAAAGACAAAGAAAGGGACATTGAACACATAGATTGATGCCACCATCATGCAACCTAGTTGATTTGGGATATTGTGATAAAGGGATTACAATACATAGTAAGAATCAATGTGAGGTGTTATGTCATTGTAGAATTAACTTCTTTCTCTATGGATTTCATGTAGTGTTTCTAAATTCTAACCTTGTATTTTAGGCTGCTTCGCCTAATGCCACTAAGAAAGAGGCCTAGAGGGTCACACACTAAGTGTATCCAGAAACTCAATTAAATAAAATATTATTATTTATTATTTAAAAAGAAGAATAAATGTTATTCCATCATATGTTTCTATAATTATTCATGTTTACTTGATTGCATTTATTTATTCACAATTTATTCAACAGAATATAATGTGATCGAACTATTTAATAAATTTTTATTTGTTATTTAGTGAATATAATAATTATTTATTTATTAATGAATAATACAGTGTTATTTATTTATTAAATAAGTACACATTATTCAAGGTCTGATAAATATTGTGGGGGAATGATGGACTGATATTTTAGGTCCACTGAGAAAATAATACATATTGAATATTATTTGATTAAATAAAATTTAATTTTTATTTGCAATGTTTAGCACATGTTGAGAAATATTATTATTAGAATTATTATTTGACATAGGGTTTTCACTAGGGTTGAATAAATTATTAAGGGAACTTGTGAAATTATTTTATTTTAAACCTAATGATATATAAATCCAGTTATATTATTTTCTCAAAAAGGAAAATCCATTTGTTTGGGTTTTGTACAAAAAAATTGAAGAATTCTATCAAGCCCTTAAAATCTCTCTTCTCAAATATTGCTCCCTAGAACATGGAGTTATCTTCTCCACCAGATCAAGGAAAATTATTTTGAAGCAATTATCATAGTGATCAAAGGTAGATGATGCAATCATATGGATATTCCTTACTAGCATATGGAGATTCCATTGGCAACGTCTAGAGATTCACGGAACATGTGTGGATCCCTGATAGAGGGAGTCTTCACTTGATTCCTATAATGCAATGATGATGCATCATAGATCTTTTACTAGATCCATCAATGAAGAAATAATTCCATCAAGGTAATTCTTATTTAATTAAATAATTATAAATAATATGTGATGATCCAATCACTTTGGTTCTGACAAGATTCATGTTTTTTGTCTTCTTTATTTCAATACTCTTGAACACGACGTTTATCGTCATGCAGATCTTGGATTAATCATTGAACATAGCAAAAAGAAATATTGGCAAATTCCCATCACAAACTTCAACTATTCCTAGAACCTAAACTAACATGGTCAAAGAGAGGGATTTATTCTCCTTTAAAAGGTTCGTGAAAGGATGGAAAAAATCCAAAGGTGCCCAAGACATGAAGTGTAATTTACAAGTTGAGGTGATTAAAAGTTGATGAAAGCACCCCATACTATGGTTGACCTGGTTTAAGCTCTTTGGGTCCATTGATAAGGAATAAGTATGGGTGATGGAATAAAAATTTTAACATTATGTATTGCGGACATACCTATCGTGTAGTTTAAATGTCATGTGACCAAGACTTTTCCTTGTAATTTAACGTCATGCGATGAGATGGTTTTCATTTCATTGTAGTTTATCATCATGTGGTAAGGGAATAAATATGTTATATAGTTTAATGTCTTCATACAAGGTAATGATCCCGGATAATAGATATTTCTCATTTAAATCAGCTAGAATGACCTTCCATGTTTTATAATCTCGCAAGATCTATGTTCAGTGTGAGAAATAAGGGATAATTGGGCAGTCGGCTAAGTTTTCTAAGAGTGGGTTTTATATGCCTCGCTATAGAGGTCTAGCCCATATGTAGTCAGGGGTTAATTTTTATCATTTTATATGTTGCATTTTAACACTTTATTGTATATTTATGTGTTTTTACATATCATGTGACTTCAGGAATCAAGCCATACAAATTTCATGCATTAAATTTCCTTGTGCAGGTCTAACTCGTACAGAGGGAGGTGGAAATTTTTATGTTGATTGTTGCAGCTGGACCTAAGATTGGAGATTCAGGTTTCACTTCATATTCTATGATGACTGGAATCAATCCACGCACTGTTCCCAAATGGGAAACTCTCCATGCAGGTCTTACCCATATACATAAGGGCATATTGTTCCCATTGATTGTTGCATCTAAACCCAGGATTGGAGATTTGGGAATCACTATATACCACGGGATGTTAAAAACTAGTCCACGCATAGTTCTCTAATGGGAAACTCCTGATGCAGTCCTAACCAATACATAGAAGGGGAATTATTCCCATTGATTTTTGTAGTTGGACCCATGATTTGAGATCTGAACATCGCTATTTATCCTATGAGGATAGGAATCAAGCCACAGATAGTTCTTGAATGGGAAAATCTCTATTCAGGTCTACCCAATATGTATAGGGGTATTTTTCCCATTGATTATTATATTTGAATCCAGTATTGGTGATTTGAGTGTTACTATGTATCTTTTCATGGTAGGAATCAAGACACACATTGTTATTGAATGGGAAACTCTCTATGTAGGTAATACCTATGTGAATTGGGGGAATTCTTCCTATTTATTGTTGTAGCTAGACCTAGTATTTTATATATGGGTGTCACTATATATCCTATGATGACAGGAATCAAGCCACATGTAATTCAGAAATGGGAAACTCTCCAAACAGGTATGACCTATATGCAAAGGGGGAATTGTTCCCATTGATTTCTATAATTGGACCTAGAATTGGAGATTCAAGCATCAATAAATATCATGTTATGATAGAAATCAAGCCTTACATAGTTACTGTATGAGAAAATCTCCATGCAGGTCTGACCCATATGTGGAGGGTGCATTGTTCTCGTTCATTGTTATGGTTGAACCTAAGACTAGAGATCCATTTGTCACTACGTATCATGTGATTATAGGAATCAAGTTGCATGTAGTTCTTTAATGGATTTGTGGTGGGATACCAACACCAGTGATACTGGTCCTCTCAAGTGAGCTCTATAGTAATGAGTTGTTTTATTTCATGCAAGAGACATTGGCCATGCAATTTAACATCATGAATCAAGTACTCATGGTTATCCTTTTTATGTCTTGCATATAGAACCATGCTAACTATATCATGAATTGATATGTCTCTATCATTCCATGAATTATTTACCAACATTCCTAAGCCTCCATGAGCTATGATTAGTGTGAGAAAAAATTATCGGAAATTTTTTCTCTCACCTCACATAGGAGACTAAAGGCAAGGAATGTGACACTTTTTATTAAGCGGTGGATGGGACAAGATATATTATCTAAGTTTCCCTACACATATCATTGAAGTGAGAATCAATCTATATGTAGTTCTCAAACATCGTGTAGTTTATCATCATGTAGAAAGGATTTCATCCATGTAGTTTAACCTCATTAAGTGTCGATAAACATGATTCTATGTGAAGAATGAAATATTGTGGTTTGACCCAGGAAATAATATTTGGGAATCCCTATGTATCTTATATTGGTATGAATTAATCCACATGTATTTCTTGATAAACCATGTAGTTTAATGTCAGGTGGTATGGAATCAACTGTGTAATTTATTATCATGTGGTAAGGATGATGTTTACCCACCATGAAAAAGAGGGCTTGATTGTTGTCAAAGAGTCTGATATCTTGTGATTGGGGTAGATATATTGTTTTTCGTCTTATGATTTGGGATTTGGCCATCACTACATATCATGTGATGGTAGGAATCAAGCTACACATAGTGCCTGGATGGTGAGATTCCCTATGTGGATCTCACTATCCCATAGGAACATACCCACTTAATTTTCCTTTTCAATAGATCTAGCTTATGTTTGGTATATCATAGATGAGATTATGCTTCCCATTCTATTTAATTTCATATGATGATGATGTTTTACTTATTGTTTAATGTCATTTAATTTGTACATGTCATGCAGTTCAATGAAATGCGACCATGATGAGAGATACTATATAATTTCAATTCTTTCTTCCAGGACTTCCTCTGTATAGATTAAAATCATATGGTCAAGATTTTTTTTATAACACCCCAAGATTTCATAATATGTTATTACTTAAAAGTAATTCAATAACTTGCACTACACGCAACATCAAGTTCAAGCACCCCACGACTTACCAAACCAGCCGTTCAAAAAAGCTTATGAATAGTATTAACTAAATTTTGAATTTTATATACTACATATAATATTAGAATCCATATTATGTGTTTCTTATACAGAATATAAGACCAACTTCATTTTTTTCATATAAAAGAAGTATTTTTCAAAAATGCAATTTTACGGCCTTTTAATGGAGAACCCTTTTTAAAACCAATATTTGACACTTTTATATAATAAATTTAATGAAATTAAATTATTATTTAGAACCCAAGCATAAATATTTAGTTTGGATAAATTTTTGGTACTTTTTTGATAACTTTCATATTTTTGATGAATAGTGAAAAATACTAAATTTTAATTGAAAACAACTTTTTTAATAAAAATAATTTAGAGTGTTAATTTATACATTTGAATTGTTTTGAAGTGTAATTACATTATATTTCTATCATTTAATACAGTTTTGGTCAATATATGTAATTTCACATTTACATTTGACATAAACACATGTCATTCTTTTAATAGTTTTTACTTTTTTAAAAACCCGCTCTTCGGTTTTGACAATGGGAATTAATTTTAAATTAATTAATGGAACTTCTATGTTTTGAATTTAGTAAAAGAAAATTCATTTTTAAATTCGGAATACCAAATTAACTTAGGGTGAATTTTTGGTATTTTTCCAAAAACATTCAATTTTTGATGAATAGTGAAAAACATTGCGCTTTTGTTTAAAACCGAATTTTTTTATGTAATTATTTATTTTATTTAAATTTTTTTTAAGTCAAAAAATATACATAATACCAACATTAGTTCAATTTAATTCATTGGAGTCATTTTATATATAAAATTAGATGTATAATATTTCAATGAACTTTTTACCGTCTTTTACCCACCTTCTAGGAGCATTTGAAAATTTCCATAAAACATAATTTGACCACCTCTGTGAATTGAATTTCAAAAATCCGAGAGACACAGTTGATATCATTAAATAAAATTTGGTTCAATAAGATGAAAATAGTTTTTGGTGAATAGTAACTTTTGACTTTTATTTACCATGGTAAAAATTAAATAAGGTAATTAAAGATAAAAATAATATTAAAATTACCCCAATAAATGTCCTAATTCTTTTGTATAAGTGTATTTTGACCAAAATAAACTTTATAAAAAAATGATCCTTTAGGTCCACTTGGATTAGATTCAGACATTTATTATATTTTATTTAAAAAAGAGTTAAAATTGTTAAATTCAAAGTTTATTAACGAAACCATTTTTAATATAATATTATGCATAAGAAAAAATCAACTATAAATATTAATTAGAAAGATAAAAATATTTCCTATATAATTGTATTTTATTTATAATTTTCATAGATTAAATAATTAAATTTATTTATGAAACATTGATGATGACTTAACTACCTTCTTAATGATATATAAAATAATTGATATTATAAATATTAAAATAAATATAATTTAATGTTTTTGATGTCATCCAAGAATTTCCTAGGGGAATATGACACGTTAGGTTTGATTAAATGTATTTGGCTCTAAGTAATCAGTTTGTGATGACTTTCACAAAAAGCAAATACTAAATAGTGTCAAAATTGACATAAATGAGTTTTTTAAAATGAATATTATATTATTAAATTATATAATATTCCTAAAAATATAAGGTTCTTACAAAGGTCTTAAATAATATTATATATGTCATTAATGAACCCCTTGAGTTTCTATTGGATGTTTAGTGTAATTTTATTAACCATATAGTGTAAGAATATAAGAAGATATGGTAAAAATTAAACTATTTAATTAATAGTTAAATATAAAAGATAAGGTTAACATGGTAACCTAAACTTCTATAAAACCAATTGGTTGGGAGTATTTAGACCCATACCAACCTAAGATTCTAAATAAATCAATTTGGATCCATTAGAAACCGAAATTATTTTATAATAAAATAATATTTTAAACTTTTCCTAAAGTGACCCTAACCTCTCTTATAAAAGGGTACTTCCTCTTCTCTCAAATTCACACCTCCAAAGCCATTTGAATCAGCCAACCCTGCCCAAATATCCTCCCAACTTCCCTCAATTCAACCTAGAGGCCTTTCCTTGAGTATAAATCCATCCATGGAGCCCTTTTGTTCAAATCCAAAGGAAACACCCGAAGAAGAGGTAATGATTTCACCACCCTCTTTCAAGTTCTTTTCTTCTTCAAATTCCTCTTTATTTGTTTTTTCCATAAAAAAATTATAACTCAAATACCATATACATACTGTGATTTAATTATCAATATGGTACAACCATATTCCTTATTCAATCATCCTATAAATGACAAAGTCACCACACGTGCGTACGTATGGATTGTCGTCTCCACGTCGTGGTGTAGTTTGTTATTCAAACACTTCATTATTTGGATGGGAATAATAATGAGTATAACTGATGTAAATAATAAATTTAAAATTTCAATGATTCTATATATATGTTATACTATCCAATTTCATATGATTTCATTATCAATATAATGATATTGTCACTCTTGCGTACGTACGAATTACCATCTCCATGACACGATGCGATTCATTTCCACGTTCACCATTCAACGATGATTATAAAAATATATATTAATAATAAGTATGTAATATATGAAATAATAATGCTACTGGAAATATATGTACATATATGTATGTATTTACATTTATCTCATTCACTTACTTCCATTCAATACGATATGAAAACAGAAGCGACGTTTATGCGTACGTACGACCTACCATCTCCATAAATGGTGTTTTCCATTTCATATATATATCTATTATACACATTTATATTATAAATATATATTATATATAAATCATTTTTTATATTCTAGAAGTATTTAAATCATGATCTAAATGATACGATCAATAATAACAAGTTGAAACACATACAATAAAGAAAGTGATTATTACCCGAAAAGTTAATTTAGCATTGAAATAATTATTAAATGGGTAGTATAAAGTCATAAATGAATCATGTATGATATAATAAATATAAATATGGTTCTGGTATAATTTAATAATATACTATGGTCATTATACCGTAGGTTAAACGTACCCTCAACCGAAGGAAAGTGCAAGGTAAGTGTTATTTCCTCAATCTCATTATTATCTGAGATTGTTTATGTGTAAGTAATTTCTTGGACAAACTTATCATAGATACCCATATTTCATAAAAATGTTTTCAAAAGTAATCTTTTAACATTTAATGGGAGGGTCTATTTAACTAGATCATCATTTTAAATGTTTTAAAGATTTATCTTTCTAAACCCTTTTAATTAATGTACATGTTTTCAAAATGGATTTACGGATTTATTTATATGGACATGAATGTTTTTAAATGATAATTCTATTCAAAAGTTTCAAAGTGGTATGGGACACTTGGATTCGAAAATATTTTTAAATGACTTCATTTATAAATTTTGATACTTTTAAATGATTTCATGAAAAAGTGGTATTTCTCTCAAAGCAGTTTACAGATCAGTTTCAACTATGTCAACATCCTTTGATGGATTTTAATCTTTTTTGAATTTGATACAAATATTCCATATTGTATTGAAAGTTTTTTGATATTTTTTATTTTTGATGTGTTATTTTTATACCATTCATGGTTTATGGATAAAGTATTGACATTTCGTATGCTAGTTTTAATACGAATGTTTATGTTATGGTTAAACCTTTTCATTTGAGGAATGCATTGGACTTAGTAACTGACCAGTGGAGCCCACTATAGCTCATCGATGCATCAGTAGGTCTCATGATAAAATTATATATGGAATTGTCCGAGGCCTTTCCCAATATGAAATATGGTTTTGGCTGAGGCCTAAAACATTTTTAGAAGACTTGGTCAAGGAGTTGAAAAGATGTTTCAGAATGTTCGGCATTATGCATTCTCTCATTATGAAATTAGTTATTAAATGTGATTATTCGACTATTAGAATATACACGTACATGATGATATGGTAATTTTTGATTTATTTTTGACATATTATGTTCAATATTATGTTTAAAGGGCTGTTTTTTATTACACATCTTGCATTAAATGATTATAGCTTCTGCTAAATTATTTACCCTTACTGATCATCTGAGCTTACCCCTTTCTTTTGTATTATTTTCCCAGGATCCCAAGAAGTGTTTTATGATTGTGATGTAGGGTTAATCTCAGGGACCAATGGCATTCTCAAAGGATTATTAATGATTTGTTTTATGTTATAAAGTTTAATGTAATGTTAATGTATATACTCTATTTTCCAGAATACTAAATTGATCGGTCCTTCGGGACTTGATTCCTTGTAATCATTCCTATGCAATGTAATAAAGAACCACTTCTGGGTAACTGGGGTCAGGGAATTATAATTGGTATCAGAGTAAGTTTAGTACAAACCTTGGAAACTAGATTTAGAAAAACACTTATTAGAGAACATTAAACTAAGATATACATTGAGTATTATTATAGAAGAACTTCGTAGAATTTTGGTACTATAGAGATTTTGTGAGTTTTCCTAGAAATACATCCATGTGTGGATACAAGAAGGTAGAGACGAATCTATCATAGATGTTACTAGGGGTAAAAACCAAAAACATCACTTTGAGATAGACTCGAATGGGAACTAGTGCACGACAACGAGCCTTGCTGCACTCTAGGTTACAACACTCCTGGGGGATATGCTTAGGATAATTCTCATTTCCTTTACAAAACGTTATGAAGTACATAAGAGTAAATAATCCCTCAAAGAAAATATTTTTTTATGATAATATATTATATGTATTATCTTTTAAATTTACATTAGGTATTTTATAATTTTTGAATTATGCATTGTGATTCATAAACTAACCTTGTGTATTCCATTGTTTAGAAATGGAGCCCAGTAGAAGAAATGAGAACTCCGAAAATATGCATGTTCCAAAGAGTAAGAACTATCATATCTTTCGTGGTATTAAGCCAACATTAAGAAGCAAAATAGTCTCCCATGTATTCGCATCATATGATGAAATAGTATCATGTTTTAATAAGATAAGTGAATAGTTCTCTATGTCCTATGGCTTTGAAGGGAAGCAAGAGAAGAAAATTATGGTAGAGAGAGCTATGGATAAAGGTTAAAGGGGAAAGAAGGATTTTCCCATATGTGATAAATGTTGAAAGAATCACCTTGGTAAATGCTTAAATGGAATTGGAGTTTGTTATAAGTGTGGAGAAAAAGGACACCATGTACGTGATTGCAGGGGTACAAAAAAGGTTTCAAATGTACAATGCTTCATCTTCGAGGAGTTGGGACACTCCATGAATCAATGTTAAAATTATCAGAGTATGCCCCAAATGATGATATTAGATAATAATAAAGTTATGATACTAACAAAGATGAAGAGGAATGACTAGTGTTATTAAGTTATTAAAGAATTATTTCATTTGAGTGTTGTATCAACAATGTATTGGTTATATGAATTATGGAAATAAATAAGTATTGTATTGTAGTACTATTTAATTGAGGATTTGAGATTATATGGTACTATGAAAAGTGACTCAACAATAAGTTAAACATTTTGGAAAATATATGGTTGAAGAAAATATAAACCTTAATATGGTCATTATAATGAGGTAGTGATTTTGGAATAAGATATGGTTGATTTGGATAAATTATATTGGATATTCTTGACTACATTGGAACTGATTAATGGTTTATTTATTTCATCATTATGGGATTATTCATCTTTTTTTGGATATAAGGAATATATCTAGTTTTCTAAAAGGAATAGGTCACACCCCAGCTTGTGGATGCACGACCTGCGCACGGGTTATGAAATTGTGTTGCAGAGACACAATTTTTCCCTACACGCGGTTAGTGCTGGGTGGCACGGTCTGTGAGTGGTTTTCTCAACCGCACGCTCACCAGTACATGAGCCGTGAAATTGAACGACTTTTAAAATGAATGAATTTGATTTTTATTATTAATATTCTTCTTATTATTATTCTTTTTATCTTAGTCTTTATATTATTTATATTGTTATTTATATTAGTATTATAATTATTATTAATATTATATTATTATCATTTATATTATAATGATTTATTAATATTATAATTATTATTGTTTTTATTATTTGTATTTGCATTATTATAATTATGTAATAAAAAAATTCTCTAACCCTAGAACCCCCAAGTGTGTGTCGCGTGGCTCCCCCCTTTTCCCTCTCTGCATTTTCCCTGCCCTCTCCCTCATGCAGTGACCAACATGCTCACTCTTTCTCTCATAGCGGCACCCTTTGAACTCAGCACCCCTATGCCTAGCAGCCCCCCCCCCCCTCGACATCTGCCTTTGCACCCTCGCCCTGCCTGGACTCCGGCCTGCCTCCTTGGTCGCCCCTCACCCCCATCTCTCCTGCGCAGTGCCCCAGCCTCCTTCCTGCAGCCAACTAAACCTCGCCCCTGCTCCGCATGACCTCCTGACTCCCGACCTCACCGACCTCTGCTGCCAGCAGCCGCCGGCCAGCACTCTGGCACACCCTGCCAGCCCTTCCGGTGAGCCTCATCGCAAGCCAGCGGCCTCCGGCCCCCTCCAGTGGCCTCCAGCCGAGCTCCGGCAAGCCCCACCTCCATCCAACAGCCCTTCGGCCACCGTCAGGAATCCCAAGAACTCCCGGCCTTTTTCCCAGGGCTCCAGCATTCCCTTTGTCTCTCTTTCTGGCATTTCGGTTTCCTCTGGTGTGTCTGCGTTGCATTTCCCAACTACCGCACCTTCAGTTGATCACATTCTGGCCTTCTGCAGTCTGGCCCACCACCACCGCCTTGATCCAGCCAGCGGCACACTTGATGGTCAGCGTGCGACCCCCAATGTTCTCCGTGCCCGAGCGCGCCACCCCTAATGACTGGCGCGCGACCCTGTGGGTCGAGCGCGTCTCTACGCCGTGGTAAATTTTGTGACATGAATCTATTTGAGATAATTTTATATTAGTGGTTGGCTATTTTGGTTGTTTTGGTGTTTTTTATAGCACGTTGGCGGAATAATCCCACAACGCAGTGGTCTTCGGCTTGCGTATGCGTACGAGCCTGCGCGAGGTGTCTTCTATTGTCGAGTTCAGTTTGCGAATCGAGGTAGGTCTCCCACAGCACTTGCCATTAAATTTAGAATTTATTCTTTCCTTACCTTTTCAATGATTTTATGTAAATTTAAATTAATATTAAATAGTTATTTTTAGTGCGGTAACCTTCTAAAAATGGAAGCTGTTTATTTGTTACATTGCACTAGTATTATTGTTCATGTATTTTAATTCTATTTTTTTCTTATGATATTGCTAAATAGGTTAGTTATGAAATGTGCAAGTCATGAAGTGTGTTTTGAAATGGTTTTGGTGTGTGTAAAATGGCAGGTTTATTGTTTATGGAAATTGGTGTTCTCTTAAAACCTTCAATGGAGAAAATGCCCATTTGGCCTTTAAACATGATTTTTGAAACTTTCAGTGTGGTTCTTGTTTGATGAAAAATGTTTTCCTTTGGCACATGAATAAATGTTTGGATTTCATTTGAGAAATAGTGTTCCTTAAAAAAGTTATAAAAGGCATGTTTGGATCTTGATGAATGTGGGTGCATTTGGATATTGGAAAATGGTTTTACTTGTGACACCAATGTGTTTCAGTTTTAAAATGCTTATTTGAGTTTCTTAAATGAGGTCCTAAGTGTGTTTTTTGTTTTCAATGGGATGGCGTGTGTTGTGCCTCTTGGATTTTTTTTAATGGTTGTTGAGGCCTAGTTTTCACTTTAAATAAAAATGGTTTCATTGGAAAACCCTCCTTAGAATGGGTCCTCACCTTGTTGGTTGATGAAAGATGAGGGTTACCTTGGCTTGGGGCTTCCCTTGTGTGATAATGGTTTAAAGGTGAGGGTCTTGTTCCTTGGGTTACTCAAGGGTGTTTTTGTTGAGTCGGTGGTGATGGTGTAAGATGATAATGCATTTATTGAATTGATTAACTAGTATTTGTTTACTCACCCCCTTTTTTATTGCTTGTGTTGACATGGGAATCTGGCATATTGAGTGAATCTTCTGAGAAAGATTGCCTCACTAGTTTAGATTATGCACTGGCTAGTGTCCCCATAGAAGGGGAATACTGAGTTATTGCTTTTATGGGGATTGGGCCCCTCGGTTAGGCCATGTAGGTCTATGCTGAGCGTTATGGCATTATGACATCATTGAGATAGGGCATGCCTTCGGTATGAGTCACATGTATGGTATGTTCTGGATTGTTCACAAGATCCTAGGTTTGACCCGTGTCTTTTTGCTTTCTGTTGTTAGTAGTGATTACTGTAGTGTTTGTTTTTATACCTGCATTTCCCATACAGTGTGGTTTCTACGGTTCCTTTTGGTACTTTCTTCTTTTTGTGAAAATGGTTTCAAATGAAAATGTTTTATTCTCTTTGAGTAAAATTTAAAATGTAGCACTACTCTCCATATGAAAATGTTATTGGCACTAATGAAAGGAATCTAAATTTTGAAAATGAATAAGGTTAATGATTCTTGTTTTGTTTTCATGTGAAATATTTATGAAAGCATACTTCTATACATTGTAGTTCAAACCTGGATTTGTGGATTCTTTATTTATTGGAAGTGCTTTGGGATTTTTTATTGGTCTCACCTAATGAGTATTTTTCTGTACCCACACCTATCTTTTACCATTTCAGTTGTAGGTTCCTTTGTTCAGGTTTTCTTCGTTTGTTCCATTCCGTGTTGGAGCAAAGTTGGACCTTTGTTTGGAGAGTGACCCAGAGGGTCATGTGGAGATTTGTTCGTAGTCAGGTTAGTAGCATTGTTGGTTGTTCCTTTTTTTATTTTATTTTGTTCAATTTATTTTCTACTATTTAGTTTATTTTCATTTGGGCCAAATCATTCCCGCATGTTTAAATTTGATGCCCGAAACTAGTTTCCAGCCCGTGGGGATCGGGAACGCCCCTCGGGCCTTGTCACGGGCCAGCTCGGGTGACCGGTTTATGGTTGTCCCGAGTTTGTTCGTGAAAAAATGGTATCATAGGGAGGTTCTTGTTATTTGGGGTGACTGGTAGATGGAGATTAGTATTTTTGGGACTCGAGAGGTAGGTACGGGAAGGGCGTCATGAACCCTCGGTCGTTCCGCACCTCGAGTCACCAGGGATAGTCTAGGAATTGAGTCTTTTTTTCGTTCTGGTCTGTTTTGGATTGAGGGAAGACAACGAAGGTAAAACAATGTTACATCATGATCTCACATGGAGTAGTGACCCATTTGGAGTCCAGGTACACTGTTTGAATTCCTCCTTGTTGTTGACACTTATTTGGGGCATGGCCCACTACCATGTCTCCAGGTCAAGTGTGACCTTTAGTCCCTCACTCTGGTGGTTTAATGCAAGTTGAGTGTCATTTTCGTTTGGGTTAGTGTAAGTGCGTTTTTTGGAAATGAAAATGGGTTCTTGAAAATGGGACTTATTTATTTTAAATGACTTTAAATATATGAAATGGGTTTTAAAACTGAAAGCTTTTGGTTTGGAAAACAAGTGTTTCCTAGGAAATTGGTCGAGAATGGTTTGGGGTGAAACCTCAAGTACTCCTTATGAACGTTTTCACATGTGAGAGGATGCATGGAAAGTGCGTGTTGGTGCGTATGAATGAAAGTGGATGAAGACATGTGCAATGGTTCATGGGATTACCTGGGTGTGTTTGAAATTAAAGGCTTGAACTTGTTTTCTAAATTGGCTTATAAAGAGGAAAATGACTTTTGGAAAATTGAATTTGGTTTGAAAATTGGGTTTAGTATTTGGAAAATGCCCTTGAAAGAATGTGGGTTTGAAATTTAAAAAAAAAATTGGGGTTTTGAAAAATGAATTTTGGTTTGTGTTTTCATTTTCTAGTTTCTTTGGAGATGGTTGTTTTGGATAAAGGCTCTTTCTTTGATGTTTCTTCGACTGATATCAGTTTCGGATTGGTGTTTTATATGTTTTTCAGAAATGAAACCCAAAAAGGTCCCCAGATTTTTTGATGAGTCATGCCCAATTTTTTGTCCTTCTCAGATGTTGTCTATCCTTCATGATTATTAGAGTCTGTTAGAGACAGTGGAGTGGCTTGAAGAGGTCGATCGCATATGTAGGGTATTGGGAACCCCCAAAGCTATTAGAGTGCATGCCATTTTGGGTCTGTTCAAAGGTCCAGCTCTGGACGCGTAGGTGTAGTTTGCCCCACCATCACTTCAAGTTGGTATAATGTGAGATTTCACTAAAGTCATCTTCGTTCAATGATTTATACTTTAAAAGGGGAAGACGGTGAATGTGGAAGAGCTCATGTGTATTCAATAGGGCCAACAAATGGTAAAAGCATGTGTTGATAATTTCAAGGAACTTGTGTCTTTCAATGGAGGTAGCATTGTAGGATTTTATGAAGACTACTCCCTTCATCATGGGTATTTTTCTATTGATCAAAGAGTGGGTCCTCCCTTTTTGGGGCCATCTTTTTGAGAAGTTAGTACATGAGGTGTTATTAGCTGAGTTGGTCTATGGAGTGCAGATGGTTGGAAATCCAGCATATCTAGTTTCTCGTGAAGGTCCCCCATCTAGCTAGTAAAGTGTGTTAGATGGATCTGTTTCTAAAGAGTCCTCTATAGTGACTCAGGTTTCTAGTTCGTTGGATTTTCCAATGGTGTGCTATCAGTGTGGACGTTTAGGGCATGAAAATTCATCATGTCACACCCCACTGAGGGTGTGCCATCATTGTAGGTGTCTAGTTCATCTAGAGAAGTTTTAAAGGAAGCGTTGTCTAAGGAATACATTGTAACCAGAAGATTCCATTTTCGGACTGTGAAGCAGGAGAGGCTTCAATCATCAAAGCCCCGACCATTGGTCTTGGGTTAAATCTCACGCACAGTCAGGAGTTGTTGGGGGTGTGACTCCTCAGTTTGGGTTTTGTGTTCCATGTTGGAAAAGGAACATTTAAAGTCATGTTGTTCTCGTCCTTCCACTATTAAAGTTTTGGTATTGTTATAGGTTCATTGTGTCCTCGTGAGTTTGGGATGAACATGTACATTTGTAATTCAAACAATCTCGTCTGTCGATTACGATGTTTTGGATCATGCATTTTTCTAAAATCTATATTTGGACCTTCCATGGGTTAATCATGGTTTAGAGGAGTTCATTTGGTGATATATGTGCCTATGGAGGAGTCCTAGTTTGCAGTTATGCTCATGTTTACCACTTCTGTTAAGTTCTGCTCAGAGTTTTTCTCTAGTGTTCGGGCTTCCTTTGGTCTAAGTCAGGAGCTCCAAGTTTGGCGGAGGTGTTGTTTCGCTCGTGGTATGAAGGATATTCTAGATTGGTTGGGAGTTTCCGTGTCACCCCCCCCCCTTCCCGAGGTGGTATATTTGGGTGTTAAATTTTAGTTCCATTCATCATCTTATGGTGGGGAGAACCCTCTCGTGTTCTCCTATTCTCGTGTGTTGTGTTTCCTTTCAGTCTCAATTGGGGTTGGATCTTTCTTATGTCTATTGTCCAGCTAAGTGACTTTATGGGGGTAGAAAGTGTCTGTGGTGGTGAGAATTGTCACACCCCGACTTGTGGATGTTGGACTTGCACATGGGTTATGAAACTGCATGGCAGGGACACAATTTTTTCCTGCATGCGGTTAGTGCCTAGTGGCACAATCTATGAGTGGTTCGCTCAACCGTGCAATCAGTAGCACGTGAGCTGTGCAATTGACTGACTCTTAAAATGAATGAATTAGGTTTTTATTATTCATATTCTTATTATTATTATTATTCTTTATATCTTAATATTTATATTATTTATACTGTTATTTATATTACTATTATCATTATTATTAATATTATATTATTATCATATATATTATTATCATTAATTATTATTATTATTATTGTATTTATTGTTTTTATTAGTATTATTATTATTATATAATAAAAAATCGCTAACCATAGCACCCCCAAGTGTGCACTGCGTGGCTCCCCCCTTTTCCCTCTCCACATTTTCCCTACCCTCTCCCTCATGTGGTGGCCAACCTGCTCACCCTGCCTCTCACAATGGCGCCCTTCGAACTCAGCACCCCTATGCCCAGCACCCCCCCCAGCTCGTTGTCTGCCTTTTCACCCACGCCCCACCGTTCCTCCAGCCTACCTCCTTGGTCATCCCTTGTCCACCTCTCTCTCACACAGCGCCCCAGCCTCCTTCCTGTATCTAGCTCCACCTCTCCCCTCCTCCGCGTGACCTCCCGGCTCCCGACATCACCGACCTCCGCCACCAGCAGTCGTCAGCCAGGGCTCTGGTGCCCCCGGCCAGCCCTTCCGACGATCCTCACCAACGTCCAATGGCCTCCGACCCCCTCCATCATCCTCCAACCTAGATTCAGTGTGCCCCACCTCTAGACAGAAGCCCTCCGGCTACCGTTCCAGCATCCCGGGCACTCCTGGCCTTTTCCCGGCCCTCCGGCTCTCCTTCCGACATTTTAGTTTCCTTCGGTGCACCTGCGATGTGTTTCCCGACCACCGCACCTTTGGTCAGTCACATTCTGGCCTTCCAAATTCCAGCAAACCACCTCTGCCTTACACCGGCCAGCAGCGTACCTAACAGTCGGCGCGCGACCCCCGACGGTCTCCGTACCTCTGCAAACCGCCCCTTATGACTGGCGCGTGACCCTGTGGGTCGAGTGCGTCTCTGCGCCCAGGGAAATTATGTGACGTGAATCTATTTGAGATTATTTTATATCAGTGTTTGTCTATTTTGGTTGTTTTGGTGTTTCTTCAGCACATTGGCGGAATAATTCCACAACACATGGGTCTTCAGCTTACGCTTGCGTACGCTCCTGCGTGAGGTGTGTTGTGTTGTCTAGTTCGGTTTGCGAATAGAGTTGGGTCTCCCACTACACTTGCCTTTAAATTTAGAATTTATTTATTCTTTTCCTTTTCATTGATTTTAAATAAATTTAATATAGTATTAAATAGATGTTTTTAGTGTGGTAACCTGCTGAAAATGGAAGCTGTTTATTTCTTGCATTGCACTGGATGTATTGTTCATGAATTTTAATTCTGTATTTTTCTTGTGATATTGCTGAATGGGTTCTTATAAAATGTGAAAGTCATGTTGACGTGTGTTTGGAAATGGTTTTGGTGTATGTAAAATGGAAGGTGTATTGTTTATGGAAAATGGTGTTCTCTTAAAACCTTGAATGGAGAAAATGCATGCTTGGCCTTTCAACATGATTTTTGAAACATTAAGTTTGGTTCTGGTTTGATGAAAAATGTTTTCCTTCTGTGCGTGAATAATTTTTTGTATTTCCTTTGAGAAATAGCATTCCTTCAAAAAGTTATAAAAGTCTTGTTTGTCTCTTGATGAAAGTTGGTGAGTTTGGATATTGGAAAATGGTTGTTCTTGTGACACCAATGTGTTTCAGTTTTAAAATGCTGATATGAGTTTCTTAAATGAGTCTCTAAGTGTGTTTCTGGTTTTTAACGAGATGGCATGTGTTGCGCCTTTTGGAAATGTTTTGGTATTAAATGGTTGTTGAGGTCCGGTTGGCACTTTAAATAAAAATGGTTTCATCGGAAAACCCTCCTTGGAATGGGTCCCTGCCTTGTTGGTTGATGAAAGATGGGGGTTACCTTGTCTCGGGGCTTCCCTTGTGTGATAATGGTTTAAAAGCGAGGGTCTTGTTCCTTGGGGTACTAGGGGGAGTTTTTGTTGTGTACGTGTTGATGGTGTAAGATGCTAATGCATTTGTTGAATTGCTTGACTAGTATTTGTTGACTCACCCCCTTTTTTATTGCTTGTGTTGACATGGGATCCTGGAATAATGAGTGAACCTTCTGAGAATGATTGCAGCACTAGTTTAGATTATGAACTGGCTAGTGGACCCATATCAGGGGAATACTGAGTTACTGCTGCTATGGGGATTGGGACCCTCAGTTAGGCCATGTAGAAGATATGTCGAGCGTTAGGGCATTATGACATCATCGAGTTAGGGAATGCCTTCAGGATGAGTCACATGTATGGTATGTTCTGGATTGTTCACGAGCTCCTAGGTTTGACCCATGTCTTTTGGCTTTCTGTTGTTAGTAATGATTAGTGTAGTGTTTATTTTTATACCAGTATTTCCCTTACTATGTGGTTTCTACTGTTCCTTTTGGTACTTTGTTCTTTTTGTGAAAATGGTTTCAAATGAAAATGTTTTATTCTCTTTTTGTGAAATATGAAATGTAGCATTACTCTCCATTTGAAAATTCTATTGGCACTTATGAAAGGAATCTAACTTTTGAAAATGTATAAGGGAAATGATTCATGTTTTTTTAGGTGAAATATTTATAAAAGCATACTTTTATACATTGTAGTTCAAACCCAGATTTGTGAATTCTTTATTTATTGCCAGTGATTTGGGATTTTTTTGGGCTCACCTACAGAGTATTTTTTTGTACTAATGCCAATCTTTTTTCATTTCAGTTGCAGGTTCCTTTGTTCAGGTTTTCTTGGTTTGTGCTGCTCATTGTTGGAGCAAGGTTAGTCCTTTGTTTGGAGAGTAACCCGCGGGGTCACATGGAATTTTGGTCATAGTCGGGTTAGTAGCATTGTTGGTTGTTATTTTTTTATTTTCTTTTGTTCTATTTATTTTCCATTGTTTAGTTTATTTTCTTTTGAGCCAAATCATTCTCACCTATTTAATTTTGATGCTCGGTACTAGTTGTCAGCTCGTGGGAATCGGGAACGCCCCTCGGGCCATGTTGTGGGCCGGCTCAGGTGACTGGTTCAGTGTCGACCCCGGTTGGTTCATGATAGAATAAGGGAACATGAATATAATCAATAAGGTTTTATGGTAATTTTGGGTTTTACCATGGTTTAAAAGAACATGTGATGAAGGTATTCACATTTTATTACGTGGAAAAAATGATCTTCATTGGGTTTACATTCCTTGTAAATTTTGGACTGTGAGTTTGGGCATAAGTAATTTGGATAAGTCTAATGGTTGGAATGGATTAATTTGGAAATTGGATAGTATTGTTAAGGTTAAATAATTTCATAATATTATTTTTGGATTGTTATAAAAAGGACAATCTGGAGGTCGGTTGACAACTTATCACGTCCAGCAAGGCCGCAAGACATAAACCTGCAATCGAATGGTGACAACAGTGCATCACCTAGCACTGGCCTACGTGATGTCATGGCCTGTATAATGTATTTTTTTTAAATGTTCTGAAAAATGAATTATAAATTAATTATTTTTGGACCCCTGTATGATTAGGATAAATAGAATATTTTTGAATTGTATTATCTTTTAGAGTGAAAGATGAGTTTATAGTAGAAATTAGTTAATTGATCGAACTCTACTTTTCAAGTATATAATTTTTTCTCTTATTCTCTGAAGAAATTAATTAATAAACATTATGTAAGGGATCTTAAAACCAAAAGTGTGTTATCATAATACCTTATGTTTTGTCGGTGATATTTTAAATCATCTTAGTTTGATGGATTTGCAGCCCTCAATTTTAAACTTGTTTGTGATTGATGGCCTATATCACTCCCTATAAATATTTACATTTTTCCTACAATTATGTGTCTCTAACTGACACCAATATTCTCCTAATTGATATCATAATTTGGTGGTGACATTTTCATTTCCCTTTCCCTCTTATTAAGACTAAATTTTATTGACCTAATTCCTGATTTGGGTTTTAAACAATGGTATTTTTCTATTTTTAACCATTAATTTTTTAACAAAAATTTCAAATTTCAAGGACACAATTTATTGAAGGAGGGGAGAAAGTAACACCCCAAGATCTCACAGTACGTTATTTCTTCAAAGTAATTCAATAACTTGTGCTACAGGTAACATCTAGTTTGAGCGCCCCACGACTTACCAAACTAGCCGTTCAAAAAATGGTTATGAGTAGTATTAACTAAATTTTGAATTTAATATAATCCATATAATTTTATAATCTATATATGTGTTTCTTAGACGTAATATAAGACAAAATTCATTTTTTTAAATAAATGAAGTAATTTTCAAAAAACTAATTTTACCATCTTTTAATGGATAACCCTTTTTAAAACCAATATTTGACACTTTTATATAACCAATTTAATGAAATTAAACTCTTATTTAGATTCGGGACATAAGAAATTTAGTTTGGATAAATTTTTGTTACTTTTCTCATAACTTTCATATTTTGATGAATAGTGAAAAATACTGAATTTTATTTGAAAACAACATTTTTAATCAAAATAATTTATAGTGTTAAATTATACATTTGAATGGTTAAAAAGTATAATTAGATTATATTTTTATCATTTAATACAATTTAGGTCATTATATGTAAAATCACATTTAAATTTGACATAAACACATGTCAATATTTTTATAGTTTTTACTTTTAAAAAATGTTGCTCTTTGGTTCTGGCAACGAGAATTAATTTTAAATTAATTAATGCAACTTCTATGTTTTTAATTTGGTAAAGTAGAATTAATTTTCAAATTAGGAATATCAAAATTATCTTAGGTTGAAATTTTGGTATTTTTCTAAAAACATTCAATTTTTGATGAATAGTGAAAAACACGACGTTTTTGTTTAAATCCAACTTTTTAATCGAATAATTATTTATTTTATTTACATTTATTTTTAAGTCAAAATAGACACATAATACCTATATTAGTTCAATGTAATTCATTTGAGTCATTTTTATAATAAAATTAGATGTATAAAATTTTATTGAACATTTTACCGTCTTTTACCCACCTTCTAGGAGCATTTGAAAATTTGCATAAAACACAATTTTACCTCTTCTGCGATTTGAATTTCAAAAATACAAGAGACATGGTTGATTTTAGTATGTAAAATGTGGTTCAATAAGATCAAAATAATTTTTAGTGAATAGTAACTTTTGACTTTTATTTACCATGGTAAGAAGTAAATAATGTAATTAAAGGTAAAAATAATATTAGAATTAGCCCAACACATGTCATAATTCTATTTGAAAAGTGTATTTCAACCAAAATCAACTTTAAAACAAAAATAATATCCTTCTTTTCAACTTCGATTAGATTAGGACATTTATTATATTTTATATAAAGAAGGGCTAAAAGTGTTAAATTCAATGTTTATTAACTAAAACATTTTTAATATAGGGTTATACATAAGATAAATTCGATTATAAATATTAATTAGAAATATAAAAAAATTTCCTACATGTTGGTATTTTATTTATAATTTTTGGAGATTAAATAATTAAATTTATATATGACACAACGATGATGACTTAACTACCTTATTAATGAAATATTATAATAATTGATATGATAAATATTAAAATAAATAAAATTTAAAAGTTATGATGCCATCCACGAATTTTCTATCTTAATATGATATGTTAGGGTTGATTAAATGTATTTTTTTTCAAGTAATAAATTTGTGATGACATTCAAAAAAACCAAATACTAAGTAGTGTCAAAATTGACGTAAATGTGTTCTTTAATACAAATATTATATTATTAAATTATATAACATTCCAAAAAATATAAGGTTCTGAAAAAGGGATTAAATAATATTTTATGTCATTAATGAACCAATTTAGGTTCTCTTGGATGTTTAGAGTAATTTTATTAACCATATAGTGTAATAAAACAAGAAAACACAGAAAAAATTAAACTATTTAACTAATAGTTAAATCTAAAAGATAAGGTTAATATGGTGACCTAAAATTATCTAAAACCTATTGGTTGAGATTATTTATACCCATAACCACCTTATAATTTAAATATATCAATTTGTATCCATTAGAAAAAGAGAATTACTCAATAATAAAATAATATTTTAAACTTTTCCTAAATGGCCATCACCTATCATATAATAGGGTAATTTATCTTCTCTCAAATTCACACATCCCAAGTCATTTGGCTCAGCCAAAACCTTCCAAACCCTCCTCAAAACTTCACTAAATCCAGCCTAGAGACCTTACCTTGAGCATAAATCCAACCTAAGGAGCCCTTTTGTTCAAATCAAAAGGAAATAGCCGAAAAATATGTAATGATTTCACCACCCTCTTTCCAGTTATTTTCTTCTTCCAATTCCTCTTTCCTTGTTGTTTCCAAACCAAAATAATAAATCCATTACCTTATAAATACTGTAATGTTATTATAAATATGGTACAACAATATTTTTAATTCTATCTATCCTATAAATGACAATGTCACCACACATGTGTACGTACTGATTACAGTCTCCACGTCGTGGTGTAGGTGGTTATTCAAACACTTCATTATTTGGATGGAGATAATAATGAGTATAACTGATGTAAATAACAAATATTACATGTTAAGTATTCTGTATATATGACATAAAATCCAATATCATACGATTTCACCATCAATATAATGATATTGTTGCTTGTACGTACATACGGATTACCATCTATATGATACGATGAGATTCATTTCCACGTTCACCATTCAACGATGATTATTAAAATATATATTAATAATAAGTATGTAATATATGACATAATAATTCTCCTGGATATATATATATATATATATATATATATATATTTAAATTTATCTCATTCACTTACCTCCATTCAATGCGATATGAAAACAGAAACAACGTTTATGTGTACGTACGGCCTACCGTCTCTATAAATGGTGTTTTCCATCTCATATATCTATCTATTATTCATATTTATATTATAAATATATATTATATATAAATCATTTTTTATATTCATGAAATATTTAAATCATGATCTAAATGATATGATTAAGAATAACAAGTTAAAACATGTATGATAAAGAAAGCGATTATTACCCAAAATGTTAATTTAACATAGAAGTTATTATTAAATGGGTAGTATAAAGTCATAAATGAATCATGTGTGATATAATAAATATCAATATGGTTCTTGTATAATTAAATAAAATAATATGGTCATTATACATGAGTTTAAAGGTACCCTCGACCAATGAAAAGTGCATGGTATGGGTTATTTCATCAATCTCATTATTATCCAGGATTGTTTATGTGTAAGTATATACTAGGACATATATATCATCGATAGATATATTTCATAAAAATGTTTTCAAAATGAATCTTTTAAGGTTTTATGGGATGGTCTATTTAACTATATCATCATTTTAAAAGATTTATAGATTTGTCTTTCTAAACCCTTTTAATTAATGTCCATGTTTTCAAAATGATTTTTAGGATTTATTTATATGGACATGAATTTTTTGAAATGATAATTATTTTCAAAAGTTTCAAAGTGGTATGAGACACTTTGATTCAAAAATCTCTTTAAATTACTTCCTTTATAAATTGTGATACTTTTAATGGATTTCATGAAAATGGGGTATTTCTCTCAAGGTATTCTACCGATAATTTTCATCTATGTCAACCTCCTTTGATGGATATTTAACTTGTTTGAAGTTGATACAAATACTCCATATTTTATTGAAGTTTTTGTGATATGTTTAACTGTAGATGTGTTATTTTTATACCATTCATGAATTATGGATAATTTTTTGACATTTCGTATGCTAGTTTTAATACAAATGTTTATGTTATATTTAAACCTTTTAATTTGAGGAATGTGTTGGACTTAGTAAGTGATGGGTGGAGCCTTCTATTTTTCCTCGATACATCGGTAGGTCTCATGAGATAATTAGATGTCGAATTTTTTTAGGCCTTTCCCAATATTATATATGGTTTTCACCAAGGCCTAAATCATTTTCAGATGTCTTGGCTGAGGCCTTGACAAGATGTTTCAGAATGTCTAATAGTTTCCATTCCATCATTATGAAATTATTTATTACATGTGACTATTCGACTTATAGAATATCCATGTGCATATTTATATGGTAATGTATGATTTATTTTTTCCATATTATGTTCATGATTTTGTTTAAAAGGCTGTTTTTTTAATACACATCTTTCCTTAAATGTTTATAGCTTCTGCTGAATTATTTACCCTTACTGAGCATCTAAGCTCACCATTTTCATGTGTTTTATTTTCCCAGGATCCTAAGAAGACTTTTATGATTGAGATGCAGGGTTAAGCTAAAGTAACAATGGAGTTCTCAAAGTATTCTTAATGATGTGTTGTATGTTAGAATGTTTATTGTAGTGTTCTTGTATGTAATCTATTTTCCAAGATTGCTAAACTAATGAATACATCGGGACTTGATTACTTGTAATCATTCCAATGCTATGTAATAAAGCACTGACTCTGGGTAACTGGGGTCGACGCATTACAGTTGGTATCAGAGGAAGTTTAGTACAAACTGTTGAAACTGGATTTTGAAAAAATCTGATTAGAGAACATTACCCTAAGTTGGACTTTGAGGATTAGTATAGAAGAACATCTGAAAATTTTTATACTGTAGAGATTTGTTGAGTTTTCCTAGAAAATAATCCCTATCTAGAAATGAGCAGGTAGAGGTGGCTCTGGCATAGATTTACCTAGGGTTAAAACATGAAAACACCACTTTGAGCTATACTTGAACGGGAACTGGTGCACGACAACGGGCCTTACTAAACTCTTGGTTACGACACTCTCAGATGATATTCTTAGGATAATTCTCATTTTCTTTACAAACCATTATGATGGATTTGGGAGTAAATACTCCCTCAAAGAAAACATTTTTTTATGATTATAGATTGTATCCATAATATTTTCAATTTATATTAGGTATTTTATAAGTTTGGAATTATGCATTATGATTCATAAACTATCCTAGTGTATCCCATTGTTTAGAAATGGTTCCCAATAGAAGAAATGAGAACTCCAACAATACACATGTTCCAACGAGTAAGAAGGATCATATGTTTCTTGGTATCAAGAGAACATTTAGAAGGGAAATATTATCCCACATATTCTCATCATATGACGAAATATTATCATGTGTTAATAACATAAGTGAAGAATTATTTGATTCATAAAGCTTTGATAGGAAGCAAGAGAATAATTGGATGGTACAGAGAAACATGGATAAAGGGAAAAGGGGAACAAGGATTTTCCCATATCTGATAAATGTGGAAAGAATAACATTAGTAAATGCTTGAAGGGGATTTGATTTTTTTAGAAGTTTGGAGAAAAATGACACCACGTACTTGATTGTTAGGGTAAGAAATAGGTTTCAAATGTATAATGCTTCATCTGTAAGGAGTTGGAACACTATGAAAATCAATTTTCAAACCATCAGAGTATTCCCCAAATGATGCTATTGGATAATAATAAAGTTATGATACTACCAAAGATGAAGAGGAATGACTAGTGTTCTTATGTTGTTATTAAATAATTATTTCAATTGATTGTTGTATCAATGATTTATTGGTTATATGAATTATGGAAATAAATATGGATTGAATTGTAGTAGTATTTCATTGAAGATTTAAGATTATATCGTACAACTAAAAGTGACTGAACATCCAGTTAAACTTTTTGTAAAATATATGGATGAAGGAAAGATGAACCTTAATATGGTCTTGATACTGAGGTAGTGATTTTGCAATATGAGATAGTTTATTTGGATAAATTATATTGGATATTCTTGACTATCTTGGAACTGACTAATGGTTTTTTTATTTCATCATTGTTTGAGTATTCAAATTTTTTTTGATATAAGGAATATATCTAGTATTCTATAAGGAATAAGAGAGCATTAATATAATCAATAAGGTTTTATGGTAATTGAGGGTGTTAATGTGTTTTAAATGAATATGTGATGGAGGTATTAACATTGTATTATATGAAAAACAATACATTCATTATGTTTACATTCCTTATAAATTTTGGAACTTGATTTTGGACAAAAGTATTTTGGATAAGTCTAAAGGTCGGAATGGATTAAGTTTGAAATTGGATACTATTATTAAGGTTAAATAATTTATTAATATTATTTTTGTATTGTTATAAAAAGGACAACCAGAAGGTTAGGCGTCAACTTGTCATGTCTGGCAAGGCCGAGAGACTTAAACCCACAACCTATCGGCGCAACGGTGCATCACCTACCAATGGCCTACGTGATGTCCTAGTTTGTATAATGTAGTTTTTTTAAATAGTCTGACAAATGAATTTTAACTTCATTATTTTTTTAACCCTATATGATTAGGATAAATAGAATATTTTTTAATTCTATTATCTTTTAGTGTGAAAGATGAGTTTGTAGTAGAAATTAGTTAAAGGATGGAACTCTACTTTTGAATTATATTTATTTCCTCTTATTCTATGAAGAAATTAATTCTTAAACATTAGGTAAGGGATCTTAAAACAAAAAATGTGTTATCCTAATACATTATGTTTTGTTGGTGATACTTTAAATCATCTTAGATTGATGGTTTTGAGGCCCTCAATTGTACACTTGTTTGTGATTGATGACCTCAATCACTCCCTATAAATAATTTTGTTTTTCCTCCAATTATGTGTCTCTAATTTTCACTAATGTTCTCCTAATAGAGATCATAACTTGGTGGTGACTTTTTCATTTCCCTTTCCCTCTTATTAAGACTAAATTTCATTAACCCAATTTCCGATGCGGGTCTCCAACAAAGGTATTTTTAATTTTTTAACATTTTATTTTTGAAGAACAGTTTCAAATTTCGAGGTCGAAATTTATTGGAGGAGAGAATATAACACCCCAAGATTTCATAGTACGTTATATCTTCAATGTAATTTAATAACTTTCTCTACATGCAACGTTGAGTTCGAGCGCACCATGACTTACCAAAATAGTCGTTCCAAAAATAGTTATGAATAGTATTAACTAAATTTTCAATTTTATATAATCCATATAATTTTAGAATCCATATTATGTGTTTCTTAGACATTATATAAGACCAAATTTATTTTTTCAGATAAAAGAAGTATTTTTCAAAAATGCAATTTTACGACATTTTAATGGAGAACCCTTTTGAAAACCAATTTTTGATACTTTTATATAATCAATTTAATGAAATTTAATTCTTCTTTAGAATCGGGACATAAAAATTTAGTTTGGAAATATTTTTGGAACTTTTCTAATAACTTTCATATTTTGATGAATAGTGAAAAATATTAAAATTTTATTTAAAACAACTTTTTAAATCAAAATATATTATAGTGTTAAATTATACAATTGAATGGTTTTTAAGTATAATTAGATTATATTTTTATCATTTAATACAATTTATGTCATTATAAGTAATTTCACATTTAAATTTGACATAAACACATGTCAACCTTTTGATAGTTTTTACTTTTTCAAAAAACCCACTCTTTTGTTTTGACAACTTGAATTAATTTTAAATTAATTAATGCAACTTCTATGTTTATAATTTAGTAAAATTTAATTCATTTTTGAATTTCGAATATCAATATTAGCTTAGGGTGAATTTTTTTCATTTTTCTAAAAACATTCAATTGTTGATGAATAGTGAAAAACACTGCGTTTTTGTTTAAAACCGACATTTTATTTATATAATTTTTTATTTTATTTAAATTTATTTTACGTAAAAATAGATATATAATACCTATATTAGTTCAATTTAATTCATTGGAGTCATTTTTATAATAAAACTATATAGATAAAATTTTATTGAATTTTTTACCGTCATTTACCAACCTTCTAGAGCATTTGAAAATTTGCATAAAACATAGTTTTACCACATCTATGAATTAAATTTCAAAAATACAAGAGAAAAAATTGATATCAGTAAGAAAAATGTGGCTCAATAAGATGAAAATAATTTTTGGTGAATAGTAACTTCTGAATTTTATTTACCACCATAAAAAGAAAATAAGGTAATTAAAGGTAAAAATGATATTAAAATTTTCTCAATAAATATCCTAATTCTATTTGATAAATTTATTTCAACCAAAAGAAATTTTAGAACAAAAAAATTGAAACTGTATGTCCACTTGGATTAGATTAGTACATTTATTATATTTTATTTAAAGAAGAGTTAAAAGTGTTAAATTCAAAGTTTATTCACTAAACCATTTTTAATATAGGGTTATCAATAATAAAATTTAGAATATAAATATTAATTATAAAGATAAAAAATATTTCATATATAATGTTATTTTATTTATAATTTTTAGGATTAAATAATTAAATTTATTTATGACACAATGCTGATGACTTAACTACCTTCTTAATGAAATATTATAATAATTGACATTATAAATATTAAAATAAGTAGAATTTAAATGTTTTGATTCCATACAAAATTTTTATAGGTGAATATGACATGTTAGGGTTGATTAACGTTATTTGTTTTGAAGTAATAAAGTTGTTATGACTTTCACAAAAAAACAAATAATAAATAGTGTCAAAATTGACATAAATGTGTTTTTTAAAACAAATAATATATTATTAAATTATATAATATTCATAAAAATATAAGGTTCTTACAAAAGGGTTTAAATAATATTATATATGTAATTAAGGATCAATGGGAGGCTCTCTTGGATGTTTAGATAAAGCTTATTAACCATATAGTGTAGTAATACAAGAAGACACGATAAAAGTTAAACAATTTAACAAATAGTTAAATCTAAAAGATAAGGTTAATATGGTGACCTAAAATTTTCAAAAACCTATTGTTTGAGAGGATTTAGACCCATCCCCACCTTATATTCTAAATAAATCAATTTGGATCCATTAGAAACCATAAAATAATATTTTAAACTTTTCCTAAAGTGACTGTCACATCTCTTATAAAAGGAAACTTCCTCTTATCTCAAATTCACACCTCCAAATCCATTTGGCTCAGCAAACACCTGACCAAATATCCTCCCAATATCCCTCAATTCAACCTATATTCCTTACCTTGAGATGAAAACTATCCTATGTATCCCTTTTTTTCAAATCGAATGGAAATACTAGAAAAAGAGTTAATGATTTCACCGCCATCTTTTAAGTTCTTTTCTTCTTCCACTTCCTCTTTCATTTTTTGTTTCTATACGAAAATAATTACGCAAGTACCTTCTGCATACTGTGATGTTATTATAAATATGGTACAACCATATTCTTCATTCTATCCACCCTATAAATGACAAATTCACCACACGTGCATACGTACGGATTACCGTCTCCACGTCGTGGTGTAGTTTGTTATTCAA
Source organism: Viscum album (assembly GCA_963277665.1). Classification (NCBI taxonomy): domain Eukaryota; kingdom Viridiplantae; phylum Streptophyta; class Magnoliopsida; order Santalales; family Viscaceae; genus Viscum; species Viscum album. The sequence continues at coordinate 231,596,115 of OY728125.1, forward strand.
ACACTTCATTATTTGGATTGGTATAATAATGAGTATAAATAATGTAGATAATAAATATAACATGTTAATTATTATTTATATATGATATAACATCTAATTTCATATGATTTCACCATCAATATAATTATATTGTCCCCCGTTCATACGTATGGATTACCGTCTCAATGACACAATTAGATTCATTTCCACGTTCACCATTCAACGATGATTATAAAAATACATATTAATAATAAGTATGTAATATATGAAATAATAATGCTACTTGAAATATATATATATATATATATATATATAAACATTTATCTCATTCACTAACTTCCATTCAGTACAATATGAAAATAGAAACACCGTTTATGCGTACGTACGACCTACTGTCTCAATAAACAATGTTTTCCATTTCTTATATATATCTATTATACATATTTATATTATAAATATATATTATATATCAATCATGTTTTATATTTTTTAAGTATTTAAATCCTGATTTAAATGACATGATCATGAATAACAAGTTAAAACACGTACGATAAAGAAAGAGATTATTACTCAAAATGTTAATTTGACATGGAAATAATTATTAAATGGGTAGTATAAAGTCATAAATTAATAATGTGTGATATAATAAATATTAATATGGTTTTTTTATAATTTAATAACATACTATGGCCATTATACAGGAGGTCTAACATACCCTCGACCAATGGAAAGTGCAAGGTGAGTGTTATTTCCTCAATCTCATTATTATATGAGATTGTTTATGTGTAAGTATTTACTGGGACATACTTATCTAAGATAGACATATATCATAAAAATGTTTTCAAGAGGAATATTTTATGGTTTTATCGGAGGGTCTATTTAACTATATCATCATTATAAATGTTTTAAATATTTATCTTTCTAAAACCTGTTAATTAATGTCCATGTTTTCAAAATTATTTTAAGGATTTATTTATATAGACATGAATGTTTTGAATTAATAATTATTTTCAAAAGTTTCAAAGTGGTATGGGACACTTTGATTCCAAAATCTATTTATATGACTTCCTTTATATATTGTGATACTTTTAAACTATTTCCTGAAAAATGGGTATTTCTCTCAAAGCATTTTACTGATCATTTTCATCTATGTCAGCATACTTTGATGGATTTTCAACTTGTTTGAAGTTGATAAAAATATTCCATATTATATTGAAGGTTTTGTGATATGTTTGACTGTGGATGTGTTATTTTTATACCACTCATTTTTTATGGATAATGTGTTGACATTTTGTATTCTAGTTTTAATATGAATGTTTATGTTATGATTAAACCTTTTCATATGAGGAATGCATTGGAGTTAGTAAGTGACGGGTGGAACCCGCTATAGCTCCTCGATGCATCAGCATGTCTCATGAGACAATTAGATGTGTAATTGGTCAAGGCCTTTCCCAATTTGATATATGGTTTTGGCTAAGGGCTAAATCATTTTTAGATGTCTTGCTCGACGCCTTAACAAGATGTTTTAGAATGTCCAACATTATGCATTCCCATATTATGAAATTGGATATTAAATGTGATTACTCGACTAGTAGAATATACCTTTCATGTTTATGTGGTAATTTTTTATTTATTTTTTCCAAATTATGTTCATGATTATGTTTAAAAGGATTTTGTTTTTGTTACACATATTGCCTTAAAAGTTTATAGCTTCTGCTAAATTATTTTCCCTTATTGAGCATCTGAGCTCACCCCTTTCTTATGTTTTATTTTCCGTAGATCCCAAGGAGTATTATATAATTATGATGCATGATTAAGCTAAGGGATCAATGACATTCTCAATGGATTATTAATTATGTGTTGTATGTTAAAATGTGTAATGTAACATTCATGTATATAATCTATCTTCCAAACATTCTAAACTGATCGGTCCTTCAGGACTTGATTCCGTATAATCATTCCAATGATTTGTAATAAAGCATTGAATCTGTGTAACTGGGGTTGGGGAGTTACAGTTGGTATCAGAAGAAGTTTAGTACAATCCTTGGAAACTAGATTTAAAAAAAACTCTGATTAGAGAACATTACCCTAAGATAGACTTTGAGGATTAGTACAGAAGAACATCCTAGAATTTTGGTATTGTAGATATTTTTTTAGTTTTCCTAGAAATACATCCCTATCTAAATACAAAAAGGTAGAGGCCACACTGGAACATATAAACCTAGGGGTAAAACCTGAAAACACCAATTTAAGCAAGACTCGAACAGGAATTGGTGCACAACAATGGGCCTTACTGCACTCTTGGGTACGAAACTCCTGGGGGATATACTTAGAATAATTCTCATTTTCATCAAAAACCATTATGAAGGATTTAAGAGTAAATACACCCTCAATGAAAAAAAAATTATATGATTATAGATTATATGCATAATCTTTTCAACTTACATAAGGTATTTTATAAGTTTAGAATTAATCATTGTGATTCATAAACTAACCTAGTGTATGCCATTGTCTAGAAATGGCGCCTAGTAGAAGAAATGAGAACTCCAACAATATGTATGTTCCAAAGAGTAATAAGGATCATATATTTCATGGTATTCAGCCAAAATTTATAAGGGAAAGATTCTCCCACGTATTATCATCATATGATGAAATAGTATCATGTGTTAATAAGATAAGTGAATAGTTCTCTGAGTCCTATGGCTTCGAAGGGAAGCAAGAGAAGAAAAGGATGGTACATAAGAATATGGATGAAGGGAAGAGGGAAAGAAGTATTTTCCCATATGTGAAAAATGTGGAAAGAATCACCTTAGTAAATTCTTTAAGGTAATGATAGTTTTTTATAAGTGTGGAGAAAAAGGATACCACGTACGTGATTTCTAGAGTAAGAAAAAAGATTCAAATTCACAATGCTTCATCTTCAAGGAGTTGGGACACTACACGAATCAAGGTCCAAATCATCAGAGAATACCCCAAATGATACTATTGGATGATAATCAAGTTATAATATTATCAAAGATGAAAAGTAATGACTATCGTTCTTATGTTGTTATTAAATAATTATTTCATTTGAGTGTCGTATCAAGATGTACTGGTTATATGGATTATGGAAATAAATAAGGATTGTACGACAGAAATATTTCATTGAGGATTTGAGATTATATGGTACAATGAAAAGTGACTCAATAGAAAGTTAAAATTTTTGGAAAATATATAGTTCAATGAAAGATAAACCTTAATATGGTCCAGATACTGAGGTATTGATTTCAGAATAAGAGATGGTTGATTTGGATAAATTATATTGGATATTCTTGACTACCTTGGAATTGATTAATGGTTTTTTATTTCATCATTGTTGGAGTATTCAAATTTTTTTTGGATATAAGGAATATATCTCGTATTCAATAAGTATTAAAGGAGCATGAATATAATCAATAAAGTTTTATGGTAATTCAGGGTGTTACCGTGTTTTAAAAGAATATGTGATGAAAGTATTCACATTTTATTACATGGAAAAAAAAGATCTTCATTGTGTTTAGATTCCTTGTATATTTTTGACTATGAGTTTGGACAAAAGTATTTTGGATAATTCTAAAGGTTGGAATGGATTATGTTTCAAATTGGATAATATTGTTAAGGTTAAAGAATTGGTTAACATTACTTATGGATTGTTATAAAAAGGACAACATGGAGGTTGGGTGACAAACTATCGTGTCCAACAAGGCCGATAGACTTAAACCTGCAACCAAAGGGTGATAAGGGTGAATCACCTACCACTGGCCTATGTAATGTATTAGTTTTTATAATGTAGTTTTTTTATATAGTCTGAAAAATGAATTATAAATTCATTTTTTAGAACACTACATTATTAGGATAGATGGAATTTTTTTGAATTCAATTATCGTTTTGAGTGAAAGAGGACTTTGTAGTAGAAATTATTTAAAGGATGGAACTCTAATCATTATTTTTTTTTTCTCTTATTCTATCAATAAATTAATTCTTAAACTTTAGGTAAGGGATCTTAAAACAAAAAATGTGTTATCCTAATACCGTATGTTTTCCGGTGTTATTTTAAATCATCTTAGATTGATGTCTTTGAGGCCCTCAATTTTACACTTGTTTGTGATTGATGACCTCAATCACTCCCTATAAATATTTATGTTTATCCTCCAATTATGTGTCTCTTCTTTCCACAAATTTTCTCTTAATCGAGATCATATTTTGGTGGTGACTTTTTCATATCCTTTTCCATCTCATTAAGACTAAATTTTATTAACCCAATTTCCGATGTGGGTTTTCAACAAAGGTATTTTTCTATTATTAACCTATTATTTTTAAGATCAATTTCAAATTTCAAAGATGCAATTTATTTAAGAAGGGGAGAATGTAACACCCAAGATTTCATAGTACATTTTTTCTTCAAAGTAATTCAATAACTTGTGCTTCAAGCAGCAATGAGCTTGAGTGCACCACGATTTACCAAACTAGTTGTTCAAAAAATGGTTACGAATAGTATTAACTAAATTTTGAATTTTATATACTATATATAATATTAGAATCCATATTATGTGTTTCTTAGACATAATATAAGACCAAATTCATTTTTTCAGATAAAAGAAGTACTTTTCAAAAATACTATTTTACCACTTTTTAATGGAGAACCCTTTTAAAAACCAATATTTGACACTTTTATATAATGAATTTAGTGAAATTAAATTCTTATTTTAGAATAAGGACATAAAAATTTATGTTGGATAATTATTTCATACTTTTCTGATAACTTTCATATTTTGATGAATAGCGAAAAATAATAAATTTTAATTGAAAAAAAAACTTTTCTAATCAAAAAAATTTATAATGTTAAATTATACATTTGAATTATTTTTGAATTATAATTAGATTATATTTTTGACATTTAATACAATGTAGGTCATTATAAGTAATTTCACATTTAAATTTGACATAAACACATGTCAATCTTTTGATAGTTTTTACTTTTTAAAAAATCTCGATCTTTGGTTTTGAAAATAAGAATTAATTTTAAATTAATTTATGGAACTTCTATGTTTTGAATTTGGTAAAATAGTATTAATTTTTGAATTTAGAATATCAAAATTATCTTAGGGTGACGTTTTGGTATTTTTCTGAAAACATTCAATTTTTGATAAATAGTGAAACACATTGCCTTTTTTTAAACCAAATTTTTATTTAAATAATTATTTATTTTATTTAAATATATTTTAAGTATAAATAGATACATAATACCTATATTAGTTCAATGTAATTCATTGTATTCATTTTAATAATAAAATTAGATCTAGAAAATTTTATTGAACTTTTTACCCTCTTTTACCCACCTTCTAGGAGCATTTGAAAATTTACATAAAACATAATTTTACCACTTCTTCGAATTGAATTTCAAAACTACGAGAGACATGGTTGATATTAGTCAGTGAAATTTGGTTCAATAATATGAAAATATTTTTTTGGTGAATAGTTACTTTTGACTTTAATTTACCACGGCAAAAGTCAATAAGGTAATTAAAGGTAAGAATAATATTAAAATTACCCCAACACATGTCCTAATTCGATTGGATAAGTTTATTTCCTGAAAAAGAAACTTTATAACAAAAATATGATCATTTAGGTCCACTTGGATTAGATTAGGACATTTATTATATTTTATTTAATGAAGAGTTAAAAGTGTTTAATTCAACATTTACTAACTAAACCATTTTTAATATAGGCTTATACATAAGATAAATTTGACTATAAATTAGAAATCTAAAAATATTTCCAACATAATTTTATTTTATTTAAAATTTTTATATATTAAATAATTAAATTTATTAATGACACAATGATGATGACTTAACTTCCTTCTTAATGAAATATTAAAATAAATTATATTATAAATATAAAAATAAATATAATTTAAAAGTTTTGATGCCATACAAGAATTTTATTGGTTAATATGGCTTTTAGGGTTGATTGAATGTATTTTTTCCAATTAATAAAGTTGTTATTACTTTCAGAAAAACCAAATACTAAATAGGGTCAAAATTGACATAAATGAGTTTTTTAAAACCAATATTATATTATTAAATTATATAATATTCCTAATAATATAAGGATTTGTGAGAGGGATTAAATTATATTATATATGTCATTAATGAACAACTTTAGGTTCTCTTGGATGTTTAGAGTAAATTTATTAACAATATAGTGTAAGAATACAAGAAGACACGGTAAAGGTTAAACTATTTAACTAATAGTTAAATCAAATAGATAAGGTTAATATGGTGAACTAAACTTGTGTAATACCTATTTTTTAGAGGATTTAGACACATCATCACATTAGATTCAAAATAAATCAAATTTTATCCATTAGAAATCGAAAATAATTTTGTAATAAAATAATATTTCAATCTTTTCCTAAAGTAACCCTCACCTATCTTATAAAAGAGTACATCATCTTCTCTCAAATTCACACCTCCAAATCCATTTGGATCAGCCAAACCTGGACCACATCTCCTCCCAGCTTCCCTCACTTAAAACAATAGGCCTTACTTTGATAATAAATCCAACCTAAGGATCCCTTTTGTTCAAATAAAAAGGAAACACCCAAAAAAGTGATAATGATTTCACCACCCTCTTTCAAGTTCTTTTCTTCATCCACTTCCTCTTTCTTTTTTGTTTCCATAAAAAAATAATAAATCCAGTACCTTCTACATGATTTTATGTTATTCTAAATATTTTACAACCATATTCATTATTCTATCCATCCTATAAATGAAAAAGTCACTACACGTGCGTACGAACGGATTATCGTCTCCACGCAGTGGTGTAGTTTGTTATTCAAACACTTCATTATATGGATGGGTATAATAATGAGTATAACTAATGTAAATAATAAATATAACATATTAATGATTATTTATATATGATTTACCATCCAATTACATATGATTTCAGCATCAATATAATGATATTTTCACTTGGGCGTACGTACGAATTACCGTCTCAATGATACGATGAGATTCCTTTCCACGTTCCCCATTCAACGATGATTTTAAAAATACATATTAATAATAAGTATCTAATATATGAAATAATAAATCTACGGTAAATATATATATATATATACATTTATCTCATTCACTTACTTTCATTCAATACGATATGAAAATAGAAAGAGCGTTTATGCGTACGTGCGACCTACCGCCTCCATAAACTGTGTTTTCCATTTTATATATCTATATATTATACATATTTATATTATATATATATTATATATGAATCATGTTTTATATTATATAAGTAATTAAATCATGATATAAATGATACGATCAATAATAACACGTTAAAACAGGTACGATAAAGAAAGTGATTATTATCCGTAATGTTAATTTAACATAGAAATAGTTATTAAATGGGTAGTATAAAGTCATAAATGAATCATGTGTGATATAATAAATATTAATATGGTTTTTGTATAATTTAATAACATACTATTTTCATTATATAGGAGGTTAAACGTACCTTCGACCAAAGGAAAGTGCAAGGTATGAGTTATTTCCTCAATCTCATTATTATCTGAGATTGTTTATGTGTAAATATTTACTGGGACATACTTATCATTGATACACATATTTCATAAAAATGTTTTCAAAATGAATTTTTTCAGGTTTTATGGGATGGTCTGTTTAACTAGATCATCATTTTAAATGTTTTAATGATTTATCTTTCTAATCCCTTTTTATTAATGTACATGTTTTCAAAATTATTTTAAGGATTTATTTATATGGACATGAATGTTTTGAAATGATAATTATTTTCAGAACTTTCAAAGTGGAATGGGACACTTTGATTAAAAAATCACTTTAAATAGATTCCTTTGTAAATTTTGATAATTTTAAATGATTTAATGAAAAAGGGGTATTTCTCACAAAGCATTTTTCCGACCATTTTCATCTATGTCAATATCCTTTAATGGATTTTAAAATCGTTTGAAGTTTATAAATGTATTCCATATTGTATTAAAGGTGTTGTGGTCCGTTTGAATGTGGTTGTGTTATTTTTATACCATTCATGGTTTATGGATGAAGTATTGTCATTTCATATGGTAGTTTTAACACGAATGTTTAGGTTATGGTTAAACCTTTTCATTTGAGGAATGAATTGGACTTAGTAAGTGATGGGTGGATCCCACTACAACTCCTCGATGCATTGGTATGTCTCATGAGACAATTAGACGTGGAATTGGATGAGGCATTTCCCAATTTGATATATGGTTTTGGCCTAGGCCTAAATCATTTTTAGATTCTTTGGCTGAGGTCTTGACAAGATGTTTCAGAATGTCCGGCATTATTCATTCCCTCGTTATGAAATTAGTTATTACATGTGATTATTTGACTAGTAGAATATTCGTGTGCATGTTTATATGGTAATGTCTGATTTATTTTTTCGATATTATGTTCAATATTATGTTTAAAAGATTTTTTTTATTACACATATAGCCTTAAAATTTTATAGATTCCGCTATATTATTTACCCTTACTGAGCATATGACCTCACCCTTTTCCTATGTTTTATTTTCTCAGGATCCCAAGAAGTGTTTTATAATGGAGATGCAGGTTTAAGCTAATGGAACAATGGAATTATCAAAGGATTAATAATGATGTGTTGTACATTAGAAAGTGTAATGTAACATTCATGTATGTAATCTATTTTCCAAGAATTTTAAACTGATATGTCCTTTAGGACTTGAAACCTATTAATCATGCCAATTCTATGTAACAAATCACCAACTCTGGGTAACTGGGGTTGGGGCATTACACTTCATTACTATTCAACATCATGTGGTCAAGATGTATTCTATGAAGTTTAAAAACATGTTGTTAGGACATCTTACATATAGTTTAAATTCATGTAGTTAGCATGTCTTTTGTATAGATAAATGCCTTGTGGTCATGAAGTAGAAGGTTTTGAGAGCATCTATGTAAATTATTTCTTAATAAACCTAACATTGGGGGGGGGAACCTTCCACATCCATTGTTTACAATGAGTAAGCTCCATTTTGATATACCTTATATATGATATATATCCCCCCATATTTGGGTTCCAACTTTTGGAGGGTTTTTCCTAGTATCATTGGGTTTTTGAGATCCAATTCATGTTCTCCTTAAAGGAATGAGTAGAGACGAACCTTTTTATTGAAGTCCTATGAAATTAGATTCAAATTGACTTCATGGTTTTTCAATGTACAAAAATTTTCTCATCAAGCTGCTTTAATTCATCTAACTTCTTTTGTGACTGCTCATCATCTAATAGTTTCCCATAGATAGTTATTTCAAGCGAAGGAAACTGTACTTATATGGGAAAAACTGTCTTTATTTCATATAATAATAAATATGGAGTTTCTTATGTAGTAGTACATATGGTGGTATAGTAGGCCTATAATGAATAGAGAATATTGTTTGTCCAGGAATTCCTATCCTTATTCACTATCTTCTATAGTATGTTTGTTAGATTATTATTCTATAACTCTATTTTTCTATTTTCAACTTCATGATATTGGGATGAATGGTTTGAATTGATATTGTACTCATAGTACAATATCTTCAACTTGGTAGAACAAAAGTTATTGACATTTTCCATTCCCTATACATAAAATGAAAAGGAATATTTTTCTATATGTAGTAATTTTGGGGTTTTATGGATGAATTTTGCATGAATCTATGAAACCTGACATTTCGAGGTGAATTCCACATAGTCCTCTTTCATTGTTTTTCAGTAGTAACCAATCCTCCTAATTTGGTGGGAGAGACTAGTCCTAAACTAATAAGAGTTACAGGAGCCTATATGGACTTCTTCCATGATTGTGGGAATCTCTATTTCTTCTATGAATTTGAGGAGGATTCCATCAAAGACTATCTTGTAGATGGATTTTTATCATTTTACCCATCATGAAGGGTGACGTGTACCATTCAGAACTGAGTTTGTTCCCTTTCGGCTTGTTATGTTGGGAGTGTCCAATTTTGGATATAGTTAATTTTGGGATCCATCTATACAGTGGTAGAAATTAGTTCATCCTGCTCTGGAGTAGTCTTGATCATATTTTTTCTTCCATGTCATAGATGATTACTAACAAGACCATCCTTTAGTGTGTGATATGGAAGAACACCTCATCCTGACTAGGGCTACCCATAACTGTAGCCACATTAGCTAGTGCATTGGCATGATCATTATTTGTTCTAGGGACATGATAAAACATTGGTCAAAAAGTGGATCATTCCATTAATCTTATAATATTGCTTATAATAGGGGACAATTCATCAATTTTTATGGCATATTATTTATTGAACTAATTTTTCTCTAGCTCCAAATTCCCTTTGATGTTCAGTTAGGATATATGTGGTTGTAGGTCTAGTTCCATGCCAGCAATGAGGGATTTATATTCATCCTCATTATTTGTGAAATATTCAAATACTGAGAAATTTTAGGGAAAAACTATGTTGACTAAAGAAACAAATACAATCCCTAGAACAACCTGTTTATGATTTTTATTTTCCATCCTTTTACTGATTGTACTATAGGAGGAACCATCAAAATATATCTCTAATGTTTGAGGAGTGTCATAGGCATTGAAAACCTCCTAATATAGAACTTCAGTGTCCACTAGTGTACTTTTTGTGGTGGAATGTTCCACACGGAAATCATCTCGGGATAACCCTTTCCCTATCTCTTATGACATGAATTGGATTTCATTCCACTATAGAATAATAACCCATCAGTAAAAACTCTTGGTCAACATAGAGAGGCCAAGGATATACTTGAGTGGGTAAATAGGATATTCTAGGAGGAATTTGTGATTCTATATGTAATGCCTCATATTTTTCACTATTGAGATGAGCAATAGGTAGCTCTTCTCAACATCAGAATATTGGATCTCGGTTTATGGCATAATTTGGTTGAGGTAGAAGATTTTGTTCTCATTCCCCACATCATTTTTCTATGTTATTTGAATTCCAATTGATCATACAATGAAGGACACATATAGGGTGAATTGTTTTCCTTCCATCGATTTGCATCAGGACTGATGGCTACAGGAAGTATTGCTTTAGAATCTCAACAGCTTCTTGGAATTCCTCATCCCATTGGTATGTGACTCCCTTTTTAATTATCTTGGTGAAGGGGATAGATTTTCTAGCCATCTTAACTACGAAATGTTGAATGTAGTCATGGTTCCCTTGGACCCTCATCGGTTCTTTGAGATTCTGAGGGGGTAAAATTTCTAGGATTACACCGGTGTTTTATAGGTCAAACTAAATGCAACAATAACATAATAAAAATCCAAGTAATTTCCCAAATGTTACCCCAAAAGTTCACTTCAGTAGATTCATCTTCAAAATATGATGTCGCTGCTTGTCGAAGATTGTTTGATGATCCATGAGGTGATCACATAACTATCAAAACTTTAATACCATGTCATTAACATAACATTATACTATTCATCCCAATATGGGATTAAAGATATGATTCATGGCATGTAGATAAGAAGCACTGAAATTGTTTAATACAAAGGGAATTACCTAATAGAAAAAGATCCCATGGGGGTGCTCTGAAGGTAGTGGATTCATCATATTTAGGATCCTCATTTATTTGATTATACCCTGAGTAACCATCTATAAAGGAAAGGTCATAGAAGCCAGCAGTTACATAGATCAAGAGTTCTGTGATCAACAATAGAAATTTAGCCTTTAGGAAATGTTAATTAAGGTCTCTAAAATCAATGCAGGCCCTAATATGACCATTAATTTTGTTTATAGGGATAATGTTAGAAATCCATCTTGGGTATTGAACCTCCCAAGATAAATTGGATTTGATCAAATTTTAAACATATGACTCTACATTAGTTGCATGACAGGGGCATATCCTCCTGGCCACCTACTTGAAACCTCGATGGTCATTGGGTAAGAATAGATGGTGTGTAATAACATCAGGGTTCAATCCAAGAATTGCATTATAATTCCAATAGAACACATATCTATATTTCTTTAGAAATGAGGTTCACATCTCTTTCTCCTTGAGATAAATGGATATATTAATCAATGTTTGTCACATGTCTTCTTCTATTTCTAGACTTACCTACCTAAGATCATCAATGGTGGTGGATATGTATTCATCAAATGCATGAGGGGAATTATCGAGTCTATCCTCCTCCTCTTCTATCTCTGAGTCCATTGATTAATTTTTAGACAAGGTATGAAATATAAGGGAATATATTTCACTGTCGAGATGAGAGAGGAAATGGGATGATACATTTACATGCTGAATAGCCCGAGTCATTGTAGAAAGACTCTATAGTCGATTTAATTTCATGCTATCACTGAGGAAAATTGGATCATGAACATCTAGGATTAAGTCTACTTCCTCAATCAGGTTTATGGGTATTACATAATCATTATTGAGAAAACTCTATGGATTTTCATGGATGGTTCCCATTCCATTGAGGTATGTAACCAACATATCATAACCCACCATTGGTTGTTTTCCATCCATTTTATGGAAACATTCCTTAGCATATACAACTTCACAATACATGAAGGGGGAATTATCACCATGTATTATGATGACCATCCCATTTATGGGGTATTTCAAAAATTGATATATTGAAGGTACATCCTTGTGGATGTGAAGCTATTTCTTCTAAGTACGACATTATTTTCTATGTATTTCTTGAAAACCATGAACTCAGTGTTATATGTGAGATCCTTGAACTGGGATTTGATCATGATCTTCCCAAGTGGTCTTTTCTCACCATTACGAGACACTTGAATGTTTAGATTTGTGGGAGATAAACCCCATACCTATATCTTAACTGTTGAAGGGTACGAATTAGGATAAGTTTGATCCTGGAACCATTTTCAATTAGAGCCCTTCAGATTTAATCATTGTCAAGTATTACCGAAACATATAGGGGTGTGATAAGTCCCTAGATGACCACTTTTTTATACTAATTTTTTAACAAGATGGTGATATAGAATTCTGACAGAATAGTCACCACTCTACAAACCTCATCTATAATGACTTATATCTTGAAATCCTATGGGATCTAAAGGGATTTGATGAGTGCTTCTTTGAGTTCTTTTAAAATATGGAGAGAATACAGGATTGAGAGTTTTTCTAGGACAACCAACAACTATTTTAGAATTTCATACTTTTGTTCCAAATCATTGTACATACCAATGTGGGTTGTACCTTATTATAAATCTCAGGAGATATTTTATTTTAGGTAGATGAGCTTGGTTCTTGTGAAAAGGTCTAGGGAGAATCTTCTACCAATAGAGTTGGTCACGCCGACCTTCCCCATTGTTTGGGATGATCAAATAATTACACCCATTCTAGTCGATCATATAGGATGATTGGGATTTAATGAATGCTAGAGGGATATGGGGAACCCCTCTGTTTTTATTGGGATCACTGGAGTGATTTACCATTATTATGTTTGCTATAATATATATATATATATATATATACTATTTTGAGATGTGAATGAGATATTTTGTTTGACCATGCCTGTATTGTCCCTTTTATCCTCGGATCCTGCACCTGTAGACTCCAACTCCCCAGTTAGTTATAGTAAACACATACATAGCATCGTATTCATCATCAGAGAAGAGGGAATTCCATGTGTATTACATTAAAATATCCAAATATGATCTCTTCATCCAATGAGGGTTCCATTTTTTGGGGTAGTGCTCATGCTTCAAATGTTGAAGGAAAGAAGTTTGCATGATTCCATGCTTGCGTAGAAGCTGAATATTACTCTTCATATTCTATCTCTTCATTTTTCTGATGATTATTTCAACATCTTGGAGGTGTATTCAATGTAAGATACCTATGAGATGGTATCTTTATTGGTTTGAGAAGTTTTGCTCTTAGGGTGGCATGAGCTTGGTCAACTATCTTTTAAGTCGCTCTATTTTTGAAAATCTACCCTTGTTTGGAAAGAAATTCGTTCCAATAACTTTATTCTTCTGAATAGTTGACGGTAACACAAGTCACCTATGTTGGGGAATTCTACAACATTACCTTCCTAGAATTGAACAAGATTTAGTGGATGACATTAAAGATAAAGAAAACCTGGATAGCGTGACCTTGCCTTCTATGGAAGGGTTTTAGCTAAGACTGCCAGTGAGTTTGACCTCATTGGTTTTCCTATATTGTGGTATCTGGAGTAGGATATTTTCCATGGATACAATAAAATAAATGGAGTATTTCCCATTTCAGAAGGGGTATGATTTATTCATCGATTCCTCGAACCCCAAGTGAACCTGATTTATTTTTTTACTTCTGTAATAGGGATAGTTTGTTTTATCTCCACTAAATTGAGGAACTATGAAACTAGAGACATTCCTAGGTGATTGAATGGGCACTACTACTGGTTTAAGGGTAACTACAACAGTATTCCTTACTGGACCTTTTCCCCTATGAAAAGGGTATTAGTTGAGACTTAACCTTAGTTCGCTAAATGGAATCTTCAAAACAATATTCTATTTTTTCAAACTCACAGAATCCCACTTAGATACTTCATCTGGATACAAGGTGTCTACAACTCATTGGGAATTTTTTTAGTACATATTTCCTGAAATTTCTCCAATGATAGAGGGATGTTGAGTGAGTATGTTAAACCTTTTCATCTAGAAAATGTCAAATAATATCTCATTTTCACACCAATTGTAGTTTTCATGTTAAATTTTTTCATTTTTATTAGTGTATAGTTTAAATGATAAAGGATGTGATGATGAATCTATTCCCATCCTATAAAGAGTCCAGATAGAAGGATGTTGTACCAAATAAAGGATAGCCCTATCAGAGTCTTTAAAAAACACCTCATCTTGGTCTCGTCTTGTTGATCTCGAGGGCCCATCATCAGACTTCATCAAGACATGAAGTGGGTTAGATTTTGTTCTTTATCTCATATGCCATAAAATGTGGAGAAGGTAGGATTTATGAAATTGGGTGGGGGTAAATTGAAATCCACCCATTTGGGATATGAATTATTCTCATACCACACATGTGTGCATCAGTATTCTATAGATTCCATTCAAGCATCCAAGGACTTAGTGGCATTGAGCAGTTTTGTAGGTACTGCTATTTGGGCCATCTACCTCCAATAAGGAGTATAAATGTATTGATGAGGTGGTCACATTATCCTTTCACACTAATTTTAAATCCATGATAAGACTAAATGGTTTCCCTATTGGGGGATAGGTTTTTTCCAAAATTGAGGGAAGTCATGATCATCTTCGACTTCCTCATTTATGTAGACCAGGTACCTGGATTTGAATCTCATTTGTCACTCAGCTTCTTCTCTTGCAGGATGATTTGATCTTTCATCATGTAATGTAGGAGTGATATTCATCTCATCCTAAAGACAATACCTAGTTGAAATTTTCCCCTATGTATCTCCTCATTGATTTCTATGAGATTTTGTAACTCATTCTCATATTGTGCTAACTGCTCCCCCATGGAAGGAATTTCTTCTCATCCAAGTGAAAAGTGTGATATGACCACTTATTTATCACTAGTAGTGTTCTGTTATAGTGTTGGAGACTCAATATATGAGAGTTCCAAGTTTTTTATTCTCTTTTGGTTCCATTTATGTGCAGTCTCAATTGGTCTATCTAGATCACCCTCATCTCATGGTATGTTTTCTGTATTGTGTCCCTCTTCATTTGGTTATGGATCTACATTATCTATTATATTGATGGTGATGATATTCAACAATGTTTATCAAGAAAGGGTAGTTGTCCCATTACACTAAACACAATAGGGTGATTTTATACTACTCACATAAGGGTCATTTTTCTAACCACTATCCATATTTTTACTTTTTTGATTATGCCTCCTATAGGGTTTGATTAGACTCTCCATACATTAATACTACCTTGGTAAATGAATAGTGAAATTATGGGAGTTTCAATTCATGTTTTCTGAATGATCCCTGAATAAAAAACGTTTATGTTAGGATGCAAGGAATGGATGGGATTCCAACCATTGATATTTACCTCCCAACCCGGAGAAGACTAATTCCCTTCTCAGTGATGATGATGATGAAAATTCCCCCATCCATATGGGATGGGGAATATTCTAGGTATCCCTTGTAACTTTTTGATCCTTATTTTGACAATTTAATTATTTTTTCTGAGTATTTGATGACTTCTATGATGGGTATTGAGATACAAATTCCCTCATCCATGTGGTCTGGGGATAATCTGGAACTACTCCTGATTTCTCCAAGACCCTCTCAAGATGTCATAAACATGTTGATGTCGATTGAGATAAAAATTACCTCAACCCTTTGGACTGGGGTTTATTTTTAGGTGCTACCATTATATCATAAATTCTCTCAGGGATTGATTATTCGAGTGGTGGTGCTTGTGGTAAATATTCCCCTGGAACGATGGGATACTTTTTATCTTGGACATCAACTATGGAATCTACTATTGAGACTCATTTTATTTGGTGAAATTGTGATTGTGTACGTGCTAGGTGAAATCATATCCCCTGATGGGAGTCATTTTCTACAGGAATTTTTTGAGTTGACCAAAACATCAACTTCGAGGTCCAAAATTCATTCCCATTTCTTTGAGGCAGTTCAAAGATTTTTTTGGCTATCCTCACACTCTTATTCCAATGTCTGAGCATAATTTAAGTGGGGTAATATTATGGTAAAGATCCTATTATAATTTATTTGAAGAGTTTCTAGACCCTTGAGGTGTTTTAGATATGCATCAAATAGCCTCAAGGAAACTGGTATTGAGTAGGTCAGGTACATAGACCTCATTCTATGTCATCGCCAGAATATACCAACTTGCCTATTGGGGTTGAGTAGGGATATAATCCTACTCCATGAAATCTACCAAAATAGTTTGATAACAATTTTTTTCTATGATAATATGATACTAATGCTGAGAAGTTTTAGGAATATGCATGTGATCTTCTGTATTGTCGGTATGAATATGAGCCTTCTTGTGGGTGGTTGCTAGAATATGTAATTCAACCTTGGATAAAGTTGGGATATGAGCCCAGTCCAAATATTAATTCCCCCTAAAATAATTTGGTGTAACATAGGAATGAGAGAAGGGATATGAGCCTCCTCTTTCATGTACTCTGAAGTACGATGGTTTATCCGTTCATCAACAGAAGTAGGGATATGTGCTTGGCTTCCATGATCTACTAGAATATTCGAAGTATCATTGTTGATATGAATATTTGCTTGTCCTTAGGCATGTGTTACTCTCACTTGTTTTCCCTAGTTATAGTGTGGATATGAGACTGATCCTATGCCTTTAGAGTATGTCTTAGGTATTTTTGATATGGATATGAGCTTGTATAGATGCATTTACTACTATGACTTTGTGATCCCCTATTGGATCAGAAATATAATTATGGTTTGGTACCTTTGGAGTATTCCACTGGTGTTTTTTGATCGGAATGTGTGTCTATCCTGAGGGATGTTCCACTCTCAGTTGGTGAGCCCTAGTTAAAATAGAAATATGTTCTTGGTCCAGTTGCTCATCATTTACCAGGATATACTAATAATCCTCCTAGACAAGAGAAAGAATTTGTGCTTGCTCTAGACCATCCACTTTTTGATACTAAATAAAAGGTTTTTCTTCCTAGGGTATTGAGATTGGGATATGTTATTATCTCTATGTCTATATCAGTGCTGAAATAATCTAGTGTATTTCATCAGTTGTTGCTAGAATGTAGTGATATTTTAGCAATATTTGTGCAAGAATGTAGGCCTGCACATTTTTTCAACAATATATATAGGTAGATATATTCAATTTAATTAGATATTTAATTTACATATCCTCATTTTTTCATTAAAATATTATGATGTTATTCATGTATAAGAGAAGGGATATGTGCCTCCCCCATGCCTTCTTTAGGAATATGCATGTAGACTTGATTATAGAGGGATGTTAAATGAGACTTCCCACTGGCTACCACCAGAATATGTTGTTGGGATTCATTAGTGGAATTATGGATATGATCACACTCCTAATTTTCCAAATCTTTCCATAACTGATACAACTTGGTTTCCGTGAATTAGCATCCAATGTGGAAATGTGTCGGGTGGTGCCCTTAGCATGAAACTCAGGGCAACAGCAAGATGGTGATGGTGATGGGGGATAACAGGATCCCTCCTTGGAAGATCATGAAGTATAATGGATCCATAGTTGACTATTTTAATCACCTTACTTATATATATAAGGATATAATTTGTTTTCTTCACGGATAAGCTTTTTAAGTGATTGGTGGTGGCAACTAGTGCCACTAGTTTTACTAAATCTTTCTTTAGATGATGTTGAATCATCATTTACAACATATATAGATTGTTTCATATATCCAAAAGGGTTGGGATCATTACATATTGATTTTATTCCCAAACCATTTCATTCACCACCCAAAGATAAATGTTTCAGTTGAGTGAGTTCATTTTGTGACCTGTAGGGGTTGTAGTCGTGTCTAATTTTCCAGAATAGTCACTGGATGGAGACATAATCTCAGGTCAGTTGTTGTCCGTGAGAGTGGTATCTATAGCTGAAATGATAAAAAGGAGCAAGGTAATCAATAAATACACCATTATAGGCATGATACATTCTAAATCAGATATGTACTGGTAACACAATTGTTCTTTTTTTCCTGCTTCGTCCATTTGTATCACATAAAAATTTCATGATGAGAATGGAATATTTTATGAGAACCCTAATTACATAGGATTACACATCAATTGTGAAATTTTAATTCTTGTAGGATACAAGAAATTAAATTTACCAATTCATGGTCAATCGATCATTTTTATTATTTAATAGATTCACATCGGCTTCACCATTTTTGATTCAGACAAAAATGATAGATGGTAGGAACAAAATGGTCTAAAGAGAACAGGCAATTCAATTTATTTTAAAACATAAAGGAGATTTCATAAATAAATTATTCCACATCAAAGTCACCTTTTTTTTTCTGAAGAAAATAACAAATGATACGAACAAAATGGTCGGATGAGAACTGGGAAGCCTATCCTTTTTAACTTGTGAAGGAGATTTCATTGGGAAATTATTTCATGTTGGATTCACCATTTTTGTTTCTGAAAAAAAACATGTATGGTTACACCCAATAGTTGATTATAGTGGGAATAATTTCTATACAATCATTCTCATTAGTTTCATCATTTTCTTTCTTAATGAAAACTCCCAATATTTCTCACATCCATAACTCAATATGAAATTGCTTTCTAAAGTCAGGTGTTCTTTTGGGGATTCAGACCCAACAACACTTAAGAACTCACATTATTCAAGAGGATGGGAGTTTTGGATCATCAAACCCTTTTGGGGGGAATTATTTCATACTTTGTGACTCTCTCATAGATTTAGGATATGTTCAGGAAATATCTTCCTAATCCTAATATGTGACTAGTTTTGCGAACAAAATGATCAAGTTTTGAATCCTTCCATGTTTAAAGAGGGGTCTACAAATGAGTCCATCTATATGTATCTGAGGTTCTTTATAAATTTCCCTTAATTACTTAGATTTTATCATTTTATTATATTTTGAATCCATATTACATGGAAATCTTGTTTTTACTACATTCTAGAGAGGTGATTAATATCCTGAGGATGTGATTCAACCTTTTATGAGGCATCATACATATCTCGTTTATAATAGGAATAAAAACCCACATAGTTCATTAAAAATTTTTAGTTTAACATCATGTACAAAGGACATATATTTGGGCACTTTGACATTGGGTATTGATCATGAGCCTTAGCGATGTGTCCTATGTATTCTATTTATAACCAGAATCATAGTCACTACAGTTTCATCACTCCTTTGGGACATACCCTGAGGTTGATATCCGTGTATGAGGGAAGTCATATCATGTCACAGAATGGGTCTTACACAATATTGTTTCCTAATTTTTAGAGATTCATTATGTGGATGATATGATCACTAAAAATCCCTAAACCCATGTGAGCCATGCTTTGTGTGAGAAATAATGGATAAAAAGTGATCATTCTCACCACATATGGATTTGAGACTTATGCACTAGGGATGACCCTATAATTTGTTTAATATGGATTTAGGGCCTTAATACGGTGTCCTAAATATCTTATTTAGAGAGGAATTAGAGTTCTCATAGTTTATTTTGGATCTTCAATCTACTGATGGATGAGGTAGGGAGATGAATTCATAGGAGAGTTTGGGTCCCATGGGTTATAATTTCAAAGATATAGAAGGACTTACACAGAGGTGGGTGTCATTTTGAGATCAGGCCTTAGGAAGGATTCCTACATATCGTTTTATAGAAGGAATTGTATTTATCAAAGTTCAATTGGGAGTATACTCAAATATGTCCACTGGAGAAGGTTATCCTATCTCGGGACGTCTTCCAAACATATCCTGATTATCTACCTAACTTGTCTTGATTTTCTACCTGACATGTCTTTGGTGTCTGTATTAAATGTATGAGGATGTATGGGAATTCCATGGTTTCCTTGAATACATGTATAAAATTAACCGCATGATCCTGTTGACTTGTCCAAAGGGCATCACATGATCCAGCTGATATGTTTGGAGGGCATTGAAAGACCAAGATGAAATGTATGGAGTGTGTCACAAGACCTTGCTAAAATATCTAGAGGGTGTCACAAGATGTGGCTAACATGTCTCGAGGGTGTCACAAGACCTATGGGACTTGTAGAAACTCCATGATACTTGGCTGTAAATCCATGGTTCTACTTTATATCTTGTTTTACATGTCTGGGGGGCATTGTAAGATCTATATGACTTTTCCAGAGGACATTATAGGACCTAGTTAACACGCCCGAAGGACATTTAAAGACATGGTAGTCATATCTGGAGTACATCATGAAATAGTTTTGGAAAACCTAGAGGACTTTTCAAGAATGGGGTGAGAGGCCCTGGTGTCATCACATAACTTGTTTGACCTGTCCAAGGTGTATCACATGATCCAAATGGCATGTGTGGAAGGTGTCACATGACTTGGGTGACATTCCCTAGTGGTATCTCATGGTTTGGGTAGGTCAGGAAAAGCGCATGAGGATTGTCATATCTACATTCTCATAATCCATCAATCTTGTTTTAGTTTTATTCTAGTATTTATTTCATATGTTCCTCAAGGTTTGTCAAGAATCCACATATATTAGGTTTTGAGTGACCCATTCAATGTTCGGGACCACCTTCGCATAATCAGGTTGGCATTATAGAAGTCCTTTGCATGATCTATAGATTGATCGTGTGAAGGACATATCCATTCTATGTTATCCATTTGGTGATTCCCTAAAATTTACCTAGTAAAGGACCTTTAAAATTTCATAACTTGAATCTCTGAGAAGTCCTCTCTCATTATCCCATGTAGCAGTCATCGTCATGTGTTTTTTTATTAATGCAGAGCGATTTATATGCCTTGATGCCCCAGTTATGTGACACATTTTTCAGCATATATATCAGAAATATGAGTTTTAGTCCTTCGGGGGGGGTTGGTATCATGCTATTTTCATGATCCTGACATGGGTTATCCACGACACCTCATGATGACTACGAATATGAGAATACTCATCCATCTCTATGTTTATTGGATGTTGGACGATCAAAGTGATTTCTATTAACCATGTTGATATGTAAAAGAGTTGTTTTAAGGTCTGGATGACATTCCTAGGAGTCTTCACGAGATTAGAACACATATGGGATGACTTTTTCCTGATTGAAGGAAACTTATATAAATTTCTTCACGAGACTAAGGTGGCTTGTCAAGTGGGCCTCTATCAGACTATGTTATCACATAGAGGGATATTTTCATGACAAATGGTGATCAGTAGAGGCATATAACTCCTTTCATATAAATAACATCATATAATCCATTTGTAAGAATATTCCCCATTTTCTAATTTTAGTTTCTTCCTTATTTTACAAGGATCAGGAATCTCGTGACATCATGTGAGTATTTTCATGGACAATCACTCTTCTTGTCTATGGTGTATCGTATGATCAAAACTAGTTCTCATGATGATGTGTGATCATTGTCACAAAAAATCCCTCTTCCTATCAATAGAGCCAAAGGTGAATCACATAATTTAATGGATTTGTCTGAGCTCCTTGACATGATGAAGGTGGCATGATAATATGATCTTGTGTGACAAGGTGGACATGATCCATGGGATCCATGTTGTTTTGAGAATCACATAAGTATGTCTCATGAATATCAACATAACTTCCCATCACATGAGGCATCCAATTTTCTAAACATTTTTTTTGTAAGGGGGTTTGGATGATTTTCATGCATCCATTAGTTGACAAGATGCATGATCAGAGGAACTCAACTAACAGCCTCCATATGATCTTTTGCACCTGTCAAGACACGTCCATAATAACAGTAGGGATTACTAAATGGGATTCATGTGATCATAAGAAAATATTGTTTAGGGTTTGATCCATTTTCATGACCTTATAATGTTCACGGGATCACATTTCCTTCTAAAGGTCACACAATCTACATGACTTGACTGCCTTTTATTACTTGTTTTGTGTACAAAATAATACCCATACTTTAGGTATTTCTTCAATTCTAGATTTTCTAATGATCATTTTTCAGGTGTCAAAAGGATGATACTTAATCAATTGAGAATACATGGAAGTAATTATAGACACCACTAAATATTGGTATCAAGTCTAAGAGATACACAAAATTTCTAATCCATTCAACAATATCAAATGGTCAAAAAATACCATGGGGACATATTACATTATTTTCCAAAGCATTGATGACAAAGTCTCAATGAAACATTCAATAAGACATGGTCAATCACATTAGAAGATAAGGGTCAATGATGATGATGTATATAATATTTCTTCCATCTCTGTGTCGTGGCTATCCACTCGTGGATCATTTGGATATTCTCTCAATTATTATAGACTAAACTAGGTTTAATCTATGATGTTTCTTGTATTTCAGTGCAAAAAAGTTGAAAATGAAAACTAAGACCATATAAAACATAAAACATTTCTATATGTATCATTTTCTAGTATTTTTTATTATAGTAGAATTATGAAAAAAATCATTTGATCTTCCCACAAGATGCTAAAGTTCTTGAAAAAATCTTTGAGCATATCTTCTAATGTCTAAATTGTGTTTTTTTACTACCCATCCATTTGAGGATCATATTATATGATCTTGTACAAATAATTTCAGATATATTATTATTACAATCAATAGAATCTAGAAGTGAATAATGGATCTCTGTCAGAGATGATCAAAACTAGAACTACATGCAATTTGATATCTTCTTGAAAGTATGAATTTTATAAGTACTCTACAATGTTATACTCTATGATTGGGAGGAAGTGTATTGACCAGATGAGTATATCCAAAATTACCCAAATAGCATCATGCTTCTGAAGCAACCTTAGTAGATCTATGAAAACATACATGAAAATTTTCTCCCACTTTCATATAGGTATAAGAGTATATTACAATATACCAACTAACCATTTATTCTTAGATTTACCTACTTATAAGTTATTCATTTCATAATGTATCCTATAGTCTTACTTTTTATACATGAACTCCAGAAATGATCTTTCATCAATTGGTACATTTTATAAATACCCATATGAAAATCACATTTTTAATGGTGATATGAAAAAAGAATCAATTCCTAATGAAATTGGGAGGAAATAATTCAGTTTTGAAATTGCAAAAAGAGTTTATATCGTCTTTCAAGTCATCTAGAGTCTTCCTATAATTTAGGTCTGACATAATGGTAATGCAATCAGGATCTACTATATTAGCATCTTTGATAAGGTACACCATGGTAGGAATAAGATTATATAGGAATAAAATTCTACGCTCATTATGCGTGGCATATTCTAGATATGTATTAGTAATAACACTCATAAACAACTAATATTCAGGAGATTCCTTTGAAACACCATTATATGACTTTCAATTTAAATAATCTTTCACCAAATTCCCTTTTCCATGTGTTTAAATCATAAAATCAAACATTTTATGGTACATAATCCATTTTAGTTTCCTTAAATTCAAGTCTCCTTGAGGGAGGATGTATTTTAAACTCTTATGATCAGTAAAAACGGTGAAAGCTTCCCCAAAGAGATAATTAAGGATGTTCTTTATGGCACAGAAAAATGTAGCTAATTCCAATTCATGAATTAAATAGTTCTTCTCATGAATTCTCAACATCCATGAACTATAGGACAAAATATAATCTCCCAACATGATAACACAACCCATACTAGATCCAGATGCATCAAAAAAATACCACATATCCCTGACATAGTTCGAAAAATATCAGTATGGTTGTTGAGGTGATAAGAGATTTAAAGTCTAGAAATCATTTTTGATTGTAATTATTCCATCTTAATAGAACACATTTATCATTAATGTATTTATAAGATAATAAATCCTTGAGAAATCCTAAATAAAGTGATGATAAGAGACTGTTAATCCCAGAAACATTGGTATCTCAGAGACATCATTTAGCGGATAATAAGATATAACTGCTTCAATCCTCTAAGGGTAAACTGGTATTCCCTATTAAAAAATGATATACCTAATGTAATAGACTTCTTGTAACTATATGTAACACTTAGAAAACTTAGCATATAATCAACGATCTGACAATGTGCTTAGTATAATTTCCAAGTGCTCCTCTTAGTCAAATCTACTTTGAGAATAAAAACAATATCATCAAAAAAACATCATACCAACTGAATTTTGGTACCCATGGAAGATATATTTAATCAATTACATGAATAATGTAGGACCATTCATCAGGACAAAGGTCATGAATACATATTCATAATTACCACATCGACTCTAAAATTCTATCTTCAAAATATCCTCTTATATGACTCAAAGATGATGATATATTGAGTGTATATTTATCATATATAACCACTTGGATCCATTTTATAGATCAAATATATCATTAATTTGATGATGAGAGTGCCAATATTATATCATACCATGATTTATTTTAGGATAATAAACACATAACTAGAGAGAACCGTCCGTATTATTTATGAATAATATTATCATAGCCCAAGGTGATGTGTTGGGTATGATGAAGCCTTTGCTCTCCAATTCATCTAGTTATAACTTTAATTACCACAACTCTATTGTATATATACTATATGACATGATAAAAATAGGGATTGTTATTGATAGTTTATTGATAGAAAATTTGATTTCCCACAATGGTAGAAACCTAGAGAAATCATTCAGAAAGATTGAGGTATTGATCCACTATGGAATGAAGACTACTATTTCCCATTTCATCTATAGAATCTAGGGTCATTGCAGCTGACTGACCAGAGATAGTTCTATCCATTAAGACTAAAGGTCGAACCCTACATTAATTTTTGTCCCAAACCCCTTTGAATACATATAGATTTCCATTTGGGGATGTAAATGAAACTTACAGAGCATATAGTCAATATGAATTTTAAATTATACAATCCAATCCATTATAATGATTATATTAATAAACATCCTTTCCAAATACTATAAAATTCTAGATAAATTTCACCACATCAATTGTAATAGAACATTCTGATCACTTTATTCCTTTACAGTCACACTATCCAAGGGGTTTCTTAATACTCGTGGCATGAGGTATCATTTCCTTATATAATCCCAATTTCCAAACCACACAAGAGGAAATAAAATAATGTGATGAAACCATATCAAACATGACATGAATAAGAGTTGAGTTGATAGGGATGGTACCTTGAACTGTGGAGGGACCCATTTTCTGGGTTATGATATCCTACTCTACTCTATACAGTTTTCAATAACCTATTGAAAGATAGATATTTCCTCTCTACAGAGGTGTTGATTGAACACCAAAGGTTTTCCTAGAGGTATCCTGGTTCAACTGATTTTTTGGATGATAACTAATCATATGGGATTCTTTCATTTGAGAATATAATGTTTGCGGGGATTTGATCTTGTTCCACCCACCGATTTTATAATTCTACGACTATACTTCTTGGGATTCCATTTCTTGATGAAATGGTGGAAATTACTAAGTGGTGAAGTCTATTCCTTCTTTCAGTATGTAATAGATCCACAATGGAAATATACTGGTTAATTGCTATCATGTGGTGGATAAGAGACCGATCCAGTGGATTGATTATCTAACTTATTTCTACCCTAGTAGTATCATTCTTCTAGAATTTATTTTAAACATTTAATTCCCCCCCAAAAATAAGATATACAAAGGTTTCACATCTGGTTAGGTTTACTGTAATATCTCTTTCTCCAAAAAACACCTTATTCAACATTTTATCATTGTTAGTAATACAAAACATTGCTACCTTTGAGAAAACCTCAGGTTGGATACTTGCTTCAATGATCGGATATCTCAGCCTCTCACTCAAAGTTACTTCTAGTGAAAAGTGAACAAGATTTCTGAATTTATCAATATAATTAGCTACTGAAATTCTTCTTTATTCTATTTAAAATAATTCTACCACCTTCACTATTTGGAATATTTATGGAAAAAAATTTATTGAATAATTCCAAAACACTTTTCCATGTGATATCATGATCTATCTAATCTTGAATAGTTATGTCCCTCCATTATAGTGCTAGGTCCTCAATCATATATGTTTTTATATTGACCTTAATTTCATTTAGAGTCGCCAAGAAATCAAAAATCATGGTGATACTGCATAACTATATCTAGAATGCTCATGCCTAGAATCACCATGAAACATTGGTGGATTCTACTTTAGAAATTATTTGGAGTGATTCACCTAATGAGGTTCCTTAGTACTAAGTACTTTTTGAACAACCTAAAAGTGTTGTACGATACTTTGAACCAAATTCAAACTCACATGTGGTTCAGGTGTGACGTCGTTCTTGGATGATCGCTCTCACTAGTTTCTTGTTCTCCTCATCGGTGGAAATTCTTTTCTATAAACCATTTAAAAATTCAACAATTTAGAACTTTTACTACTCATCACTTCATGATTATATTTTAAATATCAATTAAACAATCACAATATAAATTACCAAAAACAAGTACTCATGTGGATACTAAAATCCTAGTAGGATGTCGCTTTACCAATACATGGTTCCAAATACTCATGGGCTAAACTAATGATGATGTGTTGATGAAACGCCTAAAAGTTCTTAAAAACAAATTTTGTAACCAGAATGACCTTGTAACTTGAAATTTTAAATAAAAAAGTTTATATACATTTTTTTATGCAATACATTTTAGTCTTGAAACATCATATCTCCTTGCTACTATATCAACTTAGGGATCTAAAAAACCAATACCATTTGTAACATCTCTACCCAACTCATTGTATTGTGCCAAGTTTGAGGTTCTAGTAACATTTTATGAAACTCCTTAAACAGTAAGGTTTGGTAATAAATTCCAAGGGTTTATACATGACGATACAAGTGGGACTGATTTACGTAGTTTCATTCATGCACATAACCCTCATAATAGGAAGACAAAATAAATAAACTCAGTGACATATCAATAAATTGTTCATGAAACAAAACCAGTTATAATAAATAAATCCAAAACTAACATTAGAGTTATAGTGGAAAAATAAAAATAGTAATACCAAAACCTGAAAATAGTAAAAGACTCTAGCACCAAGGTTGAACCACTCTAAGACAAGACATTGAAAACTACAAGCTCCATCTCCACCAATCATGACAATGACATTAAGGAGAACCATCAATTTCCCAACCCATCTCCATAAATATTACCCCTTGAGGGAATATAATGAGAGGCAAGAGAAGGTAACCAACTGAATCCCACCTTCAGTAGGCCTCAAGATAGAGACTATTACTGAGGGTATAAAACACATACAAATGGGAGGCGTTGCCCTTAATAGAACACATGAAAGAGGGAGATAAGACAAATACACCAATAAACACCTTCTTAGATATATAAAATAAATCCCAAGTGCATTCATGTAATTTCATAATGTAATAAAAAACAATAAGGGAAACTACATGTAATAATATGGTAAATTTAACAGCGAGCATGATTCCTAAGGAGCTTCTAAAAAACCAAGATCTAGTAATATCCAGCCCGATCTCAAACCTTCTCCTACTAACCTAAAAAAATGTTTATATATATGTTGGGTGAGAATAATATGAAACGCATTAGGATCCACCAAGGATTCACCTGTGTAAAAGATAATGAAATAATGGTAAAGCATAATGAACAATAATGAAACTAACTCATCACCTATAGAGATAGGCTAAGATCCCAGCATCACTATGGATACATTTTACCAAGTAATACATATAAGAGTTCATATAATATAGTATTGAAACATCAAGGTTACCCTGCTACTTCTTTCCTAATAGTTTTCTAGTCTACCCCAACATCGCACATCTTGAGCCATCTCTCTCCACTGTATGCCTGCCCGCAAACACCTAGGATAAGTATCAAAACATTTACCTCATAAATCAAATCATTTTATCTTCCCATATCACATCATTATATAATAACCAAGTATTTTTTAGGATCCACCATAGCTCATATGATGTGAATCATACATCAGGTATTATACCTCAAGCCATGACAACCCATGCACCAACTAAGGTACCTCAAGCCATCATAAACGATAAACATCATATCTATAATAATCCTTTGGATACTATATCTGATGAATTTTATTTGTGAAATAACCACAATACATCACAAATATTTATAAAAATATATATATGTAAGCTAAACTCTATGATACCAGTACATGAACCACTAAGAGAAGAGATCAAGGCCAGAGGGGGTAGTCAGCCACCCATCCTCCCACTGTGTTGTTGGGGAAAAAACCCTCCTGAATTCCACAGGGTGTCAGTTTCCCTAACTAACAGGTGTGGGATAGAATATGAAATCACATAATATATGAGAAAAAATGCATATAACAACCACACTATGAGAATAAAAATTTCCAATAATCGACTACATATAATGTCTCTCGAACTCCTAGCTGCCACTACTAATATTAGATATCCAAAAGCACACAATAATTTGAATGAACTACATTAAATTAATTTATTTTAATTGATAAATTAAATTTAAATTAATAAATTCATTATCCATTAATAAATCATTAATATTATTCTATATTAAAAATTATTATCCTTCAATTCTAAATCTATTCCCTCTAGGAATATTCTGAACTGGTTCCATGATTTCTCAAGTGTAACATCATTATAGGATTTTCATTCCACCATCACCAAACTCATGGGTTTATTAATTTATGAAACATTATTAATTTCTATAACCAAGGTACTCTAGGAAAACCATCCTACACTACCACTAAGAGGAAACATGCAAGAAATCACATATAGCTACCAAAAGGAGTGGGGAATGGAATACAGATGAAATAAGAAACCTAGCCATCAAACATTAGATGGATTCATAAAAATTAAGCATCCAACTTTATCCACGTTAATATGTAACAACATATTTAACACCTTCCATTATCTATGATGTAATCCTCGACACCCACATGCATATCCCGATACATCTTAACATCACATGCATTAACTATTGTATGTCATCCAGACCTCTACAACCTTATATCAAATCATCCATTGCAAAATCAGCTATCCTAATATCATATCAGATCACATGGCAAGGATCACATATATAGAACATAAAAAGGTATCTAGAAAACAAGAATAATCAATAGGGTAACATAGCCCTAAAAACAAGGCACACAACCTTCACATGAAAATAATCTCTCATATATACCATTACAAGGAATCCAACCTTTAATAGAAAATGGGAAATCTTTGCATAAAATATTTATATTTACCAAAAAAACTTGTTTTTTTCATCTTCAATTAACTGATTCATTATTTACATGTTCCAACTATGGGAATCCTAAAGAATAAACGATAACAATATATCAAAATATTAAATATTCTCTCAAACCTCAAAATCAGTTTTATCAAACTATGAGAAGAACAAATATAATTTCACATGCCTTATTATTCTTTTCATAAGCTGGAATTAACATAAACCACATTCTTTATCAATTCAATTAACACGTGGAAGATTATATTCTAATAAACACGTTCATTGAATTAATTTTAATTACCATAAAATTATATGAAACACTAATTTCATTTAAACATTAAAATTATATAATAATTTATCTAACCAATTAAAAATTGATGAATTTATGTTTTAGCACTTTACAATGAAGAAACATTCTAAACTAATTACAAAACAAATTCTACATATGAATATA
The DNA here is from genome assembly GCA_963277665.1 of Viscum album. Taxonomy (NCBI): domain Eukaryota; kingdom Viridiplantae; phylum Streptophyta; class Magnoliopsida; order Santalales; family Viscaceae; genus Viscum; species Viscum album. Next base: position 231,626,454 of record OY728125.1, read on the forward strand.
ATAGATAGAAAACTATCTATAGAATTAAGAGGAAAATCATTATCGTGATGGTAAGAAACAACATGTTATCGCTATGAATAAACCAATTTCATTATTTAAACTCATTCAATATTTAATTGGTTATTTATGTTACCATACAAAGTGATAAACCATTCTAAATTTATGATTTCATGTAAATACAACATAATAAATGAATCCCCTTCCTCAAAAACCTCAATGTTCTTCACATGAAAACAGACCAACGTCAAGGATCCTAATCACCTATCATAGAACAAGACTGCATACCTCTAAGGATGTTATGCCATGACCATGCCAAAAAAACAAAACTCCATTTTTAACATGGAGGAGAAACTTTAATAGCATGGAAAGAAAATTTTGGAGGAACCATATCTAGGAACCATAAGAGAATGAGGGAGAATTAACCACAGAATCCCATAGATCCAACACCAGAAGATGAGAATCAGTCCCCTTTGAAGGGATCCCAAAATTTCAAAAGAAACACCAATGGATGCCTAGATATTTTAGAGAGAATATGAATATTTTTAGAAAACCAAAGGTGCCACATGTTATAATGAAAACTACCTAGGGGGTATTTATAGAATAAATCAATCATTTTAATCCTAAACACATCGAACATTACGTAACACCAAAAAATGAGTCACCTCAAACAGCATGAATTGTATTTAATTCATGTTGTAAATTTAAGTTTTAAGACAAATTTTCTATAATATATAAAACACAATCAATAAAACCCTTTAGTCCATTGGACACACTTACACCATAAAACATACTTATGTCGTAAAACCCCTTATTACAATGTAAATTCTCTATGATTTTATATTTTTGAAACCAAACACCACAGGACCTCTACTAACCCTCCTCCAAGATCTATGGGATTCATAAACATGAAAAGGGCTGGGATAGATAGATTTGGGACCTCACATCTGATACCTCTAAAAAAATCCTCATCCTTCAGAATCCAAAACCTAACCTGGAGAGAAAACAAAAGGGTTGTCCAAAAAACCACCATATATGATACATGTCAAGAATATTATCAATACAAGAGATCAACCATATAATCATAGGAGTAATGCACAATGTCACAAAATATAAACAACCAGATCCAAGACACTCTTCGAGGAACATACCTCCAAAACAAGACCAAGTCCACAATAAGTAAAAATGAGAAAACCATATCATACCCCGGTAAAAGGTTCAACAAAGACGAAGAGTGATAAAATAAGAGAATATATAAAACAAAAATATATTGGAATAATCATCGCATTTTTATTACTCATTTTCCAAGGTACTCAATTCTACAACATCATACCACCGCAATACATGAACGAAGAGAATAGTATGCATATGTAACACCTTCTCCTAGCATTGTTGGATTTCAATGGGCCACTCCTCATACGTCTCATAATAATGAAAATAGATATCACCCTAATCTATGATGTATAATTAATATTAAAGGTAATGGAAGAGTTATGATACATGAAAAATTTCATGTATTAGGATCATATAAAGAGGAATTGATATTTGATATACCACAGATCCAATGTGATCCAACACCTTGAAAGGTTTGAAAAAATGGTGAGAAACTATACTCCCATGAATATAACTTCACTTACCATGATGAAGAGTCACCTTCAAAAACACAACATCTATAATTTTGAACTATAGATTTCTCCTCCTACAATTAGCATAAGATTTCTGATGATTTTGTGATACTTTTATCCTATCATGAATTACCAGAACCATCTCTATCATATTCTATACCAATTCCAGTGTGTGAATTGTAGAATCTCTAACCCAATACTGCAAAAATGAAGTATGGAAAGGTTGACCGTAAACGTATTCTAATGACATCACACTAATGGTGGAGTGAAAAATATTTTTTTAAGAAAACACAACCAAGGGAAGTTTCCTCATCCATGAATCTATAAAATGCAAGACATAAGAACACATCATATTTTTAATATTCTTGATTTTCTACTCTATCTGACCATCCACTTGTAGATAAAATAAAACACTAAGGCATAATAGTAAGAAAAAATCATATTGGATACCTCTCCATACCCTAGAAGTTAAATTAGGATCGCAATTAGAGATGACCATCCTCAGGACACCATGGATTCTCACCACCTCCACTAGATAATTCATTATAAAAATTATACAGATCTTGACTCATAAATCTCTATTAAGTGGGATTATTTCATAAAACAATCCACTATCACCCATATAGCATCATAGAGTCCTTGATGTCAAGGTAAACTGATAAAAAATGCATCTATGTGTCCTCTCACTTTAACTGGGGAAAATCTAATATCTATATAAAACCATAGGGAACACAATGATCAGCCTTCATATTCTAGTAGACCAAAAATCAAGACATAAATTCCAAAAATGCATGCTTCATATCAGGATAACAAAACCAACCACTCGGATCTGGGTAAATCTTCATCATACTAGGATATACCACCAAAGGTGAGCTACTTACGTCATGGAGAACTATCTCATGCATCACAAAAGTTGAAAAGTCCTCCACTAGAACAACACTCAATATTTTTTTCACTTGGACCAACCATCAAGGAAAACAAAGAAAAAAAATCAATTTATCCATACATCTACCTCATAATCCCCTTGTTGTGACTACTCCACCCATTGCACCAAAGACGACTTCAATGTGATCTAGAAAAGATAACCTCTTCCTACAACCTGTCACATATCTAGATGAATCACTGATAAAACATTTTATACTCTCCAATAATGTCTATATTCATTCATATAATCACCATATGACTTCTTTCTCATTGTACCAGTTGTAGAATTTCCTTTTCCTGGTGTATATGAAATCTTGAAATTGTAATCCTATAATAATTCCATCCACCAACAATGTTTCAAGTTTGATTCATACTAGTAGAAGACATACCTTAGGGTCTTATGATCAGTAAAAACAAAAAAATCATTGATGAGGTAATGTGACAAAAAATTCAAGGAGAACACCACTATGTCAAAATTGAGATCATGGGTTTCATAGTTACACTCATAGAGATGTAGCTTCCATGACCCATAAGAAACAGCTAATCTTTACATCATCATAAAACAAAACCTAAACCAAGACGCTAAGAATTATATAAAACCTCAAACTAAACTCCCTCTACTGAAAAAAAAGATTTTATCACTGAAAAACTTCTACTTTATGTACTTGAAAGCCACCAGATATAGGTCATTCCATAAGAATATATCAGCCTTTCTAGTAAATACTATTATAGGAATCAAAACCTAAGAGAAATTAATTATGAACCTACTATAATAGCCTACAATACTGATGAAACATCACACATATGAAACTATCTCAAGGGATATCAGATAAATAACTACCTCAATCATTGAAGGATCTATTACTCCCTATCATACACTAAATTACATAAAAATGAACTTTATGAGTCCATAACTCACACTTTAACAACATACATTATATTTGATGATGCTAAAAAATTTCCAAAACGACACAGAGATTCTCTTCATGCCCCTCCTCATACATAGAGTAAAAAGGGATTTCATTAATGAAAAAAACCATAAAATTATCAAGAAACTCCATAAACATTGTGTTCATCAACCCCATTAATTCAAATTTATAATTCATCATACTAAATGGAATTGTAATGAACTCATAATTCCTTTGATGGCATAAAAAAGTGTTTTTTGTAATATCCCCATCATTCGCATGTATCTGATGAAATCTAGAATGTAGATCGGTTTTTGAGAACCAACTTGCCTTTTTCATATGATTAAACAAATCATCAATCCATGAAAGAGGATAGTAGTTCTTCATTTTCACATGATTGAAGCGATGATAATTGATAAAAACCCACAAACTACCATCTACCTTCTTCACACAAAAAACTGGTGCACCCCAAGGTGACACACTTGGCTGAATAGAACCTCACTATAACAGATCATCGAGTTGTACATAAAGTTTCTGCAACTCTGAAGGCATCATCCTATATAGAGACATCGAGATAGGATACACTTCTGGTTATAGTTAGATCCTCGAATCAATATCTCATCGAGGAGGTAGTTATATAACCTCCTCTAGAAAGAAATCATGGTACTCTTCTATAACCTTGGGAAACACTGACTATTAAAGCTCCAATGAACTCAGCAACAACTCGATCAACAAAGATAATAAGGACAGAACACATATCTGAACTATCTATAGGTCTCCTTCACCATTGAACATTGTTGGATCTCTATCAGCATCATAGAATAAAACACACCACAAAAAAAATACATAATATATTTTATTCAGTGCAAATAATTCATATTAAGGATGATGTCATATTGTTGTATCCATAGACATAGAAAGTCACCCCAAGATCAGTGCTACCCAAAAAATAGCTCATAGTGTCTATATACTTCATACAAGTCAGGTTAACCTCCAACTAGCACAATAAACACCAAGGGCACTGAAAACATATCTACCTCAAGTCCCAAATCATGGACAGTAGTAGTTGATATGAAGGAGTGTGTATATCTCTAATCAAACAAATCATTCACCCATGTAGAAAATAATAAAAGGGTACCTTGAACGATATCTAGGTTTCCCATTACTGGCAATAATATATCATGAAGCTGACCAAGACCAGCTCCATGACCTATCTAACCCTACTGATGACCACCTCCACAACCATGCTATACTATTTTAGTATGAGGATAATCTCAGGATTTTCTTATACCCACTCTATCTTCTTTATTCTGATACCAGACTAGAACACCCTACTGATGTTTCCTCAGTTAAAACTACCTCAACGGAGGAACATGAAGTGGAACACCTGGTGCATTCTGATTTCTTGGAACTTTCGGATACTCTTGTTATTAATAACCTCATCATCCACAAGAAAAACACATTTATATTCCATTAGAATAGATCTAAAAAATTACACCCCTATATAAACAAGATGATGAGTGCATGAACCTATCCCCATAAGATTGAAAACTCTTTGGTCATGGAAATTGGGAACCTCCCACCACATGTATGGTTTATAAGGATTCCTAATGACTCCTCTCTTAGGATAATCCAATTCTATTTTGTTTCCTCTCTATGACCTATGTGCTTTCTAGAACCTCATGATATGTCAAAAACATGAACATGGTTACCTGGAACTGGATATATGGACACAATGCTTACTAAAAATTACTTTTCTTGGCCTCCTCATCTAGAAATAGGTTTAAATAATAATATAGAAGGGTCCCAAAATGGTTCTAAACTCCTGTATGATGAATCTCCCCTATCTATGAGTAATTACCTCCTAATGAAAGACTTCATTTACATTTGAAGAAAGAAACTATGCATTAAAATGGTCCTTAAAATTCTCCCACAAGACTTTTGACTCCAAGAGATCCCCTAGGAACAAGAACAACCACTACCTCTCTACCCCACATAGTATATTTATAGCCAATGAAACTAAGTTCTCCTTCTGAGAATGGATTGCACTTAAAACTATCTTGAACTCCTATAAACATTATTCCATGACTAAATCTCAAACGGAACCCTCATGCTTTTTTAAACAATGTAATTAAAACTTTTTTATTATCCTCCTCTAAGTTTCATCATTATCGACATACACTCTGTGGTGATTTTATGGAACATCCCACTAAAAATATTTTACATGATCCATATGATGATGTCACTAGATCCAACCTATAAAACAATCAATGTCCAGAGCTCCTAAGCCTAGAATATGGATCACTTAACATTAAATAATTAATTATTTCATTTTATTCTTTTATAGTTTTACCTTATCCCAAGTTCTACCAATTTCAAACATAGGAGAAAACAAGAATTAAAAAAGATCTTTTCCAAGTTATCTACCCTACAACAAGTATCACATCAGTTAATAGGCTCAGTAAACATAATGGTCTGAGGATCAAATCACATGGGGCCCTAAATACCTATGTATTATTCGGTCTCTCATGTTCACATCACTCACTAAAATTAGCTAACATTATTTCCCTACCAACCCATGCAATATCACATATTCCTATATTAAAACTCCATCATATCACATAACATGAACATTTGATAACACTTTTTCATGACCCCCTTCAACTAAAGAGTAACCCTATAAGGATGAAAATGAGAGAAGTGAGCTAGTGACCACCCAAGTCCCGCCTATAGAAGTCCCTAAGTTGGAGACTAGCACTAAGGGTATAATAAAAAAAAGGGAGGCCTTACCCCCTAATAGAACATGTAAAATAGATATATACATAAGATGGATACAACAATAAATATTTTCTTTGATATATAAATCAAATCTGAAGTGTATATATGTAATTTCATACATTACTAAAAAAATAAAAGGGAAACTACATATACTAAAAAGGTAAACTCAACAGTGACCAAGAATCACAAACTTCTCCTAAAAAATAATGAGCCAGTAATATCCAGACTAATCCCAAACCTACTCCTACTATCCTGAAAAATATTTCATATATATTTGGGTTGATCATGTCCTAGTATAAGTATTACAATATGCACCTCATGCATCACAATATTCCCCTCATGGATCACATCATCACATCATGGCACGTCTTGATCCATCTCTCTCGAAAATAATCTAACCTGTAGACACCTAGGATAAGTATTTAAATTTGAACCTCATGCATCACATAATCGGATCATCCCATATCAGATCATCATATCGTAACCAAATATTTTTTCGGAGCCACCATAGCCTGTATGATGTGTATTTCTGATGGAAATATGTTTGTGTGTTAGGATGAAAATGGTATGATGAGGAATGGGAACTATATCCTTTCATATATTTTGAAGTATGTACCACATTTAAGTCATTAACATGGGGTTCACCATTTTTTTCTAATGGAAAATTCATTTTTTTAGGTGAACGATTATATGTGTTTGAGTTTTGTGTAATCATTCACATCATGTTCAATATTTCCAAATGGTTTCCAAAAGGTTTGTTCTTGGAACCAAAAACACAAAATGATTCTTTATCCATGGGGACCTTCTTTCCAATGGTATGCTTGAATTTGGAAGTTTGGCCAGCAATGCTTAAGAACTCTCATTTTTCAAGAGGATGGGAGGATGGGATCATCACACCCTTCTAGGGGAATTTTTTCCTACTCAGAGACTCTATTATAGATTTATGATATGTTCAAGAATAGTTCATTAATTCCCAATTATGATATGGGTAAACTTTGAATTAACAATAAATTATGATCCTGTATGGATCTTATAATCATATGTATGTATCCTATATTCTTCATCAATGGAGATATTTGTATGTATCTGAGGTCCTTAATTGATGGTGTCCTCTTATTTACTAATTAGAGATTATTTGGTCATTATTACAGTGATTCTGGTTTTCTATCGACGCAATGGGGCACTCTGGAGTGTATCTTCATACAAGGATATGTGAGTTTTTTTAATGCTGGTATCGAAACCATCTGATGGGCTTCATTTATATCCTCATGAAAGGAATTAGAACCCATGTAGTTCAGTGCTTCATAATAGGGTACATCATACCTTTTAAAGACATGTGATAATGAACAACCCGTGTAGTTTGACACCATGTGGTGAGGAAATCTATGAAAAATGTGCCTATTTAAAGTTCGGTGAGGTACTTATACAAAAGTGGCCCGGGGAACCTGGAAGGGATGCAAATTTCTAGAATGAATTAGATCCTACTGGGAATGTAGCCCAGATAAAATATGATTGATTTAGGGTGTTGGGTTTGGACCTTAGTGAGGCTTCATATGTACCCCATTTGGATGGGAATCAAATCACACATTATTTGGTTGTGAGGACACATGCCTATAGAGTCCCTTAGTTTTGTCTCATAGAGGAGTATGTCCCTTTGAGAGGATTAAGTTGGGGCTTACTTATGAAGAGGGTTCCCTATAAAAAAGGGTTTCTATAATGGATGTATTGACTCATGGTGATTTAGAGACTTGTTTATAAATTACACCAAAGGAGGAGGCCTATTGAGCTCAGGCATTAGGTAGGCATACTACTTGTCCTGATTATATTAGGAATCAAATATCTCGTAGTACAATAAGTTAGGGCTTACATGGTACGGTTTTCTTTGGGAATGAATGTTATGATTGGGGTTTTCTTTTAGGGAGGATTCACTCATATTCATTTTGTTTGGAGTTTACTCTTGAGAGGATGCCCATAGGTTGGGTTGGGCCTTACTCTGAAGGAGTAGTCCCTTGATTGGATGGACCCTATAATTGAAATGAGGCCCATGGGTTTGGATTCATGCATATTTTGTGACCAAAATCAACTTATAAGCCCATGTGATCCATGTTTGGTGTGAGAAACAAGAGGAACCCGAATATCTGAGAAACCATCGAATAGAATTTTCCCTGAGTTTGGATACATGGCCTTGAGTACTACGCCTAGGGAGGCACTCTGAAAGAAGGTGAGAGGAAGATTTAAAAGTTGTTTTTCCACTAAAACATGCATCTGACCATGTGGTTTTCATGATTGTGGATAGAATCTAATCCCACATAATTCATAATGATTCATGATTGAATGTGAGAAACAAGAGGAATAGAATGATCTAGCAAACCATAAACTTCACCTTCTTCTCTAGTGTAAAAGGGTGGGGAAACAAGAGATGAGAAGAGATCTAATGCTCATCCCCTCATTGATCTTCATATCTAGGATAGTCATGTTATACTAACAAAAAAATATGGCCCAAGAGGTTAAGAGGTGCAGGAGTGAATCCTTCATAAATAAAGGCTAAGGTCTTACTCCGGGAAGGATGCGGTAAAATTGGTTCCCTAGTGATGGAGGATGATCTCATTCCATGTTGAATGGAAATGAAAAAGTAATCCTTACACTATACACATGGAACTGTAGGATCTGATTATTAGAATTACTAGGGTAGTACATGGTACTAACCCTAGTATCTGAGACTAGGAAATCTATAACACCATTCTTAGGGTTGGGGTCCTCATGACCGGGGGAACTAAAATCCACATGCACCCCGAGGATCCTAACTATCAGCTGAGAAAGGTGTGGGAATCCTCTTACTATAGGAATGAAAATCCAAATGGGATACATTCTGCTGTTACTTTCCCCATTGTATTATATGTCCGTAGGCTTCAGTGGGGGTTTTAATTTTTTCCCTTTAGGTAATGGGGTCCAGAGGAAGAGAGTTCCTGCCAAGAATGGCTTTGAAGAGGGCCTGATTAGACGCTTGTGTAGGGTAGAGGCTAAGTAGATCCAAGTGTGGATCGTGCATGTGGTCTTGGGTGAGATAATAGTGGCTCACACAATGGCTGATTCATATAGGTATATCTAGGAGAGGTGATGGTACATTGAGTGATGGACCACTTGGGCAATAATAGTTGGGTGATTATTTTCTCAATCATTCAAGGGTTTCCATAGGTTTTCCTTGAAGGGGATCATGTAGGCCCCTAGTTAGGGAATGGGACCTCATGTTGGTGTTTATAATCCACATGTAGAAGGGGTGCCTCACACAATTGTTATTTATTTTAAACGCAGGGAGTAATTTAGATTCAATATCCCCCTTAAATTTCATCTTCTTTATACTTGAAATATATACCCAAAAGGTTACAGAGGGCCTGGGCGAAGGAAAAGGGAGAGCGGAGCATCAAGAGGCCATTGAGAATATTCATTTATAAAAATAAATAGCCTTAGAGTCCTATTTATAGGTAAATATGGAACCCTGGGTAAGGGTTCTAGCTCATGCTGGTCTGTCACATAGGTTGATGTGTCAGTCCGATGTGCAAGGCCGATGTATAGGTCATATGCACAGGGCAGATGTATTGGTCTGATGAGAAGGTCTAATTCATAGGAATTTATATAGGGTTGATCCATAGGTATGATGTGCAGGTGAAATGTGTATGGTCAATGGATAGGACTGATGCACAGGTCCCATGCGTAGGGCTGATGCACATATATGATGTGTAGGTCTCATGTATAGGGATGATGCATAGTTCTGATTCATAGGGATGATGCGCAGGTCCAATGCATAGGTCCCATACATAAGGCTAATGTGTAGGTTTTATGAATAGGGATTATGTGTAGGTTTGATGAGCAGGTACCCTACACAAATGGAATGTGCGATGATACAAATTCCTTTACAATAATTTTATTACTTTTGAGAGCCATGAATTTTGATCTGTGAGTCTGTTTGGGATCTTTGACTAGTAAAATTGAATATTACTAAGAGATATAAACTTATTTATATAATTAATATACCAAATGTTCTAAAAAACATATAAATTTCATTTCAATGCGTCGACACATTTTTTCCATCAATCATAAAAATCAATGGCGTACTCTTAGAGGGGGGTTTCTTTCCACATATCCTCCATTATAGAGTAGTATTTTGGAACATTGAAATCCAACCTAAATTTTATACTAACTTGTATATATATCTCTACTTAAACTCTAAATTTGTTTCTAAATGAGGGTCACATAATTAATTCTGCAGCGAAGTGCATGAATCAAATTTTGTAGTGTCAACAAAAGCCCCCACCCCTTAGAATCAGATTCACATATAATGAAAAAAATAACATGTTCTAAGGTATCATTAGGGAACTTTGAATCATTCCAATATCATTTGGTGAGATTTAGAGCTATATTATTTGTGTGAAGATTCTCTAATTGTTTCCTAATCCATGGGGCCTAGCGAGGGTAGTTCAAATATTTCTTGGTTAATATAGAAAACCCTAAAAAATTTATGTCTTATGTGTCATCACCTTAATTTTTTTATAATCTCAATATAAGTAAGACTTAGTGTGTGAGATTTTTATTTTTCTTAGACCTCCATTTTTAGAGTTTTATCCTAATATGTTTTGTGCCTTTTATTTTTTTGTTGCTCAATTCGATGCCTAAACCAACTGAAGTATAGGTATAGTGATCTGAGACTCGAATTTTTTCAAAAGATCCCATTGCATTTTTTCAATATAGTGAGTACTATGTCTCTTTTTTTTGGATATTTTATAGTAATACAAGACAGAATAGTGAGTATGGTGTTTTAAGTAGAACATATTTGATCAAATGTTTTTGAATGATGACAAAAATAAGGCTTGAGAGATGAGAATGTTCAAACATTCTTTAGATACACAATTGGTATTATTGAGCCACGGTTTAGTGATTTTCCAAATCAAAAATAAGATATTCAAGAATTGAGGAGGTATCTTCTGAGGATGAAGTTACCATTTGTTGAAAAACTCTTTTTTTGGTAAACATTATGAAAAGGAAATTGAGGCGTGTTTCAACATAGTCAATAGTGGAATATTTTAGCTAAAAACTCAATTTTTGGAATAATTCATGAAAAGACAACTAGGGCATATTAAAAAATAGTTAGGAAAAAATTTTCATTGAAATTATGACATTCTATCATGGATGACCAAAGGGAGTTTATGTATATTTGGAATTCTCAAGACTTTGATGATTGGGTTTTGAAAGGGGATGTTTCTAAGAATGAAGACATAATGTGTATTGGAATTGGTCATGAATGGGAAAATACTCTTGCACAAATTTACCTTGAGTGAAGAAGGGTACATATTATTAAATGATCGATGTCAGGGGGAAGACCCATTCCTGAGAGATGTTGAAATATTATTAAATTTAATGTCGTATGACGGGGACATTAACGGTGCATTTTATCATCTTATAGAGAGGATGTTATTTTCTTTAGTTTAAAGTCATACAATAAAGAAGTTATTCGTTGTAGTTTAAATTCTTACATCAAGGACGTTATAGGTTCCATAATTTATGTTATTTAGCATTTAATGTAGGGTTAATGATTTTTCACTTTTAGGAAACCTATGTGAGAATGTACCATTATATTTACGTAATAGGATGGGAGGGTAAAAATTTATAATCTGGGGACTTTTGGATCCAAAGAGTGGTATGGGGAAATGTATTATGGAAATAGATGAGGTTTCTCCTACGGATGGAGTTACCCCTGATGGGAAAATCGATTTTTGGGATACTTTAGGAAAATACAACTGGGGAATGTTATTGAATAGTCAATAGTGTCTTCCATTGGTTGAAAACCCCATTTTGTGGGCTACATTATTATAAAGCCAACTGGGGTGTGTTACAACATAGTTTGGTAAAGAAGTTCTTAGGATTCTATGATTATATTTCTTATAATCAAAAGATGTTTATAGAGATTCAAATTTCCCTAGGCACGGAGTCTAGCATGTGGAAGGGAGGTACTAGAAAATGGGAGGATCATTTTAATTCAAAATTATCTGAGAATTGGAGGAAATGTCTTCCAATTCCATTCTGACCCAATAATGATAAATATGGTGCCTTAATTTTAGGATCATATACCTAGGACTACAGCATTATCGAATCCATGGTTAACATATGGCCTACTTGGAAACAATCATTCCCGCATACTACAAACACAAAGGGGGAAATTATAGACCAATGCCTTGGGGGTTTTCATATCTAGAGTAAGGATATGGGAAAAATATGAGATGGATGTTCATAGAATGATTTGAGTCATAGGTTCCAATGTAGTGTCATGATAAATTATGAAGATAGAAGAGGCTTCTCCCAAGGACTAAGTTACCAATGGTTAAAAAACCCGTTTTATGAACTACTTGATGCAAAGCTAGCTGGGGTGTGTTTTGAATAGTAAAATAGTGGATTAATTTGGATGACAAGATCATTTTTTCGATTACTTATGCAAAGAAAATTTGGGTGTCTTAAAACAAAATCAGGCAAAGAAGTCCTCAGGTATCATACATTCTATCATCGGAAGCTCAAGAAAGATTATGATGGTCAAAAAGTGTCCATGATTAGAAGTATGTCATGTGTAGGGTATTTTTTGAGAATAAGGGGATCGTTTGGATAGACATAGGTCATGAAGTGTAGAGTCCCTTTCATAGATCTGACTCATATGTAGAAAGAGGACATCTCAATTTTATTGGTGGGCCTCCTTATGAGGGGACTTGAACTAAATTCTCCTACATGGATCATTGTTTTTATATAGAAGAGGGTTAATTTCTCCTTACCCTATGGATGGGACTAATACACAAGGCCTAGGTGTCACTATGTATCTCACTGGAATGAGAATCAAGCCATACATAGTTATTGAGGTACTATGTTGGATAACGTCATGTGGTCAGGACATTAGATATCACTACTACAAAACAAGCCTTCAACAACGTTGGCCTTTATCAGTGCTAGAAAAAGAGGTGACAAAGGTTACATTTATCAATGCTAAACCAAGATCTGATAAATGGTACTTTTATCAATGCTTTTTTTTTCTAGGGCTGATAAAAGTTACCCTTTATCAGTGCATTTTTTAGCATTGATAAATGGAAACTTTTATCATCACATTTTTTAGCATTGATCAAGGGTGTCCTTTATTAGTGCTTTATATTTATCCTTGATAAAGGAAACCCTTTATGAGTGCTTTATTTTTATCACCCATAAAGGAATCCTTTATCATCACTTTTTTTCACTGATAAAAGTACGACTAAAACGAAATAATTAAATAAAAGATATATACAAGTTTTATTAAAATAATATTAAAAAATTTATTCATTAAATAATTATTGATAAAAATGAATAAATTGATTGTACTATATATAAATTATAAATATTATATATTAAATATATATATTTTTTAAAATAAAAAATAAACAAATAAAAACTAAAAATACATAAATTTAGAAAATATTAAACATTTTATTAATTAAAGAATTATTGATAATGTTAATAAATAGTATGTATTGAATATATAAATATATATATATATATGAATGTATATAAATATGATTTATAGAATAAAAAATATTATTTATTCTTTACATTAAATAGTAATATATTTAGTGAATAATGGTTTATAATTAAAAAATTATGTGAATTAAAAATACTCACTAATTGCATCACGTAAAGTATATAATTTAATATAGTTTGATTATTAAATTTAACATTTATCAAATGTATTATATTTATTTCATATATATTTAATTAACTCATTTTATATACATACGCACACACACAAATAGTTTTTTGGGAATTTAATCAATTTATATTATTTATTTTATATATATTTATTTAATATGTTTTAATATTTTCAATATGTACTCATATTTAATTAAATATATATCCATTTTTTAATGATTTATATTAATCAAATATATCAAAATTTTCAATATTTTACTCATTTTTAATTCATCAATTTTACCCATTTTTAATATGCATGCCCTAAAGATTAAATATTCATTAATAATGTCAAAAATACAATTTTAAAAAATATTTATAATTTTATATTAACTGTGTTTATATATTTATTATTATAAATAAATAAATAATGTTTTTAAATAAATATTTATATAATTATAAATAAAAAATTATAAATTTATAATAAATTTATTTAGATAATGAATATATTTACTATAAATATATATAAATATATAAATATTATCTTAAAAAAAATATTCATATAGTTATAAATCAATAGTTTTATATTCAAAGAATTATAAAATTATTATTTTATAACATATATTATTATAATTATATATAATTATTACACCTTTTTCAAAAAGTATTTTTTTTAAAGTATTATAAGTACCTATTAGCATTAAACAAGAACTGATAAAGATTCATTTTATCAGTACTTATTAACATAGCACTGATAAAAGTGTCACAAACTATTTGAAGAACCTTAACAATCATGATATCTGAAAGTCTCTACAGAAGTGGCCTATTGTTGGCGCACATCGTTGTCGAATCAAAGCTCGAATCTAGGCTACAATCAAGGCTCGAACTATTCCAAGGCTCAAATCCAAGGCTTGAGGGATTAAAGGGTTGAATGAAACCAAGGTCCAAATGAAATCCAGGTATTTTGATATCTCTAATTTCCATCAGTTATGCACTGAACCATTTCATCCCACATCTATGTGACCCAACAAGTCGATTTGCACTATCCTATAAAAAACAACCCAAAATTATTATTTTTTGATATATTGATGTACCGCCTTCCCTGATATCATGTGGCTCTCCTTAGGATAATGTTGGTACTATAAGACTTGAAATATATCAAACCCAGTAATGGTTCATGTTGTTGTGAGGTATAGTAGGCTCCAAATACATATATTCCATGACATCTACCACTTTACAATCATCAACTTTTGAAAAATTCATCCATATAGCATTCGGTGTTGTGATTGGTTCGAAATATTCCACTGAAAATCACTTGGAAACCTCTTTTTCATATTTTTTTTAAGAAATTAATGTGTTATGGTTTCCTTGATTTGCCTATAAACCAAGGAAAATGTTTCTCAAGTCATTGACATATTGATATCGTACAACATATGATCCGCAAAAAAAACATTGGGATATTTCCAATCCTAAAATATTATGTGTTCGATATATATATGAGTACCAATATCATATGATCATTCTCTTTCTTGATGTAGATATTAAGATCAACTCTACCTTTCTAAAAACTAAGATTTCTTAGCTATTGATCCATCCTTAAATACTAGGTCCTCAATGATTTATTTATCATAACAAATAATTCATTAACTGACACAACTTTCTCTCATTTTCATTCATAATAAACTCTTATAGAGTCTCAATTTATACTCCTACATTAATACAATCATTTAGTAACATATATTTTACATCCATTTAATATACTTTTAACTACATTTTCACTAAAATAGCCAAAACACATCACATAGTTTACAAATAGTCTATGAATGTAAATTTATCATAAATATAAATTCCTTTGATCTGGGAGTTCCCCTTTCACTCTATCCATTTTATATTATGATCCACTTTTCCATAGTTAGTGATTTTACTTCTAAACACCCACATGGTTATGAAAACATTTATATCTTCTATCCTTGGAATAATTTTCCATGTCACATTGTTCTTTTTCAGATCATGCTCCTTATAGATAGATTTGATCCTATTATCATCCATGCCATCCTCTCTAAATTATTTAGGCTCTACTTGGGAAAAATGATTATTTTTTGTAAATTCTTACTCCTTTGAGTTTTCAAAAAAATATTAAAATCAGTAATGAAATTTTATTCATTGATTTTAGCCTTGATTATATTTTTTGAAGTTGATAAAAATATATCCATAATTGAAATGATAACACATTAAATAATACTTCTTAAAAATTAGTTCATTACTTTCATCACACATCTAAAAAACATTATGTATGTTTTACCTTAATCCATCTAAAACAGATCATTCTTTAACATTTCCTTTTGATTCCACCCTTAGGAATCTATAATTACCATACATGTAATTCCTAGAAATTGAAGGCATTACCCTTCTAGAGAATACAATGGAGTACAACTATCATCCTCATCATTTCATCTCTTGAATAGTTATTATTCTAATTTGTTTCTGGGGACTCATCCCCCATCTCATTTTTGTTTCTTTTACTACTCTGAGCAGTAGTCATCATATGGATGATTACATATTTTATTATTTCATGAAATATAGTTACATGTCCAAAAGAGATAGAGGATGATTTCCAAACAAAAAAATGAAATGGTAACTGTTTGGAAGATGTGCTAATGAGGATGATAATTTATTAACTTTCACTTTGGATGAATTTAGAGGATAACACCTACCATAGTGGTGTAATTCATTTCACAAATTCAATTACCCATTTTCATCAAAGCATACTAAAATTATTTGAAATAATGAAATCTTTAGTTTCCCTTATTATGATTATCTATAACTTTAACCTTTCATAAGGAATATCTTATGTGTATTTATTTATTTATTTTAAAAAAGGAATATTTTATGAACCTGATTGGATATCTATACATTCTCTGAGATCATTAAAATATTCAATCCAATGTATCTTATTTTCTCCTCATCCCCCTCACTCAATAATTTATTGTTTGGAAAGATATATTTTCATTTTTTATCATCATTCATTCTTTACCGTCAACATATCCTTGTGGTCAAAAATGTTTTCATATTAAAATCATTATCCCTAGAATTAATGTATTATTTTGTATTTATGTTTAATTTATTTCTTTTTAGTATCAATCATATAAAAACAATTCTTGTACAAGTTTATTATTTTGTTTAAGTTGGGGTGGTTTGCATTAAGTTGCTCATGCTCATGAGGGAATGGACTTCAAGCCTACAACTGAGATAATGAAAACAAGTAAAGGAGTCAAGAATGAATACAACCATCAGGAAAATGTGAATTCCAACTACTTATTTATTTAATGTTTTCATCATTTTATCTACTATTTGTAAGTAAATTATGTAATCATTTTTATCTAATACTTATTTATTTTTTTTCACAGATATTTTGGGAAGTCATATTTTTCTTTCAGTTATATGTATCAATCCATATAAGAGATAAAATGATTCTTCTTCCAATGTAACCACATATTCCATTTTCATTGCATTTATTTGTTGATCTTCCAATAATGCATGTTGATCCAATGTTGTTTTCTAAAAAAGAGTTCTTGTTGATGAAATCGAGAAGAGTAGAGGAATATCATGTTCCCATTATGGTAAATTATCATGATATAATGGGAACATGAGCTTCCTCTACCCTTCTAACTTTCGAAAATGAGAATGGTTTTTCAGCAAAGAACATCAAGTCAATATTAACTGTTAAAAGTTAGATTTCGAAAGACAATAGAAACATTTTTAAATTGTAAAGTAATATTTTTTGAGACTTTAGGATGTGTAGGAATCAAGCTCACCCCATTATAACACACGTTGTGACCGATATGACTCTAAGTGCTTCTTTTTATTTAAAATTGACATAAATTTTGGTAAAAAGGACAACTAATATACTCAAAATTAAGGGAAAAAATCTGATTATTTTGATATTTTAGAGAAATGATCCATAAGTAATTTGGGATGTGCATGAATTAGATACACCTCAATTGATGCATGATGTGACCATTATGAATCAATGTGTTAGTAATCAGTTTAAAATTGATAGTTTAGTTCAAAAAAATTAACCAACTAAAAATAAATTAATTGTCCTTGAATTTTCATGATAATTTATTAAATATATTATTAAGTAATTTGGGATGTTTAAAAATTGTTTTCATGTCAAAATGATACATGATTTGATTGGTATGGGTCAAAGTGGGTGTTTCTATTTGAAAATGAAATTTTAGTAAAAAAATAAGTGACAAACTCAAAAATAATAAAATTGGTTTAGATTATTTTAAAACATTATTATAACTATTAATAAGTCATTTGAGTCATGTAATAATCATTTTTACCTTAATATGATGCATGATGTGACAGATATGACCCCAAGGGAATCTCTTTATTTAAAAATGACATCAATTTTAGTAAAAACGAAAACCGACCTAATAAAAACCAATAAAAACATTCATATTGTTTTTATACATTATGGAAATGATCTAGATGTCATTTGTGATTTGTAGAAATTACCCTCACTTCAATTCGATATATGATGTGTCTGGTATGACTCAATGTGTCCATTTTCATTTTAACATTGACAATTTAGTTCAAAAAATTCCACTTACTAAAAACTATGAAAATTCATTTTTATTTTCTTGATAATTTTTTAATTCGATTAATAATTAATTTGCAATGTGTAGGAATCAGTCTCACATCAAACCGATACATAATGTGATCAGTATGAGTTGGAGTGCATGTTTCTAATTTAAAATGAAATTTTAGTAAAAATGAAAAATAAAATACTCAAAACTAAGTAAAATAATTAGGATTATTTTGATACCTTATAAAATGATCCATATGCCATTTAAGATGTGTTTTAATTATTCTCACCTCAATATGATTCATGGTGTGACTGATATGACTCCATGTGCGTCTTTTTATTTAAAATTGACATGAATTTTAGTAAAAAGGAAAATTGAACTACTCAAAACTGAGAAAATGCATTAATATTGTTTGTGATACATTAGTAAAAAGATCCACAGTCCTTTTTGACATTTAGGAATCATCTGAACCTCAATCTAATGCACAATGTTTCTGGTATGACTCATGGTGTACCTTTATTTAAAATTGATGCCAATTTTAGTAAAAAGGACAACTAACCAACTCAAATTTGAGAAAATATATTCATATTTTTTTATACTTATCGAAGAGATCCATAAGTAATTTTTGATCTGTAGAAATCAGATGATGCTCAATTTTATACATGAGGTACCCGGTATGACTAAATGTGGTCTTAATTAGTTTAAAATCAACAGGGTAGTTCAGAAAATATCACTCACTAAAAACTGATAAAAAAACTCAATGTTTGTTGATAATTTATGAAATTGATACATAAATCAGTTCTGACATATAGGAATAGTCTCATCTTAAATCGATACATGATGTGATCAGTATGAGTCAAAGTGTCTATTTCCAGTTTAAAATGAAATTTTAGTAAAAAAGACAAGTGACCTATTAAAAAATGAGTAAATCAATTCAAATTGTTTTTATACATTATGAAAAATCTTTATAAGGCATTTTGGATGTGTAGTAATTTTCATCACCTCTATCTGATGCACGGTGTGACTGATGTGACTCCAAGAGCGTCATTTAATTTATAATTCACATCAATTTTAGTAAATAGAAAAACTAACCAACTCAAAACTAATAAAACTGTTTCAGATTATTTTGATTCTTTATTGAAATAATCTATAAATCATTTTTGATGTGTAGGAATCATCCACACCTCAATCTGATACACGATGAGCTCGGTATGACTCAATGTTTTTGTTTTTAGTTTAAAATTGTTATTTTACGTTAGAAAATGTCACTCCCTAAAATATGAGAAAACACGCTACTATTTTCCTGATAATTTAGGAAATTGCCCCTTAAGACAATTTTTATGTTTAGGTTTTAGTATTGTGTTAAATAGATACACGATGTGATCGATATGAGTAAAAGTTCATCTTTTCAATTTAAAATTACATTTTAGTAGAAAAGACAAGGTACATACTCAAAAAAGAATAAACACATTCATATTTTTCTATACACTATTATAATGGTATATAATCTATTTGGGATGTGTAAGAATTATCCTCACCTCAATATGATGTATGATGTGACCGATATGACTCTAAGTGCATCTTTTTATTTAAAATTGACATCAATTTTAGTAAAAAGGACAACTAACCTACTCAAAATAGAGAAAATGCTTTCTGATTGTTTTGATACTTTAGGAAAACAATCCATAAGTCGTTTTTTACATTTAGGAATTAGCCTTACCTCAATATGATACACAATGTGTTTGTTATGACTCATTGTGTCCGTTATCAGTTTAAAATCTTCATTTTAGTTCAAAAATTTCCACTCACTAAAAACTTATAAAACACACTCAGATTGTATGTATAATTTATGATATTGATTTATATGTCATTTATGATGTTTAGGAATCATTATAACATAAAAATGACATGTGATGTGACCGTTGTGAGACAAAGGGTCTGTTTCTAGTTTAAAATGACATTTTAGTAAAAAATACAAGTGACGTACTCAAAATTGAGAAAAAAATTGGATTGTTTTTATAATTAAGGAAAATGAACCATATTCATTTGATATGTGTAAGAATTTGCTACACCAATATCTGATGCATGGTGTGACCAGTATGACTCTAAGGTCATCTTTTTAATATAAAAGTATCATTTTACTTTAAAACACGTGTCACATTGCCAAAACTGAGCAAACAATCCTAGGTTGTTTCTTCATCATTATATCTGATATTACTTAATTAATTTTCTAATTTTTTATTTTATACTTATTAAGATAATTTTCATAGAGATAATTCTTAAAGATGAACAATAAATGGTGTGACATGTAAGAATCAACAACAACTCAATTCGATACAGAGAGTTCCTTATATGAATCAATGTTTAGTTTAAAATTAACACCCTCTATTAATTTATTTCTTTATATTATTACTAACATAATAATTGTTTTCTTATATAGGTACTTTTTTTCTTGAGTATGGGTAAGGATCAAAATATAAAAGAAGACTACTAATTTTGAATGTATATAATAATTTGTACAAATGTAATTGTACAAACCAATGTTGGAAATTTCTATAATATAGTGTTTTTTCGTGTATTTGTGTTGTAAATTTTATTTAATTTAAATTCTAAATTCATAGTTAATTTTTCTTATTTGGTGGTATTTTTTGAGTTGTGGTGTTTTTTTACTTCACAATGCAGTATTCCCCTTTATCAGCACTGATAAAGGGTCCTTAATCAATGATTTTTAGTATCTATAATAGAAGAGGTATTTTAATCTTGACCAAGTAGTCATCACTTCTCCAGCACAGGTAAAGGATACTTTTAGAAATTTTAAATGCCTATTTTGTATTAGTTTATGCAGTTTAACATCATGCGTTGAGGATGAAGGAAAATCAATGTGTTTGTGGCTAGAGCAAGGTATTAAACCTAAAAATTACTACTTATCTGGTTTAAGAAATAATAAATCCACATGTAGTTCAAAAATAAAGCCCCTTCACACCTATTGAATTAATGTGTGAATGGAAAGTGGTGTATTTTTATTATGGGTTCACACATAGGGTGAGAACCCACATTGAATCTTGTTATGTATATTTGACTCTTACATAAGATAATGGGGTTACTTCCCATATTATGTTGAGGTTGGGACCAAGATGGATGATCTATATGTCACTACATATCTCTTTGAAATGATAATCAATCCATGCATAGTTTTTAAAGCCCCAAGTATTTTATTTTCATGAGATGAGGAGATCTGGGGTTCCATTAAATGTCTTCTATCTAGGACCATGGTAACCCCAATGTGAATTGATAAGTCTAAATTATGAATGTAATCATTTTACCAAAACATCTAAGCCCATATAAGCTATGCTTGGTGTGAGAAACAAGGAGTGAAAAATATTTCTTCCATGGCATAAAAGAAATACAAGTGAATTATTGGGATATTTAACTATTTTTGGTCACTAGGATAGGAGATATAATCCTAAAATCACAAAATATTTTGTTGGAATGAGAATCAGGCCACCTGTAGTTCTTGAGATCTTCCATGTGCAAGTCTGATCCATGCACAACAAGAGGGAAATTTTAACATTTTGTTGTGACTGGGCCTAATATTAGAGATATGGGCATCACTACATTTCTCATTGGAATGAGAATGAAGCCACATGTAGTCATTGAAGAATAGTTTCCCACATCAATCCAATTTTTATGTTGGGAATATGGGCTTTGATATTTCCCATAATGATGTGTGGGACCAAGATATGAGGTCTAGGTGTCATGAAATCTCTCAGTGTAATGAGAATTAATTCATACATTCTAGAAAGGTTCTCTATTATATCTGATTTGTATACAGGGAGAAAAGGTGGTTTTCTTTTTTCCTTTATAATGACTGGACCCAGGATGGGAGATCTGACTGTCACTACATATCTCATCAAAATGAGAATCTATACTCACGTAGTTCATTAATTACATGTAGTTTGACATCATACAGTGAGGACGTGGGTCACCTGGCATGAAAATGAATATTGTGTCTAGACCTAGGATAGGAGATCTGGGCATCACTACAAATCTTAATGGATCAAGAATCAAGCCATACATAGTTCTTAAAAAAATTCTTTATATTAATCAGGTTTTAATATGGGGAAAAGGGGTCATTTTTTCATTACGACTGGACATAGGATAGAAGATCCAGGTGGAACTATGCATCTCATTGGAATGATAATCAATCCACATGTAGTTCTAGAAATATCATGTAGTGTTTATTCATGAAACTAAGATTTTGGCCATGAAATTTAATGTATTATAGTAAGGATATGATAATGTTAGTGTTTCTGCCTATATAGGGGTTCCAAGTGCCACTATGGAGTGGAAATGATGTGTGTGGAGATTGTGTGTGTGATATGCCCATTTTTTTCATTCTCATGCCTCTCCAAGAGGTAATATCGACCCACTGAGGGGTTAGAGGGATGTGATTGGGATTTACACCCAAGATGGGGGGCCCATAATTGAGGTACCATGAGGAGTATCAAATCATGGTAATTTAGTGGTTTCTTAAAGTCAAATGACGGTGAAATTAACCATGTAGTTTAATTCAATGAAGTGAGTATGAATGGTTTGTTTCAATTTTGGGTCATAAGACTAAGACCATATGTCATACAGTTTATCATCATGTGATAAAGACCAAATATTCAGTTTAACATCTTGCAGCTGAGATGGAGGTTGTGTGATTACATGAAATATTTCTTAAGGAATCAGGCACTGGTTAAGTTCTTAATGATCTCTCCATCCATTGACAATAAGGAATAAAATCTTTTAGAGTAGACCTTGTGTAAGGAGTAAGGTCCCTCCTACTTTGTATAAAGCATTCGAGTCTTCTTTTCAAGTATCATTAGATTTCTGAGGAATAATAAAAGTTCTCCTTGGAGGAATGAGTAGAGGCATACCTTCTTATTAAAGGATCACACTATTAAATTTTTATAGACCACTATGTGGTGAAAGGTATTAAATATTTTTTCATCAAGTCACCCTAATTCATCCTGTCATTTCTGGGACTTCACATCTATAGATAACTAGTCATAGATGGTCGTATAGAGAGATGGAAATTGAACCTCAATCGGCAGGACTACATCCATTCTATATACCAATGAGTAGGGGGTTACTCATAGGGTAGCATAAGTTATAATCCGGTAAACCCATAAGGAATTACAAATATTGTCAGGATAATATATTTTATAATTTTACACTATATTTTAGTGTGTGTTTGAAAGATTCTTGTCGAATGACTCTTCTATTAGTCATTGTATGATAGCGGGATGATTGGTTGGATTTGATATTGTATTCCTAATATAGCTTTTAAACCTCTGGATAACATAAATTGGTGCCATTGTTCACCAATACTGTATGAGGGGAACCAAATATAGTAATAATGTTAGATTTTATGAAACTAAAAATGAATTTGGCCCCAACCTCTTTGACGGGTATTGCCTAATCCCATTTTAAGAAGAAATCAGTAGATATTCCAGATTTATTTGAACTACTTGGTCATAGATAGAGGGTATGGATCCACAACATCCATTACCCATCTAGATAATATCCCGGATTATTTGTATATTTGTGGAAACTCTAGGGAATGATGGATGATTTTGGCATGCACTAGGTAGGAATGAAATTTTTTGGTTAATTTTGTGAAATCATATGTCATTGAAGGTCATAAGTATCCAAGCCTTCATATTTGATCCTAAATCTTGTACCCTAAATGGTTGGAACCACATCCCCTACATTTACTTATTTCATAATAGCTGAATTTTCTTCTCCTTTGAAACATCTGAGAAGGTCTCCATCAAAGACTCATTTATAGAGTACTTTTTGGTGATTTGGGGCATCATAATGAGTAAAGATAACTACTCACTATTATATTTTCTCTTTCCGAGATTTTTTTAATAGATGTACTCTATCTCTGTGGTATTCCATGATGGGAATCATCAATCTTATGGTAGGAATATATAGCTCATGGATAGGGTAAACCTCATTGACCTCCTCTATTCTAACTTGAACAAAAGGTGAGATCATCCAGTGATGAGAAAAGATGAATATTTTTTCATCCTAGTTTGGATATGCTAGAGATATAGCTTCATTTTACAATGCATGTTACTAGGGGTTCTATAATCACGGGATGTGAGTCAATTAGGGTTCTAAGGTAAAAAATTTCATTAACTCTCAGATGTAGTCAAGAAGGGGTATTATCTCTTCTTTTCTAATGGTGCAATCCCTACTAATCTATTTTATTACCAACTCTAAATCACCTCTCACCTCTAGTTGTTCCACTAGTATATGGATTTCTAGTTCCATGAATGAAATGAGGGCCTGATATTCTTCCACATTTTTATTACAACCTTAAGATAATAGGAAGGAGTAAGGTAATACTACCATGTTTGGGAGATAAGCACAATCCCTAACCTTACTTTTTCGAGTATAGGGTCTTCCATTATCTTCCTCATCAGGATCTTGGATGCACCATCCAAAAACATTTCCCACATATGTAGGTCTTCTTGAATATAAAAGATCTATTTTTTATAAATTCATAATTTAAAGATGTTTATTCTATAGGTGGGTTCTCTGAAAGGAAGTCTACACAACATTGACTTTCACTACATCCTAAAGTATGAACTACATATCGAACTATTGTAGGACAATCACCCACTATTCCAGAAATATTTTCATTATAGGGTGATTGAGGATATATTTTGGTAGTTTATGTTAAGAGACCAATTGGAATTCATGGTGCTGCAGGTAGTGCCTCAGTTTCTAGATAACAAAGAATAATTATTGGTAGCTCTTCTAAATATCTGAATAATGATTTTGAATGTTGAGTATAGTTCGAATGAGATAATAAAGGAGGTTTTCATTCCCAACATCATTCTTTTTTGTGAGGAATGTGCCTAGTGATCTCTCCAAGTCTGTCACATATAGGATGAGTGTATTTCCCTCAACAGGTGGCATCAATACTAGTGGGCTCAAATTTTATTTCTTAATGGTGTAAAATGATTCTTAGAAGTCACAGGTCCATTGATATGTGACTCCCTTCTTTATCACTTTGGTTAATGGAAAACTATTTCCTAGAAGGTTTACTATGAATTTAAAGATATAGGACTAGTGTCCTTGAAGTCCTATAAACTCTTTATGGTTTCTAGGAGGTTACGTGATAAGGATAAATTTTTTTATCATGATTATCTTCGATGTTGCGATAATTCATGACAATGCTGAGAAACATTCCCTAGGTTACCTCGAAAGAATATTTTAAGGGGTTCATCTTCTGGCTATGTTGTTATAACTTACTAAAGATAGTATCCAAGTTATCTAAGTGATCAAAACAATATCAAGACTTTACCACTATATTTTCAACATAGACTTCAACAAACTTCCCTAAAAAGTGTTTAAATACTTGATGCATAGCACATTGGTATGCAACATTGGAATTTTTCAATCCAAAGGGCATTACCTAATAGTACAATAATCCCTAAGGGGACCTAAAGGTGGTGGATTATTTATCTTCTAGATCCAAATAGATAAAGTTATACCCTGAATAGACATCCATTAAAGAGAGGGATTTATTACTTCTCATTATATCAATTAGGAGTTTTGTGATTGGAACCATAAATTCATATTTTGGATAGTGCTAGTTGAGATATATAAAATCAATGAAAATAAGATTTTCCCATTATTCTCTTTTATTGGGATAATGTTGGATATCCATTTTTGATATTGTACCTCTCAGATGAATTATTCCTTGATGATCTAATCCACTTCAGACTCAATTTTGGAGGTGTGAGTTGGGTGTATGTGTCTAGCTATCTTTTTTATCACTGATGGTCTATGGAAAACCCAAGTGATGGGTGGGCACCTCGAGATCAAGTCCTGGAATATCTATGTAATTTTAGGTGAACACATCCCGATGTGTCTTCAAGGAGGTATATACCTCATTTTCTTTGGAATTCATGCCCATTCTAATCAGAGTGGGTTGTGAATCTTTATATTTACCTAGGTTTATCTCTCTGAGTTCATCAATAGTGGTGGATACGCCTTCCAAAAATACTAGTGGGGAATCATTGAGGTGTTCCTCCTCTTCCACATCTTTATACTTTACCTCTTCTGTCGTTTTCTGGGAATTTGGTGATGAATTAGGTTCCTCGATGTTAGGATAGGAGTCTTCATTTTGACATTCAGAAGATAAATCTACTATTTCTAGTACAATTGATGGTGTAAGGACTTTTTAGAGCTCTGAAGGGGAGAAGAGGGATTGAGAATGATCATATCTATTTTTCCTTATTGACATGACAACTTCTTCATGTCCCTCTAGGGAGATAGGGATTTTTCCAACATCAGGGGGTGGAATGAAGACATTTTCATCTAGGATTTCATTATTTATAAGAGATTTGACATCCTCTATATTGCAATTGGGCTCAACTATCATAATTAACATCACTAAATTCACTAAATGTGTTCTCAAACTCGGACCCACCTCTTAGATTTGGTTGATGGGGTACATACTATTCACTGATCTATTTAAAATGGTTTGTTGGAATCATATATTGACCATTTGGGGAATTGATTCAAGTAACATTGTTTTCCATGGACTGTCTCTATTCCTTATAGAAGAATATTGTATCAGTGTACTATGACTCACAATATTTTAATGCTGATTTTTCACCATGTGATAATCCAATTTGAACATTGTTAAAATATTTGAAGAATTGATGGTATGAATAAGGGATAATCATGTGATTATATACCCAAGGTCTTCCCAGCAGAACATTGAATGTTTTATCCTATCTGACAACCATAAATTATGAGTCATACATGAGATCCCAAAATTGAGTCCTGATTTTGATTTCACCAAGATGGTTTTTCTCATTTTTTCATAACCCTCTAACATTAGTGTTGAGGGAGAAAAGTTAGATTCATTGAAACCTAGTTGATTAAGTGTTTAGATTAGAATGTTGTTGACTCCAGAGCCATTGTTGATGAAGGATCGTCATATTCAATTTCATTTATCCTTCCAGATATATAAAAGGGCTTGATGAGTCCTTGTATTATGGAATCCTCACCTTGGTCAGTGAAAGAGATGACTATTTTTAATTCTACATGATAATTCTCCACACAATACGCTTCAAAATTAGAAACATCAACCTCAAATTTCTGAGGTCTTGATAATGCCTCTATGAGTGCCTTCCAGAGGTATATTGATAGAGTCATGGAATCTAGGATTGAATGTTTTTTTAGCAGTTTCTCTATTTATTTTCAAAAATCATACATATGGTCTAGAGTTCTATGATTCCAAACATGGGGATGAACTTTTGTAAGCACCTTAGGAGGTGAAGTAATTAATGTGGATGGAATAGCCTTGGGAATTAGATTTGAAGGTTCTTCTTCTGTTAGTTTATTAGGTCGACTAGGTGTGCCTATATTCCAGGGTTGATTAGGTTATGACATATCATCTAATCAATATTCTATGATTATTATATCATGGAATACCCTGTCACATGTGGGGGGAAATTCCTTTCTCCTGATGAGCTAACTTGGGAACTTTCCCATGAGTTTCGACCATGTAGATAGTTCAAGAAGAGGAGGGTTTAATGTAGTGACTCCGGTAACGACCCTATATTCACCTATATTCTCCACTCTAGTGGCCTATTAACCCATTTCTCTAATCAAGTGTAGGGAATTATGCTTCATAATCATGTTCATCATATTTGAAGGGATCCATTAAGTGAATAACTTTAATATATATGAAGATAAACTCCTTATCTGATGGATATTCCTTTTGGTGTGTGGACAAATTTTGTACCATTTTGTGGGGTGGTTCCCATGCTTCTAGGAATATAGGCATAAAGTCCTCGAAATTTAAATAAAACTTTAGCTTCAACACATGCTTATCTTCCTTCATTTTCTTCTTGATCATCTCTCCATGTATTTTTTTGGAGGACTAAACTTTAGAAGGTTACAACACCAATGAACTTGGTTGTGTTGTATTGGAAGTGGTTGAGGGAACAATTTACTATTTCATCAATGTTTAGAGAATAGCATGAGTCTAGTTGATCAGTTTTTTGACCATCCAATTACCAAACTTCTGTGTACTATTTCTCTTAACTTCTTTACATTCATTTTCCTCCTCTGGATTAGTGGCAGAAACATATGAAACATGAAAAGTGAATTTTTTAGATTCGCTTTCCTGTAGTACACCATCATTTTCAGGAGGTTTTTTAAAACAAAAAAATCTCAGATCTGGTGCCCTAATACATTATGGAAGGGGAAATAAATCATGATATCTTTGTCACCTTCTTTGCTGGGATTTCTAGGATTTGGAAACTTGAACAAGTTGTTTTTCAATTCTGAGATGAAGTGGCTAGGGACTTGGTCATTTCCAAAATAATAGACATTATTTCATCTTCTCAAACTACTTTCTCTTATTTTCACTTTGATCATCTAGATTAGGTGGTCATTTTTTCTGATGGTCATCAGGTGGAGCTGCATGATACAGCACGTGATTTCAAGAAAGAGTGTGCACATGGGATTGCTTAAGTGTAACTGTAGTGTCCTTTACTTTACTTATACTCTTTCCTTGAGTCAATAGAATTACTCAGGCCTTCGATTTGGTCTCTACGATGGATTCCTATACCCTTTGGGTGATTATGGAATATTCTTGGTACCCTATTACGTATTTCATAGGGATGAGTAGTGTGAACAACTCACCATGAATATTATCTTTAAAGATGGGAAAAAACTCTTCTTGAGGTAGAGGTATGTTCAAGGCGTATGTAAATACTTTCCATAAAGCAATGAAATCCAAGACTCTTCCATTATCCTACTACTCACTATTTGAGAGATCAAATATTGTTTTCTTATATAGTGTTGATCTGAACTAGAAGTGAAAATAATCATGGAGGTCTTCCCACCCTGTAGTTAACCAAACCTGCAAACTATTGTACCATACGAAGGCTGGTCCCTGTAGTAATTTCAAAAGACACCTGAGTTTCACTACCTCCAGTTGTTCATGGGTTCACATCATGGGATCATAATGAAATACTAAATGATTCTAATGATTCTTCAGGTCTCTTGATCCATTGAAAATTGTAAATTTTTAGTTCTAAAATCCAAGGAAGAGTCAGATTTACCCATTCCAGGTAAGAATTATTTTCCATTTTTATAAGTGCATTCCATTCCTCTATAGATTCCATTCAATCTTTAAGTGACTCAACACTATTCATAAGCATTCTATGAATTTTTGGTTTAACTAAAGCTTGAATAGGTGTGGCATGGATTCCGATAGGGACATTGGTGGCTGTACTTTTGGTATTTGTTGTTGGAAACATATAGTAGAAACAATATAAGGATTTTCCTAAATCTAATGAGTTTTTCCACCAAATGGAATGAATTATTGAACTTCTACTATGGGATCCAAGAATATTTTTGGTTAGTATCCCACATCGAGTGGCTGTTCAAGATCTATTTAACTTGTTGCGACAAACCCTATTTATTGAGGTTCTCTAGAAATAAATGAATGTTTAGGATATATTTGAAGAATATATCCACCAGGATGTATGCCTCAGTGTAATTATTCCTTAATTCTTTCCAATTATTTCATCTCTTTTTCTTGTTGAACAAATAATTCCTCAGGTGAAACAACATTAACCTCTCCAGGAGGTATGTGATTCATCATTTGTCCCTAAACTTTTTTCCTTCTTTAGAGAAGGTAATAATGGATTATTTGAGGTAGTTACCAAATTCAAGGAAATTTTATGGTTTTGGGCATATAGACCACCTTCAACCATTTTAGTGTGTACCATCATTTGAACAAAAATTTCCTCCTCTAGCTCCTCCTCTAAACTGGCCTCATGTCTTGTAGGGTCTACAAGGGTGGTGTTGATGACATTCACTGATTCACAATGCATGGTAGGAATTTTATCAGTGTCTTTGAAAAACTTCCTTATTATACATCCTCCATAAGGCCTCGTCCTCTCCTTTTCTAATTCTCTAGGAACCGTTTATAGAACAATAATATGAAGAGAATTTCCAGGCAATTCAGTTGTGCACGTCCCTCACGAGGGTACTGAATCATAGGATGGGATGAACTAGGAGGATCCACCCTACTAAAAATTATATAATTGGTAGAGGACTCGTATCCACTAAGGATGAGGTTTTTAAGGTGAAAAAATCTGCATCCCTGAGGGTTGGGGTTGTTCCCATTCCTATTTCACAACTCTTTGTGCCTGGTTTGTTGGCCACGATGGATGAGTTAAAAAAATCCCCCAGCCCTGTGGGATGGGGTTTCTCCAGGAATATCATGGTTGATACTATCGTGGTTTCCCTTCTGATTTTATAAATATTTTTCTGAACATGGGATGGTTACATCATCTATTATGCACTTGAGTCACTTTCTACCAAAAATAATTTCCCTATTTTTGACATTTTCACTATCTGATGACTAACTTCCTCTAAGTGGGAGGCCTGCATGATATTTATATAATCTTGATGAAAACATCTCCCAAAAACTTCTTTATTCTGGGTCGATGTTAGTGGGAGTCTGTCAGGATCTATTTAATTTTATTATAACTTCATTCATGAATGGGTACTATTTATTAGAGTCCACCAGAAGCTATAACATTGCATGCTACAACCATTAGTGGGCTTTACTGGTTAGGGAGCACAGTGAAATGTAATGATTTATTTTCACCCCATCATATGATATGAATAGTAAATGGGGTATTAGTGATCATCTATTTCAATATCATTAATGTGATAAGGAATGTGCATTAAATGGATCCTTTCTATTTTTGAACATTTGGATGTCATGATACCAGAGGATCTTCTAAGAAAATTTGAAATTAGAACCCTTCTATTTCCTTGAAGGGACATCAATTCTCATCATAGTTTAATAACATTACTTTTAAGAAATGAATAGTTCTCCATATATTGAGGTAGATTTCATGCCCAAAATCTTCCAACAACACCTAGGGAATGCTATATTAAGGGGTGGAAAAAGTCCAGAACAAGATTGGAAAGCCATATTTATATGAATGTTTCCTAATGATTATTATATATTCTTCGTATCTTGTTAGAAGCTCTTCCACTTGATCTGAATAGAGTGGATCCTTTAATGCTTTTATTTAAACAATATAATTAGTAGGTAATTAATCTATTATTTTGGAAGGTAGGAAATTTAATGGCGGATCAGAGAATAAATATCACCTTTGAATATCTTTTGGTTGTTAAATAATTTCACTTTATAATTAAAATTAATCATAAATATTGGACATGCTTTACCAAGTTCCTCACTATAGGAGGTATTTCTAGTCACTACATTTTTAGGTGGGGGAATCCCCTGAAAATGTGAAACACTACTATAGAGAGAAATTTCACCGTGATTGACATCATGTGGAGGACCACCATGTTGGATTACAACATGGGTAATACCCTCTTGTTCATTGATCTTCTAAGAACATGGAGGGATTCCATGATTCTCAAAAATGGATGGACTCTCGATATCGATCATATTTTGGTCATGAAGTAAGACTTCATGGTGAAGTTTCTAAGGAGGACCTTTGGAATTAATGTTATAGCTCACATAATTTAGTAACAATATGAACGTATCTTGATTTGCTTTAGAAAAGCATCTAAGGGATTCAAGAACTCAAGCATTAAGAATAGGAATATGTTAGATGTGATACTTATTTTCTATTTGTCTTTGGTGAGTCTTCTTCTTGGATTCCTTATTGTAAGTGACTGGGGTCACTTGCTGGGAGAATATTTTTTCATAGATAGTGGTTTCTTTCTAATTTGGAATATTTTTTGGTATATATTGATTATATATTATCATAATGGGTGTATGTTCTCGATCCAGTTGTCCATATATAATAGGGTATTTTTCCCCATGACCCTTCTAGATAGGAGCAGAGGTGTGTGTCTACTATGGGGTGACATGCTTATGAGCCACCCCATTTATGGGGACAAAGTTGTGTGTTTGTCCCTTGGGAACTATTTTCATCATCATTATGATGTCCTAGAAATTCTATAGGATTTGGGCATGAATTTATGTCTACCTATTCACCATTTTCATGATATTCTTAGTGACTTCAGTGGTTGGACTGTGGATATATACCCATTTTGTATCTGGAGAAGGTGTATATGCTTGATATTGTAATATCTTCCCTAACTTTGGATAATGGAAGTACTTTTGTGTGGGTTTATACAGTTGGTTCTTCCCCCTATTCATCAATGGTACATTCCGACTAACCTCTCCAGGTGATGTAAGATGAGGATGCTAGAATGCTTGGCGAATACAAGTAGGTGTGTACACCTACTCGTGGTTTCTCACCACATTTGTTTAGTAGGATTATTTAAATGCATCCAGAAGAGTCTTCTAGAAGGTTTCATCAGTTTGGGAAAGTGCAGGTTCCTTGTCATGGTTGGATGCTATATTTGAATGACGGGATTCCTTAAATTCCACCAGGAGAATTTTTTGGATGGATGATTTAAATCGGGTGGGTGCATGTTACTTCTCGCATTTTGCCACCAAATTGAGTTGGTGGGATTCTTCAGAGGGGACAGGGGTTTAACCTTACTCCATTTTTACTACTTTATGCCCCTGGTGGTCCATATTAATTACCCTAGTCTGAGTGACCTGGGATGGATGGCTAAGTACGAAACACTCATCATATTGACGGGTCACTAATGTTCAATGTTGGCAGTGGTGATTGATTGTAAGATCCCTTTAGAAGTACATATGTATCCTCTAGATGAGTTTGTATGTGACCTCTTGTTACACCTACCTAAGATAACGGATCGACTAGTTCTTGTGTCTCAGGGATAGGCTCCTAAAATAGTTGAAGATCGAAATTGGTGTCATATGCATTAGGACCATCAGTCATTGCTGACCAGAATATTGGAGGGGATTCACAAGTTGGAGGTATTATCAGGTGGCCTCTAGTGTCAATATTGTACCATTTTGATGATACTTCCAAACTAATGATTTTGATACCCACTGTAAAAGACATAGGGCTGGTGATGGTTTCCTCTACATGGTTGAATACCTAGATTTAATGGTAGCTAGGTAATGCATCTGTGAGATATTTTATGACACCATTAGATTGAGGGGAGTTATGAAATGAATTGACATGATATTGAAAAACCAAAATAATAAAATCCATCAAAAACATCTCATTTGAACAAAAAAAATCATTTTTGATTATCTTGTTTTCTCCGTTTCATTTTGATAGAGAAATGAGACTAAAAGGTGGGTGACAATGTTATCATGGTTAATGATTCAAGTCATGGTCACCATTTGTTTTCTATGGAAATATGTTTGTGTGTTAGAAATGAAATGGCCTGATGAGTTTTGGGTAGTATATCATTTTTTATCTTGTTAAGGAGGTTAAAATTTTAATCTAATCACATTGAGTTCACCATTTTTTATTTTCAATGGAGATTTTCATTATTGGCCCTATGATCTATTAGAGGGTTTTGAGTTTTGTAAAATCAATCATATTAGGTTCCCTATTTCCAAACGGTTTCTAACTATATTTTTCATGGAACCAAAAACACCCAATGATTCATTATCTCTGGGGACCTACTTTCCAAAGGTAGGAACTCATTGGGAATTTTGACTTGAAAGGCTTAAGAACTCACATTGGTCAAGAGGATGGGAGGTCGGTCTCATTACAGTATTTTTGGTGGAATTGTTGCCTACTCTGAAACTCTATTATATATTTAAGATATGTTCATGATTACTTCATTAATTCCCATGTATGATTCAGGTCACACATGAATTAATAGTCAATTACTATCATGTATGTATCTTAAAATCATCAGTATGCATTCAAGGTTCTTCATCAGTGGATATATCAGTATGTATTTGAGGTTCTCCATTGATGGTATCCTCTTATGTTCCGATTAGAGATTCTATGGTCACTATTATGACGATGCTGGTTTTTTAGCCACATAGTGTGGTTCTTTATAATGAATAATTATCTAGGGAGATAATATTTTTTATTTTGGGGTTGAACCCATATGATGGGCTTCCTACATATCCTCATGGAAGGAATCATAACCCGCATAGTTTGGGGCGCTTAATGGGGTACATCATACCTTTTAAGGTTATGTGATAAGGAAAAAATAAGGTTTTTTAACTTCATTGGGTGAGAACATCTAGGATAAAGTAGAATAGTCAAATTTTGGTGTGGGGGTTATACCAAAATGGACCAAGGAACCTAGAAGGGATATGTAGTTCTAGGTTGAATTAGACCCTATGGGTAATGTGGCTAGAGAAAATGTGTTTGATTTGGGGCGTTGGGTTTGGACTAAAGTGTGGCTTCTATGTATACAATTTTCATGGGAATCAAAACCCATGTAGTTTAGTTTTGAGGACCCACACCTATAGAGGCCCTCAGGTTTGTCTCTCAAGGGAGTATGTACCATTGAGAGGATTACATTGGGGTTTACTCCTGAAGAGGATTCCTTGTAAAAAAGGGGGTCCATGAGGGATTTCTTAACTCATGGTGATTTGGAGTGTTGTTTGATGATTACACCTAAGGAGGAGGCCCATTGAGCTTAGTCCTTAGGTAGGAATCCTACACATATTTATTATTGCAGGAATTAGAGTTATCATAGATCAATAAGTTAAGGCTTACACGTTAAGATTTATTTGTCTAATGGGGTTATGATTGGGGCTTAATCCTAAGTAGGATGCCCTGGGATTGGTTTTGTTTGGAGTTGAATCATGATAAGGATTCCCACAGGGTGGGTGGGGGCTTACTCCTGGGGAGGATTCCCTTGATTGGTTGTGGATTACACTTGGAATGAGGCCCATGGGTTTGAATTCATACGTATGTTGTGACCACCATCAACCTATAAGCCCACATGATTCATGGTTAGTGTGAGAAATAAGATTAAGTGGAAGATCTAAGAAACAAAACAATCCAATTTTCCCTATGGTTGGATACATGGACTCTAGGACTCACGCTAAGGGAGGAAGTCTTAATGGATGATAGAGGAAGATCCGAAAGAAGGCTCTCCACTAAAACATCAAACTGGCTGTGTGGGTACCATGATCAGGGAGAGACTCTAATCCCACATGATTCATGATTATTCTTTCTTGAATGTGAGAAACAAGCGGAAGAGGATGTTCTTGAAAACCACACACATAACATCCTCCACTGGTGTAAAAGGTCAGGGTGATGAAAGATTGGAAGAGTTCTGGTGCCCATCCCCTCTCTGATCTTTGTATCTAGGACATTCATGTCAGACTAAGCACTTGGATATGACCTAGGATGTGAAGATGAGTAAGACTTAATCCTTCCACAAGAAATTCTAGGGGATTACTCAAGTAAGGATGCCCTAAAATTGGTTCTGTGGTGTGGCAGAAGGATCTCATTACATATTGAATGGAAAATAAAGTGTGTTGCTTACACTCACCTCCTAGAACTGGAGGATATAGGTCTTAGAGACAGAAAGTGTAGGAAATTTTCCTAACAATTGTATTCAAGACTAGAAACTCCCTAACACCATTCCTAGGGTATGGTTCCTAATAACCATGGGAATGAAAATCCACATGCACCCTAAGGACCCTAACCATCTGGTGCGACAAGTGTAGGAAATCTCTGACCATAGGAATGAAAATCTAAATGGGAGACACAGAGGTGTGGTTTCACCAATGGTTTTTTAGGTCTAGAGGATTCAGTGGGGGTTTTAATTTAGTCTCTATTGGGAAAGGGAGCTAGAGGAAGAGAGGTATTTCCATGGGTGGCTTTAAAGAGGACTTTATTAGAGGGTCATAGAGGGTAGTGGATAAGGAAAGCCATGTGAGGTTCACACAGGTAGGCATGGGTGAGACAATGGTGGATTACGCAGGGGGTGCTTCACATAGGTAGAGTTGGTAGAGGTGATAGTACCTTGAGTGATGGACCACATGGGCAAGAGCACTTGGGAGAGGATTTAATCAAGCCTTCAAGGTTCTCCACATGTGTTCTCAAAATGGGCTCATGTGGGTCCCCAGTTAGGGAATGTGACATTGTGATACTGTTCATCAACCATAGAGGGAAGGAATGCCTAACACAAGTGTTATTTATTTTAAACCCTATGAGGACTTTAGTTTCACTATACCCATTTAATTACATCATCTTTAGGAACAATAGAAGTAACTAGAAGGTTTAGGAGTTCTTGGAGAAGGACTATGGGGAGTAGAGAATCGAGAGGCCTTTAGAAATTTCCATCCATACAAATAAAGATCCCTATGGTCCTATGTATAGGAAATATGGAACCCTGGGGGAGGGTGTTGGCTCGGGAAGTTCTGTTGTGTAACCTGATGTGTAGGTCTGATGTGTAGGGATAATGCATGGGTCTAATGAAAATGGTTTATGAACAAGTCTGATGCATAGGGATGATGCACAGGTCCGATGCATAGGTTGGATGGGTAGGGCTGATGCGTAGGTCTAATGCAAAGGGATAATGTGTAGGTTTGATTAGTGGGATGATGCATAGGTGTGATGCACATGTTGATGCGCAAGGCCAATGTAAAGGTATCATGCACATGGATGATACATAGGGATAATGCACAGTTCCAATGCCTAGGATGATGTGCAGGTACCCTATGAAATTGGCCTAAGTGGTAACACAAATTCCTTTACAAATTTTTTTGAATTCCAAGAGCCATAACTTTTGATCTGTGAATCTTTTTGGGATTTATGACTAGTCAAAACGAATATTTTGAATAGATATATTATTCTTTGTATTTTGAATACACAAAATGTTATAAAATTAAACATGTAAATTTTATTTTAATGGTTGAATACTCTTTTATCATCAATCTTAGAAATCCATGGACTTTTTATAAAGGGTGGATTTATTCCACATATACCACATTTTGGAGTAGTTTTGTGGAACACAGAAATGAAACATGTATATTCTTATAACTTGAAGATAAATATCTACTCAACCTTTATATTTTTTGTATACATGAAGGTCACATCATGAATTATATGGAAAATTGCATGAAACACATTTTGTGGGGTCAATCATACATTGAGTATAATACCTCAAGCCATCATATCCCATACACTGAGTTAGGTACCTTACACCAACACAGCCTACATGCATTGTACTAATAATAATCCTTGGGATATTATATCCAATGATACATGTGTGTGAAATAACCAAAAGTTGCCACATAAATCTCTACACACACACACACACACACATATATATATATAAATAGGGAAAATATACTCTATGAAAACTATAAAATGAACTACTAAGAGAAGAGATCATGGATAGAGGGGGTATTCGACCATCCATCCTCCCATCGAGATGTTGGGGAAAACAACCACCTAGATTCCACTGGTTGTCAGTCACGCTAATTGAAATGGGTTTGGTTGTGTATAAAATCATATAATACACAAGATATAGCATAGCTCACTACCACACAATAGGAATAATGTAGTCTTAGAATTGACTTCAACTAACATCACTCAAACTCTCGTCATCCACTTCTAATACTTGATATCCTATAAGACCATAATAATTTTAAATATCTATATTAAATTTCTTTTTTTCATTGATAAACTCTCTTTAAAATAATTAATTAATTATCCATTAATTAACCATCAACATTATTCCACATTAAACACTATTATCCATCAAATACTGTTCTATGCCCTCTAAGTATATTTCAATCTCATTCCATAATTTCTCAAGAGTAACATAGTTTTAGAATTTCAATTCCACCATCACCAACCCCAGGGGTTAAGTCATTTATTATGAATTTTTTACTTTCCATAATCTAGGAACTCTAATAAAAACACCCTAAGCCACCATCAAGAGGGAAAATGTTACCATGCACATTCAGATGGATCAAGTAGTAGAGGAATGAATTTATATGAAACAAGTAACCCATCCATTGGTCATTATATAGAATCATAACAAGAAATCATCTAGACTTATCACATTAATTAGTATTCACATCTTCAACCCATTCCTTCTTTATCAATGTTGTCCTTGAAACCCATATGCATATCTTTATGCATCTCTCTGTCACAGGAGTCAACTACTACCACAACATCTCCCCCCACCCCATGTCACATCATCCATCCCAAAATTATCTATCCCAGGATCATATCACAACACATAACAAAGATCGCATCTAGAGAACATCATAAGTAATCAATAAAACAAGCACAATCAATCGAGAAACCTGGCACTAAAAACCTGTCATTCGGAATTTAAATGAAAATTAGCTCTAATGGATCCTTTCAAAATTAATACAACCTTTATTAGATAATGGTAACTCTTGAACACAAAGATTTATCTCTAACAAAAAAATAATTTTTTAATTCCATATTTAATTAATCAATTCATTATTCATAGGTTCCAACTATAGAAAACATAAGGTATCCACTATAACAAGCTATCAAACTATTAAACATGATCTCAAGTATCAAAACAATTTTTTCAAATTGTGAAGAGAAAAATCTCATTTGACATTCCTTATTATTATTTTTATCAACTAGAATTAACATGCACCACATTATTTATCAATTACACTAACAAATGGAAGATCATATTAAATTAAACATGTACATTGGATGAATTTTAATTACCATAAAATTATAAGAAGAATAATATTCATTTAAACATGCTTGTTATCTAATTATTTAGCCAACCAATTATCAATTATTAGATTTATGTTCTTTATAATTTTCTAATGAAATCAACATGTAAAAATCATAAAAATATTCTATACAAGCATAGAATGTATAACACACTATCTATCAAATCAAGAAGAAAATTGTTATCATGGCGGGAATAAATAGCATGTGATCACTAAGAATAATCCAATTTAATTCTTTAATAAGGTTAAATATTTATTAGTTTAATTCCATTACTATAAAAATGGTTAAACCATGATAACATTATTATTTCATGTAAATAAAGTAGAATAAATGAATCATCGACCTCTAAATTGTCAACTTTCTTTGCATGAGAATGGGACAATGTCGTGGATCTCGATCCCCCCTCCCACAAGATGTTTGTATCCCTTTAAGGATGTTACACCACAATTTCACTAAAAAAATAAAACTCAATTTATAACATTGATTGGAAACTGAAATCACGTGGAAAGAAAACATGGGAGGACCTAGATTGATGAACAGTAACATAAAAAGGGAGAACTAACCTCGAATCATCATGGATCCAATATGGGAATCTATAAATAAATCCCATTTGAAGGGATCCAAAAAAGGATGAGGAAATACCACTGGACTCTTGGATAATTTGGAGAGAATATGCATGGTTTGAGAAAACCTAAGGTGTTGTAGGGGATAAATCACACTAAAATGTAGATATTTATGGTGTAAGACCCATACTAACATTGTAGACATCAAAAATTATGTTATTCCTAAATATAATTTTTCTCCAACCGTAAAAAATATATTGAATTGATGTCATAGATTTTAGGTTTACAAAATAATTTCTATATGATGAAAAAAATGTGACATAAAATTGTTTAGTCTGTAAGCCTCACATACATCATCAAACACACTTACAATGTATCTCCCCTTATTTACGGCATAAATTATCCTTTCATCTAACTTTTAGAATCCCAAAAACCACCAGACCTCCATTATACCTATTTTGAGTTCCATGGTCTTCAAAAACATGTAAATTGTTAGGATAGATAAATCAGGTAATTTGATAAGTAATAAACATTCCTCTTTTCTATATCATGATAAATTAAATCAAAAAATGTACTAATGTTCCCAAGAATGGGGTGATTATAACACTCAATAGGTAATCTAAAGAGACTTCTCAAAACAAACCACTAGGATAAAAACAAGTTAGCACATTTTTTATGAAACAGGTGGGAAATAGATAATATTTTCATACAAATCCACAAATGACTTCCATGTTGAAAAATTAATCATAGAATATTACTATTTCTTACCAATTTAAATAACTATATCATGTTCACACACACATAGATTTATGTTATATACCCACCTATAATCATGATTGGTAATTTATTCTATCACTAATCCATAACTTGGTGACCCATGACTGTGGTCGTTCTTCATAGCCATTCTCTATCACCCATTGATGATGGTACTTTATTACCATGATCTGTAACAAATTTCTCCAGAAAACCCATTCCAAGTTAACGATTAAATCATTTATTTAAATAATATTTTCATCAATTAATCTTGGTAAAAAAATTTGTTTCTATATTTAAAAACTGTGGTTTTTTAATAATTCTGAAACATGGTTTACAATATAAATTACTCATCGAATTTCCATGAAAACAGAAAATTGATTTATGAAAAATTGATTCATCATATTCCAAAATATTAGAGAAGGAGAGGATCCAAATACCTAAAGTTATTCAGTTCCACAACAAAAAATCTATAGAGAATAAATCCAAAAATACTAGAAATACAATTACCAAAAATCTCTACAAATAATTAATTTTAAGTTGTTCAAGGTTCACACTAAAATGGAAAATCATAAAAAACTAGAAAAAATGGAAACAGAAGGGTTATATGAGGTTATTTCCATAAAACAAATACATTAAAATCCATACCAAAATGATCAAGTGTAGATTCATGGAGTTTCCCCCAAGATAGGTGCAAAGATTGGTCATTTAAAAAACCTGCTTGACCATCACCATGCCCTGGTGCGGCCAAAAATTGGTGTGGTTCCTTCATACAGTTTACATATGGAATATGCATCATGGAAAACCCCTATTCCTCATTGTATTCACCCAATACATTTTAGGTTCACTACACCCTATACCATGGAATGGTGAGGCAACTCTGGTAATTTGACAAAGCAAGTCACCAAGGGTGTTGTGCCCATATCCATACCTAGCAGCTTGGCATTTTATCCCTCCCTTGATTCACATGGATATTCCTTGTAAAAATCTATAAACATAAATTTTTTAAAATTAAATTACCTTTTTAAAATTAATAAATTCCTTATTAAGTAATGAAGTTATTGAATTCACATGCACTACTTTGGTTATTTTGGACCATTATACGTTATATCCCATTGGATTTAAAATAATATTAAAAACCATAAACTATTATAATATATCCATTATACAATGAATATTATGATTAATATATATTAAGGGTTATAATAATATTCAATTTACATAGAAGGAAGAAGCTATGGCCTTGACTTGTTCGATTGTACCCTATGAATCCAATTTATCATAGCCTCTAAGGGATATCGAATCACTAGGATTTTACCTTGACATAGCCCAAGATGAAATTAAACAACTTAAGCAAGAAAAAACCATATATGGTAGAATTTAAAACTTATTAATATCACATTCCAAACCATTTTTTCTAAACCACATCATGTATGTGTCGTCATCAACCACCTTACCCTTAGGTCGCACACTAGTGTAACAAGGGGTCATGTATCTATTGACTAGTAATATTTTTTTATATTTTATTTTTAATTAAATAATTATTATATTTATCTCTTTTTATCATTACATTATAAATGATTATATAATGAGCTTCATAAAAATTAAATTTTGACATTAAGAAGTCAAAATTGCATTCATGGTAAATATATAGTTTCAAATAATACACTCTTTTCATAAATTAAATTATTTTTGAAATAAATTAAAAATTAATAATATATTTTTATTTGATAATAATTATTTAAATATAAATGATAAAAAAATTAATTTAATTCCAATGTAATTTGTATAATGGTCTTAAAGTGGTCAATTTCGTAAAAACTAGCATTTTTCAGTAAAACAGAGTTTTATTTAGAAGTGTAATGTATCATATTTAAAAAATTATTTTTATTAACTAAATATTATTTTTGAAATTATCATTATAAAATTATCAAATTATTTTTTTTAAATTTTATTATATATTTGAATTTTTGGGTAAAAATTAAATTCAGTCTAAATATATGGTCTGTGTTATAACATCATAATGTCCCAAAGATTATGTAAAAAATTCTATAAAATTTATCCATGACCAATTACGTATTTAACTTATAAAATAATGTTCTTATGAAGATATTTTATTAATTTTATAAACCCTTAATAAATCCCCCAAAACCTATATAATATTTTATTATTTCAAAATCAATTATTT
The DNA here is from genome assembly GCA_963277665.1 of Viscum album. Lineage (NCBI taxonomy): Eukaryota > Viridiplantae > Streptophyta > Magnoliopsida > Santalales > Viscaceae > Viscum > Viscum album. Next base: position 231,669,110 of record OY728125.1, read on the forward strand.
ATAAACATGACTGACATCTAGATCACCATGAATAGTATTTTAATGCATTTAGTTCCGAAATTATAAAATATTTAAAACCAATCCTATTTGATAGATACCATGGGTGAAAACCATGGTATGGTTTCTGGTTTTTATTTTTTTGTCATATAGTGTCCAAAATCTAATATTCGAAATTAATAATGAATTCTCTTCTCCATTACTATAAATACCCACCCACCCAACCACTCATATTCCCTCAGAATCCATTGATCATGAATTTAACTATCGCTCTATATATTGCTCCCAAGTTCATCCAAATCCATTTATAATCTCCACCCAATATTTTTTGTGTGTCCTCTCAAGGTAAGGGGATCTCTAATTCTCCTCTTGATTCAAGGCCTTTCTTTGTATTTTGCCATTTTATTTTCAATTTTTCATGTTAGAATTTGTTTGTACACACCCATTTTACTATTATTATGATATAAAACAAATTATATACCACTTTATACTCTCATTAAACCATTATATGATTTTTTTATTTACACTCATTATACTATTGAAATTATCCTAAAATTTGCCTTTCCAAACATCTGTATAGTGAATACCCATCCCCATTTCCACTATAGGGTATACACATATATGTACCTACCCTTCATTAATTGGGTACCTGCATGTATATAAGTAACACTCCTTAATCATGGGATTATAATTTTTTAAATATGTTCTTACACTGTATGATCTATGTGGAACACAACTTCATGTACATAATATGAATGTGATTGGTGGGCCCATAATTATATAGCCCTATAATGAATTAGGTAATGTTTTTATCTCAAGATATACCATGTATGGTTCATGGGAGGTTATCTTAATCACACTATGTTATTATTTCTTGGTGGTTAGTCTTTACTTATGCTTATGGTTTCTTGTTTTGTGTTGTTGTCACATGCATATGTTGCCTTGATGTTATCATCTTTTATAATGATTTAATGTTCATGATTAGGGTTATCACCAATTTTATGTCACCTTCATATATATATTGTCTAACATAAATTAATTTCATCATTTTATTCTTTGATTATTTCCTTACTGAGATTTATAGATCACCCCTTTCTTATGTATGTCCCCATATTATCTTGTTTAGTTTTAGAAGATCAATGGATATTAAGGGAATGTTATAGAGTTTTTAAATATTTTAATTGCATCCCTATTTCATTTTATTAGTTCATGTATCTAATTTCCCAAAGACATGAGGACTATTAATCTTTTGAGATTGTATTATGTGTATCTCTTTGTAATAAATCATGAATTAAAGTGTATTAAATACTATCTCATTATAATAAATCATGATTTAAAATTTATTAAAGACTATCTGTTTGTAATAAATCATGAATTAAAGTGTATTAAAGACAAGTGTTTTCATAATAACACACCCACAAACACATCTATTTTTTTTTGTACATGGTGGACCAAGAAAAACCAAAAGGCCTAAAAAATTATTAAAAATCTCACCCAAGATACTAAACCCAATTAGAACCATGAAAAATGATTTAAAACATTACGATAAAAAATACATACCTCAAACTCAGGGTTGCAATATATGTTATATATTCCGTGTAATCTGTTATGAACCTGCGTGATTTGGGTAACCTTATCGATTGTGAAATGTCTTGGGTGCCACATTTTTTCCTGAACATCCATGCCAATGAGGGAATAAATGGATAACCACTCCTTCCTTGGTCTCACTTCTATACATTGTATTGGTTGTAATGGCCTAAGGAGTTAATGCATGGGTATTTATTTCCCTAGGTTAGATTGTAGTTGATGTTGATATGGTGTTATTATGATTTGATGATGATGGGGTGATGATATAATAGAGGATGTGACACATGGTTTGGGTCATTTGTGGTATGAGGAAAACATGAGGTTGATTTTTTTCATGTTCATGATACCCTATTGTGGTGGTGATGAAGGATGTGTCTATAATGAGGTTGTGTGATATGGGTGTGGTGTTTATGTGGTATGTGGTTGCAAAAATGTTATTATATATTGTAGGATCGAAATATGATATGAGATTCTCAATATACAAGAGGGGGGTGAATTGTATACTTTAAAAATTCCTTTGGAACCTTTAAAGTTAGTTATGAACAACTAAAGTTTCCTTAAGAAAAGGAAAGGACTAAGTTTAACAAAGTTAAACTAAGTAGATTCACAACACCTCTAACACCGAACTAAACTTGGAAAGAGATTCCAAAAGTAGGTTCCGGAAATATGGTTCCGGAAAGTGAAACTTAACAAAAGTTACAATATGAGATTCTACCTTAAAGCGTATAGAATCTAAACTAATCAGAGTAAGTAAGGAAGTATAAGAAAATTATACTTTCCTTAAGATACAAATTTACAGCGGAATAAAGACAAGTAGTAAAACTACTAGTAACAAGATAATAGTCTTTTAACCCAAAGAGAAGGGTATCCAACAACCTTGGATAAAGGTCCATTGATTTATACTTTCAAGCAAATCTGTCTTACCCACACCAGGGTAAGCCCTCGATACGAAGATCGGAGTCTCTGTCTTGCTATCCCCGCAAGCCCTCAACTTCAAGGTAGTTGGCAACCTCTGTCTTCCTCAGCAAGGAAGTCCTCGATCTTTAAGGTAGTCGGCAACCTCTGTCTTTCTCAGCAAGAAAACCCTCGATCTTTAAGGTAGTCGGCAACCTCTGTCTTTCTCAGCAAGAAAGCCCTCGATCTTTAAGGTAGTCGGCACCTCTGTCTTCCTATCCCCGGAAGCCCTCGAATGTAATCACCAACATTCGGAGTCGCACGATGCTTTGAGAGTTAATAAGAGACTCTCTCTCTAGAAATCACTTCAACAGCATGTAGGCACAAAACTCAGTTGTTTTTTCAACAGCACCGAGCTCTTTCAAATGAGCTCCTATTTATAGGTAAGGTCGGCTCCTTCTCCAACGGTCATATTTTCCTTAAAGTTCGGAGGGACCTGTACACGTGTCACTTAGACAATGGTTAGTTTATAACAAAATGGACGACATCGTTTTATAACAAAGTAAGTGTAACAGAATGCACGACATCGTTTTAAACTCTAACAAAAAAAGGTTCGGAATAGAAACTTCGGAGTGAAAGTTCGGAGTGAGTAAATTCAGAGTGTATAAAACAATGATAATCAGATTCTGTTTAATAGGAGAATTCGGAATGAGAATTCGGAGTAGGAATTCGGAATAGGAATTCGTCATCAGAAATCGTAATGAGAATTCATCATTAGAATTCGTAATAAGACTTTATCATCAGAATTCGTAATGAGAATTCGTCATCAGAATTCGTAATAAGAATTCTTTATCAGAATTCGTAATGAGAATTCGGAATGAGATTTCTTCATTAGAATTCGTAATGAGAATTCTTAATTGGAATTCGTTATGAGAATTCTTCATTGGAATTCGTTATGAGAATTCTTCTTCAGAATTCGTAATGAGAATTCGGAATGGGATTTCTTCATTAGAATTCGTAATGAGAATTCTTCTTCAGAATTCGTATCCTGAATCTGGAATAGAACTAAGTCAGAATTCATATCCGGAATTCGGAATGAAACTTCCTTATAGTTCTTGTCCAGAACCGAATCTTAAAACAGAATGCTTTTTATCAGTTTTAATGATTCCGAGAAATTGAATCCGAATTTCATACTTAAGAAAAATATTAATGAAAATATGATAAGGATAAATTTTTCTTATAAAAGCGATTTTCCTTAAGAAAACATTTTTCCTTATAAAAGCAATTTTCCTTAAGAAAGTATTTTCCTTACAAAAGCAATTTTCCTTAAAGATAAGGTGTTTGTGATTTTCAAAACAAGAAGGAATGGAAAAGTCATAAGGAAAACCTTATTGACTCAACAATCTCCCCCTTTTTGGAAAGCACAAACATCCTTACGAAAAAGCTATTCTAAGAAGAAAGAAACACATTAAAGCTTATCTCCCTTGGTTTAAGAATATAGATGAATACGACTAACTCCCCCTTAGGCTTTGAAACTCTAAGGATCGTATTCATATTTCCGGAGTGATGTTTCTTTAAGAAAAAGTCCCCCTTAAACAAACTCTTATTAGAGTTCTTTTTCCTTGGGTATTTTCCTTTCTCCCCCTTTGAAAAACTCTTATTAGATTTCCTCTTTTTCTTAAGGATCTTTTCCTTCTCCCCCTTTGTGATTTTCAAAAAGAATTTGGAGGGAATGGAAAAAATAACAAAGTACCTGAAAAGATTAGTAACGACAGCAATAGAAACAACAAGCACAATTTTCATTATAATTGAAATGTCAGCAACAAAAAAAACAGATTACAACAAAAAGATCGGATTGGTCATTTTGGATCTTTCTCCTTTGACATGAGCCCCTTGAGAATTGTCTTGATCTTCTTGAGGTCTTTATGATCTTCCTCTGCTTGCTTTTCCAGGGCAACTATTCTTGCTGACTGAGCTTCAATTATTTCTTCCTGAGCCTTCAACTTTTCTTCCTGAGCTTCCATTTTCTCTTCCTGAGACTTTATCCTTTCTAGAAAGTTGATCCGATGATCTCTTTCAAATTTCCAACTTTGATTAACAGAGTTGAGCTTTCCATTCAGATCTCTTACTTCCTGACTCCGAATGTTATTTTCCTCTGTCAATTTCTCATCGAATGAGGCAGTCATCTCATGAAACTTCTTGTCCTCGGTTTGAAATGCATCCTTAACATTCTCCTGAAACTCATCCAGCAACCTCATCTCTTCCACATTCTTCTTCGACCAGCTAGTCATCCTTTTGCAAGATCTTTTATGGGCTTCATAACCAATAAAGAAATTTTTGAACTGGGCTTCTATCTCAACACATTTATCCATAACCATGGATACGGAATCAGTTTTCTGATTTAGCGTATGTTGGAGCATCTGGCACCGAGAGTCAATACTGGAGAAGGTCGGAATGGTTCCCACCAACTTCTTCAAGGATTGAACAACAAAATCGTGCCCCAACGATGATGATTCCAAATCTGACAACTTGCTCGGAGAGTTTTCTTCTTCAATAAGCTCCAACTTCCTCTTAGAAGAGCTACCAGCTTCCTTCCTCATACTCTTTTCAGAACTCGGGGTATCAGCAAGAATTTGCTTTCCCATTTGTTTTTCCGGAATTGAAACCTGTTCCGGAGATCTGTTCTCACTATCGGAGACTTGAACAATTTTATCTTCCTCATCAGCAACTTCTTGAACATTGGCTTCCACATTTCCCATCTGAGCAGCATCAAGTAAAATATGTTCTTGACAAGTAACTTCTTCTTCTCCCTTTTCTTCTTCCATTGCAGGAGTAGCAAGCTTTGAAGATTGAGCTTCAGATGTTCGGAGCGAGAGGTGTTCCGAAGGAGTTCCCTTATATTCATCTACTTGTTTGAGCACATCTCCTGTCTCACCACTTCCTTCAGCCGCTTCTTCAACCTCTTCCACTTGCTCTACTTCCTCAGTAGCAACAGCCTCTTCCGGAGTAACAAGATTTCTTCCTGGAGTCTCAGGTAGAGATTCCAGAGAAAAAGATCTCAGAACGGGAATGGTTGCTGAAACCATTTCATTAAACTTTAACAACGCTTGCATAGCCTCAGCTTCTGACAACTTCTTCTTCAGCTTCTTTTCCTTAGCTTGCTTCTCAAGATCATCAGCAGCCTTTTCTTTCAGAGCCTTAGCCTCTGCAGGATCCAATCCGAACTGCGGATCTCCTTCCTTCCTCTTCTCCTTGTCAGCTCTCCACTTCGCTGCAACCTCATCAGTATAGGTTTTCTTCTTTTTGGACTTAGGAGGTGCGGAATGGACTTCCTTAGACTTAGGTTCCTCAGCATCGCCTACCACTTCTTTCTGCTTCCTCTTCCTTGCCGGCTTGGATGATTCCGGATCAGCCACTTTCGGAGTCACTTCTACTTGAGGAGGTAGATCAATGAACTTCCCTGACTCCTTGTTAAAATCTATATTCATCCTTTTAAGAGTTGCATCACTGAGCAACATGATCTTGCAAACTTTCGGCTTAGAACTGCAGGCAACCTTGAAGGATTCTAGGCACCGAACTATCAGCTTCGACAATATTGCCGGGTACATCACTATCTGAGCTCTTAGATTCCCCTTCTTCAAATTATCAATGTTGAGAAGAATATGCTTCATCAGGTTGAACTTCCTTAGATTTATCAGGAAATCCAAGATGTATATCTCACTCTTCTTCAAGCTGTCCTTATCTCCTTTTCTCGGTACGATTAGCCCTTGCACCCATAACTCCAAAATCCTGAAGTTTGTAGAAAGACTTGCTATCTTCGGAGCCTTGTCATCATCTATTCCGAGAATTTCTAAGGCTTTCTCCTTGTTGAAACTACCCAAGGAGTCTGGAAGAACGTGCGAGATAAACTCAGCTTCCCCTTCATAACTCAGCCCTACCAAGCTTGCAGCCTTGGTGTAAGATAGCTTATATGTCTTTCCATACGATTTGAAGGAAAACTTCTCTCTATTATCTTCCACGAAGAAAGCAACTGTCTCATAAAACTCGACAAGCAAGTCAGAGTAGACTTCATCTTGGTTGCCGGTTTTTGATATCGCAACATCCTCCCAGCCATTTAACTTGATATTCTTCGAAATGATAGAATCATAGTTTCTGAAGAAATTCGGATGCACTAACCGTTCTCTGTAGACTAACCACTGAGAAATGGGCTTGGTTGAAGACATCTCTTGAGAAGCTAACTCTGCAGACATTCGGATCTGAAGTCTCTGAGAAGTTCGGAACTGAGAAGACTGAAGTTCGGAATGGCCTTAAATCAGAGAGTCAGAGCTTCAGCACGCAAAAGCTTGAAATCGATGTGGGACGAGAAAATAGGGTCCCCTTTATATAGGCATTGGGATGACGGTTCAACTTCCTCGGTTGATCTGACGGTTTAGAATGATCTGAGATCAGATCTAACGGTTGAAAGCTTGAATCCGATCTTTTTGAGGTTTTAATAAAGTAAAGAATTAAGAAATTCAAAAACCAAAAAACAAACTATAATAAATTTCCAGGAAGTAAAATATGATTACGAAAACTTCAGTAAGGAAATCATACCTTTCGGATTAGCTTAGGAAAGTTATTCGTAATGGGTAATATAAAGATGACTACAAAAAGCTCAATACGAAAAACTAAATACAAAAAAGTCAATACGAAAAACTCAATACGAAAAGGTAAACACAAAAAGTCAATACGGAAAACTCAATACGAAAAGGTAAACACAAAAAGTCAATACGGAAGACTTAGTACGAAAGTTCCGTTATGAAAATACCAGTACGAAAGTTTTCCATTCCGGAAATTTTCAATACGAATACTTCCATTCCAGAAGTATTCTGTGCGAAAATATCCTTTCTGGAAAATTGTTGTTCCGGAAATTCCATTCCGGACATTGTCGTTCCGAAAAGTTTGAAAACAAAATTTGAAAAACTTTGTTAAATAAACAAACAAATGTACTCCCCCTATGAAAAGGAGTTTATTACTGTAAGGAGATTTTTCAACAGAAAGTTAATTGCGGAAGATTACCTTACAGTTATCATTCCTAACTTCTGTTTAATATATTCAAATCTATCAGAAGGTAAAGATTTTGTGAAAATATCAGCAAGTTGTTCTTGCGTTCCGATAAACTGAAGAATAATGTCTCCTTTAAGTGTGTGATCCCTAAGAAAGTGATGCCTAATATCTATGTGTTTTGCACGGGAGTGATGTGCAGGGTTTTTACTTAGGGCAATGGCACTTGTGTTATCACACAAAATTTGAGTTTTAGTAAAACTCAAGCCATAGTCTGTGAGTGTGTGTTGCATCCACAACACTTGTGCACAACAACTTCCAGCTGCTACATATTCAGCTTCAGCAGTGGAGAGTGCAACAGAATGTTGCTTCTTGCATGACCAAGAAACTAATGAATCTCCTAAGAAATGACAAGTTCCGGATGTACTTTTCCTATCCATTCTACATCCACCAAAGTCAGCATCAGAAAAGCTTTTTAGAACAAAATCATTTCCAGAAGTATAAAATAATCCTAGATCCATGGTTCCCTTAAGGTAGCGAAAAATTCTTTTTACTGCCTTTAAGTGAGATTCCTTAGGATTGGATTGATATCTTGCACATAAGCATACAGAAAACATTAAGTCTGGTCGACTAGCTGTTAAGTAAAGTAGACTTCCGATCATACCTCTAAAAGATGTTTGATCTACTGGTTTCCCAGCTTCATCAAGATCTAAAGAGTTTGAGGTACCAATGGGAGTACTTATACTCTTAGTGTTGTCATAACCATACTTTTTAAGAAGATCTTTAATATACTTATGTTGAGATATGTAGGTTCCTTCTGGTTTTTGAGAAATTTGAAAACCAAGGAAAAATGTTAACTCACCCATCATACTCATTTCAAACTCAGATTTCATTAGACTAGCAAAGGAGTCAGTCAAAGATTGCTGAGTTGAACCAAATATAATGTCATCAACATAAATTTGAACAATCAAAACATTTTTCTTATCTTTCTTTATAAAAAGGGTTGGATCTGCATTTCCCTTAACATAGTTATTTGGAAGCAAAAATCCAGTGAGTCTATCATACCATGCTCGTGGGGCTTGTTTAAGGCCATACAAAGCTTTGGTAAGTCTAAAAACATGATCAAGATGTTTTGTATCTTCAAATCCAGGAGGTTGTTCAACAAAAACTTCCTCTTGAACATAACCGTTAAGAAAAGCACATTTCACATCCATTTGAAATAGTTTGAAATTAAAGAATGCTGCAAAGGCAAGTAGAATACGGATAGATTCAAGTCTAGCTACTGGAGCATAGGGTTCTTCATAGTCTATTCCTTCTTGCTGATTATAGCCTTTAGCAACAAGTCTAGCTTTATTTCTAACAATGACTCCATTCTCATCACATTTATTCCTGAAAACCCATTTTACTCCAATAACAGAAGTTTCCTTAGGTCTCTCAACCAAGGTCCAGACTTTATTCCTTTCGAATTCATTTAGTTCATCTTGCATTGCTTTGATCCAATCATCATCACCTAAAGCTTCATCAGTGCTTTTAGGCTCTAATTGTGAAAGAAATGCTAGATGTTCTACTTCATTTCTTAAGGAACTTCTAGTCCTTACAGGTTGATTTACATCACCAATGATACTATCACTGGGATGATTCTTAAGAAACACCTGATTTGGGTTTTGTAAAACCTGTTCATCAACATAGGGTAGAAAGTCTTCTGGGGTAAATGTTTCAGAAGTATCTTCTTGAACAATTTCCTTATCAGAAGGTGGTTCTTCTATCAAAGGTTGATAATCATTTTTTGAAAACACATCCGAAGATGTAGGTTGGGAGGTTTTAAAAACAAAAGGGTCTGATTCATCAAATTTTACATGTACTGTTTCCTCAACAGTGCAAGTATTTTTATTAAAAACTCTATAAGCCTTAGAGGTTGTGGAATATCCTAAGAAAATTCCTTCATCTGATTTTGGTGCGAATTTATGTAAGTTATCTTTAGTATTCAAGATGAATACTTTGCAGCCAAAAACCTTGAAGTAGGAAAGTCTAGGTTTTCTACCATTCCATAACTCATAAGGAGTTTTATTAAGAAAAGGTCTAATCAAAACTCGATTTATAGTATAACAAGCAGTACTTACAGCTTCAGCCCAGAAATGTCTAGCAATAGAATATTCACTCAACATGGTTCTAGTTATTTCTTGAAGAATTCTATTTCTTCTTTCAACTACACCATTCTGTTGAGGAGTTCTAGGTGCTGAAAAGTTGTGAGTAATACCTTTCTTACTACAAAAAGTTTCAAAATCTGAATTTTGAAATTCTCCTCCATGATCACTATGAATAGTTTTCAATGGAAGGTTTTTCTCATTTTTAACTTGAGCTCTAAAACTTTTGAAATAGGAAAAAGCTTCAGATTTCCTTTCTAGAAAATAGACCCAAGTAAATCTAGTGTAATCATCAACTAGAACAAACACATAGTATTTTCCTCCAATGCTTCCAGTTTGTGTTGGACCAAAAAGATCCATATGCACCAACTGTAATGCATCGGTTGTTGAGACTTCACCGATTGACTTAAGACTAGATTTATGTTGCTTGCCATACTGACAAGGATCACAAACTTTAGAAGAATCAAATCTAAGCTCCGGTAGATCCTTAACAAGTTTCTTCTTAGAGAGTTTACATAGGTTTCTAAGATTACAGTGTCCTAATCTTCTATGCCATAACCAAGAGTGATCTTCCATTGCACTTAGGCAAGGTAAATCTTGGCTTCTTAGGTCTTCTAAGTTTAAGGTGTAAACATTCTCTTGCCTATTGGCTGAGAGAATAAACTCTTCCTTGGAATTGTGAACTAAGCATTTATCATTCCTAAAATTCACAAGGTAACCTTCATCACATAACTGACTTATGCTAATGAGGTTGTGCTTAAGACCTTTAACAAAAAGAACATTTGAAATCAAAGTTTTACCTAAAAGAACTATATTACCAATACCAACAATCTCTCCCTTAGCATTGTCTCCGAAAGTTACCATTCCTCCTTTCGTTTTGATAATCTTTTCAAAAAAGATTTTGTTACCAGTCATATGCCGGGAACATCCACTATCCATGTACCAAATATTGTTGCTGGAACTTTCTTTATTTTCCTGAAATTAAGAACAAAGTTAGACTTTCGGAATCCAAACTTGTTTGGATCCGAGACTTCCAGACAATAAAATTTTTGGTACCCACATTTTCTTAGAAAAATAAGCTTTATGAAAACCTAAGGATTGGGTTTTGTTTAAGGAACAATTTCTTGCCCAGTGACCACCACATTGACACTTAGTACAAAATGGGGCACTTTGAGGAACAAAATAATTGTTGCTGAAAACAGGTTTTGCATGGGAATAACCAAATCCGGATTTATTTCTTAAAGGTCGTATTTGAGAATACATCTTATCAAAATTTTCCTTACCATGGGTAAAGTTTGATAAACACTTCTTTAAGGAAAAAATTTCGGACTTGAGTTTTACAACCAAGTTTTTATCCTCAAAATCATTAGTTTTTGAACTAGAGTTAGACTCGAAAACATTTTTATTAGAAATTACTTTTTCTAATTCTTTAGAAAGTTTGTTCTTCTCAGAACTTACTTCCTCAAGATTTTTTGAAATATTTTCAAAATCAGCATTTTTCTTATCAAGATCTTTAGAAAGATCTGATATCTCTTTAGTAAGAATAGAATTCCTAGAATTTGCCTTATCAAGTTTCTTGTTGAGTTTGGAATTCTCAATCTCAAGAAGTTCAGCAAACCTAGAGACTTCTTCATAAGTAGGTAAAGTATTTTCCTCATCAGAAGATGATTCTTCATCAGAAGAGTTATAATACTTACTATCATTAGAATTTAAGGAAACATTAGTCAATGATTCAGCATTTCGTACCTTAGCCATAAGACAATGATTTTCAATAGGTAATCTGGCTATAAGACCAAGATTCTTCTGTCCTGAAGATTCATATTCAGAAGATTCATCTGAAGAGTCACCACCACTGGCACTCCAGGTATCATTAGCTTTCAAAACTTTCTTAGCTTTAGCTTTGTAATACTTCTTCCTGTTTCTGTCTGAATGCCTTTCCTTCCTTTCTTTCTGTCTGAGCATAGGGCAATCTGGTCTAATATGTCCAGCTCTTTTACATTCATAACAAGTAACTTCTCCATCTTTCTTATCTTTCCTATCCTTCTTCTTATACTTGGATTGAAAGTTTCTCTGTCCAGCTATTTTGTTCATCCTTCGAGCAAGATTGGCTAATTCATTTTCTGAAACTTCACTCTCACTAGATTCGGATTGGAAAATAACTTTCTTCGATTTGGATCTGGTTACTCTCTCAGGAGACTTAGCTTTCATCTGATTTGAAGTTGTAGTAAAAGCAACAGTACCATTTCCATTCTTCTTCTTGATGTTGTCAGCATCTCTCTTCATTCTGGTCTCATGTTGTAGAAGAGTTCCAAATAATTCATCAAGAGTAATTTGAGTAACCTTCCTGTTCTCATCTATAGCTGTTCTCTTGGATTCCCACTCATTGGGCATAATATCGATTATCTTGTCCACAAGAGCTTCATCATCTAAACCTTTCTCTCCCATAGATTGTAGACTGTTTACAATTGTCATAAATCTTTGTTGAACTTTACAGATAGGTTCTCCATAAGGAAAACTGAAGCCATGATATTCAGCTCTAAGCATAGCTCTTCTAGTCTCAATCACCTTAGAAGTCCCAAAGTGTGTAACCTCTAGCTTCTTCCATATACAGTTAGCTGCTTCACAAGAAGAAATTTGGCTATATATATTTCTAGTCATTGAACATAATAAAGTATTGCGTACCTTATAATTGAGTTGATATTCTTGCTTTTCCTGGTTAGTAAAGGTTCTGACTTCCTTGTCAGGAATTTTATAGTCACCAGTAAGCATGACAAAGTTATCTACTCCAGTATTGATAACAAAAGTCTTCATACGATCTCTCCAGTACTCATAATCATTACCATCAAAGATTGGTGGTCTTGTAGGATTTACATTGTCAATAGATCCAACATTCATTCCTGCCATACTTGAAAATAACTTGGATACAAACTTGTTAGTAGCTTAGAATCGCAATCACAAAGTTCGGAATGGGAAAAGTTCGGAATGGAAAATCCGGAAAGACAAAGTTCGGAATAGAAAATTGAGCAAGAAAAACTTGTATGTGAGTACAAGTATTTCAGTAACCAAGGCTCTGATACCAAATGTAAGAATGGTATAGAGTAAGAGGTTTCCAGCCTTTGATACCAATTGTAGGATCGAAATATGATATGAGATGCTCAATATACAAGAGGGGGGGTGAATTGTATACTTTAAAAATTCCTTTGGAACCTTTAAAGTTAGTTATGAACAACTAAAGTTTCCTTAAGAAAAGGAAAGGACTAAGTTTAACAAAGTTAAACTAAGTAGATTCACAACACCTCTAACACCGAACTAAACTTGGAAAGAGATTCCAAAAGTAGGTTCCGGAAATATGGTTCCGGAAAGTGAAACTTAACAAAAGTTACAATATGAGATTCTACCTTAAAGCGTATAGAATCTAAACTAATCAGAGTAAGTAAGGAAGTATAAGAAAATTATACTTTCCTTAAGATACAAATTTACAGCGGAATAAAGACAAGTAGTAAAACTACTAGTAACAAGATAATAGTCTTTTAACCCAAAGAGAAGGGTATCCAACAACCTTGGATAAAGGTCCCTTGATTTATACTTTCAAGCAAGTCTGTCTTACCCACACCAGGGTAAGCCCTCGATACGAAGATCGGAGTCTCTGTCTTGCTATCCCCGCAAGCCCTCAACTTCAACGTAGTTGGCAACCTCTGTCTTCCTCAGCAAGGAAGTCCTCGATCTTTAAGGTAGTCGGCAACCTCTGTCTTTCTCAGCAAGAAAGCCCTCGATCTTTAAGGTAGTCGGCAACCTCTGTCTTTCTCAGCAAGAAAGCCCTCGATCTTTAAGGTAGTCAGCACCTCTGTCTTCCTATCCCCAGAAGCCCTCGAATGTAATCACCAACATTCGGAGTCGCACGAAGCTTTGAGAGTTAATAAGAGACTCTCTCTCTAGAAATCACTTCAACAACATGTAGGCACAAAACTCAGTTGTTTTTTCAACAGCACCGAGCTCTTTCAAATGAGCTCCTATTTATAGGTAAGGTCGGCTCCTTCTCCAACGGTCATATTTTCCTTAAAGTTCAGAGGGACCTGTACACGTGTCACTTAGACAATGGTTAGTTTATAACAAAATGGACGACATCGTTTTATAACAAAGTAAGTGTAACAGAATGCACGACATCGTTTTAAACTCTAACAAAAAAAGGTTCGGAATAGAAACTTCGGAGTGAAAGTTCGGAGTGAGTAAATTCAGAGTGTATAAAACAATGATAATCAGATTCTGTTTAATAGGAGAATTCGGAATGAGAATTCGGAGTAGGAATTCGGAATAGGAATTCGTCATCAGAAATCGTAATGAGAATTCATCATTAGAATTCGTAATAAGAATTTATCATCAGAATTCGTAATGAGAATTCGTCATCAGAATTCGTAATAAGAATTCTTTATCAGAATTCGTAATGAGAATTCGGAATGAGATTTCTTCATTAGAATTCGTAATGAGAATTCTTAATTGGAATTCGTTATGAGAATTCTTCATTGGAATTCGTTATGAGAATTCTTCTTCAGAATTCGTAATGAGAATTCGGAATGGGATTTCTTCATTAGAATTCGTAATGAGAATTCTTCTTCAGAATTCGTATCCTGAATCTGGAATAGAACTAAGTCAGAATTCATATCCAGAATTCGGAATGAAACTTCCTTATAGTTCTTGTCCAGAACCGAATCTTAAAACAGAATGCTTTTTATCAGTTTTAATGATTCCGAGAAAGTGAATCCGAATTTCATACTTAAGAAAAATATTAATGAAAATATGATAAGGATAAATTTTTCTTATAAAAGCGATTTTCCTTAAGAAAGCATTTTTCCTTATAAAAGCAATTTTCCTTAAGAAATCATTTTCCTTACAAAAGCAATTTTCCTTAAAGATAAGGTGTTTGTGATTTTCAAAACAAGAAGGAATGGAAAAGTCATAAGGAAAACCTTATTGACTCAACATATATGTGATGTGGTATGTGTATTGTGGTTGTTACAAGGGTTGTAATGTGATATGGAACAATCATGGCAGGGGGTAGCACGAGATATTTTCTATTGGGGTTTGAGAGTGATAAACCAGGGGATAAGTGGTTATAGGGTGATTCCATTCTTTATTATTTTGATATTATGTGATTATAGTTGTATGTGATATATGGTTAGTGAGACTTGGTGAGTTTGGGAGATAGAAGGCCTAATATATGTATGAGTTGGTTCTATTTTATATTCTCTATGTCATTAGTATTCTTCTCCCAAAATTTAATAATATTTTTTTATGAATCTTACTGGCTATACATGTATAATAACCCCAATATATACATATAAAATCTATTTTATGGTTTTTATGATGTATTAGGTGATTGAGATGAACATTACTAGCTCTTGGTTTGGAGCTATGATTAGAGTCCCTACCCTAAGAGTTACCTTGTTGTATTTTATTTTGGGAATATGTTATGTATTAAATTTACATTCATTGTGAGATATTGACATAGACTTTACAAAATGGGGATGATGGGTAAAAAAATTTATAACTTCCTAGTATTTTGAGGGAAATTTCTCCCAATTATATGATTAGCATCCTCGTTTATTTTCATCAACCAATGACTTATTAAAAGTTGAATTTTCAGGTCACTCTTATTTTCACTACATGCCCAAGAGGAGTTCCTAGTGGGGGTAGTCATGAAAAAGTGGTATCAGAGATAGGTTTATAGTTATGATGGATACTGGACATAGGAACTGGTGAATATCTCATGGATTTGGTTGGGAATATTGTTAGTCAATCCTAGTGTGTGACATAACAATAGAGACATATAATGACACATTCAATTAGGGTCTCGTATGTTCTGATGTAAGGATCTTAAGCTTATTTAATTCCCCTATATATATAATACATATCAAAATGAAGATACCTAGGAGATGTATGTACAGAATTATTGGTTGTGTTTATGATTTATTCCCACATTTTTATGATTTTTTTAAAATTTATGCTAAATAATTTCAATACTTTTAATCATTTTTTCATGAAACTAATTTATTTATTTAGATATGGGTAATTTACATTTAAATAATTAATATGGAGTAATATAATTAAATAAGTTAAATTGTATTTTTATTTCAGCTTATGGAATTTTGGTTGAATTTTCACTAAGTATTTTATATGTTTTTAGGAAAAAAGTGGCCAGCAAATGCTAGAACTCAAACCAAGAGTTTAAAGACATATATCAAACCCAATATGGTTATCTAGATAAGAACTCCCAAGAAGAGAGAACACATGGGTGGTAGGAGGTGGAATAGGTAATGGGTGGAATCCATAGGGAAGCTCACAGACATAAGGGTTCACTTGGGCATAGGATAGATTTGTGCAGTTGTTGGAGGAGTGGCTCACCATAATGGGGAGGATCCCATGGTAGTATTGATCCTCTAGTCCCAGTTTGACTTGATTTAGAAAGCTAGGACACAAGGTTTTATATATGGTATTTCTCAGCCTCTAAATTGTTTTATATGGGATGACGAGGTGTGGGTACTATTGTTGATGCTCCTTTCCGTCATAGAGTCTAACGAATGAAAAAAGGGAAATACCTTAGTCCAAAGAGATTCATCCTTTGAAGAAACATCAAAAATCGACAAAGGGATGAACAAGGAGAACATTGCCCATAGATCGCGCAAGTTCCCTCATGGTCGCGCAAGTACACTTGCGCGCCGCCTAGTGGTCGTGCAAGTCTACTTGCGCGACGCCTTATGGTCGTGCAAGTGACTTGCGCGACCTAAGTGATAACCGCCCGGTGACTTCTCCTGCCTATAAATAGACCCTGTGGGCCCCCATTCGAGAGGATCTTTTTCCAGAAACTCGGATTGAAGCTCCCGATGCCCAAGTCTCTTTTCAAAGCTTCCAGAGCACTTCTAAGGTAATTTCTTACCTATAACGGAAGATCTAAAGAGAGGGAGGAAGGCCTAAGTGTTGAAACTCATCAACACTTGCGCACCTGATTGGCCAGCCCTTAAGGGAAGTGACCACACATGTGCGCCGCCTTACTCCTTTAAAAGAACTTGTGCGTCTCTTTTCTGGAAGAACCTCAAGAGGATTCTAAAGGCTTTAATAAAGAGTCGCCCAAGTATTTCAATGCTGGTTGACCATCGCGCAAGTATACCATGTGTCGAGGAGGCATACATGCGCGACGAATACTTGTGCGCCGCCACAGTACCTACACGCCTTCCAATACTTTTGTGCCCCTTCCTTTTTGGGTGCCTTTCTTGCCCATTTCACCCCTCTTAAGCCATTACACCTTTCCTTTTCAAGATTCAGTCTTCAAGACACTCTTCAAAACCATTTATGGCATGATTTCTTGATTTGACTTCCTTATCTAAAAGGAATTATGTGGAATATCTCTCAAAACCTAGTGATTTAAATATCCTTATGTCACTAAATATGGAGAGTTCATTCATTCAACCTCATCCTTTAAGATGAGAGAATCCTTAACCGGGGTCTCCTTTTCAGGAATAATCCCCAGTCATAAGTCTTAAATATGGGCATCCTCCTCAGGCGTAAGCCCCAAAGTCTTAAAGTTCCCAAATCTGGGCATCCTCCTCAGGAGTAAGCCCCAAACCTGAATCCTTAACCTAGATCTCCTTTTCAGGAATAATCCCCAGTTATAAGTCCTTTAATATGGGAATCTTCCTCAAGAGTAAGCCCCAAACCTTAATCCATAACCTGGGCCACCTTTTTAGGAATAAGTCCCAGTCATAATCCCTTAACTTGGGTCTCCTTTTCAGGAATAAATCCCAGCCATAATTTTGGGCTTCCTTTTTAGGAGTAAGCCCCAAGTCCCCTAACCTGGGCCTCCTTTTCAGGAATAAGTCCCAATCATAAATTTTGGGCTTCCTTTTCAGGAGTAAGTCCCAAGTCCCTTAATTTCTCTTTAACCAGTCCTAATTTATGTTTGATATGGGATTCCTTCTCAGGAGTAAAACCCAGTTATCAATCCTCTCCAAATTTGGGTTTTCTTTTAAGGAATAAGTCCCAAGTTAGAGTATTCAAATCTCCATGAAGCTCATATACCTTTATAGACCCTGTTCCTAGATTTTCACCCTAAAGTAAATCCTAACCTTCATTTATCTGGGCATTCATACATACATAAGCCCCAAACCATTTATTATGATTACATTTTTCATGGCCCAATTGTCTATTTTATTACCAATACCTCTTGTTTCTCACATCGAGCATGACTCACGTGAGATTAGAGAGTAAAAGTAATTATGACATCCTTCTTTGATCCATAAATCATAAACATTATACTCCCTTACTCGAACTACGTGGGTTCTAATTCCTTTTCCAAAATAAATGATACGTACGTATCCCATCTATGGGTTCGATCCCAACTCTGAAATAATTTGTGTCCTTCTGAATGACAATAAACTTCAAGTTCCCCACTGAGTGGATTTAAAACCAGTATGGTCATCATAATGACCAAGAGACTTTTATATAAATGTTTTGAAGGATACCATTGACCAAGAATCTCTAAATAGATATAGATGATTCTCTATTGATGAAGAACCTCGAATACATATAAAAGATTCTCTAAATTTCTTACATATTTAATCACTGATTGTCAAAACTGAAGGAATGATCATTTTATACATGGTAATCTAATAAGGATTCACGAACATAACTTAAATCTATAAAGAGAGTCCGGGAATAGACAATAATTCCCCACAAAAAGGTGTGATGAGTCTGACCTCCCATCCTCTCGACCAATGCAAATTCCTAAGCCTCATCAGTTCACAAACTAATGAAGCGCCTACCTTTGGAAAGTAGGTCCAAATGGATGTGGAATCATTGGATGTTTCCGGTTCCACGAAAAAACCCGTTAGAAACCGATCGGAACGTTTGAATCTCCCATCTAGGAGGTCATCCCCGATTTCCGAGGGAAACAAAAAATGGTGAACCCGACGTGAATCCTTAACCAAGTTAAAATGACGTTTTACCTATTTGTTAAGACCCTATTTAAAACTCAATAAGATGGATAACAAAAACAATCATTGAAATGTGTGCTCATCCAAAGGATGAAGTAGCTGAATTTATCTTGATTACATATGTTATATCAAACAGGCACTCTCTTTCAAGATCTTATGTATTTCCATAATGGCTGCTCTCAAATTCACACCTGTGAATACTGCTGCTGCAAATACCACTGCTGCTATTCCTACTGGATCGTCATCCGCTCTGAGGATGACATCACCTACTCAACGTCTTCAACGCTGGGTATCAAATGCGCTGGTTAAGGAGTACAGTCAACACGGTACCATCCCAACTCTGAAAGCTGCCCGACAGGCCCTCCAGGAGAACAACTCACACAGGTTATCCGGACAACGATGACCAGTGATCAAGAAACAGGCGGTGCTGACTACCGTCTCCAATCATTTCGGGTCGTTATCCCCGGAACGCAATTTCCATTCGCTCCCTTACTCTGAGGAAGTGAATGAGCAGGTCCCTCAGGGTCTTAATTCCAAAAGACATGAGTCCTACCCGAGGGATCCCATCAACAATCGCCGCCAGAATCATGCGGAAGTGCGCCCTCAACATGATGAGGGTACCGACTCCAGGCATTCGACTCAGGTTCCTCGAACCCAAGCAGGCAAGACGAACCGTCAGAGACGGAATCCAGTTAACAATGGGCAGGTTTTCATCCCTTCCATCTCCGGAGAAGTCTACCAACCTAACTCGGTAGCGAACAACGAGTAGGCACACACACCTGTCCATTTTAATTCTGTTGTCCAGCATACTCATCTGGCATCATCACGCCAATCCCGCCAGGCAATTCCGGCAGAGTACTATAGGCAGGAACATACACCTGCTTATACATCATCAGTTAGTCAGCAGGCTCACCTGACTACATATGATGGATCTCATCAACCGCATTTGGCGAAGTGTAATCAGCAGGCACATACACCTGCTAGTACTAATCAAACCTACCAACAGTCTCGCTTGGTAGTGCACAGAGAAGTCAGTCGGAAAGCTCTGATGACAAACAGGAGGCAGACTCAACTCTCTGCCTCCACACTTGATTACTGTCAGGATTCACTGACAGGAAAAGGAGGACAGGAGTAGGCACATACACCTACTCCAATCCTAGAATGGACGTATATCCCTGTTCCGGCAGCTGAAGTCACCAAGCATATTTTTTCAATGGTGAAAGAGCAGAAGCAAATTCCTGCTCATATTCTGGATGCTTGCCAGGATATCATAACAGCTTCAGCATCATCTTAGGGAAAGACACATAAATCTATCCCTAGCAGTGGAGTGACACATCAACGATTCACTCCGGAACAGACACACACATCTGTTCCAGTCCAAGAGGGTTATGGGGCATACTCCCCCATATCATACGGACAACCAAGTCAGGCACAAACACCTGATTTGAGTGGAGATCGTCAGCCTAACCTGAAAATCTTTCCTGATCAGGCACATACACCTGCTCAGAGTAACCACATTCATCAACAAGTGGTTTCCAAAGCGAGTAAGAAGGCATGTAAGAAAAAGATCTGCCCAGCACAGTCAGGAGATCAAAGGCCAATCTGTAACAAGGCCTTGCTCGATGCTGGAGTTCTTGAAGCCCTCATACATTTATCTGTTGGAATTCAATATTCCACTCCCTCAATTCCCAATAATGGGAACATTAATTCTAAAGGTCTTCAACAGACACATCCTCATGAAGGCTTGCTTCGTGACAATTCGGTCAATCTTGAAGTTTCGTCTTCAGATGAGAGCCACAGGAACCCTCTGTGTGGTCAAAAGACCTAGGAGCAAGAGATCTCATCTTTTGCTGTAACCCATTATGGTGGTCCTCCCCATGATGATGAATTTCGCTGCACAAGTCCTCTCCGCAGTATTGATTCACATTGCCTGGAAAATACTCTAGTGGACAATGTAGTGCCGAGAAAGCCCTCTTATCTTGAGGCACTTGCAAATGCGAAACCAGTCATGTCAGATGCTTTATCGCTAGCAAGTGAACTACTTTCTCAATCAGAAGATAGCCCAGGGTGTAGGTCATTCTCCGAACCACCCCTAAGTCATGCATCTTCTAGTTTGATCAATGATCTATCTACAAATCTTGTTGAATCCGATTAAGCAACAAGGAAACACCAACTCTGGTCAAAACAGGTAGAAGAATCGTCATTTAATGATGAAGAGGAAATACTGAACATGAGGAAAAAACTGGCGAAAAATGAGGTAACAGACATGTTTTGGCCTTTGGCTGACTCCCAGTATGACGTTCCAAAGATTTTGATGGAAGATGGAATCCATGATATTCATCTCAACATATGGAAAACTCTTTGTCAATTGAAGAAGAAGGTATTATCTTATGATGAATATGAAAATCATCTTAAGATAATAGAAGGGCTACAACGTCAGATTGATTTGGCATCTCTATCAGTCTCTCGGTATCCGAAGGCTGAAAAGCAACAGAGATCCCTTCAATGTTCATGCATTGGTGCACTAAGAAAATTGTGTTAGTTAATTTCCAATGCTCCATCTGGTGTTCATATCAGAGGATGGGTTGTTCACGGAGCACTACATTTCACAGTGCTTTCCAATCAGCAAAGCCCGCTGAAAATGGTCTCATGAAATGTTATTTCCCATGGCCGACCACAGTCAATAGGATTTGTTCGTAATCAAAAGCTTGCTCAAGAACAGGCTTCAACTAGTTCCTCTCAAAATCAAGCATATAGAGAACAAGTTGTTGAATTGCTCCTACATCAAGCAGGCTATAATATTGCACAAGCCTCTCGTATGGAGAAAACACATCATCAAATGACAGAAGTTTCGGAAATCATCCAACGGTCTGTTAAACCAGGTGATAAAAGTGGATACAGGTTAATGCATCGATCTAATTTCCGAACTAAGATTTGCAAGATCAAAAGATCTTTTAAGAAGGTCCCAGACATAGCATGTCAAGAGCCACCCCAGCTTGTCAGACTGGGGACTCCTTTAACCCAACCCTCAGAGTCAATAAATGGGATTCGAGGAGTTGAGCGGAAGCAGCAGGAACATCCCCAGTTCACAAGACTAGGGACTCTTTCAAATCATCAATCCCCTTCTCAGAGAATATCAGTCTTTTCTCGATTGGGGAAGAAACCCCAAGAGGAATGAAGAGCCAAATTATAAGGATATTCCCTCTAAGTTATAGCTCGTCAAGAATTTCCTAAAGGATTAAATCAACAAAAGGCAATGTCTCATCAAAGATATGAAAGAAGACAATATCATAGAAATGTTGATAGAAGGGATGCAATGCATTATGCATCAATCAATGTCATCAATGTCGTTGTTGCTAATCCACCAGAGGAGACTCACTCAGGGGACTCAGATGAAGAGCATCCTGCTCAAGAAAATGTACGCACCGATACAAATGAAGAAGGTGTGCGTACACGAAGTCAAAGGATTACTCAAAACCTATGTAATCCACTTCCTTATCTCCAAAAAGTATCCAACAAAGGGAGGGGAAAGAATCAGGTTACATATCCTTCCTATGGAGAAGGTCAATCGCTCTTATTAGAGCAAAGGTTTTCACAATAGGAGGAAGAAATGAAAGAATTAAGAAGGTTGAATGCAGAACTACTTTAGAGTAGTCTTCTTCTTATGAATGATGAAGTCTGACAGCCGAATGAATTTGTTGCAGCTACTGAGATGGTTCAGAAATATCCTCCTTTATTAGTACACCCTCAGAGGTCTAATCCTATGGGTCAAACGCAACAACGGTTGGTAGTGCTACCATCATTTGCAGCACCAATCACCACATCTGTCCAAGCTCCATTCATTTCACCTACCCAAGACCAAATTCAACCTGATGTTTCTCAAAATTTAATAACTACTATTGAGTCATTAACAGCTTGGTTAGAAACTATGGAAGGGAAACAGGCGCAAGTTCAACCAGAAAATAAAGTTTACCCTGAATGGGTAGATTCAATTTCTCCTCCATCCAGTTTTGGAAACCTTGTTTTCCCTAATTTCAATGGATCAGGCGACCCTGAACAACATTTGACACATTACGCGTCTTGTTGTGATCCTATGATGTGAACTCCAGAGCAGCAAGAAGCAGTGAAACTCATATGCTTCATGCGAACCATGCATGGACCAGCTTTTGTCTGGTATACAAGCTTGCAATCTCGGTCAATCATCGTATGGGAGGATCTTCGCCAAAAATTCCTTCTTCAGTTTAGCTCAACTTTGCAAAAAACGACAGTTTTCGATCTTACAAACTGCAAGCAAAGGGAGAATGAAATAGTCTCTAATTTCATTGCTCGCTGGAAGGGATTAACATATTCAATTAGTTTAGCACTCCCTCAGGAAGAGCTATTGCCAATCTGTGTGGAAAATTTGCATGACGAATTACGCACGCCATTGATCCCTGTGAAATACACAGGAGGGTTTCGAGACCTTACTTCAATCGCTCAGCAGATTGAAGATTCTCTTATACAGGCTAAGGCTAAATCTCGTGTAATTCCATCAGCTCCAGGAAAGATAATGGGTAAAGAGGAAACTGCTACAGTTATTCTTAAACAAGTGCATGTACATATTTCTACTTGAAAACCTTCATCTTCTCAAAGGGCTCTACCTCCTGAACTCCAACAACAAAGGTCGTTTCGTCCAATTAATCAAAGAGATCAACGAAGAAAACAATTTGAGGATTTGAAGAGTAAAACATACTCTTTCCAAAATGAGCAAGTTCCTGGTTACTTCATTTCAGCTCTGGAAAATAATTTGGTTCAATTACCAGTGCCCAAGAGGCCAAAAAAGGAAGGAAATGAAGATCGTCCCAATTATTTTCCCTTTCATAAAATGTTGGGGCATCCCATCTAGGAGTGTTTTGTCTTCAATGACCTCCTGCAAAAGATGGTCGACTTGGGAAAAGTCAAGTTGAAAGGTTCTTCGACTCAGGTAGCATGTGTTACTGCTACAGTTCCAGTGGAGGAAGGTAAATGGAAAGAAGTCAAAAGTAGAAATGCATAGAAGTATGATGATTGGATGGTCAGAAAGACAATCAATCGGACTCATGCCATTTTGCGGACACAATTAAAGAAACCAATTGTGTCTTCTGCCATGAATATTGCGGTAAAACCCTCTTCATCAGAGGGAATGTCCTTAAAGAAACGGTCTGATTCAAAGAAGGAAAAAGAATTAGAAGAAGATGAGTATGTGTCAAGGCCTAAATTGTCTTTGAATCTGGCAGACTTTATGCCATCTACTTCAAAGCCACGGGCACCACCCCATCAAACGGCACAACCTAAACAGGCTAGTCAGGCAGAGTCTTTATTAGACGAAGAGTTAATCTTCGGTTCTGTTAATATGATTCAATTAATAGATCCGTATTCCAGTCGTAATTTCAATTTTGATGAGCCTAAATTCCCTATATCAAATAAGGGAATCCGAGGAAGTTCTTGAGATTCAGGATACAGGGGAAGACGTGGATCTTTCCGAAGACACTACTCCAATTCTACCCCTGCTAGCACTGTGTATGCAGCAGAAACTCATGGTAGTGCCCTTCAGCGAGCTCAAAAAGAACAAGCAGGTTCTTCTGCTAATAGCCAACTCAGTCTTGGCACAGTTATTTTAGAGACCGATTAAAGGTTCTATCTTCTTTATCTCAGCAAGTAAATGGATTTAATCGGTCTAATCTTCCAAAACTAAGGATGTTACCAACTTCTATCCCAATACAAGATGCATCAGCTTCTAAAGCATCTGCTTCCAAGGTACCTGCTAAACCGCATATTCCTATTGGGAAACGCAGACCTCTTGATCAAAAGTATGATATATTGAAACACTTGGCCCAAGTACCATCCAAGTTATCAATTTTGGATGCTTTGAATCTGTCAAAATATCTTCAGGAAGCACTCATCGAAGCTTTGTCAAGTCCTCAGGAGTTTGAAGCTGAAATTGCTGCAGCTAAAGTCTATCACATAGAGAATAATCCTGCAGAATTTCATGCAGTGATATCTTTTACTGATAAAGATGAAGATGATGTTGTGCATGGGCACATAAAACCTCTGTACTTATCTGGAAAAGTCAATGGTGTAGATATCCGAAGAGTTGTCATTGACAATGGTTCAGGAGTCAACCTCATGCCCATTCGTACACTTTGTCGATTGGGCCTCACAGAATCTGATTTATCCCCTTCTACCATGATGTTACAAGGATATGATAAAAATGAACAAGAACCACTGGGAGAAGTTACACTCAGAACACAGTTTGGAGATCTTGTATCCAATTCGATTTTCATGATTGTTGATTAAGACTCAGCTTTCAACGTCTTGCTTGGAAGACCCTGACTACATCAGTATGCGGATATCCCTTCATCATACCATCAATGTCTCAAATACCGTTTCAATGGTCAAGTTGGAACATTGTATGGTGATAAGGCCCCGTTCAAGACATGTGTGTCTCAATACATTGAGGCAGAATTTTATCACATGAAGGGAAGAGAGAAATCTACAATAAAGGAAATTACCATAGTTAATGCTCCATATGGTTTGGAGAAGATTCCAATAAATCCATTTACACTTGTGAGTACAGATTATGTGTTACCTATCAGTCAAATTGAAAAAATAGGCCCAAATAAAAATACTCTTATGGAAAGATCCATAATGTCAATTATGGAAATCGAGCCAGAAAACATGGGAGAAATTGGTAACCTACCAAATAGTGATGAAAGCACAAGTGGTGACGTTTTCATTTCATCTGCTGAAATCCAACAGGTCTATACTTTGCCAATCCGGCCCGAAGAAGTTATAGCAACATTGGAGGTGAATAATGATGTCAATTCTCAATCCGTCATCTCCTCTTTATTTCCCAAAGAAGACCCCTTATCATCAATAGGGTCAGAAATGGAATCTTCTTCTTCAAAATGTGCAAATTTTGACATCTCTTCTGATCATGAAAATTTCGTTTTGTCATCTACTATGCAAGTAGAAATGGAAGAAATAGCACATGATGAAAAGGAAGAGGAAGATCTTAGAGATGCTCCTCCCGCATTTGAAGAGGGTATCTCTACCACTGTAGATGAACTCAGAGAAATAAATTTGGGTACAGAGAAAGATCCACGCCCCACTTTAATTAGTGCGGCCATGACCCTTGAAGAGCAAGAGATATGTATTTATTTTCTAAAGCAAAATAAAGATATTTTTGCTTGGAACTATACAGAAATGTCTGGGCTTGATCCTGATGTTGCTACTCATCATTTGGGTTTACCAAAAGAACATCGAGGATTTAAGCAAGCCGCGAGAAGAACACACCCAACTTATGCATCCAAAATTGAAGCTGAATTGGATAAGCTGATCAAAGCTAACTTCGTCAAAGAAGTTCAGTATCTTAAGTGGTTGTCTAATATTGTCCCTGTAAGGAAGAAGAATGGACAAATTAGGGTTTGCATCAATTTCAGAGATCTTAATCGGTATTGTCCTAAAGATGATTTCCCAGTTCTGATTACAGAACTCTTAATTGATGTGACGACTGGATATGAAGTACTTTCCTTCATGGATGGATATTCCGGATATAATCAGATCCGAATGGCCCCAGAAGATGAGGAATCTACAGCCTTCAGAGCACCTCAAGGTGTGTTTTGTTACCGGGTGATGCCCTTTGGGTTAAAGAATGCAGGTGCAACTTATCAACGCGCCATGCATCGTATCTTCAAACCTTTCTTAGGGAAGTTTGTTGAATGCTATGTAGACGATTTGGTGGTTAAATCCAAACAACTTTCTAATCACTTGGGTGATTTGGAAGTCATATTCCACAAGCTTCGACAACATAATTTGAAGATGAACCCCTTAAAATGTGCTTTTGGGGTAACCTCAAGAAAATTACTCGGCTTTGTTGTACGCCATCGTGGTATTGAAGTCGATCCTGAGAAGACCAAGTTAATCCTTGGTATGTCACCTCCTCAGAATTTGAAAGAATTAAGTGGACTTCAAGTACACTTAGACTATATTCAGCGTTTTATCGCCAATTTGACAGGAAAAAGTTTACCCTTTACCAAATTATTGAAAAAAGGAGTCACTTACCAGTGGACTGAAGAATGTCAAGAAGCGTTTGATGTTCTCAAGAAATACCTCTTGAGTCCACCAGAACTCATGACACCTGTTGAAGGAAGACCACTTATCTTCTATGTGACAGCTCTAGAGCGATCATTGGGTGCCTTTCTTGCTCAAAAGAATGATGCTGGGAATGCAAATAGCCTCTATTATCTCAGTAGAACTATGCTTGAAGTAGAAACCTAGTATTCATGTATTGAGAAGCGCTGCCTGGCATTAATATTTGCAGTTCAAAAACTGAGACACTACCTACAACATCACGAGGTCCAATTGGTATCTCGCAATAATCTACTCAAATTCATCCTTAGTTGTCCAATTCTTACAAGACGTCTAGAAAGGTGGGCAGTTATTTTGCAGCAGTTCGACATTCAGTATGTATCTCAAAAAGCAATAAAGGGCCAAGCTCTGGTTAATTTCCTGGCTGAACATCCTTCAGTGGAAGACACGTCTTCAGATATTGAACTCCCTGATGAGGAAGTTTTCTCTATTCAATAGAGTCCTCAAACAGGGTAAATGTATTTTGATGGTGCTTCCAGAATTCCAACAGGGAAGAAAATGGAAAATCCTAAATTCAACAAAGATGGTTAAGGAATTTTACTCATTTCTCCAGATAATGCATTGTTACCTTATTCCTTTTTATTGTGGGAAGGTGGTACCAATAATGAAGTCGAATACCAAGCTCTTATCACAGGCTTGGAGTTAGCGCTTCAAGCACAAGTGAATCACTTAAAGGTGAAATGTGATTCAGACTTGGTAATCAAACAAGTCAATGGGGATTATGCCATTAGAAAAGAAGAATTAATCCCTTTGTATGATTACATCGGAGAGTTAATGGTGTAATTACCTTCAGAACCGACATTTTCTTATGTCCCAAGATCACAAAATGCTCAAACTGATGCGCTGGCTAATATTCACAGCTCTAGCAGATCCAAATCCGGACAAGACAACCATCAGTATTTCCCACCGTCGTGCAATTTCACCTTATGTTCAAGCCAGAATAGAGGAAATTAATGAAATTAGTCCCATTACTGAACTGTATGGTCATACTACGGGATGGATGTCACCTATCAGGGAATACCTTCAAAATGGAACACTTCCACCTGATAGAGCCGAGAAAGAACAAATTCGGCGATGTGTGGTCAATTTTACTCTTTATGATTGCCCAAACCACCTAGAGAAAATTATCTACAAACATGGTTTTGATGGAGTTCTCTTCAGATGCATTGATGGTGAAGGGACAATGGCTGTCATGAAAGAAGTGCATGTAGGAGTCTGTGGTGCCCACTAGTCTGGACATAGATTGTCTGATCAAATTTGAAGGCTTGGATACTTTTGGCCTTCAATGATACAATATTGTGTTAATTTCACAAAGAAGTGTCATTTATTTCAAGTACATGCCAAATTCATTCATCAACCTCTAGAGTTTCTTCATACAGCTAAATACTCATGGCCATTTTCCACATGGGGAATGGATGTGGTGGGACCTTACCCTTCAGCTACAGCCAAGCAGTTTAAGTACATTCTTACTGCTACTGATTTCTTTTCCAAATGGGCAGAGGTAGTACGTCTCAAAGAAGTCTGTTCTAAATGCATTGTTAGCTTCATCAAGTCTAACATCATTACTAGATTTAGTGTCCCTCATACCATATTGACGTACAACGGCACCAACTTCTATTCTTCTGAGGTGAAGAAATTGTATCAAGAATACAACATTAAATCCAACCATTCATATCGGTATCATGCGGCAGCCAATGGCCAAATAGAAGCCTTTAACAAGACTCTTTAAAATATACTGCAAAAGATGGTGGATAAAGATAAGAGGTCATGGCCTGATAAACTCTTTCATGCTTTATGGGCTTATTGGACTACCACCCGCAATGCAATGCGGTCAACTCCATATTTGTTGGTATATGGAACAGAAGCTGTCTTGCCAATTGAAGTTCAATTTCCCTCACTCAGAGTAGCCATTTGTGATCAGTTATCTACAGATGAGCAATCCCAAAAGTGATTGAATGAATTGGAACAGTTAGATGAGAAAAGATTGTGCACTTTACACCACTTGGAAATCTATCAGAATCGAATAGCATGAGATTTTAACAAAAAAGTTCATCTTCGTTCATTCATTCAGGGAGAATTGGTATTAGTTCTCAGAACTCCAATGATATCAGGAAAGAAACCTCCCAAGATTGAGCCAAAATGGGAAGGACCTTATTCAATACATAGGTTCTACTCCAATGGAGCTTATTCATTAATCTAGATGGATGGAGAACTCATTACTACTCCAACTAATGCAAGACTTTTGAAGAAATATTTTGTATAAACTACAAAGTATTCACAAGATGTCCCCGCAACATGACACTAAACTGTGCAGCACCAGTTCGTCCTTACTATATGACGTTAAACTATACAGCAATGGTCCAGTATGACCTTAAACTCCTCCTTGGTCTAGTATCACCTTAAACTATTCACACTTTTGTCCAGCATGACATTAAACTGAAGAAAAAATATCCCTAATCTGTCCTCACTGCATGACATTAAACTGCACAGTCCCCCTTTCGTCATACATGACGCTAAACTGTAATGTCCCCGCAACATGACACTAAACTGTGCAGCACCAGTTCGTCCTTGCTATATGACGTTAAACTATACAACAATGGTCCAGTATGACCTTAAACTGCAACTTCTTCCCACACAACGTTAAAACTATGAAAACGTTCCCTAAAAAGTCATGTATGACCTTAAACTACACCATGGTCCTGTATGACATTAAACTACACCATCCATGGTCCATGCATATTACCCTAAATTATTTGAAAGTCCCTTACGTCCGGAATGACGTTAAACTACATAATCATCAAAGGTCCTGTAAGACCTTAAACTGTACTTATGTCTAGCATGACATTAAACTGCACCATCCACGTTCCATATATATGACCTTAAACTATTCACCCTTTTGTCCAAACATGACACTAAACTATAGAAAAAATCCTCAATGCGTCCAACATGACGTAAATGGTGTGTTATTTTGTCCTTACTGCATGACATTAAACTGCGCAGTCCCCCTTTTTTGTCCAACATGACGTTAAACTGTATTATCCCCATCGTCCTAACTACATGATGCTAAACTGTATAGAAATTCCTTAATACATCCTACATGACATTAAACTATATTTTGTCCCTACTACATGACACTAAACTGTGCAGCACCAATAGTCCTAACTACAAGACTTTAAACTGAATAGTCCCTTTATATGTCCTACATGACATTAAACTATGCATAGTTAAGGTTGTTGTTACCTCTTGTTTCTCACACCGAGTATGAATCATGTGAGCTTAGAGAAAACCTCAACCGTAACACTCTCTTTGGGCCGCTAACCATGTATAAGTCCCAACAACATTTTTTTTAGGTCGTTGTCCCCAAGAACAACTTGATCATTAATTCATTCTTTAATTGAACTACACGGACTTTGATCCTTGCCTTCCAGGCTGGGTACATAGGCAACCTCCCAAGGTTCAATCCCAAAAACAGTCTCTTCACTTCGGTTCACCTTCATCTCATATGATGTTGATTTGTGAAAATGCCCTTAGAATCAATATCTTTACATTTGATTCACTTTCGTCCTTGTTATACGACGTTAAGCTATACAACACTTTTCTCCAGTACGACAATAAACTACAATACTCTTTGATTTCCTCATTTGAGAGGGAACCATTATTTACATTGATTTTTCAATCATGTTTCATTTCAAAAGACTACGTGCATACATGGTAATGCCTAAACATTTTATCTCGGGTTAAACCATCATTGCACTAAAGTCCCCTTTCACCCTTCACATGTATGAACCAAATTTGTACAAAGGGTAGTTCTAAAACTATGTGGGCTTGATTCCCATCCTTATGGGATACGTAGGAACGTTCGAGTATCCCTCGAATCCATCCCCAAGTCTTTTGGGCCTAACCCCAAATTTCACTTTCAGTCCCTTGGTTGAAAAGTCCTCATGAAAACACACACTGTGTATTCATTATTATGGTCCGAACTCTATGACCCTAAAATAAGATCTCTTATACTTTCGTCCTGCATGACGTTAAACTTCATTTCAAGAACTACGTATGGCTTGATTCTCATTCTTATGAGATATGTAGTGAAGTCCAAAATTTCAATTCAGGACCCAGCCACAATATGATTATGGTTATCATTGACCTATGTATCTCTATATACATTAGACAATACCCATCTTTATGTGTTATAATCCTAACCTTAAATATTTTCAGATCTTCATAACCCTTTTCATGACTTTTAGTCACAAAAATGTCAAATTTCTGAGAATTCTTTTGCCTGACTATGCAGCATGTTCCCATAGGTGGCCTTGCATAAACAGTCCACATAACAGACTTGTTAGCCAAAAGATACTATTTTATTTAACTATGCAGCCAATGCCCTTAGGTGGCCCTGCATAATTCAACCCCCTAACGGGTTTGTTAAATGATGGTAACTTCATTCTTGGGAAGAATGCCTCTTTTGTTCTTATTTGTCTTAAACGACAGTATGTAGGGATCCGCAAAAAAATATTCATCCTTAACATATTTGTCCCATATCCTTTTTCATGATCTGAAAGTATTCAAGTCTATGGTTTATTCTTCTTCCCTACGTTTGGGTCAGACCTTCGTAGGAGTGATATTCATCCAGTTCTTCGATAATATTGTCTGGAAATATCTTCTCCATATTCAAGTACCTCTTTCCATACAAAAAACTCTATACATTGGAAGATTTGAATCTCCATAAACTTTCACTGGCTTTTAGCACTAGGAAAGTAAATTTCTGAGAGTTCTTTTTTCCTGACTATGCAGCACATGCCCATAGGTGGCCTTGCATAAACAATCCACAGAACAGAATTGTTATCCAAAAGATACTATTTTATTTAACTATGCAGCCAATTCCCTTAGGTGGCCCTGCATAATTCAACCCCCTAACTGGTTTGTTAAATAATGGTAACTTCATTCTTGGAGACTACTTCTTCTAATGCCTTTTAGCTCTTTTTCATATCATTCCTCAGTTTCAAATATTCTTAAGCCATATTTTACATATTTTCTATCATACTTGAGTATGGTAATATGTTTTCAGATAAATTTTCAAGGAATTGAATCAATTTTAATCCATTTCGGTCAAAGCTATTTTGACCATAAACATTAGCCTTTGTATGTCCGACATTCATGACTTTAAACTACCAGATTTCTTGTTTTTCTTTTCACCTCAGAGTCAAATCCTCTTTTCTCTCCAGATCCAACTCTGAGGGGGGACTTTTGTTGACACTCCTTTCTGTCACAGAGTCTAACGACTGAAAAAAGGGAAATACCTTAGTCCAAAGTGATTCATCCTTTGAAGAAACATCAAAAATCGACAAAGGGATGAACAAGGAGAACATTGCCCATAGATCGCGCAAGTTCCCTCATGGTCACGCAAGTACACTTGCGCGCCGCCTAGTGGTCGTGCATGTCTACTTGCGCGACGCCTTATAGTCGTGCAAGTGACTTGTGCGACCTAAGTGATAACCGCCTGGGGTCTTCTCCTACCTATAAATAGACCCTGTGGGCCCCCCATTCGAGATGATCTTTTTCCAGAAACTCGGATTGAAGATCCCGACGCCCAAGTCTCTTTTCAAAGCTTCCGGAACACTTCTATGGTAATTTTCTTACCTAGAATGGAAGATCTAAAGAGAGGGAGGAAGGCCTAATTGTTGAAACTCATCAACACTTGCGCGCCTGATTGGCCAGCCCTTAAGGGAAGTGACCACACTTGCGCGCCGCCTTACTCCTTCGATAGAACTTGCACATACCTTTTCTGGAAGAACCTCAAGAGTATTCTAAAGGCTTTAATAAAGAGTCGCTCAAGTATTTCAATGCTGGCTGACCATCGCGCAAGTATACCATGTGTCGCGCAGGCATACCTGTGCGACCAATACTTGCGCGCCACCGCAGTACCTGTGCGCCTTCCAAGACTTGTGTGCCCCTTCCTTTTTGGGTTCCTTTCTTGCCTATTTCACCCCTCTTAAGCCATTACACCTTTCATTTTCAAGATTCATTCTTCAAGACACTCTTCAAATCCATTTATAGCATGATTTCTTGATTTGACTTCCTTATCTGAAAGGAATTCTTTGGAATATCTCTCAAAACATAGTGATTTAAATATCTTAATGTCACTAAATATGGAGAGTTCATTCATTCAACCTCATCCTTTAAGATGAGAAAATTCTTAACCGGGGTCTCCTTTTTAGGAATAATCCCCAGTCATTAGTCTTAAATATGGGCATCCTCCTCAGGCGTAAGCCCCAAATTCTTAAAGTTCCCATATCTGGGCATCCTCCTCAGGAGTAATCCCCAAACCTGAATCCTTAACCTAGGTCTCCTTTTCGGGAATAATCCCCAGTTATAAGTCCTTTAATATGGGAATCTTCCACAAGAGTAAGCCCCAAACCTTATTCCATAACCCGGGCCTCCTTTTTAGGAATAAGTCCCAGTCATAATCCCTTAACCTGGGTCTCCTTTTCAGGAATAAATCCCAGTCATAATTTTGGGCTTCCTTTTCAGGAGTAAGCCCCAAGTCCCCTAACCTGGGCCTCCTTTTCAGGAATAAGTCACAGTCATAAATTTTGGGCTTCCTTTTCAGGAGTAAGTCCCAAGTCCCTTAATTTCTCTTTAACAAGTCCTAATTTACGTTTGATCTAGGATTCCTTCTCAGGAGTAAAACCCAGTTATCAATCCTCTCCAAATTTGGGTTTTCTTTTCAGGAATAAGTCCCAAGTTAGAGTATTCAAATCTCCATGAAGCTCATATACCTTTGTGGACCCTGTTCCTGGATTTTCGCCCTAATGTAAATCCTAACCTTCATTTATCTGGGTAGTCATACATACATAAGCCCCAAACCATTTCTTATGATTACATTTTTCATGGCCCAATTGTCTATTTTATTACCAATACCTCTTGTTTCTCACACCGAGCATGACTCACGTGAGCTTAGAGAGTAAAAGTAATTTTGACATTCTTCTTTGATCCATCAATCATAAACATTATACTCCCTTACTATAACTACGTTGGTTCTGATTATTTTTCCAAAATAAAGGATACGTAGGTATCCCATCTACGGGTTCGATCCCAACTCTGAAATAATTCATGTCCTTCTGAATGACAATAAACTTCAAGTGCCCCACTGAGTGTCTTTAAAACCAGTCTGGTCATCATAATGACCAAGAGAATTTTATACAAATGTTTTGAAGGATAACATTGACCAAGAATCTCTAAATAGATATAGATGATTCTCTATTGATGAAGAACCTCGAATACATATAAAAGATTCTCTAAATTTCTTACATATTTAATCATTGATTGTCAAAACTGAAGGAATGCTCATTTTATACTTGGTAATGTAATAAGGATTCACGAACATAACTTAAATCTATAAAGAGAGTCTCGGAATAGACAATAATTCCCCTCAAAAAGGTGTGATGAGTCCGACCTCCCATCCCCTCGACCAATGCAAATTCCTAAGCCTCATCAGTTCACAAACTAATGAAGCGCCTACCTTTGGAAAGTAGGTCCAAATGGATGTGGAATCATTGGATGTTTCCAGTTCTACGAACAAACCCGTTAAAAACCGATCGGAACGTTGGAATCTCCCATCCAGGAGGTCATCCCCAAATTCCGAGGGAAACAACTATGCTCTACTTAAAAAAACTGTGTTGTCTCACCTCAAATATGTGAACCTATCTTCCTAGTACATCTCTACCTCATCACTTGCATTTCAGTACTACTAGACCACCATATTTGGACACCACAAAACTCATTTATAAAGCCATGAGAGCTTAGGATCGAGCTAAATATCCATCTTTGAGCATAAAATAACCATGTTAAATCATAAAGAGCTTGGATGACCACAACAAAACCTATTTTAAAGTAGAAACTCCCTTTCATGATTGAAGGGAGTAACACAGGGTATGTTATGCCATTTGGAATGAATTTGTGTTTGAGCATTGTTGTAATGACCCAAACATTTTGAATGATAATTGTTTCCTAAAAATGTGTGTCATATTATATTATACATAAAAAATCCATATCTCATTAATAATGACGTGAATTTAATAGGAAGTGTAACCATATTTATTTGAGTTTTATATAACCATTGATCAATTATGACCATCGGCCAATATGAATTTTGGTAACTATACTCTTGATAATAATTTTAACATTATAATTATTATTTATAAGTAAATTTTGATAAAGGATAATTAATGTAGAAAGAATATTTGATGGCCTCAACTAGAAGAGTCGTGTTATTTCATTCCCATCTCGCGGAACTTCGGAGGGAGGTATCATATTTGGGGTTCACCCATGACCAATATCAATCTGATCTTTAACAAGGGAAGCTTAAACTAAATCACCTACGGGATAAGTTAAAGTTAATAGAGATTCCACTCGGTTGATGTTATCCAAGACACCCCATGAAACTACCACCATTTCACTCCTTACTCTTAGGGAGTATAAGAGTATAATAAGTGGTTACATGTATGTTCCATAGTAACTTAAAGTGTAATTCCTTTTAATAAATAAAATTGTTATTCCTTGAATTCCATTATAAGAATAGTTTTGATAAATTGATTTTTCAGACACAAATTGTACTCTTCAGAAAGGATGTAAATCATTCATAGTAAAATAAGGTATTATTAGTAATATTTATTTTAATGAGACAGTATGATAAAAACGCTCTTATTTAAATATAAATCATAAGATAATTTTATTGTTACATTGAAAGTTTTTATGTCTGAGAAATTTTACTCTGCATTTTCAACCTTCTATTTTTTTAATAAATAAGTATTTTTATATTTAAAAGTTAAAATTATCATACTGAGGGAATATTTGTGACAAAATAAACATAATTTTTGAAATAAATATATTTAATTTAGGTTATGGTGAATTAATGATAATTTTCTAAAATATTTATTTTTTTCATGAACAATAAAAATACAGTTTGAGGTTTTTGGTATGTTTAATGACTTCATAATTATATCATAATTATGTAATAATTATATTTCCACAATTCATGACCTAAAATTATTAATTTATTAATATAAAATATTTTTAAATATTTTAATCAATTTCAAAACCTATAAGTTACTTTCCAAAGTATAAAACAAAACTTTATCATTAAACATTTTATTTTGTGAAAAAATTACATTTCTGTGAAAAAAGAAGAAATACAATATGAAGTTTGGTTATTTGGGGATAAAATAACATTATATATTTCCCAAATGTCATAAACCATTGGAAAAAACTATGGTCAAACCCATGGTTTTGCATTTTCCTTAAACTAGATTTTCAAGGCCTATATTTGGAATTTAATAAACAAATCCTTCACTTTTGATAAAAATACCCATCTATTTATCCATTTAATTTCTCTTAAAATACAACCTACAAAAATATTTGGTAGTTTTACCTCCCAAGGAGTCCTCCCAAGGTATCCTCAATACCCCATGGTCCAACTATTTATTTTTTAAGAGTTACTTTTTAAGGTAAGGGAATTCTCTTTCCTTTCCCTTCAATTTAAGAACTATTTCTTTTGTAAGTGTCATATAATTACTATGAGTACTCTTAATTATTAGACTTTTTATTCAAACATTACTTAAATATTATTTTTTATCTATTGGATACCATTTTCCCCACACATTTTACCCTTTTCCAAAACCATGTTTTATACCTGTTAGGCAGCCATATAAATTCTATTTTATTTTATTCTTATGAATACCCAAGATTATTTATATTACAATGGTATTCACTTAAATTTAAAAATTATTTATTTTATTTTATTATTAATATACATGAAACCCATATTCCATTTTCATTGGATCAAAATGGAATAATGATTATGTTTTTAAGCATTTTTGAAGTGCCATGATTTTGATATGAAACCCATTTTATTATTCTCCATGGGTTATTTATGAAATGTTTGATTATGATTGATGTGGATCATATTAAATAAATCATAATAAGGGTGTTGTCTACTATTTCTCTAATTATTTTGGTAAATAATTTAATGTCTATAGGTGACATGTTTTATTATACCTTGGTGAATAACCTTGGTAATATTCATTTACTACACATATGTGATTAACCTTAGTGGATGATTATGAATTTCTATGTTAAATGTTATACCCACACATACTTGTTATGATTAGAAGTGTTTTTATTATGATGTTCCCATTGTTCTTTTTATCATTTTATAAATATATTCCTCATGTTCTTATTGATATTCCTCAATATCACATGTAAACTGTTTCGCTTTCTTATTCCCTTATTGGGACTTATTCTCACCCTTTACTTTGATGTATGTCCCAGGTTATGAGATAAAGAAAATATACTTAGTAAGAACCATTTAATAAGAATATCAAGTGTATTATAAGAATGTTTTATGTTGTCATGTATTATGTAATATATTTCAAAGAAGCTAAACTTTAATAGATCCTCTGATTGTATAGTGTAATGAAAAGTTATGTAACAAAAAGTTGGGATGACATATTTGGTATTAAATTATGGTTTAGTTATTTATTCAAATTGGGATTCGAAATATTAGGAATAAACCTAGAGAAAAATTTTAATATAATAAAACAACCTGATATTTTGGTGAATTATTTCCAAGAAACAAATCCATATTCAGATAATAATAAGTGGATTTGGCTCTTACATAGATGTGTCTAGGTGTAACACCTGAAAACAACATTTTGAGCTAAAATCGAATGGGAACTAGTGTATGAAAATGGTCCTTGATACACTCTTCATTTTAAACTCCCGAGGGATATGTTTGGTTAATCACAATATTTTTATAATCCATTTTGAAGTATCTATAGAAAATGTAATTGTTGTTAATGAATAAAAAATTTAAGCATGTTTATTAAGTCATAAAATTCATTTGGAATAATAATTTTATTAAAATAAACACATTTATCTCTAAGGTTCTCTTCCTTTATAAAATGGGGGAAATAGGAGGAACTGTGTAAACAGTGAGCGTAATGGACCATACCCTGATGGCCCTCTGATGGGATCTAGAATGGAAATCTTCATGAGAATGATGAATCAACTAACTCATGTTTACAATAATAACATAAATCAAGATGATAGACCATATTCACCTTGAATAGAACAACTTCTTGTTGATACCTTGTTGCATCAAAAACCACCTTCTTTCATTAGATCTACCATCCCATTGATTTCTTAACAATGGATAAGCTCTATAGAAAATATCTTTTCTATACTATGTTGCTTAGAACAAGATAAAATGATGTGATGAAACCAGGGCTTCTAAGCGGTGGATTCTCCCCCCAACCTTGCATGCCTAGGGTTTCCCTTCCAAGCTGCATCCTCCCCTCCTCCGGCTTGGCCCGGCCTTAGCAAAGGCTTCACGTCTCGGCTTGGCATCGATGGAGGGAAGATCCACGCGGTCCAGGTTTATTCCTGTCTCGACGGCAGCTTCAGTGCGTCTTTCAGCTTCAAGAGCTTGCTCAGCGTTGGCTTGACGTTCAAGGCTTCGAGATCGCATCTTGGTGTCGGCATGCGTCAGGTTCTAGTGGTTCGGTGTCAGGATCTCGTCGTGGTAGGTATGCTTGCTATTGTGCTTGCCTCTTACTTTTCAGGATTTTTTCTCGGCTGCGGTGGGCTCGGCGTCATCTTTGGTGTGCGCAGCGGATGCTTTGACCTACCTTCCGAATTTGAGATCTCTGGTTGGCTTTTTCCCATGTTGAATTCGGGTATGGAATGTTCCTGTAGGTTCAGGGTCATCTCCAGTAGTCCATAGGGGGGAGTAATTTCATTTTGGTGCTGGTTTTTATTT
This sequence comes from Viscum album, assembly GCA_963277665.1. Taxonomy (NCBI): domain Eukaryota; kingdom Viridiplantae; phylum Streptophyta; class Magnoliopsida; order Santalales; family Viscaceae; genus Viscum; species Viscum album. The sequence goes on from OY728125.1 coordinate 231,707,743, forward strand.
TCCTCCATGTTTTAATTTGGTGAAGCTGGGATCTTGGTTGGTTGGCTATGGAATTTGGGGGTATTTTGGTGGTGCTGATGGTGTGGTAGGTTGGTTGTGAATCTGTCTTGGTTGTTGATTGTTGTTGGAGGTGTAATGGATGTACTATTGGGGATCCCAAATATTCTACAAGGTGTTTCTTCAGATGAGGATAGAGCTGGTCATCTTCATCGTGCATATCTTTTCGGATTTGGATGATTGAGAAGGTATGGTGTTGCCATCGGTACCGGGCCTGTGTATTTTGGCACAGAACATCTTGCTATGCAGCCATGCTTTGGTGGAGTCATTCCTTAATGTTTTTTATGCTGGGTAGAAGCACTTATTTGTAGTCTTGTTCTGGGTTTCAACCCTCTTACTTTTCTACTTTTTTTAATGTCGTGATGTCCTTGAAGTCATGGTTTCCTCCTTTACCCTTAAATGGAGGCTTATCTAGAATCAATAGAAATTTTCGGCCTTTGGTCCATTCAGTCAAGATAAAATGACCCTAGTTCTGTACCTCTTAGAGGGAGAAGTTTTTTAGTGTTGGAAACTGATTAAAAACATGAATCCAAGATAAGAGATTGATTTTATGAAGTGTTAATTGTTTAGGAGATCCTTTGTTAATAAATATCCCGCCCGTTTGATGTGAATGAAAATAGAGAATGAATTCCTAGAAGTAAAGTAGAAGGAAAATTAATTCATGGGAAGATGTGAGATAACTTTACAATACTTTCTCATTACACCTTTAGCTTTGTTATGAATCCTAATGGAAATGTTGATAGATTATTTAGTGGACTAATAACCCATCTATATAGGAATATATCCTATCAAATATATGAAAGCTATACGGATATAGTGTGGAGTGATATGAAGGATGATGAAAGTGTGGTCGATTGTCGCCTATCGATCATTCAAAGTTCTGATGCTCTTCTAATGTGTATAACAACACTCGGATCAAATCCTTAGAGATGATACATTTTAATAGATGATTATTTTTAGTTGATTGTATTTTGATTGGGGGTTTGTTTGCAAAACTTAAATTAAGTGATTAATGATTGTTGTTTTATTTAACAATTTGATAAGGATTGGGGTGAGTTCATTTATAGGGAGTTAAGATTGTGATATCTTTGATATTTTCTTTATATTTCATTTAAATTAACACCCACTTCACAAGATAATGTTGATTGGAATTCCTAAGTGTTAAGGCTTTAATCTAAGCCTTAACATAATTTAGGGTTCTAATCTCAATAAGATCTTATTGATGGTACTATATTTATGTTTCTAATATTCCATGGAAAACACACGATAAACAAAAAAAGTCTTTAATCACTTCATCTAATCTCTACAAACAAACCCCCCAATCAAAATACAATAAACTAAAAACAATTTACTATTAAAAAGTATCATCTCTGAGGATTCAACCCGAGTTCTACTATACACATTAGCAGAGCATCAGAACATTGAACGGTCGATAGGCAACAACCACCCGCTCTTTCAAATGGAACTTTTGTCTAGGATTGTGAAATTAAATATTCTTTAATTTCTAGTTATTGTGGAAAAAAATTAAAAAATATGAAACAAACACAAAGAAAACCTCGCCTTCTCATAAAAATCATAAATGGAAAAGACACAAAGAAAAACCAGTCTTCCTCTATCTTCCAAAATCTCTCTGAATGTGCCGTATCCTCCCAAACAATCCCTTGGATTTGTTTGACACTGAAATTTAGAAAACTCTTCACCACGTTAGGATGAACATTAGGGATAATTAAATCATTCAAGAACCAGTCCTTGTACAACCAATTGAATTAGATATGTATTATCCTAGGGAACAACCCCTTAAAGAACTTGTTGCCCCTGATATGAATTACCTACCTCTTGGTATTCAATATCAAGTCATAGATGCTGAATTCGAACTCAAATCGGGTTTGATTTATCTTCTACTTCATTTCCAGGGGCTAGCCAGGGAGGATCCACATCTCCACCTTAAATAGTTCCAAGTGGTGTGCTCTACCATGAAGCCTCAAGGGGTTTCTAAGGAACAAATCAAACTTTGAGCATTCCTATTCTCCTTAGCTGAATCTGCCAAGTCATGGTGCTACTACCTCCCTCCTAGTTCCATAACCACATGGAATGACTTGAAGCGACTCTTCTTAGAGAAATTCTTTCTTGCTTCTAGTACTTCTTCTATCTGAAAGAAAATAAGTGGTATTCATCAATTCCTAAATGAATCAATACATGAATACTATGAGAGGTTCAAAAAGCTTGTTGCAACCTACCCACACCACCAAATACCTGACTAAATTTTGATCCAATACATCTATGAGGGGGTTATTGGGTATGGAGAGAACTCTCATTGATGCTGCAAGTGGTGGTTCTCTTATTGATAAAACTCATACTACTACAAGAGATATCATATGTAATATGGCCTCAAACACACAACAATTCCATACTCAAGCACATGATCAAGTCAAACAAGCTCAAGATAATAAATCTATAAATCCGAACAAGATGAATGAGTGGATGAGTGAAATTACAGGTCTTGTGTGACAACTAGTTGTTGCTACCAAATCTCTAACCTCATCTCCTCGACAATCTTTGTTCCCTAGACCTATCAAGAATTGTGGAATCTGATGCTCCCTATATCATCCAACTGACACATGTCCACAACTTCAAAAGGATTAATACGATTCATCTGGACTAATGGAGCTCAATGCAGCATATGCTCAGTGGAACCCCAACCCTCAACAATCAGGTCAGTTTGTTAGAAACTTCAACTAACCCCATTCTGATCCCTTATCTTCTACATATAACCCTAACTTGAGATATGAGAATCCCATTTCTCATCCCCCTCAATACCCTCATCAAAACCCAAACCAATTCCAAAATGGTGAAGGTGTTTTTAACTTCCAACAACCTTATCCTTTTATTCCTCAACCTCAAAGGAATAATCCTCCTCCTGGATTCCACTATCATAGTGAGCCTTCCCAATTCCAAAACCAATATAATCACTTTCCCAAGAACTAAAATAAATGTAATCCAAATCTAGGACAAGCCTCTTCTTCCATGCAACCATGGGAAATCACTGTAGAAGTTCTTGTCTCCTTCACCCGTTCTAGCCTCAAGAACATTGAAACTCAAATTGGTCAACTTACTTCTCACCTAAGCCTTCAAAAACAATCAAATTATTCACAACTCCCAACTCAACCATAAACCAACCCCAAGGGTAATGTAAGTTCGATTACACTTAGATCAAGGAAGAAAATTTCTATGCCTCAAGATGAGTCCTCCCACCCCCTTTGAATGTTAACCTAGAAAATGAAAAGAAAAAAAACGTGAAAAGGAACCTGAAGCCATTCCCTCAAGATCTTCAACTCCACTTAGGAATCCAATTCATTTTCCTCAATCTGTTTCTATGTCAAAGAATCCCTTTAAACCCGATCCTGGATTGATCTACATCTTTATACATGTTGAAGTCAACATTCCCCTATTATATTCCATAAAACAAATCAATGTGTATTCCATGTTTCTTAAGGAATTGTGCACCCACAAAAGGCAACTTAGGACCTTCAAAAATGTTCCCACCCAGTAGTCTATTCCCATAAAGTGCAATGATCTAGGGACCTTTACAGTTCAATGTCAAATTCAAAGTTCCAAATTTGATGATGCAATCATAGACCTAGGATCCTCAATTAATGTCATGCCAAAATCCATCTTCTCAAACCTTGGTCTAGGTCCCTTACATATAAAAGGTGTTCTCATTTAATTTACCAATCGAAGAACTGCTAATCCAAAGGGAATAATTGAGGATGTCCTTGTTCGTGTTAATGATATTATCTTCCCAACTGATTTTTATGTCCTTAACAAGGAAGGTGAGACGAACTCTTCTCGATCTCCATTAATTCTAGGAATACCATTCCTAATGACAGTGAGAACCAAAATTTATGTCCATTCAGGAATTTTATCCATGGAATTTGGTTACCAAATGTTCATGTTCAACATTATCCAAGCCATGAGATACCCATATGAGGATCACTCTGCATTCTCAATCCATGCTTTTGAGGACACTTCTGAGAGTCTATTGAACCCCATTCCTTCATGTTCATCATGTTCTAATGAGAGAGGATCTTGTGAAATCTGCACCATGATTAACCATGTTATAAATGGTGAAGTTGGTGTTGAAATTTTATTCATAGACTCCATCAATCTAGAGGGACTTGAAAACTCTCTTGAATCCCACATCAACTATGATCTCTACTACTCCACCTTGGACAGTATTAAGGAAAATGAATCTGAACAAATTGAAATCCCTTCCTCCATCCCTCAGTTTTATAGCCCAAAAATGAAAGATGAGACTGATCTGAAACCCCTTCTTGAACACCTAAAATATGGATTCCTTTTACATGATCACTCTTATACTATCATTATCTCTCATTCACTTACTGAAACTGAGGATTCAAAACTTGTTCAGGTGTTAGAGGAAAAAAAAGATCCTAGTTTGGACCCTAGATGACATTCCAAGAATCAACCATGCCTTTTTCATGCATCACATCCATCTTGAGGAATCATCCAACCCAATTAGACAACCATAAAGAAGACTGAATCCACTCATACTTGAGGTAGTTAGGGAAGAGATCACCAAGCTTCTTTAAGCTGGTATTATCTACCCAATTTCTGATAGTGAATGGATTAGTCCAATTCAAGTTGTACCTAAAAAGGGTGGGATAATTATTGTAACAAATGAACATGGGGAGGTATTTAGAACTCTAATGATGAAAAAATGTGTGTGTGCATTGATTACTGAAAATTGAAGGTTGAAACATGAAAAAATCACAACCATCTTCTATTCCTTGATCAAATTCTAGATCGATTAGCCGAAAAGTCACACTATTTATTTCTTGATGGATAAACTGGGTACTTCCAAATCCTAATCACACCTTAGGACCAAGAATAGAATACTTTCACTTTCCACATTGGAAATATGTCTATAGGAGAATGAATTTTGGCCTTTGCAATGCTCTTGAAAAATTCTAGAGTTGTATGATGACTATATTTTCTGAATTAATTTAACACTGCATGGAAGTCTCCATGGATGACTTCACCATTTATAGCGAGTCATTTGAATCTTGCTTGAATTCATTTTATCTTGTCCTATAAAAGAGTGTCAAGTGTAACCTTGTGTTAAATTTTAAAAAATCTCTCTTCATTGATGAAAATGGGATTGTTCTAGGGAACATAGTTTCACAAGACGGTATGGAATTTGATCCTACTAAAATTGAAGTGATCTTATAACTTCCTGAACCAACCTCTATTTGAGACATCTGTTCATTCCTCGGTCATGTTGGTTTATATCGTTGATTCATCAATAAAATCATTAGGATTTCCCTCCCACTCACTTGGTTTCTTCAAAATGATGTCACTTTCTATTTCTATGAGGTTTGAAAGAGAGCCTTCATTGAACTCAAAAATTCCCATACATCTGCCACAATAATTCAACCCCCAGATTGGTCCTTACCCTTTGATTTGATGTGTGATGCTTCTAATGGAGCTGTTGAGGTTGTTCGTGGTCAAAGAAGAAAAAATATTCCTCATGTTATCAATTATGCCTGAAAATCATTGGATAAAACTCAATATCACAACACTGTCACTAAAATGGAACATTTAGATGTGGTTTTTGCCTTCAATAAATTACGACCCCATCTCTTGGGTTCCAAAATCATCATCTTCACAGACCATTCTTCTATAAAGTTCTTACTCAAGAAAAGTTATTTCAAACCGAGGATAATAATATGGATCCTAATGCTCCAAGAGTTTGACTTTGAAATCAAAGATAGACATAGAAACGAAAACCCTGTGGAAGATCACTTATATAGAATTTTGAATTCTTCTCATTCAAAAATCATTGATCCTGAATTCTCCACTAAGAACCATTAATCTATCAATCTAAAACTACTAGGGTATTCCCTAATTGTAAATTACTTTCTTTATGGTGTTTTTCCTAAAAAAATTCAAAATAACAAAAAATGATGTTGAAAAGTGATTCAAAATACTATTTTTGGGAAGAAAATCAACTTTGGAAAACTAGGGTAGACATCATAATTAGGATATGTGTTGATGAAGATGAACATTAATCTATCTTAGTATTCTATCACTCACTTCCTAGAGGTGACCACCTTAGACCAAAAAGGACCTCTAGAAATGTCTTAGACTCTAGATTCTTCTAGGATTCACTTTTCGAGGACTCACGTGAGTTCTGTATATCATGTCCCACTTGCCAAAATTTTGGTACAATTTTAAAGATAAATGATATTCCCCTAAAGCGTTTAATTTTCTGTGAGATCTTCAATGTTTGGGGCATCGATTTCATGAGACTATTCCCCCCTTCCAATGGATTCTCATACATTCTTCTTGTGGTTGATTATGTTTCCAGGTGGGTCAAGGCCAAACCCACTAAAAGGATGACTCATATACTATTAGTGAGTTCTTAAATTCACACATCTTCCACCAATTTGGCACCCCACGTGCCTTGATAAGTGACTTAAGAACCCATTTTTGTAATAAAACTATGAAATATATTTTAAAAAATAATGGTGTTGTACATAAAACTTCAACTTCATATCACCCACAAACAAATGGAATGACTGGACTTTCTAATAGTGAAGTGAAAAGAGTTCTTTATAGAATTGTAAAACCCAACAGAAAATACTAGCCTGAAAGAATTGTTGAAGCACTCTGAGCTTATCAAACTTCCAATAAAACACCCATTGGGATGTATCCTTTTAGGCTAGTTTTTGGTAAAGCATGTCATTTGCCATTTGAAATCCAACATAAGTCTTTTTGGGCTATGAAAACCTATAATTTGGACTGTGAAAAATCTGGTGAAGAATGATTGTTGAAATTGGATGAATTGTAGAAGCTTTGAATTAATTATTATGTGAATTCTAATATATACAAAGAAAATTATATGGTACTCCATGAAAAACACATCCTGAGATAGGTATTTCATGAAGGTGAAAAGGTAATGCACTTCAATTATCGATTTTATCTTCACCTAGGGAAGTTTAATTCTCATTGAGAAGGTCCTTTTGTTATTACTAATGTTTACACATTTGGGGTATTGAAAGTCAAAGACCCCTCTTCAAAAAGGACATTCACAGTTAATAGTAATCGATTAAATCATCACCATTTGAGGGCACACAATCCTGGAACCACATCAATATCCATTAGATCCCCAACTTCTATAGTTGACCCAACACATGATGGAGATGGAAACATAGAAAATCTAAACTAGGGGGCACCTCTTTCCCTTTAACTCTTCTTCTCCCTCTCTCTCTCTCTCTCCCTATTTTCTTCTTCTTCCCACATTCTTAGTTTTTTAACCACTTTCCTCATAAATTTTTTTTTATTTACTCTTCCTCTTTTGTGTAGGTGTGTATTTATTAAAAACTAAAAAAACCTAAAAAACTAAATAATATTAATAATTTAAAAACAATATGAAAAATAAAGAGTCATGCTTACTCACCTTCCAATTTTCAAATTTCTTTTGACCATTTTGTTGAGTCCAAAAGACATGTTTTCATCTCAATTTTTTTATTTTCATCAGGAATTTGGATAAATAATATTGTGTCCAAATGAACAAATTTTGAATGCTCAATTTGGGATTTGTAAAATGATTTTCCCCACCTATGAGGAATAAAATTTTCTTTCATGCCAAGGATACCTGTGACCATCTTTTCAAAATGTTTATTTTTCATCCCCATATGTGAATATGGAGTTTGTGGACCTTCGATCTAAATTTCTAGCTTTGGTTTTCATTAATATGATAGAGTCATTTTCTGAACCCCATGATAATTATAATATCCAAATAGCCTCCCATTAACCATACATTAATCCTCCTTTTGAAATCCCCTTAAATCCTAAGAAATCCTTTTCTTTGATATCCACATTATATTCCCAATACCATATCCCACCCAATATCAACATGGATTTTCATTGAATAATTTTTTGAAATTGAAGTGTGGGGGGAATGGATTTCATTTTGGGTACCCTTTTGTTTATTTTCACCATGTTATCATATGCTTTAGGGCAAGCATCAATTTAAGTGTGGGGGAGAGGATATCCTTCAGTGGGGTTTTGGAATGTATATATGTTTATCTTGTACATATGATATTGTAAAGTATTCAAAAAAATCAAACAAAAAAAACAAAAATAAAAAAAATGAAAATAATAATGGGTTGTATTTTTGGTGGGTCAAAAATCACTCTTCCTAAACCTTTGATCTTGTTATAACTATTACAATTAGTGTCATGAGGAGATATATCATGGGTTGGGAGATGAGTGTGAGAACTATTTCAAGATCAAATTTCAAAAATGAAAAACAAAAAAAGAAAAAAATGAATACTTATGTCATTGGGAGATGTTTTGTGGTTTGTAAATATTTCATCTTCTAATCCACATCGAATTTCATTCCTCCTTCGTGTCTTATTTTATATTTTCGTTCCCTCATAAATATGTGTTTCCATTTCCTTTCATGTCTCACTTAAAAAAAAGGCCATTTCTTTTTCCATGTTGGTTGTTTACCCCATTTTTCCTATCTTTTGGATATTATCTTCTTACCATCCCATAGCCATTGAAAACCCCATAAAAAGACCTATTGATTTTTGAGAACTTTAGTATAGGGAGTGGACGCTGAGATCTCTTGCAAACTCTAAGATTTTCTCTTTTGGTTGGTGAATGAGTGAAGCCAGATAAATTAATTTTATCATCTTGAGAGGAGTAAGTTTTGTGTGCCACCATTTTCCATTTCAAAATTTCATCATGAAAAAATGAATTGTTTTTGGAACATTGTTTCTGTAAAAACTTGTTGTGGAATTCAATATAGATGAGTGAAATTATTTAAACCTCCCCTGATTTGGGAAAACAAAATTTTAATATTTTTTGGTGAGTGAAAATTATTTTGTCAAGTTTTTTTATTTTTTGTTCATGAGGACATACACAAGACTATGTGTATGGGAGTTAATGTTATTAATATTTTCATAACTTTTTATATAACCCCTTTACTGATTTTATATGAAATTATCATAATTTTCATGAAATATTAATGTTTAAATATTAATTATAATTTTTGATCACTATTTGAATTCATCCAAATTCAATTCAATTAACTAGTTTAATAATACCTATCACCGTACTTATCATAATTGTGTGATTCTTATTTTTCATGATTCCATATTCAATTTCCCACATATAATTAGAAGGAATCATTGGCCAATTCTACAATTTAAATGGTCATATAGACCACACAAGAAGGCCCACAGATTCTGTAATGAAACTGGACCATCCATGAAGATTGAATTACTGGGCTCAATACAGAAGTGAAAATTCATTCATTATCCTAAAAAATTCATATACCAATTCAATGAGTCATGAATTAAAATTTCATGTCCCAAATCCAAAAAAAAGGGGCCCAAATGAAGCTTTGAAGTACAACACACCATTCTAGACGGCAATTAAAATTAGAGAACTATTCTTGAATTTTCCCCTGATTTACTCATCAAATAAGGAAGGTATTTTTCAGTGTTAAATTTAAGATATGGTCGGTCAACTTTTTAGAATAATGTTTGTTTTATTTTAATTCATCTTCCATTTCACAAATCTATTCACATTTCAGTCATCGAAAAAGTATGGATAGAAATGGACAGTTTAACATTGTTTATTAAAACAGCAATAACTATGGATACATAATCCCAATGGAATCAAAATTTTTATGGATGATAGTAAACATAAATATCTAAAACTTGGAATAAGATATCATCTCTAGATTCAACTGTCTGGATGGCTAAATTGGTGATGAAATTGGAGAGGAATATTTGGAATGAAAAGTGTCCACCTCCTTGGGCAATAAATACAACCCCCTCTTCTTCATGCATGTGGTTGGTATTGAAGAAGATAGGACCATGCACTGGAATGACCAATGATTTTCCAAAGGCTTGGGAGGACCTTCCATACTCATGTTTTCACTTGAGATACCTTCCCTCCTCTCTTTGTTTTAATTTACTTTTGCAGTTTTCATCATTTGTAATTTCACAAGTGTTTGTCTTTGTAATTCGGTTTTAATGAAATTTTCTTCTTAAATATCTCTCATTATCACCCAATATCTGATGTTAAATATTAATGTTCTTAAAATTGGTTAAATCAAGTTAAAACCTTTTCTCTTCTTTTGCATTCTCATTCAATCAAAAGTCGTTATTTAATTCCCTTCAGTGTTTCTGTGTGTGTGTTCGATGCACAACTCTTTTCCTATCCCTTTATTTTTAGTTCAATATTAATTCATCACCATAAAAATATATTACCATATTAATAACCATATTAATGGATGATTAAATCTACCATTAGGGTGAGTCATTATTTAGAGATGTTAAGCGATTGAGATCTTTTGCCCGATGAGTATTCTTTAATTTAACATTGTGTATGTTGGACTTAACATGTCATATATTAATGAAATATTTTGTTTAACATGTGGATTACATGTATAATGGGAACCATAAATACACTACCACAATCAATTACTAATTGAGATTAGAATCCTAGTTAAGTTAAGGCCTAGATTAAATCCTTAACACTTAGGAATTCCAATCAACGTCAACTTGTGACATGGGTGTTAACAATTTGATAAATATTGGGTTGAGTTCATTAATAGGTAGTTAAGATTTTGATATCTCTCCTATCAACTTTTCAATGTTCTGATGCTCTTCAAATGTGTATTGCAGCACTCTGGTCGAATCCTCGGTGATTATACTTTTTAATAGTCGGTTGTTTTTAGTTGATTGTATTTTGATTGGGGGGTTTGTTTGTAGAGTATAATTGAAATTATTGATTGATTAAGATTGATTTTAATATTTGATAAATATTTGGTTGAGTTCATAAATAGCTAGTTAATTTTGTGATATCCTTGAGCCTTGCTTTGTATTGCATTAAATTAACACACATGTCACATGTTGATGTTGATTGTAATTCCTAAGTGTTAAGGCTTTAATCCAAGCCTTAACTTAAGTAGGATTATAATCTGAATCAGTACATGATTGTTGTAGTGTATTTAGGGTTCCAATAATCCATTTAATCCATACGTTAAACAAAATATGTCATTAATCCATGAAATTTTAAGTCCAACATACACAATGTTAAATTAAAAAATACTCATCGAGAAAAAGCTCTCAATTGTTTAACACCACAAAATAATGACTCACCCCAATGGTAGATTTATTCAGAAATTATGATATTTATTAATATGGTAATATATTTTTATGGTGATTAATTAATAAATAAAGAAAAAGAAAGGGATTAGAAAAGAGTTGTGCGTCTAATACACACACAAACAGTGAAGGGAATTAAATACTGACTTTAGATTGAATGAGAATGCAAAATAAGGGAAAGGGTTTTAACTTGATTTAAACTATTATAAGAACATTAAAATTAAACCACATAATTTGGGTGAGAATAAGATATATTAAAGAAAAAACATTCATTAAAACAGAATTACAAAGATAAACACTTGTGAAATTACAAACGAAGAAAACTGTAGAAATAAATTAAAACAAAGAGAGGAGGAAAGGTATCTCAAGTGAAAAATTGAGTATGTAAGGTCCTCCAAAGCCTTTGTAAAATCATAGGTCGATCCATTGTGTGATCCTATATTCTAAAATTCCTAACACATGCAAGTATAATAGGGGGTTGTATTTATAGCTTAAAGAGGTGGACAGTTTTCATCCCAAATCTTTACCTCTACCTTCATTACCACATTAGCCATTCATACAGATGAATATTGAGATGATATATTCTTCCCCATTGTAGATATTGATGTGTACTATCATCCCTTAAAATTCGGTGACCATTGGACTTATTTAGCCCATGTTATAGAAGTTTTAATAAATGATGTTAAACTGTCCATTTCTATCCATGCTTTTTCGATGGATGAATGTGAATGGATTTTTTAATAGAAAGATTCCATCAAATAAAAAAAATTATTCTAACAAGTTTCACACACAAATCTTATATTTCACAATGAAAAATAATAACCTTATTTGATGATTGAATCAGGAGAAAATTTTGGAATAGTGTCTTCATTTTAATTCTCGTCCAGAATGGTAGGCTGGACATGAAAGCTTCATTTGGGCCCCATGTTTTTGGATATGGGACTTGAAATATTTATTAGTGAATCCTTGAATTTTTATTCTAATTTTCATGGAGAATAAATTAATTTTTACTTTTGTATTGTGCCCAGTAATTCAATCTTCATCGATGGTGCAGTTTCTTCATAGATTTTGTAGACCCTCTTCTGTGGTCCATATGACCCTTAAAATGGCATAAATGCCCAATGATTCCTGATAATGATATGTGTACAATTGAATATGGAATCCTAAAAAACAATAAACACACAATTTAAATCATTTGGGTGATAGTTATTATTAAACTATTAAACTGACTTGAATCTGGATGAATTCAAATAGTGCTCAAAAATTATAATTATTATTTAAACATTAATATTTCACAAAAATTATGAACATTTCATATAAAATCAGAAATGGGGTTATATAAAAATTTATGAAAATATTAATAACATAAAATGAACTAGATTTCAAAGAGACGTAGTGGTCACACAAATCAAATGAAAAGAAGACATCTTTAGATCCAAACATAGGGAGGATCTTTAATCATGGAAGAGGAAAGAAAATAAAACTTCTCAAAAGAAAAAAATGTGGGAATATGAATTTGGGGAACTGAATTATCAATAGTGGGAAATGTTACAAGTGTGTAAGATATATCCATAAAGATCAGAACAATCATAGTGAGGTGAAGCCTCAACTCCTCAACACTGACGACAAAGGGATGATTGTGCAGGACTAGCATAAAGTAAAGTGATATAAGTGTGTATTTTTTGGGAACTTTTACAATCAATATTCAAATCAGAATGTAATAGAGGGGAATAAAAATAAACCCCAACATAGGATAAGGATGAATGGTTATGAATTTCTACCACAATGGATGAATTTGAGGCTCCAAAATATGTAGTGGTAGGTACTCTTGTTGTTCTCTCAAAAATAGAAAGTACTTTGTTTGATTATTGTTCTACACATTCTTTTATTTCCTCTCAGTTTTCAAAGAATATAGAATCAATCCCTGAACTGATATATGTAGATTTATCAATCAAGACTCCTAGAGTTATTATCAAAGCCTAAACTATGTATAGAAGCTATGGTATTGGATTTGGAGAGCACAATCTCATCAAAAATATAGTAGTCATTTCCATTCTATAATTTTACATTATACTAAGGATGCAGTAGATCTAAAAGTATAATGCTAATATCAAATTCAAAATGAAGGAAATATTATTAGTCTTGAATGTACAACCTAAACTTATTTTAGATGGATGGATATCGCGACCTAAGCTTTGTCTTAAAGAACCACCCATATCCTTATTTATAATGATGATCAGTGAAGAGGGAGAAGGAAATGAAAGTATATGAATATAAAATTTCCCCATAGTTTAGGAATACATTGTCGTATTTCCAAAATAGTTATATAGACCTCCACCGTAAAGAGAGGTAGAGTTTTATATTGAACTTATACATGGATCCAAGATGTTATCAAATACCCTGTCTAGAATGGAAAATATAGAGATTTGGAAATTAGAGAAACACTTTAAAGTTTTTTTAGAGAAGGGGTTTATCCGACCGAGTATGTATCCTTGGGAAGAACATGTTCTATTTGTGAAACAAAATATAGGTCAATGTGGATATGAATTGATTATATATAACTTAATTTTATTATAATGAATAACAAGTACCCTCTCCCAAGGATTGATTATTTATTTTACTAGATTTATGGGGATAAAGTATTCTCTAATAATGATCTTTGATCTGGTTATCATCAAATGAGGGTGAAGAAATAAAATATTCCAAAGACCACCTTCTGATCAATATATGGTCATCATGAGTTTGTTGTTATTCTTTTTGGCTTGACTAATACTCCTATTATATTTATGGATTTTATTAATAAATTATTTAAAGACTACCTTGATAACTTTTTTATATTTTTTATGGATGATATTATGATATATTACAAAATTCATGATGATCATGGGGATCATCTAACGGTTATATTGAAAAATATGAGTAATGAGAGACAATTTGGAAAGTTTAGAAAATGTGAATTTTGATTACAAAAAGTTTCTTTCTTGGGGTCATTGTAACCAATAAAGGAATATTAGTTTACCCTACCATGAAAATTTTTGACTAGTAGTGGTATCATCCTACAATAGTAATTGATATTTTTAGTATTAGCAGGATATTATGGGAAGATAGTGAAAAAAATTTCATGAATTTATAATCCAATAACCAAGTTTACATGAAAATGGGCTAAGTTAATTTATACTATGGAGTGTGAAGAAAGTTTCTAAGAGCTGAAGGATAGATTGGTTACATCACCTATGTTATCTCTACCCTCAATCCAATAAGGATTCATTATGTTTAGTGATGCATCTATGAAATTTATTGGGTTAATCCTCATAAAAATGATAAGGTGATTTATTAGGCCTATCGATAGTTAAAGACTCATGAATATAATTATCTAATGCATGTCCTGTAGCTAATGCATTAATTAGTGAAGAACCTATTGTGTTGAAAATGATGATGATTAACGGATTTCCTATTATAAAAGACTTGATAAAAATGGACATGGGAATCGTAAAGGAATGGACATCCTAAACCATATCTCAAATGATTTATCAACCATAATTACTAGATAATATCGTGAAATCACAAATAAAAGATCCCTTGTTACAAAATAAGATAGAGGATGTGTAGAATGGGAGGTTTTCCTAAGTCAAATATTGATAAAAAATGTATACTAAAATATCATACAAGGATATTTATTCTATCTATTCTAGAAAAAAAGGATCTAGTGGATGGAGATCATATATCTACTTTCTCTATACATCTTGGAAGAACTAAAATGTATAGGGACCTTTGTGATCATTATTGGTGGGATAACATGAAAATGGGGATTTCTGACTACACTGTAAGGTACTTGGTGTTTCAACAAGTGAAGGTAGAGTAACAAATTTCTAAAGGGGTATTGAAACCACTACCCATACCAACATGTTTGTGGGAAAATATCAATATGGAATTTGTCACTAGTCTCCCAAGAACACCCAAAGTATATAATACAATATATGTTATAGTGTATCAACTTACCACGATTTCCAATTTCATCTCTATTTGGGAATATTTCTCTCTTGACCAACTTTCCAGGATTTATGTGTAGGGAGTGGTGAGGTTTCATGTGGTTACACTTTCTATCATTTCTAATCATGATTGAAGGTTCAGATAAAAATTATATAGACTTATTAAACATTCTCTAAGTACTGAATTGAATTCTAGCATGGAATATCACCCCCAAACTGATGGCCAATCTGAAAGGACTCTTCAAAAACATGAGGACATGTAGAGAACATGAAAAATGAAATTTAACATTGGATAGGATCCACATCTCCCATTATTTGAGTTATCATACAACAACATTTTCCATTTGAGTATTCAAATGTCACCATATGAATATATTTATGGGAAGGGATGAAGAACTCCTACTTTTTGGGATGAAGTTAGTGACAAAAAGCTTCTTAGGCCTGATCTTCTGGAAGAGATGACAAAAAAGGTTCATGATATCCAACAATACATTAACTCTACTCAGAGATGGCATAACAGTTATGTTTTTAACCATTTAAGGGACTTGGATTTTGATGTTGGTGGAAAATTCTTCCTTTGAATATCACCATGGAAGTGATTCATGTGGTTTAGGAAGAAAGGGAATCCTATCCTTGGGTACATTGGTCCCTATGAAATCTTTGATCACATAGGAGCAATGAGCTATAGGCTAGAACTTATAACTAAATTTATATCTTGTTTAGGATGTATTACACATATCTCTCTGGAGGAAGTAAATACCTAACCTTTTTCAAGTACTGAATATGAATGTGGTACAACAGGAACATGAACTCTCTTATGAGGAGTATCCATTGAATATCTTAGACCATAGAGACAAGGTTCTATGAAACAAGTCTTCCCACATAATCAAATTGTTATAGAGGAAACATAAATATGAAGAAGTGATGTGGGAACTAGAGGAGATAATGAGGAAGAATTACCCTCACCTTTTCTCAATTTAGAGTACAAGTTAAAATTTTGTGGATGAAATTTCTTAACATGGGAAAAATGTAATGAACCAAACTATTTGAATGATATTTTTTTCCTGAAAATGTGTGTAATATTTTATTATACACAAAAAACCATATATATTTAATAATTAATTGAATATAATAGAAGATGTGATCATATGGATTAAACTGTGATATGACTATTGGTTAGTTGTGACTATTGGTCAATATGGACACTGTGAACTATACTTTTTATAATAATTTTAACGTTATAATTAGTGTCTATGAGTAAAATTTAACGAAGGATAATTGATACAAAAAGAGGAGTTGTTGTCCTAAACTA
Source organism: Viscum album (assembly GCA_963277665.1). NCBI lineage: Eukaryota > Viridiplantae > Streptophyta > Magnoliopsida > Santalales > Viscaceae > Viscum > Viscum album. The sequence goes on from OY728125.1 coordinate 231,724,311, forward strand.
GTAGATTAATTCCATTTGAATCCCATATGTCATAACATGGGAGGAGGTATCATATCTAGGGTTCTCCATTTACAAATCCCAAGTTGATCTTTAATAAGTGGAGATTGAACGAAATTGTCTACGGCTCAAGTTAGTACAGATTACCACTTGGTCGATGTTAGCTGAGGCACCCAATAAACCTACCATCATCACACACCTTACTCTAAGGGTGTTAAACAATTTTAAAAATAAGTTATATGTCCTGGAATTAGTTACTTAAAGTTTAATTTTTTTGTATAAATAAAAATTTTATTCCATTAATTCAATTTCAATAATTGTTTGGATAAATTGATTTTTCAGACAAAAATTGTACTTTTCAAAAAGGATGTAAATATTTCATAATAAACTGAGGTATTATTAATAATATTTATTTTAATGAAATAGTATGATAAAAATACTCTTACTTAAATATAAATTATTAGATAATTTTCTTATGACATTGAAAATTTTTAAGTGTCGGAAATTTTACTAGGTGTTTTCAACCCTCGTTTTTATTAATAAATTACTATTTTTATATTTAAATGTTAAATCATACATATATAATTATTTTCATAAAATAAACATAATTTTTGAAATCATCGCATCTAATTTATGTTATAGTGAATTAATGATAATTTTTTAAAATACATTATATTTTTCATGAATAGTAAAAATACAGTTTGAGGTTTTCGGTATGTTTAATGACTCGTTAATTATTTCATAAAAATTTAATAATTATTTAACCATAGTACATGACTTAAAATGTGTTATTTTATTAGTATAATTTATTTTAATATATTTTAATCAATTTATAAATCTATAAGTTACGTTCCAATGTCTAAAATGGAAACTTTATCATTATAAATATTATTTTGTGAAATAATTAATTTTAATTGAAAAGTGATATAAAATAATTTTAGGTAATTTTAGTTTAAAATAACATAACATATGTCCCAAATGTCTAAAAAAATGGGCAATAACATCATTTTTCATTTTCATAAACCAGTATTTCAAATGCCTATATTTGGAATTTAATAAACAATTATTCCACTTTTGTTATAAATACCCAACCATTTCTCGATTTCCTTTCAATAAAAATCCATAATACATTAATTTCCAGTATTTTTACCTCCCAAGTAGTCCTAAAAATGTGTCCTCAATCCCCCAAGGTCCAAATCCTCAAGTTCTAGGATTTACTTTTCAAGGTAAGGGAATTCTCAATCCTTTCTCTTTAATTCAAGAACCATTGTTTGAAAGTGCATTCTAAGTATTATTATTACTCTCTTTTATTACCCTTTTTATCCTACCATTAATTACATATTATTTTTTATGAATGGTATATCCATTTCCCCACTCATTTTACCTTTTTTTAAAACCACATTTTATACCTGTTATGTTACTGAATTTAATTCTCATAATTTCTATCTTTTACTCAAGAAATTATATTTTATTTTCTTATTGTGAATACCCATGACTCTTTATTTTACAAGGGTATTAGCCTAAATTTAGAAATGATTTATTTTATTTTTGGATTTACATACATTAAACCCACATTCTCTTTCAGTGTATTGAAAATGACAAACTGATTATATTTTTAAGCACTTTTGGAACGTCGTGATTTTGATATAAAACCTATTTGTTTATTATCCATGCGTTATTTATGAATTTATTTATTATGATATATGTGGATCAGGTTCAATAATAGATAATAATTACACATCCTAATAAGAGTTAAATTCATTGGGTAAAAAATTTAACCTCTAGATATGACATGTTTTATATTACCTTGGTGAATAACCTTGGTAATTTTCATTTCTGATGCCTTGGTGATTAAACTTGGTGATATGCTTATGAATATATATGTTAGATTTTTTATCCACATTTCCATGTTATGATTTATGTTATTTTTATTATGATATTCCTTATGTTCTATTTCTCATTCCATAATTATATTTCTCTTGTTATTATTGATATTCCTCAAGATCTCATGTAAATTGTTTCCCTTGCTTATTCCCTTACCAAGAAATGTGATAACCCTTTCCTTTAATGTATGACCATAGGTTATGAGATATAGTAAATATATATAGGATGAACCCATGAATAATTCTTTATAGTGTATTGGAATAATAATTTATGTTTTCATGTATTATATACCTTATTTCTAAGCAACTAACCTTTAAAAGATCCTATGTTTGTATAATGTAATGAAAAGTTATGGAATAAAAAGGTGGGATTTAATAGTTGTAATTTAAGGTGAGTAAATGAGTAGTATTATATCATGGTGTGTGAAATATTGGAAGTATATTTCTTGTAGGAGTCTGCACTATCACCTACAAGCCACTACTGAAGCCCTTGTATGAGGATAGATGAGTTCACACCATGCATGAAGTTCCCAACCTATTCCTTTGAGCATACAGAAGAATTAAAGTGGATCATGATACATTCATAATTTTAATGAACATAAAATAAGTAAGACATGAAATACCTGAGCATGTAAAATATCAAACCTCATGTTTCACATCATGGATAACAATTTAGGATGTGAATATGCATCTAATAGAAAATTAAAACATGAACCATGAAATATTCGAGGAAGACTTTGACCCTAGGGATTAAGCTTATCTTGGACCAATTAAAGAGGGTTTTAAATGTAAGTATTTAGGGTTTGAATAGAATTAATTGGAAAATATCAAGGGGTTTTTCTTCTAATTTATGTTGGGGTGATGGATTGAAACTAAAGGACTTGAATAGAGGAAGTGGTAGAGAAAGATTGGTGAGAGGATCAAGTTACTAATGCTCTATATTTTTTCTCATTTGTAATTTTTTTATTCTTAAAATTCATTCTACCTATAAAAAACCCTATAGTTTCTTATTTAATTGATGGTTAAAATCTTTAAGTGATTGGCGAAGGGGAGGATACCCATTTTTATGCTTTATTCTAGGAGCATAATTTGAAATCATTGATCTATTTTCATTGTTAAATGGTTTTCAATTTTTGATTTCAAAATTAATTTTAAATGTGATTGAGTATTTTTATTAATTTTAGGTGTTAATTTTTACCTTGATTAATCAATTATTATATCCCTCTAATTGGGTTTCTATAAAATTGATTGATTGGTTTAAGACTAGGTAGATAGTTTTTAATGGTTACTAAACTTGAGAGCAAGAGATAGTGATAATACTCGGTTTCTTGGGTGTAACAATACCTAATTGGGTATTTATTATGAAAATTAAGTGTGATTCATTGTGAATTTATCATGTAGGAATGAGAGTAATCAAAATCAAGGATTTTTTAGGACATTTTTTATTATTTTCAAACATGATTAAGGATGAAATGGGGGAGAGATTGTAAAAACTTTCGTTAAATAAATTAACAAGGGGGAGAGATTTATTTTTAAAATAGAATGACAAAAATAAAAATTGGAAGTAGATACTAACCTAATCAATTATATCTGACTTTGTATTATTAAATATTTATCATTATTCTCTAGTCCTAGATTTCAATATCTAGTTTTTTCTTTTTTTCACACATGAAAATAGATTAGAGAACTAATCGTTGAATACAATTATAGTTACCACTAACACTCTATTTGTAAAGCCCTGAGCCTAGTTACCCAAAGTTGGTGCAGTATTTTAATAAATTGTCATGATTATAAGGAATAAATTCCCAAAGGACCGATCAGTTTAGCATTCATGAAAAATAGATTTCATACATGAACGTTTCATAACACATTAAAATATAAATTAAAAAATAAAAAATCATTTGAGAACACCATTATTACCATATATTGACCCTTCATATCAATCATAATACACTTCTTGGAATCTTATTAAAAAATACTTAATAAAGGGGTGATCTCAGATGCTCAGAAAGGGTAAATAATTGAGCAGAAGCTATAAAATTTCAAGGCAAGATGTGTAATAAAAATAACATCCTTTTGAAAAATTTAATTGAAAATAATATAGAAAAAATAAATCAAAAATTAACATATAAACATGCAGATGGATATTCTAATAGTCGAATAATCACATGTAAGAATTAACTTTATAATGAGGGAATGCATAATGTCGGACATCATAACCACATAGTTAAGGCCCCATACCAAGACTACAAATAAAAAAATCAAGGACTTGTGCCAAGAAACTAATTTGTCTCATGAGACCTACCGATGTATTGAGGGGCTATAGAAGGTCCCACTCATAACTTACTAAGTCTAATGAATTCCTCATATGATAAAGGGTGAAACACGACATAAACATTTGTGCTAAAACTAGAATACGAAATTTCAAAACTTTTACCATAACCCATGAATGGAATAAAAATAGAACATTCAAATTCAGACATATCATAACTCATTCAATACAATATGGAGTATTTTTTTATAGTAAGTCACCCTCAATAAAGAATAATATCCAATAAATGATGTTGACATAGTTGAAAATAATCAATAGAACTCTTTGAGAGAAATACCTCTTTTTAGGAAATCATTTAAAAGATGCACAATTTATAAAGGAATTCATTTAAAAGACATTTTTGAATCAAATTGTATCATACCACTTTGAAACTTTTGAAAAAATTAACACTTTAAAACAATCGTATCGATGTAAATAAATTGTTAAAATGATTTTGAAAAAATTGAAATTAATTAAAAAGATTTAGAGAAATAAATCTGTAAAAACATATAAAATGATGATCTAGTTAAAGATTCAATTCCATAAAACCTTAAAAGATTAATTTTTTTTAAACATTTTAATGAAACATGGATGTAGATGATAAATATGTCCAATTATATACTTATAGATAAACAATCTCAGATAATAATGAGATTGAGAAAATAACCCTTACCATATACATTCCTTTAGTCAGGGGTATGTTTAACCTCCTTTATAATGACCATATTATGTTATTAAATTATACCAGAACCATATGAAAATTTATTATATCATATATGACTCATTTATTACTTTATACTACCCATTTAATAATATTTTCCTTGTTAAAGTAACATTTTGGGTAATAATCGCTTTCTTTATCGTACGTGTTTTAACTTAGTATTCTTGATCGTATCACTTAGATCATGATTTAAATACTTCCAAAATATAAAAAATGATTTATATATCATATATTTTCATAATATAAATATGTGTAATAGATAAATATATGAATTGGAAACACCGTTCATGGAGACGGTAGTCTATACGTATGCAAGAACATTGTTTCTGTTTTATTATCGTATAGTATGGAATTAAGTAATTGATTTATATTTATATACATAAATATATATTATTCTAGAAGAAATATTATTTCATATACCTCAAAATTATTCAATATATATATATATATTTATAAAAATTATTGAATGGTGATCGTTGAAGATGAATCTCATCGCGTCGTGGAGACGGTAAGCCGTACGTACGCACTAGTGACAATATCAATCAATTGATGGTGAAATAGTGTTTAATTGGATGTTATATTATATATACAGAATCATTAAAATGTTATATTTATTATTTACATAAATTATACACATTATTATACCCATCCAAATAATGAAGTGTTGAATAACAAACTACACCACGACGTGGAGACAGTAAGTCGTACGTATGCACGTATGGTGACTTTGTCATTCATATGATGGATAGAATAATGAATATGGTTTTAATATATTTATAAAAACATATAATTATGTATAAGTTACTGGATTTATTATTTTATTATGGAAATAACTAAGAAAGAGGAAGTGGAAGAAGAAGAAAAGAACTTTGAAAGTGGTGATGAAATAATTACCTCTTCTACGGGTGCTTCCTTTTGATTTGAACAAAAGGGCTTCTTAGGCTGGATTTATGATAAAAGTACATCTTCTAGGTTGAATTTAGGGAAGTTGGGAGGATATTTGAGTAGGTTTTTTCTGAGAAAAAATTCTTTGGAGGTGTGAATTTAAATGAAGGGGAATTACCCTTTTACAAGAGATGTGAGGGGCACTTTAGGAAAATCTTGAAATATTAGTTTATTTTAAAATAATTTTCGGTTTATAATACCTAAAAATGGATTTATTATAAGGATAAGGTAGGTATGGTTCTAAATCCTCTCCAAAATAGGTTTTGGACAAGTTTAGGTCACCATATTAACCTTCTCTTTTAAATATAACTCTTGGCTAAATAGTTTAACTTTTACCATGTCTTATTTATTTATATATTACATGGTTAATATAGTTTCTATAAAATGCCAAAATAATGTAAATTGGTTCATTAATGACATATATAAAATTATAAAAGTCCTTTGGATGAATCTTAGATTTTTGGTAATATTATATCATTTAATAATATAGTATTTGTTTTAAGAAATCATTTATCTCAATTTTAACACTATTTAGAATTTGGTTTTTGTAGAATTCATGCAAACATGATTACTTAAAAAAACAATACATTTAATCAAACATAACATTTCATATTAACCTATGTAATTATTTTATGCCATCGAAAGTTTCAATTTATATTTATTTTAATATTTATAACATCAATTACCTTAATCATTCATTGATGAGGTAATTACGAGATCATCACTGTGTCATAAATAAATTAAATTATTTAATGTATAAAAATTAAAATTAAAATACCATGAATTAGGAAATATTTTTAACATTTTAATTAGTATTTATATCCTAATTTATCTTATGTGTAACCCTATATTAAAAATTATTTAGTTATTAATCTTTGAATTTAACACTTCTAACTCTTCCTTAAACAAAATATAATAAATGTACTAATCTAACCCAAATGGATCAAAAGGATATTATTTTTGTCCTAAGGTTGATTTTGGTTGAACTAAACTTATCCAATAGAATTAGTACATGTGTTGGGGTAATTTTAATATTATTTTTACCTTTAATTACCCTCTTTACTTTTAACCAGGGTAAATAAACATCCAAAGTTAATATTCACAAAAAAAATATTTTTATACCATTGAATCACATTCTACTTACTGATGACAACTGTGTATATTGGATTTTTTTAAATTCAATTCATAGAAGTAGTAAAATTATGTTTTCTGCAAATTTGAAAATGTGCCAAGAAGGTGGGTAAAAGACGTTAAAAAAGTTCAATAAAATTTTATATGTATAATCTTTTTATAAAATGAATCCAATGAATTACATTTGACTAATATATGTATTATGTATCTATTTTAACTTTATGATAAATTTCTAATTAAAAATATTTATTTAAATGAAATAGTCGGTTTTAATCTACAAAGTAGTGTTTTTCACTATTCATCAAAAAATGAATGTTTTCAGAAAAATACCAAAAAGTCACCCAAAAATAATTATGATATTCCATATTCAAAAATTATTTAAATTTTACCAAATTCAAAACATAGTGTTTTCGTTAATAAATTTAAAATTAATTCCCATTGTCAAAACCAAAAACTGGATTTTTAAGAAGTAAAAACTTTCAAAAGATTGACATGTATTTATATACAGTTTAAATGTGAAATAACATCCAATGAAAAAAATTATATTAAATGTTAAAAATATAATCTAATTATACTTTAAAACCACTCAAATGTATGATTTAATACTACAAGTTACTACAATTAAAAAAAGTTGTTTTTAATTAAAATTTAGTATTTTTCACTATTCATCAAAATATGAAAGTTATCAGAAAAGTAAAAACGATTTATCCAAACTAAATTTTTATGTAACTATTCTAAAGAAGAGTTTATTTTCATTAAATTGAATATTTAAAAGTGTCAAATATTGAATTTAAAAAGGGTTCACCATTAAAATGTGGAAAAACTACATTTTTTTAAAAAAAATGATTTTATCTAAAAAAATTGAATTTGTCCTTATATTATGTCTAATAAACACAAAATATGAATTTTAATATTATATAGGATATATATATAATTCAAAATGTGGTTAATACTATTCATAACCACTTTTTAAATGACTAGTTTGACAGGTCGTAATGTGCTTGAACTCGGTGTGGCGTGTAACACAAGCTATTGAATTACTTTAAAGAGATAAAGTACTATGAAATCTTGGGGTGTTACATTCTCTCATCCTTGAATAAATTGTATCCTCCCAATTTCAAATTGTTCATTGATAATAAATGGTGGAAAATAGAAAATACCTCTGTGGAAAACTCATATCAGAAATATGGTTAATAAAATTTAGTCTTTATAAGAGGGAAAGTGAAATGAAAAAGTCACCACCAAATTAGGGTTTCTAGTAGGAGGAAATTTGTGGAAATTATAGACACATAATTGGAGGAAAATGTAAATATTTATAGGAATTGATTGAGGTCATCAATCACAAGAAAGTAAACAATAAATGGAAAATTGAGGTCCTCAAAGCCATAAATCTATGATGATTTAAAATATCATCAGTTCAACAAAACATAAGGCACTAGGATAACACATATTTTTTTTGGTATCATTTCCCTAATGATTAAGAATTAATTTATTCATAGAATAAGAAAAAAAATAATACTTAACAAGTAGAGTTCTATCCATTACCTAATTTCTACCACAAACTCATCTTTCTCTCTAAAAGATATTAGAACTCCAAAAAATTCTATTGAACCAAATCGTATAGGGTTTAAAAATTGAATTTATAATTTATATGTCATACCATTTTATAAAAAATACATTATACAAACAATGACATCATATAGGCCAGTGGTAGGTGATGCACCCTTGTTGCCCTTCGGTTGCGGGTTCAAGTCTCATGGTCATGCCAAATGTGATAGGTTGTCACCTGACCTTCAGGTTGTCCATATTATAATAATCCAAAAAAACTTATGAAATCTTTTAAATGTAAAAAATAGTATCAAATGCCCAACTGAATCCATTACAACCTTTATACTTATCAAAAATACATCTGTCCAAACTCACAGTCGAAAATTTATAAGGAAGGTCACATAACATACATGTGAATACCTTCATCGTATATTATATTAAAACATTATAATAAACTAAATTACTAAAAAACCATATTTAATACATTCATTATTCCTCATTACTTATGTAAAACATAGAATACTGGATATACACCTTAGATTAAACAATGTTGAAAACTCCCAATAATTATGGTATGAACCCATTTTTAAACAAACCATTAATCAGTTCCAAGGATGTCAATAATATCCAATTTACATTATCTAAATAACTTATCTCGGTATGAGGATCATATTAAGTTCTATCTTTCCCTCAACCATGTATTTTCTAAAAAAATTAACTTGAAACTGTGTAACTTTACTTGGTACCATAAAATCTCAAATCCTTAATGAACACGTACTGCAATACAATTCTTATATAATTTATAATTATTATAACTTGTAGATCATTAATACAGTACTCAAATGACACAGTTCTTTAATAAAAAATTTGGAACACTAATCATTCCTCTTCATATGTGGTAGTATCCTGACTTGAGTTTTATCCAATAGCATCATTTGGGGTATACTCTGATTATTGGGACATTGATTCATGTAGTGTCCCAACTCCTTACAATTGAAACATTGTACATTTGAAGCATTTTTCTTACCCTTCCAATCACGAACTTGGTGGCCTTTTTCTCCACACCTATAACAAACTCGCATTCATTTAAATCACTTCCCAGGGTGATTATTTCCATATTTATCACATATGGGGTAATCCTTTTTCCCCTTCTTCCCTTTATTCATCTTTCTCTCTGCCATCCTCTTCTTCTCTTTCTTTCCTTCAAAGAAATAAGACTCAAAGAATTCATTACATATCTTATTAACATATGATACTATTTCTTCATATATTGAGAATACATGGGAGATTATTTCCCTTCAAAATTTTGGCTTAATACCATGAAAGATATGATCCTTCTTACTCTCTGAATCATGCATATTGCTGGTGTTCTCATTCCTTCTACTGGGCTCCATTTATAAATGACGAAATACACTATGTTACATCATATCATAACGTAGAATCCCAAAACTAGAAAAATTGACAACATTAATTGAATATCTTCACACGTCTAGTATCATAATCATAAAAAATGGTTTCTTTACTGACATATTTATGCATAAATATTTCATAATGGTTTGTAAATAAAATGTGAATTATCCTAAGCATATCCCCCATGAGGGTCAAACCAGGTGTGCAGTAAGGCTCATTGTCATGTTGTAGGATACCCCGGGTCAAGACCGAAACTCCTTTTAGGAGTTTTCACTCCTAGGTACCTATGTACCATAACCACGTCCACTTGTAGTATCTAGACAGGGATGTATTTCTTAAAAAACCAACATAATTTCTACTTTACCAAAATTCTATGGGGTTCTTCTATACTTATCTGTAAAGTCTATCATAGGGTTATAATCCCTAATATAAGTGTTCTAAATCAATTTCCAAAGTTGTTGCTAAAATTCCTATGATACCAACTATAATTCCCCGACCCTAGTTACCTAGATTTCATGAATTATTTTAATACATTGGAAGGATTATATGGAATCAGGTCCTAAAGGACCGATCAGTTTAGAAATCTTTGAAAATAGATTACATACATGAACATTACATTACACATTCAAACATAAAAAACATAAAAAAATCACTTGAGAAATCCATTATTACCCTATCATAACCTTGCATATCAATCATAATACATTTCCTGGAATCCTGGGAAAACAAACATAAGAAAGGGGGAGCTCAGATGCTTAGTAAGTTTAAATAATTTAGCAAAAGCTATAAAATTTTAATGCAAGATGTGTAATAAAAAAAACAGCCTTTAAATAAACATGAACATAATATGGAAAAAATAAATAAAACATTACCATATAAACATTCACATGGATATTCTACTAGCCGGATAATAACGTGTAATAACTAATTTCATAACGGGGGAATGCATAATATCAGGCATCATAACCACATAATTAATGCCTTGTACCAAGACTAAAAATAAAAAAATCAAGGGCTTGTTCCAGGACACTAATTTATATCATGATACCTACCGATGCATCGAGTGACTATAGAGGGGCCCACCCATCACTTACTAAGTCCAATGCATTCCTCATATGAAAAAGGGTTAAACATAATATAATCATTTTTAGTAAAACTAGCATACGAAATGTCAATACTTTAACCATAAACCATCAATGGTATAAAAATAGAACATCCACAGTCAAACATATCATAACTCGTTCAATACAATATGGAATATTTTATAATAGTAAATAGACCTCAATCAAGATTAATATCCAATAAATGATGTTGACATAGTTGAAAATAATCAATAAAACATTTTAAGAGAAATACCTCTTTCATGAAGTCATTTAAAAGTAGCACAATTTATAAAGGAATTCATTTAAAAGATATTTTTGAGTGAAAGTGTCCCATACCACTTTGAAACTTTTGAAATAAATTAACACTTTAAAACAATCATGTCCATGTAAATAAATCTTTAAAATCATTTTGAAATCATTGACATTAATTAAAAAGATTTAGAAAAAAAAAATCTGTTAAAACATTCCAAATGATGATCTAGTTAAAGATTCCATTCCATAAAACCTTAAAAGATTCATTTTTTAAAACATTTTAATGAATCATGGACATAGATGATAAATATTTCTAAGTAGATACATACAAATAAATAATCTCATATAAAAAAGAGATTTAGGAAATAACCCTTACCATGTACTTTCCTTTAGTCGACTGTACATTTAACATCATGTATAATGATCATAGTAAGTTATTAAATTATAACATAACCATATTAATATTTATGATATCATATATGATTCATTTATTACTTTATACTACCCATTTAATAATAATTTCCATGTTAAAGTAACATTTTGGGTAATAATAGCTTTCTTTATCATACGTGTTTTAGCTTGTTATTCTTTATCGTTTCACTTATATCATCATTTACATAGTTACAGAATATAAAAAATGATTTATATATCATATATATTCATAATATAAATATTTATAATAGATAGATATTTTAATTGAAAACGCCGTTCTTGGAGATGGTAGTCTGTACGTATGCATGAGCATTGTTTCCATTTTATTATCATATAGTATAGAATTAAGTAATTGAAATATATTTATCTACAAAAATATATATTATTCTGGTATAAATATTATTTTATACACCTCATAATTAATCTATATATATATATAATCTTGAATGGTGATCGTTGAAGATGAATCTCATCGCTTCGTGGAGATGGTAAGCTGTATGTACGCATGAGAGACAATACCATTCTAATGATGGTGAAATGATGTTTAATTGGATATTATATTATATATACATAATCATTAACATTTTATATTTTTTAAAATTTTACTCATTATTATACCCATCCAAATAATGAAGTGTTGAAAAACAAACTACAGCATGATGTGGAGATGGTAAGCCTTAAGTACACACATATGGTGAAATTTTCATTAATATGATGGATAGAATAGTGAAAATGGTTTTACCATTTTATAATAACATCTCAGTATGTATAAGGTACTGGTTTGATTATTTTATTATGGAAAAAACAAATAAAGATGAAGTGAAAGAAGAAGAAAAGAACTTTGAAAGAGGTGATGTAATAATTACCACTTATTTGGGTGCTTCCTTTTGATTTGAACAAAATGTATCCTTAGGTTGGATTTATGATCAAGTTGGAAGTATTTTTTAGAAGGGTTTAGCTGATCCAAATGGCTTTGGTGGAGTGAATTTAAAAGAAGGGTAAGTACCCTTTTATAAGAGAGGTGATGGGAACTTTAGGAAAATATTGAAATATTAATTTATTATAAAATACTTTTTGGTTTCTAATACCTCTAAATGGATTTATTTAGAGACTATGGTGGGTAGGGGTCAAACTTATCTCAACCAATAGGTTTTAGATAAGTTTAGGTCACCATATTAAACTTATCTTTTAGATTTAACTCTTAGATAAATAGTTTAACTTTTACCATGTCTTTATGTATTTTTATATTACATGGTTAATATGGTTACTGTAAAATGCCAAGAAAATGAAAAGTTGTTCCTTAATGACATATATAACATTATATAAGTTCTTTTTCTGAATATTATATTTTTAGTAATGTTATATCATTTAATGTTATAGTATATTTTTGAAAACTCATTTATGTCAATTTTAACAGTATTTTGTATTTGGTTTTTGAAAATTTAATAAAAACATGATTAATTCGAATAAAATACATTGAATAAACCCTAACACATCATATCCATCTATAAAATTCGTGTATGGAATCAAAAGTTTCAATTTACTTGTATTTTAATATTTATAACATTAATTATTTTAATCTTTCATTAATAATTTAATTAATTCATCATCATTGTGTCATAAATAAATTTAATTATTTAATATCTAATATTTATAAATAAAATACCATGATTTAGGAAATAGTTTTATCTTTCTAATGGGTATTTATAGTTGAATTTATCTTATGTTTAACCTAATATTAAAAATGGTTTAGTTATTCAACATTGAATTTAACACTTTTAACTATTCTTTAAATAAAATATAATAAATGCCTGAATCTAACCCAAATGGATAAAATTGAACTTATTTTTTTCTTAAGGTTTATTTTGGTTTAAATATACATAGCCAATAGAGTTAGGACATGTGTTTGGGTAATTTTAATATTATTTTTACCCTTAATTACCCTGTTTACTTTTAATCTTGATAAATAAAAATGAAAAGTTAGTATTCACCAAAAATTATTTTCATCTCATGGAATAAAATTTTAGTTAATGATGAAAATCATGTTTGTTGGAGTTTTTAAATTAAATTCACAAAATCTGTAATTGTGTTTTATACAAATTTGTAAATGTGCCTAGAATGTTGGTAAAAGACGTTAAAAATGTTCAATACAATTTTGTATGTATAATCTTATTATAAAATTAATCTAATGATTTAAATTTGACTAATATATTTATTATTCATATATTTTATCTTTAAGATGAATTTTTAATTAAAAATAATTATTTAAATGAAAAATTTGGTTTTTATCTACAACATAGTGTTTTTCACTATTCATCAAAAATTAAATGTTTTTAGAAAAATACCAAAAACTCAACCAAATATAATTTTGATATTCCAAATTAAAAAATGATTTCAATTTTATCAATTTCAAACCATATAAGTTTCATTAATTAATTTAAAATTAATTCTCGTTGTCAGAACCATAAAGTATGTTTTTAAGAAGTAAAACCTATCAAAAAATTGATATGTGTTTATATACAATTTAAATGTGAAATTAAATATGATGACCTAAATTATATTAAATCATAAAAATATAATCTAATTATACTTTAAAACCACTCAAATATATAATTTGACACTGCAAATTATTTCTATTAAAAAAGTTTTTTAAATTAAATTTTATTATTTGTCACAATTCATCAAAATATGAAAGTTATCATAAAAGTAAAAAAAAATCCAAACTAAATTTTTATATCCCGATTCTGAAGAAGAATTTAATTTCATTAAATTGAATATATAAAAGTTTCAAATATTGGATTTAAAAAGGGTTCTCTATTAAAAGGAGGAAAAACTGCATTTTTTGAAAAATACTTCTTTTATCTGAAAGATTGAATTTGTCTATATATTATATCTAAGAAACACAAAATATGAATGTTGAAATTATATAAGATATATATAAAATTCAAAATGTTGTTAATATTATTCATAACTTCTTTTTAAATGTCTGGTTTGATAAGTCGTGATGCGCTTGAACTCGGTGTTGCGTGTAGCGCAAGATATTAAATTATTTTAAAGAGATAACATACTATGAAATATTGGGGTGTTAAACTATTCCATAAGAAATAAAAAATATTCTAGAACGTCCCATGATATGTGTTCATAAAAACTAGGTACTATTTGTGAAGAGTGCATGCTGATCTAACTTATATTTTGTATAAAAAATAACCTCTATTTTATAATTATTTCCTTTTGATCCTGAAATAGACAAAACTTTTCTAACTAGTATTACGAAACATAATTCAAGAATTAAATTGCATGTAATTAATCTAGATGTCTCATGTGATACTTGTTTTATTCACTCCAAGACCAAAAATATGGCAATAAACCCAAACCAGGCCATAAGGGACCTTTTTTCCCCTAATTGTAAAATCATAAAATAAATTAGCTATGCCTAATTTGAAAAATTAATTTTAAAAATTAATTTGAATTATGTGTTAATATGTTTCTTGTGATACCTGAATTAGATGGCCTTGCGGGTGAACATCCAAAATGGTTTATTCAATAATTCATCTTTGTGTGTTCAAGCATCAAATAAGTGGGAGTGTTTGAAGATCAATTCATGTGGCGGGAATTCCCCTTTTCAATTAAAGGAGTTTCTAAGGTGTGGTTGTATAGCCTACAAACAAAAGATATCCATGACTGGGAAGACCTCTAAATATCTTTCATTAAAAAATTCTTCCCAAACTACTATAGCTTAATGATATGGAAGGATCACTATACTATCTGATAACCAACCAAAAAAAATATTTATGAGTATTGTGAATGATTCGAGATGCTTTGTGCAACATTACCTCATCAATTTGTGGAGGAAAAACACTTTATAGTGTTATTTTATCAAGTCCTATTTGAAAATGATATGTACCACTTGTATGCATCATCTAGAGGATCTTTTATTGAAAAGTTTCCAATGGATGCTATGATCTTGATTGAAAATAAAGTACAAAATTCTCACCAATTCAAAAAAATAGGTACATGTACAATAGGGATTCTTAATGTTAGAACTTCTAATTATTCACAATTACATGCTACCAAACATGAATAACTACTGATTTTAGTGAGAATTATTGTTGTGAAGTTAGTGAGTAAACAACATGTCCCACCTTAGGTATGTGGTTTTCTTTCTTCATCCAATCATTTTATTAACTAGTGTGCTGAAGTGCGGGTGGTGGAAAGTTGTGTGACAAACATTCAACCAAATAAATTCCAATAAAATCAAAGGTGGAAAGATAAACCTCACATACTACCCAAATAAAAAAACAAATATAATTATTATAAAATATACTGTTCATTCCAATTCCCATTATAGTCCATATACAAGTACCAATTCCAAAATAGACCACCTTTTCAATAACTCTATAAGAAGCCCTTCCACCAGAAAGCTTATCAACCACACCCTTTTAAAAAATCCTTATGATCATCCTTTGACAATCATACCACCTTCTAAATTTAAATATATTTTTTCTATGGTTTAGGGGATTAAATATAATATGGATAAGATAGAAAACAATGTTGCAATACTTATGGATATGATAACCAAAAATCCATGGAAACTTTCTACCCCGAAAGACCTAAATTAAAATAAGAGTGTAAGAATGATAACAAAAATGACTGTTAAATAGATTCATCCACCTAAATCCAAGAAATTTAAATCTGAAAATGAATAAATAAAATATAAAAAAAAATTCTAAATAGAATTCTAAAGATCAATCCAGCCAACAAAAAGAATAAAATAAGAATGAATAAATGAGGAACGTTTTAAGATGAAAAGACCTAAAACACCCTTGAAAAGGAAATATATAGAGAATAAGAATATTATAATACCATTAAATTCTAAGATAACTAAGTAAAATAATCTTGAAGAATAATAAATTTAAATATAAATTTAAGAAACCTTTCAAAAATTTGAAATTAACACCTCTCTTCTAGAATCTATCTAAAAAATTGCAATGTATTCCAAATTTATCAAGTATATTTTCATCAAGAGGAGAATAATTTATGGTAATGATAGAATAATATTAGGAATATGTTTCTCGACTCTTATCACTGAAAAATTCCAAAAAATATATCAAGATTCATGGTAGTTTTATATTCCCTACACGATCCATTCTTTAAATTTCTATGATGATTTATGTGATATTGGTGCTTCTATAAATTTAATGACTCACTCATAATTCATATATTTGAAAATATGAGAATTAAATCCCACTATTTTGTTTCTTAAATATTCAAATAGATCCACTTTTTTCTATTGGGAGTCTTAGAAGATGTTTTAGTGTTAGTTGAATGACTGATTGTTTTAGCTAAATTCTATGTGATTATTATGGAGGAAGAAAAAAAACAGAAAATTCACCAATAATTTTTAGAAGATATTTCCAGAAGAGGAACATGAATATAATAAATGTATATGAATTAAACCTTACCAAGGTTCTTGGAGACATCATTGTGAACATTATGATTCTTGAATCCATAAAGAACACTTTAAACAATCAGTCTATTCTGCAATCTCCCATGAATAAGGTAATGAACCTATTAACAATTAAGTTATGCTCTGTGAATTATTAGCCTTAGGATTGAACTTATCCAATTAAAATACTATGACACATATGAATATACAAAAATCATTAAATTAAAATTTTGAGTGGGTAGAATAGCTAACACATATTTCCGTTGATGGTTTATTAGATGATGAAGAAGTTGATATGATTTTTTACTCATAGGAGATTAAATATTTAGATTTGGGGAACATAAAATCAATACCCTCTCCTGAACAACCCATAAATATTGAAATGAAAACTATCATATGTGATTTTAAGTATATATATCTCATTAAAGGAGAAGAATTTCAAGTAATAATTTCAAATAACACATCTAAAACCTGATAAAAAAATCTTTATTTACATTTTAAAAATAAATACATGATCTAAAGAGTGGATCTTAGGAGATATCCAAGGAACAAACCCCAAATTTTGGCCATATATAATATTGTTAGATGTGGATTCCAAAATTTTTATGTATCTCCGAAATAGGATAAACCCCAAAATAATAGAGGTAGTAAAGAAGGAGATAGATAAGTTGTTAGAAAATTATATCATATACCTACTTTCTAATTCATAATGAGTCATCCCTATCCATGTATTTCACAAGAAAATCTATTTGACCATTATAACGAATGATTATAAAAAATTTATTTCCATGAGTGTTTTGAATAGTTGGATAGGGTGTATTGACTATAGGAAGCTAAATCGAGTTACTAGAAAAGACAAGTTTTGAATTCCACTCATCAACTAAATTTAAGAGATGTTAGTGGGAAGAACTTGTTATTTTTTCCTAGATAGATTGTTTGGAAATTTTCAGGTTACCATTAATCCATAAGATCAATAGAGGAAAAATTTATAGTTTTTTATGGAACATTTTTCTAAAGAAGGATTAATTTTTCTTTGTTTAGTTCCCCATGTACATTTCAAAGGTGAATGGTAAGTATATTTTCATATTGTATTGAAGATTTATTGGAAGTATTTATTGATGAATTTACTATTATTGGTAATTATTTTGATCATTTCCTATGAAATCAGGGAAATGTATCTAATAAAATAAATGAAAAGAATATTGTTTTGAATTTTTAAAAGTGTTTCTTCATGGTTTAGAAAGGGATAGTATTAGGACACATAATTTCAAAAAATGCATTGAGGTAGATAAATCCAACGTTTATGTGATAAATTTTTTGTTATATACAACTTGTGTAAAACATGTTAGATTCTTCTTTTTCCATGTAGGATTATATATAATATTCATCAATTATTTTAGTAAGATTTATCTTCCATATTCTATATTAATTTTAAAAGAATTTGAATTTTATTTTAATAATGATTTTAGGGATTTATTTTATGATCTATAGAAAAAGAATATTACCCCACCAATAATGAAACCACCAAATTGGGAACATCTATTTTAGATACATAATGATACATAAAACCAAGATGTAGATGAATCCCCCTCTAAAATGATTAAAGGAAAACCAGAACTCATAATTTATGCATCAAGGGCATTAGATGCTATATGTCTTAACTTCAAAACCACTGAAAAGTAGTTCCTTGTAGTTTTTTTCATTAGATATATTTAGATCTCATTTTATTTGAACTAAAGTAGTTATATTTTCTAATCATTCATCCCATAGGTACTTAATGATGAATTTAATGAAAATCCATTGTTTGTAAAATGGAGGCTACTCTTGCAAGATTTTAACATAGAGATCTAGGACAAGATGGGAACTGAAAATTAGGTAGCTGATAATCTATGTTGATTACCCAAAACCACTAAAGAAGAAATTCCATATCTAAAAACTCTAAATTATCTTCCACCAAAATAAAAACTCTACCATAAAAATAAAAAAACATAAATTTGATTCCAAATTCTATATTTGGGAGGATATATTCCTTTAGAAAATTTTCAATTATTAATTAATAATAAGGTTCCTACAGAAAAGTGTACTTGACACTATTTTTTAAATTTTTTAAACATTTTTTTGTGAAGGAGTATTTGTACATCAAATAATGGAAATAAATCTATTTGATTCTGTAATATAGTGGAAATATTTATTTAAATATTCCCACGAATATTTTTATAAGCGTGAAAAATGTTAATTTTTTATAAATATATCAACAATATAAGAGATACATAAAATATCCTTTTTTTTGAAATATTTGAACTATGGGGACTTTATTTTATGGAATTATTTCCCAAGAATTTTGGTAATTCTGATATCCTTCTTACTATTGATCATCTATAAAAATGGGTGGGATCCACAACCACCAAAACTGATGATGCCAAAGTTTTGTGTGTGTTTTTCAGGTTCAATTATTTTTTATAGGTTTATAGTGATGAGATAAATCATCAGTGACCATATGACTAATTTTTTCAATAGAATAATGGAGGGGATGCTTAAGAAGTTTGGGGTGCATCGAAAGACATCTACACATTACTATTCTCAAACAAATGTCCAATATAAAGTATCCAACTATAAAATTAAGAGTATTTTATAGTAAATAATTAAATATAATGGGAAGTATTAGATCCAAATATTTGAATCAACTTATTCCCAACCATACATCCTATAATACACCTATAGGTATAAGCCCCTATTGGTTGATTTATAAAAAAATAATCTTCCAGTGGAGTTGGAGTATAATGAATATTAAGCTATAAATTAGATAAATTTGTATTTTTAAAGTGTTGAAAATAGAGTAAATGTCAACTACAATAGTTGGAAGAAATTAGTGTAGAGGATTTTGAAAATTGTAGAATTTACAATGAAATAACACAAGTGTATCATCAAACGTTTATCCAACCAAAATTTTATCATCCTAGAGAACAAGTGTTACTACATAATTCAATATTGAAGCTAATGTTGGGTAAATTTATTTCTAGGTGGGAATGAACTTTTATTGTTACTCATGTCTATCTTTCTGGTACTATTAAAATAACGAAATAAGGTGAGAGGAACCCATTTACTATCTTTGGGAAAAGGATGAATAAGTACCATGGAAGCATAATCTAAGACCATTGGAGGATCTCACATTGCTCTAACCATTTATTAATCACTTATTATCATGGTAGGTCGAGCTAATAATTTTTAAAAATGTTCTTCCAATAGTGAACCTGAGTTTTAATTTTTTCTTAATAATTATAAATTTAAAATTTTTTAACCCTTACCTTTTATCTTTCAAGTTCAAATGAAATAGTCTTTATACATGTATGAGTTTTTTTTAATACCATCGAAGAAGGAATAAGGAAACCCAAAAAATTTATAATGAGTTGGAAAATATTGAATGAAATCACATCATGAGTAAAGGGGATTTCACGTTGAAATTGAATATTTATTTATGGATTCACTCTTTTTTTGAAATTCTTTTAGATTTAATAGAGAATTTTCAAGGACACGGTTATAATGTTTTCTCTACTTGATTAATCTACGATACATGAGTTTCCTATGAATACAATTATACAATGTTTTATATTTCAATTATATTGAGATTGAATAATTATCATTTAGAATTGAATAATTAAATAAGAATATAGAATGGTAATTTGATGATTTGTGATTTTAGGGAATTGTTTGATTCATGTAAATGAAATTTACCTACAATTTCTCATACATATGTTTACCATTCCCGAGAGGAATTCTATACCGAATCATTCAAATTTGATATTGAACATATTTCATGAGATATATTGGGCATTCCACCCACTGGAACTTTCATTGGAACTTTTCAAAATTATTACTATACAAAGTCACGTTTATTAAAATTGATCCATTTTTATGGATTTATACCTTATTATTGAGAAAACAATTATGTTACTCTTTATTAATACCATGGAATCCAGGAATGAACTTATTAGGAATGAGTCACAATATAATCCAAAATTTAACATTCCTACCCTAATCAATGTACTATTCATAATATT
The DNA here is from genome assembly GCA_963277665.1 of Viscum album. Lineage (NCBI taxonomy): Eukaryota > Viridiplantae > Streptophyta > Magnoliopsida > Santalales > Viscaceae > Viscum > Viscum album. The sequence continues at coordinate 231,745,548 of OY728125.1, forward strand.
TTAAAGATGAAGTGTGGGGTTAAGAGAAGTTATTGTGGAAGTGATGGACTACATTGAATGAAAAAATTATGGGGGTTCTAATTTTAGTTATTATTAAAGTTAAATGTCATTTACTTTATTTATTTACTTCCCCTATTAAAAAATAAATAAATTGAAAAATAAAATAATGATAAGTTACATGGGAGAATAAAAAATCACCATTATCGGACCAATGATTTTATCGTATATATTCTAGTGTTGGATGTGAGATTCATTCCAATCATAAATTTTCAAAAAAAATATTAAAATTATAATTAAAAAATGAATATAATAAAAATGTAGAGAAAATTCAAAACGGTGTAAGACATTCATTTTGCTTTCACTCTTCATGACATTTACTTTGATATTTATAATGGATTATTGTCACTTTTTAAAAGGAAATTTTTTCATTTTGCTTATGATATCATGAATTATTATTTAGATATAACCTCCTCTTTTAACATTAAGTGTTTTTGTTTCAATACATACTAACCTTATGCATCAGAGTAATTAGAACATTAAATGCATGACTGCATGATTTCATGTGATTTTTGTCTTTACAAATATGAGAATGTAGGTCCTTTGAAAGCCTATGAGAAGTGTATGTATTTAAGCCATGAGGATAAATCTATTTTAATGTAAACCATGAGTGATGAAAAAAATTCATGGTGAGGTATAACACAACATGGAATGTTTAATAAGAAATAATTGGAATGAAAGGAAGGAGAAGACAAATTATGTTCCAAAGGAGAAAAGTAAAATACGTAGGTGGATTGTTTCTTTGAAAAGCGTGAATTTGAAATAATATTTTATTTTATAAATGAAAATTTTGTTTTCTAATTGATATTTTTATGATTTCATTACATTGAAATTTTAATAGAGGCAGCATTTGTTCCCTCTTCAATTTATTGTTGAGATGCAATGCTTGAGGATAAGAAATAGTTTAAGTGTTGGAGTATTTGAAACCAACATTTTTCAATCAAATAATTCAAATTTTTTATAATATATTTCAACACATTTAATCATTTCCCCGAGTAATTAATTTATGAATTAAAATATGGGTGATTTACATTTAAAGAATTAATTTTGTATTAAGGGAACTGAAGATGCTAAATTTGAATTTTATCTATGCTTATGGAATTTTATTTCAATTTTCAACAATTATTTAATTTATTTTTAGGAAAAATAATTTGTCCAGACAATTAAATCCCTCAACCCAAGGGGTGAAATCCACATATACAATCCAAAAGTTCCATAAGACCAATAAAACCCAGTAGGAGATCATTTACAGGCAGCATGTGGAGGCATAGGTCACACATGGAATGTGCATGCCGACATACAAGAATATATGCACACCGACACATGGGGTAACTTCCTGCGATAGAAGGAGGAGCATCTCATTGACGTAAGGCATCACCAATGGTTGGGATCCTCTAGTCCCAATATGACTTTATTGATCTAGATAGAACATGGGATGTATTATATGGGAGCACTCGATAGCTAAAATATTTGAAGTGGGATGGAAAGATGTGGGTATTGTACACCACTTACAAAAATTGCACCATATCACTTTAAACAATAAACCCTCCCTACCTTGGATAGTTCCACCTCATAGCTACCATATTAAATACCATTGGAATACCTTGACTGGACATTAGAAATTCCATTGTTACCTCCATGAGATCTCATGATTGATCTAAATATTTACTAAAGAGCCTAGAATTTCTATGGACAATCATCTAGATCTTGGATGACCTCCATGGAAGCTAGTTTTATAGAGATAATATGATGCGTGATTTAAGAAACTAATAATGGGTCTATTATTCCATGTGGAAGGAAGGTGTGTCCAACCACTACGCTGGTATGCATGGGAAAAAGGTAGGCTACCTATGTTATGTGAACCTGTGGAAAAATATGGTTGAGTTGGAAGCTACGCTGTCACCTATAATCCATTTTCTAATCCCATGTATTATTAAGTATGATTTCACCACTTAATGAAATTCACAAAGTGATTCTTTGAGAAAACATAAGCACTAAATAGGATCTCATTATATTCACGCATTCAATGAACATACATGACATGATCCATGCAATACATGAGCATAAAAAAGATGAAACTTCATGTTTAATGTCATGAATAAATATTAATGATTTGAATATATAGTCAATATAAAACTAAAACATTATTCATGTGGATTTTAGGAAGACAATAACCCAGGTGACTTGTTTTTAATTGGATGAATTGAATATCATTTGGAAAATAAGTCTTCAGTGTTTTAATAGGAATACTTAACTAAGATCGAGGGTTTTAATTCTCTATTTAATGGGGTTCTAGACTAAAATGGGAGGAATAAATTGAAGGTAGAGGTTTAGAATGTTTAGAAAGAGTATCAACCTATTACTACTCTTAATTTTCTCTCATTTCTACTCTTTTTTTTCCTTAAAATTTCTTATACCCCTAAAAAATCTATAGTTTCTTCTTTAATAGAGGTGAAAAAACATTATGTGATTTGGAAAAGAGAGGTCACCCATTTTGATACTTGATTACATGATTTTAATTCTAAATTATTTATCTATTTTCATTACTAAATGGTTTTCAATTTTTTATTTTAGAATTAAATTTATTTTTTATTGTGTTTTTTATTAATTCTAATTATTAACTATCTCATCGATCAAGTAATGATTTTCTACCCCTAATTATTTTTGAATCATATCGATTGATTGTACTTAAAATAGGTAGAGTATTTTTATTGATTACTAAACATGTGAGTAAGAGGCAGTGATCAATATAGGTTGCTTTGGATTAAAAATAGTTAATTGGGTATTTTATATGTAAATCAACGGTGATTCATTATTACTTTCACAAGTAATAATGAGCTTCATCCAAAGAAATGTAATTTTTAGGACTATTTTCACTATCAACAAATTTGATCAATTATGAAAAGGGGATGTGATTATGAAACCATTATTTAAATCAATTAATAGTCAAAAATGATTTATTTTTAAAATACTTTGACAACATTACAAATGGGAAGCCAAAACAAACACAATCACTTGTCTCTTACATTAATTTATTAAGTATTGTTTCATTGTTTACAGGTCCTAAAAGTTATCATCTACTTTTTTGAACATGTGACCTATATTAGAAAACTACTCTTTAAAAAAAACTATTTTACCATTAAAACAATACTCCGTATTATATAAATTAGCTTTTTCCACACCCTATGATAGGTGTTCATCATGGTTTAAATCGTGATGATTTTATGGTAATTAAAATGAATCTAATTAAATTAACATTAATAAATTATTTCCCACTGGTATTTGGATTTCCCCTTATTATTTACAGAAATGGATCATACTCTTCATTCTCAAGTGGTATAGGTTCACGCAGTGAAAACAAATAATTTGGTTGACCATAGGATGGTTGAACTGACTGAGGAGGATACATCATAAAGGATAAAACTATGTGATTTAAAATATTAGGGTTTGGAGAATTATGATTGGAGTGTATCCAATCTAGATAAGAGGTGTTATTTATAGGACCTATATATTTATTTTAGTTTGATTCATATCATGGTGGAGTATCATGTAATGATTGATGTTAGTCAGATGATAGGGGTTGCATGCTAGTGGTGGATTTGATTCCTTGCAGAACGTGTGGAGGAAGAGGTGTTATGGGATAATTTTCTAATTAATTATCAAGAATAGTTCCTTTCATCGATGTCAAGGGTAAAACATAAGAAGGATTTTATCTCCCTTCACTAGGGTATCCAGACCATGAAGGATATTGAGATTCAATTCAAGTGTCTTCATTACTTTTACCCAGATGTTTTTTATGATGAGGAGGAAAGATAATGAGATTTTAAGGAGGTATTATGTCTAGATAATTGGTATGTTTTTACCCTATTTATATTTCCAATGTATCCAAAGGTGATAAAGATATAATATGTTATTGAGAGGATGCATGCTCAATTAGGATCATCTTCATAAGAGAGTCTTCAAAACTCCATGAGAAGTAGTTTAGATGTTAGAGGACTAAAAATATCAAGGTAGTCAAGGATTCATCTTTTATATAGATAATCTTAGTAGTTTCCCTCTTATTTATCCTGAGTTATTCACTCTCTTTCATTAGTCGGGGGATCCATTATTGTGTTCTTATCTTATGGGGGTTGTGTTCCACATTAGTCTTAGTGCCTGACTATTTTTATAGGTCAACATGAGTTGGGTAGGCATTGCCCATTTTAACCATAATTGTAGGGTTAAAAAACTTTTACTCCATTAAGGAGATATGTATCAGGCATAGGATAATCTTATTATTTCCCACATCATTAGGGAAAAAGGGATGAGCATGGTCATAGGGGTGGTATTCAGCTGGTCCAATAAGGTAGAAGAGTTAGGGGTGGTAGGTTTTGTTCCATATAGATGCTAGTATCAGGAGGACTAGAGCTTTTTTAAGGTACCTAAATTTTATCTTCTACCCTATATTGTAATTTCTTTTATTCTTGAGGTTCACAATTCTTCATTTCACCCAAATTGGTTCATTCCTTAAGGCTCAATGTGAAGAAACTTCTAGTTCCCCTAGTGTTGACCACACCAGTTAGAGGCGAGTTGATTTTTCTCGATGCATGATAGGGTTTTGAAATGATTATAGGGAAACATTAGTCATTAGAGGATTTTCTTTTTTCTATAAATATAAATATACAATGTCATCCTTGGTAATTATTGGTTGTATTCCATGCATTCATTCATTGATTACATTCTTATAATGGTTTCATTCTATGATGTGGAAGGTTATCAGGTAGTGTCTATTTGAGAGCATATTTTTTTATGAGTTATAGGAATATTGAGCCTCTTTCATCATTGATAGTTGGGTTATTATTAAATATAGAATAGGAGAAAGTAGTGGAGTTCCCTAGGGTTGTTGAAGAGTTTTCAGATGTCATTACTGCAGAGTTTGCGTGCCTACCTCAGATGTGATGTTGTGTTTGGGATAGATTTTCATCATAGTGTCTCTTAGATTTCAATGGATATTTATTCGATGAAAACTTATATGCATTGAAAGTTGATGATTAAGATCCATGATTTTATATATTATATTTTCATTTAGCCTATTATATCACTATACGGTGCTATAATTTTGTTTAAAATGAAAACATATCGCATTTTGAGGTTTCTCATGAACTGCCAGTTGGTGAATAAGATGATGGACATGAATCATTATCCCCTTCGAATGATAAAATATTTTTTTGAATAATAAAAGATGGAAATGATGTTTTTAAAGATCCACCCATTGTATTGGTATCTTATGATGAGTGTGAAAAGGTGGGATATCCCATATAATTTTTTTAAGTTTTGCTATGGGAACATAAAGTTTGTGTTAAAATTAATTAGTTTCACAAATTCCACTATTATTTTCATGGGACTCATGGATTATTATTTTTTTCTGAGTTCCTAGATCATTTCATGGTAGTGTACATTGATGAAATCCTCATGTACTAAATGTCAAAGTAGGATTATTATGAGTATCTTAGGGATGATTTATAAGTCATTTAACACCATCAAGTATATGGGAAGTTGTGAAAGTGAAATTCATTGAAGCCATATGGGAAGTTTATTAGGCATATAGTGTCTCAGTAAGAAGTATCTTTTGATCCCTTGAAGATCAGGGGAGTTGTTTCTTGGAATGAATGTAAGAATGTTACAAAGAGGTATTTTCCTTGATCTCAAGGCCCATTATTGGTATTTGTGTCTCATTTATCTCATGTTTCATTCCCATTTAATACCTTAACTATAAAGGTCTGAGATTTCATACTAACTAATGAGTGTCTAAAGGCATTTGATTACCGGAAAAAGAAGTTGATCAGAGCTATTTTCCTTCTGTTTCCTAAGGTTGGAGTTATGTTTGAGGTTATATTTGACACTTATCATATTATTTTTTCTTCCGTGTTGATTAATTATACAGGGATTATATTATATAATACTATGTAGTTAAGGACCCATGATCTTAATAATGCTAATAATTATCTTGATATAGTAGTATTGGTGTTTTCCTTAAATCTATGGTGGTATTACCAAAATAGCGAATGGTTTTTGGTCTTTATAAATCACAAAATAATGATATATACCTTCTCTTAATAGGATTTGAATTTTCATTAGAGGAGTTGGATGAAATTATTACAATACAATTACATTGAGATTTCTTACACCTCAAGGAATGGGAATGTTTTGGTAGTTCACTAAGTAAAAATTCAAAAGGAGAAACTATTCGAGATCTAAAGATACATGAAGACTCATATAGGAGTTTTAATCAATGAATCTTAGTTTGGAGAAGGATGTTAGTAGAGGTTCCCTATAAAAAATGAAAGTGAAATCATTTTTGTTGTAGTGGTTTGAGGATTCTAAATGGGGTGTCTCAAGGTAAGGGTGATACAATATCGTTTATTTTATGGGGATTCTCTTGAGGGATGGTTGAAGGATGATCAACATCAAGTGTTTTTTCATGAGAGGCTATTTGTTTCTTTGGTGATTTGAGGGGAGGTTCTTCATGAAATTCATAGATTTCAACTAATATTATATCCTAGTATTTCAAAGATTCATTTTCCTATAAGAATTCAGTTCTAGTGTCGATGGATAAAGTATTCTAAAATAGTTTTTTTGTCATGATGTTTAGTCTACCAGTAGAAAAAGATAGGGAAGTGTTCCTTAATATTTTTTTATCCATTTTGTGTCCCTGAGTGGAAATGGGAGGATATATTGATAGATTTCATCACTGATTTCTCTCAATATCAGTGATGATATAATTTTATTTGTGTGATTATAGTTGGGTGGATTTTGTTTTTTTATTTATCAGTGATTAAGGAGTTGATTGTTATAAAAGTTTTTGAAAATAATTATGTGGATAATATAGTGAATGTTGATAGGGTGACAAGGAAAATAAATTTGATCGAGACCCTTATTTTACCTCATTGTTCTAGGGAGGACATTAGAGTGATTATTCTCTCATCTATACCTTATAATTCCCTTCCATATTTATGTGGATGATCAAATGTTGTTGAACATTCATATAGTAGAGGAAATTATACATGGATGCATCTTGGATATTATTGGATCATGGGTGAATCACATCACTAGTTGAGTTTTATTATAATAATATATACCAGTAATCTATTTTAATGACTTTGTTTGAAGCATTTAATGTGAATCCTTATATATTTACATTATATTGAACCGATATTGAGGATTTAGCAGTCCTTAGACTATATAAGGTACAAAGCATGAATGAGAATGTACATATGTGTTTGAATCATATGAAGGTAGCATAGTACTATTAGAATTAAAATACCAATCATTTGAGGATACCTATGGAGTTTGATATTAGAGATCATGTATTCTTAAGTATTTTATATCATCATGTAAAGTGAATGTTTGGAATGTGGAGTAAGATTTATCCCTAGTTTTCTGGTCTTTTTGAGGTGTTGGAGTGCATCGGTGTAGTGGGGTATCATATTGTTCTTCCATCATAGTTGCACTATATCCATGATTTATTTTATTTTTTATAGCTTCATTGATATCATTATAATGAATCTTATGTTATTAATTGGGGAAATTTTGATGTATAGGATGAAATGATGTTTATAGAGTGACTGGTTGAGATTTAGGATCAATGAGAGAATGTTATATATAAATATATCATTCACCTGGTTCACGTTTTATGGAGGAATAGTGATTTTAAAGAATATAAATGGAAAAAAATAATTCACAAATGTGCACTAAATCTATTTTTAATCCTATTATTAGGATGTTGAGTTGAATGATACTATGATGAATTAATTATAATGATTATTTACTGTTGTTTGTATTGAGATTTCAATTTTCTTAAGTTAGATTGTGTTCTGTTGATAACACTATTATGTTTTATTGGTAACTATTGAGAGTGTTGGGTTATTTGTTTCACTTTTCCTTTCAGATTTAGATTTTATTCTAAAAGAAGATAATTTTTTAAAGGTATCTAATGTGATAACATAACCCTTTTAGGATCATAACATTGCATATCATGGGAATTAGAGGTGTCGATACAAGTCGTGGGGAAGGAAGATCCAGTTATTACTAATATTTTTTCCAAGTTAGGTGCATCACAACATATGAATGGGTGTTACATCATGAATATTTATTTATAATAGAGGATATATCTATGGTTGGGTGTGTGGTTCCATGAACGGTTGTGTCACATCATGGTTTTGGTGTCACTATATGGGATGTATTTCATGATATTTTGGTGCCACACTATTTTTAGGAGGAAGTATTTTCATGAAATGACTATATTTGTCCATTACATGAAGGATTTTGGTAAATTAAAAGAGCCTTATGTATTAAGATGAATTATTATGTATGGAATACTTACCCTTGTATATGAATCATTAATATCACTAATGTCTCTAGTTATGGAACGAAATAGTATAAGGGGTTTATAATTTTTTTGTAATTGGATATCACAATTTGGAATCATCTATTATGTAATGACACCCTGGGCTATTGATTTGGGTGTTTTTACTTTTTTAGTATCATTATTACATGGTAACTCTATTTCACCATTCCTTAGTTCAATTTCACTACCATGATTTTTAGGAACATGAAAATAATGGTGTGGTGATGGTCATATTACAATGAACCATACTCAATCATATCAAGTTAAAGTATTTAAACAAGATTTAAATAAGGGGATATAGGTATATCATGGTGTGATTTCTAGATATTCATTCAGTTTAGCCTTATCATGGAATGCTCCCCATTTTTATATCATAAATTTTTTAATTTATAGTATAAGTATAAATTAAAGATACCATCTAATCCCTCTAAATTCCATTATTTTCCCAGAAATCTAGTCAACCAATGGTTTGTTTTTGAAGACCTCTGAGTCCCCTTTGATTTTCTATGACCCTTTTCTTTAAGAGATCAACTACCTATGATCTGATGTGATTTATTTCCGTTCTTTTTTTATATCACATTTTCCTTTTTTCTTGTAGGGGATGTGATAGAGGTTTAGTATTATTTTGGTTGGATTTGGGTCAATGTTTGATTAAACAATTATATGATCTACATTGATTGAGTTTTCCCTCACATTATCTTATCCTTGTAATCATCTTGCTCTCCTTGTACTTGTTTAGTTATGGTTGAAGCTTCGGTTGAGGTAGGGTATTTTAGGCTTATTTTTTTGTAAATTGTGTAAATATCATAAATTTTTATTTTCCATGTCTGGTTGGTATGTTTTAATGTGATAAGGATAATGAATTGAACTAAATGTAATTAAATGGAAGGGTTTTTCTTCTTTTTTTATAATTAAATGATATTGTTTGTGATTGATGTTTTTTTGATGTTGCTTCTAATATATTTCATTAAAGGTATGATTATGTGTTTTAGTGAAAATTAAATTCCTGGAATCATCTCTCATAAATTTTTATACTCCTCAATATGGTATGGAATCGGATGTTTAAAATCATTAATTGTAATCTTCCAAGACATGAAGGATATATTGAATTAATATGACAGAATTTTTTTAAAAAAGGGAAGTGTGGAGGTGATTTGTTTCTAAAATTGGTTTTTGTTTTTTGTGGTTTTATTGTTTATATTTCTATGAATAGGGTGATTTAGTAGTGTATGTTTTAAAAGTGTTTGGTATTTTTCATGAATTTTTCAGTGGATGTTGTGAATAGTTACCCAGGTTGTTTTAAGAAGATTTTTTTGTTTATCTTGTAGTGGTGGATGATCTTTTTTGTGGTTTGACTATAGTGGTATGGATTCTTTCATGAAAAGGAAATGTATTGTGGTAGTTGTGGGGGATTTTTTCATGTATTGTGGGGTGGTTCATATGATGATTGGTTATGTAGTTTAAGTTTCTGTTATGGATTCTCTATGGTGTGGAAATTTTTTGGTAAAAATGAAAATGGTAATGAGTAATGGGATATTAATGAATCTATAATTGAGTGAAAATGAATGGCTAATAGTTGAGATGAATGTGAGTGTTGGATAATTAATGATTTGACAATAAGTATGAGTAAATTAATGGAATAATGAATGTAATATGGCTGGTAAAGTGATAATTTTGTAAATGGATATATTATAAGTTTAAATGGGAATTAGTAATGTTGTTATCGATGTTTTGTATTAAATGTGAGGGTTGGTTAGTGTTATAGAGATAGTAGTAGTTTATAGTGAATGATACTGATGATTTGGTTCTCATTATGGGATTTATCTGTAATGTTTTATATGAACCATTTAGATTGGGTTGCATTGGACTATGATATATATTACATTTTCTTATGACTTCTTACACACCCCACCAAGGTCTGGTAACCAAATGTTGTTGGTTTTAGTTATTTTCACCAACATCCAGGTTAGTGAGGAAGTGGATTATAAAGAATCAATCCTTTTTACCCATATTATTAGATGATTTTTAACATATATATCCATTAATACAGAAAAGGATAAAAAAATCCTAGTTTATCTATAATATTAGGTACATAAAATGAACATGAAAATAAAGTGTCTTTATTTAAATTTCCCTAACAAACTATGTAGGATCTACATTTCGGTTGTTAGACCCCACATCACTATATTGTCCTCTTTGGTTCTCTACCTCATGGGTTTTTCTTCAGTAGATCTCACTGCCCACCTGGGTGTCTCACTGCCATCCACCTTTTGAAAAGGACTTGTAATTGGATGGGGGATTTTTAGGGCTTATATATGATTCCCAACACCCCTCCAGTCTCCGATGTGTTACAGGGCCCTTGTACCCAACAACCTTGACCTATAGGGCTGTACTACATTCATTTGGGATTCCAACAATATCCCCCTAGTGATTTTCCTATGATCAGAGGATTTTCTATCCCCTTTGATACTAATTATAGGACCTAAAGTTGGAATGAATGACTCTACATCACAATATTTTCTGCTTTGTTTCACTACCTCGCATGTATGCTCTTCAGTAGGGCTCACTTACCACTAAGATGGCTCATTTCCATCCCCCGTATAAAAAAGGTCTTGTGATGGGAGGGGTGGGGGATTACATATGATTTACAGCACCCCTCCAGTCTCTTTTGTGGGATAGGGTCCCAACACCAAGAAACCTTGACCCGTAGGGTTGCACTGCATTCATTTTGGATTCCAACACAATTTTTATAACTATTCTATTAAACCATGCACCCTATTAAAATGTGTCAAATTATAGTCTTTCCCTTACTTTCTTTTAACCCAAATCATATTTCCTCCTCCCTAAAAAAATGCAACCTCCTCCCATGTGAGAGATCTCCATCTTCGTCACCTAGGATTTGAAGGTCCACCTTTGTCCAATCTCTGATTCAAGTGTCGTCGGTTTCATTGGATACCTCTCAGTAAGTCTATGATTCTTCATCATTTCCTTTATTAGTTTCTTTTTCCATCTTTGGACTTATATCTATGAGATCTCATATATCCTATTTTTAGGGTGTTTTTCTAGTTCTATTATTTCTCTTGTTCTAATCTGAATCAAATGATGAAAAGGGATGATTGAAGTTTCCTCAGTATAAGGTAGGTGGTCTAGATTCTTATCCATTAAAATTTCATCATTTATAAATTTTTTTTGTGACACACACATTACTTTCAACTTGTTTCTCTTAAATTGTTAAATAATTTAAATTAAATTCCTAGACCATAGAATTGATGTTCTTTAGAACCCTTGACATGGATAGAGGTTGATGAACTCAACACAAACCACCATTTAAGGTGGGTTTGAATAAATATTTTTGATTTTTTCTCTTACCTTGTGACTAAACCACCCTTTGGGTGTCTTGTCCATGAAAAATATATTATGAAATCTTAGGAGGACCCTTGGTATGTTTTAGGTTATTAAAACCATCTTGACCACTTAGTGTGTCTTGGGTGAACATTAGATCCCTTATTCCTTCTACTTGGTTTTCTTGGAGGAAATGAACATTTTTTTAATTATAAATGGTTATATATTATATAGAAAAATACTAGGAGACCCTAGAATTTTGTTCCTTGGACACAAATAAATTAATTAATGACATTGTTATTCTGCCTATAAAGTAAATAATCAATTGACCATATCTAGAAAATGATCTTGACCCTCTTTATGTGCCTTTGGACCAAACCACCTCCTATAGTGAGTTTTTATTTTTAGGTAATAATGGAATGTGTAGATGATTTAAATAAAATTTCAATTATTCCCATTACTAATTGGGGTGCAATGAAATTTTAATGGGATGACCTTGTCACTAGGCCATTTTGTCACTAATTAATGAAATGATTAATGGTATTTTGAATTATAAATTAGCATGGGTAATATTCTGACCTATGTTTAATTATTTAATGTAAAGTGCCAAATTTATATTTTATGACTTGTGAGATACCTAGATTCTAGTAAAAATTGTCTTGTTCAGGATCACATGGTATTTGAACTAAATGAATTATATTGATTAAGTGATGTTGGATATGGATCTCCCCATTATTTATTTAAAATTTTCAAACATGGTGATCCTCGTTATTTATTGAAATTTTCATATATAGTGATCCTCATTATTTATTGAAATTGGAAGACATGTAGATCATTATAATTTATTAAATTTTTTGGACATGGTTATCCACATTATTTTTTTAATTTTCTGTACATGGTGATCCTCATCATGTATAGGGAACTTTTGGACTTAACACTCCATGACCCATTATTTAGACTCTTGTTTTAATGATTATTATTTAAATATTAAAACCCCATATTATTATCATTACACATTGACAACTTGGTTATGTATCATGGGTACTAGATATATTTATTTAAAAGTTAAAATTCTAAGAGATATTATAGCTTTAGTTGAAGAAGAAATATAGTCATTTAGTTATCCTATTAGGAGCCTAAGTCTGACATGGTTTATATTTAAATTACTTCATTACATTTATTACACCTACATGCTATAAATTTAATATTCATGTTATAAATTTGAATTAGACACCATTGGTAGTGTCCTAGTAGGTTCTAATCACACCCTATTCCGGATTTGGTTTGGTACCCAGGAAGATATCCTAACTATAGGATAGAACATGGTTTATGCTTCTTTGTTGTTGAACCTTATAGGATAGAAATTAGCAAGGGAGTAGTGTTTGATCATGTACTTGATATTCATTCTAGATTTTGAGTATTTTATTTATTTATTATTCTATAATATTATCCATGTTGTTTGTATTACCTATTGTATGTTGACCTCTTGTATTCTGGCTCGGTATTATCATGCATGGATGTTTTTATTAGAACTTTTCAGGTGGTATATTTGTCATTATCTATCGGATATTTATTTATCTTACATTATTATATCAATCATTTATTCCTCCACTATATTTAGTAATAATTGATAAGGTAAAGTCTCACCATTGTACCACTATTAAACCCTTTCTATTAGTCAAAAACATCTACTGTATGGGGAGGAACACTTGAGGCCTTTTCACTAACCGTCCAAGTTATAGTTTATAGAGTTAACTAATCCGGTACGTGAAATTATGTGTGTTTGTAAACATGGTATACCATTCCCCTCTTTTATCTTCATGTTCAAACCCTTGAAATTTATTTCCATCCTCTATTGTCTAGGGAATGTCACTTGTGGTTAGAAACACCTTGGAACCAGCCAAGGCCAATGGGTTAATAAGGGATGTTACATATATCATAGTAACACACAACCCATTGAAAAGTTTTCATTTAAAAAAAAACCACTAAGACCCATAATAGACCCAAAATCATCACTATAATTAACTATTAACTATTTTCATCTCTATAACTACAACCAACCCCCACCTTATAGATAAAATAACCCCTAAAACATTCATGATACCCATTCAAAATTATAATTTATCCATTTCTATAATTACCTATTTTTTAGCTATATTAGATTTATTATACCATTTGATTTCCAATATTTATTGATAGGACATTAATTATCCATCACCCAAACTCATCTCAACTTATATCCATTCACTTCAAATCATTTAAAGATTCAATAACAGTCCACTACACATTACTATTTTCATTATTACCAACCATTCTCCACACCACTAGGTGTATATAACAGAACCTCATAACAAAAAACCAATCACTACATGAACCGACCATTAACACATTCCAAGAGACCCCATAACTGCCATAATAAATTTATTTTCCACATAATAATACAAACCACTATAGCCAAACCACTTAACTCCCCATCCACCACTACTAAATTGTCTCCTTCCAACTAGGGAAACCAGTCGCAATACCCACAGAATAACTCATTCCAATTACTTAAAACTAGCCACAATAATTCACTATAGAACCATGCTAATAATAGTAATATGAATAAGCATACCAATAAAAAACAACATCCAATTTTATCAACAATTCACTTCTAGAATTCCACTTTCAAACCATGCCTTTAAATTATATTTAAGGAGTAGTATCATTATGATTATAGATTTCAAAAAATTGAGTCATTTCAATATTTAAGTATTTATCCTTCTTTTGATAGGTGATTCCATCCATTTAATCTTAGAAACAACTCATAATAATTTTAGAAACCAAAAAACATATTAGCAACATCAAAAAACCATCTATAACATGAAATATCATAGAATCATATAAAACACATGTTAAATACCCTTCCACTTCAATTTATTTTAGTGTAATTATTTTTATACATTAGGTTAATCCTTAATATCCATCCAAATAAAACTAAATAATGATAGTTCCAAAATTTACAAAAAATAAGGAGGGAGATGTATCAAATTTCCTACCTCAGTTGGAGCTTCAATAATCACTTCCCAAGAATAAGTAAAAAGAGATGATCCCAAGAAAACTATTATGTGAAGGAATCCACAATCAACCTAGATCAGAACAACCTCCATAAAACCATGAATCAAATACAACAAAAAAAACCAATTCATAGTTACAACCCCTCCAATAATTAGAATATTAGGAAAATCCAAAAGAATGGAAA
This sequence comes from Viscum album, assembly GCA_963277665.1. Classification (NCBI taxonomy): domain Eukaryota; kingdom Viridiplantae; phylum Streptophyta; class Magnoliopsida; order Santalales; family Viscaceae; genus Viscum; species Viscum album. The sequence goes on from OY728125.1 coordinate 231,760,574, forward strand.
GAACTCACCTTTAATCACAAGCAGTCAATCCCTTAAAGCTGAGGGCTATAGAAAATCAAAGGAAATACAAAGGACTTGAGGAGATCCTTTGGATTACAAGTGTTTGAGGTAAATAATGATATTTATAAAAATTCATATGTACTTATGAATTTATACTAATATTGGAAATCCATAGAATCATAGTGTGACAGATAATGATCATGCCATAATGAGGCTAAATCAAATGAATCTATAGAAATGACATTGTGATATACCTTATGTCCCTTTATTTAATGATTTTTTATATAACATGATTCAATATTTTTGAGGAGGATTCATGGGGATATGGCCATCACCACACCTCATTCTTGAAAATCACAATGGGGAACTCAAGACAATCCATGATGTGATAAAAGCACCATGACATAATGGTGCCCAAAAAGGTAAAACCACTAAATCAACCCCCTATGGAGTCACAACATGATATTTACTACCACACCACAATTACTACTCATTTAAAATTTTAGAAAATCCCTAAGACCATTTCACACCACTAATTGAGCTCCCCCCACCATGTGCATGATCTATACTTAATGGTAAAATCACATATATAAGGATTCCGATTAATACACAAGAGACTTTAAATTTACCAAAATCATCTCCAAAACTATTCTTGCTATGATCGAATCCAGTCACACCATGAAAAAACATCCTCCTCAAAATTTTGTGTCTCTAAATTATCTTATATTACACTCCACACCACAACACCATAACTACACCATGACTCTACCAATCATGGCATGACACACCCGACAATAGATCTTCCCTCTCTTCTAGTAAACTATTAATGGTGAAAGATCCGTGGTCATGTCATGGAACACCTTCTATATCTAAAATCCCATCTTTTACCCATCACACTTCCTAGGACCTTCCCCTAATACCTTAAACGCCCATAATAAGTAAAGTAATGATCTGAGAAGGTATGATACTTTACAATTACTATTTCTGGTTTTTTTATACTATTTTACATATGTTTTTATATAATAATTTTGTGTCTCTATACTGGAAAAACTACATTAAAATAATATAAAATATATGAAAATTTTAATAAATAACCTTTATTTATAGTATATTTTATAAACTTTAAAGAGAGATAATATATCATGTTTTTAAAAACTGCAATACTATAATCCCCACCTCAATGTCATTATTGAGATTACTTTTGTTTAATTATTATGTTTCTTTAATGTAAGGGAGCCCCAATATTAATTTTTGTAATTTTTTAGAGTTTTTCACAAGTGTGTACATGGTGTGTGGTTTGGTAATTTATACGACTGTTAATAGGTAAGTCAATTCATTTCATATATTTAGCACATCGTTAATTGAACTATGAAACTTCTAGGGGAAACTATGTGATGAGCTTTTGGGTTGGGTCTCTTGTATGTGGATGGTTCATGGATAAAAGAAGCTATGAATCCAAACCATGTAGTGTCTTATCAAGAACCAGCCTGGGTACCACAGTACACGAATACCAGAGAAAACTCAAAAATTTCCTGAAGGGAGTTCTTGATCCCCATGGGTTGGAAACTATCACCTGGCATCATAAAAGAGAGAGGAATGGATTGAATGTTTTCCCATATAACAGTGGAAGATAAACTGTACAAGTCAGTATTCCATCAATCCTCAAGGAGGAAATACTAGAAATAAAAATGTAAAACATAACCCAAATGATACATCATCAAAAAACATAATAACTATCAAATAAAATCTCATAAAACACATGTAAGAGGTGTATCACATCTACAATGATCACCTCCATAACTCCAAGTCCCACAAATCAATTACACTACCCTCGTCTAAGAGGAGAATTTCCTTTACTTCAAAAACTGGCATAAGATTGTCAACAATTACATAAAGTAAAAGTTAGGGTATGAGCTAAGTATCCCAGTAGTCTCTCACCAAGTGTTCAATAATGAATTCCATAATAATTAAACAAAATATGTGTTCAATTTATATAAAAATTCATGATGGGGAATTTACATATTTATGAAAAAACATACATTCATAATAAAAAATTATGGAAGATATATTAAAACATACTTAATTCAACATTTTATAAAACACATTTATATAAATCAGATGGCATGAATAATGAAATTCTATAAATAATGGCATGCAATCATCAAGTCAAACATATCATAGAACCATGTAATATGCTCTATGGTATATTAGTTTCTATCAATCGGATTGTCACAAATCTCAATCATCATCACATATCTATGTAGGTGGGTATACTTGAATCAACTCCCCATTAGGGGATCCCATTATGGGAAATCATGAGGAATATGGTTTTGTTGGTATTTTTATCATCAATAAATTTATAGGGAGTTGGAATCCTAGTGTGCTTATCCCAGTTACCCACTAACTACCTAGGAATAAATGTGCTTCAATCTATCAATCAATTAATCATTCATGGGAAAATCAGTCATTTTAAATAAATTCAAAATACAATTCCCCAATTTTAGTTTTCAACATGCCTTTATCATTTCAATATAAAATCATAGGTTTTCATCAATTCATTCCATTTTCAAATCATGTTTAAATTTATGACTCTTATCTCAAGTTTCAAAATAAAATCATTTCATCAATTCAATTCCCAACTCAATACATCAATTTTTCTCAAATCCATCCAAAAATTTCAATTCCATTGAAATTGGGGGTTTTCACAATTTTCATGACCTTTTCAAAATCAAACATCAATCATATCAAATATGAGTTTTTAAATAATTTAAAAACTCATTTCAAATAAATCAAAAAATTTAAGTTTTCAATTTTAGGAAAAATAATATGGAACCACCTAACTTTAATCAGTGACCATATCATCACCTTCTGTGTGAAACGCTAACAATGAATGAAGGAGAAGGATATCAAAAAAGAATTATAATATCACAATTCATCAATATAAAACTCTTATTAAATTAGAAATCATGAGATTGAACTATTATAAATGATGGATAGTGTAAATATGGAGATACCCAAAACAAGGAAACTCAATGGAGTTCAAACACCAAACTGAGATGCCTAGGATGGATGGAGTTGCTTACTACAATAGAGAGAAAGCCTAAGGTTTGAGAGAGAGGTGCCTTCAGAATTCCAAAATAAATCAAGTGTGCTACACATAACATCTTGTTGGGAATGGGGGGATTTATATAATAATATATTATTTTTCAGTATAAAATACCCTTCCAGGAACATATACTTAAAAAGGTGTTTCCTCATATTAAAAATACTCATCGATGAATTTATGGCATCAGGTCATTCTTTGAGACAAAAATAATTTTATGCCATAATAAATTTTCATTACTTGTGTCTACAAAACAATTACATCGTAAACCAAGGATTTATGGTGTAAATTTCTTCTACAACTTGTTCCTAGTAGCATCCCCTAGAGAACCATCCATAAAGCTTCCAAGTCAACCTAGACCCAACGTGCACCCTCTAAAACCATTGACACATTTATGCTGAAACTCCATTAATTCAAAAAAAAATAAGCATCCCCAAACATTAGATCATTTTCCCCAAAAAAATGTCTCCATCCTCAATCAAATATTCCTTGTTTTGAGGATGAAAAGCATTAAAAAAATAGTGTTCCTTTAACCAAGATGTTACAACCTCCCACGATAAATACATTTTGTCCCCATAATGCCTATCAAAAAGATTATAAATCAAATATATGGTAATATTTAACTCTCATTAATGCCTCACACTCTCATGTCTCATATAATTAGAACCACACTTTCAAAGCACATGGACCGAAGGTACCATATTAACATGAAGAACTTTTATCATAGAATAAGAAATCCTAAATGGATGCTCAGTCATGGAAAAATTAGGTTCAACATTAATACCCTTTTAGATCAGAACATGATAATTGTTTGAAGGATACTTTTGAATATGTGATACATGAAACATGTTGTGGATCGATTTCAACAGTGGTGGATGTACCAAATTGTAAGCCACTTTCCCCACCCATTCATCAATCTCAAATCGACCCACAATCCTTGGTTAAATCATTCCTTTTTTACCAAAATTTCAGTGACCGAACTAAGGTGAAACTCTAAATAACACCTGGTCACCTACTGCAAACTCCAAGGGTCATCAATGAAAATTTATATAGGATTTATACCAGCTCTGAACTACCAATATTCTCTGAAAAATCAACGAATCTTTTAATATCATCTCATAGGTCATGCTCATTCCAAGAAAGGAAAATTAATAAATTTATAACCAACACAATGGAGATCTATAATTACAACCATACAAGGACTTAAAAGGATCCACTATGATAGTGGACTGGTAAATATGGTTATCAGATAAATCAACTGGTCCCAAATGGACATCCCAATATCTACCTAAGTCAAGAAAATAATCCCATAGCATATGATAAAATAAACTATACACCTTGTTTTGTTTGTTCATATTCTTATGGATGATATTTCATGATCAAATGTACTAGAGGTCATAGTGCCCTCTAGAGGCATCTCCAAAAGAGAGAAGTAAAATAGTGATCCCTATCAATATCAAAAGGAACTCCATGAAAATGAACAATCTATTTCACATAGAAATTTACAAAATACATAACTTTGGTTGTATCTTGAATGGGTATAAAGTGATCGTATTTAGTCAACATATCAATCACCACCCATATTGCATTCTTCCCATAATGAGTGCATGGAAAACCGAGCACAATGTTCATATAAATATCATTTTTCTTCCAAGTTGAATGGTTATCTAATGATCAGATTTGACCTATTGGCGGGTATAATAATGAGAAAAAAAATTAGTGATGTCTCATCTCATACCCGACCACCTGAATCATCACTGCATATCACAGAAAATTTTCATGGTCCTGGAGTACATCACCCACTGGGAATTATGGAAATACCCCATTACATACTTTCTCATAGGAAATGGAATAATTCACCATTTCCAAAAACATAAGATACCCTCTAAAGATAAAATCCACTCACTAACGGTCTCCCCATCATAAAAAGATTCCCTAACTCCATGGAATTCATCATTAAACTGCTACTCCAAAAGAATAATCTTGAAAAGATAGGAGTTCAACAGAATAATTTTCAAAACAACCTCATAATCATTATCCTAGACACCTAAATCCAACTGAGCAAAGAGATCCATCAGATTCTCCTCTTATGATGTTTCTTTCACATCTTAGGTTAGAACATTCTTACTTAAAGCATCAGTAACAACATTACCCTTACTAGGCGTGTAAGAATTTCCAAAATAGAATGATTATTGACACTCCCCCAAATTCCTCTATCATAAATTCAAATATTTTTGAGAGAATATATAGCTTATGCTTTTTGTGTGGAATAAATGGTATGCCTATCTCCAAGAAGGTATTGCTGCCAACTCTTAAGAGACTGCATCAAATTTATGAGAATGAAATAATGGGTTAGATAGTTCTTCTCATGTGACCTAATATTTCTCAAAATAGAGGATTCCATGTGATAACCCTAGATGAATATTCATCCCAAACTCAATAACGATGAATCACAAAAGACCATATTTTCCTACCCATACATTAGATGAGTCAACACTAGTTCATAATTAAAAATTTGTTTTTATTAATAAAAGAACTATAACATTTTTCATCTCAAAGAAACTCCACTCCTTTCCAAGTGAGAAAGATCACCAGAGAATCCAACATAGAGAAATCATCAAAAAAATCCTACAAAAATATCCTTCCAAACCTAGGAATCTCAAAATATTGATATCAGTTTGTGGTTGATTCCATGTCATAACAGGTTTCACCTTTTCAGGATCAATTGAAATACCATATTTTGAGACCATGTGTCCCAATAAATCCACTTCCCAAATCTATAAATTACCTTTTGAAAGATTTGTGTAAAATCTATGATCTCAAAATATTTACAAAAAAATTCTTAGATGACACACATGATCCACCTCATTCTTAGAGTAAAATAGGTTTTCATCCAAAAATATCACTATGAATGAGCTAAGGTACTCATTAAATATCTTGTTCATCAATCCCATAAAATTGTAGTACAATTAGCTAGACTAAACAGAATAACAAGATACTAAAAATATACATACATACTCCTAAAGTATATCTTATAAATGTTATATTATTGAATTATCAACTTGTGATGACAGGATCAAGGATCGATCTTGAATAACCACTCCTACACTTTCAAATGGTCAAATAGATCATCAATCTATAGTAATAAATACTTTTTCTTCATATTAAATCAACTGTTTTTTCATTAATCAATATAAAAAATAAGTGTCTCATCATATTTTTCATAAAGAGAATAGGAGCCACCGAAGGTAACACACTCGGGCATATAAAACCTTTTTCCAAGAAATCATCCAACAGAGTCTTCAACTCTTTATGTTCATCTAGTTTCATATGGTATGAATGAATAGACACTGACTGAGTACCAAGTACTAAATCAATAGAAATCTTCACCTTCCTTACTAGTTGAAAACTACAAATGTCAGGTAGAAATGTGTTGGGACACTTGATGAAAACTATAGGGAGATAATTAATCTAATATTCTCACTCTAAATAGAGAGAAAAAATTGATATTTCCCTTACCAACTTCAGAAAAATATGTCTATATCTACCTAACCTTAGGTCTCATTCTCCCTAAAAGATATAGCACACCCCATCTGGAATAGTAAAGGAGACCTACCAAAGGTAATATTTAATTCGGGCCTTATAAGCAATCTGAAAATCCATCTGAAAATTGATGTCCAAAGGTTTCGTGTCGAGAACCAGAAAATTCCTGGTAAGCTCAATCACTGATAAAGGGAAAACACAAGAGGGGAATCAAAGAACCCAGTCTCTCTTCATTCCAAGGGGTGTAGTAATATCCATCACATAAGATAAATTATCTATTGGAATGGTTAAAATGTTTAAAAAGGATTCTATATAAATGAGGGAGATACACAGATATAAAATAAAGAAATAGTTAAAGATGAAGCTATAGTGATGGTACCTCTCATAGTCATCAGACCCACATCAGTTTCCTCTGGAGACTCTTCCATTGTTTGAAGAAGCCTCATTCTGAATTCTTGTGGATGAAACCCCTTAGTTCTTAAAAAATATGAGTGATTTAAAGGGAATATTCCTAGAAGAATAGGAGGTTTGAATGATACCTGCAATCTCGATCCATCATGAGATATTCCATGCTTCCTCTTTCCTTTCAGGGGACCAACAAAACTACCACAGGGAGATAAAAGAACTCCTGTAAACCCTGAATTACTAGCTAGGTCAATCTTAACCATCAACACTCTATTTAGAATATCATCATATAAAGTAAGATTCATTAAGAAAACATATGGTTATATATCAGGTTGGATACCCATCTCAAACCATAAAGCCCTCATCCTCTCATTGGATACAACCTCAGGCGAAAATTGTACAAGCTCTACAAAACAGTTCACATACTATTTCATGGTTCTATCACTATACTAGAGGTTGAGAAACTCTATATCCTTTTTCAAAAACATAGAATCTGGATATAACTACTCAGTGAAAATCAGTCTAAAGTCTTTCCACTTTAAACACTCATACTTCTTCTTCATCGCTATAGAATCCCACCATCTCCAACTAGGCCTCTAAAGATTAAAGGTAGTATTTATCACCATTATAGATTCTAGTGTTTATAAGAACTAAAAAAGTAGTTCAATATTTTACGACCAATCCCCATACTCCTTAGGGTTATTCAAAACTAGAAAATATAATTTTTTTATGATAGACTCTTTAGAATTATCTCTATATGCATACTATATTGACTCGAACTGTTATAAATAAAATTCACTTATGATTTAATGTATTATTATGTAATATAGTTATAGCAAAAAACATACAATTATTCTATTTTATTATATCCAATTGTATTCAAAACACTGTTAATAATCTTTAACGTTGATAATATAGTCATTAAACAGTGATCACATGAATCTTATAAACATAGGGATTTAAAAAATCCAATTTTCTCATACAATGGAAGTGACGGTATCAACCGATAGAATCATGCCCTATGAAGCCCATTTATCAGAGCCTCTAAAGAAGATATCATCTCCGGGATTTTCCCCTAACCAAGACCAAGCTTAGATCCAATAACTTCAGCGTTAACGAAACTATTTATGGGATAAGTTCAACTTCATCGAGATCACGGCCTTAGCCATGTTCGCCGAACAACACCATGAAAGTCTCACCATAGTGCACCTTAATCTTAAGAAATATGGTGGTGCAATAAATATATTTTTATCAAGACCACAATAATTTGAATATTTTATAGAATAATGAATCTATTTTCATTTTTATTATTACTTTATAAATGATTTTTTTTATTAAATTAAACATAAATTGTATTCTCAAGTAATATTAAAATTCAATTAAGGAATTTATTTTAATGAATTAATGGATTTTTGAAATAAATAATATTTTAATAAAATGTTATTATTAAATAGGTTTTATTAATTATAAATTTTCAAATAATTTTATGAAGTGAAATGTACTTTTTATAAGGGTTCAAAAACTATTATTGTCAAAAATATGAGATTTTTCAAAAAATGTTGAATCTTATTTTAAAAGATAAAATGAAAATATTTAGAAAATTATTTATATAAAATGAATATTATTTTTGGAATCATAATTTCCAAATTATCTATTTATTATTGTTTCCAAATTTTCTGAGATAATCGATTTTTTAGGTTATAATTATAAACCATATAAATATACGATGTGTTTTATTAAATCATAATGACCCAAAAATGATGTAATAAATACTATAATGGATATCCTCGTAAAAATATATTATTTCACCTTAAAATAATGTTATTTTAAATTTATTTGATTATTTTTATAATTCTTTTATGAATTCTCCAAAATATATAACATGTTTTATTATTTTAAATTAATTTCATTAAAAGAGTGACTCACCTCCACATAGGAAAGGGAGATATTTTAATATGTCTTTCCCTTTTCCTAATAAAATAATGAAAATCTCCCCAATTTTTCAAAAACCATTTGCAAAAATCATGGGAAGGTTTGTGTTTTTTAATATTTTTTTATATAGAGTCCAAAACCTAAGTTTGTGAAATGTTAAAGAATTACCATCTCATTTCCAATATAAAACCATCAAAGTTCCCACATATATTCACTCAAAATCCTTGGATAACATCCTTAATCCTCCCTCCCCTATATAGAATTCTCCAAAGGTTTCCCAATTTCACAATAATTCCCTTGTCAATATTTTAGAGCCACACACTCAAGTAAGGAATCTTTCTTTTCTTATCTTTATCCAAGTTTCTTAATCTTTTTATACCCTTTTATTTTCAATTACTATGGGGAATGTTTTTGAACATCCCCCATAATACTCTTATTATTTCTAAATGACTAGATACCCCATTATCTCTCCTTAATCCCTCCCATTTACACCCGTTACCATGCAGAAAGTTCCTAAGAATGCCTTCCATTTTTTAAGCTTATTTATTATCGTATGACTTATTTTTATAATTATATATATGTGTAAATGTAATTCCATTTTCCTATTATAGTATAATTAAATTAAAGATTATTATAGACCCATTTCACTCTTATAAACCCATTTTATGAATTTTTTTGTGATGTTGTTATGCTGCAGAATTTTCACCATGATTTTCCATGACAAACCAATTGTGTAGTGAATACCATACCCATTTTCTATCAAGGGTGTTCGATTTTGTGCACATATACCTTTTCATTGGGTAATTACATGTATGTATTATATTATCCATGAACATGGAATAAATTATTATGTTGAATGAATCCATAGTTTATGATTTATGTGGCACACTTAAGCATGAGAATGAAATGAAAGTGATGGGTGCACTCGGAAGTATATAGTGATCCAATGAATTGGGTAATGTTTAGTATCATGATACGTCATGTTGGGATAGGAGAGTACCGAATTCCTTTATGGTATTTTTTCCACCATGAAGTCTTGGCAGTTTATCCTAGACCTATGTTTATGATGCAATGTTTTACACGTTTCCCATGTTGTGACTATCATTCTATATCATGGGTTATTATTAATATTCCTTTATTCCTTATTTATATGACTTATCTAACATGTATTATTATCTACATGTTATTCTAAATTTATTACCTTACTGGGATTTATGTCTCATCCCTTTATTATGTATTTCCTTAGGTTATCGAATGCAGTTTTAAGCTCAATCATCTTAAAGAAGTTTTCAATAAAGATATTCTAATTCATTATTACTTTGTAATTAAATGTACCTAATTACCCAAGACACTAGACTTCTCAATATTTTATGTTGTATTAAGTATAATTTTATGTAATTAAATCATGTATTAATGTGTAATAAATATAAGGGTTTTTAAAGTTGGTATCAAAGGAAAAGTTAATTATTTTGGGGATTAGGAATAGAAAACTCTAAAAAAATCCTTAGAGATAAGACTAAGTATAAGAATACATCCCTAAAATTTTGGTGAGTACAAATTAAGTGGTTTATCAAGAAAATAAATCCCTTTATGGATACTAAAAGTAGAAGTGGTTTTGGCACAGATATACCTAGGGGTAACAACTCCAAAAATGTGTCTCGGACCTGACTCAGGGTAACTTGGTACACGACCATGGGCCTTACTGCACACCTAGTTTGACACTCTCGGGGGATATTCTTTGGTAAATTCATAAGCTTAGTACAAACGATTATTAAAGGAAAAAATTCCCATAAGAATATATCTCATTAAATATATCATGGATAACATATATTGAAGCCTATAATTTCATAAGTTAATAAAATACATATAGTTTATAATTTCTCCCTTTAATATCATTGGATTATCCTTTATTTGTTTAATAGTTGTAAAATATTAATCCCTAATTTTCCATTTGTTCTAGAAAATGGTCAGAACTAGGAGGAATCATGTAAACAATTATCATGAAGGGAAATGAGATGACTGCCCAAATGAGATGCCCACCCAATGGGTGTAGGAATCTAAAAATTCATGATGATACTCTCTCTGCTGACTTGGGTTTTGAAAACAAACCTAGATCAATTTGAGTTTCCAAGTCCCATAAAAAGAGAATCAGTCATAATTGAGATATTCATGTGACAAAATACTCCTACTTTGAATGGATCATTTCATACCTTAATCATCAAACAATGGATCAAATCCATTGAGAATATCTTCTCCACCCATCAATGCTCTGAACAATAGAAGGTTTTTTTGGTTTTTTATCATATGGAGGGTGAAGTTGATTAATGGTGGGCATTGATCAAACATATGAATCTTGAGGAAGAGATCTAGTATATGGGATAAAAAGGATTTAAAAAATGTTTTTTGATAAATATTTTCCCCAAACCCTCCGACATAAAATGGAAAGGTATTTCCTTTCCCTCAAGAAAAAAGATGATGAATCTATCAGGGTTTACGAGGAAAACATCACAAGGATTGAATGATATGCCTCCAGATTTGTCATTACCCCCAAGTGTAAGGTTTACTACTTCTTGGGTAGGCTAAAACCTAGACTACATAAATACTTGGAGATCTGTGACTTTGATTACTATGATCAAATTGTCTGATGTTCCCTCAAAGTCAAAATAGAGATAAATGAATCTCAAGGGTATCATAGGAATAATAAGATGAAAGTGAAGATCAATTTTGGTAGTATTATAAAGAGATATAACGGTGCCAAGAAATTTCAACATCCCACTTTCCAATGGTGTTTAAATAAGCACCCTGGAAATTGCTTCTAGGGGGTCAGGAAATGCTTTAGGTGTGGGAAGGAAGGTCACCTAGCTAGCGATTGCTGGTAGGAAAAACCTACTACTACAGTGGAGGAAAGGAATGCTTCAGTAAACCCTCAGTGTATTGTTCATTTCTAAAACTGCAAGGAACTAGAGAATTATGAAAACCAATGCACTAAGCCAAGGGTGACAACCAACAACCTCGAAGGCAACATGTGAGAGATTTTTCCATCACTACCATCGAAGTGAATCCCGACAACGAAGTGTTGATAGGTACACTAATTATTCATTCAAGAATAGAGAATGTACTTTTTTATTATGGTTCTATGCATTCCTTCATATCATAAAATTTTAGTAGAACTATTAAAAACCATCACAAAGCATGGATGTAGAGTTATTATTGAAGATAGTAAGTGGGAAAATTATTTCATTCCAAGTATATAAATCCTCCCATATCAAATTTTATTGTATGAATTTCCCAAAAACCCTTGGCATACACCCTTTGGTGGAATTTGATGCAATTCTAGGCATGGATTGACTTTCCCAATATAGATCCAACATAAATTGCAGTGAGAAGTAAATCACTTTAGGTATTTTGATTCTTCCTTAGATTCTATAAAAATATAAGGAGAATGATGAATCTTCTTTACCACTATTATCTCGAGCAGAAATATTATTTCCCTATGAGAAATAATATATAGCTAAAATAATTTATTATAAGGAAAGTACCATCCTTTAAGACATGCCCATTGTGAGGGAATATGCTGATGTGTTTCTTGAGGAATTTTCTAGCCTTCCTCCTAGTCGAGATGTTGAATTTTCAATCAAGATTATACCTGGGGCATTACTATTAACCAAGACTCCATGTAGAATGGATGTTGTTGAACTTGAGGATATTAAGAAACAATAATATAATAATTTTGGATAAAGGGTTCATATACCCAAGTGCTTCTCCATGGGGTGAATCAATCCTCTTCATCATGAAGAATTATGGGTCAATGCTCCTTTGCATGGATTATAGTGAGCTTAAAAATATCACGATAAATAAAAAGTATCCTCTTCCTCAAGTTGATGAACTGTTCAATCAGCTATGTGGAGAACAATACTTTTCCAAGGTGGATCTGTGGTCAAGATATTACCAAGTTAGGGTGAAGAAGGGGGATATACACCGGATTTATTTTTGTACAAGGTACGGGCAATATGAATTCATAGAAATTCCATTAGAACTCACTAATTCTCTAGTAATATTAATAGACTTGTTGAATAGAGTCTTTAGAGTTTACAAAAAAATGTGGTAGTATTTATGTATGATATTCTAATATACTTCAAAAGTAAGGAGGAATATGAGGATAATTTGAGTATAGTGCTAAATACCCTACGAATGGAAAATCATTATGCCAATTATAAAAAATTTGAGTTTTGGTTAAATAATGTCTCTTTCTGGGGACATATCATCATAAGAAATGGGATATCTTTGGACCTTCCAATAAAGAAGCAAATTAAGGATGGATAAGGCCAAAATATATGATAGATATTTGTATTTTCCTTAGGTTAGCTGGGTATTATCTCTGATTTGTTACAAATTTATCATTATTATCAAACTCTCTTACGAAGATAAATCGAAAGGGAGTAAAGTTTTCTTGTAATTATGAATGTGAAGAAATCTTCAAGGAGTTGAAAATGAGGCTTGTCACTACCTCTTCTCTTACACTACCCTCAAGTGGAGAACATTCTATGGTATTTAGCAATGCTTTAAAAAAGGGCATAAGAAGTGTGTTGATGAAAAGTGAAAATTCATTTCCTATACTTCAAGGTAATTGAAAGTTAATGAACAGAACTACCCAACACATGATCTAGGTTATATGTAGTGATTTTTTCTTTAAAAATTTGGTGGCATTATCTCTTTAGGGAGAAGTGTGAAATTTATATGAATCACGAAAGTATCAAGGATATATTCACATAGAAATATATGAATATGTGCAAATGAAGATGGTTAGAGCTCATCAAAGACTAGGAATTCTCAATAAACAACCAACCAAGGAAATAAAATAAAGTATAAGCTGATTTATGAAAAAAGGATTTGATAATTCTATCATTGATGTGAATTTAGATGGATCTGAACTTTATATATTTGGAAACTATGGACATGGGATTCATAAAAGAAGGAACATCTTCAATCCTTTCACAAATGATTTCTCAACAGTCTCTTCTAGAGAGGTTAATGGATTCTCAAAGAGTTCATATGGGAATTTAAAAGAAATAATAATATATAAGGAAATGGAAATCCTTAGATTTCAATGTAAATAATGAATGTGTTGTGATATTTGGTTCAAGACTATGTGTACAATCAAATCCTAAGTTAAAGAAGGATTTGTTGGATGATGCACATAGATCAACCTTATCCATCTTCCTAGGAAGAACAGAGATGTATCAAGATCTATGAGAACACTATTGGTGGGAAAACACAAATAAATAGATCACATAATATACATCAAGATGTCTTATATGTTATCAACTGAAAGCAGAAAGGCAAAAATCTAAGGGGACGATGCAACCATTTCCCATACCTACATGGAAATGGGAAAATATCACCATAGAAATTATCGCTGATCTTCTTAACACATAAAGAGGGAATAATAATATATGGGTTATGGTGGATAATATTACAAATACAGAACACTTCATTATGATATTATAGGAATTATCAATGTATCTACTTGAATCGATATACATCAGAGAAGTGGTCAGGCTGTATGGAGTACCACTGTCGATTGTATCTGATCAAGATCCAAGATTCACCTCCAAGATTTGGAAAAATCTTTAGCATGATCTAAACAATGATTTTAACTTATTCATGGCTTATCACCCTCAAATTGATGGCTAGTCAGAGTGGACTATCCAAAAACTTGAGGATATGTAAAGAAAAATCTCAAATGACTTCAACGGAGGATGGGTTCAACATCTTCCTTTGGTCAAGTTCTCTTAAAAAAACAATTTCCACTCAAGCATAAAAATAGATCCCATGAATCCCTATATGGGAAGAGGTCTAGTACACATGCATTCTAGGATTATGGTGGTGAATGAAAATTTTTGGTTCTTGAGATGGTCATTGAAATGGTGGAAAATTTTAATACTATTCAATATCAAATCAAGACTGGTCATAGTTAAAAAATAGCTTTTTTGATAATAATAGATGATACCTAGAGGTTGATGTTGGATTCATGGTATTCCTCCTCATATATCCATGTAATAAAGTGATGAGATTTGGGAATAAGGGAAAGATTAGTCCATGACACATCATCCCCACTGAGATACTTGATCGCATCAGAGCGGTGGCCTATTGAATTCCACTCCCACCTTACCAATCTTGAGTACATAAGGTATTCTATGTATCACTCTTAAGGAATTACTTACCTAAACCCTCACATATACTCAATCTAGAGGTGGTACCACTGGAAACCGATATTTCCTATGAGGAGAAGTTGGTGAAGATTTCAGATCATAGGGACATTGTTATACGAAATAAGACAATGAACCATTTCAAAGTGTTATGGAGAAACCAAATATATTAAGAATAAATGTAGGAAACCAAGGAAGTGATGATAAAAAAATTACCCTAATCTATTTTAATTGGGTGAAATGAAAATTTTGAGAGTGAAATTTCTCAAGGGTGAACTTTATACCAACCTGAACTGTTATAAATAAAATTCACTTATAATTTAATGTTTTATTATGTAATATGGTTATAGAAAAAAAATGCACTTATTTTTTTTATTATATCTAGTTGGATTCGGAAAAATCATTAATAATATTTATTTTTGACAATATAGATGTTAAACTGTGATCACATGATTAGTAAAAATATAGGGCTTTAAAAATTACAATTGACTCGGAAAAAGGAAGTTATGGCCTCAACTAGTAGAATCATTCCATATAAATATCTTTTATTAGATATTACAAGGGATATATCATCTATGGGATTTTCTCTTGACCAAGATCAATCTAAGATCCAACAACTTAAGCATGAACGAAACTGTTTATGGAATAAATTCAAGCTCATCGAGATCACAGCCCAAACTGTATTCATCGAACGACCCCATGAAAGTCTAACCATCATGAACCTTACTCTTAGGGAGTAAAAATGTGTAATAAAAGGGTACATATCATGAATTTAATAATATGAATATTTTATAGAATAAAAAATCAATTTTCAATTTTACTGTTACTTTATAAATGATTTTGATTTTGATTCAATTAAACAAAAATTGTATTTTTGGGTAATATTCAAATTCATCTAATGGATTTATTTTGATTAATTAATGTATCTTTGAAATAAATGGTATTTTATTAAAAAAGTATTATTAAATAAGGTTTACTAATTATAAATGGACATATAATTTTTATGAAGTGAAATGTTTTTTATAAGGGTTCAAAAACTGTTATTATCAAAAGAGAAACATTTTCTTCAATAAATATCAAATATTTATTTTAAAAGTGAAAATGCACATATTCATAAAATTATTTACTTAAAATGAATATTTTTTGGAATCATAATTTTGAAATTATCCCATGGTGAATTATTCATAATTTTTTGAGACAACCGAATTTTTGTGTAAAAATTAAATACCGTATAAATATATAATGAGTTTTATAAAATCATAATAACCCAAAAATGATGTAATAAATACTATAATTGGTATCCTAGGAAAAATATTTGTTTTTGCATTAAAATAATGTTATTTTAAGTTTATTTTATTAATTTTTTAATAACTTTATGAATCCTCCAAAATATATAAAATATTTATTATTATAAATTCATTTCATTAAAATAGTGACTCCCCTCAACATAATAAGGGTTAATATTTTAATATGTTCGGCCCTTTTCCTAATAAAATAATGAAAAACTCCCCAATTTGGAAAAACCCATGGGAAAAACCCTAGGAAGGTTTTTGATTTTGAATATATTTTTATATAGTGTCCAAAACCTAAATTTGTGAAATATTAATGAATTCCCCTCTAATTTCCTATATAAACTCACCCAAGATCCCACTTTTATTCACTAAAAATACTTATAGAACATCTTCACTCTTCCCTATACTTTCTATAATCCTCCCAATGCACCCCAAGTTCTCAAGAAACCCTTTTTCATGATTTTGGAGCCACACACTCAAGTAAGAGTTCATTTTTTCTCATCTTTATCAAAGTTTATTTATCTTGTTATGCCATTTTATTTTCAATTAATAATGATTGGGTACATTTTAAAACCTCATAAATACTTCTCTTATTATGTATAAATAATGATATACCCATTTCTCTCTCATTAATCCCTCCCATGTACACCTGTTACCATGCTGAAATTTAAAAAGCATCCTTTCCTTTCTATTATTTTAATCTTATTTATTATTCTAGGACTTGTTTCTAATTCTATATGTGTAAAAATTTCCTTCCATGTCCCTGTTACTATCCAATTAATTTATAAATTATTAGAGGCCCATTTTTCTCTCATAAACTGATTTTATTAATTTTTAAGTGATGTTGTTATGCTGCCAAATTTTCCCCACGATTTTCCATGCAAAACCAATTATGTATTGAAAACCTTACCCATTTCCTATCAAGGGTGTTCACTTTTTTGCACAGATAACTTTTTATTAGGGAACTACATGTATTAATTCCACACTCATTAATTATAGAGTAAATTATTCTGATGAATTAATCCATTTTTATGATTTATGTGGCACACTTAAGCATGAGAATGAAATAAAAGTGATTGGTGCGCCTGGAAATATATAGCGCTCCAATGCATTGGGTAATGTTTAGTATCATGATACATAATTCTGGGATAGGAGTGTACCTGATTCATTATGATACATTTTTCACCATGATGTCTTGATGGTTTATCCTTAACCTATGTTTATGATGTAGTGTTTTAAGTTGTTTCCACATTTCTCATGTTATGATTATCATGCTATGTCATGCATTAATATTCAAGATCCTTTATGCCTCATTGAAATGTCTTTTCTAACATGTGTTATTATATTCATGTTATTTCATGTTTATTCCATTACTAGACTTTATATATCACCCCTTTCTTATATATTTCCCTATGATATCCAATGCAGTTTTAAGTTCAATCACGTTAAAAAAGTTTTCAATAAAGATGTTGTGATTCATGTTTAAAGTTGTAATGAAATGTACCTAATTCCAAAAGACATTAGAATTATAGATATGTTGGGTTGTATTAAGTGTAATTTTATGTAATTAAATTATTTATTAATATCTAATAAAGATATGGGATGTTATAAATACCTTCAATGTTCCACTACTGAAGCCTTAATGGTAATGGGTATAGGTACTTGTCAGAGATCTTGGATAGTTCACACCACTATCTCAATAGGATTCTAGTCCACTAGAGGAATCACTTGTTTTGATTCACTAACACCTTCTTCTTACAGCCTATTTAAACATCTCATTATAGGCATGATGTTATACAACAACAATTGATAGTACGGAAATCATAAGTAAGGATAAATATATCAACAAATCAAATAAGAGATACATGAATGTCAATTCCATCAAGCATAATTCAATATTGGTATTTCAACATACTCAGATCAAAATTTGAGAAAATTATAAAAATCAGATCAAATAATACATCAAATACACTTTTCCCAAACACTCATGGTAACTTAAGGCTTGTTAGGATGAGATCTAACTAGGAATTTGCACATAAATACATATTATGTCCCAATAATCATACATCACGTTTTCCAGGACAACCCAACTACATACTCATATCATGGAAATATGCACAACCTCACCTCCTTTAATACCACTTTTTTATAAACCAACCTGAAAACCGTGGTATGTTAATACCTGATCCAACTTTGAGATAGCCTGAAGGGTGTTCCCAATAACCTTGGATTGGTGACTAGCACCCAGCATCATAAAAGAGATAATAAGGGAATGATTTTTTTCAACATAAGAGTGGAAGGTATTTAGTACATGTCAGAATCCCAACACTACTCAAAGAGAAAGTATAAGAAACAAATGGGTAAAACATCACCCAAATGATACATCATCAAAAGACACAACATATATCAAAGATAATCTCATTAAAAACATGTAATAGGTTTATTATATCTCCATTGATCACCTTTATCACTCTAGATCCCACAAATCAAGTACACCCGCCTCCTCTAAGAGGTTATTTCCCTTTACATGAACATGTCATAAGAAAATCTATAAAATCCCAAATGTAAATGTATGGCATGTTATAAACAACCTAATAGGGTCTCACTAAGTGTTCCATAATAAATTCTATAACTATTAAACCAATTATTATTTCAATTTAAATAAAAAATTCATATCATGGAATTTAAATATTTTTCACAAAAATTCTTTCATAATAAAATTGGATGAAAGATATATTAAAACGGTATTACTATAACATTTTATATGAAACATTTTTATTAATTAGTTGGAATGAATAAAACAATTATATAAAAATATAATGTAGTTATCTAGTAAAAAATATCATAGCACCATGTGATAAGCCTTATGGTACATTTGTTTCTAGAAATAAGATCCTCAAACATCTCAATCATCATACAATCTCAAGGTAGGTGTGTACACTAGAATCAACACCTCATCAGGGGTTCCCATTATGGGTAATCATGAAAAAATTGTTTTATTTACTGTTTTTATCATCAATCAATTTTTATGAAGTTAGAGTATTGGAATGATTTTCCCAGATACTGACTAACTATCCATGCTTACATGTGCTTCAATCAATAAATCAATTAATCATGGGAAAATCAATCCTTTGAAATAAATTAAAAATAAAATTTCCCAATTTTAGTTTTCAGTATGTTTTTTCCATTTAATAACCAAATCATAGGTTTTTATCAATTCATGCCCTTTTCAAATCAAATTTTAATTTAATACACTTATCTCAAGGTTCAACATCAAATCAATTTCTAACTCAAGTCATCAATTTTTCTGAAATCCACCCAAAATTTTCAATTCCATTGAAATTGGTGGGTTATCAAAATTTCAATGCCCTTTTCAAAATCAAATATCAATCATATAAAATCTGGGTTTCTAAATCATTTATAAATTCATATAAAATTAATAAATCAAGTTAGGGTTTCAATTATAGGTAAAAATCATATATAACCACCTATATTTAATTAGTGATCAAATCAACACCATCCATTGGAAACACCAATAAAGAACTAAGGAGAAAGAGATAAATATGGAATTCCAATATCACAATTCATTAATATAAAACTCTAATTCAATTAAAAATCATGATATCACACGTCTGTAAATAAACGATATTGGAAGGAGGGAAAAATAAAAAACAAGGAATATCTCCAGAGATTAAACACCCAATTGAGATGTTGGATAGGATTAGAGTTTCTCGGTGCATAAAATCAAAATCGTAATGTTTTATAGAGAGGGAGAGAGAGGCAACTTCATAAATCCAAATGTAATCAGGCATAAATCACAAATAAACTTGTTGGGTTCCAGGAGGATTTTGTTGTAATATATTGTTTTATGGTGTAAAACAACCTACCTAGAACATACACCGAAAAAGGCATTTCCATGGGTGAAAAATCCCAATCAAAAAATTTATAGTGTAAGTTAATTCTTTGTTGCATAAATTATTTTATTTCATAATACATTTTCATGGATTATGGATAGAAAAAAATTTACACCATAAACAAAGGATTTATATTGTAAATTCCTTATACAGTCACTTCCCAACAGTAGTCCCCTAAAAAACTACCCATAAAGCTTCCAGTACAACCCATACCCAAATTTCACCTGCTAAAACCTTTGACACATTTATACACAAACTCCATTAAATCAGAAAAACTTAAATCCCCAAACATTAGATCATTTTACAAAAAAAATATCCATCCTTGATGAATCCTTCCTTGTGTTAGGGAAGATAAGAGGTAAAAAACAGAGTACACCTTTAACCTTGGTGTTACACATCTCCCCGGTGTAGCAAGTTATATGCACACAATTGGTGAATATCTTGGAAAATTGTGTGGTCAAACCATGTGTCCAACCCAAGTGTTTAAAAAATTGAATGTCCTAAACTAACCACATTTTAATTAAACCCCAAATGTGTTATCCTCCTAATTTTCTCGAGTGACTCAAAGGGGATCCCTAGACATGTCCCCTATTTACTTACCCTTGAATCTTGGCCTCCTCTACTATGACACTAATTGAAACATTTTAGGTTATGTCTTCTTTATCTTCCTTCTTCCTTTCTCATTATTTTTCGTCTTCATCTTCTCCCTATGAATCCTATTGGTCAGGCTCTAAGGGGAGAGATTGTCTTAAACCTTTGTGTTTCTTGATGTTTATGGTGTGTAGATCATTCTTTAAGCCTTTCTCTTTATGTATCCAAGGGTTTAATATTATCCACCATTGATTGGGGTAGGTTTCAAAATTACTTTCATTTTCTTGTGTTATAATGTGATGCTTTTAGTTTTTCCTAAAATAGTTTTCATGAAATTACACTTGTTGGATGGACTAATAAATTTATTCTAGAATTTTTATAAGCTAAATGGATAATCAAAAAGGGTTTCCAAGCATCAATTTCTAAACTATGATTTCCATGATTTTCTCACATTCAAATTTAGAAAATATATTTTAAATGTTATAAGACACACCCTTGGATGAGTACCTTGTTTTAAGTGCAGGATGTGTTCATATATTTTGTGAGATGATTTGATTCTTGTTGTTTCTGGTGTTATTAGGAAGGGGTTTCTTTATTAAAGGGGTGTTAGAAGTGGGATGTGAATTGTTTTTATGAAAATTTCATTATTTTATGTGATTGATGCATCATTAATGATAATATAAAGGTTTTCCCTATCTCCATTATATAACTCATGGGAACCCTAGGTGCTTATTTAGAAACATAAGACAAGTACCACTAGGTTATTGTATATTCCCACATAGAATAAGAATTCCACACACTAACTAAACATTACTAATTTTATGATCCAAATTTTATGTATTGATAATGACATGGTATTTACCCTAGAATTTTTTGGGTAGTTTATACCAATAGATTTAATGCCCATTCCCATTTGGAGGATATTTAGACCTTATTTCCAAAGTCAAGTGCTCACTAGTATTTTTCCAATGACACCTTAAAAATGTGTTGGATGAGATGATGGGAGGTCAAGCACATCACAACCTTTTGGGGGGAATTATTTCCAACTCTGGGACACTCATATAGATTTAAGATGTATTTTTGAATCCATCCCAAATCCTAGTATAGGACCAGTTACCCCTGTGCTAATGATATTTTCGAGACCATGAGTTTGATTTGAACCTCTATATGTATTATATATTCCCCATATTTCTCTTATTAATTTTATGATGCTTCTATTTAATGACGGATAGTTGGTATCCCTAAATTTTATTATCATCCTTGAGTATGGTTGGTGTTTTGGAGTTGGGATTGATCCTTTAATATATTTCCTAAGTATCATGTCAAAACAGGAATCAAAACCCACATAGTTTGATAGAATAGTTGGGAATTATACCTCAATAGGAGGCCCATATGAAGGAACTCTCACTAATCTGATAGAATGATCACCAAAAATATCTAATCCCATGTGAGTCATGATTGGTGTGTGAAAAAAGATAAAATACAAGATCAGTCACATCATATGAGAGTGTACTATGTGATTTAAAGATTTGTTTGGAGCTTAAAACTATGAGGATTCTCATATTTCAAGAACTATGAGGAGAATCTCAACTCATGGTGATTTGGGTGTTTGGTTGGGAATTACACCAATGAGTATTCCCATATTTCTTGAACCATGAGGATAATATAAAATCATGGTAATCTAGAGGTTTGGTTTGGGCTTACGCCTAGGAGGATTCCCATGTTTCTAGAACCATGAGTAGAATCTGAACTCATGATAATTTGGAGGTTTGGTTGGGGCATACACCTAAGAGAATTCCCATGTTTCTGGATTAATGAGGAGAATCTCAACTCATGGAAATTTAGAGGTTTTTTTGGGATTACACCTAGGAGGACACCCATGTTTTTGGAACCATGAGGAGAATCTCAGCTCATGGTAATTTGGTAGTCTATTTAGGTCTCACACCTAGGAGGATGCCCAAGTTTCTGGAACCATGAGGAGAATCTCAAGTCATGGTAGTTTGGAATCAGAGGTGGGGGTTGTATGTGTCATAACCCAAAACATCATTTTCCTAGGATGAAAATTGTGTTGTAAAGATCCCCATTTTTCATGGGGATCAGTGATGATAATGAAGGGACTGGGCCAAAGGCCCAATACCAAAGCCAGGTAGTAATCCTAAGTGGGGGTGTAAGGGCATAGCTCCCATGGTATAGACCAGTGGAAACAAATAATTTTATGAATAGGGTTGTACACATTAAATTTTCCATATAGGAGGCTCACATATGGATATCCAAATAGGGGATTCTCAAAGGGGCTTCCATATATGGGCTTTGTAAAATAAGGTCAGTATGGTAATGGCCGTATAGGACATCGCGAAGTGATTAATTTCCTATGTGGGAGGGCGTAAAATGATGCCTCATACCACAAACTAAAAGGGTAAATATAGAATTTGGAGTATCATTCTTTATGATGGGATTTATTTTTGGAAGGCCTTCATAGGATTACTTCATGAAGGCTCTATCAATTTTGGAATTGAGGAATTTTTCCTAAGTGATTATTATGAGAGTGTCCTCTGCATCTATTCTACTCTTGCATCAATTTTCCCCCCACCCACTTCTTGAAGTGGGTGTCGATATTTATAGACAGTGGTGAATAATCCCTTTTTCTAGAACTATCAAAAACATAGAAAAAGTTGTTTCTAAATAGGGGATTCACAAAGGGGCTCCACAAAGGGTCTCCACAAAGGGTCTCCTCAAAGGGGGTCTACAAAGGGTCTCCACCGAGGTTCTCTACAAAGGTATTTATTTATTATAAAAGCGTTATAAAATGACACCTTGGACCAAAAATGACTTTAGTTTTTAGGGTGTCTAAATCCACAACGTCATGAACCAGGTAAACTGATATGTAGTCGAAGCAAAGCGTTATGCATTATTTTAGAATTTGTCAATTTTTATTCAGGCTAAAATGGAAACCTACTTCTAATGGCCACAAATTTTTTTCCATAAGGCTATTTGGGACCCATGAGTAGTCAAATAAAACCCTATAAATAGAACTATACCCCTATAAATCCTAGTGAGGATATCATAATGGGTAGTGAAAAAAAGTCTATGGAATTAATTTTTCGATACCAACAACAATTATGTTTCTATTATTAAGGATAGTAAGGGATTCACTAATGACCTATAGAAAATTATATGGATTTGGTATGATCAATAGATTGTATTATGGTCTTATAGAAAATCTATTTTCACTACCATAAGAGTTTACCATGAATGTTTAATACATTACTTACATCTTCTTATTATCATTATTTTTTTACTCTTTCATTTTATCATCCCTTTATTATTTTCTTTTTAATTGTATTTTTTTAATATTTTCCCTGTCTTGTAATGTTATGAAGTGTTACAAGTTTTATATTAATGTTTTAAATTATAGCATTTTAGATAAAATTTATACCTTGTTCATTTACTTTTTCTAATGCATTTTATATCTCATTTGATTACTTTTGGTTTTTAAATTATGGTGTTTCTAAAAGTGGTTTTAAATTATTTTTGGGGAACTTTATTTTAAAAAATATTTATAAATTGAAGATAAATGTTTCATGTAAGAAAATATTTTGGTTTTAAAAGGAAATTTCGGAATGTTTATGAGTTATTTCCTTTAAAATATCAACAGTTTTACTTTTAAGTGTTCTATTATAAAATAACATTAATGGAGTGTTTATTAAATGAAATGCATGGACTTTGGTGAAATCTTAATAGGGTGTTATTCTCACACCCTACTTGAACCACTCAATATTTGTAGATAGAGTGGATTTTGGTGGGATCAGTTTTAGTTTTTTTAGTGGATTTGTTTATAGAATATGTAAGCCTTTAGTTGCTCATGGACCACATCATGTTGGGAAACTTGGATGGTGACCTTGGGTCACGAGGTGGAAATAGCATGGTATGTGAGTTATTTTATTTATTTTGGTATGTGTATATACAAACATGTTTTCCTTTATTTTATCTTTAATTTTTCTCAAGTTTTACATGTTTCTATTGAGTGGAATGTGTGTTTATGGTTATGCCTTCATTGGTTTTAAATGATGTTTTAAAACTGTTTATTTGACTTGTATGGATGCTAAACTTATGAAAACACTATGTCATATTTTTAATATAACTATTTTGTGTGGTTAATTATATTTATCTATATAAATCATTCTTATTTCATTACACTAGTTTTCATCCCATGGATATTGGAAATTCCCTTTGGATTATGTTACAAACCAGGTCGGGTACCTGAATCAGGGG
The DNA here is from genome assembly GCA_963277665.1 of Viscum album. Classification (NCBI taxonomy): domain Eukaryota; kingdom Viridiplantae; phylum Streptophyta; class Magnoliopsida; order Santalales; family Viscaceae; genus Viscum; species Viscum album. Next base: position 231,785,835 of record OY728125.1, read on the forward strand.
TAGCCCGGGTTGGTTCATGACATTATATAAGCGATGTCTCTGTGTATAACTATTTAAAACCATCATATATGATAAAAAACCATATATATATATATATATAAGTGTATATGTGACTGGTTCTTCACCCAACATCACCTAATTTGAAAAAAATGAATCAATAAGATATTTTTGATAAAGTAAAATTTCCCATGATGGAAAATAATATATTAAATTAATTTGTAATAAATTCAATATTACTGGATAAATTTATATTTCAAAAATATAGTGCAAAAAATCCAACCATTAATTCATTAAAGATTCACATTTATTTAAATACATTGTTTATATTATTACAAACTTCTTTCGATTTCAAAAACAACATTAAGAAATTATTAACATATGAATGAAATAATTAATGTGGAAGTGTTTCAAATACACATATACCAACATATATACATACACACATAAAAAAAATTTTGTGTCTGTGTGCACATGCACATTCCCTTAGGGAGAATTTGGATTTTGAGCAAAAAATTTCTTACATTAATATTTTTGAGAAACTTGATGAAATATGGAAGCGATATAAAGTTGAATAAATAAATCAGTACATATAATTTTTAATATGTAAAAACCCTATAATGAAGAGGATTAAAACCCAATGGGGAAACTCAAAAAATAAAATAATAAATTAGAGAGTTTAAAATTCAAGTAAATTCCCAAACGTGAATGTCAGTGATAGCATAAAAAAATATGTAAAAACATACCCTGATACACCTCTATTTTCCCTCTGAAAATCATCATGAAAAAAATGAAATGCTCAGAGACCCCTCAAAGAAAAAATATCATCCATATGCCAATTAAACTCCACTACCATGGGGATATTTATCTAAACATGTGTTAGTATCACACCATTTTGTGACACCTGTAGTATTTTTCTCTCTTGATCTCTCCATCAAGATATACCACCAATCATAAACTGAGACAAGATTTGAACTGTATTTTAACCCCCAGTGGTTTTTTCAATCTCATGATCTCACCATCATGATATACCACCGATCATCAACTCGGACACACAACCAGATCTCCATAATCAAGAATTCATTTGAAACATGACCATGATCATTGATCTCAGTGGTTTTTATTCACACCAATTCCAAGTCGATACACAACACATACTATGGAAAATTTTGTATCCCCCTTACTTCTATCGGTGCACTGCATCTTGAACACCTATCAAGAACCTCCACATTAAAATAATCCAATATCATCATTGTTGACAAGGAACAAATGCAATGGAAAACATGGAATCCACTTTCCTTTTGATCTCGGTGGACTAAAACTTGAATAGATTTAAAAGAACCTCTCCATGTGTAGAATTTAATCTCATTATTTCTGATGGGTCACATGGGCTGCTATAAATACAACAACCCCTTTCCGCTTGATCTCGATGGACAAAATCTTAAATATCTTTCCAATAAACTCTCTATGAGAATAACTTAATCTATTAATTCCAAAATATGATACCTCATTCTCTTATATAGAAACTGATACCATATCTCAAATAAATGTAGTCAACATTCAATTATCCATATATTAATATTGAAAATAACTCTCCATTATCGTTAATAGAAACTACTCTATTAATGTTGATAAAAACCTCTCCATTAATTAATTTCTCTATCCTCAAAAAATATGATAAATCCCAAAAATGTCCCCCTTTATCACATCAAATAATTAAAACATCCTACAAAATAAATTGGAATTAAAACAGGTTGTTATCTTACCATCCATCATAGTCTACAAAAAATATGGTGGCACACTTTTTCAATTTTGACAGAAAACTAGTAGCTCCACTTGTAAAAGAAATACAAACATTGAAGTCTTCATCATATCTATATTTGTAAAATCTTTATGAACAAGACTATAACCAAACAAATTTATCTCCCCCATAATATTGATCACCACATTATCTAGAGCACCTTAAAAAATTAGTTGTTCTCGATGATCATCATCACCTAAGAAAACATGTGCATCACCTCTTTCAACCTGATTTGATTTCCAAACCTTATTCTCCATATTGAATGCATTATCAATAATATAAAAAATAACAAACATGATCCCCATGAGAAATTTAAATCATGAACCTCCCCTCTAATACAATTTTTGGGGAGAATTCTAATTCTAGGAAATAAATGCTTGAAAAAATATCTGTGAAAAACCTGATGAAATATGGATGTGATATAAAGAAAAATAAATTAATCAACACATAGGATTTGTAACATATAAAAATACTCCAATGTGGGGGATTAAAAAACTATGAGGTAACTCTAAAAAATTCCAATAATAATTCATAGAGTATAAAATTCAAGTAAATTCCCTTACCTGAATGTCAATAATGTTGTATAGTTTTTGAAGACTGTAATGGTTTCTTAGGTGTTAGATTGAGTTTTGAGAGAATTGGTCTTAAAAAAACATGGTTTATTAAGGTAAAGGGGGTTCATGGTTTTCACATGATTAGTGAAAATCGTGCACCCAATACCACACATCCATGCAAACAAATTCATACTTGTTGTAAAGAATAAATGCATAGGCTACGCATGGTTTGTCAAATTATATGCTAGTAATGCAAAGGGGGGGGAACCTAAGGTTGTGTTGGAGCATGTTTGGAATATTTTTTCTCCAACCATGTTCCCAAAACATGTTCCTCTTTAAAGGGATGAAATTATATTTCATCCACTGAATTATTTTAGCCTTCCTCCAACATTCTTCTCCGACTCATGCCCCAAAGCTCCCTCCCTTGATTAGAGTTTTTCCTCTCCTCCTAGGAATGGATGGTAATCCATTTTTCTTTTTTTATTCAAGAATTATCAGGTGTGTTATAAGTATAACGGTGAGTCTATAACTCCTCCTTCATCTTTTATGAGATTCTTTTATCCCTTTTGATGTGACCGTGTCATGCGATCTCATATGCCCTATTTTTATGGTGTTTTTATAATCTTTCATTTTCTCTAATTTTTTCTTAAATCAAAGCCTAATAATGGATGATTGAAAATTCATAATCATATGGTATGTGTTCTATAGATTTTCCTTTAAAGTCTTATCAATTTATGAAATATATTGTTGACTCATAAATTGTATTTCCCACGTGTCGCCCTTAAAATATTAAATTAATATGTGGAACCTAATGCCTTAAATTGGATATTCTTTGTTCTTTTATTATACCCATGGAGCTTTTTTAACATGTATTGAACCACCACCTTGGGGCGAATTTCATATACTTCATGACCTCTATACCTTTTCTAGGAAACTAAACAACCCTTTTTTGTTTTTTTGGTAAATTCTTTGATTACAATTCTCTAGTAGTTTTTAATCACCTTTGAGGTGTGTTAGGTTATCTCTCTTATAATAGATGATTATATTGAGGTGAATGGAATGGAATAACAACCAAGCACCAGTTTTATAATAAAATTACCTATGAGGTGTTCTTTTTTATTTATAAAGAATGGAAAATCAAATAGATTTATTTGAGGTGATAAATGGAATGGAGCTTCTCATCACCTTATTAGTTACTTATAAATGGGATAGCATAAATGTTATACTTGAATTGTTTTAGGGAATATTTAAGGACATGTCCTATGTACTATTCATGATTGAACTGTAATACGCCATGCGTACTAACATGGCCTTATTTATTAATTATACTTAAATGTAAAAATGGCATAGATAATCACATGATTTATATTTACAGATTAAAAGAAACTTCATTATTCCCTTATATTACCATATGAGAGAAGCTTGGTTTCCCAAGTATGAATTCCTTAGATAGGCTCATTAGTTAAATGAAAATATCATATGCCTTAAGTGTCACTTCGTATCCTTATACAGAATGCCTTGGATAGGCTCATTTGTTAAATGAATTGTATTAGATCATGTATTGATACCCAAGTTCCTTGCATAGAACACCTTCGACGATCTCATTAGTGAAATGAATTATCACACCTTGAGAAAACCATGTATTCCCAAGTTGGAATGACTTGTATTGTATCATAGTTCAAATGAATTATCACACCTAGATCAAACCTTCAATTCCCAAGTAATAATGCCTTAGATGGGATCATAGGCCGAATGATTTACATTGCGACTTGGGATATACATATATTCCCATGTAGGAACTTCATTCATGGGCTTGTAAGACAAATGAGATTTAGTACATTCTTAAACACCATTATAAATGGATTCCTTGGGTTTACACTTGGTCCTATAAGAATATTATACCTTTATGACCCTAGCTATGTTCCCTGGTTGAGATGATTTACCCAATACCTTAATTAAATAAGTGAATCTTGTGTTACTATTATGTTTATGCCATTATATTACAACTAATGTACTTGTTTATGAATGTATATCTAAATATATATTATTATTAATTATATGAAAATGTTTTCATGATGCAATGTTCAGACACATTTTGTCTTAGGCTGAACCTAGTATTGTTGAAAGTGTGTCCTTTGAGGTTCTTGAGCCCTATTTGATTATATTTATTTATTTAATACCTTATTTTTTATTCATACATGATAATTTATTTTATATTCATAGACTATATTTAAATAGATGTTTATAGGGGTCGCACACAGAGATTATCTCACACCCTATTCAGGTCGTCATTTAGTTCTTGGAAAGACCTCATGGTTTCAAGATCATGATTTTGGATTCTTATATGTGTTGTACACTTGTACATGGGATATTAGGAGGATTGGACCGATCCTATGATTATGATGATCATGGATATATCCTTTGGGTTTTATTTCTTTTCATTATGTATATATGTATAATTGTTTCCATGTATGCCTATTTTTTTTCTTAATAATTGACATGACATCATTCTAAATATAATACTATTTATGTATTTGGTTATTTATTATTATTGGGTAGATTTATTTCCATTCATTTCAATTCAAATGTTTCATCTATTGGTTTATTTAATATTTACCATTGTGATACTTTAATCATGAGCCTATAGTCTCCCCATTTTACCATCATTGGACCCTCACATCTAGTCAAAAACCTCTGGCATAGGGGGAGGTGTGTTTGAGGCTTTGTGGGTACTGTTCTGACTATTGTTTATAGAGTGATCTTAGTTAGGACATTACAAAGTGGTATCATATCCTTATATTCCTTTTTGTTTGTATTTTGGGGTGGATAGATAGGAAACTACGAATGTTTTTGTAACAAACCAAAAAAAAGTTCTTATTTTATTCATGGATCCCTTTCATCCCAATAACATTTTACTATGTTTTCTAATATAAGAATAAAAAAAGACATTTAAATTTCAAAATAACTTTTAACATCATGTGTTGATATTAACTAGTATGACTAGGAACAGTAAAAGAAAACACATACTAGTAACCATCTATATTTTATTTCATTATTTAAGAACATTACATTCAGTATATAACAATTCAAAAAATGATACTGAATATTAAAAAGGGGGAAAAGAGGCTAAATAAATTAAAATATAAAACTTAGGGTCACCTCAATCGCATAGAAACATCAAACCCATGAACAGCATTGTAGTAAAGAAACAAAGAGCTAGTAATACAATATTCTTTTTAGAAATGATATTGAACCTCGTTTCAAATCGATGTGGAAAGTGATGAGTGAGAATTATGGTTTATTTATATAGAAATATGATAATTAGCCATTATGTTTTTGAAAAATCATAATTGATCAACATTATTACCATTATCCAATAAAATAGTAAGTCATTATTGTTATTTGTTACATCAATGCATTTAAATTATATTTGGGGTTATTTAATAGGAAAAATTGTATTCTTTACAAAGATTATAAACATATTACATTAAAATATTATTTATATGGAAGTTTAAAATAAAAATTTATTTCATGAAATTATATTATAAAAAAAAATTATTGATAATATATTTTAATGAATCCCAGAGTAATTTTTATAATGGTCAGAATGTTGGTTATTATATTAAATTGTTAATTTTCATTAAAATGTTGATTTATTTAAAAATTATAATTATCTTAATTATAAAATTATTTTAATAAAATAAAATTCATATTTGGACTTATCATATAAAAATTAGTTTAGGGTGATTTTTTGGTAATTTTCTAACATAGTTGACTTTTTGGTGAAAAAGTGAAAAATTGCCGCTTTACAAGCACTACAAATTTTTGAAAACGCTATTATGTCATAATTATTAAAATAAATTATGAAAAATTTTTATAAATCAAAATATCATTTAAAAATAATAAAAATGAAATTATAAATATAAATTTTAATTTAGAAATCTATACTTTATTTTTTAAACCAAAAAATGGATTTTTGAAATAAAATTCATTTTATTGATTCAACGCATTTATTGGGTTGACTAGAAGGTGTGGTTTTGTTTTGTATGTACATTAATTTCCAAACACACTCTCTTGATCATTATTTACCCAAAAAGTTGTTTTGGATTCAATTTACCTATAAATAGTTGTCTTATATGATAAATAATCAATATTTAATCCTTTAAAACTCACCACTCCTCAAGTATAAATACCTACCATTATGCATTACTCTCTACTATTAATTCCTAATCCATGAATTTAAAATAATTATACCTCCAAAATATTACCTCTATGGTCTCTCAAGGTGTCAAGGTGCCACCCTCGAGTTTTAGGAAGAAAATCTCTCAGGCAAGGGAATTCTCATCTTCCCTTTTCTCATCCAAGTACCCATTTTGTGAATATCGTCTGAATGTAAATACAATTTCATATATTACACTTTTCTATTAAAATTTATGAAATAAAATGTTTTATCAATGGGATACCTTAGTTACCTCCCATTATTCCCTTTCTAGAATCCATAATGTATACTTTCATGTTACAGAATTCATTTCTTGAATTTCTCTATTCTATATGATAAATTCTCATGTTGTGAATATCTAAACCTCATAAATTTACATGGTTATTCAAATATATTTAAACATGACTTATTTATTTTGTGTATTTACATATATTAAACCCATATTCTCTTTTCATGGGTTAAAAATGATGTTTTTGTCCCTATATTTAAGCACTTGGATGCTATAATTTTCATATAAAACCCATTATTTATTTTCAATGGGTTTAGGTGAAATGGTTTATTATGATAAATTTTCATCATATGAATTAAGACATATGGATGGTGCACCCTAGTATCACTCCAATTCATTGGGTAAATAACTAATATCTATAGATGGCATGTTTGTATGATAACTTAGTGAATAACCTTGGTAATTATGATTTATGGAACCTTGGTGATAAACCTTGGTGATATGTTTTGAATGTCTCATTTTTATGTTGTAGACACATTTTTTTGTTATAATTAATGTTCTTTATATTATTATATCCCTCGTGTTTTTTATGATCATGCCTTATTGATATGTTGTTTTTTCACAGACTAATTATCTTCCTTGATCATTTCATTACTGGGATTTATGCTCACAACATTATTTAATGTATATCCCTAAGATATGAGATGTAGTAACAGTAACTTAGTATGAAATTAGGAAGATTTATATCAATTATATTATAAAAATGTTTATGTGTATACCATTTTCATGTATTAGGTTCTTATTTACAAGACACTAAACCCCTAAATATGCTCTATATTCTTAAATGGTGTATCATGTAATGAAAGATTTATTTAATAAAAAGGTGGGTCTCCATCATTGGTATCAAAGGATGGTTTAGTTATTTTTTGAAATTAGTATTAAAATGGATTTTTAAAAACCCTAAGGATAAGTATAATTATAGTAATCATCCTAGTATTTTGGTAAGTGTGAAATAATTTTTTTCCGAGAAAATGCATCCCTATGTGGATACTACAAGTGGATGTGCCTCTAGAACTGATATACCTAGAGGTAATACCTAAAAACACTATATTGAGCTAGACTTTATTAGGAACTAGTACACAACAACGGGCCTTGTTTCACACCTGGTTTGACACTCTCAAGGGATATGCTTTGGTTAATCACAAGCTTGTAAATACCATTATGAAGGATATAAAGATAATGTAAAAGTTTTATTAAGATTGATTTATATCATCCTAGAAGATTGATATTAGAAAATGTTAATATTAATATTTCATTTAGAATTGTTATTATAAGATTCCCAATAGTAAAAAATTTCTCACTGAGGATTTCTCCTTCCAGGAAAAATGGTAGGAAATAGAATGACTTATACAAACAACATATATAATAGATAAGATGATGAAAGCCCTCCAAGTATGGGGGAGATGGAGTTCAAAAGATTATAATGATGATAAATCAGTTCGCTCAAGTCAAAAAAAACAACTAAAATCATGTGGGTTGTCCAGCTTCACCAAGGATGGAACAACTATTAGTTGAATATTTCATTCATCAATGACCACCTATTTTTAGTGCAACATCTGACCCACTAATTGTGGAATAATGGATCAACACAATTGAAAATATATTCTCTATACTCCAATGTTCTAAAAAAGTGAATGTTATGTTGTCTCTATATCACCTAGAGGGATAAGATAATCATTGTTGGGCACTAATCATGTACCTGAATTCAAGGGATTATGTGGATGTCATGGGATGAGAATACTTCAAAAATATCATTTTCATAAAAAAAATTCATCATACCCTATTGTTATCCAAACTATGTTTAATACCATAATAGGGGGTGAATTAGGGTATGAAAGTTTAAAACTAATACCCCTTAGGATCATTTTTAGTTGTTAAAACTCTTGTATCCCTTTATTGTAGCAATGTATGAATAGAAATAAAATAATTCACAAGACATAGTAATTTTACTTGGTTCACCCGCACTGGGATACATCCAAGGAACATAAAAAAATAAATGTGTCTTTGTACTAAATCACTAAATCACACCTATTTTACAAAATTTTTAACAAACTCACTGTCTCTCCTGGTTGACAATCAATCAAAATTTGAAAGCTCTCAACTCTACTAACTAATGTATGTTCACTTCTCCTTCAGATGATTCTTATTTTTTACTAGAAACAATTTATTTTACCCCTCATTTGGTGCATAATTAAGTTATAATTTAACCCACTTGATGAAAAATACGTAACCACATATTCAATGGGCAATACCTTTTGATTCAAATTTAATTTTTTGAAAACCCTCTTTCCAACCTTTTTGAAACTCCCAAATTCTTCACAAGAATATCCTACTTCGTGAACCCCACAACTTTTGAAAACCCCAAAACTTTCGCAAAACTCACAACTTTTGTGAAGCTCACCACTTTCACAAAGCTCAACACTTTCATGAAGCTCGCAATTTTCTTGAATATCAACACCTTCATAAAGATCACATCTTCCATGAAGCTCACTATTTTCTCGAATCATAAAAATCCTTTATGAACTTCCTTTCTCTAAAAAATAGATAATCTTATGAAAACCTTCAAACAAGAAAAATCATTTTCAAATCAACTTCTTGAATTTAGAGCCTTTAAATTTTCATTTAGGGTTTCTTATTCAAATGAGGGTTTAGACACCTATTTATAGAAGTTTCCTCCCTTTAGAAAATATTTCAACCTCGCCACCACATTTTCATGAAGCTATCCATTATTTCTTGTGAAGATCTGTACCTTTCAAAATACCCCAAGGAAATTTTCTCATTCCCAAAGCATCTCATAGTCATGTATATTACTATAAATCCTTCATGCTCATCCCTATTTTTCTAACCTCTAGATCATTGCAAATCACTGAGCCTTTGTGAATAACCGGACCTTCATGAAAAACCCAATCTTTATGAAAACCATGCTATTTCCATGTTTTTATAAGAAATCCCTAAAAATTAGACTTTAATGATTCTTGAGTCATTCTCCAAAATTTAGACACAAAAATTTGGAAAATACTAATAAATAGAACCACCTTGTATATGTAATTTTCTATACTACCTCTAGAGCATCAATTCCTCTATCATGGGTCCCTATCAACATACCATGTCAATAATCTCTCTCAAACTTCATAACAAAACATGGAAACCGTCTTTGTCAACAAACACAATCAACCCAAAAAAAATTCAAAGTTACCTTCAGTTGTTTTTTCCCAACAATTTCCCCTTTGGGTTTTTTGACAACCCTTCACTCTTTTTTACCAATGTAAATATTCTTCCATATTAAAAAAAATTAGAATTTTTTGAATCTATATAGTGATCAGAGATTTTCCCAATACACAATCTAATACCACATGATCCTTACTGGATGTGAGAAATAATACTATCTTGAAAATTTCATCAATGAATAACTTCATTCCCAACTACTTTCATCAAAAACCCCATCAATTGTGATTTTTAACTGTTGATCAATCATATTTATTATTTTTAGATTTAAAACATCCCTTACATCACTATTTCTCATTTTAGCGTGTCCCCTATCTTGATCAAGATATTTCTTCCCCTTTATCAATGAACCCAAAGATAACTCCATTATGGATACAATATTGTAAAGAAGACAAATAAATACATGAGGGAGAAAACCCCATACCTCGGGGAGAGGGGGCCCAACATCTAGAATTTTTCAAGTGTGCGAGTCAACTAAAATGCAAGATCCAGTCAATGATGTTCAAAATCATCTTTAGGTATGACCTTTGTTAGAATATCTTCAACTTATAGTTCTTTAGGCACATGCTCTGACTTCATAGGCTCATTCTATACCTTGTCCTTTACCAAATGATACTCGATTTCAATGGGATTCATTTATGAGTGATGGCATGAATTTTTTATAAGACTTGTAGAACTTGAATTATCATAATGGATTTTGATCAGAGATTTCATTTCACTACTCATATCTTTAATTTGTTGCATCATCCACAATAACTATGTGAAATCTTGAGTAGATGAAATATATTTAGCTACTATGGTTTTCAATGAAATTAAATCCTATTTCTTCCTTATCCATTAAATACACAATTCTCTATGATAGAATGCATCACCTGTTGTTTATTTTCTATCATCTATTGAACAATCCTAATCTGCATCTGTATTGCCCAATAACTCTTACTAATATTTTTCATTATAGAGAAAACTGAAATCCATCATGCCCTTGATATACCGATGTATTATTTTTACTAAAATCAAGTGTCTTTGTTTGGGATTTATTTGATACCATACTACTTGGCATGTGGAAAAATAAATATCATGTCTTATCACTATCAAGTACAATTGACTGTTAATGATATGCCTGTATTATATGGAAATAACCAGTTTTCCTTCATCATCTCCTGATAGTTTCATCTGGGTAGCCACTGGAGTCATAATCTCCTTGGAATTATCCAATACAAATATTCTAAAAACCTCCTTGTCATATTTGGATTGAGATATAAAATTTTCTTTCCTTCCTTGTATTACCTGTAAACTAAGGGAAAAGGTTAGTATTACAATCATTGATATTTAAAACTCACTTATCATGAATTTTGTGGACTTTTTTCCCTATTATTCATCTGATCCACTAAATATTATTTCATAGACATACACCAGCATGATCATCCTTTTATTAATATCATTATTGGCATAGAGACTATTTTCTACTCCACCGTGCTGAAAACCAAACTTCTTTAAAAGCTGATCAATCCTTGAATACCATTCACTCAATGGTTTCTCCATCCCACATAGCTTCTTTCTCAGTAGACAAGCTCTATTCTCATATTCATTAATTATAAAAATATTCTGCTACACAATATACACTTCTTCTTCCAAAACCCCATTCAAAAATGATGACTGGAAAATTTTGAATTTTACTTTAACTATTATAGCCAAGAATAGGAAAATAGTCTTGGGCCTTGCAATAGTTTCAAATTTTTCATCAACAATGATTCCCTCAATCTGGGAGTATCCTTTTCACACTATTCATCCTTCTTTCTGAATTTCCAATCCATTTTAATTTAGTTTCTTCTAGAATAACCTTTTGGTCTCGATGACATTCTTATCTATTAGTCTCAAAACAATCTCCCAATTATGATTATTCTCAATTTTTTCATTCTCTCCATTCCTATACTAAACCCAATTCTCATCTCCAACTACCTCTTTAAAACATTTATTATCTACCTAATATAGGAAATATTTTTTTTAATAATTTGTCTTTCATGTTTCAACTAAAACTACCTAATCACCATTGATATTTTTTCAATCTGTTTCATCTCGACAATTCAGATTCTAAAAAGATAAAGATTTTCATTCCTCCTAATCATCATCAGTATCTTCTCCTAAATCATTATTTTACACTTCTAATCCCCTTCAGTTGCTTTCATCCTCATCACTTTCATTAGGGAACTATTCACTTTGTGGTTGGAGATTCTATTCATTCTCTACTATAATGACATCATTTATTTTAACTACTTTTCCTAGCCTCTTATTGAAGCATTTATGTTCTTCTATTTTTCTTTAATAGACAATGAATATCCCCTCATATCTATAAGATTCAAATTTCTTGTGATTCTACTTGTTGAGAATAAAATAATTACTTCCAAAGAATTGAAATTATTTCAATGTAGGCTTCCTTCCGTACCATTATCGTATGGATTCTTTTCTTATTTTTGACACAAAAAATCCCTATTGTTTATGTATACTGATTTCAAGAGTTCTTCCTTCCAAAAATTTTATAGTAGGTCCTTTTCAATAATCATTATTCTATTTATATTTTTCATGATCTGGTTTCTCTTCTAAAATACTCTATTTTATTGAGGATTTATCATTTCCAAAACATGAATTTTTATCCCATGTTTTTAAAAGAAAATCTTTCACTTGGATATTTGTGAAATTTGTGTAAACATCAGTATAGAACTTCATAATCTTGTGTCTAAGAATCCTTTCAACATCCCAATGATATTTGTTTTATGCAACTAAACACATAATACTTGTGGGAAATGATAAAAAACATTCCATATTGCTGAAATCATCAATGAAAATAATATAGTACCTCTTCTCATTAATGGATCTTGGTGATATATGTCCACACACATCTATATACACTAACTCAAGCACTCTGGTTGAATTTAGTACTTTTTCCTTGTATGTCTTTAATAATCTTCCCTTGTTGACTGGTATTTCACGTGTGACTAGGATCACATGATATCTTAGGAAGATATCAATCTACATCAAATTTGACCAGATATTATATGGATGTTTGTAATATATGGTTAAGTAATTTATGTCATGAATTATTTTCCTTCTCTCTGGATAGGTAGCACATATCTTCTTCTCCACTAAAAATGTAGAGATTACCCTTTGTGGTATTTAACTATAAAACAATTCTACCATATTTACCCTTGATGATACATAAATTCTTTGTAAATCATATATTATGACCCAAGTCACATAGTTGATTAACATTTGGCATGTTGTGTCTGAGACCTTCAATAACCAATACATCATCATGTCTCATATCTTTGTCATGAAATTTGGATTTTCCCAAGAAAAAAATATTCTAACCTTCATCATTATTAAATTTGAAAACACCCTCCTTCTCATATTTGATTACTATAACAATATTCTTATTTCTATATATATGGGATGTGCATCCAATATTAAGGATCTATACAACAACATGATCTGATGCTTTAAGGTAAATCTCTTATACCACTTCCAACTCAACTCTTTTCTTTTTTATCCACATCTTTGAATTCATACCCATTATGGATTGATAATCGTGATCTTCCTCAAAGTATGATGTATTAGCTTTATCTTGTATAGGTGAAAATCATTTTTTCATTTTCAACTCATTTGATGAAACATTGAGTTTTTTCTTATGACCACATTCAGTATTATTTGGAACATACCTCTACATTGTTGATGAGAAATATTTTTCCATGTGTCTGAATCCTCTACACCAAAAATTGTGACCATCAAAATAATTTCTGAAATATTGAAACCTATATGTCTTCCTTTTTTCAATTATTCTCTTTGGTACCTTCTGGAAATGGAACATAGATTTTTTGAATGTCCCATATTTCCACAATAATAACACCTGATGAGGGGTGTATTATTGTACATTATTATAGGACTGTTCTTTCATGGGTTCAATGAGTCTTATGATTCTGGTTTGTACCCAAATCAAAATTCAACCTAGGAATGGGAAATTTTGGTCTAACATCAATCACTATAGAATTTTTTATGATCAATCTCCATAAAAACCTAATCATTTGGATATGATTGTTACTTCTGTCTTTTTGGACCTATATGATCCACATTCATATTTTCTGTTTCTTGAGTGATCTTATTTTTCAATGTCATACCAGGAGTCAAGAGTCTCTCATGATATTCTAATTTTCTTCATAGGTCAAAAAATTACTCTTTATGTTCTTCAATATATTTTATTTGATATTTTTCTATGTTAGTTAAATCATCTATCTCTCTTTTCTATTCTTCAACTTTGATATTGTACATAATAACCATTTTTTTGTTCTCTAGCATTGAATACTTGATATTTTTAATTTATTCCATCAGCTCATACTTCTTTTTTTCCTGATACTATATATAGAGTTTGTCTCATGAACCACTCTATTGTATTTCTTTGTTTTGGATCTCCAAACATCTATCTTCTTAAGAGTGGCTTCTAATTTATCTAGGAGATCAACTCTTCCTTAAATTTATTTTTCATCATATTCACTATCTTCCCTTGTCTGGGAGCTACCTACAACTACCATCATATCATTTTCTCCATGATCCTTATAGCTATCCATCTCTTGAACCTCGTATTCTCCTAATCTTTCATTTTCTTATTAAATAATACTCTTACTTTTTAAATAAATTTCTATTAAAAAATATCTTACCTTTCACATTTTCTAGAGACGTATTCATGGGAATTTTTACTTCATCCTCATCATTATCTTGAAGCTTCTTGGAGAACCTTTCTACAATATGTCCTTCATTTCCATATCAAATAAAGCGAGTGGGATTTTCTCTTTGAAATTTCATTTTCCACTTTGTAGATTTGAGAAAAGAAGTGGCATGACCTCATATGTCACTTATTCTTCTTGTAAATATTAAATAGTGATCTTATATATGGAATTGAATTCCACATCTTTGTGATTAGATTTTTTCACATACTCAATATCTTCATTTCTCATCTCGTATACAATAAGAGTATTGTGAAAGATTTCCAGTTTCATCTCCTTTGGATCTTTATCTTCCAGTAAAGAGAATTCAGATTTAACCATGGTGGAAGTATTATTAAGATTCACTTAATGATCATTATATATTTTCAATAGTTTCTACAAGACCATTCATTTCTTCCACAACAATATTCAATTTGTCAAATAACGCATCTAAAAACTCGTTGGGGTTCATTCTTAGGTCCTCGTATTTTTTACATTGAACTTATAACTTTTCTTATCTGACATTTGAATCAACTTCATATATCTTTATAGGATTTTCCCACATGGAATTTGTTGACTTAAAAAATCACCTTTGTGTAGATTTCATTAGACAATGCTCCCACTAATACATTGATTTCTATAGTGTCAGCATCTAATTCCCTTTTTTCAGATTCTAATGAAGCACCACTTTCCACGCTAGCTAAAATACCATGTATTTTTTCTATAAATGAATCTATACCTAAATATTAGAAGTAGTGATGCATATGATTCTTCCATAATTTAAAATTGTTTCCATAAAATATCATGATCACTTTATGATTGACAACCTCCATTGTAACCCTTAGGAGAGAAACACTGATATTAACCTTTCCATATGATATGAATTGTAATCCCAAGTAGGTTAAATACCCTGAGAGGGAGGAGGTGAATCAGGGTTTGACTGTTTGAAACTAATTCCCCTTCAGATCTTATTTTATCAATAAATGAAACACTCTTCTATACCTTTCCCATAGTAATGTATGAACAAAAATGAAATCATGCATGAGAAACAACAATTTTACGTGGTTCACTCGCACTGGGATACATCTAAAGAGCATACAAAGGAAATGTTCCTATATACCAAATCTACTAAAGTGTACCGTTGTTATACATTTCAAAGTGGAATCACTATACCTTCAGGTTTACAACTAATTACAATTTTAAATCTCACTTCTCACTCAACTAAAGTGTTCTCACTACTCCTTCATATGATTCTTATTTTTTCAATTAAATTAATATGTTTTACACCTAATTTGGTGAATCAGTGATTTATACTTTCATCCACTTAATGAATACCTCTTTACCATAGATTCAATGGGAAATCCCTTCTAGTTCTCATTTACTTTTGTGAAAACCCTCTTTTCAACCTTCATGAAACTTCCAAATTCCCCACAAGAATATCCTGATTTTATTAACCCCACAAATTTTATGAACCCAAAAACTTTCACAAATCTGACCACATTATTGAAGCTCAACACTTTCATGTAGTTCACAAAATTCATTAATCCCAACAACTTCACTAAGCTCACATCTTTAGTGAATCTTACTATTTCCTTTCTCTATGATACAAATAATCTTATGAAACCCTTCTTGTTAGAAAAATCCTTCATGAATTACCTTCACGAATTTAGAGCCTTTTTAATTTCTTTAAGTCTTTCTTGTTAAAATTAAGGGGGTAGATGCCTATTTATAGACGTTTCCAGCCTTTCATGAAGCTTTCAACACCTCTACTGCCTTTTTGAAAGTATCTCTATTCTCGCTCATTAAGATCCCTATCTTCATGAAACATCCAGGGAATTTTTCTTGTTCATAAATCTTCTCATAGTCACATAGATTACCATAAATTCTTCTCACCCATCCCTCTTTCATGATCCTCTAGACCTTCATGAATCCCCAAGCCATCATGAAGCACCGAACCTTCATGAAACACCCAATATTCACAAAATCCTTTATTTACCATATTTATTTAAGTCATCCCTAGAAATATCACTTTCATGGTGCTTGATTCATTCTAAAAATTTTGGACCCAAAAATTTTAAAAACACTTGGAAATAGTACCACCTTGTATATGCAATTTTCTATACAAACTCTAGAGAACCCATTCCTCTATCTTGGATCTTTTTCAATATACCATATAAATAATATCTCTTGAAATACACAACTAAACTTGAAAACATTATTTTTCAACAAACACAATCAACCCAAAACACTACAAAGTTACCTTGATGGATTTTTACCCAACACATCTGAACAAAAATAGAGAAGGACTTCCTTGAGTTAAAAGAAAGTGAAAATGAATCAGTGGGGAACTATGAGATGAACTTTAAAAGTCTTATGTGTTATACTTAAAACATTTTCATTGAATCTAATAGAAATATATATTTATTATTTAGAGGACTAAGACCCTATCTATGGAAACTGTTTGCAACATGAAACTTTGGGAGTTATTAATAGATAGTAATGTATTCCCCCAAAGTTGAAATGGTGTTTGGAGTTTCCTAGTGGAGTCATGTATAGAAGGAAAAGAAGAGAAATATATAATAAAAATTTAGAATGAATCTGAATGAGAATACAATAAAACCTCCCATGTATAAAAAATATAGGAAGATACATTTGGGGAATTGTTTACTAGGAAGTGAAAGGTGATAAAATTTTAGAAGGGATGGAAATATTTCTTGAAAAAATATGGGATGTGTAAATAATCAACATCTAAATTACAATGAAAAGGGAATAAGGTCTAGGAACAGCCTATTTTAAAATGCTTCAAGTGCATGGAACTTTGTAATTTCACTAACCAATGTATAAATTATAGGATAATGGAGGGAAAACACCATCATCCTCAAAAAAATCCAAGGGGTAAAGTTCATGATTTCACAATTTCAGTGGTTTAAGTTGAGGCTCTAGTGTCCTAGGTTCACTCATCATGCACTCAAATCTATAAAATACATTGTTTGATTCTAGTTCTAATAATTTTTTTTATATTAACAAATAACATCAAGTTGAACCCTAAACTACTAGTAGTAGAGTTGTATGTTAAAACTACTAGTGTAATTATTCACACATCAAAGATATATACGGATTCTCCTATTAATATTAGTGATTATAATATCTCTAAAAACTTGGTGATCATTCTGATGGTGCATTTTGAAATAATAATTGGGATGGATTGGTTGTCAAATTATAATTCTAAGATCAACTATATAAGCAAGGATATTTTAGTAGTATTAATGGAAAACCTATGATTATATTCAAATGGGTGATTTCTTAGCCTAATTCTTTCTAAGAACATCCTATTATAGCTTTATTTATGTAAATGATTGGTGAATAAGAGGGAGACAGATAAAGTATAAGGATATAAGATGTACCTATTGTTTAGACGTACATTAATGTATTCCATGAAGAGTTACCGAGACCTCCCCTAGAAAGATAGTTAGATTTATCAATTAAAATCTTACATGGATCCAAGCTAATAGCAAAGGCACCAAATAGAATGGAAAATGTGGAGTTGGAGGAATTAAAGAAGGAAATTCAGGATTTGTTGGAGAATTTTTTTTTACTAAGATTTTCTCCATTGGAAATGCATGTCCTCTTTGTAGAGAATAAGGATAGATAAATATGGTTTTGCATTGATTATAGGGAACTTAATGGGATCACAGTGAAGAAAAAGTATCCTCTTCCAAGGATTGATGATTTGTTCAACTAGCTTCATGGATCGGAATTCATTTCCAAGATTGCTCATTTGTTTGGGTATCATCAATTAATTGTGAAGAAATAATATATCCTAAAGAAAACCTTCCAAACAAGATATTGGCATTACAATTTTTTTTATTTCCTTCATCTTGACGAATTTTCCTGATATATTTATGAATAGAGTCTTTAAGAATACCTTGATAATTTCATGGTTTTCTTTATTGATGATGTTCTGATATATTATAAAATTGGTGAGGAGAACTAAAATCATCTAAGTGTTATATTAAAAATTCAGGGGAAGGATTAATTTTTCATTCAATTTAGAAAATGTTATTTTTGGTTACAAAAATTCACATTCTTCGGATATATCATGTCCAGTGAAGGAATCTCAGTGGATCCAGAAAATAAATAATTTGTATAAGAGTGGCCTTATTCTATAATTATAACTGATATTCATAGTTTTCTTAGTCTAGAAGAATACTATAGAATGATTGTGAAAAACTTTTCATGGAATTATAATCCACTGACTTTGTTAACTGGAATGGGGGTTAAGTTTATCTGAATAAAGGAATATGAAGGAAGTTTCCATGAACGTAATAGGTGGTTGGTCAGTGCACATGTGCTAACTTTTCCCACTAATGGAGAAGGATTTTTCATTTTAAGTGATGAATAATTAAAGGTACTTAGATTTGTACTCATTAAAAATGATAGTTATTCACTATGCATTGCTACATTTAAATATTCTTGAATAATATTATCATACCGATGATCTAGAGTTAGCATAAGTCATTTTTTCTCTAAAGATATGGAGGCATTATCTTTATGTGGAAAACTATTATATATAAAAGTAAAACTAATTTTTGAAGTATATATTCATAGATAAGGAAATTAATATGAGATAAAGGATATGGTTTTAGATTCTTAGCTACTATGATTTTTCAATTCATTATCACCCCCAATGAGTGATCAAAGTCACAGATTCTTTAAGTATGAAAGATCCTAGTGCTCTTATAATGATGAGGATTGAACAAGATACATTCATCAAGGACCTAGTAAGTTTGGACATGGGAATCAAAAGGTAAGGGAAATCATCCATCCTATATCAAATGATTTCTCATCCAATATTACTAGAGAAGATAAAAAAGATCAAGGAGATGATCCATCAATGAAAAATATGATACAGGATGTGAAAAATGGGAAGTTTCCTGAATTCAATACTGATCAAGAAAGTTTACTAAAATTTGGTTTTAGGCTATATATCCCATCTATTCTTGAGATAAAGAAGGAACTGATGGATTAATCTTATAGCTATATATTCTATATACACCAAAGAGGCACTAAAATATATAGGGACCATTATTGTTATTATTGTTGGGATAATATGAAAAGGGAGATTTATGATTAGACTATAAGGTGCTTGGTGTGTGAATAAGTAAAGGTAGAGTGACTACTTCCTAAAGGGGTATTATAATCATTACCCATATCAATGTGTAAGTGGGATAACATCACTATGGATTTTTTCACTGAACATCCAAAGACACTGAAGAGTAGAAATTCTATTTGGTTCATTGTTAATAGATTTAAAAATCTGGTAAATTTCATTGACATAAGAGGGGATTTATTCCTAGAGATACTAGTTTGTCTCTATATTCAATAATTAGTGAGACTCCTTGGAGTATAATTGTCAATTGTTTCTAATTAATACCCATGATTTTCTTCTAAATTCTAAAGGATCCTTAAAAAGGATACTAATAAAGAAATAATCCTAATATAGTATACCATCCTCAAAATTATGGCCCCTCTAAGAAGAATAGTAAAACATTGGAAGATATTTTATGATATATCTCGCTTGATTTTCAAGGGAGTTAGGATTAACATCTTCTAGTTGTTTAATTCTACTATAACAATAGTTTCCACTCGAGAATTAAAATAAAACCTTTAGAATATCTCTATAGAAAAACGTGTAGAACTCTGACATATTGGGATAAAGTTAGAGTGGGGAAACTCTTTAGACTGGACATTGTGAAGGAAACTAAGTGATTCAGAAACACGTCAAGGATTCTCAAAGTCGAAAAAAAAATTATGTTAACAAACAAAGGTAGGACTTAGAGTTTCAATTTGGGGATCACATTTTCCTCAAAATATCATCATGAAAGGGAGTTATGAGATTTGTAAAGAATAGAAACTATGTCCAAGGTACATTTGACCATTTGAGATTCGGGATCATCTTGGAGTGGTTGTCTATTGATTAGTATTACTGCAAAATCTTTCCAATGTATACAATGCCTTTCATATGCCCCTATTAAGAAAATATTTTCCAAAACCATCACATATACTTGATACTAATGGTATAAATTTGGGATATGACTTTTCATATGAAGAGGAACTAATCTAGATCCTTGAAATAAGGGAACAAGTGTAGAGGAAAAAGACGACACAAATTGTGAAGGTCCTTAGGAGAAATCACATGTTTGAAGAGGCTACCTGAGAACCAGGGAAATCTATGAGGAGAAAAATACACTAATGTTTTCACATTAGTATAAAAATGAAATTTTGAGGGTAAAATTTATTTAAGGGGGGAGAATGTAACAACCCAAAAAAATTCCTTCTTATATTAATGGATCTATTTCCTCCCAATAACTATTTATTATGTTTTAAAATTGAAGCACATGTATATAATTTTAATTTTCATATGAAAATTGAATATCATTTGTTGATATAAACTAGTACAACTAGAAATAGTAAAAGAAAATGCATATTATAAGCCATAAATACTTTATTTCATTATTTAATATCATTAAATTCAGTTTATAAAAATTCTTAAAATTATACTGAATATTAAAATGGGGAAACAAATATGGAAAAAATAAAGTAAAATATAAAAAATTAAGTACCCTCAATCACCTAGAATCATTATACCCACAAATAGCACTATGATAAAGAAACAGAGATTTAGTAATACAACATTCTTTTTGGAAATGATAATGAACCTTGTTTTAAATCAAAGTGAATGGTGAAGAGTAAGAATGATGGTGTATTTATAGAGAAATACGATCATCATCTTTATGTTTATCAACTAATAAATTTGATCAAAATTATGACTATTGGTCAATAAAATAGTTGTTCGTTATTGTTGTTGGCTACATCGACACATTTAAATGATGGTCAGGATAATTTAATAAGAAAAATTGTATTATTTTTGGAGACTATAAACATATTCAATTAAAAAAAATTTATGTGGATGTTTTAAATAAAAATTTATTTCATGAAAAAATCTAATAATTTTTTAATGATAATATATTTTAATGAATCCCAAAGTAATATTTATAATGGTCATAATGTTTATTTTTCTATTAAATTATTAATTTTTATTTTAAATAATGATTTATTTGAAAAATAAAATTATTATAATTAGAGAATTATTTGGATGAAATATATTTCAATTTTGGACTTATCACTTCAAAATTAGCTTAGGGTAAATTTTTGGGAATTTTTTGAAAAAGTAGGATTTTTGGTGAAAAAGAGAAAAATTGTCGCTTTAAGAGCACTGCGATTTTATGACGTCATTATTATATCGACAGGACTAAAAATTTTATGAAATATTTTTTAAAAGAATAATTTTATTTAATAATTATAAAAATTAATTTATAAACATCAATTTTAATTTATAAATTTATACTTTATTTTTTAAACAAAAAATTATATTTTGGAAATAAAATTTATTTTCTGGATTATACGCATTTATTGGGTTTTATAAAAGGAATGGTTAGGTTTTATAAGGCCTTTAACATTTTAAAACACTCTATAACTCATTAATTATCCATAAATTTGGTTGGAATTTAATTTACCCACAAGTGGTTGGTTTATGTGATAAAATAATAAATATTTAATCCTTTAAAACCCACCCCTCCTTAAGAATAAATACCACCCATTAGCCATTACTCTCTAATAAAAATTCATAATCGAAGAATTTATATCATATCTCTTCAAAATATTCCTTCCAAGGTTCCCTAAATGTTTCAAGGTTCCACCCTTGAGTTTTAGGGAGAAAATATCTGAGGTAATGGAATTCTCCTCTTCTCTTTTTTCATCCAAGTACCCCTTTTGTGTATACCTTATAAATTTCAATCAAATTTCTTTTATTACACTTTTTATGTTAACCTTAATGAAAATATTATTTTTTTCAATGGGATACCACAGTTACCACAAATTATTCCCTTTTTGAAATCCAAAATGTATACTGTCATATTACATAATTCATTTCTTGAATTTCTCTTTTCTCTGTAATAAATTATCATATTGTGAATACCCAAACCTCTTCCATTTATATGAGTCTTTACGTAAAAATTTCTTATTTATTCAGGTATTTACATATATGAAACCCATAGTATATTTTCATGGGTTTAAATGATGATTTTGTTCAAGTATTTAAGCACTTGAATGGTATGATTTTGATATGAAACTTGTTCTTTATTTTTAATGGATTATTGGTAAAATTATTTGTTATGATCAATGTTTATCACATGAATTATGAAATATCTAGGGTTTTCCCAAATAGTGATCCAATGAATTCGGTAAATTACTAATCTCTAGAGTTTACATGTTTTACGATACCATATTGAATAACCTTGGTAATTATGATTTATGATACCCTGGTGATAAACCTTGGTGATAAGTTTATGAATGTATCATTTCTATGTTTTATCCAAATTTAAATGTTATAATTCATGTTATTTCTATAATGATATTACTCATGTTTATATAATAATGCCTTATTGATACGCCTCTTTGTCATTTTTTATGTATCTCTTTTGATTATTTCCTTGTTGAGCTTTAAGCTCACCCATTTCTTCAATGTATGTCCCAAGGATATCAGATGTAGTAAGTGTAACTTCAGATGATCATATGAAGATATATTTCAATTGGATTAGAATAATGTTTATATTTATGTCTTTTTCATGTATTATGTTCTTATTTCCAAGACAGTAGACCCCTAAAGATCCTTTGTATTGTTAAATGTTTTATCATGTAATGAAATATTTTTGTAATAAAAATACAGGTCTCCATAGTGTTGGAACTTGATAAATATATCATTCCTATGAGTTATCAACCCACCATAAGTTAAAGGTAAAGTGGTCAATTATAGGACTAGTATTTTGTTGTTCGTTATTTCATTGGATTATTATTTCACCTTGAGCAGTTGATATAATTTCTACTGCTTAGTAATTTATGGGATTTATGGTATTTTACCCTTGTCCCAGTATAGAAAGGAAGTATTGTTCTGGAATTATATAGGAATATATATATTCACATTCCATGCATATTCCATGCCATGTAAATTGCATTGCATAACTATCTGATACATGTTGGATGTGTTGTCATGACCCACCTCCCCGAGCCATGAACCTTATCATATAACCCCATGGGTCTCCTGTAATACCTTGGATTCCTTTCCAAACACATCGTAGGCTATTAATCACTAGGGTTTCTTATAAGACTAATGACTTTCACCACAGGCCAACACATGTACTTTCAGTGCCTTTTTTTCCTCACTCACACACACCCTGGGTAACTTCCCCGAAGGTCAGCAATCCTGATTACAACTCATGGCCAAGCATGCTTAACTGTGGAGTTCTAATTAGGTAGGCTCCTGAAAAGAAAGGTGCACCCTGTTGACATTGGTAGTAACATTTAGCCTTTTAAGTCTCACTTTTCCAGGGGTGTTACATTATCCACCCATTTAAAGCACAACACCCTCATTGTGGACCCCAAGCCTCAAACCCAAGCAGTGCCTAAGCACATCTGGCTGGGTGTTGGCTCTAATACCATTTGTCATGACCCACCTCCCTAAGCCATGAACCTTAACATCTGACCCCATGGGACTCCATTAATACCTTGGGTTCCTTTCCTAACACACCATAGGCTATTACTAACTAGTGTCCCTTATCATACTAGTGATTTTCCCCACAGTCCAACACATGTTCCTTCAGTGTGTTATTTCCTCACTCACACACACCATGGGTAACTTCCCAGAAGGTCACCCATCCTGATTACAACTCTAGGACAAGCATGCTTAACTGTGGAGTTCTAATCAGGTAGGCTCCCGAAAAGAAAGGTGCACCTTATTGACATGGGTAGTAACATTTAGCCTTTCTTTTGTTCTCCCCACCAAAAGAATCTCCAAACACAGAAACCTTGAATCCCGAACACACCACCCTCAGGTGGGGAAATACGGGAAAATTGATTGTTCTTAAGTTGGTTGGGTGTGACGTGTGTTGGTAATTGTCACCCTGAGCCTCTCAGTTTCTTTTGGTTTGGCCTGGGCATGGACATTAGTTGCGTCAACTATGGCTTGGTGACATTCTAGGGGCAAAACGTGTCTATAGTGGGGATAATTGTCACACCCTGACTCTTTAAATTATTTTATTTTATTATTTATTGGTTTTGGTTAGTCTCACCAAGCTGAAGGGTGAGTGCGGATCTAGAATATTCAACGTTTAATGTTTTGTTGGGTTTCAGATAGGTGCGCAGGCACTGCACAGTCGGCGGTAGAGGTGCGGTTAGTCCACGTACTTATGTAGTTACCTAATGTTTAAAATAAATACATTATATATATATATAGTGAGTTAAATGTTTGCACCATAATAATATTATTATTATTGTGAGAATAATAATATTATTATTATTAGCAGTTTTATTATTGACATTAATATATATATATGTATTTATTTATTTATTTATATTAATTGGTTTCAAAAAGTGTTCCTAATTTTTTTTATGAGTAAACTATTATTAAGAAAATTATTATTGTTATATTATTTTTAATGTTAACTCATTTTTTTTTAAAAAAGGAAATAAAATGAACAATATTATTATTATTATTTTATTGTTCTTACATTTATTATTATTATAATTATGTTATTATTAATATTAATATTTTTTTATTATTATCACTATTACTATTTATTATTATTATTAGAAAAAAAAGAAACCTAAACCCTATGGGGGAGGTGAAGCACCCCCCCCCCCCTGTTTCTTTCTCCTATGTGAGGTGTTGCCGCTGCAGCCCTCCCCTTATTCCCGATCGACACCAGGCCGCACCCCTATGGGGTTATCCAAGTGTGGCAGTTCGACCCTCACTCTTATTTGTGTGCGGTGGCCTCCCTTACTCCCTCTTTCCCTACCCGCGATGCACCACTGTCCCTCTCAACTCATGGTGCACCAACCCAGCCCCTCCCAGTTGTGCTCCCTTCCCAGCGGCACCTCCCGGTGATGACCCCGACCTGCTCAGGTGGGCCGGACCCCCCTTTGTGTGAACATATTCCCTTATTCTGGCACGTCGCAACTACGCTCTTCCCTTTCTTTGACCAAAAAATCTGACGTCCTCCGCTGCTCTAACCTGTATGTGACGACCTCTCTCTAGCTCCCTCTTTCTTTGGTCGGACCTTCCCTTTAGTGCCCCTTTTTGCGTATGACCCTTCTGTTGCAGATTCCTCTTGGATCCCCCATGAATGAGGTCTAATTAAGGTCCAATTATTTGAGGTAACACCATCTCCAACGTCCTCCTTTATCACTTTGATGTTTTTTTTCTCTTTTGATACCCGGTTTGGATTTAACTGGAACCCTAAGGTTTGTATTTTATGCAATTATTGTGTTCTTTCTTGAATAGGGAATGTGAAGACCTCCTCATGTCTTTCGCTTGCATGTTCCAACATTCTTCGATGATGGTGAAGCATATTGACTCCGTTTTGGTTTTTTTCCAGCTTCCAAAGTATATACTTATACGCGTTGTTTGGTTTCACACCTTTTAAGTGTTGTTCAATGGGTGTTTTAAGGATTCTATCAGTTGTTGTGTAGTGCGTTGAACCCTATGGTGCATTTTTTGGGTTGTTTTAGATAAAAGTGTCAAGCACCAAGCACTCATCCTTGTTTCACCTTTGAGGTAGGATCCTCTTGAATCTCCTTTAAATTTATGCATATATCGATTTCTTTCATTTATGTTTTTCAGATTCATTGAATGATAATTATTTATTCATTTTTTTTGAATAATTTGTTTGGGATAAATTAGGTAGTTTTGGGGATATCCTTGGTTTGAAAAAATTATTTTCTATTATTTAATTGAATATTCTTGTTCTTTTATTTTTGTAAATGGTGCAAAAAAGGTCTATATTGATGTTTAATGTGATTTGGTTCTAAATTGGTATTTATATACCAAAATTTAGTGTATTTGTTGTGTAAACCCTTTTTGTGTTCTTGAAAACATTTTATAAATTGTTTAAAATATTTATTGGATTGTGAAGTGGTGAAAATTATGTTTATAAAAGGTTGGGTGCTACGAGTCTAGTTTTGAAAATGTGTTTGGGCGCACGTGTTTTTGAATGTTGATCTCACTATATCGGGCACTTTTGTCAGGTTGTGCACTCTAAGTATTTTTTGGCTCTTTAAAATTATTAATGAATTTTTTTGGCATTTTTTGGTCTTTTTAAACACCTTGTGGTATTTAGAGGGGTTAGTAACAGAGTTGTTGGTGTGAGTTGTGTTTTGAAAACATGCAAAGGTGGTTCTTTTGCGCTGGTTGTTCATTTGGATTGTTTTAAGTCTGGGTTTATGTACCTTCATTGTTGTGAATTTATTGCAGTGCATTGGCATGGTAACCTCACATTATCATGATCATCAGCTTGTGCGCGCTTTTACACCTGGGCGAGGCATGTCGCGTTGTCATGTTTGAGCTACGAGTTGAGGTAGGTCCCCCACTGCACTCACCATTAAATTTAGAATTTATTTATTTCTAGATGTTTTATTAATTTTAATAAATTGGAAATGATATAATATAATTAATTTTTATATGATTATTTGGTGTAAAAAAGAGTTGTTTATTTTATATACGACACTTGGAATATTTTCTTGACGAACGAACACCCATTAGTGAAAGAATTCTCGTTTGTATTTTAAACATAATTCACAGAATTTAAAATGTAGTTTTGGTTTAAATGATAAATTATTTATTCTAAATAAGTGTTTTGGGTTTTCTTGAGAAATGATGTTTTTCTTTAAAGTTGGTGAAGGGCCATTTGACACTTTAATAAAATAAATTATTTTGGAAAAACTCACTTTGGGGTTACTCAGGGGTGATCCTTGGCATGCATTGATTGCGTGAGTTGTGTGTAATATTTGTTGATCATGACTGATTGATTTTCATTTTGGACACACCCTTTTTATTGTATGTGTTGATATAGGAACCTGGCATGGTGAGTTAATCTTCTGAGAATGATTGATGCACTATTTAAGATTATGCACTGGCTAGTGGCCCAATAGCAAGGGAATACTGAGTTATTACTGCTATGGGGATTGGGTCCCTCAGTTAGGCCATGTAGGGCTATTCCAAGCATTAGGGAGTTATGACGTCATCAAGTTAGTGCATGCCTTCAGGGTGAGTTGCATTTATAGTACATTCTGGAATGTTCACTATCTCCTAGGTTTGACCCATGTTTCTTTTAGTGTTTATTAGTATATGGTGGACGGTTGAGAGGTCTAGTCCGGTTTCTGGCCATGTGTGCCACTTTTTCCATTTCCCTTGGTGTGTGTTGTGTGTTATGTGTAGTTTTTCTTTTTAGATAATAACTAATGTTTGGTTTTCTAATTGTTCGAAAAAATGTTTAGAATTCAATGCACATGTTCCTTTTAAACATTAAAAATTGTTTTTAAATTAAAAAGGGAAATGGATTGTTACTTGTTTTAGAAATGAAAGTGTGTGTGGAAACTAATATTTTATATAATTTAGTTCGAACCTAGAATTAGTAAATTTCTTTATTTAAAGTTAGTGCATTGGGAATAGATATCGGGCTAGCCTACTGAGTTTTAATACTCACACCTATAGCTCTTTTCTATTTTTAGTGTTTGTGCAGGCTATAGCCTGGGTATGTTAACCTTGGGAGACGTTTGGTCATGTGTTGTAGAGTGACCCGCGAGGTCACATGGAGATAGTGGTTGTTTCTTTCAGTTAGTTTAATTTTCTTTTGTTCTTTTTTAGTTACTTTACTCTATTTATATTGTGCTTCTCTATTTTATTTCTTTTACTTTATTTACTTATTTTTACTGGGTAAAATAGTTCCCACATCCTCTTTTGATTCCCTGGAGCTTGTCTCCAGCCCGGAAGGATCAGGAACGCCTCTTGGGCCATGGCGCGAACCGGCTCGGGTGACCAGTTCAAGTTCAACCAGGGTTGGTTTATGACATGTGGCTTGTGTGATTTAGTGGCATGTTTATCAGTATACCATGTTTAGGTGATTATTTAGAATGCTTACCTATACAACATGCTATGTGATAAATTTATATGTTCACCTATATTTTCAATTATGTGATGTCATTCCTTGTTATATTATGTCTTGTTATAGTTATAATATATGGTTGGTCAAATAAAGTGTCTACATCAACCAAAATGTTGTTTTCCCTTGTAACTTGATGGTGTAGTTTTATTTGACTAAACTATTGTGAAATGTTTGAGACATGGTCTATTTGTTGAATTGGCTGAAACATTGGTGGTTTTGATTAAATGGGTTCCAATTTTTAATTTATAAAGTGTATGGTGATTTATAATTTGGGGAATGGTGACCCATGTAGTCAAACCATTATATATGGATTTATTTTATTCTAACACCGAAGGTGAAAACCTCAGTTGTAGTAACTTGAATGATAATTGTAACATATAAAGGAAGGTAACTTTTTAACTTGGTAATGATAATTTATATAAGGGAACCATGGTATATATATACACACACACATTAAATAGATTAATTAAAATTTCAAGGAAATTAGTTTTATTTCATAAATTCATACCATTGCATATGGATTTTAGATAAATGAGTATCAGTTTCACCTTAAATGGAATATACCTTCATAACCTGGGAATGATGACCTAAATAAATAAACCATTATATGATTTACTTGGCCCTTGTTGGTGAGTTTGATCATCTTATAACTATATGAAAACCCACTAAGGGTGTGATAAATCTTTAATAAAACAATTATTATTGGGATTTATTTTAGATGGAACCAGGTTGGAATGATGGGACACTCATAGGTCGCCTTTATTTTGATATGAATTAGTACTTAACCACATGGAGGTATACTCATGTTTCATAGGTATGATTATTTATAGTTTCATCATTCACTTATACAGTGTATCGTATAAATGTATGATGGCATCTTATTGAACTAATGCCCTTAAAATGATAGAAAACTTATGGTCTGTTTTTGGACCTTATTTTTTATGAAAGTATTTAGTTAATTAAAATGTAAATCACAAACTAAAGGTCATTTTCCTTTATATCATGGAATTTACATTTTCTTTAACTAATCCTAATTTTGATAACTTTATGGATGAATAAATGGTTAAAAGGAAATTATGAGATAATTTTTCTATCATGATGCATGTTAACAACTAAATACAGTTCCAAGTACAGTTACCTTTATAACTAGTTTGTGATTTAAATATGCATGAGCTTCTTAAATGTTCAAAATAAATGTAAATCAATAAAAATTTCTGAAATAAAACCTTTATGTGTTGTTAATTTCCATGACCCTCATGTAAGGGTAGTCTAAATGTTTCCTTGGGAGGTTCCTTGAACAAGAATGTGGATGTTGCCTATGGTTATCCTTTGATCTTCTTGTCATCCTAATTTATGGATTAGGTGGTAGATCCTAGTTACACTTATGGATTGACCCTATTTTAGATTAAAGGCCTTTCCGAGAGGGATAGCCTATTTTGATGGCACCTCAGGAATAAAAAACACCATTTGATGCTTGCTTGAGTTACGGGCATGGAATTTTAGTTCTTATGATATTAGTTTAGCAAGGACATCTTGTCTGAGGAATGAAACTTTGGTTGGGAAGGTGTTCATGTGATGAATTTCCCCTTGTTAATGATGTGAACATCATGTGATACTCATGTTCGGAAGGATAAACATTCCAAAGGCATGGTCGACCATTTAGTTGGTCATGTGACCCTTCTTTGTCAATGATAGATGACTTAGTAATTCTTTGTCTAGGTTAACAGTCATACAGGGTAATATGACTCTAGGTTTAAATATTTTATGTGGGATATCACATACTGGGAAGCATACGGTCGATAGGCATGTGGATAGTATTAATGGGTGTGCCACTGTGCTAGTGAAATATCAAGGTTGTGAGTGTTGATACACATGGTACCCATCGATTCATAAGGTGGTGTGGTGAACCATATGATTTTAGTGGATTTTTTTGAGCTATGAGATTTCAAGCTACGTTCATGGGTTATTTTTAGAGTAGAATGACCTAGATGTATAGATAAGTTTGAGTTATCCAAGTGCTAGGGGATGATGTTTCAAAAGGATCGGGTGATGTAACATTACTGATTTATTTAGTTTTATCTTATATGCCTGATACTAATGATGTGTGTGAGTGCTTCTCGAGAGAGCATCATTTGTATGTCTAGAGTAAGTCCAATCTAGTGTGATTTTAAGCACCTAGATTTCCTCTCTTTTTGAATTAGCGATTGGTAAAAAATGTTATCTATATTTGTAACTTATGTCAGGTGGTGTATGGCATGTGTGTTGTGGGATGATTCCCTGTTCTCAGTAAACAGATACTAGGACATCCCTAAGGTGGGGAGCATCATGTCAAACATGTTTTATCATGTCCTTCCAAGTGGAGGGAGTGCAACTGAAAGAAGCCATTTGGATATAGTTAGAATGGATTTTGGAAACTCATGAGGCTGGTAAGTTTTATTTTTTAGTCCTTGAAGTGATACTTTATAAAAACTCAATTATGGGTTTGGATCAAGTATGTATTATAGATTCATACTCGGGATTCAAAATCGAACCAAGAAGTAATGCTTCTGACATTTGTTGGTTCTTGCAAGGCAACACAATGATAAAATGGTTGGTTGTGTATACAACCTTCAAAGAAATCATGATTCAATGTTATACTATGGTGGGACTTTCAGAAATAATCACAGAATTCCTCAGTAGTGAGGGAATCATGGTCAGTTAATGATGACGCGTCGGCAGGTGCAGTCGATCTCTTCAAAGGAAGTCATCTAGAGGTGGTTCGATTGTTCTTTCCTATGAATAGTTGGATATGGTTGGTTAAAACATATTCCAAGAACATTGTTTTGGATATGATAGGAGTGTATCAAGTCTTATTGGTAATTTTTGATATCCTACTAGTGTACTCTTTGATTATGGATGATCATTACCCTTATCCAGACATCATCTGGGGTACACTGGGAGAGTGTCGATTAAACACTGAGTTAAAGAAAGAAATTAACTATATTATTAAATCAATAAATACACTCATAAAAGTGGTGATCTAGGAGAATGGTAATATATATAGGTGCATAATATCCTGAGTGATATTGGGAATCCCATATAGGAAGCCCTTGGTTGGACTCATGGGCACCAGCCGATCCTTTGACTATATCATAAGGCGAGATATCGTCTTTGAGCATAGCCATTATTCATGATGCAATTACATCTCAACTATGTACCAACGTCTCACTTATAAACTCTTAATAATGGAATACTTTGTATGAGATCCTTGGATTCAAGTAGTTGAATCCAAGTTTACCCAAGACAAAAGGTCGTTCTCATTTGATACGATCAGTTTTTAATGATCCAAGGGTGCTGGATCAGGTATAAAGCTATGTTCATGTTGTGGAAAGATGACATAAACGAATGTTTTGGTTAGAGAAATCATCTAAATATAGTTATAGTATTTATTGGGAATGATCAAATAAATCTCAAGGTGTTTCTTGGATTGAAGGCATCGAGATCAGGTTTTTGATGCATTAGTGTGAAAGTTGATCATTTTTTAAAATAGTCAGATGGTAGTAGATCGACTTGATTTTCACTTGTTTGGAAAAATGTGGTCGGTGAGGAACCACTTATATCACATCATCGGGATGAAGTGACCACAGTGAAAAGTTTGAATGATGATTTTAAAGGATCAACTAGGCTTAATTAGTTTGATTGGTAATTGACCATTTGATCAAGTTTAGAAATCAGCTAAAGTAAGTCATTAGAATGCTAATGGCATGCTTAAGTAGACAATTCTGATGGTGGGAACACCATGACTCAGAATTGGCCGTTCAAGATATAATCTTTTGTGGTAATATCAATGGGTGAATTGGTGAAGGAGACAATGACTTGATTTTGTCTTGGGTTAGAAGGGTTCGGGTAAGCATCAATGTGACGTTTTAGTTTTGAATTTGATCATTGACTCGAATTTCAATAGCTTAAGTATCGTATATTAGTAGTAATTCTTGTAGGCATGTTGGGTGTTTAAAACTCAATGCATCCATTTCAGTGGAAATTTCACGACCCAAATAGGTTGGGTGGTGTTTCTTTGTTTCCCAAGGCTTCTCTAGGATGATAAGTTCTAAGGTGTGGAGATTGTAAGACCCTATTTTTTGAACAAAATACATTTTACAAAGGAATTTAATTTCCCATTTAGTGGATGGTCTGAGATTTAAACCAATCATTGTAATGTAAAACTGAGCATTGGAAAAATTAAAAGTGTTATTTTTAGATGGGTTTTAATCCCCGAGAGGTGTATCGGGTGTTTGATTGTGTTTCAGGAGCAACAAGCTTCAAAAACCCTATTTTTAGATTGGGTAAAGGGGGGACATATTTATCACATGGTTAGTGAAAACCATTCACCCAAATCATGAAGCAATGAGGGGGTGTCATAGTATTTGAAAAACCATACACTCAAGGTGCACGGTCAAGCAAGAAATTCCAGACTTATTATAGAGAAAAAACGAACAAGTTGTGCGTGGTTTTCCAAACTGTGTGCAAGTTGTGTGAATGAGGAGCCACCTTAAGCATCACTTTCACACAATTAGCACATGTTTTAGACAACCATGCATCAAAATAATGTGCCTCATTAAAGGAGTGAAATTACCTTTCCACCCCTGATTTCGTTTAACCTTCCTTCTCCCTTCCTCTCCTCACTAGTGCACAGTAGGTCCCTCCCTTGCCTAGAGTTTTTCCTATCCTCCTAGACATGGATGGTTCCCCCTCATTTTTAGTATGATTCAAGAATTCTCAGGTGCATTAGAAGCAGAATAGTGATTCTATGACTCTTATTTCCTCTTTTATTAGTTTCTATTATTTATTTTGATGTGATCATTGTGCAAGCTCATTTTCCCTATTTTCAGGGTATTTTTCTAATCATCCATTTTCTCTTATTCCTGCTTGAATAAAATCTTGATAATGGATGAGTGAATAATCATAATCATGAGGTATGTGAATTATGGATTTTCAATTAAAGTCTCATTATTTTATAAAATATTTCGACCTCCAAGGGTGTAGCCTACTGGTTACTCCTTTGAGGGATCTCGTGGGATGTCTCGTGTTCTAGTCTCTCTGAGTATTTGTATGTGTCATAGATAGTTTGTGTTTCTTTGTATCCCCCTCCTCCAAAATGTTGTAATATAAAATATAAAGTAATGTCACATGGAATATTTTCCATGTGTATCTCTTATAATGTGAAATTAATTATATATAACCTAATTCCTTAAATCGGATAGTCTTTGTGCATTGATTATACCCTTTGAGTTTTTTCACCATAGCATGAACCATCTGTTGGGGTGTGTTTCTTATACTCCGCGATCTTTGGCCTTATCTAGGAAACCAAACCTACCTTTTTGGTGTGTGTTTGTAATTTCTTTAATTACAATGCTCTTCTTATGCCTTAATCACCTTTGAAGTGTGTCAGATTATCTCTTGTGTAAGAGATGATTATATTGAGTAGAATGAAACAGAATAAAAACCATGCCCCAGTTTTATAATAAAACCACCGATGAGGTGTGTTGTCTTATTTAATAAGAAGGGGAAATAAAATGGAGTTATTTGAACTGATAAATGGCATGGACCTTTCTAAGGCCTTTTTAATTACTTGTAAATGGAATGGATCAAATTGTATACTTGAATTGTGATATGGCATACATATAAACATAGACTCTTTATTATTCATACTTAAACTGTAATACGACATGCTTACCAACATGGCCTTCTTTATTAATTATACTTAAATGAAAAAATTGCATGTATAATCATATGGTTAATGTTTACATAATAAAGGCAATGTGCCTATGCCCTTATATTACACCGTGAGTGAGCCTTGGTTTCCCAAGTAGAAATTCCTTGGACAGGATCAGTGATGAAATGAAATCATCATATGCCTTGACCAACACTTGGGTTCCTCATACAAAACTCTTTGGACAGGATCATTGGTTAAATTAATTGTATTAGATCATGGAGTGGTACTTAGGTTCCTTTCATGGAACACCTTTGATGGGCTCATTAGTGAAATGAATTATCACGCCTTGAGAGAACCTTAGATTCCCAAGTAGGAATGCCTTAGATGGTGACATGAAAAAATTCCATGAATATTTGTAATAAATTTTCAATGATTTTTAAATGTTATTTAGTGATAAATCCCATGTAATTCAATGCTCTTTTGGAAAGTGGGAATTTATAATTTTCGAATTAAATTTGGTTTAAATGAAATAATATTGTTGAGTTTGGAGTTTTGATTTTTTTTTTAATTTTTGATTTTATGTTTCAAATTTTTTATAACTTGTTTATATTTTTTTGGTACCACAAAATAATTCCAAGGTTGGCCATCCCTAAACCAATGGTAGACATCCACCTAGACATCCCATAAGGTACCGGCCCCATCCACCTAGCTATCCCATAAGGGACTGTCTAGACATGTTTTCCACTAGTAAGGCCAACACGAGGTGGTGGAATGCACAGGGGAATCAATCTCATGTGTGTAGCCTGTAAGGAGTCAAGAATACATGGGAGCTTAGTGGTCTTGAAGGCCTGTGTGGCTGAGCAGTGTAGCTCAGACATGTAAGTGTGTGAGGGTTTTCAGGATCCCACCCCAGTGTAGGCTTTTGGCTGGCTGATCCCATGACTTTTCATATAAACACTTACTTCCCCGCTTAACCGTTTTGATGAGGGATAAGAATTTTAATCGTTATTGTTCATCTTGCCTGAACTCTACTACCCCGTACTCTGATTCACCACCTCTGTTAATCTTTTCTGTTGTCATTTCCTTCTTCCTTTCCATCCACCACTGCAGCTCCCGAGAATCACCATGGCCACCCACTAGAGATCTTGAGCTCAATATTTCTTCCACTGCCTCCACCTTAGATCACCACTGTCACCCTCGAACGAACCTAATAAGCTAAGTTTTATCTCCCTTTGGCCACTTTGAAGTCCATAGGGGTTGAGGAAGAGGAGACTTGCTACTACTTTACTTCTTCGCCACTATGAACCACCCTAAGGCACATGGAATAACCACATCTAATATATAATCTAGGCATGATCCCATTCATAGGGATGATGTCACATGATCCATAGTCATTACCCCACTAGATTTCATACCCTGCTACATTTAAACACCTGGGTCCCATGGTTGGTTCCTATTCATTACCTCGAGTCTCATGGGTGTATCTTTGAAGTTACTGTTGATCTTTAAACCTAGATTTGATGACCACTGAAGGGGGCTTCAACACTCACTTTCCCTATAAAAGAAGAGTCCATCGCCACTGGCCAGGGAGTTTGCACCGAGGAGGAGGAGAGGCCACTACTGAAGGGTGATGTTGCCCAATTTTTCTTCCTCTGTTTTCTTTTTAGTTTATTTTTGTTTTAGTTTAAATTTAATGTAATTTAAAATTATTTTCTTTTAAATAAAATCTAATTCATATGGGGTTTTAATTTTTTGTGTCTTATTCCATACACCATTATTCTTTTTCTTCCTCTTTTTATTTTTCTTCTTATTCAAATTCTATATATTTTATATTTCTTTATTTTATTTTATTTTATTTTATTCTTATTATTCTTTTAATCCCCTTTATCTATTTCTTATTTCTATCTCATATATTATTTTTATAATTTTATTGTTTTTATTTTCTTCTTTCTATCCACCGTGACCTCTTACCCTAAAAAATAAGGGGTTAACTTGAGGCTTAACCTAGGGGAGATAAGTGGTGTGTTCATTTCATTCTGCACGTAAATTATTATTTTTTATTTAAATTTTTGGTGATCAAGTGTGAAGTGCGTGAGTGTGGTGATTTTACACTATGAAACTAAAATCAAACTCATTTCTATTATTTTTTTAAATATTTTCCATCCCATCTACTAAATAAAAGCTCTTCATAAGATGGATTTGAGTCATTCAGTGGGTGAAATGGAATACAATGGAGTTGGGTCCTAGAAGATGTCATAATCTCGATTGAGATGTGTCATCAACATTATTGCAGGAGGATGTAGAATGAATATTTTTGAATACATTGAAGATTTAAAACCAATAAACAAAATAATAGTAGTTTAATAGTGATATTTCATGATTAAATTATTAAACTAAATTTAAAAAACAACAGGGAGAATGATGGAACCCATAAACCAAACCAAAAATGAAAATTTATTTCTTTTCTATTAAAATTTTTAATTTTATTTTAGTTTACTTTTTATTGTTTCATTTATCTTTTACTTTTCATCACATTCATATATTAAATAAATACAACCAAAAAAAAGTAGTTTAGGTGAATTAAATTAAGTGGGTAAACAACTAATAAAGCTCTTCAATTGAGATGACCCTGATCATCAACTATGTTGTATTAAGAAAATAAATTTTCTTTTTCCATGCCTTGTGAAAGTCTTGCATCAAAACTGGCGTCGTTCTTGGGGATATGATTATTGATTTCTTATAATTTTATATTTTCACAATTTAGATAGTTTTTCATTTATTTAAAAAAAACCATAAAATGTTATTCTATCCATGATGTATCAAAATGTATCATATCATTGTGCATGTAACAATTACTCACAGGTGTAGGAGTGACAAGAAGAAGATATTGGATATGATAAATCCTAGGTTCAGGAACATAGAAAAGACATAGAACAACTAGAGGCCAAAATGGAGAGAGAATTTGACTATGTTCATACATTGATGAAGCAACCATAACCTAAGAAACATGTGAAAGATCAAAGAGATCTGGATGACATCTAGAATGAGTGTGAAGAACAACTAGATCACCCCAAAGAAGATATTTTGTCACCATTAAAGGAAGACACCACCCATGTTGTGGTATTTGATGAAAATATGGAGTAGCTCGACTACCTGCCTTCATCCATTAAGATTCAACTTCATGAGTAACTCACCAATGAGGAAGTGATTGAACTAGAAATATTTCAGGGAGATGATATTATTTTTAATTATTTCTATAATGATTTTATTTAATATGATTTGAGAATCACTCCTAAGGTCTTTAAATTTTACGATTTGGTTAATCATTATTTTTCCTTAGAGGAAATTTAAGAAACTGAATATGCACATGCTGAGGAAATGATGGAGTTCCCAAATTTTGATAAACATATATTTGGGGAGGCCCATGAAGAATTAAAAGTTGTTGTGCCTAAAGAAATCAATTCGTAGGCTTCTCATATTGAAAGGGATATATTAATTACTAATAATTCAAATATAAATTTAGTTTAGGTATGAATACTTTCTTACTTTCCCTTTTATTATCCCATTCATGCAGTCGATATTGAGTTAGCACTAGAAAAAGAGAGGGTTAGACAAGTAGCAACTAGAGAAAGGGATTATCCATACTTAATCCTATCCCCTCCATGCAAGCTATACTTAATTATAAAAGGGATGGATCTAGTGTAATTTATCCATGGATCATTACTCACTAAGAAGGAATAAGTGAAAACTAGGAAAAGTTGCATGTGGTGGTTCAAATCCAAGAAGATCCACCCAGCATCAGATTATGAATAATAGCTGGTACTGCTCTCTGGTGGTAGTAAAAATCCAGGGACCACTCAGGGGATCATACCAAGAATTATCCTTTACTTCATTTCTAGTACTTTAAATTTAATTTTTAGGATTAGTCCATCATGAAACCCATTCCCTCTATCATTTTTTATCTTAAATGGCATGATCCTTATGTTTTAATTAATTAATATTGTTTTGTAGTACCATGATGGCACAAGTAATACCCTGAGAACAATTTGACTGAATAAGACTAAATATCCATGGTAAAGGGAGTTCACTTTAAATTATTAT
Organism: Viscum album; assembly: GCA_963277665.1. Classification (NCBI taxonomy): domain Eukaryota; kingdom Viridiplantae; phylum Streptophyta; class Magnoliopsida; order Santalales; family Viscaceae; genus Viscum; species Viscum album. The sequence continues at coordinate 231,824,521 of OY728125.1, forward strand.
CTTTTAAACATCCTATATTTTTGTCTAAAACATGTTTTGAGCTTTAAAATGGAAATTTCGTGCCAATACTTGGATTTATGCTTTACATGAATTATCTATGATACATAAGTTTCTTAAGAATCGTGTGATTACATGTTTTATAATTCAATGTAAATAATATAAAATGAGTAAAATTTAGAATTAGATGATTAAAGTGAAGTATGGATATTAACATTTTGACTTATGATTTGAGGGAATTAATTAATTCATGTAAATCAAATTTCCCTATCATTTTTCATGAATTTATTTTCTAAAATTTGTGTGAATTGTTTTGTTATCATTAGTCATTCCTTGAGTGATTGTCCCAAGTCATATGTCCATTACCAAGAGGATTTCTAGACCAAGTACTTCCTATTTATTCTTCTGTATATTTCTTGAGTGATCTTGGAACATATCACCTACCATAACTTGAATTAAAATTTCTAAAAAATAATGACTGTGAAAAAACACTTTTAAAATGATTGATTAAAATCTTGAAAATCACTTATCCTTAAAATACCACCTTTATATCAATACTTGTTTATACCATATAGACCATGAATGACCATGTTAGAAATTATCCTTGTTTCAATCCATTTTTATCCATTCATACCCTCCTCTTAGTATTTGCCTAAATTTTTAAAGTTGAAGTGTGGGGGTGAAGGGAGTCATGAAAAAAGGGATAAATCCATTGAAATGAAAATGTGTGGGGGTGATTTTGTGGGTATTAAGAATGGTTTTTGATTCATCCATTGTACTCTTTATTGTTTTGACCCTCTTGAAAGAAATGACAAAAATGACAAAAAGAACAAAAAATGGTGAAAATAATGGGTTATGACTTAGAAGAATAAAAAATCACCATTACTAGACCAATAATTTTTATCTTATGTGGTTAGGTGGGGGATATGAGGTTTAATATAAGAATAACTTTTGAAAATGAAAAAAAATGAAAAAATATGTACTTTGAAAAAAAGTATTAAAGTAGAAAAAAAATTCAAGAGGATTCACAAATCATTCATTATGATTTATTTTGATCATGGCCTTACTTTGATCTTTGGGGGAATTTGGAATTTCTAATTTTAAGGGGTAAATTTCATTACACTTTCATTTTTGATATCATAATTTATACTTAAGAGATATAAAAACCTTCTCCTTGGGAATTAATTGTTAATAATCAATTCCTACCAACCTTAATACTCAGATGCATTATAACCTTGATTGAAAATCCATCATTATTCCTTGTGTCTTTTGTCTTTACAAAGTGGAGAAAGTAGTTCCTTTACAATCCTATGTATAAGGAGAATGAATTCATGATATGAACATAACTAAACTTGAATTAATATCATGAGTGTTGAGTGAAAGATTCAAAAGTGAGGCAAATAATGAATTGGAATGTTTAATAATAATGAATTTAGTAGCTTGAATAAATAAAATGAGATGTTCTATCATTTTTTTCAAAATGGGAAATTTAAAATTATTAAATCGATTGCTTCTTTGAAAATTGAGAAATTAAATTGATATTTTATGTGTATTTATGAAAATTTTATTTAAAAATGAAAATTGTTTGATTTTATTACCTTCGGAATTTTAATATTGGAAAAATTGATTCCATTCTAAATTCCTTGTTGAGATTTTATGCTTGAAGACAAGAATTGTATATGTGTGGGGGTATTTAACACACAAAAAATCCATTCATATTTTTAATCAATTTTCAATGATATTTGATTGTTTTCTAGTGATAATTCCCATGTAATTCAATGTTTTATTAAGAATTGGGAATTTATGGATGTGGAATTAAATTTGGATTAAATGAAATAATATTGTGGAGTTTGGAGTTTTTAATTTATTTTTAAAATTTAGGATTTTATTTTCCATATTTTTTCTAAATTTTTTATATTTTTCAGGTACTCAAAACTATTTCCAAGGTTGGCCATCCCATAACCAATGCCAGCCAGCCAACTACCATCACACAAATAGTAGGGTGACTATGCTGGACCCTAGGAAGGCTAGCACAAGCTAGTAGAGTGCATTAGGTCATCAGGCCGATGCACGTGGCTCATGGGGAGTCAATTGCATAGGGGAGAATAGTGGGCTCGAAGGCTCCTATAGTGAGCAGTACGGCTCATAAATGTATGTGTGTGAGTATTTTTAGGATCCTAGCTCGATGCAGGCTTCTCAATAGTTGATCCCGTCACTTTTATTATAAACAATCTCTTCTCAACTTCACCTTTTCGATTTTGGAAAATACATTTAATGGTTACTATTTATCCTTCCTGAACTTTGTCGCCGCATACTTAGATACACTAGCTGCATCAAGCTCCATCGTTGTTCTCTTCTTCTGCCTCATTGGCCCCCACTGAAACTTCCGAGAATCACCATGCCCACCCCCTAGAGAGATCGAGCTCAAAATCAACTCTATTACTGGCACAACATATCACCACTGACACCCTTTAATGAGCCACATATGCTCATTTTGAGATCCCTCTGACCACTTTGAAGGCTAGAGGGGTTGAGGAAGAGGATATATACCACTGATGCACTTCCTCACCACTAATAAGCACACTAAGTCAGATGTAACAACCACATCGAGTCCATGCACCATGCATGATCCCACACACAAGGAGGAGGCCACACGATCCACAATCACTGCCCGACTATATTTCAATCCTCTACTGCATTTAAACACCCGAGTCCCATGGGTGTTTCACATTATTCACCTTGGGTCTCATGGGTGTATCAGTGAAGATACATTTGATATTTAAACTAATATTTTATTATCACCTAAGGATCCTTATATGCTCCCTTTTCCTATAAAATAATAATCCATCACCATTGGGTAGGGAGTTCTCATTAAGTAGGAGGAGAGGCCACTACTGAAGGGTGGTTTTTCCCAATTTTTCTTCTATTTTATTTTTCATTTATTTTTTGTTTTCTTTTTAATTTCATGTAATTTCAAATCAGTTTATTTTAAAAAAAACTATAATTCATGCATGGTTTTTATTATTATGTCTTCTTACAAACATCATTCTTCATTTTCTTATTCTTATTCTTCTTATTCTAATTCTATATCTTTTATATATATATTATTTTATTTTATTTTATTCTTCTTATTATTATAATCCCCTTTCTCTCTTTCTTCTTTCACTATCTTCCATTATTTTTATTATTTTATTAGTTTTCTTTTCTTATTTCTATCCACTATGACCTCTTACCCTAAAAAAATAAGGGTTAACTCAAGGCTTATGCTGGTGGAGGTAAGTGGTGTTTCCATTTCTTTTTTCACATAAATTCTTATGTTTTATTTATGTATGTGGTAATAATAGAGGTGAATAAGTGTGGCGATTTTACACTTTGGTAGTGAACTCAAACTCATTTCTATTATTTTTTAAAATATTTTGTCTCCCATCTAGTGAATATAAGGTCTTCATATAATTGATTTGATCCATTTAGTGGATGAAATGGAATACGATGGATCCATGTCTTGGAAGATGTCACATTCTCAATTGAGGTGTGTCATCAACTTTGATTATAGGAGGATGGGAAAATAAGATTGTTGGATGCATTCATGATTTCAAACCACTAAATAAAAGAATAGTATTTTAAGAGTGATATTTCATGATTAAAAAATAAAACTAAATTTAAACACAAGAAAGGATAATTATGGAACACATAAACCAAATCTAAAAAGTCCAAGTTCTTTCTTCTATAATCACATTTTTTCATTTCCTATTAGTTTACTTAGTATTATTTCATTTTCCTTTAAAATTTTCATCTCTTTCATAGATTAAATAAAAGCAACCAAAAATAAGTAGTTTAGATAAATTAGATTAAGTATATCGACAAATGAGAAATCTCCTCAAGTGAGATGACTCTGATCAACCTTTGTGTTTCATTAGGAAAATAATTTTCCTTTTTTCATGCCCTTCGACAATAATTCGTCAGATGGACTCATAGGTTAGACAAATGATCACTCCTTGAGAAAACCTTGGATTACCAAGTAGGAGTGCCATAGATAGGCTTATAGGTCAAGTGATTTACATTACACCTTGACTGATACATGGATTCCCATGTAGGAATTACCTACATGGCCTCATGAGATAAATGAAATTTATTTCATTCTTGATCACCATCATACATGGATTCATTGGGTTTACCATAGGGTCCTATACAATTGTTATACTTTTATAACCCTGGATATGTTTCCTTGTTGTGATGTTTTGGATGATTCCTTAATTAAATAAGTGACTCTTGTTCTGTTATTATGTGGATGTCTTGGTCTTAGGCATAGAGTCCTAGTCGGTTCATGTATATCTCTATATATATTATTGTAAACTGTATGCACATATATACATTATGGAATTTTTAGAGACATTCTGTCTTATGACAAAGAAGGTATGGTCGATTGAGGGTCCTTTGAGGAACCCGATACCAACTTGGTTTTATTTATTTATTTACTCCCATACTCATTATTCATGCACATTAGTTAATTTTATAGTTATGTACTTGATTGTATCAGATGTCATTGGTGGTAGCCTACCGAGTTTATCTCACACTATGTTCAGGGTGTTTTTTGGTATCCAGATAGACCTCATTGTTGTAGAATCAAGATTTTGGATTGTGATATGTGTTGATCAATTGGACATGGGATATTAAGAGAATAGGAATACACTGGTGATCAGGATGATCGTGGATATAGTTTTGGGATTTAGTTCTTTTCGTTATGCATGTATTATTTTTTTAGGAAAAAGAAGGAAATTATATATTAAGAGATCGTTGATCATGTAAAACAAAGTTTATAAACCAACTGGGGAAAGGGTTCAACTAGACATCAATGTCAATAAAAAGGCTCCTAGTTTCCAAGTGGTGAGAAACTCTATTTCCCTCCCTTTTAGAGAAGGAGAAGGTGTGGAATGAAAATCAATGTACGAGTTGGAGGATCTTCACGACCAAAAGAATGGAGACCAGCATCCGAAGCAGTGATAGCATTAAGAACAATGTGGCAATAAAAATCCATCATGATGGATTCCCATCCACACTCATGGGAAAATTCCATACCCATGATGATTTCTTGTTCTTCCGCTGCCATTGGAAGGAAGGATTCCATGAGTAAGCATTGGGATTCCATTACCAAGGACCCTGTGGATTCATGCACAATAGTTCCAAAGCTCATGATCCCTTTTCTTGAAGTATACGTGCCAAAATAAATTTTTAGGGTGCCTTCAGAGGGAGGGGTTCAAGGTGCATAGATTGGGGATGGCTGGCGGGTCTTCATACTGAAGGACATAGCACTTCTATGTGGATTGCCAATAAGATGCTTGATTAGTCCATGTGGTGCTTTTCATAGAGACCTGGTTAAAGATAAAATCATTCTTCATAAACCAGATGATCCACACCAAAGTGCATAGGGCACTAAGAACCTCGACCATGAGGGAATATTCCCAACATGTAAGGATTTTAGTAAATCTGGAGGCCAAGTTCAGAAGATGATCGACATGGGGATTGTGGGAACTCTAGATGTCCTGAGTTATTGGGAAATGAAAGATAGCATGCTTGGAGGACTCCGTAGTGGATGTGAAAAAGGGAATGAGGGGCTTTCTGTTTCATGGTGAAAGATAAGGTACTCTCGAGAGGGAAGAATTATGGAGAACGACTGCCACCATAAGTATCTAGTTTTGGGAGGAATTGAGAGGCTCTAGATAATTTTATAGAGAAACTTATTCATATAATCTAGGGAGGAAATATCAAAGGGGTAACCATATTTCATGGTATAAGTGCTAGTTCATTCCATGCTCTAGTAGAGACGGTCTAGCCCCATATCTTTCACAAACGGGGTGGAAAGGATAATGATCTTGTCTCTTGCATTGAACCATGAAAATATATTATCAACACACTAATGTTTTCCTTCATCATTGAGGAGATGGAGGAAAAGAGAGTCTTCTTGGCCTTCAGGGGTAGGGGAGGTTGGTTTGTTGTTGTTGTTGTCAACAAGCCACGGGTCATTCCAAATCCTGATAGAAGAACAATCCCCCATTCTCTTGAAGAGATCATGTATTATAATATCATGTGCTCACCACATGCTTCAATAGAATAAATTGGGCTAGGGACACAGTGGATTACTACGAAGATCAGAAAAGGGGAAATATTTAGCTTGGATGACCCCTGAACAGAGTGATTCAGGGTGTTGATGGAAGTTCCGGGTTTGTTTGGTGAGGAGGGCTTTGTTTAATAGGTGCAAGTCCTTGAACCCATACTCCCTTGAAAATTTTTTATATAGAGTTTTGTGGTTGATGGGAAGTATAATAGTGAAATTAAAATAACCACAAAGGATCATTGGATCACTGGTGTTGTGCGCAGATGAAACAAGAACCAAAAAAACAAGCAAAGGTAATGCCAAAAAAAGTGAACATAGTATTTTCATGATTTTCCCCCCTTTAGGACCAACTACATGGCAAGAACACCACACACACATGATTTTTATTATTATAAACAAGATAATTGGGTTTCTAATGGAAAGTAGCAGTGAAAATGAACAGCATAGACAAACAGATGCTAAGTTGTGTCGAAGAAATAAAAAAAACTGCAAAATAATTACAACATCAGGGTTATTAACACTTGGAAGTCCAAATATCTTCATGATTTTAACTTTTGGGTCATCTTTCTTCTTGATCTTGAAGAACTAGTGGTGTTTTTCTCCTTGCTTGGTTTTGAAATTTGTCACTAAAAGCCACACATCTTCTGTTAAGGAAGGGTCATCTCCTCCACCCCTCACTAGTCACTGATCAGAGGGACAAGGTAGAGAAATAGGTAAGTACGAGTTCTCTAAGAGTAAATTCCTAGCACAGAACCATGAGTCAAATTCTAAGGCTCAATGACCGAAACACATCACCGCAAGGAAACCAAGATGACGAACGCATTGTCAATCTCAGGAATAGCCGTATCAGGGGTGATAAAAATCCCCTATGAATAGAGCAACTACATGCCCAATCAAGGGCTGCCATGAAGAAGGGGAAAATGGCATAGCTGAAATGGTGAAACTCATCGGAACAAAAAAAGGAAAGGTGGATGGATAGATTCGTACAGGCAGTGCAGGAGATCAACGACTAGAAAATAACCTAACCAAATAAGAGGATTACCAGCATGTATAATGTGTGAATAAAAACATGGTAAAAACAATTTAAAAGGAAATTTTAATATAAAAACAATACAAATTAATTAAAAATAAAATTTAATTCACAAATCTCCAACATTTTCATTCAAAATTTGAAATGTTATTGCACCTAATGTTATAGAACACGAAGCAAGTTCATTCTATCTAAACAAAACATGAACATATATAAATCCACACCTTTAGTCAAACTATCATCAGGGTTTTTATCAGTGTGTATATTATTGACACACATGGTCCCTTGTTCTATAACATCTCTAATAAAATGTAATATAATATCTATGTGTTTTTATTTTCCATGGAAAACTAAATTTTTTCATAATTGGAGTGCTGACTAACTATAATAAAAAACATTAATGACTGTATTAAAGATTTTGAGTTCAGAATACAAGAATTTAATCCGTAAGGCTTCCATTACCTCCTCGGTAAGGGAAATGTACTGGAACTTTGTGGTTTAAAGGAAAACTACAGATTTCATGTTGAACTTCCCAGAGACAGGGCCACCACAGGTAGTGAACATGTATCCAGTCAATGATTTCCTAGTGTCAATGTTACCTTCATAATCAGCATCAACAATGCCTACCAAAATATCAGAAGTGTCAATATTTTTACCATAGCACAAAGATAAATTAGATATACTGGAGATATATATAAGAATACAATTAAGGGCATGCCAATGTGGCTTCCTAGGTTTGTCCCTAAATCTTCTTAAGGTGCAGATTAAAAAGGAAATTTCAGGCCTAGTGTAAATCATAGAGTACATTATACTACCAACAATGTTAGCATATATAATTTTAGAAATAAATTGCACTTAATAATTAGTAGTGGGTTCTTGTGTTAAAGACAACCTAAATTTTTGGGAAAGAGGTACATTGACAGGTTTTAGATATCTAAACATGTATCTCTTTAAGATCATTAAAATGTAAGCATGATGAGATAAGTATAGAAATTTTTTGGACTATCTCTAATGATTTCAACACCTAATATATTCTTAGCTGCACCTAATTCTTTCATCTAAAATTTTCTTTTTAATTGTGATTTAATTTAAATGATAAAACTTGTATTTTTACATATGATTATCATGTCATCAACGTAAAGTAGTAGGTAAATCATACAATTTTTGATAGATTTAAAGTAAAAATGAGCATCGTATTGACTCCGAGTGAATTGGTTATTTAACACGAAGGAATCAAATTTTTTATACCATTTCCTAGATGCTTGCTTTAAACTATATAAGGAATTATTTAATAAGAAAACATGGTTTGTTTTGAATTTCTTAGAATAACTATCTGGAGATTTTATATAGATTTGTTCATTCAAATTCCCATGAAAGAAGGATGTCTTAACATCTAGTTGTTTGATGTACATATTGAGATAGGTAGAAAAGGCTAGTAAGAGTGTAATGGAATAGTTTTTTAAAATAGGGGAAAAATTCACCATATTTTATTACTTCTCTTTGAAGAAATCCTTTGGTGACTAGCCTTGCTTTAAATTTAACATCATTTCCCATAGTGTTGTCTTCCTTTATCTTATAAATCCACTTGGACCCGATCACCTTAGCATTAGGTGGCTTCTTAACAATGGTCCATGTGTAATTTTTCTTTAGATATTTCATCTCTTCATTCATGGAAAAGATTGAATGTTTTGAATCTTTATCATTAAAAGCATGCCTATACGATTGAGGATCATCATCAATGAGATCATGGGCCACATTAAAGGAGTAAGAAGATCTATCATACTGGCTAAACAAAGCATGAGATCTAGGGACTCTCCTTTTCCTATCTTGGGTTAATTGATAATCCTCATGAACGGAATAAAGTCCAAAATCAGAATGTAACCAGAACTAGACTCAGAAGCAGCTGCATTAGTGGGATGAGGAAGAGGTGGATTAGGATGGAAATCAGTCTCAACATGAGACAATGGGTCATGCACATTAGACTTATAAAGGTTTGGTTCACAAATTCCAGGTGTGACAGTCCTGGTGTTAGGGTAAGATGATTCATGAAAGACCACATCCCTACTAATAATGCATTTTTGGTATCCTGTATTATCTACCAAGAGTTTGTATCCCTTAACTCCCTTAGGATAACCTATGAAAATGAACTTGAGGTCTCTAGGTTCAAGTTTATCAGTCTTCACATGAGCATAGGATATAGACTCGAAAACCATTATGTAGGAATATGAAGGGGGCTTGTTCGTCTAGAGTTCTTCAAGAGTTTTGAATTGATTTGCAGAAGAGGGACACCTGTTAATCAGGTACACAACACTGTTGGTGGCCTCAGCCCAAAAGGATTTGGGGAGGCCTGAGTATGCAAGAATATTAATGACTCTTTCAAGAATATATTTATTATTCTTCTCTGTAAGGCTATTCTATTGGGTAGTTTCCCTAATAGTTATATGCCTTTTAATTCCATCAGACTCACAATATTGAATAAACTCAATAGATAGGTAATAAAGCCCATTTTTTGTTCTCATGGTCTTGATTTTCTTTCCAATTTGTTTTCCATCTGAAGATTTCTAGGTTTAGAAAGTTTGGAAAACATCATATTTATTCTTGAGGATGTAAAACCAAACCTTCCTAGAGTAATCATCAATAAAGGTTAGGAAATAGGATCCTCCACCATGAGAAATGGTCATGGATGGCCCCCACAATTCCGAATGGATATACTCAAGTGGGGCGGTAGTCTTGAAGGAGGACCTATTGAAGCTCACCCTTTTGGCCTTACCCATCATAAAAGCTTCACAAAATTGAAGATTCAAAGGTGTCATGCCACTCAACATATTCTTCTTGTTGAGTTATTTTATCCCTTTGAAGCCTACATGTCCCAACTGTCTATACCAAAGCATAGTGTTGTCAGTGTTTGTATTGTAAACACTACCCAACTGTCTCTAATGGGTCCTAACTTTCAATAAATACAACCCATTTGTGAGAGACCCTATTAAAATGGTTCTAGATCCCTTAGATATTTTTATAGAACCTGATTCTGATCTAAAAGTGTATCCCTTTTGATCAAGGAATCCTAAGGAAATCAAATTTCATTGTAGTTTGGGGACCCACCTCACATTTAGTAAGGTGATGACTGATCGATCATCCAATTCTATTAGGACAGATCCTCTCCCTCAACCTTTCACTTCTTGTTGTTACCTAACAGGACATCCCCTTACTCTCTTTCCACTAGCTCTAAGAAAGACTCTCTATGTGGACACATATGGAAGGAATATCCAGAGTTGAAGACCCACTCTTGATCAAGTATATGGATAGAAACATTCAAGACTTTTGCAGTGTCATAGCCATATTCAACAAGGAGAGACTGGTCAGTGGGTTATGTGTGTTCAAGCTCACACTTGAGCTTCCTACACTCAGGCTTAATGTGCCCAGGTTTACCGCAGTGGAAGAAGGTGACTTTTATATCTTTAGAATTACCCTTCAGTTTTGGTTCTTTAATAGGTTATTTATTGCCTTTACATTGATCTTTATTAAACTGTTTCTTTTTACCTTTACCCTGAGGTCTCCCCCTAGTGAAAAAACTCTCAACCTCACATTTTAACTTAGGTTTAAATAATTTTATTTGGATGGAAGGGAGGACTTGACTTCTTCTAGAGTCAAGGATTCTTGACCATACATCATGGTCTCAGCCAATGTACTATAACTTTGGTCAAGTGAAATCAGGAGAATAATGGTTTGATCCTCATCATCTACAGAAACATCATTGTTATATAAGTCCAACATGACTTTGTTTAATTCATCTATATGAGATTTTATAGAAGTACCAAGTTTCATCATAAAGGTGAACATGTGGTGCTTCATATAAAGTCTTCTTATTAGGGAGGTAGTCATGTATAACTTTTTGAGTTTGAGCCATATTCCTAAACTATGGGCTTTAACAAGAGTATCATGGGGGATAGATTGTTATTTTTTAACGGTTTCACCAGCTTCATTAATAGTTGTAATTGGTTTAGTAATCCCAAAAACGGTATCAATAAGGCTTTGTTGGACTAATAATGCCCTCATTTTTATTCTCCATAAATTGAATTTGTTGTCTCCATAAATTTTTTTGATTTCATATGGAATTGTAAACACGATTATCCAAATTTGTAGATGTCGAATGATTGGGGATAATGATAAGTGTACGCCCCCAAAAATCAATAAATCTCACTAGGTAAACATGTAATGTGAGATATGAATGTGAAATAATTCAGTGAATATAATGATTTCCTTCTAAAAGAAATAAAACAACAACAGCAATGTTCAGGGAGAATTCAAACATATTTAAATTTGGAAATAAATAATAAAACCCCAAATTAATGAGCTAAAAACTGGATACAATCAACAATAATCAGAATACAACTTGGCAGTTTGTAAAGAAGATGTGAACAGGGTGAAAAGAGGATGTCAACATAGTGTTGGTTGCCAGGAAGTGTAACTAAGTGTAAACAAATAGCAATGAATCAAAGAAACACTTAAACATGTTCGGCAGCAGCAAGAAACAGATTCAATGAAGGTTGTAAATAGTGGCATGATGCAATTTTCAATTAATCAAGCAAATGAAAAGGAATTTCAGTAAGGTAGATTGCATAAACTCAAATAACCAAGAGTATATTAATAAACCAATTGAAGAAAGCAATTTTGAAGTTAAGAAGAAACTGTAAACAGAGTTTCAACAAGAAAATTGCATAAACACAAAGAACCATAAGCTAAATTAGGAAAAGAAACAAATCAAAAGGCATAGCAGCTAGGTTGGCTCTTGTTGGTCAGAGTAGGACATTCAATAAGGGGTGAATTGAGTTCCTAAAAAATTTTGTTAAAAATTTTATTTAAAAAGATTCCCCAATTTAAAATAAAACCTGACAGTTAATCAAAGTAGTAAAATTATAATAGGTTGAATATTCAAATAGTTTCTTAGAAGATTGATTAATTCTCAGTTATAACAATATGATATATTGATACAACTTTTGAAACTAATCTACTAAGGAAAAATAGTTATAACTACTATAAAAGACAAACTATCAAAGTAAACTTAGTTTTCTGAAAAATGAATTAAAATAGAGAAATGCTAAATTGAAAACCTAGTGGATATAAAACAATAGGTTCAGTCACAAGTAGAGACTTAGTCCTCTCCACTTGGGGATCACCTTCCACCTCGCAATCTATATAGATAAATATTTTGATCCACACCCTGGATCAAGGTTAACACAACAATACATAGAATCTCTAGGTCACAAGACCCCTTCTAATGTTCTATGTGGGAATAAACACAACCAGGGAACACAAGACCTCTCCACAGTTCTTCGTGGGATGAACAAGACTAAGAAAACAGTTGTTTAAAGATATCTAATATCATCTAGTTTAGTGCAGGAGACAGTGTGTGGTTTTAGTATAGACACACTCACACTAATAAAAAGTTTATTTAAATGGTACAAAGTAGATAAGAATATATTAAGAAGGGATTTTAGATGCACTGAGTGTTTTTCAATTCATATTTGGACTCTCTAATGTATTAGAGTTGAATCTCAAGTCCTATTCTTTAAATAGACACTTAAAACAAAGTGTAGTGGAGCACTGTGTTTTTTCATCCATGAAGGTGAGAGTTTATTCTAATTTGGTTTTGTTGGATTCTTCTTATATGATAGAACTTTGATGATCAGTAGTTCTCTAGTTCACATCAACTAGGAATGAAGAATTACTTATGCGTTCTTCTTTCTGTATAATGCTCATATCTTCTTGCGTATGCGTGTTTTCAAGAGTATGTCAGTATACCCTTTCATTTTCTCTCCTCTATATATCTATATATATTATTTTATCTCGAAAATATGCATATTTGAGGTAGACACAGTACCTCATATTTCTAACATCCTCGTTTAATATGTCTGTAAAAAAGAATTAAATTAATCTGTCACTTTAAAAAACTCAAAATATAAATGTTAGAAATGATTTTAAATAGAAGAAATTTTAAACAGTCTATCGGTGATTCCTCAGTCGTTATATCCTTATATCAGTGACTCATTCCATCAGTGTGTCATTTTTTTGGTATTTCCATGCATCGGTGACTCACTGCATCAATGAATCATTTTAACTATTGATGAGTCCTTGCGTTGGTAGAACCATGTATCGGTATGTCATTTGAACTGACAGTAGGTCATCTGTGTAGGTAGGTCATTTGCATCGGTAGGTCATATATCGGTAGTTCTTCTATCAGTAGGTCATTTGCATTGGTAGGTCTTCTGTAAGTAGGTCATTTTCATTGGTAGGTCATTTTTCGGTAGGTCATCTATTGGTAGGTCTTCTGTCGCTAGGTTATTTGCATTGGTAGGTCTTCTATCAGTAGGTCATTTTCATCGGTAGGTCATTTGAACTGTCGGTATCTCATCTCTTTTGTTGGTGTCAGACTGTTATACATAGAATAAAAAATATTTGGACTGTCTTACAATATAAATATTAACAGAATGTACCAAATCTATGTGAGATCATAGATAAACATAATTGCACATATTGAAATGTAAATATTTAAGATTGAAATTTTTATACATGAATAATAAGAGTTTACATTATTTTTTATTATTAAAATTATTTATACTAGAAAGGATGGCCAACAGTTTCCTATGGGCCAACAATATCCTCCTTTTTATGATCACAAATCATGGAATTATTTATTACAATTATTTTATGTGGAATGAAATCATCCCACTTATCATCTCCCATTATGGATTACTGTTTATAATATATAGATAAGTTTTAGAGTTAAATTAAATATTAATGGTATCAAAGAGAAAAATAATATATATAAGAGTGGTATCAAAGGTAATGGAAATAATGACAATTCCAAACTATCTATCCCCTTTTTGGGATTATCAAAAACAAAATAGGTAGCATAGAAATAAAAAGTATTATAAATTAATGTATAAAAAATAAATAGAGTAAAGGAAAGATTACAAAATTCCATTAATCAAGAAAGTACAATGTGTTACAAGACATCAAATAAAAATAACAAAAGTCAAGAAAACAACCCTATCAGAGATGGATCCACACTACGGATAAGGATTAAGAGGTTTCTTACCTTTCTCAAAGGGATCATTAGAGGTTCAAATAGGTGGTGGTTGAGAAGTTGAAGGGGCTGAAGATATTTTTAGAGGAGGTAGGATCACTCCTTCTAGAGAATTAGTTATAAGGCTGGGTTTTTGTTGGGACAACACAAGAGGTTGAATCTATTCTTTGATCCTTGGGCGAATCTGAGTCAAATTACAAGAAAATGACATTTGAGGTGGAGGCACTGATCGTGGAGGTCCAAGAGGTGTAGCAATAGGTACTACAATCACTTCACTTTTTACATGAAAGTATCACTTTAAAATTTTGATGAAATCCCCAATAATATCACCACCATACTTTATTTCATTCTCAAATTCATCATTATTCTCCATAAATTTGTCCAAAAAAAGATTTAGGTATTTTGATTACTTGACTTCTTCTATGAATTATTTTGTAACTGGGGAGAAAGTCAAATTATCTTCCAAATACCTAAAGTGACTTTTCAACTGGTACTTGGTTTAAATCTTTGAGAAATATGAATTAATCCTCTTTGTAAGCTCTTCCTAAGTGTAAGATTCTTCCTTGGTATAGAATCTAACCAAATCATGCACATGATTACTGTTCTTCTCAATATTTTCTAGGTTTCCCAAACCATAGGAATAAAATAGAGCTTGAATTTCCTCCTTTACAACAGTTCTGACTACCTCAATGTCCAGAGTCAGAGAAGTCTGACCAGATGTTGAAGGAATATCAATAGGAGTTGAGCTACGAGTCTTCAATGTTTTAAGAACAGTATTCACACAACCTTTGTACTTTGAGTTCAAGGTATTTATTACAGTAGAAAGACCAGTCATTTCCTTTCTTAACATGGTATTACTTGCAGCAATTGTCTCATCTGTTGAAATAAGGTTTGGTTGAATCTCCTCTATTACATTCTTTATAACATTAGCTGAATCAGACTCACTTGTACCTACTGTCTAACTTGGAACAGAACCCACTTGTCCAAACTACCTTATTTATGTTATTGATGATCTGATAGAGTGTAATTCATCACTCATCTCAGTTTTTTCTCTTCTTGCTGTTTGAATCTCATGCACCATCTGAGTTTGAACAGATATACTTATAATTGAATAGACTTCTTCTTTAAACCCTTCAAAATATTCTTGAGTGACAGACTCACTAGGCAGGGTCTCATCCACTGATTCCTTTTCAATAATTCAAAACTTTCACCATTTGAATCTTCATAATCTATTTACAGTGCTAAATACCTAGGATTCCTTTCCCATTCAGACATTAGATCATCATCTAGAGGAGTGGGAGTATCAAGCCTTACTCTTCCAAGTTGATGCGTTTCACCATCTTGATCTTCTCTTTCTTGATAATCCCCCTCAATGTTAGATTTCCTTATTGGTTTCTCATCTTCAGCATGAGGCCATCTTCTTTCATAAACTAAATTTGGTATGAGAATTTTGTGATCTTACCCTTCAACAAGAACTACATCATTTTATCTTACTTCAACAACAAGTTCATCATTTTCTCTTAGTTCAACAACAACTTTAGGAGGTGCCAATGAGCATCCACCTGAGTGGTAGAGGCTCCTTCTTGGCATCCAAGAGATCCAAGATCAAATTATGGTGAGGTTGAATTTTTGAGTACTGTATAAGTACTGTAGTGGGTACTATTTGTTACTGTAGAGGACAACATTATTCATCATATTTGGGCTTTCGGGCCACTGGTTTGGGCCTACAGGTCTCAGGGCCGTCGATCCACCAAAGGCCTTCAGGCCACATGGTATTCGGGCTGTAGGGCCTTCGGGCCACCAATGGACATCGGGCCACAGGGCTTTCGGGCCACTAAAAAGACCAAAGAAGCGCATACCATAGAGGAGTCAGCCTAGACAAGGATTCAGAGAAAAAATAAGAAACCACCAAAGTAGATATAACTGGATTAGAAGAATGAGAGTGTAAGGAAACTTCCATCAGGACCAGGTGTCGTGAAACTCTGCATGGGGTAATGCTAGCCGATTATCCATCTGAGGTGGGGAGCTAGGCACCTTCAAGATGCAGATGCTAGGGAGGGACTATTTTAGTGAGTCAGGTCTCGGGCCTTTGAGGCCATGTATTGAGTAGTGTATGGGCTTTGTGCCTTGGGTCTACAGGTCATGTAAGGGTTCCCCTTCAACCCTTAAAAGGGGGATTATCCAAAAATAAAATAAAAATAAGGCCTTAGGGCCATTCAAGAACAATAACATCATGAGGTTCTTCTAATCGAGCATGATCCACAACATCAATCATCACAACATCTTCACCTTGATCATTCATATGATGGTCATCATCACTATCAGTGCTTTCATCATCATCATGTCCAGAGACATGTTATTCATTTCCATTTTTATCAACATCTTCTTCACCTTCTTCTTATTCACTACCAATACCACTTTCATCATCTTCACTTTCTTCTTCTTCTTTAGAGTTACTGGATCTACATACATATTCCACACTTCCTGAGACTTTTGTCTCATCATCTCTATTATCTTCATGTGTGGACTCATCAGTTGGTAAGGCAATTGGAAGACTAAGATGTCTAAGGGAAAACCCTTTGTGAGGTTCAGTGGTGTCAGGATCTCTCTTATCATCGATAAGTGAACCCTGATCTCTAATTGTAGTGGAAAACTCTTCTTTTTCTTCTAGAGAGTAAACAAATTCTTCATTTGGTCCTAGAACCAGATCATCCATATTCTTATGACTAGTTGTGTAGTCCCCTGGATTGAACTTATCATAGATCCTATCTTCATCTCCAACCCATTCTCTCTTTCATGGGTTCAAATTTATTTTCATCCTCTTACAAATCTATTTACTAAGGTAGATCCCACTGCACTCAGAAAAAACTTCTTCTTCATTATTTACACAACCATTATCTTTTAGCATAGCTAAGATCATCCTTGGATAGAATAGGTAATTAGTTTTTTAGGAAGGTTTGATAATTTCATTCATGTGCACAGTAAGTTATATACACAAATTTACCTTGAACACTTTTCTTAGCAGATAAACCAAGTATACATCTTAATACTTGAAAGACAAAAATTCCCCTTTCCAGGTATTGATTTGATTATAAATAAAATTAAACAAGATTCTACATTCTCCACTTAACTCTATATCAATGGGTCTTTTGTGTTCATCATTATTAGTGACCTCCTTCAAAGCTATCTCAAAGAAGAACATACCACTCTCAGGTGTAGAGGTACCTTGATAATCATCAAATACACATTAATGGGGAACTTTAAGACAATTTTTCCATTGTCTTGAAGAGAAATAGATTCTATTACCTCTTACTATAGACTTGATCCAGGAAACATCACTTCCTTCTAACAGAAACTCCATATTCATGTAAAATTCATGAACTAGCTTCGGGTAAAAGGGACATTCATTTTCTGAGAACCACTCAAGTCATACTTGATCTTGTATTACCTTGAGCAGCAAAGACTTGATTTCCAATATCCATTCTGCAAGAACTTCATTTTATAGAGTTACAACATGGTTCCCCAGAGCCAAATTTATAGGACCTAAAGATTTTCTTGATTCACCTTTTTGTTTCTTATATGAAAGAGACTCCCCACTATCAAGATCTCACTTCACATGTGTCATTAAAATAGTTTGTTTTGAAGGTTGGAAGGTGAAAGGTTGGGGGTAGAGAGAGAAATGTCCAAGAAAGTGTAGGGCTAAAGGTGTAGAGTGGAATAATTCAAATTTATATCATTTATGGCTTTTGAAACCACAAAATCATGAAATCATCAACCGGATTCTAAAAAATCAATGAAACGTTGTCATTTTGATAAAAACGTAAAACTTATAAAAATAGTGAGTCATTGGTTTCGGCATGATAGATTTTGCATAAAAAACTATGTCAGCATGACAAGGTGTCGGCGTCGACATGAAAATTGTGTCCAAATGACATAGTGTCGGTGTCAGCATGACAATTGTGTCGGTGTGACATAGTGTCAGTGCCGGCATGACAATTGTGTCGATGTGACATAGATTTGGTGTCGGCATGACATTTTCAACTTCATACTATCAGTTTCAGTATGACAACTTCACTTAAAATGGTCAAAGGAATAGCAACACAATGTCTTATATATTGATCATTCTTAAATCATTTCTGATGTAGTTTATTCTTTCAATGTTCAATGGCTTAGTGAAAATGTCAGTAAGCTGATGTTCGATGCTAATAAACTCTAAAGTTATATCACCTTTTTTATAATGGCCTCTCAAAAATTGATTCCTTACATAAATGTGTTTTGTCCTAGAATGTGGAACATAATTCTTTAAAATATTAATAGTACTTGTGTTATCACACTTTATAAGGTACATGTATGAATTGATATCCATAATCTAGTAATGTGTGTTTCATCCACAGAATTTGTGCACAACAACTACCAGTAGCTATGTAATTAGATTAAATAGTAGATAATCTAATAGAATTTTTTTCTTACTATACCATGAAACTAGAGACTTTCCCAAAAAGTGACATCTTCCAGAGGTTCTTTTTTTGTCTAACTTACAGCCACCAAAATCAGTATCTAAATAACTCACTAAATCAAAAGGTTATCCTCTATGATAGAACAGTCCTAGTTTGGAAGTATGTTTGAGGTATTTGAATGTCCTTTTTACAATATGAAAATGATATTCTTTTAGTTTTTCTTGAAAATTTTCACACATACAGACACTAAACATAATATCCAGCCTACTAGTAGTTAAGTATATTAAACATCCAATCATTTATATATAAGTGGATTGATCAATAGATTTACCATTGATAAAACACATTTTTATTGGATATTTCATTGATAATAAATTATATAATTTCCTCTCAATGTGGTAAATTTGTTCATTAATGAAATATTTGGGATTTGATCATTCATTTGAAAATTTGATGAAAATTCCAGTTTTACCCATTAAATTTTACTGTAACATTTCAGACATAAATATTTTAATATGTATTATTTTAGATTTAAATTATTTAAATATGTTCCTGACTTAATGGGCTACAACTTTCTTTTAGGACATTAGAGCTGAATCATCCATTCGGTTGGTGCAAATGGTCCATGAATTCATAGTTGGGATGGAATCACCAGACTGGACATAGGTTCTATATTTGGGCCCTAACTCCTACATCCTTGATTGTATTGGGATCAAATTTGGATTGGATCTCGGGAACAAAATATATCACAAATCATCATTCTAGATTGATAGATGGTTTACGCTATTTGGTGGTCAAATGGGTGATTCATGATGGATTAGAATATTTGAAAAATTTCCCCATTCACACTTGAAACCATTTGTAACCTAGACTCCCCTCCAGTCTATAAATTGGTATTTTTCTCATTTGGAGGGGGTTTTAAGTGACTTAGAGGATTTGGAGAAGAGGTGAAGTGGTTATTTTCCATTTCAATTAACCATTGGAGGTGGGAATCTTTCAAGCAAGGATCTCCTCCAAAATGCTCTTCTCTTCCTCTTATTTGTAGTAATGTTTTTGTTCTTTCAATAAACTTCTTAATTTATCTTCCATTTCTTTTATTTTTCTCAATTTTCTTCTTCTTTTATCTTCCTATTTGTGTTTTAATTCCTGATTATAATTTTTATTGGGTTATACCCATTATAAAACATTACAAATGCAATTCGCTTCTATGACAGTTACGCCACCCCTGGAAGAGTAGTTCTTTTTAGTAATCAATCGAACTCTATCCTTCTTCAATCATTTATTTTGAATCAATGATCTACTGTGATTCAAATAATATGATCTATTAATTGAGTTTTTAATTTTAATAAAACTAATCAAGTGATTGAATAATAAACACAAAACATGTGAGGTCGAGAATTGTGTTAATTGTGAGAGTGTGAACTTAATCGGTTAAAAAAGATCACACATGATAAATTTGTAGAGTTCAAATATAATCCCTAAATTCAATTAGTCCTAATTTCCAGAATGGATTTGTGCCTTAATTTTCTACTTACCATAATAAATCATTAGAACATAAATCATAAAAGGGTGTTGTGATTTCATGTCATGGAGATAGCCTAGGGTTTAATTCACTTCATCTTTGTGGTAATGTTAATTCTCATAGAGTTCGAGGGTTAACTAGTCAAGGGATCATAATTAAGAGGATGTTAATTTAAATGATAGTGATAAATAATTTGTTGAAGATGTAGAGTCAGATTGATTGTTCCTTTTAAATATTTTTTAAAAAAACATCTTCTTGTTGTGTCTTTTTAATCGAACATCATTTCAAAAATAAAAACAAAAAAATGAAATCTTCTTCCAGCAAACTTCTTCTAGATTTATAAATCATAAACAAACCCCTGATCCTTTAAAGTAGTTTTTTTATTCTATTTTATTTTATTTTTATAATACTATTAAGAATTTGGTTTAATTTGCTTCCTCCTTTGAGAGACGACCTTGGTCAGCCACTCTACTGCACCTAAGTAACCAAAAACTGAACATCATTTGAAAGTGACCATGATAGTGCCTTTTAAATTGGCGCCATTTCCTAGTATACAAGTCATTATTTCAACCAATTAGAGGTATTAATTTTATTTTTCATTTAATTCTTTTCTTCTCCTCTCTTTCTTTTATCCCCTTTCTCATATTTTTTGTCTCTTAACCTATTCTTTTATTTTTATCAGACCAACTCAAACTTATTTTATTTTTATTATGGTCTACTTTTATTCATTTCTTTTTTATTTTTCATTGATTTATGACATGAACTAATCCCAAATATCTCTTAGATCTTGATCCTGATATTGAATGTAGCCTTCGGGCTCGAATCAGACATTCTCAGCCTACAGGAAGTTTCAACGTTCATCCAGTTTGAGAATTCCTCCACTCACATAACATTGAAATTAGAAGAAATTAAAATTCAACCATAAAACAAGAACAAATAGCTGAAAATAATGCAAATAAACATAATATAACCATTATAGAATTGGTTTCACCTGATATTAATTATCAACCAATTGCATTTCAAACCCAAATCTCGAATCAGACATTGAACTGAAATCTGGATTAATTCACCTGCTTCCAAAATTTCATAGCCTCTCTATTGGGGATCCCAATAAACACCTTGAAGAATTTAATGTGGTTTTCTCAACCCTTAAACCCAGAAATGTTTATGAATATCAAATCAACCTAAGAGCATTCACATTCTCACTTGATGGAGCTGTGAAATATTGGATGCATTATTTACAACCTGAAAATATAACTTGTTGGAATGATTTGAAATGTCATTTATTTAATAGATTTTTTCCATCTTCAAGGACCACATTTGTTCGAAAGGGGATCTTGGGGATCAAGCAAGCCCAAAGTGGGTCACTGTATGAGTATTGGGAGCGATTCAAGAATTTGTGTGCAAGCTACCCACATCACCAAATCAATGAGCAACTCCTCATCCAATATTTATATGAAGGACTCACACCTATGGAGAGAAATATGGTGGATGTCTTAGAAAGAGGATAATTGTTGGACAAAACACCAGTAGTTACACATGCGTTGATTGACGAGATGTCCTAAAACTCCCAACAATTTGGTGATCAAGGTACACTATATGTTAGGGGAGTACATCAGGTAAGTCTCTCTTCTCTTTAGAGTCATTTTATTGATACCAAGTTCGAATAATTGACCACTATGGTGAGGAAAATTGTTTTGGCTCAAATTACATCTCAGCACACTCCTTCAAGGCCTTGTGGCATTAATACTAAGATAAGCCACCCAACTGACTTTTCCCCCAACTACAAGAAAGAGATGATTGTGCAATAGTGTTTCCTGGGAGACCATATCAGTAGAAGCAACAGCCACATCCCCAAAAGAAGTTTTATTCCTTTACACCAGCATACAAACAAGAGTGGAAGGATCAATCGGACATGAGGTATGCCTCTGGACAACAAAAAAGTCCCCCATTTCAACAAAACTTCAAGCAGTATCCACCTTACCAATAGGGTTTCCAAAAACCCCAAAGGCGATTTGAAGCTCAATAATTAACAAGTAAACTACAAGGGAATTTTCAACAAAAGATAGACTCTAATACTGATGATATTTTAAAACAAATTTTTTTGAATCAATAGAATGAGATGAAGTGTCAAGGTTCAGAGCTGAGGTAGTTAAAGACACAAATGAGCCAGATTTCCACTATCCTCCATGAAATGGTAATTAAGAACTCCAGAAATATTCCTTCCCAACCTACTCCAAATCCCTAGGGGAATTTCAGTGCCATCACATTGAGAAGTGGGAAGAAAAAAATTGATACATCTTCACCTATCGTTCCACCGGGATTCACCTCAACTCCAAAGAATCCTCATTCCATAACAACTAATGAGAAATCCAAGGGGAAAGATAAAGGTAAGAAAAAGATTGATGATGTTTTTCCTAAACCCATTCCATTTCCAAACAGAGTTGTACAAACCAAAAATATGGCTGAATAGGCAATGCAAAAAAGATGTTTTGGATAAATTCAAGCGTGTGAATATCAATATCCCTTTACTTGAAGCCATCAAAAAAATCCCAAGGTATGTGAAATTATTAAAATAACTAGGTACCAGTCAAAGATGGCTCAAGGGAAATGAGATGATCAATCTTGGAAGGAATTTTCCAACACTCATTACACCAACTCTAGCAATGCCAACAAACTTCAAGGATCCAGGGACATTCACCATCCCATGCACCATAGGGGAGTTTCACTTTTCTAATGCTCTTTATGATTTCATAGCTTCCATAAATGTGATGCCTCACTCTGTATTCTCTTATTGACTAGTTGGCGAGCTGAAACCTATGAGAGTAGTGGTGCATTTGGCAAATAGAGCTACATCATATCCAACCGAATTCCTTGAGGATTTACTTTTCTGGGTATGAGACATGATCTTTCCAGCAGATTTCTGCATGCTTAAAATGAAGGATGATCAGGTAAGTTCACATGATCCCATTATCTTAGGTATAACCTTCCTCAAAAATACACAAACTATCATAAATGTCAATGAGGGTATACTTTCCATGGATTTTGGGGATGAAGGTGTGATATTTAATGTTATGGACTCCATGAAGTACCCCTCAGAGGACCATTCTACATTTTTTATCTCCCATTTTAAACCACCAATTAAAACCCCCATGGAATTTGATTGTCCTATGCTTAGAAATATTTTGAGTATTAGTTCTAGTTTAATGTCTAAAATTACTTCCACGCCTGTTTCTAATGTACAAGACTCTCTTAGATTTCATTTTGAAATGGATTCATATTCTTATTTTGATCATGTGAACTCTGATTATGACATGGTTGTTGAGTATGCTGATGCATTTGATGAAATATTCTATGATTTTGATGATGTATATTCTGATACTGATGTTCATTGTGCATGCATTTCAGTTCCTTCAATTTATCCATCCATAAATCACCCCCCTACATTGGAACTCAAGACATTTCCACCTAATCTCAAATACTCATACTTTTTAAGTGGTGAGAAATTACCTGTTATCATTTCTAAAAATCTCCCTTTTGAACATGAAGAAAAACATTTGAATCTTTTGAGGGAGAAGATCAGGGCAATTGAGTGGACCTTGGCTGACATAACAGGTATTTACCCCACCATTTTCATGCATAGGATTTTTTTTGGAGGATGGGGCTAAATCGGTTAGTCAGTCACAAAGGAGACTCAATCCAACACTTTTGTATGTTGTTAAAAAAGAGGTTGAAAAATTTCTCATGGCAGGTATAATCCTTCCCATTTCAGATTCTCAGTGGGTAAGTCCTATTCAGGTTGTGCCTAAGAAAAGTGGTATTTCTATTATTAAAAATGAGAAATATTGTTTAGTTCTAATGAGGGTGCAAAACAGTTGGTGTGTGTGTATTGATTAAAGGAAACTAAATCAGTCCACTCACAAGGACCACTTACCCCTCCCATTTATTGATCAAATGCTTGAGAGAATAGCTGGGAAGACACATTATTGTTTCTTGGATGGATTTTTTGGATATTTTCTGGTTCCTATTGCTCTGGAGGATCAAGAGAAGACAACATTCACTTGTACATCCATTACGTTTTCCTACTGAAGGATGCCAATTGGACTTTTCAACGCCCCAGGTACCTTCCAGAGATGCATGGTGAGTATTTTTTTTGATTTTGTTGATACTTGAATGGATGTATTTATGGATGATTTTACAGTTTATGTATCCTCATTTGATGAATTTCAGAGTAGTTTAGGAAAGGCATTGAATATTTGTATTAAGAAGAATCTTATCTTGAACTTTGAAAAGTGTCATTTCATGGTAGAGCATGGCATTGTCTTAAGGAATTTAGTGTCAAAACATGGAGTAGAGGTTGATATATCTGAGGTGATATTATTTTATCCTTACCATATCATTCATGTGTGCGTGATGTTAGATCATTCCTAGGGCATGTAAGATTTTATCGGCGCATCATCAAAGATTTTAGTAAGATTGCTCTTCCTATGTCACGATTACTTCAAAAGGATTCTGATTTTGTATTTGATGATTATTGTAGGAATTACTTTGATGAGATAAAACAGTGTCTTTCCACTCCATCTATCATATATCCTCCACTGATGAAGATTATTTTTGAGCTTACATGTGATGCCTCCAACTTCTCACTTGGAGTTGTCTTATCTTAGAGGTTGGACGGTAATTCACATGTGATTTCCCATGCATCGAGGACACTAGATTCAGCCCAATAAAACTAAACAACCATGGAAAAGGAGTTTCTTGCTATCATATTTACTTTAGATAAATTCTTTTCATATTTTTGGGATCTAAAGTAGTTTTTTTTTCTAACCATGTTGCTCTGAGGTACCTCTTGAAGAAGCTAAACACAAAGCGCAGGCTAATTTGATGTATTCTCCTTTTTCAAGAATTTGATATTGAGATAAAGGACAAGAAGGGGTCAAAAAACTTGGTGGCAGACCACATGAGTAGACATACTCAGAAATTAGAGGATGACACCTAGGATTAGCTACAACTTCAAGACACTTTCCCCAATGAGCATCTTTATTCCATATCAGGTACTCATCCTTGGTATGCTGATTTAGTTAAATACCTTGTTTCCTTTGAAATCCCTACAAATTTAAAGAAACATCAAGTCCAAAAATTAAATAGTGAGACTAAGTTTTTTGTGTGGTATGACCCCTACCTCTGGCCCATGAGTAGTGACCAATTTATTTGGAGGTGTGTTCCTAATCATGAGTTTGATTCTGTTCTGCAATTCTGTCATACACTTGCTTGTGGTGGACACTATGGACCCCAATGGACATCTAGGAATGTTTTGGACTCTGGATTATGTTGTCCTAGCTTATTCTATGATGCTCATGTGTATTTTAAGTCATTCTAATGTCTCCGACACACAGGAAAAATTTCTTGGAGACATGAGATGCCTCAACAACCCATATTATTCTGTGATATTTTTTATGTGTTGAGCATCGATTTTATGAGTCATTTTCCTAGTTCATTTGGTTTTTTTATATTTTTGTTCTTGTATATTATTTGAGAAAATGGGTGGAGGCTAGGGCCACTAGGACTGATGATTCTCATGTTGTAGTGGACTTTGTCAAATCACAAATTTTTTGCAGGTTTGGAGTACCAAAGGCCATCATTAGTGACCAAGTGACACACTTATGCAATCGTAATTTTTCTTCCCTCCTTTGGAAGTATGGGGTGACACACAAAACAACAACACCATACCATCCCCAAACAAAGGGCTAGGCTGAGCTTTCAAATTGTGAGTTGAAACAAATTTTAGAGAAAACTGTGCAGCCAAATATGAAGGATTTGAGCAAGTGCATGGATGATTCATTGTGGTCTTATAGGATATCATAAAAGACACCCATTAGTATGTCCCCATTTCAGATTGTTTTTGGGAAATCATACAATCTCCTTGTGGAAGTTTCATATCAGGCTTATTGTGTTATAAAGAAATACAACATGGATTTGGCCCAAGATGGAATCTAAAGGATGCTACAAATTCAAGAGCTTGAGGAGATTCAATTTTCTTTATATGAGAACTCAAGGTTCTACAAGGAAAGGTCAAAATAAGATCATGAAAAAATGATCCAGAAAAGATAATTTCAAGTTGGAGAGAAATTCTTGCTCTATAGTTTATGACTGAAGTTGATGCCTGATAAGTTACATTGTAGGTGGTTAGGTCCTTATGTTGTGACTAATTGTTTTCCATATGGTGCAGTGGAGATCACACTAGAAGACACATGAAGTAGATTTACAGTCAATGGGAAATGTTTGAAGAGATAAAATGAGGGACTTCCAACTGATGCAGTGGATTTCATCACAATGCATGACCCATCATCACTTGATCATATCAGGCTGTTCTTAACCCTTTCACTTTTATATTATTCATCCTATTTAAAATTATACATTTCATGTGCACATAAATCTAATGGGTTCACACTGAGGAAAATGTAATATTTTAAGTGTGGGGGAGGGGAAAACATTTTGGGGTAGATATTTAGGATTTTCATTAGTATGTTTTGTGTGTATTTTCTACTAAGTTTTTTGTTAAAATTTTTAAAAAAACCAGCAACAACAAAATCAAAAAAAACAAATAAATATTTCATGTAACATTTTATTGTGAAACGTATGGAAAATGAAAATTTTATAAATTTATTGGTAGAATGATAAGCATGAAAAATATTTCATCATTAAGGGTTGGTTTTTATAAAAAAATGAAGTCGTTGATGAAATAAATTATTGTTTAATTATAAAACCTTTTTTATTTTGACATCATTATTTGTGATATTTGTTCATGGTAAATTGTGTCATTGATTTCTCCACACAAATTTTAACTCAACCATGACTTGTAAAATTTTTCCTACTCAATTGAAGGTATAGTCAAGTTAGGTGAAAAAAATTCATTGCTTGATCCATACATTTGTTTCCCTTCTGATCGGTTTAATTACTATACCGAATTGACCTATGCATGTGTACCTATTATCCAACTATTGTACGCCCTCAAAAATTGGGTTGTGTATTCAATAGGTCAAAAACCACTCTTCATCGACCTTTGATCTTGTTATAACTATTACAATTAGTGTCATTAGGAGATCAAATATGGGTTCGGATTTGAGTGTGATATTTGTTCCAAGTACAACTTAAAAAAAATATTAATAATAAATGAGGGGAGTGATGAAATGTACAACATAAGGGGATATCTAGGTCAGAAGATTAAGGTTTGAATTTTGGGAATGCTTATGTGAGTGGGTCTTGAAATTCGATTGCGAATGAATGTAGAACAAGTTCATTGAATTAAACCAAGAAAGAATAATTGTTTTACATGACCTGAATATACTGAATAATGGGTGGATTTATGAGCTTGGAATGGTTGGCACACACACATGTGGAGAATTAGTGTCATGGTAGACCAATGACTTTTTTCGCTATGATTAGTGTTATGAATATCACTAGATTTTGTATTGACACAATTTATGAGACACTTACATTAAAATTTATTGATATTGAGTCTTTATGGGGTTCTTACATTGCTTATATTTCTACTTTGGATTGAGAAATATGAACATTCATATCTAGTCACAATTTATTGAATACATGATATGAGGTTTTTCCCAGGAGTGAAAAAGGGTAAGTGTGGGGGAGTTGATAAAATAGATTGTTATTGAATATTTTATTTATAATAAATTATATAATTTCCTCACATTGTGGTAAATGTGTTCATTTATGAAAATTTTTGGGATTAGATCATTCATTTGAAAATTTGATGAAAATTCCAGTTTTAATGTTTAAAATTCACTGTAGAATTTCAGACATATATATATTTTTATATGTATTATTTGAACTTAAAATTATTTAAATCGTTTTATGACTTAATTTTCTACAACTTTCATTTAGGAAATTGTAGCTAAATAATGCATTTGGTTGGTGCAAATGGGTCATGAAGTCAAAGATGGGCTGAACTCGCCAGATTGGACATGGGTTCTGTATTTGGGCCATAACTCCCACATCCTTGATTGGATTGGGCTAAAATATGGAGAGGATCTCGGGAACAAAATTTATACCAAATCATCATTCTAGATGGAGAGCTGTTTCATGCGTTTTGTAGTCATATGGGCGTTTCAAGTTGGATTAAAATATTTAACAGAATTTCTCCATTCACACTTGAAACCACTCGTAACCAAGCCTCCCCTCCCCTCTATAAATTGGTATTTTTATCATTTTTATGGGAATGAAGGTGACATAGAGGATTGGGAGAAAAGGTTAATTGGTTGTTTTCCATTTAAATTAACCATTGGAGGAGGGAAGATTTTAATCTAGGATCTCCTTCAAAATGCTCTTCTCTTCCTCTTCTTTGTTGTAATGTTTCTGTTCTTTCAATAAACTTATTATTTTATCTTACATTTATTTTATTTTGCACAATTTTCTTCTCCTTTTATATTCCACTTTGGGCTTTAATTCTTGAGTAGAAGCATGATTGGGTTATACGCATTATAAACCATTGCAAATGCAATTCGTTTCTACAATGATTACGTCACCCATGGAAGTGTAGTTCTTTTTAGTAATTGATCAACCTCTATCCTTATTCAATCATTTATTTTGAATAAATGAGATACTATGATTCACATAATATGATCTATTATTTGAGTTTTTAATTTTAATGAAACTAAGAGATTGATTGAACAATAAACACAAAACACATGAGGTCGATAATTGTGTTAATTGTGAGAGTGTGAACTTAATTGGTTAAACAAGACCCCATGATATAAATTTGTAGAGTTCAAATATAATCACTAAATTCAATTAGTCCTCATTTCCAGAATTTATTTGTGCCTTAATTTACCACGGACCATAATCTATTATTAGAACTTCAATCAAAGAAGGGTGTTGTGATTCTATGTCCCAAAGATAGCCTAGGGTTTAATTCACTTCATCTTTATGGTAAGGTTAATTCTTGTAGAGTTCGAGGGTTAACAAGTTAAGGGATCATAATTAAGTGGATTTTAATTTAAATGATAATAATAATTAATTTATTGAAGATTTAGAGTCATATCGATTACGCCTTTTAAATATTGTCTAAAAAAACATCTTCTTGATGTGTCTTTTTAATTGAACTTCATTTCAAAAATAAAAACAAAAAAATGCAATCCTCTTCTAGAAAACTTCTTCTAGTTTTATAAATGATAAAAAACCCTGAACCTTTCAAGTATTGTTTTTATTCTCATTTATTTTAATTTTATAATACCTTTAAGATGTTTTTTTAATTTTGTTATTCCTTTGAGAGACGACCTTGGTCAACCACTCTCCTGCACCTAAGTAACCTGAAACTGAACATCATTTGAAAGCGCCCACGACAGTGCCTTTCAACCATCTTCATCAAGGTCCAACTTACAAGTGGTACTCATTGGAGTGTCACTACTCATAGTGATTTAAAATCATAATCTTTTTAAAATAACCTTATTATATTTACTTTGATTCACAAAAATATCTTCTTTATTTTGAAATATTTGAAACCCAAGAAGGAAATTTAGTTCACTCGTTAAACTCATTTCAAATTCACTTTGCATCATCTTTGAAAAATCAACACATAAATAATTTTTAGGAGATCAAAAAATAATATCATCTAAATAAATTTATATTACTAAAATATATTCGGAAATTATTTTTTTAAAGAGTGTAGGATCAGCTATACCTTTTGTAAAACCTTTCGAAATAAGAAAATTGCTTAGCCTATCATACCAAACTCTTGGAGATTACTTTAAACCATATAATGATTTTTTCAATTTAAAAATGTTATTTGGAAAATGAGGATTTATAAAACTAGGGGTTTGTTCAACAAAAAGAACCTCAACTATATACCCATTTAGGAATGCACTATTGACATCTATTTGAAAAAAATTAAAATCTATATGTGCTGCATAGGAAAGCAGGATTATAATGGCATCAAGTCTAGATACTGGTGCAAAGGATTCCTAATGGTCAATTCCTTATTCTAGACTATAACCTTATGCAACTAATCTATATTTTTTTCTAACTATGTTACCTGCTTTATCTACTTTATTCCTTAACACCCAATTAGTTCCTACTGTCAAGGTGTCTTTGAGTATATCTACAAGTTTCCAGACTTTTTTTATTTCAAAGTTATTTAACTATACTTGCATAGACATCTCCCAAAATTCATCATTGATAGGCACATGAGCCTTAGCCCAGTTGTTGAGGTATCC
Organism: Viscum album; assembly: GCA_963277665.1. NCBI lineage: Eukaryota > Viridiplantae > Streptophyta > Magnoliopsida > Santalales > Viscaceae > Viscum > Viscum album. Next base: position 231,854,958 of record OY728125.1, read on the forward strand.
TTAAGTGCATCCGCAAGACCCAGGTTCAAAACCAGGTAGAGTCATATCTTCCAGGGGTATAGTAGCAGGTACTGTAGCTGTCTGTACATTGTACGGAACTATAGCAGAACTATACACTATATAGGTACATCAGCAGACTACACACTGTGCGGATATTGTGTGGGCACTGTAGCATGCACTGTAGCAGTTACTGTAGTAGGTACTATTTGGTATTGTAGTAGCTGGAATTATTCACCTTGGGCCACTGGTTTGGGCTTGGAGTCCTTAAGGATTTTGGGCCACCCAAGCCTTCAGGTCAGTAAGGATTTCAAACCACCTTTAAGGCCATCGGGCACCACAAGGCCTTCGGGCCACATGCAGTTACCCTAGACACACTACAAAAAAAGGAGCAACCCCAAAAGAGGTTTTAGAGCAGGTGCACTCACAAGAGAAGAGCCAAATGGATTTTTCAGAATCAGAGGGTAAGGCAATGTCATTGCGACCATACTATGCTTACACGGGAGGCCTAACCAGATGGCTATATGAAGGTGGAGAGATACTATCATGATGCAGATGTTGTGGAGAGGAAGCTTCTTGTAGATAGTTTAGTTGAATTTCCTAAGACCTTCAGGCCATGTAATCTCTTAAGCCTACGGCCCATGTAATCTCTGATCCTACAGGCCTTGTAATGGTTCCCCCTCATCCCTTGAAAGGGGGGTTATCAAAAACAATAAAAATGAAGTTCTTTGGGCCATTTGGGTATCATTGATAGCATCATTGATGTTTTTAGGTTCAAGTTGTGATAGAAAAGCTTGATGTTCAACCTGATTTGTTATAGAATCTCTAGTCTCTGTTCCTTTATCTAAGTATTCAACTATTTCATCTAAAGGATGTTTATTAAGAGTTATAACATATCTATAAAAAAAGACTAGTAATTTCATATTCTTGAACGAGTTCAGGATCATTTTGGCTCAAATATGGAGGATTTACAGAACTAAAAGTTTTAACAGATTCCTTCATAGGATGGTCAGATGATTTAGGATTGATGTCCAAATTTCACATACCATCCTCATGATTTTCTAGTGAGTTCATGGGTTCTTGTGGATCTATTTCGTCAAATTTTACATTTAAATATTCTTCCACACATTTGGTTCTTTTATTAAAGACTCTATAGTCTTTACTAGAGATTTAATATCCTAGAAAATTTCCTTCATCACTCTTAGAGGAAAATTTGTCCAGATTATCCTTAGTGTTAAGGATGTAGACTTTGAAACCAAAAACATTGAAGTAGTTATCCCTGGGTTTTTTATTGTTCCACAACTCATATGGAGTTATTTTAAGGATTGGTCTAATCAAGACTCTGTTTATTATATAACATGTTGTATTGACAGATTCTTCCCAAAAGTATATAGGTAGGTCATACTCACTAATCATGGTTCTAGAAATTTCTTGCAGGGTTCTATTTATTCTTTCTACAAATTCATTTTGTTGAGGTGTACTAGGGGCATAGAAGTTATGACTATATCCATTTTGTGAGAAAAAGGATTCAAACTCTTGGTTTTTAAACTCACGACCATGCTCACTTCTTAGGTTTTTAATTCAAATACCACTAAAAGTTTTTATAGTCCTAGAATACTTGGTAAAAAGAGAGCAATATTCACTTTTGTGAGCCAAGAAGAAGGTCCATTTATATCTAGAGTAGTCATCTACAAGAACATAGACATGGTGCTTCTCATTAAGACTTAAGACTCTAGAAGGTCTAAACAAATCCATGTGAACCAACTCGATAGGTTGAGAAGTTGAAGCTTATTTCTTGGTTTTGAAAGAGATTTTGTGTTGTTTATCCTATTGACAAGGATTATAGACTTTTTCATTTGGAAACTCAAGTTTGGGTAGGTCCTTGACTAAACCTTTTTTAGTAAGTTTTATAATAGAGTGTATATTGTAGTGTCCTAGTATTCTATTCCAAATCCAAGTCACTTTGTGAAATAAACTTAAGCATGAAAGATTTTATAGAAACTAAAATCTAAGTTAACCGATAAACATTTTCATTTCTAAAAGCATGAAATACTAATTCATTCTCAAAATTAAAAACATTGCAAGCATTATTTTCAAATTTAACATGAATACCATCATCACAAAACTAAGAGATACTAAGTAGTTTGTATTTTAATCCATCAACAAAAATTACATTAGCAATTAAAACTGAGTTAGAGTTACCAATCTGGCTGAGGCCAATTATTTTCCCTTTTTCATTTTCACCAAAGGTGACATGCCCACCATCAATCTTTATCAAGTTCTGGAAGAATTAGTAATCTTCTATCATGTGTATTGAACATCCACTATCCAAGTACCATACTCTTTTATAGGATCTTTTCAAGAATCTTTCCTACAAAATAATCAAACAAAAACAGATTTTGGTACCCATATTTTTTTTGGTCCAGTAACATTAGTAATCAGTGCTTTAGAGACCCATATCTTCCTCATGGGTTTCCTATAATCATTATATAAAATTTTTTAAAAATAGACTCTATTTGGTCCAGAAAAACTAGAGGTAGTAAAATACATTCCATAACTAGAACTATAAGCATAATTATCATTTTTAGGTAGAAAAATATATTTTCCAAATTTAGTTAAAACTTTTTTTTGGTGAGATTTCTTTTTCCAGGTTGGTATCCTATACCATTAGTGTATCTAGGGGAAATTTGTTTACCAATAATTTATGTAAGAGTATTTTTTCCATTGGTAAATTTATCTAGTTCATTTTTCAATTCCTAATTAGATAAATTTAGTTCAGTATTCTCCTTGAGTAATTGAACATTTTTCAATTTCTCTATAGTAAGCTCAGATTTAACACGAGAAGTATGAGAATATTATTTATTCAAGGATTTATATTTTTCTTTTAATTCATTACAGGGGTCTTGAATCATATTACAGTATTCAAATAATTCTTCACTAGTCATATTTTACTCATTTTCATATTCATATCCAGAATAATTGGAATTATGTTTAGGATAATTTAGTGATACCTTAGATGTGTTTTCTATAAAACACATATTTTCTTTTTCAGACTTTTCATGATAGGATTTTGTGTCACTTGAGATGTCCTCAAAAGCACTCCAAGTTGCCTTCATAGAATTTTTATACTTTATGTCCTTATCATCATACTTCTTCTTGTAATTTAGCTTGGGACAGTTAGCCTTTACATGTATCTTTCTCTTAAGTTCATAATAAAGTATTTTATTGGAAGTATCACATTTCTTCCAATGTTTTTTCCAATGGACCTTGTGATCATACTTACCTTTGTAGTTGGGCTTTCTAAATAATTTCTTCTTTCTGTAAAATTTCTTAAACCTTTTGGATATTTGAGACATCTCCTCATCACTATTAGGTGATGATTTTTCATTACTTGAACATTCATTTTCATCTTTAAATTTATCCTTTTTCTTGGATGTAGTATATTTGAAAGCAACAGATATTAGTTTGGGTTCATCATCCTCTTATTTGTTGACTTTTAGTTCTTCCTCATACATCATCAACTTGCCTATCAGCTCCTTTACAAGTAACTTGTTGATGTCATAGGATTCTATAATTTATACATAAGTTCATCTCCATCCATCTGCTAAGAATCTGAGTATTCTCATGATTTTATCCTTATTTGTAACATCTCTTCCCAAAGAGATCATAGTATTCACAATTTCATTAAACCTGAGATACATGTCCGAAATAGTTTCATCGGGATTCATTTCAAAGTTTTCATATTTAATAGTACATGTGTCAAGTCTCATTTCCTTGACACTAGAGGTTCCTTTATGTGAAATAGATAAAGTGTCCTAAATTTCATGGGTTGTTTTACATAAAGAAATTCTATTAAAATCTTCATCACCTAAAGAACATTATATGGCATTCATGGATATGAAATTACTGGTATAGGCAGCCTTATTTGGGTCATCCCAAGTATGTCTATCCGTAGTAGTAATCTTATATTTATCTATAATTGAAGACCAAATCTCAAAACCTATACTTTCTAAGTGCATTTTCATTTTCATTTTCCATTGTGCATAATTTGTTCTGTTAATGAATAGAGGTTTTTTGGTAGAAGCACCTTCCAAACTATTATCCATGATAAAAAAATAAACTATTAAAGAACCATTAATTTATAAATAACAAAAATTTAAAGATCATTAAAATACAACTAAAATCATAGTTGAAAAAGTTTTTAAAATAGATTTAAATTTTTAAAAACAGTAACTTGAAAACAACCTTTCATACCAAATGTTGGTCGGATTAGGACACTCAAGAGAGGGTGAATTCAGTTCCTATAAAAACTTTTTTTAAAATATTTATTTAAAAATATTCCCCAATTTAAAATAAAATAGACCAATTAATAAAGTTTGTAAAATTATAATATGTTACCTGTTCAAATAGTTTCTCAGAAGATTGATTAATTCTCAATTTTAACAATATGATATATTGATATAACTTTTGAACAACTCTACTAAGGAAAAACAGTTATAACTACTATACAACAGTAAATATCAATGTAAAATTCAGTTTTCTAAAAAATGAATCAAAATAGAGAAATAATATATTTAAAACATGGCATATATAAAACAATAGGTTTAGTGTCAAGAAGAGACATATTCCTCTCCACTTGGTGATCACCTACCACCAAGAAATCTATATAGATAATGATTTTGATGCACACCCTGGATCAGGGTTAACACAACATCACACAGACTGTCTAGGTCACAAGACCTTTACCACAGTTCTACGTAGGATCAAACACAACCAGGTTACATAGGACCTCTTCCACAGTTCTAAGTGGGATGAACAAGATTAAGTAAATAGTTGTTTGAGGATATGTAGTATCCTCTAGTTTAGTGCTGGAGACAGTGTGTGGTTTTAGTACAAACACGCACGCACTTCTCAAAAGTTTAATTAAATGGTACAAAACATATAAAAATATATTAATAAGGGACTAGAGATTCTTTGAGTATTATTCAATTCATCTCCGGACTCTCTGATGTATCAGAGTTAAAGCTTGAGTCCTCTTCTTAAAACAGACACTGAAAACAGAGTGTCGTGGAGCACTGTGTTTTGTCTTCCAAGAAAGTGAGAGGTTCTTCTCATTTGGTTTTGTTTGATGTTGTTGATATGATGAAACTTTGATGAGCATTTGTTATATAGTTCGCAACAACCAAGAATGAATAATTACTCGTGCATTCTTCTTTCTGTATGGTTCTCGTATCTTCATGCGTATGCGTGTCTGCAAGAGTCCTCATGTATATCCTTTTATGTTCTCTCCTTTGTATATATATATATTATTGCAGCATGATAATATGCATATTTCAGGTAGACACAATAACTCATATTTATGACGTCCTCATTTAAGATGTCCACAAAAAGGAATTAAATTAATCAGTCGCATTAAAAAACAAAAAAATATGACTATTAGAAATGATTTTAAATAGAAAAAAATTTAAACGGTATATCGGTGAGTCCTCAGTTAGTATCTCTTTCTGTCAGTGAATCATTCAATTGGTGTGTCATTTTATCAGTCTTTCCATGCATCGGTGACTCACTCTATTGGTGACTCATTTTAACTGTCGGTGAGTCCTTGCATCGGTAGCACCATGCATCGCTAGGTCATTTGAACTGACAATAGGTCATCTGTGTAGGTAGGCCATTTGAATTGGTAGGTCTTCTATCGGTAGGTCATTTGTCGGTAGGTCTTCTGTTGTAGGCCAATTTCATTGGTAGGTATTCTATCGGTAGGTAATTTTCATTGGTAGGTCTTTTGTCGGTAGGTCATCTGTTGGTAGGTCTTCTATCGGTAGGTCATTTGCATTGGTAGGTCTTTTGTCAGCTTGTCATTTGCATCGGTATGTCATCTGTTGGTAGGTCATTTGAACTGTCAGTATCTCATCTCTTCTGTCAGTGTCAGTCGGTTACACTTAGAACATACTTTTTTTTGGACTGTCTTACAATATAAATATTAACAGAATGTACAAAATCTATGTGATATCATAGATAAACATAATTTCACATATTGAAACGTAAATATTTATGATTGAAATGTTTAGACATGAATCAAAAGAGTTAACATGATTTGTGATTATTAAAAATATTTATACTAGAGAGGATGTCCAACAGTCTCCTATGGGCCAACAGCTCTGATACCACATGTTGTGGTTGATGGGAAGTAGCAAAGTGAAATTAAAACAACCACAAAGCAGTATTGGATTGGATCAATGGTGTTGGGTGCAGATGATACAAGAACCAAAAAAACAGGAAAAGGTAATGCAGAAGAAAAGGAACACAGTATTTACATGCTTCAGACCCCTTTGGGACCTACTACATGGAAAGATCACCACACACACACACCTTTTACTACTATGAACAAGAAAATAGGATTTACGATAGAAATTAGTATGAAAAATGAATAGTAGAGGCAAACAGATTCTATGTTGTGTTGAAGAAATCAAAAAACCACAAAATACTTACAATGCCTAGGTTATTAACACCCGACAGTCCAGATCACTTCAAGCTTTGAAATTTTGGTTCATCATCCTTTGGATCTTGAAGAAGAAGTGGTGGTTTTCTCCTTGCACGGTTCTGAAATTCATCACTAAAAGTTGCACATCTTCCGTCGAGGAAGGGTCACCATCTCCACCCCACACATGTCACTTATCAAAGGGTTAAGGTAGAGTAGTAGTAAAGGATGAGTGCTCTGAGAGAGAAGACTTAGCATAGAACCGGGATTCGGACGCTAAGGCTCATAGGGGAAGACCGAAACACACCACCACAAGGAAGCCGAGAAGACGAACATGATGTTAGCCTCGGGAACAACCGTATCATGTGTAATGAAAACCCCATGAAAATGGCACAATTTCATTCCCAATCAAGGGATTCCATGAAGAAGAGGAAAAAACCACATATGTGAAATGGCGCAGCTCATCTGAAAAAACAAAGGATAGGTGAACAGCCAGATTCGCACTGTGGAGGAGATCAATGGCCAGCAAATAACCCACCCAAATATGACGATTTCCAGCATTTACAGTGTGTGAATAAAAACACGGTGAAAACAATTTCAACATAAATTTTATTATGAAAACAATACAAATGAATTAAAAAGAAATTTTAATTCACACAGAGACTGTCCCATGACATATACTACACTTTTTTTCCATTGTTGAGACCCCACTAAATTTTGTCTCAGAATGAGTGGAGTTGGTCAATGAAGAAGCCAGAGAATATGAAGAGGCTCGTGAAATAAGAGAGGATGGCTTGGGAAATAACCTTGATAAGAATAACTTTTCTGACTTTGGAGACCTTTTTAAAGGTCTATCCTTGGATTTTTTGTCTACTATATCTAGCATACTAAAGAGTACCTCTTTATTTGAGTGAGAAAACATTTTTAGTAGCCTGAGTTAATTCTGGTTCTTTTCAATCATTTTAATTCTAGATGCATGTTGGAGGTCACACTTCCTGTTGGACATGAATCCAACACTGGAGGAGATTTCTGATTCATAAAGGTCAACAACTTACCTTGATGCCTTCTCACAAAAGGAACATAAGAAGGATGATATTATTGTATTCCTCAATGTTCTCCCTAGTAAAAAAGATGGCAATCATTGGTGAAGAATAGGTGGGATATGGGGGGCATTGGAAATATTTCACCCTATGAATAAGGTTATACTTTGTTGTTGCATCAATGAGATTAGAAAAAACATCACCCATTAGGATGAAGAGGGTTGGGATAGAGGAAATACTTGTAGAAGGCCTCTGGATAGGAAAACGATCTGTGTGTAACTGCCATTGTTACAAATTTTGTAGGAGAGAGAGGAGATGCAATTCATGACCATGTCAATCCAATAGGAGAAGAAGATCATTTTTTCAGAACGAACTAGATTAAGGGCCATTTCATCTTATCCAAATTCCTTTTCATATCAAACTTCCATGTCATAACACCCATTTTAGTCATGGTGTGGGTCTTCATGGAGTGGAAGGTTTCATGAGAGATAACTGCATTATCAAAAATTAGTCTTCCAAGGATGAAGGCACTTTGATTTTTTGAGACCATGGAAGGGAACCATGTGCATAGGTGATTAACCAGGATCTTTGAGAAGATCTTATAGATGACATTGCAAAGGCTTGTATGTCTAAAATCAGACATAGAGGAGGGATTATGGGTTTTGGGTATGAGGGTTATGAGGATTTGGTTGATGGTGGAGAAGTTATCTTTCCCATGAATTTTTTTTTAACAAGAATGAAACATATAGTCCAATAATGTGCTATAAATGTTTAAATAATAAGGTATAGAAACCTTCAAGGCTTGGGGTTTTGGTTGGATGGATTTTCTTAAGGAAAAGGAAGATTTATTCATTTATGATGTTTGTTGTCATCTTGGGGTTCAGAGAGTCTATCACAATAGGATTGATACATGAGGCAATATGGGGGGGGGACTCACCGACCGTGTAGAGGTCCTAGAAGAAGTTTAGGATAAGGAAATGGATGTGTTTCTCCTTTGAGATGATGGATCCATCTAGTGAGGTAAGGCATGAAATATAGTTCTTTTATATTCTCCTAGAAGCTTTTTAATGGATGTAATGAGTGTTAGAGTCCCCTTCCATGATATAGATTTCCCGGATGTGCATTGACCAGTAGCATTATTTTCTCTTGAGTTCTTAATTGTGGTCAAAATCCAATGTGGAAATTTTAGATAGGGTTTCATGTGTGGGTGGGAGGGAATGAAGCCTCTCGAGACTTCTATCGATGGCATCACAAGCTCTGTCAAGATGGAAGTACCTCTTGCAGCTCCACCACTGAAGGTTAGGTGCTACTTGGGAGATTTTGTTGTGAATATCAGCATCATCTGAACTCCAACTTGATCTAATAATCTCTTCACATTCATTTTCTCTCAAACTGTAGCTTTCGAATCTGAAGGCCCTTTCACATAGTGGTTTTTTATGACTGGTTGAAAGGTTAATCAGGATGGGACAATGGTCCGACATGGAAGGGGTTAGGTGAGTAACATGGAATAGTTTGAAGATGTTGATCCATTTGGGGGATGCCGAGAATCTGTAATGTCGTTCAGCGATGCAGGTGTTCTCAAAGGAACCAAAAAACCAATTAAAGGGGCTTCCAGATTGTCCCATGTCCGAGGGACTCATGATTTGGACAGCCTCTAAAAAAATTCTCATCTAGGTAGAGGGCAAGCCTTCATGATAATTTTTCTTATCACCTTCTGGAGTTCCCATGATTTCCACTTTTCATTTTGTGAGGGCCATTCGTAGATTCCCATAATGACCCAAGCATGTGTGCCAAGGCGGAGGACCAAGGTTTCAATATGATTGGGTGAAAAGATTTTAATTATGATTTCCTCCTATTATTTCTAGAGGAGTCAGATGCTACCATATTGGACTTATTGAGCAATAGGGAAGCGCCCTTGAAATCCCACCTTCGAGGTGATTCCACACATGTCCTTGTTTTCGAGCATGGTTTCAAATAGGAAAACCAAGCTTAGGAAACTTTTGATGCTTCTATGTTGGAGCATTCGAACAGTTCATGGGTTTCCATGCCCAAAACAATTCCATCATATGAGATCCATTGGGCTAGGTGTGGCTGGTTCGAGTCAGCCTCTGCCTCAATGAACTCGTCTAAGGAGACATCCTCAACCATTTTCAATATTTTGGGTATTTTTTCCCATTTGGGTGAAGAATTGAGGTTTCTTTTGGAGTCTATGAGTTCTGATGTAGGAATATTAGATTCAAAATCACCTCTATATCTCCTTTTCAAGGTTTGGTGTATTTTGGCTCCATGTGGGGGTATTTATGACATGTTTTTCTTGAGAACGGTGGGTGGAAAAGGTGGGAGAGATGAGGGGGGTCTAGTGGTTCATGTTTCATGGTCTTGAGGATGAGGGGTGAGTGGGGGATATTTGGTGACAAAGGGGGTGATATGAGGTTCACCGGTATTAATAGCTTCCACCGAAGAAAGATTTAGAGATAACTTCTCCACACCCATGGAATACTCCAGGTAGAATATGTTTTCCTGAACCACTTTAGGTCCGAGTAGAATGACCTTGCTATGCTCGAGGGCCACTTTCACACAGAGGGCCTTAGTAAGCCTCTCTCTATATCTTTTCTATGAATGACGATCGTATATTTTTTCCACGTAGCTAAGGACTATACTGCACCACCAGTTTTCCTTCATTTTTTGTTACCTTAACATAAAAATCTTTTTTTCATGTCTACAGTGTCCATAGAAGAAGCGTCAAACTTGAATCTTTCCATATTTAAAGGATATCCAAGATTTTGAGTCTTCAAGTGTCAGGAAGGTTCCCCTCATAAGAGGTTGTGAATCCTCTACCAGCACTATAATTCTTACTGAAAACACTCAATGAATGAGGTCCAATCAATCCCATTCCATGAACATGCCTATGTGGTTTCCAATTTTTTTCATCACCCGATCTAATCTACCACTGAACAGGATACCAGTTGCATCCAGAATGGAGATTTGGAGAAATCATTGTTCAAAATATCTCCTTCACGCTTAAGATCATCCATCAAAATAAGATGGTCATAAAATGACCAAGGCCTTCCATAAAGCATTTTTTGGTTGTCCTTCATGTTAAAAAAATTAAAAATTAGGTTTCCAGATCCAACTTCCCTTATTTTCACTCCATCATCCAGGCATCGTACCAATTTCAGCATGTTCTTCAACGCACCTGGGTTGAAAGGTCTTTTAGAGATGAATTTTCCAACTATCAATAGGGACATACACCACACTAGAAAGGTATTATCATAATTCATAGTGCTAATTTATTCCTTTTCTTTGTCTGCGAGTGAGATATTTTTCCACCAGTTCACTAGATCGTTCTCTATTGAAAAAACATAAAAAATACGTAACATAACACAAGGAGAACCTAAGAAAGCGGCAGGTCACCTACAAGTGATTCTTCAAAACTCAAATATCACATCAGGGATCCAATCAAGGCCTAGAGAGGACAAGGGGATGAAAACAATCAGAAGATGAATAGGGAACGTTGATGACCACCAGAATTAGCAGTCCTTCCTGGAAAAGGGTTTGTGGACTCAACAGTAGAGAAGAATCCAAGTGAGCCGAATCTAACTAGAACTCAAAGGTTGTGTCAGGGAGCCAAGAAAGTCCTGAAGAAGATTAGGGGATGAAAATGATCGGATAAAGATGCAGATAGATCACTGAAGAGCACCCTATGGAAGATGAAGCCACCACTTATCAAATCAGGTCAACCTAGGATAACCTAGTAAACCTAGACCCTAGTATAACCAAGGAGAGAGATCTCACATCAGGAGAGACATGTGTGTCTATATAATTTATGCATGTATTTTTTTCTTGATTCCATGTATGCCTTTTTTTTCTTCTTGGTAATAGATATGACATAATTATTTATATAATACTATTTCTGGCTTTGGTTGTTTATTATTATTGGGACGATTTATTTTTTTCACTTTCAATTATACTACATTCATTGTTGGTTTATTTATTCTTTACCGTTGTGTTGCTCTGATAACGATGGTATAGTCTCCCCACTATATCATCATTAGACCCTCACTGCTAGTTGGTATCCTCTGACATACAGGGAGGCATGCTTGAGTCCATGTGGTGACCGATCTGGATACTGTTTATAGAGTGAGTCGGGTCGGGATGTTAGAACTACCTTGATGATATTTATCTTAACATGTGTCAACTTTGAAATGTCTTGCGACACCCAAAGGATTTGTCTCTCTAATGATTCTTCCATCATGATGTATCGTCGATCATCAACCGATTCAAGCCTCACACCGTCTGAAGACACTTGAAGGATTTTTATCTCTTATGATCTCACCACCATGATATACCGTCAATCATCAACTGTGACATGCCACTTGATCCTCACTATCAGGAATACTATTGATACATGGCTCCGATCATCAATCTCGTTTCTATTGTTTCACATATATTCCATGTCGATGAACTGTACATGCTACCACAAACGCAGTATCCCCTTCCTATTCTCAGTGGACTACATCTTGAATATCTTTCAAGAACCTCCGAATGAGTAGAATTCAATATCATCATGCTGATGAGCCACACGGGTTACCACAAACCTGATAGTATCTTTCCCCTTGATCTCAATGGATTACATCTTGAATAGTTTGTCAAGCACCACTCCACAAGTAGAAATTAATCTCATCATTGTCGATGAGGCACACGATCTTCTGCAAATGTGATGACCTCTTACATCTTGATCTCGATGGACTACATATTGAACAAATTTTCAAACACCTCTTTACAAGTAGAAGTTAATCTCATCATTCCAAAATATTCTATTGTGTCCTCTTATATAAACATTAATCCAATATATTCAAAAAAATGGGATCATCATTCGTTTTTCCATCTATTAATATTTAGAATAACTCTCCATTATTGTTGAGAGTAAATCCTCTATTAATGTTAATCGAAACCTCTACATTAATTAATTTCTATCTCCTCAATAAATAGGTTGAATCCCAATAATCTCACCCTTCATCATATCAAATAATGAAAACATCCAACAAATTTAGTTGTAAATAAAGTATTGCACCAACCATAATCGTCTATAAAAAATATTACAATGCCTTTAACAATTCTTACATAAAACTGACATGCGTGTGTATTTTCACCTATAGTTTAATTGGTTACTACAATGGATTAGGCACTAGAACCTAGTATCAATTTCCTTATAAGTCCTTTGTGCCACTGTGAAGAAAGGCCTCCTCACCACCACAATAATTACTTATATATGAAAAATAAATGAAAACTTTTAAAGAATTAAAAAAAAGTACTTTAGATTAATCATATATTTTAATTAATATAAAAGTTAATTGACTTCGAAAAAAATATATTATTTTATTTTATCAAATCGATGATGATGTGACATGCTCCAATAGGAATTGTCAAAATGGAATAGGTAAACCAAATAATTTTTTTATTTTAATTTATTTTATAACTACTTTTATTAAATAATTTTTAATTGTGTATGTGGGGAATAAATATAATGAAATTCATATATTACTAACAATATATAACTCGATGATACTAGAATATGAGACCTCATCAATATTCTGCATGCAAGGGTGCTGCCAATAAGTTGCGGTCTGAGGGCTCATATTTAAATTATTAATAATGATAATCAATTTTTAAATTATATAATTATGAAAGTGTAAATAGGTGAAATCTGACCATACATTTATTACAGGATATTAAAATTATAGGAATGTGGAAATAAGTAATATTTATTTTTAAATTATGTGAGACACATTTAATTCACAAAATAATATGTTTTGGGATAGAGACAAAAATTTATAACAGGATAACAGGGATGAGAAAGTTAATTTAGAATTTTTTAAAGGTAATTTGTGCAGAATAAATGACAAAAATAATGTTGACTTAGCTGGCTCCACTTCTTATTCCATCCATTTTAATTAACCCATTATTTTAATTAATAAAAAATTGAATCATTCCACAATTTCAATTTATCGTAATTTTAGTAAAAACTAAAATTTGACTATCATACATTGAAATGTAAATGGGGCGTTCGATTTTAGGGATAAAAAATCCTTTTATTTTTATAAATATATTATTAAATTTTTGGATAAATAAATGTATCCAAAACTATTTTATTTGAATTTTAAAAATATTTTCAGTCAATATATCTATAAAATAAAATAGAAAATATTTTTAAAATTCAATACCAAACTAGATTATTGATGAAAACGCCTTAAACCATAAAATTTTAAAATATACTAATTAGTTTATTTTTTAAATTCCCTACTAACTCGTTTTTAAATTCATTTATACCCTAGATTCAATTCCATAACATGTGTTTATGAAATATATGTGTGTGTGTGTGTGTGTCAAAAAATTGAAAATTTATTAATAAAGATCAAAACGGAACAATTTTAACTTGGCCTTTTAGATTAACATAACATTCACATAATGCTCTAGGAAAAAAATATTTTATATGAATTGAAAAATTATTATATTAACACACATTACATAAATAAATTTCCATTTTTGTATAGATTTTATGTTATGGTGATTGTATTTTATAGGGATATAAAAATATTTTGTAGAAATATATGTCATAGTCCTCTCTGTGTCGCCTGCTAAAGAAAGGCCTCCAGGCCACCTTAAAAAATACAAATGTGAACAATAAGTGAAAGCGTGTAAAGAATCAATATCAAAACGACTTTAGATTAATCATATTTTTTAATTAATAAAAATTATAGTTGACTTAGACAAATAAATATATTGTGTTACTTTATCCAAATGGAGGATGGTGTGACATGCTTAATATGAATTTTTCAAGTGGGATAAGGAAGAAAATTTTCAAATTACTTTATAACTGCACATTTACTTGATAAATTTCATATTTAAATTATAAATAATGATAATTAATTTTTAGGTTATTCAATTATGAAAGTGGAAATAGGTGAAATCTAACAATATTTTTATTTTTGGATATTAAAATAATGGGAATGTTGAAATAAGTTATAATTAATTTTAAATTATGCAATTATGAAGGTGGAAATATGTGAGATATATTTAATTATAATACAAATATGTTTCGGCATAAAGAAAAAAATATAATAGGGATGAGAATTAATAAAAATAATAGTTTACTTAGAAAAATAAATCGATTGTTTTATTTTGTCCAAATAGAGGATGTTGTGTGCTCCTATAGTATGTTTGAGGATGTAGTGTGCTCCTTCTGGACACCTAGGCCTTCGGGTCAGTAAGGCCTTTGAGTCACCTCAAGGCCTTCGGGTCACCTTCAGTGCAGATGCAAATCAGACAACCTACAAGGAACAAGCTTTAGAAGGAGGATGAGCAAAGGAGCTTCCACCATAGAAAAAGCTAAACGGATTGAAAGAATGAGAGGGTATGGAACCTACCATCAGGAAAAGCATGTGCATGAATGGGAAAGCCTAGCCGAACAGTAATGCAAAGGTGGAGAGCTGATTTCATGATGAAGATGCTGGGGAGGAGAAGTTCCAAGTAGTTAGTTTGGGTTGTATGTAATGTTTGAAGCCTACGGGTATTGAATTCCTCTAAGGCTTATGGGCCATGTAATACTTATGCCTACAGACTTTGTAAGGGTTCCACCTCACCCCTTGAAAGGTGGATTATCAAAAATCAATAAAAAATGAAGGCCTTCAGGCCAATGGAGGAAGGTGAAAATATGTGACGTATATTTAATTCAGAATAATATGTTTGGAGATAAAGACAAAAAAAGTAAAACCTGAGAATAGGGATAATAATTAATAAAAAAGGATTGATGTGACATATTATGCAAATGAAATTGGGGAAATAAATAATTTTTTTATTACTTTTATAACAACTTTTATATGATAAATTTCATATTTAAATTATTAATAATGATAATTAATTTTTAAATCATTCAATTATAATAGTGGAAATAGGTGAAATGTGATAATATGTTTCTTATGGGATGTTAAAAAAATACAACTGTGGAAATAATTATTAATTATTTTTAAATTATGCAGTTATGAAGGTGGAAATACATGGGATATATTTAATTCACAGAAGAATATGTTTGTGGATAAAGACAACAAAATGAAAACAGGATAATAATTTAGACTTTTTAAGGTAACTTGTGTTGAATAAACGTGGCAGGTAATGTTGATTTTCATGGACGCACTGCTTATTCATTCATTTTAATTAATCAATTATTTTAATTAATAAAAAAATGATAGCATTTTACATTTTAGATTTATTTTTATTTTAGTTAAATCAAAATTAGACTATAATGCCTGAAACGGTTCAGGGAATCTTTTGATTTTAGGGAAGAAAATTCCTTTTATATTTATAAACATATTCTTGAATGTTTTGATAAATAGATTTATCCAAAACTAATTTATTTAAATTTTATCGAAAATTTCTAACAATTATCTATAAAATAAAACAAAAAATATATTTCAATGTCGATACCAAACACTAGATACATTCTTATAACACATTTTTATGATATATATTTATTTATTTCTTTTTTGTTAAATAATTGACATTTTTGAGTAAATTTATAAAACAATCAATTTTAACTCAAATTTTTAGATTAACCTAACATTCACATCATGCTCTATGAAAAAAATTATTTTATATGAATTTAAAATATATTATATTGACACGCATTATATAAATAAATTTTCATTTTTACATAGATTTTATGTCATGGTGATTATATTATTTTGAGATAAAACCATATTGTGGAAATATACGTAAGTAAAATATGTTTTGTCCTCATTTATTATCTTATGTCAAAAACTATTATTTTTTTGTTGCTGATTCATGTTTTCACTATAAAAAACATGGAATTATTATGGTTTGTAGGAATGTATGATTTTTTAAAAGTGAATATATTACACAAAGATATAAAATGATTTGTATTAAATATTATATATATATATATATATATCTGTGTGTGTGTGTGAATTAATGTTTTTTTTTGTGAGAAAATAGAGATAATATATTACTAAGCATAAATCTACTCATAAAAAGTGTCAACCCAACAATTATCACCCCCAGACTTCCCATGTTGCTCTAAATGATGAACATACAGATTAACCCCACGTTTGATAAAAGAAAATTTTCATTCTTTGAAGCTTTCGCTCAACAACCAAATCATTATTAGAATAAGCTCAAATAGCTACGAATCCTCCTCCTCCTTTGATAAAGCGGTAATCACCTAAAGGTAATCTGATTCCACCAAAATATGATTCCATCCTTTTTAGTGAGCAAGAATGATCCCCTGAAGGATAACATATGCTTCCACCGCCACAGGACTCCGGGAGGTGGGAAATGAGACCAACACCTATCCTCGAATTAGCTAAGACACCCGCTTCGGTATTGATTTTGAAAAAACAATTTGATTTCAAGGTGGAGAATTTTTTAAAATACAAATCAACAACACAAAATTCATGCATTGTCTTAAGTTTATGAATTTAGTCCCAATTCTATAATGTAGGTTGCAAGAACATAATCAATGTATTGTATTTGATTGCAAGGTAGAGAATTGTTGAATTTTCACCCCATGCATGCATATTCCTATTACAATTATATACATTCCATCTTGTTTGTATTATCTGTATAATTTGTTTATTCTGTTTATTGAATGGAACTTTTACATGGGAGATATCCCATTTTTCAGTTCGGCCTATTTTTCCCAGGTTGTTGTTTATGGAACCCGGTTTATATGTTTCCTTACTTATTAGCATGGACCTGCTATACACCATTGATTAACATTGATCTGATGGATCGGATTACACCAGTTGTGTTTCTTCTAGCTAGATGCGATCCACTTTGAGTTGTGCCAATCCATTCGGAACATGCCACATGTACTATGCCTTGTACCGGCCTTGGTTACGCGAACCATCCTGATGATCTCTGTCGTCCACGCGGCCTCCCTCCCACTAATCCTCTGAACCGCATGATGTATGTCTGTTGAGCATTGATTGCCCCGATTTTCTGTGAGGGTGAGATGTGTTTCTCTATGATTCATTCTCTTTGGTTTTGAGAGACCTCTCGATGAGCATAGATCTGTTCTGACTCCGTGAAGAAGAAGGATGAACTATCCAGGAGACTCCCGGCACCCGCACTCCACTTTTCCGCTACACGTACCACCTCCTGCAGCCGTATTACTTTTCCAATGGAGAATCAGTGGGGATCATCCTGTATTTTGGGTTCTTCGATGTCTGTGCTTCAAGTGGTAACAGTATTTACATTCTTTTCAATCATAACTAAGATCTGGTTTGTAGATCTTGGCTCTGTAGCTGTTTATCTTTTCTTCGACATGTATGTTGTTGTATCCTTCTTGTGTGTGTGCGTGACTCCATCCAGGAGTGGACAGGTCTGAATCTACATGACAAATCTGGTCACTTCCACCTAGTTCAGCAAGCACAGCCTCCTCGGATAGCTTATGTGGTCCTTTATTTCTGCATTCGAGTCTGTAAAATGTGTGTGTGTTCTGACTTGATTTCTTAATAAATCGGTTTCCCTGGTGGTGTTCTTGCCATGCACATAGGTCCCCTTGGGGCCAAAGAATGTTATTTTAGTTGTCCTATTTATATTATTGCATTAATTGTTTATCTTTATCTTGACTAAGTTGCTCATTCTGGATCTAGCACGATTAAAACTGGTCCATTAATAACACCTTCTTATTTGTTCACCATTATATAAAACAGTAGATTGTGTATTTTCTTGGGTTAGAGTAATTAACCCCAATAGTAAATTTGGATTGTAAAGGAGGCTCCATCCTTGCTTCACCAGAAATTCCTTGTTAAACCATTTGAGATTCCTAAAGATAAGACTGCCACAGAACTTCGGCAAACATAAATTCTCCCAAGACACCCAATGAGTGTTATGATTTCCATCATGAGAGCACCACCAAAAGTTATCCAAATGAGAGTTAATTTGATCAACAAGTGTATCCAGGAAATGGAAAAGTGACATATAATAGGATGGGATTTCTTGGGCCACTGACTTAATGAGAATTTCCTTCTCTACCTTAGAGATCTTCTTACTAGACCATAAGTAGATCAAATTTTCCACCCTTTCCATTATTGAAGTGAACACGTGTTTCTTCGATCTACCGATAATGGTTGGGAGGCCCAGGTATATTAAATTCTTATCCACGAAAGGAAATCCACATAATTGTTGCAACTCCTCCCTATTTTCTTGTAAAAATCCCTTATTGAAAGATAATTATGACTTCAAGGGGTAAAAATGTTTCTCAGACACCCTTTCTTACAGCTTAATTATTTTCAGAACTGAAATGCACTTTTGCGGGGTTGCACATGAAAAAAGAAGTCCATCATCTACAATGAATAAATGAGAAATAGGGTGGCCATTACGACATACCTTAGCACCATGGATAACTCCATGCTTCACTGCTTCCAAGAGGAGATGGGAAAAAACATCAGACACCAGAATGAACAGAAAAGGTGATAGAGGAACCCCTTTCCACAAGCCTCTTAGAGGCTTAAAATGCTCTAAAAGGGAACCATTACTATTAATTTTGAATGAGGAAGTCATGAAAAAATTCATGATATTAAAAATCTACTTTCTCTCAAATCCCAACTTGAAAAGAACGTGTTCAAGAAAGGGCCAGTTGACTCTATCATAAGCTTTAATCATATCAATTTTCATTTCCATGATTCCTTTTTTGGAAGAGGACCGAGTTTTCATAGAATCAAATAACTCATATGCAATGGGTGCATTATTATAAATGGATCTTCTTGGGAAAAAAGCACTTTGATTTTTAGAAACAAGTTCTTGGAGGCAATCCCTAATCCTGACCACCAAGATCTTGGAAAATATTTTTAAACAACATTGCCAAACGGATTGGATGAAATTCCGATACTTTCAGTGGACATAGGGTTTTTGAGATGAGAGTGATAAGTCTTTAATTCAGGGTCTCAATCGAAGGTCTTCCTACCAGGGAAACCACATTAGACCCAAAAATATGCCAAAAGAGTTTGAAAAACAAAAGCATGAAACCCATCAGGCCCTGAGGCCTTTTTAGAGTGAATACGGTGGAGTTCCCCAACACATAATTATCCGAAATATCTCTCTCCAACTTGTGGTTCATATCCTCCATGAAAATTTTCAGAATGCAGTTAGTCAAACAACCAGGAGTTTCAATACCTTCCATTTTATAAAGTTTTCTGAAAAAATTCAGAATAATAGAGTGAATGCTAGTGTTGTAATTAACAAACCTCCCATCATGATCCTCAAGTTCAGAGATATGTTTTTTCTTCTCCTTGCAGATTCTCTTAGGTGAAAAAATATAGTATTCTGATCACTATCCCTTATATGGGATTCTCTTTCCCTCATGAACCAAAACTTATAATTCTCCCTTAATGCCACATTAAGATTCCTTTCCGCATACAAAATATCTCTAAGAAGGAAATCACATTAAGGGATGTTGTGAAGTCTCTTTAAGTGATTTTTTGCATCACTAATGCATCTATCGAAGTCCCTGAACCTAACCGCACTACAATTCTGTAAATAGGACACAATATTATGGATACAAGATGTGAGGAAACTGTTCGTTCCTTCCCAAGAATACTGAAACACCTTCTCAACATCACTATCCTATAGCAAACAAAATTACAAAGTTAAAGGCCCTCACATTTATCCTTATTTCCCCTTGATAGATCGTTGATAAAATGATTGGACAATGGTGTGAAGCAACCAAAGGAAGATGAACAAATGAGAAGGCATGGAAGAGAGCTCTCCAGTCATCTGTTCCCACAAATCTATCCAGTATTTCAGAAATACGATTCTCCATTGATCTACCCTAATTCCAAGTAAAAAGAGAGACAGAAAACCCGAGACCAAAAAGTGAGTTTAGAATAAGAGAATTCCTAAAATATTCCACAGTGGCACCACTCCTCAAGTGCCCCCCTTCTTTTTCTTGATGAAGGACTTCATTGAAGTCACCCCCAACCAGTAGATGGACAGGCAGGGAGTTTTGCACCATGTTCAATAGGTTCCAAGATTTGTGCTTATCTTGACAACCAAACCATCCATAGAATCCAGCAAAAGACCAAGTCAGAGAACATGGAACAACAACTAACATGACAATGTGATTACTCAAAAATTTTGTAACCTGAACACAAATTTCCTCCTTCCATAAGAGGTCCAGACCCCTAGAGTGTCTCTATCTAACATTATTGAAACCAATAGTTACACCCAATCATCCAGTGTCCTTATCATCCAAAATAGTTTCAGATACAAAAACTATGTTAGGATGATATTTTGAACTCCAGTGACGGAGTGCATGAAATGTTTGAGGGTGGCCAAACCCCTAACATTTCCAACATAGGATCTTCATTGTTCCTGGCGGGGCTGGGACACACCCGCCTATGTAATTTTGCAAAACTATATGCTTTCTTCTGCTTTCCACATTTTAGGAAGGCTCTAAGTAATTTAACCATCCTCCAATCTCCGTTTTTTCTCACTAGTCTGATCGCCGAACCACAGGACCGACGTGGCACTGAAACTGACATCGCACAAGGGAGAACGATGATCCGCGGAGCCACACGGGCCAGAGATCAGCGACCCGATGAAGATAAGTCAGACCATATGACTGCAACTGAGGGACTGCAGATCTGCAAGGTCATAAAAGTCGAAGATCAGATGAAGCCCCCCTGCAAACAGGATGTCACCGCAGACAATGATCTACGATCAATGATGGATCGAGGGAGCTTTCGTCTACCACTGCTGGATCTCTAGAAGAAACCGAAACCCTAGGATTCCCTAGTTATGTTATACTTTTGGTATAAAATTACATATTATTTTATTTCCATATATATTATTTCCTATGAAAAAAAGTATGTTCAGTGGATTGTAGAATGTGTTGACACACACATTACATAAATAAATTTTAATATGTATATAGATTTTATGTTTTTGTATCAATATTATATTATGTAGAGATATAAAAAAAATTTATGGAAATGTATGTTAAGAATATAATATGTTCTATCTATATTTATTATGTTCAATAAAAATAAACATGTTATGTGTTGTTATATTTTATCCATATATATTATGTTCTATAAAAAAATAATGTTTGTGTTGTTATATCATAATCTTAACAAGTTATAAACATATTATTTTTTGTAGGAAGATATCATGTATAGTGGAAAAAGATAACATTACATGATGATATAAAATGTTCACACATATTATTTATATGATTACTATATGTCGGAAACAACAAGAAATTATCACCACTACAAAACCCTCAATAAACAACGATGACCTTTAACATTGCTAAATAAAAGCACTGATAAAGGGTATATTTCATTAAAAAAATTATATAATATAAAATCATATATTAATATATAAATATATTTATATTGATTAAAATATAACATATTTTATCAAATATTATTTATATATGACTAAATACACATTTGTACTTGATATACACGACATTTAGTTAAAAATGTCATCATATATATATATATATATATATAATTTTCTTAAATGTCATTTATTTAATACTAAATATTTATTATAAATCATATTAATTTATATTTCATATATTTAATGAAAAACGGTTTATTAATTTAATTAAAAATATTTACTAGTGAAGACATTTTATTTTATCAATGTCATTTTTTTCTGTTTCAAACATATACATATAAAAAACTTATTTCATTTTTATAGAGACAAACATTCACAAATAATATAAAGTGTTAATATTATGGTTTTATATCTTTATTTATTAATATTTAATATTTAATATAATATGTTTTTAATTATTGCATTTTATTCATTTTTTATTTTTATATTTAATATATATTATTTATTACTATTTATACTTAATATATATATATATATATATTATATTTATTCATTTTTATTAATAATTATTTCATTTATATATTTTTAATATTTTTGTAATTTATTCAATTTTTATTTTTATTTGTTTAATATTTTTTTAAATTTTAGTCATTGTTAATATTTATTTATATTTATTGGTTAACATTTAATTTTTTTAATACTCTTGTAATTTACATATAATTAATATATATTCATTTTCATTTAAACATATATTCATTTTCATTTTTTAGAATTTATATAATTAATCTCTTATTCATTTTTTTAATATTTTTTTAGTCTATTCATCTTTTAATTAAATTTCACTCATTTTTAACATTAATTTATTTCATATTATTAATTTTTTAACAATTTTAAGTGTTTTGTTAACTTTTTTTTATAATTTATAGATTTCAAATATTTATTCGTTTAATATGTTTGCAATAAATTCATTTTTCATGTTTTTATACATAATTATTCATTAATATATTTGATATTTTAAATATATATATATACATTATTTTCATAAATGTGATTTATATAATACAAAATATATATATTTACATTAAACAAGTCATATATTTTGTGAAAATGGTTTATTATTAAAAATTGTTATTAATTTAAAATATCGACTAATTATATTGAGTAATAGATGTTTAATTAAAGGACATTTATTTTTTCAATTTAACATATATCAAATGCGTGTTCTGTTAACTTCACACATACATATATGTAATTATTGTATTTTTGTATAGAATACACACACACACACACAATATTTGTGTAATTTATTTAATTTTTAGCATCCTCCTATCACTAAGAGGTGGATTCCTAGGGTTTCCTCATTGTTACATCGGTGCTTTATTGTGTCGATGGTGGGGGTTGTCGTTCTTCTGCACTCTCTTCTCGACCACATCGTCAGCAAGACTTGGTCCTCTCCCCTCTAGTTCTATTTTCCTTTTTACCACTATTATCGAGGATGACTTATTGAAATAATGAGATAAAATCTTGTTAACGAATGAATCTGTGACCTACTTTAGCGATGTGTAGGATCCAGAGATCCGTAAACACATGTACCTTTTCATAGTGTGGATATTTGCATAAAAAGACCCTAGAATCTTAACATCACGAGAAATGTGTTTCAGTTGATCTAGAGGTTGTAAGAAGGCATGACTATTAGGGAAATCAAACCAGGGATGCTCATTTTTTATTTTTTTTTGGAATCTGACAAGTTACATGTTTTGAACAGATGAACCTAATCTTTTTCCAATTATCTCATCGTGATCATGGACATGGTTAACAAGTTTATATTCGATGGGTTGGAATTCCCCCATTCCCCTTTATGGATCTGGCTGGGAAGCATCCCTTTTCTGGGTAGAAGTGACCAAGTTATGAGATGTATCGGATCCAATTCAATGGGGTCCAATGGGGTAGATTAGAGCAATGGTGGATATCACACAACCCATTATGTAGGGTTTATTCTTAAAACTCCATTACTCTATCCATGGATTCCCTTTGAATTCAAAAAGCTCCCCTCCAATTTCTTCTATGGCCTAATTGTCCATGTGGTTAAGGATTGCAGTATGAAATACCCGATCAGGAGGGGAGGCTCATGATATAATATTGTCTGTAGCTCCATGTGAAACCCATGAGTGGTCCACCCATTCCAGAGGATGAAAAAAAGCAGTCAGGGAAAAGCTCTCCAAATGACCTTCCAAAGCTTTTCAATGAAAAAGGAATTGATTATTTCCGTAGGGTTACCATCCTTCCCTCAAGCATCTGGGAGTCCAGTGTTGCCTCACCCGACCGTCATGGGAACCTTATATCCCTTGGGTGATTGCCATCCTATCCCTAGGATGGAAGATGACAGATTACAGGTGGAGAATTCACAGGAGGCCGGAGTTAGGAACACTTTGCTGACTCACCTCTTTCCACCTATTCATAATGGGAAAAATGTTTTGGTGTATCAAAACATTAGACCTACCATGTATTAGAAGCTACTAAATATGGGCTTGAAATCTTTGGAGGTGATGAAGGATCCCTTCTCCCATATTATGGGTTCACTCGAGGGGGGATATCTAGTTCATATGCTTCTGGGTGAGGATAATCCACCAGGATTCCCTACTATGAGTATCCTTAATCCAGTTTTCGATAAACCCCCTTCAGACACAATATTGGTTGAACACGGGCAATAGGTGACCTAGAAATGGGGGAATAAGAGTAGTACTAATATCAAGCACATCAAAAAAAATTGTAGTAACAAATGACTTCATCAAGGGCTAGAGGATTAAGTCTATCCAAGTACTAAGAAACATTCTAATTCATCAGAGAGGAATGAACCAGATTTCTTGATAGAGGCAGAGGATGGCTTGGTCCAGTACCACCAGGCGCCATGAAACTCTTTAGCTGGAACTTTCATGGGCTTAGAAACCCATGACCAATTTTTATGCTCTATTAATGGAGCTCAAGTATATCTATGATATAGTATTTTTGTCCGAGACTATATTGGAAAGTAAGGAAATGAGAGGGATTTCTTCGAAAGCTGGGTTCTAAAACTATTTCTCAATTTAATGGTCAGGCAATGAAGATGTCCTTTTTTCTTTTGTGTAGAGAGGATATTGATGCCTCAATGGTCATCGTCTCCCAAAACCACATTACCCTCTTGATCCGACTACCTAGGGAACCAGATTAGTACTTCATTGTATTTTATGGCTGGCTAAGTGCAAGAGACAAGTGGAGATCCTAGGAAAAAATTAAAACTGTTAGGAATATTCTCCAAGGACCATTGTCTTAGGTGGATATTTCAATGAGATCCTATATCACTATGAGAAGCAAGGAGGATCCAGACAGAACATTTTTCTATGCATCATTTCTGGGACTGCCTGCTTCACTTAGGTCTCTCAGATCTTAGCTTTTCGAGGAACTTGTTTACTTGGTTTTGTGGATGTGACCCTAAATCTTGATTATTTTGAATGCTTGATAGTTTTGCAACATCGAGAGACAAGATAAAGACATTCCCAAGGTACGAGGTCTCCCCCTTCCCTCTGGTTTCATTTTATCATTTTCTTATTTCCCTCCAGCAACATTTCACTTCCCAGAGTAAAATACCTATGTGGGGATATCATTTTTAATGTATGTTGCTTCATAATGATAGATGAAGAGAAGTGGTTGAATCTACTTTGTCATCCTCTCAGGGCCAAGTCTAGGAGAAGACTAAATCGATGGCTAATCATCTGCAGTATTGGAATAGAGATAATTACACGATCATCGATCAGAGAATCCCCATACATGATAAAGCACTTAGGAGGTGTTACTAGGATCCCAATTTTTATTCTTGTATGGAGGGGACTTTCAGTCGGTAAAAATAACTGGATAATGCTCTAACATCCAAAGAAATTTATTGGTTTTCCAGGTCAAGGGAGGCTTTCATCAAACAGGGAGACCAAAATACCAATTTTTTCATCAGAGGGCCTCATTCAGAAGAAGAAATAACACTATTTCCAAATTAGAGGTTGGGGATGGTAGCTTTACTATGGATGAGATCACTATTCAGGAGATGATCTGGTCCTTCTACCAATATATATTTAGCACCAAGTTTGGCACACAATTGAGGGACTTTCTGATCTGTGTGGAGCTTAATGTTTCTGAGGCCATGTATTTGGATCTTTAGTTGGACATTTCTAGTGAGGAGATTGTGTCATACATAAAGAGAATCCATTCATCAAAATATCCTGACCTGATCTTTTTTTAGCGGTTTTGGAATATTATTCTATAAGACATTATTTCTTTGGTGCAGGGGATATGTGATAGTTCTATTAGAATGGAAAAGCCCGATGAAACTCTCACTATTTTGGTCCCAAAATTTTCCAGCCCAATGATTTTTTTACTTTCAGGCCTATCATCATGTGCAATGTGGTCTACAATATTTTTTAAAAATTTCTATCCTGATGCTTGGGGAAGGTCCTCCCTTCTATTACATCTGATAATTAGAGTTCCTTTTTCCCAAGAGACTTATTATAGATAATTTTATTATTTCTCATGAAATATTCCATTCTATGAAAACTCTATCTTCCTATAAGAGTGGGATTTTGGAAATGAAATTAGATATAAAAAAAGCCTATGATAGGGTGGAATGTGATTTTTTGGAAGGGGTAATGAAGAGATTGGGTTTTGGACCAAAATAGATGAGAGTGATCATGAGTTGTGTCAAGACAATTTTCTTATACATTAAGTTCAATGGTTCTCTTACAAAAGTCTTTGAACCTTCCAGAGGTCTACGATAGAGTGATCCTCTTTCCCCTTACTTATTTATCCTTATTACTGATGTTTTTTATCATATCTTATCTAAGGAATCATTGGGTGGAATAATGGGGATACAGTTTGTCAAAATATAATTACCATCACTCATTTATTCTTCGTCGATGATTGCCTCCTTTTTTCTAGAGCAACTTCTCCGGAATTACAAGAGGTTCTCAATGTTATTGATTCCTTCACCAAAGCCTGGGGAAAACAATTTAACTTTTCCAAATCTGAGGTGTCCTTCAGTAGTGGAGTGAAAAGAAGGATGAGTGCTACCATTTCTAGCTTGTGTGGCATCAAGGTTGTAGAAAAACATAATAAGTACTTGGTCCTTCTAACAATATTTGGGCATTCTAAAAGAGAGGTCTTCTCTTTCATCCAAGATAAAGTGCATAATGAAAATAAGGGATGGTAGGGTAAGAGTATTTCTAGGGTTATAAAGGAGGTCCTTATCAAAGATGTGGCCCAAGCAGTTCCTTCCTTTGTTATGTACCTCTTTATGCTCCCAGAATTCTTAATTCATCATCTCTATTAAGATTTTGAAAAAAATTGGCAGGGTCATGTTAATGGTAAAAACAAATTACATTGGTTTGATTGGGAGAAGTTCTTTGAACCAAAGTCTTGTGGAGGAATTAGTTTCCAGGACCTGAATCTTTTTAGCAATGACCTTATGTCAAAACAAGGTTGAATCATATTACAAAATCCAGATAGCTTGCATGCAAAATATGTCAAAGCCAATACTTCCCCCATGAAAACTTTATGTATTCCACCCTAAGAACTCATCTAATATTCTTTTGGAGGAGAATTTGGGGTTCAAAATGTTTTGTGAACTGTAGGCTTTACTGGATAATTCTAGCGGTACTATAGTTAATATCTGGAATGATCCTTGGATGCCTGGTCTCGAAGGTAAGAAACCTATTTCTAAGCCTACACAAAATCATGAACATGACTCAGTGCGGGATCTTATGGTTGACGAACTTAGTGGGAGGGACCCTCAAAATTTAGATATGTGGTTTTATTAGTTATAACATAAGGTTATTTTAGAGATACATGTGTTGTACGGATCTGGACCAAATACACTTTTCTAGTTTGCAGAGTGTCTAGGCTCCTACTCAGTTTGTTGGGACTATATGACCTATTTCGAACATGGAGATGTTTGAGGGACTTCATTTTGGAAGTCTCTATGTAAGTTGAAGTACACATCAAAGGATACACTATTCTCTTGGAAAATGCATAGAGGCATTCTTCCAACCTATTCCTGCCTTGCTGCCCGAAACCTGTCTAAGATCACTATTTACCCTTTCTATGGAACCAGTGCATAAAATGAGTTCCACACTATTTTTAATTTCCCTCAGGTGATCAGGATGTGGTTGGAATCCACTATGAAGGATGTTTCTCTCTTGAGAAGTCTTGGTTTAGATTGTTTCTGGTATAAACTATTGTGATTTTATGCATTCAGGTGTGGATTATCTAGTTTCATCAAAACACCTATGTGTTTGAGTGAACTTCCTTGGATGACATGGTTTGGTTATCCAAAATTTGTAGTTGGGATTCTTAGTGGATTGATGAAGGGGGATCATACTCCTTTATCGGTTCAAGCCCATCTAGCTAGATGGATTCCCCTTGCTGGGTGTGTTCAAGAATAATACTGATGTGGTTCTTCTGGGAGATAGTTTTGTTAGACTTAGTGATGTCATCCATGACCATACGGGCTCCCTTATCATGGATAAACACTCCTCAGTTGCTATATGTTGGGCTCCTCCAATATCCAAAGCCATGGCCCTTTTCAATGGGGTGTATTTTTCCTCTTCTCAGGGATGGAGGAATACAATGGTTGAATCTGACTACCATGTTATTATCAATAATTTGAAGAAGGTCGAGGGTGGACAATAGTCTCTCCGGTCCATTGTTTATTTTATCAGATTGTTGGTTCCATTGTTTTCTTCTTGTGGTTTCTCCTTCATTGGGAGAGAGGGAAACTGTGCAACTCATTTCATGGTTGCTTCTTGGAGAAGTCAGGGGGCTTCTTGCTGGTTTTCTTCTTTTCCCTCGGAGTTGTGTAATTTGGCTTCTGCTGACATTTAAGCTTGATGACTCTCTCTTAAAAAAATATATCATGTTTCTAAATGGAAGATTTTGTTCATTTTTTATATTTTTTTATCAATATACACTATTTATTAAATTTTAATATTTTTTTCAAATTTATTATTTCTTAATATTAATCAATCATTAAAAATCTTAACTATTTTTAAATATCTTTTTATTTTATTTATTTTCAATTTTTTATTATTTAATATTTTTGTAATTTTATCCATTTTTAATTTTTATTTATACATTTCTATTCATTAACATTTAATGTTTTAAATAGGATTGAAATTTATATAATTAATATGCATTCTTTTTTATTTTAACATATATTCTTTTTTTTCTTTTTTTAATAATCTATATAATTAATAACACTTGTTCATTTTTGTAATATTTTTGCAATATACTATTTTTTTAATTATTAAATTTCACTCTTTTTTAACATCTATTAATTTAATATTAGTTAGTATAATTTGTTCACTAATAATGTTACTTATTTTTACTTTTCTTTATAATTTCATAAATTTTAATATTTATTCATTTTGTATTTTTTTAATTTATTCTTTTTTAATATTTATTTATAAATATTTTCTCCTTAACATTTAAAGTTTTTAATATGGTTGTAATGTACATATTTAATATGTATTCATTTCATTTTAATATATATTTATTTTTAATTTTTTTAACAGCTTATATAATTAATAAAAATCATTCAATTTTTTAATATTTTCTAATTTTATTCATTTTTAGTTAATAAATTTCACCCATTTATAACATTTATACATTTAATATTATCTATTAATTAATAATGTTAATTAATTTTTACCTTTTTATTATTTATTCATTTTTAATATATATTCATTTAATATTTTTTAATATAATAAATTTTTATGAAACTAAATTAATTTCTTTAATCAAAATAAGTTTTGATTATAAATTAATATTCAAATTATAAAAAACACTTCAATTATTTTATTTTCCACAAAATAGTATTTTTTTAATTGAAGTGTATGTTAATGAAAATATATTAATTTTTATATATTTATATTCTTTAAATAAATGTTATAATTTAATCAAGTTGAAATACACTTTAACTCAATATTTTGAGAGGATATTATTTAATAGGCCATTTGAACTTATTTCATAAAAGTTATTTTAATAAAAAAAATACAAGTGATTATTGATCATTCAAATGTACTTTTATTTTGATATAAAAATTTATATTTTTCAAAATCCTATGTTTTTAATACTGTTATTTTTAAATAAATTATTATTTTCAAGAAATAAGACATGAATCAATTTAAAGTATTCATTAAATCATCATTATCACTTAATAGGCTATATGAATAAGGTATGATATTAATTAATTTATCTTATTTCAAGATAAATATAAGTATTTGATGATAGGTTATATAACATGGTTAATTTGATGATAGTAATATAACTTATATTAAGTACATGTATTATGTATATTTACTATTTTTCTTCCTAAGTGAAAATTAATTTACAATTTATTATGTATATATATAAAAAAATTTCCATCCTATACAACCCATCAAGGACCATCCTCTACCACATGTGGGACCATGTGGTCAACCACATGGGAGACTGGTTGATTAGGTTGTCAACATGGAGGTAGAAGGGTGAGTTTATAGCACTTGAATGGTGTGTCAATGGGCTAACTTAAGGATCATATAGTGTGCCTAGGTGAGTGCATGGGCATGGGCTTTTGTGGGTAGTTGCGGACTGTGAGCCCGAGTGTTTGTGCAGTGTGGGCACAGGAGCAGATTCCATTCTACTCTCATTTTCCAAGTCAATGGGAGCATTTAAAATATATAGAAGCGATCATATGGCTGAAACATTGATGTGGTATGTGCAACACATAAACTATTAATGGTTTCATCATGGATTTCTATTCTAGCACTGATAAATATATGTCCTTATCGGAACTTTTTTTAAAGCACTGATAAAACATTTATGGTATTTTAAATTGAAGTATAATAGAGGACCCCATCACTTTCACCATTCAAGATATCATGAAACTGAAACTTCACAACAAAAAACCCTCAAAATCCTTAAATGATTAACACTTTCAAAACCCATGATGTGTGAATTTTTCAAGCTCTTTCATTATTTCATAATTTTCAGTTCTTTGGGTGTTTTAAGGTTTCCTAAATGATTTAAATGGTGCACACATTCAATTTTACATTGATTTACCTCCCTGATTCTCCACCTAATACCTCACCATGCGCCAGTATAGTTTCACCCCTCCCTTTCCCTAATGTTTATGAATTGTTATTCTGAAAGGAGAATATGTTGTGTTTGAATAAATTTTTGTACATGTTCATCTATCTAATTAATAAGTGCACAAACCTATCATTATTTGATGTTTCTAGAAAATTTTCAAAAACTATAAATACATTCAAGATTTAGAAATGTTCATTCTGTTATTTGATAAATATGTTTAGTTCAAAATTTTTAATTGATCTATTGAAGTTTCATGAGGAGTACATGGGAATTCTTTGAAATTTAGTTCTGTTTAATTTAAAATGGAAACTGATAATTAATCATTATTTTGAGAGTTTGATGTTCTGAAATTTTCATTGAATGTGTCCTTTAAAGCTAAACTAAACCGTTTTTCATATAATATAATTTATTTTATTTTATTCTCTTGGAAAATTGTGTGGTTTGATTAAATATTTATTATAAAAATATTTTTAAATTCAATTTTTTCTAAGTTATATAAGTTCCACCTTTAAATGTGATGGATGTTGTTTTTTTAAAGTCATGTTGATTAATTTCATAAGATGTGTTTATAGTATTATTTTCTAATTTGAATAATTTTTAAAAATACCCCATGCCTAAAAAATATTTTAAGATTTTATTTTTTACTAATTTATGGGAATTTAATTTTCCAATATTTTATAATTAGTTTTTTATGACTTCATATAAATTGATTTATATTGATGTATATTCTTTATTAAAAAATGTATGACTTTTGTCAACATCACATGTTCTCCTTTATAAGTTTCTTTATCCTTGTGATTTTATCCTCAACACGCATCACCTCCTTCGTATATACCTGATATGGAACCACAATCACACACTACTTGGCTATCAACTGGTTCACCTCAGGATTTGGAAGGACAGTGAAAGTTCAGGTGAGTGATACTTGTCATACATGACATTTGGCCACTGAAAAGTGTCAGTCACACAAACTTTCTTACTCCTTACACATCCTATGGTAATTTTGGAACAAGGAATTCGATCTAAATTCAAACATGAGGTAGAAGAATCCATGTTCTAGGTATCCTTTCTTATCTCATGGATTAAAATCAAAAAATTCTGCCCATTTTATTTTGCTAATAGGAAAAAAGAACCATAATCCTTTTAATATTTGAATTGCTGAGAACATATACAATATGAATTCTGTAAAAACCTTGTTAGCCTCATGTTTAGTTAAAAAAAACCTTCTTGTAATAATGATACCAAAAGTGAGTGTAAATTATAGAGAATTTTGGATCAGTATTAAGTAAGTTAATTCACCTAATTTTTTATTCATAGTGCCCCAATTCTGTAAATTTTCACTCGTAGTAGTTGATTCTCCCTACTGAACCCATTCAGAACATCTATATTTGCATCCATTTTGTTTAAACCTTGATCCCAATTTCTACTATGGTATTTTTCTATAGTTGATTCTCTCAGTTGGTTACACTGAGGCTGAGTTTTGTTTTCATGTGACCATAAGTAGTTGGTATTATACTCCAATAATTAGTTCAAGATGAGAATTTATTCTAATCCCACCAGGATACATCTTCAACTTTTGTTGAAGTTGATTGTTTCAACATGTGGTAAAAGATCATAAACTTGGGATCCTTATAACCCTGTCACCAAAACACAAAATGACCCACCATGTACCAAGTGAATAAATGAATAAAACCAACTCCTCCCTCTTGTTGGACTCCCACCTAGAAAAGTTATAGAAACCATCCTAGAATTACTACCTTTTTCCCACAAAACATCAATTCGAGAACCTAGACCAACAACCACATATTTACTCCATGTTTCTTATTTTCATGTTATCCTTATATAAAATGATAACTTGTTATGAATCATCACCAATGAAATTCAAATATTGGGTTCCCTTATTAGAAGTATCTATAACTTTCTCCTTTTATTATGATTACTTTTGTATATTTTTTTACATAATGAATATTTTTTGAAATTAATAGGATGGATATGAATTGAAAAAGGATTACTAAGAATCATAAGACAAAATATTATGAGGATGAAGTTAAATATTTCATTAATTTTTCAATAGAGCCTACATACAAACCTTCTCAAATCCTTTTTTTTTGTATTTATTCTTTTTTTATTGATGAAAAATTATTGTATAAGATTTTTAAGAACATTTGATTTGTCATGGAATAGATCAGAGCTATAAATGTTAGAAAAAACATGGGGAGAAACTGAATGTACACACTGATTGTGATAATACTATGATTTATGGATCATTTAACATGAATACCAGTGCAAATGATGATGGAGATCATATGGAATAAATGAATATAAAAATTGAAGATTACTAAAATGATTATAAAAAGTTTTTTAAGAAGTTAAATAACTATGCTAAGAGACCATTGTATAAAACGTTTATAAATATACAACATTTTTAGCTTTAGTGAAGTTTTATAATTTGAAAGCTGGTAGTGGAAGAAGAGACACGAGCTTTACAGAACTACTTGGTCTCCTGAATGATATGCTACCAGAAGAAAATGAGATTCCTTGTCGAAAATATGATGATAAAAATGATATGGTTAATGGTAATGATCTCTAAAAAATACATGCATGTCTAAATGATTGAATATTATTTCACAAGGACCATGAATCACTCGGAAAATTCCCTAAGTGTGGCATGAATCAATACAGGAAAGTTGAATCAAGTCCTTTGAATTCCGTATAGTAATTTTATATCATTCCATGGATTAGATGAATGTATGGATATTAAGAAACCTATATAAAATTTACATGGATTGAAAAGAAAAGAATTGATTATGAGAAACTACATCACCCACCAGACTCTCCTTAGTGAAAGAAAATTGATTATGAGTATCATGAATCTGAAAACGATCTGATAAATATATATCTTTCTTTATCTAAATATGGAATAATTAATTTTGGTGAATATATTAGTACTCATAGTTCATGTCTATTTATTTCTTTAAATTATAAATTTACACTATGGTTATGCATGAATCAAAAATACATTATGTTGTCTTTGATAATATCCAGACAAAAAAACCTAGAAATGATATTGATTTCTATTTGTATCCATTGATCAAAGATCTGAAATTGATGTTGGATACAAGTGTTATATTTTATGATGCTCATAGAAGTGAATAATTCACATTAATAGCCATGTTTTATGGGATGATAAATGACTTTCCTTCTTATGTAAATTTTTTAGACTATAAAATTAAAGGAATTATAGGGTGTCCCGATTGTGAAGAACACACCCTCAGTTAGGTTGAAACTTTCTTTGAAGACTGTGTTTTTAGGAAATCAAAAAAAATTACCTCAACAATATAAATATTGATCCTAGATGATAACATTCGATGGGAATACATAATAAGGTACAACACTGTCTCCACTACTGGGTGATCTACTATTCGAGAATGTAAATGATATTGACCATATTTTTAGTAAACCCTTTTCAAAAAAAACTTGTGAAATCAGGTTGAAAAAGTGATCAATTTTATTTGAATTTTTGCACAATAATTGTTTGTATGTTAGAAAATTTCTTGATGTCATGAATGTAGAAAAAAATGTATTTGATAGTTTTATTAGTACATTACTAAATGTTCATGAAACAAATGGCATTAGGGCTAGGATGGACATGATTGTCTTTAGGATAATGGGAGATTTGGCACTCGTAAAGGGTATATGGGGGAAGTTTCTTCCTCCAATAGTTTACACTCTATCCAGACAAGAAAATTATAATTTTACAATTTCCCTAATGGTGTAAAAATTCAAATGGGGTATTCATCAAATATCTAGAATGTAATTTCAATGAATAATTTAAAGTTACATTGTCTAAAATAACATTACTAACATGTTTTGATTCAATATTTGATGTCTTTCTCTTTACATTACATTCTGCCTAAAAACCTATGATATATATTAACCAGAATCTGCATTTTTTCAAAGCCATATATAGAAAAGTTATAAATCCGATGAAGATTACAATCATGAATATTTTGATTGCAATCACCTTATGTGAATGAGATATGTTATTCTCACCATTATTCTTTTATAAAATGTTCCACCTGATGGTTCACTTGGTTAGAGAGGTTCAACTATATGGCCTTGTCCATAAAATATTAATGTACCCCAATGAATAATATATGAATATTTTGAAAGGTTACATCATGAATAAATATTAATAGTATAGAGGAGTCTCTATATGTTGAACCCCACAAAGTATTTCTTAGATATTTTAATCCATCAAGGGTTGAAGGATGGATATCAAATACATATAATAATTAGTTTATTAAATGTGTCACCCCCTAACTTTTGAAATAATTTTATTTTATTATTTTATCCTATCTTGTAATATTTTGTCGAGGTGGGGGCTGGTCATGATTGAAATTTTGTGTTTTTGTTGATAAATGGTTGTTTTGGGCTTGGTTGCATTTGACACATGGGCAGGGCACGGTCAAAGTCGTGCAACTTCACCAGGTCACCGTGTGGCCTTCCCAGTGTTTAAAAAAATATTATTAATTAACTAATTAAAAAAAGAATAATAAAGTGAAAACAAAATAGAATATGAAAAAAATTAACTAATAATTGTTTTAAAAATAATAATATTATTATTATTATTTAAGATTATTATTAATATTATTATTATTGTTAATATTTTAATTAGGTTGTTACTATTAATATGAAAATGATATTTAATTAAGATTGTTATTATTATTATAAAATTATTAATATAAATATTATTATTATTATCATTAATTATTATTATTATTATTATTCATTAATTATTATTATTATGTTTATTGGATTTAGTTCTTTTTTTAGGGGTTTTATTATTATTATTTTATTTTCTCCCTTATTTTTTCCCTTTTTCCCTGTTCCACTATCCCTCCCCCTCCCTTCCTTATGTTGCACTATAACCACCCTAACTCTAGCACCACACTACCTTAGTTTTTCTCCTGGATGGCACCCCCTTGGCCGGACCTCACACCGGTAATCTTGCATCGGCGCACCGGCACCGCCCCACTCCCTTTCTGATCCACATTGTGATGCACAACTTTTCCTGTGCCACCTCCCTTTCTCAGATGGATCTCTGATGCAGCTCGACTTCGACAACCCTCCCCTACTATGCAACCTCCAATGACCCCCTTTAGTATGTGACTCCCTTCTGATAGCCTCACCCTCATTCGTTCTACCTTGGGTGAGATTTTTCATCTTCCATTAGGGGTTTGGGTTAAGGTTTAATTTTATTTAGGGTTCTATTTTGATGTTTTTGGTTTAAATTATTTAATTAGGGTCTAATTCGGTTTTCTTGCAGTACGATTGGTGTATGGTTGGAGTTTTTCACCAATTTTTGGGATTTTCAACACCAAAGGTAAGTGGTTCTGTGTATAAGCATTATTTGATGAATTTTTTTGCTTGCATAATTAATTTATTGGGTTCTTTGATCAATTTGTTTGGTTTGAAATTAATTTTTGAAATAGTTTTATATGAGTTTGATTTTTAAGTAGCATGTGTATGTGAAATGGGGTTTGTTTTTGTTTCAAACCCATAATGCGTCACTTGGTAGTGTTTTTATAAATTGTGTGATTAGTTTTTTAAATTGTTCAAGGGAAAAAATTGTCTTTTAGTGTGGCATCGATGTGAGTTTGACCATAAAAGAGGATTTGAGTGGGTTTTTTTGTGTAAAGCCACGTGATGCTTCTTGAAAATTATTTAATAATTTTTCTTAGTGGTTTATTTTGTTGCGAAAGTGATGAAAATTATGTTTTTAAAAGGTTTTGGTTTGTGTATATGATGGCCCAGACCTCCTCGGTCCATTACTTTGTTAAAATCCAGTGTTTGGGGTGTTTTAGGAGGTAGTGATAGCTCATTACAAGAGATTTCCAAAATTCTAATTTTTCCATCAGTGAGTCAGGCATTGAAGAGTCGCATTAGTAGCTCAGTGTTATTAGGTTGGCACATCTCACGTCGGTAGATCATCATCAGTGAATCAAGGTGTCAGTGACTCAGGGCATCAGTGACTCAGGTAGTCGGTGACTTAGGGAATCAGTAGGTCGAGGCGTCAGTAGGACAGACATTAGTGAGTGGCATCGGTGACTCATTTGAGTGACTCACATCGTTGAATCGTGTTGGTGAGTCAAGTGTTGTTGACTCGTGTTGGTGAGTCACATCGGTGACTCATGTCGGTGACTTGCATCGGTGAGTCAGGCATCAGTGATTCCCTATATGTGGTTCACGTCAGTGACTCACACATCGGTAATTCATTTCCAGTTTTTTCTAGTTTTTCTAGTTTCTCCCCTTTGACATTTCCTTTGATGATAAATGAGTTAAGTTCCATATTTAATGAGTGTTTGGGCCGTTTCAAATGGTATTTATCTCCTAAAAACCTGAAGCTTCCTTTGACTCCTAAACCGCATGGTCTTGATCATGATTTGGCTTTAATATCCTTCGAAACCATTTCCCCATAGATTTAGGATCTAGACATTCTAAATCCGAGATCCTCACTTCCGTTGAACCCTTCCATTTTCTCTTGGTGTGATGAGAACCTTTCTTCCACAAGGAGTCATGCGCATGTGTTGTATTAGTCTGTTTAGTTTTCCCTTAGAGTATTTCCTACTACTCGCATGACCCCCTATTGTGGTTCAAGGATGGATTTTTTACTATCATTTATACCAAGTAGGGATCCCTTCTTCTCTCTTTTATTTTTGTACCATGCAGGGGGGTTATACTGATATCTTCTTGTGGTTATGATTGAAAACAATTTAAAAAAGATGATAAGAAATAATGAATGAGGGGATAGGAATATGGTGATGTTGATCACTTTTTTATATCTTATCCTTGCTCCATGTTGTGTTTTGTAAGGTCTTTATGCCTTCTGGAAATGATGGTCGTTGGTGGCCTCTGTTTTTTCACCCATATGACTTGTGAATATTTGTTGTTGCCTCCCTGTTGAATGGACAAAATAGGAAAATTTGATTAATCATGTATATTAAATTAAATATATGGATGCCTCGAGGTAAAACTTATTCGGTGATCACCCCTGAACAATGAAAGTGGAATTAAAGAATGAGTGCTGCTAAATCTGAATACACCTTATTGTTTAGTGTGGCTTTGTGCTCTGTATGGTTCTGTTTGACCTTATGTTTGTGCTGGTTGTGTGGTGATTTGACTGGGAATATGGTTTTGATTATGGGGTGGAAAGGTTGAAGTGATGGTATCTTAGTTTGAGAGATAGTTTTATTATTGAATGGATGGACTTTTTATGTAGTGGGACTGCATCTGGGTAGTGGTTGGGCAGTGGGGCTTCAGATTCGGGTTGTGTTTGGTTTTATTACTGGGAGTGATGGGTATGGTGTTTTTTTATGTAGTAGGGATACCGAGTGTGGTTTTGATGAGGTGTGTTGGGGTTTTCTTGTTTATAGAAAGGAAAATGTGACATTACTTTGAATAATGATGGTGGAAGTGGTTGAACAAGTGTTCAAGAAAGGGGAGTGTGCAGTGTGACTGCAAGCTGGTTGAGTTTTGTTGTTTTGATGAATATGGTGCTTTTGGATTAGTGGGGCTGTCGAGGATGGTTTAGGAGAGATAATTTGGAAGAAGGATGTTGTTACCTTGCATGGGCCTTTTACCCAGAGTTTCTGAACATTCATGAAGTGGGTGTGGGTTATGATGTTACTTGTGTTTTACTGTATTTGGTAGTTTCTCGGGTAGGGATGGAATAAATAAATAAATGAATTTATAATGCAGAATGACAACTGGTTAAATGAATTGGTTGGGGGTATGTTTCTAGTTGTTCCTTGTAGTGAAGTAGTGTTCATTTATCAAAATACGGAATTGACCGTCGTTCATGGTGGCACATGCATGTAGGGTTGGCAGCAAGGACAGTTTTGGTGTGGGCTGGTTGATTCTTTGAAAACCCATAGGTTGGGCTGAGTGTTTGTTACATATATATATACATGTAGTTAATTGTGATTTCTATACTCACCTGTCCCATGTTGAGCAATACATTCCAAACACCCCCATTGTTATGGGTGAGGGTGTCCTTTCCCAACATCCTGGTGGGAGGATGTATAGATAGTTATTGGATCTTCTCTGCTCCCTCTTCTAGGCATTGGCATCCCAAGACTCTTTGGGCAGGTTTTGGTGTGGTTGTGAGGCTTAGGTGTCTACAGGTGAGGTGTGCTTTACAGGTGTCTTCAGGATGAGACATATTGTTCTTTCCCAAGTGTCTTCATGATGGGATGTGGTATGTAGTCCAGGTGTGTGTGGGCATTAGTGGAAGTGGGGCTTGTGGAAGAGCATGGTAGCCTCATGAAGTTTTGCATTAGGGATGAGTAGTTAACTAGTGGGAAGTGGTGTGGGGTACCCAAATATTGATGTGCTTACAACTTTACTTTACTTGACATGTGTTATTTAGTGACTGTGACTTTGTGAGGTTGAGATGGATAGTATACCTTATTAGGTGCTTTTGAGTTTCTACTATTTTTCTCACTTGGGAATTAGTACGTTTATCCCACTTGTGCATGTGTGACTTTGGTTTTTCTACTGATTATACTTGTATGCTCACCCTATGTATATAAAACTATTTTCAAGTTTCAAGGGAGATTACACAGAATGTGCCGAACCTTACTAGCTCAGGCATTGGGATAGTTGTGTCGCTTCTTAGCTTGTTCTTTTGGTATTTACATTGGATTTTTTCATTGTGTTTCTATCAATTTTACTTTAAACATTCATGTGGGATGGATTTTTGGTTTCTTTTATATATATATATATATCAGGGAGTTGTTTTGAGATTAATACATCTTATCTCAAGATCTTATTTACTTTAAAAAGGATAATGCCTCCCATTTTGTGAGATTGTATACCCTTGGTGATGGTCTCCACTCCAGGGCTTATTAGAGGTGGGACTTGGGGGTTACTATCTATTTTTCATCTTGAATAAGGAAGTTCACAACACTTTTCCATCCATTCCCTCATCTTGAAGGAGGGTCGTGACAATGTATGATTTTATAAGAGGGTTTGGGTATTTAAATGGTGGTATTTGGTCTATGTAGTGCCTTTTTTGGTTTGGGTATATGAATGTGCATGTGATATGAACTTGGAACATGAATGAGAAAAAAAAGGAAGCATGGGTATTAGGGGGATAGACTAGGACTAGTTTGCTAAGGATACAGAAGTGGATTTTGACCAATTTCACATAGTTGCATTGATGACTGCAACACTAACTAAATATTTGGATGATGATTGGATACCACTAGGGTTATGGGGATGTCCCCAACTAGTGGATCATGCATGAGAATGCGGGTTGTCATGGTTCATATACCACTCTTCACTAAGACATCAGGTTCTAGAGTCCCATTACTTACTAGTACCTATTGGGAACCTCCCATGTTTAGTGCTATTGGCTATGTGTCACTCGCCATCAGCATGCAGTGTGACATTTGGGTCACTTCAAAATGAAAAGTTTTTTTAATTAAAGTTACATTCCTTTAAAGTTTATTTCATTAAAACTCATTTATGTTAAATTGCTCAATCATTTTCCTTTAATTTATTAAACTTGCAAGTGTATTCATCATTTAATGTCTATATCATGGAATATTTTCTTTGTTAGCATCCTACTGGGCATTAACTCACACCCTACTTACACCTTTGGGTGTCAGTATATTTGGTTATGTTTAATACAGGTAAGGGTAAAGCTTTTAGAGATGGTTGTTCGGGTTTCTAGCTATCTTTTTTGGGGCGGTGATGTGGAGATGGATTGAGGGTGGTGACCTCTTAACTTGTGGTGGTTTTTGAGATGGTTTTTTGTCGCATTACTTTGTGGTAGATTTTTGGGTTTTGGTTTAAACTATATAACTCAATTCTAAAAAATTATTAAGGATTGTTTGGTTTGAAATTTTCAGTTTTGGTTCATTAATTATTATTGTTTTTTTATATATGCATATTTGGGTAAACCATTCCCACTTTCTTTTGTTGATACCTAGACACTTATACCAACCCGTGGGGATCAGGAACACCCTTTGGGCCTTACCACAGACCAAGTCGGGCACCTGATCAGATTGCAACCTGACTTGGTTCATGAAAAAATGGTATTAGAGTATGGTTAATCCATTTGAGTCGTTTTATTTGGGATGAGTATGGTTAGACAGGAGCTAGGACTATCAGGGATTAGTGTTCTAGTTGTGAGTATGGTGCATGGAAATCACACCTTGTGATAGACCTCAAGTCACCATGGGATGCTGGGATATTTTCTTGACTTCTCTTCTAGGTGGGACATGTAGGCTATAAACTGTATGTGGAAAATGGCTTGAGGTGAAGTGGTTTGGTCATTTCATGTCATGAAAAGTTTTATTTATTTATATTTTATGATTGTTAAAAACTTTGAGACATGTTGAACTAATGATTTTGCGACTGTTGCTTTTTGTAGCAACATGACTCCCTAGAGAGCTCCCTTGCAGCCACAGGAGGAAGCCGAAGAGTGTTCTCCCTCACCACTTGATCAGAGGTTTGTGGAAGATGTGGTTTGGGTTGTTCAAGCTCTAGGACAGTGAGAAGATCCTACTCCTACTCCTATTACAGTTAGAGAGGATGGATCAAGTCCTATGAAGGACAAAGCCAAAGAGTTTCTCAAGAACAGACCCCTTCATTCCGAGGTACCTCATAGCCTAAGGAATAGGAGGATTAGTTTGACAAGATCGAGCGCATGTTTGAGTTTATTGATACTCTTGAAGATGTCAGAGTGAAATGCGCTTCATTCTTTCTAGAGGGTCCTAGTCAAAGGTGTTGGGACTTGGTGCTTCAGGGTGGGAAGCATGAGGAGATGAACTAGAAGGATTTCAAGGTGATCTTCAATGACCAGTATTGTCCTGAGGTATTAGATTATAACAAATCTTGGGATCTCATGGATCTTGTTTAGGGGGACTAGCCGGTGATGGACACTACTGGAAATATATCCTATACCCACAGCTTCAAACTATGGGTATAGACCATGAAACTGTGGGCTACTGAGGCGTCGATATATCCCTATACCCATGGTTTTTACAAAATTGTGTGTATATCCAGATGAAATTTCATATTACCCCTGGTTTACAAAAACCGTGGGTATAAATCTATACCCGCGATTTAGAAAACCATCAGTATACATTTTCACATCACAAAATATATACGCACAATTAAGTGAACTGTGGGTATAGATTATTTTCTTCACAGCACACATACCCACGGTTCAATGAACTGTGGGTATAAATGGTTTTCATAGTATCATATATACCCACAGTTCATTGAACCATGGGTATATATGGTTTTCTTAGAAATAGATGCTTCCCACCTTGCTTCCACCTTGCTCCTACAAACCAGAATACAAACCACAATGCAAACCAGAATGCAAAAACAATGGAACCATAATACAAACTAGAATCCAAAGGAACTACAATGAATTGTTTTCACCTATAAAAACAATGAAAACCAGAATTCAAACTGGTTACAAATCACAATATATACATTTTAAATAATAGTAAACACCTAAAAACATAATGTAGCATGTATATGAGTTTGAACGAGTGTATTAATAAAAGTGGTGAGTCTGGTAGACATGAACCCAAGGTCCATAAGTTTGGTAGTGAAAATACTGAAAAATATATATATATATGTATATTGCACATCTATAAGGGGAATCCCTTATTTTATACCTATGGACCATTTTAGGTGTTGTATAGTTGTTCAAAATCACACTTCAAGTTGTATAAATTTCATAACTCACTTTATATTCTAAGGTGTAGATTTATACCCTCTATTCAATACTTCTATTGAATTCAGGTTCCACTAATATATAGGACAATAATAATTAAAACTCTAGGGATATACTCATTGTTCTATTTATTTACATACGGTGAAGTCTAAATAGTAATATTCATAGATTATCATCTAGGGGGTATGAATTGGGTTTAAATATAATGTTCATACATGACTATGTCTTGTTAATATAGATCGATTGGGACATAAATTTTGCGGTATATGCACCCTACCAATTTTCTCATATATTCAAGTTCATGTAATGACGGTTTCTAACATAATTTTTGGACTCTAGGATGAAGTGACATATTATGGTGGAAAGGAAACTCTAGTTAATGATGATTCAGGAGGACACCAATGTCAAGATAAATTTTACATTCCCAGATGTTGGTTTATAGTTGGCGTTTCAGTATTCAAAAATATGAATTTAATTTTATTTGCATAACTTGTTATCCTAAAATCTAACCAGGTTCAATGTATCATATTTCACTGATAGGGGAGGAGTGAATCGAGGAAGACATAAAAAGGGTATTTCAAGGTGGAAGCCTCCAATTATCTGATTCGAAAATTCACATGATTCCCCTAATAAATAATTATTGAGGAGATGATGTATTATAATATAATAACAAGGTGATCGATATGGAGGTGACAAGATAGTTCCTGGTTATAAGGATATAGGCTAGAAAATAAGATGAATATAAAACAGTTTAATACCTCCCCAAGCTATGTATATCTTGAGATATTTTACCTTTAGAGTAGCTTTCTAGTAATCAAGAAAAGAAATGATCTATGGTTTCACATCAAGGTGGCATATGCATTCCATAGATAGGGAATGTGAAATATCCCACAAGAATCATTATTGACATTAATTTAGCATAGATTAGCATATATGTCACTAATCTGGAGATATGCGAGTGTATACTGTCAATGACAATATCCTAACCACTAGGCATGTGTGTGAGATACTGGACAATGGGAACATCAAAGGGGTAATCAACCAATCTATCAATAAACACTGGGATGATTCCCTTAATTTTAAAATCATATGATGAATATCCTTTGAAATGATTTCCATTAATTATTATATCTCTATTTAAATCATCAAAACTATTCATTTTTATAGATGACAAAAGTGAACAAGGAATTGATAAATCTCCCTTAGCATTATAAGGGTAGATATTTGGTAGGTAGTGTTGTGGGGCTGGAAACCTCATAAGAAGGGGAAATATCTCCTTGTTAGAGTAGGATTCTAGAGGGGAGGGATGTGAACCTATTTATCATCTCTCAATAAATAAAAAACAACCAATTAAAATAGAAGAGTTTAAAATCATTAATGTATCAGTGATGAAATAGAAATTCTTAAGGTAGTAAGATACCATGATATCAAAGGAAACTCACACGTAGAAAGAGTAAATATAACGTTTTTCAAAATAGAAAAGGAGAAAAATTTAAACATTATCCAGCTTCCCATTTAAAAAATCAGATTAATAAATTATATGTTAATATACATTATGGTGATAGTTCCATTTTCTGTATTTGGTTTAATGTGAATCTCCAGCTCACCAGCATCTACAAGAAGTAGAGGATCAGTCAGGCCTAAGAACCTTAACTTATATAAGGAATAACTTTCATTACTAAAATAGAATCATGGAGAAAGGTAAAAAATGTAGTCCAAATGAATCAAAATATTTATTAATTCAAAAATTGGAAAACCTGAATAGAGTGAAATTTGAGGCGCAACTAGTAACACAACCACACCTTACAAGATCTCATAGAAACACATCCTTGTGG
The DNA here is from genome assembly GCA_963277665.1 of Viscum album. Classification (NCBI taxonomy): domain Eukaryota; kingdom Viridiplantae; phylum Streptophyta; class Magnoliopsida; order Santalales; family Viscaceae; genus Viscum; species Viscum album. The sequence continues at coordinate 231,899,583 of OY728125.1, forward strand.
ATGTATAGGCTATGAACTATCAGATCTAACAAACTATTGACCTACAATGAATTTCAACTTTTAACTCATCTCTCAGTAAAAAGGAAAAATTAGTCAAAAAAGTAAGCAAGGAAAATATGAAAACAATAAACATATTAAAGCAACAAGTTCACCCTTCACAATAAATTCATAGACTCTACAACCTTTCCAAAGCAGTACATCACAGCTATAAGTTTCTAAAAACCAAAGAATCCTTTGTCAAACTCATGCCCTAGTTAAGACTCCACTTAAATATTTCTCTTCAAGTACCATCATTTAAATACCTTCATTTCCATAACCATAAATTAAATAAATACAAAATAAAATACATTATGAATAATAAGAATATAAACATGATGTGACACTACTTCAATATAAGAAAATAGATCCTAATATAATAATTCAACATAGAACTTACTATATCATAATGAAATAAGGAGATTGATACCTTCATAATCTAAAAACTCATGGATGTGACCATTTGATATTATATAACTCCCATGACATCTGGTATTCCTCAACATTATAACTTCTTTAATTATAACTGAAAAAAATCATACTCACTATAATCCCACTGTGAAAAATGACAATAATAATTAAATATAAATGAGAAAATAAATCCACATATAAAATCATAATTAAATCACACCTATAAAAACTTTGAGAAATTACTCAAAACTTGTTCTTGATAGGCTTTGTACTCTGGTGTCCTGGCCTGCATTTTTAGAAATAAAAAAAATGTTTACAATCGGTTGTGGAGAATCTTTAACAAAGCCAAAGAGAAGGATCTCGGTAGTGTGCATACTTGTTTTATGGTAACTGCCAAGGTAGTGATTGTGTGATTATGTGGTCCTGGTTGAAGTCCATGAAAAATTGCCTAATTGATCTTGTCGTTATAGTCATACAACACCTTCAGTAAAAAATGAAAAGTATCATTTGTATCCCCCCATCTAAACCTGTACCCTCCCAACCTATACCCCTCCCAACCTACACCCCTCCCTCCAAACTTGCACCCCCCTCCAAACCTGTTTCCCCCCTCCCACGCTGCACCCAACCCCCACCCTCCCAAACTGCACCCAATCCCCCCTCCCTACCTGCACCAAGAACCCTTCAAACCCCCTCCAAACTTTCACACCTACATCCAAACCTAAATCCACTCCTCCATTCCTATTTCCCCCCTCCAAACATGTTTCCCCCTCCCCCTGCACCCAACCCCCTCCCTCCCAACCTGCACCCATCCACCCCTCCCTACTTTCACCGAACCCACCCTGCAGACAACCCACCCTCCAAACCTACAGCCCCCCTACATTCTGGTTTCCCCCCTCCCTACCTGCACATATCACCCCTCTATCCCAACCTGAACCCAGCCCCCCTCCCTACCTACACCCAGCCCCCCCCCCCTCCCCACCAAACCTGCACCCCACCCCCCTCCCAACCTGCAACCCCCCTCCATTCCTTCCCTCCCCTCTCTACCTACACCCATCCCCCTCCCTCCAAACATGCACCTATCCCCCCTCCTCACCTATACCCATCCCCCTACACCCAAACCCCCTCCAAACATGCACCCCTCCCTCCCAACCTATAACCCCCCTCCATTCATGTCCCCCACCCCTCCCTGCCTTCACCCAACCCCCATCCCTCCCAACCTGCACCAAACCCCCCTCCCTACCTGCACCCACCCCCCCCCCCTCTCTACCTGCACCTAACCCCCCCACCAAAAATATTTTTTTATTTTTTATGTTTTTGTTCCTTTTTATCCCCTTTTTATAGAAGAACATTGCATTATTGTATAAACCATAATATTTCCCCATTATGTTATTATTGATTTCATGGCTTAGCATTGTCATCATTCAAACCAATGAAAAAATCTTATGAGGGAAAGGATACATTTATATTAGTCTCCTCTATAGAAATAATTAGTCAAAAAAAGTTTACCACAATGTTGTATATCAAAATACGTATTCATGATAGAGGTATATTCATTTCATTTATATACATAAATATTTTCAACCAAATATATAGGGACTATATCCTTCACATATGACCTTTATATTAGTTATTCTCCACAGAATCACTTCCCAAATATATTTTATATAGCCACATTATTATTGGGATTGAAAATATTTATTAGTCATCGTACTAGTGGTAATTCCATAAGGCCTATATAGAACTTTATAATGTCAATTTATTGTTTTTGAAATCTTTATTACATAATTTTTGAGGCCAATGTCTTTTAACAATCGAAAAGTAAGTCCTGGTATGGGAATTGGGATATTATTTGGAATTGATAAACTAACATCCACCCATATCATCAAATATTTATCCCAAAAATACTTATAAGGGTCCAATGATTCTAACATGGGACTTACCTTAAGAAACATGCACTAAATTCCAATGTAACATTTCTCAAATAGAAACTACCAGGTAGATTCTTTTCCATTTTCTGTTTATGAATTTATTATATTGTTTTTCATCATTTCTACACCATGTTCTCATACTAGGATAATTAAACATCATAGTTTTATTTCTATGAAACCCTCCAAGATAACCAATCATCCATCATTGGAGAAAACTTCCCAACCTTATATGTGAAACTCAACTCCATAAAAAATTTGCTAGAAGAAATTAAGATTCCCATGTTTATCATGTATTGGTATTGATAAAGTAATTTTTTGTTCAAGATCCTTGTTAATCATATTATTAAAATAGTTATCCCCTTCCCAAAAAACTTTTTAACTTAAGATACAGTTCGTAGTCTATCATATGTTTTTTTATATAAATTAATTTCTTAGTGATTGAAAAATTCCCTTTAGAAAGGGTTATAGTGATTCCACTCATGGAGTAGAACTAATACCATACCAGGTAAATCCTTATTATTTATAATGGTGTGATTTTATTACATTTTATGTACATTTTTTTTTGGAAGTAATGTTTTGTGTGATCAAGGTGATTCAGTATCCGATGTTTAAAATAGTTTCTTTGTCTATACATTGAAATCAAGTGTCCACTGGTTTCAAAAATCTTAAATAATTTCCACAGGTTGAGGTTCTGGAAAGACATTTCAGAACATGGTTGTTTTTGAAATAATAATTCCAAACTAATACCCAATCTCTAAAAAAATATTAAATCATAGAATTGAATCCAAAACTCTATTATACCACAAACAGTAGTCTTGATGAACATAGATCACACAATTTTCACATGAGAAACTAGAACCATTAATTTAGTCACCTTTCCAAACCCCCCATTACAATATGATTATTCAACAGTATTTTCCATATAGTGAACTCTTGTAGTTTCTACTTGATATATGCTTAGAAATAACTATAGAATTGGTACCGAAGTATAAAAGTCTCACAAAAATTAACTGATTCCCCATCTTATAAGGTCGAAGACATCATTATCCTCTTCCCCTTCTTGTTTAATGACCCACCTCTACAAAGTACTCCCATTTCCTACATCCTAGACGTCTAAGGGACATATACTTATAACCCAAAAGAATCCACTAAATTAAAAATTTAATGTGAATGCTTTAGTAAAGAGCATCCTATAATTCTCTAAGTACGTAGTAAGTTCACTATAGGATTTCATACCAAGTCTGGTTACCATTAATTATTCTCCTATGAACCCTCAGTCAAGAGTTTTTAGATCTATAACTTCTTTTTTATAGAGATATTTTCATATGAATTTCAGAGTGCCATGCCATAAGAATAATTTGTGTCAATATAAAAATGAAAAATCAAACAAAACATGAAGAGAACAAAACAATCACATCAAAAAATAACCAAAATCCAACAACATTCCCAACATCATGTTCTTAAAGTACATGCATAAGTCTCCATACTATGTTAAAAATAGAGGGGATTAAAATCCACCCCATCACCAACATCCCCATCTCTATTCCCATCATCATTATCATCATCATCAATAACATCGTTAGCAGCCTCATCACCAACAGCATCATCAACAACATCATCACCACCAACAGCTCTATCGCCACCACCTTCATCACCACTACAAACCTTATTGGCATGACCCGATGCATCATTTAAAGATAACATTAATGTCATATATGATTCAAAAGTAGCAACAACCTCTGATGGAAGTGACTGAATCAAAACTTCCATAGCTTTCATGAAATTCTCAGTCATCAACTTACTTCTTTCATGCTCCTATAAAGCTATTTTATTTGCCTCAATTACTTCAGCATGAGTGATTTCTAGCTCGAAGGTCTGAGAGGATTGAGAGGAGCCCAATAAAAACCAATACCTAGACGGGATTATGTTTTCCCTAGTCGACATCATACTCTCCCCGGGTGCTCCTCACCTAATACCTAACTTAAATAATCATGTGGCCTGAAGTTTTCAACTTCCTTACCATAGAGAGCCTCCAAGGCAGACTGTTGAAATTATAAACATATTAAATTATGAATTTAGTATAAATATTTAAAATATAAATAAAAAACATTACAATTTTATCTGTACATTTACTGCACTGTCATCCTTTTTATTTCTATAAGAGAAAAATAATTTGGCACGAGGTGAAGGACCTTAAATGCCAAATATATCTTGGTGCAAATGAGAAATTCCCAAATCTTGATTATAACCATATACGAGAAATGAAAAAATCTTTCCTATGTCTATTCAATAATATTTTTAGTAGAACATCCTGTGTAATATCACAATACCCAGTTAAAGTACTTGGTGCTTTTCTTTCTCAGTCATTATAGTGTACCCCAATGTGCACAGATATATTATTGAATATTTATTTTTTATTTTTTTCTCTGACACTTCCTAAAAAAATTCTAATACAAGTGATAATAATTAAATTTTCTATGCAAACCATTAAATATTGATATTACCTTAAACTCAATAGTCTTCCAATGTGAAATCATTTTTAAATATTTATGTTTTTGACAGTTGAGGAATGTAGGTACTCCCTCTAAGTTAGTACCAACCCTTATCTTCCAACCAACATACAACTGATGCTTCTATGAGCACCAGTACTTGCCAATATCCACCAAACTTGTAGTCTTAGTAGTTTCTCCATTGGTAAAGTTAAACCAAATCTTCAATGAACATGTTATTTCATTTGAATAAAACAATAATATAGATATGACTTTATAAAATTTTATTACACATATTTGATCCCATGCTTTTTCATTGATCTCTTTACTGATACATCTCCATGACACTGGTTCCACCAGAATGATATCATGATACTTGGCTAACGTGGCCATGAAACTTCTACACTGCTTTGAATTTGGACCTACCATATGATTGTGTCGATTGTAATCCATCATTATTTATGTTTTGTGATTCCAATATTCCTTCATCCAAGTGCACCCACATCTCCTAGAATAATATCCCATTGAATAAGAAGGGGGGGAGAAGAATTAGGTCACGGTACAACAAGAAAAAAATAAAGTGATATAATTTGAAACAGTCATAATAAAAAACCTTTTGTAGGCTACTCAATAGACTATCCTGACTCAACAACCACTACAGGAAGTGTTTGTTCCAGTGAATTCTATGGGTGGACTTTATGCACTGGAGTGGAAGCTAATGGAACAAAATCCTCAAATTTTGGATGGATGGTAGGAATTGGAGATGGTGTAGACATGGTAGTATATGGGTAGTACGATGAGGGATACATCATTGGATATGGATATGGTAAAGGTGGAAACATATGTGGAGGCGGTGTAGTCATTTTATGGGAAGAAGAGGCAAAATGAGATGATAGAGGCATCAGTGGGATCATCCCTGAAGGCGATAAATAAATGGAATGTGAATAATAGGGTAGATGAGATGATGATAGAGGCATGGATAAGAAAATCCCTAGAGACTCAAGCAGATGATGGAAAGGTGTAGTGGAAGGGGTGTCTGCCAGTGGGTCAGTGTGAAAATTGGTATGACAGGTGCTTTGTCTAGGTCTAGGAGCATCCCCACTCATACCCAAGCTAATAGGATTAGGATTCAAATCCAGTGAACTGAATGTCACTAAAAATTTTGATAAATAATATTAACATGAAATTATATGTAATGAAGAAGAAAAACATTGCAATAATTATAATCCCTGATGGAAGAAAAGGAGGCAATGGACACTCACGCCTCAGTCGATCGGGATCAAACAGTCACTTCCATTGACTATATGTGGTATTTGGCATAATCAACATAAGAATGTAATGTAAATTTTTTAGAATTTTTTTTTACAAATCATGCAAAAAACTTACATCTACCAGCAATTCATGAGAGGAACCAATTATACTTGTTTTAATTATTAATTTTACAAATGATTACAAGGAAATGACTAACATATTTTTTAAAATTACTTTACCAAAACAAGATTTAAACCAAATTTTCTTCATTGAAATAAATATTATTTAATGAAATGACACTAGAAATATCAAAAAACAAACATATCATTCTAAACTAAAACATAATTAAAGTAATTGCAGTAATACTAACCTTAGAAACTCTTGTAAATATAAATTGAATGAATAGTGACCATATATGGTTTCTTCTATATATTAACGACCACTACTTTAGGTTCAACATCCACTCTCTCAATGGGACAATTTGATTCATCAAATTCATTATTTTGGGCAACACCAATGGGGGTGTTAATGGTGGAAATTTCATCACCAACATCATCAAAAATATGTCTTGGGATTACATCATTAAGGACACCATAATAAGGTCCTAGATGATCTTTCACATAAAACACTTATTTATCCATTGATTCCAAAATGATTGTTTAATTGATACATAGGAATCAACTCACATCAATAACTCTGAATCCACGGTCATCAATAAATATACCCCATCATCTCATTGAATCAAAGCATTTACATTTTATCATAGTGACTCTACCATGAGAATAGTAATCCAATAACAATATTTTATCAATAAGTCCATAATAATACATATCTTCATATCGAGGCTAACTATCTAATACACTAGCATAACAATATATTATAGTAGTTAAAATAATTCCATCATGTTGTGTTCTCATTTTCACCACTCGATCTATTGTAACAAATTTATACCCATTGATTATTAAATATTTGTATTCATGAACCAAAGAATTAGGACCAAAAGACAAAGATCTTAATTCTTGAGAAATAGATTCAATAGTTAATATCAAAACATGAAATATATATGAATAATACAATTATATGGATATCTATATTTTAGTCTAATTAAAGTAATGGTACTGCCTTTGATTTCAACCAAGCGGTAAACCCTAGGCTATGCAAAACCTCTCCCCTTATAAATGGAAAGTATTGATGAACTATACTTATAATTTGTTTATGTTCCCTACATAAAATTATAATAAAAGTGTAAGGTATATGTGAAATTTAAGAATATGATATAACATATAAATATCCAAATTACTTACTTTATATAGTCATCAAACAAACCCCAGTTAAATAAGACTATGTGATGTGCCATCTACCACTCTTTAAGGCTCAATGTAGCCAATGTATAAGACCCAAATATTCCTCCTATTTGGGGAAGAGATGGAAATTAGTGCTAAATTTCCCCATACTAGTCATTTTCATTTCTTATTGGCCGGTTATGTCTTGTGGTCACATAATAAAAATACACTGAAAAAAAATCCATACATTCTTAAGCCAGATAACCCCTCAAAATAAAACCTTCTAGATATGTCTTGTTTTGGAAATATGATTTCATTGTTCCAATATTTCTTTTAGTAGGATACATCCACTTAAAGGAAACTGGTCCCTTGAGAAGTGTTTTAGTTGGAAGATAAACTGTTAAATGCGACATGCAAGTGAAAAAGGTTGGAGGAATATTTTTTCAATACCACATAAAATTAATGGCACCTCCTGCTGAAGTTTTATAAAGAATGACTTGGATAACCTTTTAGCAAAAAAATATCTAAAAAATCGCACAAATGAATCATTTTCACCCTTAAATTATTGGATAGAAAATTCCAAATTGCTATTGGAATCAATTCATGAAGAAGGATGTGATAATCATGAGTTTTTAGGGATTTTAGTTTCACATATCTTCTATAGAATCATTTAGATATGTTACTAGAATATCCATCATGAACCTTGATATTCTCTAATACTACTAGAAATTGATCTTTCTCTGATGGTGTCATCACATAAGAATCACAATGAACTTTCCATTTGTTTTCGCAAATACACACAAGATGCAGTTCTGGTTGAATACCCCAATCCAATAAGTCCCGAAGAGATCGGAAGTCATCTTTGGTCTTCCCATTGATATTAAAAAGAATTTCAAGTAACAACTCACGTATATTTTTCTCAATATTCATTATGTCTAAACAATGATGTAACAAATTGGTAAACCAATATGGAAAGTCAAAAAATTACATCACTTTTTCCAATTGTAAATGGCTATAGTATCAACATTGTTCCTATTTTTAGATTTCAACTAACCTTTGCCTAATGAAAAACTGAAATATTTCAATTCATTAAGCATATCATGTCCTGATATATGTTGAGGTGGTTGTTTAGTGTCAACGGTATTATCAAACCTCTGACGATTTTTCCTGTATTGATGATCCATTTCCAAGAATTTTCGATGCCCCATGAAACTAAAACTACGATGATATTTAAGACTTATCGATTGTGTATTCTTTATACAAATAGGACATGATAGTTTTCCCTTCGTGCTCCACCCAGACATCATTTAATAAGTAGAGAAATAATTTACGGTCCATAGAAGGGTATCATGTATCTGAAACGTGTTCTTTGAAGAAGCATCAAATGTTCGCACACCCAAATACCAAAGTTGTTTCAAATATCTTATTAAAGGCCATAATTATACATATATATCATTACCAGGATCCAAATATCAATATATCGGTATACTCAAGAAAGTTAATGGTTTATTCATACACATCTACAAAGGAAGATTATAAACATGAATAAAAACTGGCTACATGTTGTGACCAGTAAGAATATTACCAAATAGATTAAAACCATCACAGGATAGATCCAGCCTAACATTACACACCTCAGATGCAAAATCAGGATGTTTTGCATCAAATTTCCACTAGTATAATCTATCTTCAGGATAAAACAACTCATCATTACCTTAAATTCTCTCAGCATTATGCCGTCACATATTGGCTGAGATTTCTGCATACATGAATAGATTTTGAGGTATGAGAATAAATGGAAAGGGCCACATGGATTTCTAGGACACACAAGATGGTGTTCCATATACATTTGTCTACCATAAAGATGTACCACATTCTTTATAGTCATTACGGTCACCTATTTCCTCCCAAAATAAACTGTAATCTTTGTGACAACCATGGACTTTATTAGTATCAAATCTAAGAAGATTAATTAGCTTACATGCCTTGTAATGATTTGAGGGAATATTTTCACCATCAGGAAGCAATTCCTTAAAAAATTTAAGAATATAATCAATGGCAGTATTAGAAATTCCATACATGGTTTTCCCTTGATATAACCACATTAAAAATTCAAACTTTGTCATTTTAGTACATTCCTGGTATAATAGAGTTCTCGCATCATACAATAACTTTTTCACTCTTTCATCACCTTTTTTAGTATTTTCTTCATGTGTTTTGATATCATTGTCTTCTTACACTGGCATAGTATCTCTCTCAGGATGATGCATTAATGGAAGATGATTAAATATAAAATTCTCCATGCAATATCTTTCATTTTGTTCATGAATAGTATAACATTGACATATCTCTCGATAACGATACCAAACATTATAGTTTCTTTGAAATCCATATTTCTTTATATGGTAGAGAACTTGTTCCAAGCTTAACCATGGTCTTAATATACATTTATAGCATAGAAACTATATGCAAATTGTATCTGAAGCATTATCAAATGAAAAATCTAAAATATTCCCCCAATTATTTTGAAACACAGTTGAAATCTTATCTGTACGATATATCTAGCATTTATCCATTCTATAACAAGGAAAAAAATTGTATTCCAATCAACAATGTAAACCATAATTAAAAAATAGATGTGTACTATAAAAAATAAAACTATTAGAACATAAAAACTTAATATTTAAATCTATTTCACATTTGTATTGCAAGGGCCTTATTTGTTATCACCAATTTCAACCCTTTCAGTATCAGAGATAAAATTATTACCTCTATCCTATAAAGGGATGATCAACATGGTAAAAAATAAAGGGAAAAGGAAGTTTCCATGTCTATGATAGAGTGGTATGAGTTTTTTTAGTTGAATTATACCATAATAATGTTATAATACCATATCTAGATAGAATCTAACATACAATCCCTTTTTAGATTCTTTAAAACATAAAAGTATTAATTTTCATAATAATTAATCTAATGGAGTTATTTTTTAATGACCCATTATTGGGTCATGAATTCCTCCTACAATGGCATCCATAACTATGATATGAACCAAGTGTCTTGTTATGAAGTGATATATAGTACCTCATACAATCAGCAAATATAATTTATTTATAAGCATCAAAATAAATCTACTAAACTCTATCCAAGTATAGTATGTTAGTGGTGTGACTAGGTCTGATTTTTAGAGCCAATAGAGGTATTTCACCACTAAAAGGTGTTGGGGGTTGAATAAGTTTATATTTTTATAGCTTTTCCATTATATTGACATTGAACACTATAAAAATATTAGGATCTAATCCAAATTGTTTAAAATTTAACCTTACCAAAATGTAGTAAAAATTAATAAAATAGGTACACAATATTATTACATGCTTTGGTCTCATTACTAGAAAAGTCCTTACTATGAATGGTAATACTCTCCAATCATAGAATCTCCAATATTATGCCAATTGGTAACTCCATACAAACTTCTCTAGAATAGAGAAGATTATACATTTCTATCCTCCAAGATGAACAGAGTAGCATGTGCTCACCTATAAATTCTTAACATCTCAAATTTATGATTATTAAAGATTACATGAAATTATAATAACATAAACAATATAACCCATTCATAGAATCTATATCATTTCTCATGTTTTTTGTTCAATAATTTTATTCTTCATGAACTTTTGTTTCAAAAATATATTAAAAGGAGTTAATTATTCTTAAAGAATGTTGATATAAAACAACACTCAAGTGGAAATTTCATACAACACGCACTTCGTATATAACTAGGAAGTATGATTTCAAACATATACAATTGAAGACCAATATCAAGCATATAATCTTCTTTTAAAACATTTTATTTGTTTTCTTCAAAAAAAAAGACACTTAAAAAATGTTATATCATCATAAGAACTTTCAAATATGAATGCCCATTTTAAAATTTTTAAAACCCACATATTATAATTTAAAATTAAAATGAGTTTTGAAGTATCTTTTAAAGCTATTAAAAAGAAAATGACACCAAACATGTTGGTTCAGACATACACAAAAACAAGAACCTCAATTCAAAAGGTAAGAAACTTACGCAAATAAGATAAAGGTGCCATAAAAATACTAGTAGGGGAAATATACAATTAATAATGTTATGGGAATACCCTATATTAAAACTCTAACCATGAATAATTCTATCATGAGCTCTACCCTAGGAATCAAATGTGAGATGCATATAATTTTATAAATTTTATGCGGACCAACATCGGACATATTTTATGTCCAATTCACAATCCATAAAACTAGACCACAAAATCCTCATTGAAATTACAACCCCTCATATCCCAAGCACCTAACATGATTGGAGGGACACTAGTTACTTGTGAACCGACTAGTTAACATAAGATTAGAAACTATAAATTAGTACCCATGTTTCCATGACTAATAACAAAGTGAGGTGAGTGAACATACAATAAAAGATCAACAAAAAAGAGATAAGTAATAAATTTCCCTCATATCTAACACCATTATAATGAATATTAGATAACACATCATAAATCAATTGAATAAAGAAGAACATTCCCACACAAGGGGATCAAATATAATAACAGAGTGGAAAAACTATTATAATAGGTAACATGAAACAAGGGGAAATCAAGAGGGTCTCAAAATATTTAAATGAAACTAATTTTAAAGTGAAAATTGATATAAAACCATAAAACATGGATTTAAATTATAATCAATATCTCTTTCTTAAAAATGGTACTTTAAACATCCTTTAAGAAGTCGAGTGAAACCAAAAACAACACTTCTATTTCAAATCCACCATTTAAAACATGGGTCTTCCTATTTTAAATCCAAGAAATATCCAATGGAACTCTATTTCCACCAAAAATATTTTGATGAGTTATAAAATAAATTTTTACCAGGGGCATAACAACAAACCATTTTCAAATAAACATTTTAAATAATAAAATAGTCCCATTTAAAATCATTTCATGGTCAACACCTAATTATAAACAAAATTATATGTTAAAATAATTTTTTATCCTCTTAAAACAAAAAATGGATCAAAATACAACACACACCATCAAAACTATCTCAGATAGACTCATAGTTTTTTCAAAAATAATTAGCATATAAAAAATTCCATATTAATCCTAAAAAAATATAATTTAACATGAAAAACCATTATGATAGTTCAAATTTACTATAGATATTACATATATTCAAAATTTTAATAAAATGAGATTTAAAAATACCTATAAAAATTAAATTCTAAAATGAATCAATTTTATAGAAAAAAATACTTGGAATAATAAAAACGAATCTAAAATGTGTCATATTCAGTGGTTAACATATGAATTATCAAGAATATATCCTCTATAAGACAAAATAGAACAAAACCAAAGCTTAGAACCATCATGAGACTAATCCCTCTATGGAACAATGAATTAGGGTTCTAGGAGGAAGAGGAAACCAATGACAGAATAAAGGAAGAATAATTGAGGATAAAAAAGAAATTCTAATTAGACCACAACCCACACAAAATAAAATATACATTCTGGTGTGTTATGAACCATAAAATTTCTTCTTTATACTACTTAAATTACCACTACCAATCTTAGAAATAAAATGAATCTTCCCAAATCCCTTTTCTTCATTCCATTTTTTCTAATACATGAAGCCCATATTTACAACCTCTAGTAAAAAATTAAGTAATTAAATTCTCACCTATTACGAAAAAATATACCTGAATCCATCATAAAATAATTTGGCTCAATATTTATTATCCCTAGTCCATCCACAATTAGTGAAATGCATAGAATCTCTAAAAAATAAAAAATCAACAACTTACCTCTCAATTTATTTATGATAGATGAACTCCTCGAACTAGAGGATATGCACATCGGGTGAGGGAAATCTTGACCTAGGGGGGATGTACGACCTTGGAGGGGATTCTCGACCAAAGGTGGAAGAGGAAATGGGATGCATGTTGGCTAAAGGAGGAGGAGTGGGAATGTATGTTGTTGTCTTGAGGAGGGGAAGAGGTGTCGGGTGAGGGAAACGTGGGGCTAAGGAAAGGGAACTGCGGGGGGGTTAAGGTGAAATAAATCACCTCTATATACCATAATTTAAGTAAAAACTATTGGTATTGATATTAACTAGTACTACTAGGAACAGTAAAAGAAAACACTTACTAGTAACCATCAATATTTTATTTCATTATTTAAGAACATTACATTCAGTCTATAAAAATTCAAAAAATGAAACTGAATATTACAATGGGGAAAACAGTGGATAAATAAAGTAAAATATAAAAATTAGGGTCACCTTAATCCCTTAGAAACATCAAACCCATGAGCAACATTGTAGAAAATAAACAAAGAGTTGGTAATACAATATTCTTTTTAGAAATGATATTGAACCTCGTTTCAAATTGATGTGAATGGTGAAGAGTAATAATTATGGTTTATTTATATGGAAATATGATAATTAGCCATTATGTTTTTTCAACAAACATAATTGATTGAAATTATGAACATTGTTCAATAAAATAGTTTTTCATTATTGTTTTTTGTTACATTAATGCATTTAAATGATCTTTGGGGTTATTTAATAGGAAAAATTGTATTATTTTCATAGACTATAAACATATTCTATTAAAATATTATTTATGTGGAATTTTAAAATAAAAATTTATTTCATGAAATAATATTATAATTTTTTTAATGATAATATATTTTAATGAATCCCAAAGTAATTTTTATAATGGTCATAATGTTGATTTTTATATTAAATTGTTAATTTTCATTAAAATGATGATTTATTTAAAAATTATAAAACATATAAAATTATTTTTATGAAATAAATTTCATTTTTTTACTTATCACATAAAAATTAGATTAGGTTAATTTTTTGGGAATTTTCTCACAACGTTGACTTTTTGGTGAAAAAGTTAAAAATTACCGCTTTACAAGCACTGCAAATTTGTGAAAAAATTATTATGTCATAAAGACTTAAAAATTTTATGAAACCTTTTTATAAAAAAAATTTCATTTAAAAATAATAAAAATGAATTTATAAATATCAAATTTAATTTAGAAATCAATACTTTATTTTTTTAACCAAAAATTGGATTTTTGAAATAAAATTCATTTTTTGGATTCTACACATTTATTGGGTTGACTAGAAGGGGTGTTTTTGTTTTGGAAGGCCTTGAATTTCCAAACACACTATCTCGCTCATTATTTATCCCAAAATTTGGTTTGGTTTCAATTTACCCATAAGTGGTTGTCTTATATGATAAAATAATCAATATTTAATCCTTTAAAACTCACCACTCCTCAAGTATAAATACCACCCATTAGCCATTTATGTCCATTATTAATTCATAATCCAAGAATTTATATTCATTATACCTCCAGAATATTTCATCCAATGTGCTCTCAATGTGACACCCTAGAGTTTTAAGAAGAAAATATATGAGGTAAGGGAATTCTCCTCTTCTCCTTTTTCATCCAAGTACCCCTTTTGTGTATACCTTCTAAATGTAAATCCAACTTCTTATATTAAACTTTTAAGTTAAAATTTATGAAATAATATTTTTTATAAATGGGATACCTTAGTTCCCACCCATTATTCCCTTTCGAGAAGCCACAATATATACTTTCATGCTATCGAATTCATTTATTGAATGTCTATTTTCTACATGATAAATTATCATGTTGTGAATATCCAAATCTCATTAATTTCCGTGGGTATTCAAATACATTTAAAAATGTCTTATTTATTTTGTGGATTTACATATACTAAACCCATATTCTCTTTTCATGGGTTAAAAATGATGATTATGTTCATGTATTTAAGCACTTGGATGCTATGATTTTCATATGAAACCCATTATTTATTTTCAATGGGTTTTAGGTGAAATGGTTTATTATGATAAATGTGCATCAGATGAATTAATAAATATGAATGGTGAACCCTAGTATCACTCCAATTCATTGGTTAAATAACAAATATATAGAGATGGCATGTTTTTATGATAACTTAGTGAATAACCTTGGTAATTATGATTTATGAAACTTTGGTGATAAACCTTGGTCATATGTATTGAATGTATCATTTTTATTTTGTAGACACATTTCCATGTTATAATTCGTGTTATTTATATAATAATATCCCACATGTTTATATGATCATGCCTTATATATATTCCTCTTTTTCATATGCTAATTGTCTTATTTGATTATTTCCTTGCTGGGCTTTATGCTCACCACTTTCCTTAATTTATATCCCTAAGATATGAGATGCAGTAATAGTAACTTAGGATGAAATTATGAATATTTATTTCCATTAGATTATAAAAATGTTTACGTGTATGCCATTTTCATGTATTATGTTCTTATTTCCAAGACACTAAACCCCTAAATATCCTATTTGTTGTTAAATGTTGTATCATGTAATTAAAGATTTATGTAATAAAAAGGTGGGACTCCATCATTGGTATCAATGGATGGTTTAGTTATTTGTGGAAATTAGTATAAAAATGGATTCGTAAAACCCATAATGATAAGTATAATTATAGGAAAACATCCTTGTATTTTGGCATGTATTAAATAATTTTCTTCCAAGAAAATACATCCCTGTATGGATACTACAAGTGGATGTGCCTCTGGCACAAATATACCTAGAGGTAACACCTAAAAACACTATATTGAGCTAGACTTGACCAGGAACTAGTACACAACAATAGGACTTGTTTCACACCTGGTTTGACACTCTCAAGGGATACCCTTTGGTTAATCACAAGATTGTAAAAACCATTATGAAGGATATAAAGATAATGTAATTATTTTATTAAGATTGATATATATCATCCTAGAATCTTGATATTAGAAAATTTTAATATTAATATTTCATTTAGAACCTTTATTATAAGATTCCCAATAGTAAAAATTTCTCACTTAGGTTTTCTCCTTCCAAAAGAAATGGCAGGAAATAGAATGACTCATAGAAACAATGGATACAATAGATAAGGTGATGAAATACTTCTTGGTAAGCGGGGAGCTAGAGTTGAAAACATTATCATGATGATGAATCAATTAGCTCAAGTCAAGAACAACAACTAAAATCATGTGGATCGTCCTTCTTCCCCATGGATAGAACAACTAGCAGTTGAATATTTCATGCAATAATGAACACCTTTTTTAGTGCAACCTCTGACCCACTAATCATGGAATAATGGATCAAAACAATAGAAAATATATTCTCTATACTCTATTGTTCTAAAAAAGTGAATTTTGTGTTGGATCTATAGCACCTAGAGGGAGAATATAATCATTGATGGGCACTAATCATGTACACTAATACAAGGGATGAGGTGGATTCCATGGGAAGAGAAAACTTCAAAAAGATATTTTTCATCAATTATTTTCCTCATACCTTATTTTTATCCCAACTATGTTAAATACCATGAGTGGGGGTGAATCAGGTTTGTAATGTTTAAAACTACTACCCCTTAGTATCTTGTTTAGTTGTTAAAACCCTTGTATCACTTTCCTGTATCAATGTATCAACATAAATGAAATAATTCATGAGACACAATGTCTCGCCTGGTTGATAATCAATCATAATTTTAAAGCTCTCTATTCTCTCAACTAAAGTGTGTTCACTACTCCTTCATATGATTCTTATTTTGTTAACTAGAATCAGTATGTTTTACACCTCATTTGGTGCATCATTAAGTTCTAATTTAATCCACTTGATGAATACTACTTATCCACATATTTAATGTTAAGTCCCTATTGATTCAAATTTACTTTTGTGAAAACCCTCTTTCCAACCTTTGTGAAACTTCCAAATTCTTCATAAGAATATCCGACATTCATAAACCCCAAAACTTTCATGAATCCCACAACTTTTTCAAAGATCACCACTTTCATGAAGCTCAACAATTTCATGAAGCTCACAAATTTCTTGAAGATCAACACCATCACAAAGATCATAACTTTCATGAAGCTCACTGCTTTCTTGAATCATAAAAATCCATTATGAACTTCCTTTCTCTGAAAAATAGATAATATTATGAAAACCTACGCACAATAAAAATAATTTTCAAATCAACTTCTTGAATTTAGAGACTTTGAATTTTCATTCAGGGTTTCATGACCAAATAAGAGGTTAGAAACCTATTTATATAAGTTTTCTCTCTTTAGAAAAGCATTCAACCTCGCCATTGCCTTTTCATGAAGCTATCCATTATTACTTGTGAAGCTCCGTATCTTTGAAAATCTCCCAAGGAAATTTTCTCTTTCGCAAAGCTTATCAAATTCGTGTAGATTACTATCAATCCTTCATGCTCATCCCTATTTTGTGATCCTCTAGACCATTGAAAATCACTGAGCCTTTGTAAAGGACCAAACCTTAATTAAATACCCATTCTTCATGAAATCCATTCCTTTTCCATATTTTTATATGGAATCCCATGAAATTATACTTTCCTAATACTTGAGTCATTCTCCAAAATTTAGACCCAAAAATTTGGAAAACACTAAGAAATAGAACCATCTTCTATACGCAATTTTCTATCCCACCTCTAGAGCATCCATTCCTCTATCTTGGATTGTTGTCAACATACCTTGTCAATAATCTCTCTCTAACTCCATAACTAAACATAGAAACCTTATTTGTCAACAAACACAATCAACCCAAAAAAATTTAAAAGTTAACTTGTGGTATTTACTTCCAACAATCTCCCCCTTTAGGTTTTTTGAAAAATCATTACTCTTTGATACCACTTTAAATCTTCTTCCATATTCAAAGAAAATTATATTTTTTTGATTCTAAATAGTGATCAAATATTTTCCCAAAACACAATCAAATACCACATGATCCTTTCTCGGTGTGAGAAATAAGAGTATCATGATAATTTCATCAATGAATAACTTCATTCCCAAAATAGTCAACTACATTCATCACAAACCACATCAGTTGTGATTTTTAATCATTTATCGATCATATTTATCATTTTCTAATTTAAAACTTCCCTTACTTCACTATTCCTCCTTTTAGCTTATCCCCCATCTTGATAAAGATATTTTCTTCCCCTTTATCAATGAACCCAAAGATAACTCCTTTATGGATACAATATTCTAAAGAACACAGATAAACACATGAGGGAAAAACACACCATACATCAGAGAGAGGGGGTCTAACATCCATAATTTTTCAAGTGTGTGAGTAAACTAAAATCCAAGAGCCAGTCAATAATGTTCAAAATATTCTTTAGGTATTACATTTGTTAGAATATATTCAACCTATAGTTCTGTAGGCACATGCTCTAACTTGAAAAGCTCATGCTCTACCTTCTCCTTGATAAAGCGATACTCGATTTCAATGTGCTTCATTTTTGAGTGATGGAATGAATTTTTTATAAGATTTATAGATCTTGAATTTTCATAATGGATTTTGATCGGTGACTTCAATTCAAATCTCGTATCTTTAAGTTGTTTCTTCTTCCATAATAACTGTGTGCAATCTTGAATAGATGCAATATATTTAGCTACTATTGTTCTCAATGAAATTAAATCCTATTTATTACTTAGCCATGAAATACACAATTATCCAAGATAGAATACATCACCTGAAGTTTATTTTCTATCATCTATTGAACCATCCAAATATGCATCTGTATAGCCCAATAACTCTTACTAATATTTTTCATTATAGAGAAAACTAAAATCCATCTTGCCATTGATACGTTGAAGTATTATTTTTACTAAAATAAAGTGGGTTTATTTTGGATTTATTTGATACCGTGATACTTAGCATGTGTAAAAAACAATATCATGTCATTTCACTATCAATTACAATGGATTGTTAATGATCTACCTATATTATATGGAATTAACCGCTTTTCCTTCATTATCTCAAGATAGTTTCATCTGGGTAGCCACTGGAGTCATCATCTCCTTGTAATTATCCAATCCAAATATTTAAAAACCTCCTTGTAATATTTGGATTGAGAAATAAAAGTTCCATTCCTTCCTTTTATCACCTGTAAACCAAGGGAGATGGTTATTTTTACAATAATTGACATTTCAAAGTCACTTTTCATGAATTCTTTGGACTATTTGAACTATGGTTCATCTGATCCACCAAATATTATGTCATAGACATACACAGGAACCATCTTCTTTTGATTAATATCATTATTGACATATAGACTATTTTCAACTCTACCATGTTGAAAACCAAGCTTCTTCAAAAACTGATCAATCCTTAAATACCATGATCTCAATGGTTTCTCCAACCCATATAGTTCTTTTCTATGTCAAAAAACTCTATTATCATCTTCATTAATGAGAAAACTATCCGGTTACTCAATATACACTTCTTCTTCCAAAACCCCATTCAAAAATGATGACTATAAAATTTTGAGTTTTATTTTCACTATTATGGACAAGAGTAGGAAAATAGTCTTGAGTCTTGCAATAGTTTCAAATTTTTCATCAATATTGATTCCCTTGATCTGGGAGTATCCTTTTCTCACTATTCATGATTCTTTCCAAATTTCCAATCCATCTTAATTTAGTTTGTTCTAGAAGAACTGTTTGAACCTGATGAAATTCTTATCTATTAGTCTCTAAACAATCTCCCAATTCGGATTCTTCTCAATTTTTTCAAGCTCTTCATTATGAGCCTAAACCCAATTCTCATCTTCAACTACTTCCTAAAAACATTTAGGCTCTACCTGAGATAGGAATGATTTTTTTTGTAAATAATTCATTTTCCATAGTTAAACTAGAACTGCCTGATACCCATTTATATTTCTCCAATCAATTTCATCTCGAACATTTAGATTCTACAAAGATAAAGATTTGAATTCATCCTGATCATCATCAGTATATTATTATGAATCATTATTTTACACTTCTAATCCCCTTGAGTTTCTTACATCCTCATCACTTTCATCTGGGAATTATTCACTTTGTTGTTGAGGATTATATTCATTCTATTCTTTAATGACATAATTTATTTTAACTACTTTTCCAAGCCTCTTATTTAAGCATTTATTTTCTTTTCTTTTTCTTCAATAGACAATGAATATCCCCTCATCTCTATAAAATTAAAATTTCATGTGTTTCTACTTATTGAGAATAAATCAATTACTTCCAAATATTTGAAAGTATTTCAATGTTGTCTTCCTTCTGTACCATAGCTCATATGGATTCTTTTCTTATTTTAGACATAACAAATCCATGTTCGATATGTATACTGATGTCAAGAGTTATTCCTTCTAGAATTTTTATAGTAGTCCCTTTTCAATAATCATTTTTCTATTTATATTGTTTATGATCCAATTTATCCTCTAAACTAGTCTATTTTATTGAGGATTTATCATTACTAAAACATGATGTTTTATCCCATGTTTCTAAATAAAAGATTTCACTTGGATGTTTTTTAAATTTTCCCCATTATCAGTAAAAAATGTCATAATCTTATGTCTAAGAATCATTTGAACTTCTCTATGATGGTTTTTTATGAAACTGAACACATCAGACTTGTGGTAAATGATAAAAAAACATTCCATCTTGCTGAAATAATCAATAAAAAGATTATAGTACCTCTTCCCATCAATGCATCTTGGTTATATATGTCCACACACATCTGCATACACTAATTCAAGCACTCTGGTTGACTTTAGTTCTTTTTCCTTGTATGTATTTCTAATAATCTTATCTTGTTGATAGGCATTTCACATGTGAGTATGTTCACGTGATAGCTTAGGAAGATCTCAATCTATATCAAATTTTACTAGATCTTCTAAGGATGGTTGGAATATATGGTTAAGTTGTTTATGTCATGACTTATTTTACTTCTCTCTGGATAGGTAACACATATATTATTATCCACTAACAAGGAAAATATTACCTTCATGATATTCACCTATAAAATAATTTTACCATATTTACCCTTGATGATACATAATTTCAATATAAATCATATAGCATGACCCGAGTAACATAGTTGATTAACAGTTTGCATGTTGTGACTGAGACCTTCAATAACAAATACATCATCATGTCTCATATATTTGTCCCAAAATTTTGATTTTCCCAAGCCAAAAATATTCTGACCTTCATCATTACTAAATTTGACAACACCCTCCTCCTCATATTTGACTACTATAAAAATATTCTTATTTATATCTATATGGGATGTGCATCAAATATCAAGAATCTATACACCAGCATGATCTGATGCTTTAAGGGAAATTTCTTCAACCACTTACTACACAACTATTTTCTTTTTGATCCACATATTTGACTTCATACCAACTATGGACTGATAATCTTGATCTTCCTTAGAGTATGATGGACCAACTTTATCTTGCATAGGTGAAAATCAATTTTTCATTTTCAAATCATTCGATGATACATTGAGTTGTTTCTTATGACCACATTCATTCTTCTTGGAAACATTCCTCTACATGTTTTATGAGAAATATTTTTCCATGTGTCAAAATCCTCTACACTAAAAATGTGACCATCAAAATCATTCCAGAAATATTGAACTCTATATTTCCACATTTGTTCCTCTTAATAACTTTGGTTCCTTTTGGATATGGAACATAAATTTTTTGAATGTCCCATCTTTCCACAATAATAAAACCTGATGTGGGGTGTATTCTTGTACATTATTATAGGACTGGTTCTTTCAAGGGTTCAATGAGTCTTCTGATTATGATTTATACCCAAATAAAAATTCAACCTAGGAAGGGGTGATTTTAGTCTAACATCAATCACCATAGATTTTTTTATGATAAATCCCCATAACAACCTTATAATTTTGATATGATTGTTGATTCTGTCTCGTTAAACCTATATGTTCCACATTCATATTTTCTGTCGCTTGAGTGATCTTATTTCTTGATGTCATATAAGGAGTCAAGAGTCTCCCCTGATCTTTTAATTTTCTTTATAGGTAAAAAAATTCCTCTTCAAGTTCTTCAATATATATGATTTGATATTTTGCTATGTTAGTCAAACCATCTATCTCCCTTTTCTATGATTCAACTTTGATCTTGTACTCAACAACCATTTTTTTGTTCTATGGAATTGAATAATTGAGATTCTCAATTTCTTCTATCAGCTATGACTTTTCTTTTTCTTGCTACGATACATAGAGTTTGGCAACATGAACCACTTTGTTGGATTTCTTTGTTTTGGATCTCCAAACATCGGTCTCCTTAAGATAGGCTTTTAATTTATCCGGGAGATCAACTCTTCCTTCAATTTATTCTTCATCATTTTCACTATGTTCCCTTGTTTGGGAGATACCTAAAACTACCATCATATCATTTTCTCCATGATCCTTATAGTTCCATATATCTTCAACCTCATATTATCCGGATCATTCATTTTCTTATTACAGAATATTATTATTATTTAAATAAATTTCTATCAAATTTTTTCTTACCACTAACATTGGCTGGAGAATTATTCATGTTAATTTTGAATTCATCATCATCATAATCTTAAAGTTTCTTGGGGCACATTTCTACAAGATGTGCATCCTTTCCATATCAAATGAAAGTTATTGGGACCCTTTTAAACCTCATTTTCCTCTTTCAAGGTTATAGAAAAGAAGTGGCATGACCTCATATGTCACTTATTATTATTGTAAATATTAAATAGTGATCTTATTTATGGCCATGAATGTCAACTCTTTGTAATGCCATTTTTTCACATACTTAATATCTCCATTTCTCATCTTATATACAATAAGAGTACAATTCAAGCTATCCAGTGTCATCTCCTTTGGATATTTATCTTCTTGTACAGTGGATTTCATATTGAACTATGGTGGAAGTATTCTCAAGTATCACTTAACGATCATTACATCTTTTCAAGAGTTTCTACAATACTATGCATTTCTTCCACAACAATATTCACTTGGTTAAATAATGCATCTATAGACTCATTGGGGTTCATTATCAGGTCCTCATATTTTTTCTATAGAACATATAACTTTTCTTATCTGACTTTTGAATCACCTTCATAGATAATAATAAGATTTTCCCACATGGAATGTGTTGAATTACAAAAAAATCACCTTTGTATAGATTTCATTAGATAGTGCTTCCCCTAATACATTGATTGCTCTGGTGTTAGCATCTAATTACCTTCAGCCAGCTTCTGTGTAACACCTCGACCCTAGTTACCCAGAGTCAGTGCATTATTGCATAACATTGGCATGATCACAAGAAAGATCAAGTCTCTAAAGACCGATTAGTTTAGTAGCCTTGGAAACACTAGATATATTTATAAAGTTTACATTACATCATAAAATGAAAACTACAACAACATAGTCTCCATAGTCCACACTCTTATCCCCTCATACTATCCCTACAGGTCATTCATAATTTACTTCTTCATATCCTGGGAAAAAAATAAAACATTGAAAAGGGGTGAGCTCAAATGCCCAGTAAGGATAACAATATAGTGGAAACTTCCATATATAATAATAAACATTTAAGGCAATGTATAAATAAAACAAAAGCCTTTTAAACATGAACTTCAACATATCATGGAAAAAATAAAATGAAATAATGCCATTTACTTATTCACATTGATATTATACTAATCGAACAATCAAATGCAATATCAATAACCACTTTCATAATGATGGAATGCATAATGCCACACTATCATAACCACATAGCCAAGGCCTCGTGCCAAGACTAAAAATAAGATTTTTCCAAGTCCTTGTGCCAAGACACTAGTTTGTTTCATGAGACCTACCGATGCATCAAGGAGCTATAGCGGGCTCCACCCGTCACTTATTAAGTCCAATGCATTCCTCATATGAACAGGTTTAAACATAACATAAACATTTGTATTAAAACTAGCATACGAAATGTCAATACTTTAACCACAAACCATGAATGGTACAAAAATAGCACATCCATGGTCAAACATAACTCTTTCGATACAATATGGAAGATTTTATTGTATCACATTAACCTCAATCAAGAATAATGAAGGATATAGACATAGATGAAAATAATCATCAAAACTATTTGAGAGAAATATCCCCCTTTTTCTTGAAATCATTTAAAAGTCACACTATTTGTCAAGGGGCCATTTAAAAATAGATTTTTGAATCAAAGTGTCCCATACCACTTTGAAACTTTTAAAAGGAGTTTTAATTTTAAAACTTTAATGTCCATATAAATAAATCCTTAAAACAATTTTTAAAACATGGACATTAATGAGCAAGATTTAGAAGAATAAGTCTTTAAAACATTTAAAAATGGTATTTTTGTTAGAGTTTCTAACCAAAAGAGAGACACTTGAATACAAATAATTAAAGTAATAAAAACGTTTTAATATCATTAGAATAAAGTAATTCATGATATACTATGTCAAAGTACATTATATACACCACATAAAAGTGATTTGGTGTATAACAACAAAGAAGTCTCAATGGAATGTAAATTGAGATGAAATCTCTCATAAAGGCCGTATCCTTAGGTTAAGGATAAATCAATGACATAGTTATGTGTGAAAAATATAAATACACTAAATATGATTGGATATTTAGTGTAAAACAATCAAAGGACATTCACACAGAATCTTGTAAAAACAACACCAATGAATTGGATGTTTAACTCAACAAATGGAGAATGAGTTAAAATTACTCTTATCAAATTCATATCGATGACTTCAGAAATTATCAATGGATTGATTATGTGTATCAAAAGTATATCCATATGAAGGGGAGTTGAAATTATGACATAATCAAATGAATAGTGATTCCACACATAATCTTGGAGTAAAATAATCAATGAAGTATGCGTAAAGCCGAATGAGTTGAAATTGAAATTTCAAATTCCCTTATCCATTTGGTAACTTATGAAACATGCACCCATGAAAGAAGGATCATAAAATTATGATGTAAATACCCATAAATTAAATTATATTACACAATTAATACAATCATGGGCAGTACACACAACACATGCAATAAATAAGTGGTGAACAATGGAAATCTCACGGAATTAAAAGTTAGATAAGAAACCCCTTACCTTGTACATTTCCTTGGTTGGGGGTAGGTTAACCTCCTGTATAATGTTGAAATAATTGTTATTAAATTATTCAAGAATAATATACATTAATATGATATCATATATGATCTTTTAACACTGCTTTATTAATAATATCTTAGAATTATCATCATTTCGGGTGTTAACTTACTCATTTTCTTTTATATGTTTTGTTACATAAGGCGTGTTTGTTATGAATAGGTTGTATATTATTCATATCCAGAATGATATCAAGTCCTTAAATACTATTATTAATCATAAAATGATAATTATACTTGAATGGATACGATGGAGAATGAATCTCATCGTGTTTGTGGAGACGGTATTCTGTACGTACGCACGAGTGACAATATCATTCTTTTGTTATTAAAATAATATATCATTGGATGGTATATCATATATACAGAATCATTATCATGTTATATTTATTATTTACATGAATTACACGTCATTATTATACCCATCCAAATAATAATTTATTGAATAACAATTACACCACGATATGGAGACGGTAAGCCGTACGTACGCACGTATGGTGAAATTTTATTCAAAGGGTGGATAGAATACTGAATATGGTTGTACCATATTTATAATAATATTATAGTATATAGGATATACTGGATTCATTATTTTAGAATGGGAATAACAAAGAAAGAAGAAGTTGAAGAAGAAAAGAATTTGAAAAAAGGGTGGTAAAAACATTACCTCTTCTTTGGGTTCTTCCTTTTGATTTGATCAAAAGGGATCCTTAGGTTGGCTTTCTGATCAAAATAAGGCCACTAGGTTGTAGTGAGGGAATTTTAGAGAGTATTTGGGTAGGTTTTGGCCGAACCCAAATGATTTTAAGGTGTTATGTAATGAGAAGGAGGAGTGACCTTTTATAAGAGGGGTGAGGAGCACCTTTAGAAAAGCTAGAAATATTATTTTATAATAAATTCATATTCGGTTTCTAATGGCTCCAAAGTGTACTATTTAAATTTTAATGTGGTTATGGGTCGAAAACCACTCAAACAATAGAATTTAGACAGGTTTGGGTCAATATATTTACCATATCTTTAAGTATTAACTCTTAGTTAATTAGTTTCACTTTTACAATGTCTCTTTGTATTTTTATATTATATGGTTAATAAACTTACTATATACATCCAAAAAACCCCCAAGTGGTCCATTAATGATACACCTATCATGATATAAGTCTCTTGGCCGAACCTTATATTTTTAAAAATTTAATATATATTAATAATATAATATTTGTTTTAAAAACTCTTTTATGTCAATTTTTACACTATTCAATAATTTCTTTTTTTAAAAATCATAACAGAATATTTACTTCAAAAAAAGTTAATTAAATAAATCCTAACATGTCATATTATCCTTTAAAATTATTTGTATTTATAAAAAGTCTCAAATTACATTTATTTGGGTATTTATAATATCAATTATTCAAATTTTTCATTAATTTAGTAATTACAGCATCACAATTGTGTCATACATAATTAAATTATTTAATGTCTAAAAATTATAAATAAACTATAATTATGTAGGATATCTTTTTATCATTCTAATGAATATTTATAGTTGAAAATCCAGCATATATGCTTGTGTCATTTTTGTATTCATTTTAACTTAATTAAAATAAAGTGTCTCTATCACTTACAAGTGGCTTCATGGGGTCCCAAAATCGACCCAAAGATGCCCATGGTTGGACATGTATCAAACCATAATGTTAGGAAACGTTTTAGGATAATTTTTTATTATTATAATATTATTTTTTAACCCTTATTTACTGGATTTACCCTTTAACCATGGTAAATAAAATATTTACCGAAGTAATTATTCAAAATGTGTAAAAATAAGAATTACATATTTACACAATTTGAACATCCTGATTCCAAATATGGAATCCATTTTTCAAAATTAAGAACACATAAGTGGCAGAAATTAATTTAAAATTAATTCTCGTTGTTAAAACAAAAAGCGTGTTTTTAAGAGATAATAACTATCAAAATATTGGCACTTGTTTATGTCTGGTTTAATTGTGAAATTATGTCCAATGAAAAACATTGAATTAAATGGTAAAAATATATTCTAAATATACTTTAAAACCACTCAAATTCATAATTTATCACTATTAATTATTTTGATTAAAAAAATTGTTTTTAATTAAAATTTAGTAATTTTCACTATTCATCAAAATATAAAAGTTATCTGAAAAGTACCAAAATTTCACCCTAGGATAATTTCGTTATTCCGAATCCAAAAATGAAGTCTATTTTAACAAATTCAAAACATAAATGTTTCATTTATTAATTTAAAATTAATTCCCGCTTTCGAAACCAAAAGGCGTATTTTTAAGAAATAATAACTATCAAAAGTTTGACACTTGTTTATGTCCAATTTCAAGGTGAAATTACTTAAAATGACAATCATTAGATTAAATATTAAAAATATAATCTATTTATACTTCCAAATCATTAAAATGTATAATTTAACAATATAAATTATTTTTATTAAAAAAGTTGTTTTTAGAAAATAATATAGTATTTTTCACTATTCACCCAAATATGAAAGTTATCAGAAAGACACCAAAAAATTATTGAAACTAAATTCTTATGTACTGATTTTAAAGAAGAATTTCATTTTTTCAAATTGAGTACATAAAATTTTCAAATATTGGATTTAAAAAGGCTTCTTCATTAAAAGTTGGTAAAATTTCATTTTTTGAAAAATACATATTTTATCTGAAAAAATGAATTTGTTCATAAATAATGTCTTAGAAACTCATAATATGGATTAAAATTATACGGATAATATAATATTTAAAATTCAGTTAATATTATTCATAACCTCTTTTGATCGGCTAGTTTGGTAAGTCGTGGTGCGCTTGAACTCAGTGTTGCGTACAACACACGCTATTGTATTATTCAAAGAGATGTGTACTGTGGAAGATTGGGGTGTTACATTCTCCCCTCTATCAATAAATTGCGTCCTCACAATTTTTAACATTGTGCTTTGGAATATAATGGAAAGTCCCACATCGGAAAAACAAAGTCAATAAAACTATCACTTTAAAAAAATAGAGGTATAAAGGTCAACCAAGATAACCCATACTCGGATTCCATGTAGGAAAACATGGATATGGACGATAAACTAAGTGTCAAGTTCTAATGGAGAGGGATAGAAATCATGATTAGGAGAAAGTTAACAATAAGATAACCACAAACTTATGTTGGGACAAACGGTCATTAGTCTCCTAGTAGGAAAGTAAACGGACAACATTTTTTGTTTTAAGTTACATTACATAAGGATGAGGAATTCATTTATGATATTGACTAAGAATATAAAGATATATTCTTACTTTATAAGTAGAGTTTCATTCTTTAATAAATTTCCACCACTAACCCATTTTTTTAAACGATGAGTATTCAAGAAGACTTGGTCACACTGGAAGAGCTAGAATAAACTTCTATAGAATCACATGATCCATGCTGGATGAACTATATATTTACATTGTCTTTAGAGATTAATCAAAACCAAAATGGTCAGAACAAGATCTAATGTTCCCCCAAAAGGATATTCCTTGAGAGAAATAAACACTAATCTTAATTTCTGAAATTAAACCAACAATATCCCAAAGTTAAATAAATATCATTCAATAATCAATTATCCTTAAAATCCTTCAATATATTCCAAACTAAAATTGAAACCCAAAACTTATTAAGAATGTAGTCTTCCACGTTAAATTGTATCTCCAAATGACATTAATTACTCTTAAATTCACATACTTAAAAGTAATTCACCTAATCATTTCCATAAATAACCCAAATCATTATAAATCCACAATAAAAACATAGATAAAAATCCACCATTACTCCTCAAATGAAATCCCATACTATTCTATTTTCCTTGGGTATATAGTTTTCACACCAAAGTGAACAAATTCCAAAATAACATTTATCACTTAATAACCATATCATTTTCCTATACTAAGGGTATTCCTTTGATAATACATAAGATCCCAAATCTAATTATTATTGATCAATAAAATCATTTAACTAAAAATAATAGCCACACTAACCAGGGACTTCACATAGTCCAGTGGTAGGCGATAAATCCCAATCACACTTTGGTTGTGGGTTCAATTCCCACATCTTTGTCCGACGTGACAGGTTGTCACACGTTCTGCATGTTGTCCTTTTTCAAAAACTATGTTTTTTAACATTACCAAAATGAGATAAATTCCTCAAAATAACCATAACATAATTTAACCACAAATCTTATCTCGTACCTTGCATTTTCATCCCAAATTATAATAACTTATAATTTCATCAATCCCAATGATCATATAAAACCAAATGGTTATTTATAACTATATCCACAAGAGAAAAGATAATTCTTCCTCAAATATCATTCTCACATGGAAAACTGCAGGGTTAAAAATACAAGAGAAAATTATTCCGAAGGAAACCCATCAACAAGGAGCACTAATACTTTTTAAACATTTCTCCAACCATTTATTTCCACATAGCTTCTTCTTTGACCAAGAAAATATCCTATATAATAGGTAATTCACTCAGGTAATGGCCAGGTCCCCTATATTTACAGCAAATGACTGTAAAAGGATTCTTGGGACCATTTTTATCTTCTTCCATAGTACTCTTCATTTTTCTTTGGAAATTCTTCACTTTATGTCCTTCCTTCCCACACATAAAGCATTTATTTGTCCCATTGAGACACTTTCCTGGGTGTCTCCTTCCATATTTCCTGCATGATGGAAATTGAGGATTTCTTTCTCCATGGTCTCCACTACTGGAGCTCTTATAATTCATCACCTTTCTCTTTTTTGTTGAGTCCGGGAATTGGTTAATATATATATTGTTGATCATATTTTTGGAAAATTGATTTGGCATAAAGACGATATCTTTTACGCCTATCAACATTACATTTTGTTTCTCATTGCCACCAATGTTCCCACCTTGTACATCATTCTCAAAGTCACTATAACTTCCTTGGAATCTAGCCATTGACTAAAACCAGAAAGAATTGTGTGAGTAATAGTAGTCATAAAATCATTTAGAGATTAACATGTCACAATATTATCAATTTGAAACACATTAGGATTAACCAAGTTCATTTACTCTCATCTTATATATATAATACTTCAAATTGGTTTGTAAAGAAAATGTAAATTATCCTAATCATATCCCCCGGGAGTGTCGTAACCAAGAGTGCAGCAAGGCTCGTTGTCGTGCACCAGTTCTCGTTCGAGTCTATCTCAAAGCGGTGCTTTCAGGTTTTACCCCTAGGTACATCTGTGCCAGAGCCGCCTCTACCTGCTCGTATCCAGGCAGGGATGTATTGCTCGGAAAACACACAACATCTCTACAATACCAAAATTCTAGGAAGTTCTTCTATACTAATCCTCAAAGTTCATCTTAGGTCTATGTGCTCTAATCAGATTTTATCTAAATCTATCTTCCAAGGTTTGTACTAAACTTCCTCTGATACCAATTGTAATGCCTCGACCCCAGTTACCCAGAGTCGGTGAATTATTACATAACATTGGCATGATCACAAGAAAGATCATGTATCAAAAGACCAATTAGTTTAGTAGCCTTGGAAACACTAGATATATTCATAAATTTTACATTACATCATAAAATGAAAACTACAACAACATAGTCTCCATAGTCCACACTCTTATCCCCCCATACTATCACTTCAGGTCATTCATAATTTACTTCTTCACATCCTGGGAAAAAAATAAAACATTGAAAATGGGTGAGCTCAAATTCCCAGTAAGGATAACAATATAGCGGAAACTTCCATATATAAGAATAAACATTTAAGGCAATGTATAACTAAAACAAAAGCCTTTTAAACATGAACTTCAACATATCATGGAAAAAATAAAATTAAATAATGCCATTTAATTATTCAAATAGATATTCTACTAATCGAACAATCACATGCAATATCAATAACCACTTTCATAATGATGGAATGCATAATTCCAGACTATCATAACCACATAGCCAAGGCCTCGTTCCAAGACTATAAATAAGATTTTTCCAAGTCCTTGTGCCAAGACACTAGTTTGTCTCATGAGACCTACCGATGCATCGAGGAGCTATAGCGGGCTCTACCCATCACTTATTAAGTCCAATGCATTCCTCATATGAACAAGTTTAAACATAACATAAACATTCGTATTAAAACTAGCATACAAAATGTCAATACTTTAACCACAAACCATGAATGGTATAAAAATAGAACATCCACGGTCAAACATAACTCATTCAATACAATATAGAAGATTGTATCGTATCACATTAACCTCAATCAAGAATAATGAAGGATGTTGACATAGATGAAAATAATCATCAAAACTATTTGAGAGAAACATCCTCCTTTTTCTTGAAATCATTTAAAAGTCACACTATTTGTCAAGAAGCCATTTAAAAATAGATTTTTGAATGAAAGTGTCCCATACCACTTTGAAACTCTTAAAAGTAGTTTTAATTTTAAAACTTTGATGTCCATATAAATAAATCCTTAAAACAATTTTTAAAACATGGACATTAATGAGCAAGATTTAGAAGAATAAGTATTTAAAACATTTAAAAATGGTATTTTTGTTAGAGTTTCTAACCAAAAGAGAGACACTTGAATACAAATAATTAATGTAATAAAAACATTTTAATATCATGAGAATAAATTAATTCATGATATACTATGTCAAAGTACATTATATACACCATATAGAAGTGATTTGGTGTACAACAACAAAGAAGTCTCAATGGAATGTAAATTGAGATGAAATCTCTCATAAAGGTCGTATCCTTAGGTTAAGGATAAATCAATGACATAGTTATGTGTGAAAAATATAAATACACTAAATATGATCGGATATTTAGTTTAAAACAATCAAAGGACATTCACACATGATCTTGTAAAAACAACACCAATGAATTGGATGTTTAACTCAACAAATGGAGAATGAGTTAAAATTACTCTTATCAAATTCATATCGATGACATGAGAAATTATCAATGGAGTGATTATGTGTATCAAAATTATATCCAAAGGGAGGGGAGTGGAAATTATGACATAATCAAATGAATAGTGATTCCACACATAATCTTGGAGTAAAATAATCAATGAAGTATGCGTAAAGCCGAATAAGTGGAAATTGAAATTTCAAATTCCCTTATCCATTTGGTAACTTAAGAAACATGCACCCATGAAATAAGGATCATACAATGATGATGTAAATACCCATAAATTAAAGTATATTACACAATGAATACAATCATGGGCAGTACACACACCACATGCAATAAATAAGTGGTGAACAATGGAAATCTCACAGAATTAAAAGTGAGATAAGAAACCCCTTACCTTGTACTTTTCCTTGGTTGGGGGTAGGTTAAACTCCTGTATAATGTTGAAATAATTGTTATTAAATTATTCAAGAATCATATACATTAATATGATATCATATATGATCTTTTAACATTGCTTTGTTAATAATATCTTAGAATTATCATCGTTTCGGGTGTTAACTTACTCGTTTTCTTTTATATGTTTTGTTACATAAGCCAGGTTTGTTATGGATAGGTTGTAACTTATTCATATCCAAAATGATATCAAGTCTTTAAATACTATTATTAATCATCAAATGATAATTATACTTGAATGGATACGATGGATAATGAATCTCATCGCGTTCGTGGAGACGGTAGTCCGTACGTACGCACGAGCGAAAATATCATTCTTTTTTTATTAAAATAATATATAATTGGATGTTATATCATATATACAGAATAATTATCATGTTATATTTATTATTTACATTAATTACACATCATTATTATACCCATCCAAATAATAATTTATTGAATAACAATTACACCAAGACGTGGAGACGGTAAGTCGTACGTACGCACGTATGGTGACATGTTATTCAAAGGGTGGATAGAATACTGAATATAGTTGTACCATATTTATAATAATATTATAGTATATAGGAGATACTTGATTCATTATTTTTGAATGGGAATAACAAATAAAGAAGAAGTTGAAGAAGAAAATAATTTCAAAAGGGGTGGTAAAAACATTACCTCTTCTTCGGGTTCTTCCTTTTGATTTGATCAAAAGGGATCCTTAGGTTGGCTTCTGATAAAAATAAGGCATCTAGGTTGTAGTGAGGGAATTTGAGAGATTATTTGGGTAGGTCTTGGCCGAACCAAAAGGCTTTGAAGGTGTGATGTAATGAGAAGGAGGAGCGCCCTTTTATAAGAGGGGTGAGGGGAATCTTTGGAAAAGCTAGAAATATTATTTTATAATAAATTCGTATTCGGTTTCTAATGGATCCAAAGTGTATTATTTAAATTTTAAGGTGGGTATGGGTCTAAAACCACTCAACCAATATAATTTTGACAGGTTTGGGTCATTATATTAACCTTATATTTAAGTATTAACTCTTAGTTAATTAGTTTCACTTTTACAATGTCTCTATGTACTTTTATATTATATGGTTAATAAATTTACTATATACATAAAATAAACCCCCAAGTGGTCCATTAATAATACAAATATCATTATATAAGTCTCTTTGTCGAACCTTATATTTTTAGGAATTTAATATCAATTAATAATATAATATGTTTTTTAAAAACTCTTTTATGTCAATTTTGACACTATTCAATAATTGATTTTTGTAAAAATCATAACAGAATGATTACTTCGAAAAAAGTTAATTAAATCAATACTAACATGTCATATTATCATAGAAAATTAGTTTATTTATAAAAAGTCTCAAATTACATTTATTTGGGTATTTATAATATCAATTATTCTAATTTTTCATTAATTTATTAATTACAGCATCACCATTGTGTCATAAATAAATTAAATTATTTAATGTCTAAAATTTATAAATAAAATATCATTATGTAGGAAATATTTTTATCTTTCTAATGAATATTTATAGTCGAAACGCCAACATATATAACCCCATGTAACAATTGTTTTACTAAAAGATATATGTTTGTGTCATTTTTGTATTCATTTTAACTTAATTAAAATAAAGTGTCCATATCACTTACAAGTGGCTCCATGAGGTCCCAAAATCGACCCAAAGATGCCCATGGTCGGACATGTATCAACCAATAAGTTTAGGACACGTTTGAGGGTAATTTTTTATTATTATAATATTATTTTTTAACCCTTATTTACCGGATTTACCCTTTAACCATGATAAATAAAATATTTACCGAAGTAATTATTCAAAATGACTAAAAATAAAATTTACCTATTTACACAATTTGAACATCCTGATTCCAAATATGGAATCTATTTTTCCAAATTCAAAACACAGAAGTGTAATAAATTAATTTAAAATTAATTCCCGTTGTTAAAACAAAAAGCGTGTTTTTAAGAGATAATAACTATCAAAAGATTGGCACTTGTTTATGTCTGGTTTAATTGTGAAATTATGTCCAACGACAAACATTGAATTAAATGGTAAAAATATTTTATAAATATACATTAAAACCACTAAAATTGATAATTTATCACCATTAATTACTTTCATTAAAAAAGTTGTTTTTAATTAAAATTTAGTAATTTTCACTATTCATCAAAATATAAAAGTTATCCGAAAAGTACCAAAATTTCACCCTAGGCTAATTTTGTTATTATGAATCCAAAAACGAAGACTATTTTACCAAATTCAAAACAGAAAAGTTTCATTTATTAATTTAAAATTAATTCCTGCTTTCGAAACCAAAAGGTGTATTTTTAAGAAATAATAACTATCAAAAGTTTGACACTTGTTTATGTCCAATTTCAAGGTGAAATTACTTAAAATGACCATAATTGGATTAAATAGTAAAAATATAATATATGTATACTTCCAAACCATTAAAATTTATAATTTAACAATATAAATTATTTTGATTAAAAAAGTTGTTTTTAGATAAAAATATTGTATTTTTCACTATTCACCCAAATATGAAAGTTATCAGAAAGACACCAAAACATTATTGAAACTAAATTCTTATGTCCTGATTTTAAAGAATAATTTCATTTTGTCAAATTGAATATATAAAAGTTTCAAATATTGGATTTAAAAAGGCTTCGCCATTAAAAGTCGGTAAAATTTCATTTTTTGAAAAATACTTCTTTTATCTGAAAAAATGAATTTGTTCATAAATCATGTCTTAGAAACTCATAATATGGATTAAAATTATAAGGATAATATAATATTTAAAATTTAGTTAATACTATTCATAACCTCTTTTGATCGGCTAGTTTGGTAATTCATGGTGCGCTTGAACTCAGTGTTGCGTACAACACACGCTATTCTATTATTCAAAGAGAAGTGTACCGTGGAAGATTGGGGTGTTACATTCTGACAAAGCACCACTTTCTGTTCTAGCTAAAATACAATACATTTCTTCTATAAATGCATCTATACCTAAATATCAGAAGTATTTATGCATCTGATTCTTCCATAATTGAAAATTTTTTCCATCAAATATTATAATCACTTTATGATTTAAAACCTCTATTATAACCCTTGAGAGAGAAACACTAATATTAACCTTTCAATCTGATATGAATTGTAAGCCCTACTAGGTTAAATACCTTGAGTGGGGGAGGTGAATCATGGTATGACTATTTAAAACTACTTCCCCTACAGATCTTGTTTTCTCATTAAACAAAACACTCTTCTCTCCCTTTCCCATAGTAATGTATGAATAGAAATGAAATCATGCACGAGACACATCAATTTTACTTGGTTCACCCTCACAGGGATATATCCAAAGAGCATACAAAGGAAATTCTCCTATATACCAAATCCACTAAAGTGTAATTTTTTTATAAATTTTAGAGTGGAATCACTATACCTTCTGGTTTACAACTAATTAAAATTTTAAATCTCACTTCTCACTCAAATAAAGTATGCTCACTTCTGCTTCATATGTTTCTTCTTTTTTCACTTGAATAAATATGTTCTGAACCTCATTTGATGAATCAGTAATTTATACTTTCATCCACTTAATGAATACCACTTTACCATAGATTCAATGGGAAATCCCTTCTGGTTCTCATTTGCTTTTGTGAAGACCCTCTTTCCAACCTTCATGAAACTTCCAAATTCTTCACAAGAATATCCTTCTTTTGTTAACCCCACAAATTTCATAAACCCAAAAACATTCATGAATCTGACCACTTTCTCTAAGCTCAACACATTCACACACCTCACAACATTCATGAATCTCAACACCTTTATGAAGATCACATCTTTAGTGAAGCTTACTGATTTGGAAAATCTTACAAATACTTTGTTAACTACCTTTCTCCATAAAATAGATAATATTATGAAACCCTTCATGTAATAAAAATCCGGCATGGATCACCTTAATGAATTTATAGCCTTTTTATTTTATATAAGTATTTATTTTTCAAATGAAGGGGGTAGATGACTATTTATAGACATTTCCACCCTTTCATGAAGCTTTCAACCTCGTTACCTACTTTTTCAAAATCTCTATATTCTTGATTGTTAAGATCCCTATCTTCATGAAACATCTAGGGAAATTTTCTTATTCATGAATCTTCTCATAGTCACAGAGATTACCATAAAGCCTTCGCACGCATCCCTCTTTCACGAACCTCCAGACCTTCATGAATCCCCATGCCTTCACATAGCACAGGACCTTCATGAAACTCCCAATCTTCATGAAATCCTTTCCTTTACCTTATTTTTATGAGTCATAACTAGAAATATCACTTTCATGGTTCTTTATTCATTCTAAAAATTTTGGTCCCAAAAAATTGGAAAACACTTAGAAATAGTGCCACCTTGTATATGAAACTTTCTATATAACCTCTTGGGAATCCATTCCTCAATCTTGGATCTTTTTCAATATACCTTATCAACAAACACAATCAACCCAAAAACACTACAAAGTTACCTTGATGGATTTTTACCCAACACATCTGAACAAAAATGGAGAAGGAATTCCTGGAGTTAAAATAAGAGAAAATGAATCGGTGGGGAATTATGAGATGAACTTTACAGGTCTTATGTGTTATGATTTAAGATTTTTCAAAGATTCTAACAAAAATATATATTTATTATTTGGAGGACTAAGACCCCATTTTTGGAAACTGTTGGAAATATGAGACTTGGGATTTTTTAATAGATAGTAAAGTATTCCCTCAAAGTTGAAATGGTGTTTGGAGTTTCCTAATGGACTCATGGATAGAATTACAAGAAGATAAATATGGAACAAAATTTTAGAAATAATCTGAACAAGAATACAATAAAACCTCCAATGTATAAAAAATGTAGGATTATACATTTGGGGAGTTGTTTAAAAGGAAGTTAAAAGTGATAAAATTGGGGAAGGGATGGAAATATTTCTTGAAACAATCATTTACATGTAATGCATCAACATCTAAATTCTAATGAAAAAGCGAATAAGGTTGAGGAACAACATGTTGTGAAATGCTTCAAGTGTAGAGAACATAGTAATTTTACTAACCAATGTCCAAAGTAGAGTATAGTGGAGGGAAACCACCATTAGTCTCAGCAAAGGCCAAGGGTTCAAGTTCATGATTTCACAATTACAACGGTTGAAGCTAAGGATCCAAATTTTGTTGTGGTAGGTGCACTCATCATATACTCAAATCTTGAAAATAAATTGTTTGATTCTAGTTCTATGCATTCTTTTATTTCTTTTATGTTAACAAAAAACATCAAAGTTAACCCTAAACTACTAGTAGTAGAGTTGTATGTTAAAACTACTAGAGGAACTATTCACACGTTAAAGATATATAGGGATTACCCTATTAATATTGGTGAGTATGATCTCTCTAAAAAATTGGTGATCATTCCAATGGTGCATTTTGAAATAATACTTTGGATGGATTTTTTGTCAAAGTATAATTCTAATATCAAATATAGAAGTAATGAGATTTTATTAGTCTTAATGGAAAACCTATGATTATATTCAATATGGGGATTTCCTAGCCTAATTATTTCTAATAACAACCTCTTATTTCCTTATTTATGGAAATGATTGGTGAAAAAGAGGAAGGAAGAGAAAGTATAAGGGTATAATATGTACATATTATTCATAAGTACATTCATGTATTCCATGAAGAGTTACTAAGACCTCCCTTATAAAGAGAGGTTGATTTGTCAATTAAAATCTTAGATGGATCCAAGCCAATAGTGAAGGCACCAAATAGAACGGCATATGTGGACATAGAGGAATTAAATAATCAAATTTAGGATTTTTTGGAGAAGTGTTTTGTTTAACTAAGTGTATCTCCATTGTAAGCACATATCCTCTTTCTAAAGAATAAGTATGTATCAATATCATTGTGAATTGATTATAGAGAACTTAATGGGATCACAGTGGAGAAAAAATATATTTTTCCAAGGATTGATGATTTGTTCAACTAGCTTCATGGATCCCAATTATTTTCCAAGATTGATCTTTGGTTTGGGTATCATCAATTAAGGGTAAAGAAAGAATATATCCCAAATAAAACCTTCCAAACAAGATATGGGCATTACAATTTTGTTTTTATTACCTTAGGCTTGACTAATGGTCGTGATATATTTATGAATTTTAGGAATAGAGTCTTTAAGACTGACTTGATTATTTCATGGTTATGTTTATTGATGATATTCTGATATATTTTAAAAGCGGTGAGGATAATTAAAATCATCTAAGGGTTATATTAAAAAATATGGGATTTGATTAATTGTTCATTAAATTTAGAAAATGTTATTTTTGGTTATAAAAATTCAAATTCTTCAGATATATCATGTCCAGTGAAGGAATCTCAGTGGATCCAAAAAATAAAAAATTTGTAGAGGAGTGGACATATTCTATAATTATAACTGATATTCATATTTTCCTTGGTCTAGAAGAATACTATAGAATTTTTGTGAAAAACGTTTCATGGATTTATAATCCACTAACTATGTTAACTCGAATGGGGGTTAATTTTATATGAATAAAGGAGTGTGAAGGAATTTTACAAGAAATGAAGAGAAGGATGATTAGTGCACATGTGCTAACTTTTTCCACTAATAGAGAAGTATTTTTCATTTTTATTGATGAATAATTAAAGGTACTTAGATTTGTAATCATTAAAAATGATAATTATTCCCTATGAATTGCTATAGTTAAAGAATCACGAATATAATTATCCTACAAATGATTTGGAGTTAGCATCGGTCATTTTTTCTCTGAATATATAGAGACATTATCTTTATGGGGAAAAGTATGATGTATACACAGACCACTTATGTTTGAAGTATAATTTCACATAGAAGGAAATGAATATGAGATAAAGGAAATGGTTTGAGATTCTTAGCTACTATGATTTTTCAATTCATTATCACATCCAAAGAGTGAACAAATTCACAAAAGCTTTAAGTATGAAAGATCATGGTGCTCTTACAATGATGGGGATTGAACGAGATCCATTAATCAAGGACATTGGAATTTTGGACACGGGAATCATAAGGGAAGGGAAATCATCAATCCTATCCCAAATGATTTCTCAACCAACATTACTAGAGAGGATCAAGAAAGATAAAGGAGATGATCCTTTGATGAAAAAGATGATAGAGTATGTTAAAAATGGAATGTTTTATAAATTCAATATTGATCAAGAAGGTGTACTAAAATTTCATTTTAGGCTATATATCCCATCTATTATTGAGATAAAGAAAGAAATGATAGATTAATCTCATAGCTCTATATTCTCTATACACCATAGAGACACTAAAATATATAGGTACCTTCATGATTATTATTGGTGGGATAATATGAAAAGGGAGATTTCTGATTACACTATATGGTGCTTGGTGTGGAAATAAGTAAAGGTAGAGTGAATACTTCCTAAAGGGGTATTATAGCGACTACCCATACCTATGTTGAAGTGGGATAACATCATTATGTAATTTTTCACTGAACATCCAAATACACCCAAGTGTAGTAATACTATTTGGGTAATTGTTAATAGAATTAAAAATCCGGTCCATTTCATTGACATAAGATATGATTTATTCCGAGAGATCCTAGCTTGCCTGTGTATTCAAGAATTAGTGGGACCCCATAGAGTACCATTGTAAATGGTTTCTGATGAATACCCATGATTTAATTCTAAATTATAAAGTATCATTCAAAAGGACATGAATATAGAAATAAACCTAATCTATCATACCATCCTCAAAATTATGGCCACTCTGAGAGGATTATTAAAACATTGGAGGATATTTTATGATATATCTCACTTGATTTTCAAGGGATTTAGGATCAATATCTTCAACATGTTGAATTCTACTAAAACAACAGTTTCCACTCAAGAATTCAAATAAAACCTTTAGAATATCTCTATAGATAAAAGTGTAGAACTCTAACATGTTGGGATAAAGTTAGAGTTGGGAGACTGTTTGGAATAGACATTGTGAAGGAAACTAAGTGATTTAGAAACACATACAAGCTTCTCAAAGTTGAAAAACATTATGTTAACAAACAAAGGGAGGAATATGAGTTTTAATCTTGGGATCACATTTTCCAGAAAAATATCACCATGGAAGGGAGTTATGAGATTTGTAAAGAAGAGAAAACTATGTCCAAGTTACATTGGGATATTTGAGATAATGGATCATGTTAGAGTGGTTGTCTATTGATTAATATTACTACCAAATCTTTCCAATGTCCACAATGTCTTCCATATGTCCCAACAGAGAAAATATTTTTCTAACCCATCACATATACTTAATACTAATGGTATAAATTGGGGATATGCCTTTTAATATAAAGAGGAACTGATCTTGATCCTTAAAATAAGGGAAAACTTGTTGAGAAATAAGACAACACAACTTGTGAGGGTCTTAAGGAAAAATCATAAGTTCGAAGAGGCTATCTAGGAACCAGGGGTATATATGAGGAAGAAATACCCTAATTTGTTTTCACACTAGTATAAAAACGAAATTTCAAGGGTGAAATTTTTTTGAGGGGGAAGAATATAACAACCCAAAAAATGTTATTCTTATAGTAATGGATATCTTTACTAACAATAACTTTTTATTATGTTTTAAAATTAAATTACATGGAAATAAATTTAAATTTCTTATGAAAATTGAATATAATGTGTTGATATAAACTAGAAAAACTAAGAATAGTAAAATAAAATGCATACTAGAAACCATCAATACTTTATTTCATTATTTAATAACATTCCATTCAGTTTACAAAAATTCATAAAATGATACTAAATATTAAAATGGGGAAACAAACAGAGAATAAATAATGTAAAATATAAAAATTTAGGTATCCTTGATCCCCTAGATTCATTCCACCCATAAACAACACTACAATAAAGAAACAGAGAGTTAGTAATACAACATTCTTTTTGGAAATGATATTGAACCTAGTTTTGAATCAACTAATACATGTGATCAAAATTATGACCATTGGTCAATAAAATAGTCGTTCATTATTGTTGTTGGTTACGTCGACACATTAAAATGATGGTTAGGATTATTTAATAAGAAAAATTGTATTATTTTTAGACACTATAAACATATTCTATTAAAATGTAATTTATGTGGACTTTTTAAATAAAAATTCATTTCATGAAAAAATCTTATAATTTTTTTTAATGATAATATATTTTTATGAATCTAGAAGTAATTTTTATAATGGTCAAATTGTTTATTTTTCTATTAAATTATTAATTTTCATTTTAAATAATAATTTATTTAAAAATTAAAATTCTTATAATTAGAGAATTATTTTGATAAAGTAAATTTTATTTTTGTAATTATCACTTAAAATTAGCTTAGGGTGTTTTTTTGGGAGTTTTTTTTGAAAAAGTTGGGTTTTTAGTGAAAAAGAGAAAAAGTGTCGCTTTACAAGCACTGCAATTTTATCACATCATTATTCTGTCGACACATAAAAATATTTATGAAATATTTTTTTCAATAATAATTTCATTTATTAATTATAAAAAAGAATTTATAAATTTCATTTTTAATTTATAAATTTATACTTTATTTTTTTAACAAAAAATTATATTTTTGAAATGAAATTTATTTATTAGATTCTACGCATTTATTGGGTTGGATAAAAGGTGTGGTTCGGTTTTTGAAGGACTTTAAAAATCTAACACGCTCTCTCACTCATTAATTGTCTGTAAATTTGGTTGGAATTTAATTTACCCACAAGTGGTTTCTTTATATGATAAAATAATAAATATTTAATCCCTTAAAACCCACCCCTCCTCAAGTATAAATACCACTCATTAGCCATTCCC
The DNA here is from genome assembly GCA_963277665.1 of Viscum album. Lineage (NCBI taxonomy): Eukaryota > Viridiplantae > Streptophyta > Magnoliopsida > Santalales > Viscaceae > Viscum > Viscum album. Next base: position 231,942,436 of record OY728125.1, read on the forward strand.
CTCTGAAAAAAATTCATAATACATGAATTTAATATCATATCTCTCCCAATGATTCCCTCCATGGTTACCTCAAGTTTTCAGGATTCCACCCTTGAGTTATAGGAAGCAAATATATGAGGTAATAGAATTCTCCTCTTCTCATTTTTCATCCAAGTAACTCTTTTGTGTATACCTTATAAATTTCAATCCAATTTATTTTATTAAACTTTTTATGTTACCCTTAACGGAAAAATATTTTTTTTCAATGGGATTCCTTAGTTACCTCCAATTATTCCATTTTCAAAATACACAGTGTATACCATCATTCTACCGAATTCATTTCTTAAATTTCTCTTTTCTACATGAGAAATTCTCATATTGTGAATACCCAAAACCCTCCAATTTATTAGGGTCTTTAACTATAAGTAAAAATGTATTATTTATTCATTTATTTACATATATGAAACCCATATTCTTTTTCATGGGTTAAAATTATGATTTTGTTCAAGTATTTAAGCACTTGAATGCTAGGATTTTGATATGAAACTCATTATTTATTTTCAATGGGTTTTTGGTAAAATGATTTGTTATGATAAATGTGTATCACATGAATTATGACATATCTAGGTTTTTTCCTGATAGTGATTTAATGAATTGGGTAAATAACTAATCTCTAGTGATGACATGTTTTACAATACCATATTGAATAACCTTGGTAATTACGATTTATGATACCCTGGTGATAATCCATAATGATATTTTTATGAAGGTATCATTTTTATGTTTTAGCAACATTTACATGTTATAATTCATGTTATTTATATTATGATATGACTCTTGTTTATATGATCATTCCTTATTGATATGCCTCTTTGTCATTTTTTATGTATCTCTTTTGATTATTTCTTTGTTGGGATTTATGCTCACCAATTTATTTGATGTATGTCCCTAGGATATCAGATGTAGTAAGAGTAACTTAGGATGATCATATGAAGATATATTTCAATTAGATTAGAAGAATGTTGATGTTTATGTCTTTTCCATGTATTATGTTCCTATTTCCAAGACAGTAGACCCCTAAAGATCCTTTGTATTGTTGAATGTTGTATTATGTAATGAAATATTTATGTAATAAAAATTCAGGTCTTCATAGTGTTAGAACTTGATAAATATATAATTCCTAGGAGTTATCAACCCACCATAAACGAAAGGTTAAGTGGACAAGGATTGGACTATTTTTTGTATTATTTGTTTTTAAATTTGATTATTATTTTACCTCGGGTGGTTGATATACTTTCTGTTACGTAGTAATTTATTGGATTTATGGTATTTTACCCATGGACCGGTATAGAAAAGAAGTATGATTCACAAATCATATAGGAACATGTATATTCACATTCCATGCATATTCCATGCCATGTAAATTTCATTGCTTGACATCTGATACATTTTGGATGTGCCTTGTGTGATTTAGCAGCATGTTTATCAGTATACCATGTTTAGGTGATTATTTAGAATTATTACATATAAACCATGCTGTGTGATACATTTATATGTTCACATGTATTTACTATTATGTGATGGAATTCATTTTTATATTATGACTTGTTATAGTTATGGTATATGGTCGGTTAAATCAACCAAAATGGTGTTTTCTCTTGTAGATTGATGGGGTAATTTTATTTGAATAACCGATTGTGAAATATTGGAGCCATGGATCATTTGTTTAATAGGCTGAAAAATTGGTGGTTTTGATTAAATTTTTTCCAGTTTTTAACTAATAAAGTATATATTCTTTTATAAATTGGGGAATGGTGACTCATGTAATCAAATCATTATATATGGATTTATTGTATTCTGAGACTGAAGGTGAAAAACCTGGTTGCAGTAACATAAATGATAATTGTAATATATAAAGGTAAGTAACTTTATAACTTGGGAATGATAATTCATCTAAGGAAACCATGGTACACACACACACATACATTAAATGGTTCAATTAAAATTTCAAGGAAATTAGATTGATTTAATAAATTCAAACCATTGCATATGGATTTTAGTTAAATGAGTGTCAGTTTCAACTTCAAAGGCATGTACATTCATAACTTGGGAATGATAAACTATATAACTAAACCATTATATGATTTACTCATCCCTTGTTGGTGAATTTAATAATCTTATACCTATATTAAAACCCATTAATGGTGTGATAAATCATTAATAAACTAACTATTGTTGTGTTTTAATTTAGATGGAACAAGTTAGGAATTACGAGACACTCATAGATCACCTTTATTTTGATATGCATTAGTGCTTAACCACATGGAGGTATAATTATGTTTCATAGTGATGATTATTTAAAGTTTCATAATTCACTTGTACATTGTACCATATAAATTTATAGTGGCAGACTACTTAACCAATGCCCTTAAAATGATAGAAAACTTATGGTCTATTTTTGGACCTTATTTTTTATGAAAGTATTTAGTTAATTAAAATGTAAATCACAAACTAAAGAGTTTTTTCATTTATATCTTCAAATTGAAATTTTCTTTAACTAAGCCTAATTTTGATAACTTTATGGATGAATAAATTTTTAAAAGGAAATTGTGAGATAATTTTTCTATCATGCTGCATGTTATCAACCGAATAAAGTGCCAAGTACAGTTACCTTTATAACTGGTATGTGATTTAAATATTCTTCAGACTCTAAAATGTTTAAAATAAATATAAATCAATGAAAATGGAAGAAATAAAACCTTAATGTGGTGTCAATATCCATGACCCTCATGTAAGGGTAGTCTAACTGTTTCCTTGGGAGGTTCCTTGAATAAGAATGTGGATGTTGCCTGTGGATATCCTTTGATATTCCTGTCATCCTAATTTACAGGTTAGGTGTTAGATCCTAGTTACACATATGGATTGAAACTATTTTTTATTCAATGATTTATGGAGAGTTCTAGCCTATTTTGATAGTACCTCACAAATATAAATCACTATTTGATGCTTTCTTGAGTAATAGACATGGAATTTTCGTTCTTATGATATTATCTTAGGAAGTAATTCTAGTCTAAGGAATGAAACATGGGTTAGGAACTTGGTCAGGTGCTAAATTGAAAATTGTTAAGGATGTGAGAATCATATAATAATCATATTCAGAAGGATAGACATTCCCAAGGAATGGTTTAAATTTTAGTTGGTCAGGTGAACCTACTTTCTTGATGTTAGAGGACTCAGTAATTTTTCAGCTAGGTTAATAGTCATACAAGGTAATATGACTCTGAGTTTAAATCTTTTATGTCAGACATCACATACTGGGATGTGTAGGGTGGATAGGCCTATGGATAGTATTAATGGGTGTGCCACTATGCTAGTGAAATATCAAGGTTGTGAGTGTTGATACATGTGGTACCCATCGAGTTATAAGGTGTTGTATTGAACCATTTTATTTCAGTGGTGTTGTTTGAGTTATGATATTTTACACTATGTTCATGGGTTATTTTTTGATTTGAATGACCTAGATGTATAGATAAGTTTGAGTTATCCAGGTTTTAGGGGATGATGTTTCAGAAGGATTGAGTGCTATAACATTACTGACTTATTTAGTTTTATCTTATCTTCCTAATACTAATGATGCTTGTGAGTGCATATCAAGAGATAATCACACGTATGTCTAGAGTAAATCTAATTTAGTGTGATTTTAAGTAGCTAGTTTTACTCTCTTTTAGAATTAGAAATTGGTAAAAGCATGTTGGCCATATCTATAACCCGTTTCAAGTGGTGTATGGAATGTGTGTTGTGGGATGATTCCCCATTCTTAGTAAATAATTACTAGAACACTCCTAAGGTGGGGAATATCACGTCAAACATGTTTTAGATTGTCCTTCCATGTAGAGGGTGAGTAACTAAAAAAGGCCATTTGAACATAGTTAGAACATATTTTGGAAACACGTGAGGCTCATATGTTTTATTTTTTAGACCTTGAATTTATACTTGATAAAAAAACATGACTATGGGTTTGGATCAATTATGGATTCTGGATTCAAACTCGAGGTGCGAAATCAACCTAGGAAGTAATGATTCCAACGTATGTTGGTTCTTGCAAGACAACACACTGATAAAATTGTTGGTTGTGTATGAAATATTTAATGAAATCATGAGTAAATGTTATAAAATAGTGGGAATTTCTGAAATAATCATGTAATTCCTCAATAGTGGGGGAATAATGGTCAGTTAATGATGATGTGTCAGCAGGTGCATTCGATCTTATCAAAGGAAGTCTTCTAAAGGTGGTTTGATTGTTCTTTCCTATGCATAATTGGATATGGTTGGTTAAATAACATTCTAGGAACAGTTTTTAGATATAGTAGGAGGGTCTCAGGTATTATTGGTAATCGTTGATATCCTAATAGTGTAATATTTGATTAGTGATGATCATTAAACTTATCTTGACATCATCTCGGGTACACTGAGAGAGTGTCGGTTAAACACTGAGCTAAAGAAAGAAATTAATTGTATTATTTGATCAATAAATATACTCATAAAAGTGGTGCTCTGGGAGAATCATACTATATATAGGTGTGGACTGTCCTAAGTGATATTTTGATTCCCATATATGAAGGCCTTGGATAGACTCATTGGAACTAACCAATTCTTTGACTAGATCATAAGGCGAGATATCATTGTTGAGCTTAGCCAGTGGTCTTGATGCATGTACATCTCAACTATGTACTGATGTCTCACTTATAAACTCTTAAGAATTGACTACTTTGTATGAGAGCCTTGGATTCAAGTATTTTAATTCAAGGTTACCCAAGACTTAAGGTCGGTCTCATTTGATATGATTAGTTTGTAATGATCCAAGGGTGTTGGATCAGGTATAAACCATTGTTCATGTTGTGGAACAATGACATAAATGAATGTTTTGGTTAAAGACATCATCTAAATTTAGTTACAAGATTTAGTGGGAATGATCAAAGAAATCTAGAGGTGTGCCTTGGATTAAAGGCATCAGGATCAGGTTTTGGATGAATCAGTGTGAAAGTTGAGCATTTTCAAAGATATTTAGATGGTAGTAGATCAAATTTATTTTCACTTGTTTGGAAGAATGTGGTCAGTGAGGAACTTATTATAGTGCATCATCAGGATGAAACAATTTTAGTGAAAAGGTTGAATGAGGATTTCAATGGATCAACTGGGATTAATTTGGATGATTAGGAATTGACCATTTGATCAAGTTTAGAAATGAGCTAAAGTATGTCATTAGAATTCTACGGGCATGCTTAAGTAGACAATTCTAATGGTCAGATCACCATGACTCAAAATTGTCCTTTCAAGATATAATCTACTTTGGGGAGCTCTATGGGCCAATTGGTGAAGGAGACAATGACGTGATTGTGTGTTGGGTTAGAAGGGTTTGGGTAAGCATCGTTGTGATGTTTTAGTTTTGAATTTGATAATTGACTCGAATTTCAACGACTTAAGTATTTTATATTATAATTAATACTTGTAGTCTTGTTGGGTGTTTAAAATTCAATGCATCCATTTTAGTGGAATTTTCACAACCCGAATAGTTTGGGTGATGTTTCTTTGTTTCCCAATTCTTGTCTAGGTTGATAAATTCTAAGGTATGGGGATTTTAAGACCCTTTTTTTGAACCAAGTACATTTTCTAAAGGAATTTGAATTTCCTATTTAGTGGATGGTCTGATATTTAAACCAAGATTTGGAATGTAAAACCGAGCATTGGAAGAATTAAAAGTGTTATTTTTAGATGGGGTTTAATCCCTGATAAGTGTATCGGGTGTTTGATTGTGTTTCAAGAGAAACCGACTTCAAAAACCTTGTTTTTTGAAAGGGTAAAGGGGGGACATTGTTTTCACATGGTTAGTGAGAACCATGAACCCAAACCATGAAGCACTGAGGGGGTGTAACATTTTTTGTAAAACTATAAACTCAAGGTGCACGGTCATGCATGAAATTCCAAACATATTATAGAGAATAAATGCATAGTTTGTTCATGGTTTTCCAAACTTTTTGCTCACTATGTGAATAGTGATCCACCTTTGGTAGTACTGTCTCATGATTAGCACATGTTTTTCATAACCATGCATCTAAATAATGAGACTCATTAAAGGGGTAAAATTACCTTTATACCACTGATTTCTTTTAACCTTCCTCCTCTCTTCTTCTCCTCACTAGTGCATAGTAGCTCCTTCCCTTGCCTAGAGTTTTTCCACTCCTAGACATGGATGGTTCCCCCTTGTTCTTAGTATGATTAAATAATTATCAGGTGAATTAGAAGCATAATAGTGAGTCTATGACTCCTATTTTATTAGTTTCTATTATTTATTTGGATTTAATCATTGTGGAAGCTCATATGATCTATTTTTAGGGTATTTTTCTGATATTCCATTTTCTCTTATTCCATCTTAAATCAATGCTTGATAATGGATGAGTGAAGCATCCAAAGAATGAGGTAGGTGGAATATGGATTTTACCTTAAAGTCTCATTGTTTTATAAAACATGCAGACCTCCAAGGGAGTTTTCTAGTGGTTAATCCTTTGAGGGGTCTTGGGGGAGGTCTTGGGTTCTTGTATCTCCAAGTACTTGTAGGTGTTGTATATATTTTTTGTTTCTTTGTATCCCCCTCCCCCAAAATGTTGTAATATAAAATATAAATTAATGTCACATGTCCTATTTTTGATGTGTCTCTTTTAAAATGTGAAATTAATTATATAGAAACTAATTCCTTAAATTTGATAGTCTATGTGCCTTGATTATACGCTTTGAGTTTTTTCACCATAGCATGAACCACCCGTTGGGTTGTGTTTTATATTCTCCATGATCTTTAGGCCTTATCAAGGCAACCAAACCACCCTTTTTAGTGTGTTGTTGTAATTTCTTTGATTACAATTCTCCGCTTATTCCTTAATCACCTTTGAAGTGTGTTGGATTATCTATCATGTAAGAGATGATTATATTGAGTAGATTGAAATAGAATAACAACCATGCCCCAATTTTATAAAAAAACCACCTTTGAGGTGTGTTGTCTTATTTAATAAGAAGGGGAAATCAAATGGAGTTATTTGAAATGATAAATGGCATGGACCTTTCCAAGGTCTTCTTAATTACTTGTAAATGGAATGGCTCAAATTTTATACTAGAATTTTTATATGGCATACTTATAGACATGGACACTTTATTATTCGTACTTGAACTGTAATATAACATGCTTACTAACATGGAATTCCTTATTAATTATACATAAATGGACAAATGGAATGGATAATCACATGGTTAATGTTTACATATTAAAGGAATCATGCTTATGCCTAAATATTACCCTGTGAGTGAACCTTGGTTTCCCAAGTAGAAATTACTTAGACAGGATCAATGGTTAAATGAAATCATCATACACCTTGAGTGACACTTGGGTTCCTTATACAAAATTCCTTGGACGGGCTAATTGGTTAAATGAATTGTATTAGATAATGGAGTGATACTTAGGTTCCTTTCATGGAACACCTTGGATGACCTCATTAGTGAAATGAATTATCACGCCTTGAGAGAATCTTGGATTCCCAAGTAGGAATGCCTTGGATGGTGACACACAAAAATTCCATACATATTTTTAATCAATTTTCAATGATTTTTAAATGTTTTCCAATGATAATTCCCATGTAATTATAAATTCTTATCGAAAGTGGTAATTTATATTTTTTGAATTAAATTTGGTTTAAATGAAATAATATTGTTGAGTTTGGAGTTTTGATTTTGTTTTTAAAATTATTAGATTTTATGTTTCAATTTTTTTATAACCTGTTTATATTTTTTTCGTACCAAAAAATAATACCATGGCAGGCCATCCCTCAACCAATGGTGAGTTTTTTTAAATAAGTTTTTTTGAAAAAATATTTTTTTTAAAACAAATAGGTTAAAAATATTTTTTAAAATATTCCACAAAGGTGGCATTGGCGATGCCACCTTTGGGACTTGGGTAAAAGGCGGTATCCACGATGTCGCCTTTCCCCTAGACCAAAAAAAATATTTCTTAAAAATAATTATTTTCTTATTTTGTTTTGTTATATGTATATATATAAAGAAAAAAAATAAAAAAAAAATTGTCAGCATAATTTATCTACTATTTAAAATCCAGCAGTATTACCATTACAACAATCTAGATTCTAACAGAAGCTCTCACCCAGATCTCCCTTTTATAAGAGGGCTTACCTTGTAAATCATTCTGTATTTCCGATGTGGGATTCTGGTTCTCCCTTTCTTGAGCATAACATTATGCATTTCCGATGTGGAATTTTGTTTCAAGTATGTAGCTTTGAAAGACTATAAAATATAAACAATAAAAAAAATATAAATGAAACTTAAAACATGGATTAAACACATAAGAAATAGTTGAAAACAAAAAGAATTTCCTAAAAAAATTTGATGGAAAACAATTTATATGGTTTCAAAGACACCTACTTGAAACTTAAAATTGTTTCAAGTACGTGACATCGAAAGCCTATAAAATATAAACTATAACACCAACATAAATAAAACTTTAAACATGGATTAAATATATAACATATACTTTAAAATAAAAATAATTTTTTAAAAAATGATGATAGAAAATAATTTATAAGTTTTTAAAGACACATACTTGAAACTTAAAAATGTTTCAAGTACATGACTTTGAAAGTCAATAAAACGTAAACTATAAGACCAACATAAATGAAAATTAAAACGTCGATTAAACATATAAAAAATTGTTGAAAATATAAAAAAATAAAAAAATATTGATGAAAAATAATTAATAGGCTTTCAAAGACTCCTACATGAAACATAGAAATGTTTCAAGTATGTGTCTTTGAAAGCCTATAAAATATAAACTATAAGACCAATATAAATGAAACATTAAATGAGAATTAAACATATAATAGATTATTTAATTAGTTGATTAATAATTATAATGTATAATTATAATGAATAATTATAAAAGAATAATTATATTACTAATTAACTAATTAATTATTATATAATAATTTTTAATAATTACCATATAATAATTATAATGACAGAGTATAATTTATAATTATATTAATAATTAAATAATTAACTATTATATAATTAATAATTATATAACATATTACCTAATTAATTATTATATTAATTTTAATAAATACTAATTAATAATTATAATGAATAATTATAATTTATTATTATATTACTAATTAACTATTTATAAAAAGGGTCTCGACTCTATCTTTCTCAAATAATTAACTAATCGACTATTATATAATTAATAATTATATTACTAATTAACCAATTGATTATTATATAATTAATGATTAATAATTACAAATTAACTATTTACTAATTATATAATTAATAATTATATTTCTAATTATCTAATTAATTATTATAAAATTGATAATTATATTATCAAGTACCTTATTAATTATTAAATAAATAATAATTATATTATTAATTAACTAATTAATTATTATATAATTAATTATTATATAATTAATTATTAATAATTAATAATTAACTAACTAATTATTATACAATTAATAATTATATAATTAATAACTGTATTAGTAATTAACTAATTAATAATTAATAATTAATAATTAATAATTAATAATTATAATGAATAATTATAATGAATAATTATAATGAATAATTATAAAGAATAAATATATTACTAATTAACTAATTAATTATTATATAATACGTTTTTCTAATAACAAATTAATAATTATAAAGAATATTTATAATTTATAATTATATTACTAATTAACTAAATAAATATTATATAATTAATAATTATATTACCAATTAACTAATTGATTATTATATAATAATTTTTAATAATTACTAATTATTAATTATAATGAATAAATATAATTTATAACTATATAACTAATTAATTAATTAACTATTCAATACTTAATAATTGTATTACTAATTAACTAATTAATTATTATATAATTAATGATTAATAATTACTAATTAACTAACTAATTATTATACAATTCATAGTTATATATTTAATAATAATATTACTAATTAACTAATTAATAATTAATAATTAATAATTAACAATTAATAATTAATAATTAATAATTAATAATTATAATTAATAATTATAATGAATAATTATAAAGAATAATTATAAAAAAATTATAAAGAATAATTATATTACTAATTAACTAATTAATTATTATATAATAATTTTTAAAAATTACTAATTAATAATTATAATGAATAATTATAATTATAATTTTATTACTAATTAACTAATTATCTATTATATAATTAATAATTATATTACCAATTAACTAATTAATTATTATATAATAATTTTTAATAGTTACTAATTATTAATTATAATGAATAAATATAATTTATAATTATATTACTAATTCACTAATTAACTATTATGTACTAAATAATTATATTACTAATAAAATAATTAATTATTATATAATTAATGATTAATAATTACTAATTAACTAATTACTAATTAAATAATGAGTAATTATATTATTAATTAACTAATTAATTATTATTTAATTAATAATTATATTACTAAGTAACTAATTAATTATTAAATAAATATTAATTATATTACAAATTAACAAATTAATTATTATATAATTAATTATTGATAATTATAATGAATAATTATAATGAACAATTATAATGAATAATTATAATGAATAATTATAATGAATAATTATAATGAATAATTATATTAGTAATTAACTAATTAATTATTATATAATAATTTTTAATAATTAAAAATTAATAATTATAATGATTAATTATAATTTATAATTATATTATTAATTAACTAATTAACTGTTATATAATTAATAGTTATATTACCAATTAACTAATTAATTATTATATAATAATTTTTAATAATTACTAATTATTAATTATAAGGAATAAATATACTTTATAATTATATTACTAATTAACTAATTAACTGTTATATTCTTAATAATTATATTATTAATTAATTAATTAATTAATATAAAATTAATTATTAATCATTACTAATTAACGAATTAATTATTATGGAATTAATTATTAATAATGTTAATTTATTAATTAAATAATGTATTATATATTTAATTCATATTTTATGTTTCATTTATATTGGTCTTATAGTTTATATTTTATAGGATTTCAATGACACATACTTGAAATGTTTTTAAGTTTCAAGTAGGTGTCTTTGAAAGCCTATAAATTATTTTTCATCAACATTTTTTTTGAATTTTTTTTATTTTCAACTATTTGTTATATTTTTAATCCACGTTTTATGTTTCATTTATGTTGGTCTTATATTTTATGTTTTATATACTTTCAAATTCAAGTACTTGAAACATTTTAAAGTTTCAAGTATGTGTCTTTGAAAACTTATAAATTATTAGCTATAAACATTTTTTATGAAATTCTTTTTATTTTCAAGTATTTTTTATATATTTAATCCATTTTTTAGGTTTTATTTACATTGTTCTTATAGTTTATATATTATAGGCTTTCAAAGTCACATACTTGAAACATTTTTATGTTTCAAGTAGGTGTCAATGAAACCTTATAAATTGTTTTCCGTCAATATTTTTTAGGAAATTCTTTTTGTTTTCAACTATTTATTATATATTTAATCCAAGTGTAAATTTTCATTTATATTGTTCATATAGTTTATATTTTATAGTCTCACAAATCCATGTACTTGAAACAGAATCCCAAATCGGAAATGAAAAATTTTATTTGCAGAAAATTTAGAATCAGAATCCTACATCAGAAATGCAGAATGATTTACAAGGTAAGTCCTCTTATAAAAGGGTGCTCTGGGTGAGACATTCTATTAGAATCTAGACTGTTGTAATGGCAATACTGCTGGATTTTAAATAGCAGATAAATTATGCTAAAATTTTAAATTTAAATTTAATTTTTTGTTTATATATATATTTATTTATATTTATTTATATAAACAAAACAAAAAAATAATTTTTTTAAATATTTTTTTTTGTGTTTTAGTGGAAAGGAGGCATCACGAATGCTGCCTTTATGGCATATTTTTTAAAAAAAAATAACCCATCATGTTTTACAAAAAAATATTTAAAATAACTTGTTAAAAAATCCACCAATGGTAGACATCCATCTAGCCAGCCCATAAGGGACCGGCCACATCCACCTAGCTGATTGGATAGACATGAGGCAGAGGAGTGAACGGGGGAATCAATCTCATGTGCATGGGGAGCATAGTGGGCCTGAAGGCTTGTGTGGCTAAGCAGTGTAGCTCGGACGTGTAAGTGTGTGAGTGTTGTCAGGATCCTAACCCAGTGTAGGATTTTGACTGGTTGATCCCGTGAATTTTTCTATAAAAACTTACTTCCCTACTTCACCATTTTGATGTGGGACAATCATTATAATGGTTACTGTTTGTCCCACCTAAACTCTACTACCACACTCTAATTCACCAGCTCTGTTAATCTCCATCATTGTTGCTTCCTTCTTCCTCGCCGGCCACCACTGCAACTCCTGATAATCACCATGGCCACCCATAGAGAGCTTGAGATTAATATTTCCTCCACTTCCGCCACCTCATATCACCACTGGCACCCTAAAAAAAACCCCCATAAGCTCATTTTAAGCTCCCACTGGCCACTTTGAAGGCCAGAGGGGTTGAGGAAGAGGATACTTGCTACTACTATACTTCCTCACCACTATCAACCACCTTAAGGCATGTGGAATAACCACATCAAGTAAATGAACCAGGAATGATCCCATGCATAGGGATGATGTCACATGATCCATAGTCACTTCCCCACTAGATTTAAAGCCTCCGCTACATTTAAACACCTAGGTCCCATGGGTGTTTCCTATTCCTCACCTCAGGTCTCATCGGTGTTTCTGTGAAGATACAGATGATCTTCAAACCAATTTTTATTCTTCTGTTTTATTTTTAGTTTATTTTTTTTTTGTTTTAATTTCATGTAATTTAAAATTAGTTTCTTTTCTTCTTATTCAAATTCTGTATATTTTATATTTATTTTCTTTTAATTTAATTTATTTTATTCTTCTTATTCATGTAATCCCATTTCTCTCTTTCTTCTTTCTCTCTCATCTATTATTTTTATAATTTTATTATTTTTCTTTTCTTTTTTCTATCCACCATGACTTCTTACCCTAAAAAATAAGAGGATAACTTGAGGATTAACCTAGGGGAGGTATGTGGTGTTTTCATTTCATTCTATATGTAAATTATTATGTTTTATTTTCATTTTTTTGTGATCAAGAGTGAAGTGCATGAGTGTGGTGATTTTACACTATGGAACTAAACTCAAACTCATTTCTATTATTTTTTTATACTCTTTCCCTCCCTTCCACTAAATACAAGCTCTTGCTAAGATGGATTTGATTCATTGAGTGGGTGAAATTACATACAATGGTGCCAAGTTCTGGTAGATGTCACATTCATGATAGAGGTGTGTCACCATCCTTGATTATTGGAGGATGTAGAATGAAAATTATTGAATACATTCAATATTTTACACTACTAAACAAATTAGTAATAGTTTTAGAGTGAGAATTCATGATTAAATTATTAAAAAAAAATAAAAACCAACAAGAATAATGATAGAACCCATAAACCAAACCATAAAGGAAAAGTTCTTTATTTTCATTTCACATTCTTTCATTTTATCTTAGTTTACTTCTTAGTGTTTCATTTATCTTTTAATATTAATTAAATTCATATATTAAATAAAAAAAACCAAAAAGAAGTAGTTTAGGTGAATTAAATTAAGTGGGTAAAAAAATGAGAAAGCTCTTCAATTGAGATGACCCTAGTCATCCACTATGTTGTATTAAGAAAATAAAATTTATTTTTCTATGCCATGTGAATGTCTTGCATTAAAACTAGCATCATTACTGGGGATCAAATTAGTTATTGATTATATTTTTCTATTTTCACATTTTAGATAAATTTTCATTTCATTAAAAAAACCATAAAATTTTATTCTTTCCATGATGTATCAAAATATACTGTATCATTATGGATGTAACTATTTCTCATAGGTGTAGGAGTGACAATAAGAAGATATTGGATATGATAAATCCAAGGTTTAAGAACTTATAAAAGACATAGAACAATTGGAGCCCAAAATGGAGAGAGCATTTGACTATGTCTATACATTGATTAAGCAACCATAACCTGAACAACATGTGGGGGATCAAAATTATCTGGATGATAATAATAATGAGTGTGAAGAAAAACTAGATCTCCCCAAAGAAGAAAATACATCACCATTAAATGAATACACCACCCATTTTGTGTAATTTTATGAAAATATTGAGTATCCCAACTACCTGCCTTCATCCATTGAGATTCAACTTCACGAGGCACTCACCATTGAGGATGTTATTGAACCATATGAATTTTAGGGAGGTGATATTATTTTGAATTATTTCTTTAATGATTTTATTAAATATGATTTGATCATAACCCCTAATGTCTTTGAATTTTATGATTTTTTAAATCCATATTTTTTGTTAGAGGAAATTGAAGAAACTGAATATGCACTTGGTGAGGAAAAGATGGAGTTCTTTAATTTTGATGAACATATATTTGAGAAGGCCCATTAAGAATTCCATGTTGTTGAGCCTAGGGAAATCAAGACATAGGATTCTCATATTGAAACGTATAAATTACTAATTAATAATTCAAATTTAAATTTTGTTCAAGTAATAATACATGATTTCTTTCCCTTTTATTATTCGATTCATGCAGCCCATGTTGAGCCAGCAAAATAAAAAGAGAGGGTTTCACAAGTAGAAACTAGGGAAGGAGATGGTCCAAACATAATCCAACCCCTTCCATGAAATCTATACTTAATTATGAAAGGGATGTATCTATTGTAATTTATTCATGGACCATTACTCACTAAGAAGTAATAAGTGAAAACTAGGAAAAGTCACAGTGGTGGTTCAAATCCAAGAAGATCCACCCATAATCAGATTATGGATACTAGATGGTACTACTCTCTGGTGGTAGTAAAAATCCATGGAACACTTAGTGAATCATACCAAGACCTATCCTTTACTTGATTTATATTACTTTAAATTCCATTTTTAGGATTAGTCCATCATGTAACTCATTCCCTCTATAATTTTTTAGATTAAATGGAACGATCCATATGCTTTAATTGAGTAATTTTCTTTTGTAGTACCATGATGGCACAAGACATCCCCTAAGAACAATTTGATGGAATATGAAGAAATATTAATGGGAAAGGGAGTTCACATTTAATTATTATCTTTTAAACTTCTTATATTTTTGTCTAAAAACATGTTTTGAGCATTAAAATGGAAATTTCATGCCCATGCTTGGATTTATGCTTTACTTGAATTATCTAGGACAAAAAAGTTTCTTAAGAATCATGTGATTCCATGCTTTATAATTCAATGTAAATGATATTTAATGAGAAAAATATAGAATTTGATTATTGAAGTGAATCATGGATATTAAAATGATGACTTGTGATTTGATGGAATTAATTGATTCATGTAAATAAAATTTCCCTATCATTTTTCATTCTTTTAATTTCTAAAATTCATGTGAATTGTTTTGCTATCATTAGTCATGGCTTGAGTGATTGTCCCAAGTCATATGTTCATTCCCAAGAGTATTTCTAGACAAAGTGCTCCCTATTTATTCTTGTGCATATTTCTTGAGTGGTCTTTGGACATATCACCTACCATAACTCACAATGAAATTTCTAAAAAATAATGACTATGAAAAAACACATTTAAAATGACCGAGTAAACTCTTTAAAATCACTTATCCTTAAAATACCACTTTTATTTCAGTACCTGTTTATCCCATAAAGACCGTGAATGACCATTTTAGGAATCATCCATGTTTCAATCCATTTTTTTCCATTCCTACCCTCCTCTTAGTACTTTCATGGTTTTTTAATGATGAAGTGTGGGGGTGAAAGGAGTCATGAAAAAAGGGATGAAATCCATTGAATGGAAAAGGTGTGGGGGTGATATTGTGGGTATTAAGAAAGGTTTTTTATTCTTTCATTGTACTCTTTATTATTTTGAACCTCTTGGAAAAAATGAAAAAATGAAAAAAAGATCCAAAATTGATGAAAATAATGGGTTGTGACTTATAAGAATAAAATATCTTCATCACTAGACTGATAATTTTTATCTTATGTGGTTAGGTGGTGGATGTGAGGTTTATTCTAATCATAACTTTTGAAAAATAAAAAAAATGAAAAAATTGGTACTTTGAAAAAAAAGTATTAAAGTAGAGAAAAATTAGAGAAGATTCACAAATAATTCATTGTGAATTATTTTGATTTATTTTTATCATGACCTTACTTTGATATTTGGGAGAATTTGGAGTTTCTAATTTGAAGGGTTGAATTTCATTACACTTTCACTTTTAATATCATGATTTATATTTAAGATAGATAAAAAACTTCTCCTTGAGCCTTAATTGTTAAACATCAATTCCTACCAGCCTTAATACTTAGAGACATTATAACCTTGGTTGAAAATCCATCATTATTTCATGTGTATTTTATCTATACAAATTAGATAAATTAGTTTCTTTACAAACCTATAGATATTGAGCATATATTCAAGATATGATCATAACTCAACTTGAATTAATATCATGAGTGATGAGTGTAAAGATTAAAAAGTGAGGTAAATCATGAATTATAATGTTTAATAATAATTAATTAAGTAGCTTGAATAAATGAAATGAGAAGTTCTATCATTTTTTTCAAAAGGGGAAAATTAAAATTCTTGAATCGATTGTTTCTTTAAAAATTGAGAAATTAATTTGATATTTTATGTGGATTTTTGAAAATAGGATTTAAAACTGAAAATTGTTTGATTTTATTACCTTTGTAATTTTAATATTTGAAACATTGGTTCCCTCTAAATTCCTTGTTGAGATTTTGTGCATGAATCCAAGAATGGTTTTAAGTGTGGGGGTATTTCACACACACAAATTCCATTCATATTTTTAATCAATTTTCAATGATATTTAAATGTTTTCAATGATAATCACCCTATAATTCACTGTTTTATTAAGAAGTGGGAATTTATGATTGTGTAATTAAATTTGTTTTAAATGAAATAAGATTGTTGAGTTTGGATTTTTTATTGTGTTTTTATAATTTTGGATTTTATGTTTCAAAATATTTGCTAACATTTTTAAAAAATTTAGGTACCAAAAAATATTTCCAAGGCTGACCATCCCTCAACTAGTTCCATACGAACACCTACCAACCCATAAAGGGTTGGTTGACCAAGTAGGACACTAGGAAGGCTAGCACATGCCAGCATAGTGCATGAGGTCATCCGGATGATGCATGTGGCTCGTGGGGAGTCAAGTGCATGGGGGAGCATAGTGGGATTGAAGGCTCGTATGACTGAGCAATGTAGCTCAAAAATATATTTTCATGAGTGTTTTCAAGAGCCCACCCCGATGCAGGCTTCTCAATAGTTGATCCCATCACATTTCTTATAAATAATATCTTCCCTACTTCACCTTTCTGATTTGGGAAAGGCATTTTAATAGTTACTATTCATCCTGCCTGAACTCTATAAGAGTTGGTGTCCTAGAACCAACTAGTGTTAATTTGATTACATGGATATTTAATGTATTATTACATAATGTTCATTGATCTTCATGACTATAATGTAATAATTTCCTAGAGTATTGGTTACATTGATTAGGTCATGGCAGTTCTCCGCTATGATGAGAACCTTGAAATGCTATAACAATATTATTAAATATAGTTCTATGTTTGTATGACATGCTATGATGGGACACATAGCATGCAGACCATCAGGTGCGAGTACTCGTAAGTAGATGAGACTTCCTATCATGAAGTTCGCACTTGGTAATCTCCAAGATAAAAGATTATGAGAACAAACCCGCTAGTAGGAATTCTGCATGTTTTGGTGTCATCATATATTTCTATCTACGAGCATGTGTAATGATCCTTAGACTTTAAGATTATCATTAATACATGTCACGAATCATGCACTTTGATTTACTGAAAAAACTGTCACGCAGACAGTTGGCGGGAAGTGGGGTATATTGGGTGTGTCACAAATGACATGTTATTAATGGATAAGTTGAGGAAGGATTTGTCCCTTCCATTTATAGAAGTTGATATCTCCACCCTTTTATTGAAATAGAAATGTCACATGAAATTAAATGGTCGTGGTGTAATGATGAGTTTATTTCAGGTAGTCAAAGAACGACGTATCAAGCATAAAATTTGATGACACAATCATGAAACCTACTTGATGAGATATTGTGACAAAGGGATTTTATTACATAGTGAGCGTTCGTATGTGTATGTCATTGTTGCGACTTTACGTTCTTTCTCTTTGGTGCCTTGACCCCCTGCTAGATAGTACTCTTGGACTTTAGGAAAGCCCACCTAATGCCAATGAGAAATAATCCTATAGGGTTATACACTAAGTGTTTTTGGTGGTCTCAGTTAAATTCTATTTGAATTTAATTAATGAAATAAAAATTATTCTCAAGACCAAGGAATAATTTTATTCAAGTTAAAATGATCGCATAAATTAAATAAAATATATTTATTTATTTTATTCAACATTTAATAAATATTTATTTACTAGTTTGTAAATAAAATATTTATTTAAGAGAATAAATTATTTATTTATTTATTCAGGTGTTTAATAAATGGAAGTGGAGTTTGACCAGACCAAGGTCGGTCCAGTAGTAAAATAATTATTTTCAAGATGGTAAATAATTATTTAACTTGTTGGCATAAATTAAAATAACGATGTTATTATTTGTGATGCGGAATTTTATTTATTTCGTTTTGTGCAAGTTGGAGCACCATAAATAATGACGCGTTACTATAATTAAATGTGTGGGTTTTCTCTAAGTTCATGAATGTATTTAATTGTTTCTATGTAATTAAATATTGTAACTGAAATTCCATGTATATAAATAGGCTAGTACCCCTATTGTGCCATAGACCACACCACATGCTATGTGAATTGAGAATTGTTGAGCCAAACAATTTCTCTCTCGAATATTTTTATCTCCCCTCTCAAGAACGAGAGATGTTCTTCAAGACTAAAGAACAAGAGATCAAGAAATATTGACAAAATACACTCGCTTTTCCACGCTAGCACTTGGAGAATGAGTGGTGTCGATCGGAGGTCATCGGAGCACGTGTGGATCACCACTAGAGGGATTCTAGTTTGGATCCTTATAAGCGCAATGAGATAATCTGAAAGGGTCATTCCGGATGATCAACATCATCAACGAAGAAAAATACCAAAGATCCACATATTATTTTTCTTTATGAAATTAATTAAATTAATTATAAGCAAGATGTGCAAGATCCTCTCTAAAGGTTTCGGGCCTCTTTCTTCTTTATCTAAATCTTTGATTATATTCCGTGGAGACTAGCGTTCATCATCGTATTGATCCCGGAATAATCATTGATCATGGTAAAAATAAAAGTTGGGTCCCATCCCAACCATGCTTCCACTGTTCCTGGAACCTTCAAGTGGTGTCAGAGCAGTTACATCAAAGTTTATAATTATTTAAATATTTTTTTGATAACTTACACATTTAATAATTTATTTGTTTCAATTCAAGTAAATCATTATGTAAATCAGAATCTTGAGATCTATTCCTCCTCATTCGTTTCTCATTCACCTTAAAGAGAAAAAATTATTTTAATTTTAATTAAAATAAAATAGAGGATATCATTCGGAGGTGCCAAAGGTTCCTGATCATATAAAACCAGAATACATGGTGTGTATTCGGAAGTACACGTTGTGTAGTCTAAGTTCAATGCATTGGACTGTTCCATTAAATCAGGTCGTGTAAATGGATCCTACCTAAGTCATAGATGACATTGTGTGTTGACCAAGAATATGTGGCACATGGTTTCTGGATTACACATCATGTGGTCTACTGAACACGACGTGTAGTCCCTTCAGGCTGGGTTTGACCGTGTATCCCATACATGGCTTGCCCAGCTAGAAACCATGTAACGTGGATACTACACAGTGTTTGTCCCACTGAACACGCTGTTTACTCCAACAATTTCTGAAGTACTTCTACACGCCATGTACCCAGGCGTGTACTTCGGATGGACGGTGAACAAAAGTACACATTGTCTACTCAAAACTACACACCGTGTACTCATCCAAATTATGAAGATTTAATAAAATTTATTATTATATTATACAAACCCATGAGACGTGTACGATAGGTCAGGTGTAAAGCTGAGGCGTAAAACGTGATAGGTGTTTTATATATATTTGTTTAATTTAACAATTTGCATAATGTTCATCTCTACTCATTAGGTAGTTATGAACGGGAATTCACCGGGTTGCCTCTGAGGTACAAGTTATGTACAAGGATAATTTTAAATGAATTTATTTGTTTAAAATTATGAAGGATGATAATCTCAAGGAAATTCAGAAAATGATTTAAGATAAAAGGATTGATTAATTAATGATGATAATTAATTGATTTGATCGTGATTTATCTTAAACAAAACAATTAAATAAATGAATGCTAGTTTTATTTATGTGTAAATATCATTGCATGTATGGATGATCATGAGCTAGACCAAGAACTTTGTATGTGAATGGTTTCTTTTAATTTATTTATTTAAATTAAATTTATTAGCATGCGAGCCTTCTCCTCATTAATATGTAGGGAATGTGCGCCCAAGGTTTATTTTATATAAAAACCCCTTTTTACCCCTCACCTATGTGTGAGATAAATTCATATGTAATGGATGGAGCTCCCAAGCTAGTGGAGGCTTCTCAAGTCAGGAAGGAAGGTGAAACAAATCCAAGGAGATACAAAGGTGGATAGGTGAAAAGCTGTAAACATGAACCCAATAGGTTCAAGGTGTTTTCTCCCCTAGGTCTGGGTTAGTTTATCAACCTCTAGATAAACTAACAAATAGAACAGGATCATGAAAATACCATTTATTTTATTTCGGTCATTTTCATGGTTTATCATTATGGATGTGTTATAACGATAATATATTTAATGAATTAAACAAAGCATGCAAGATATAATGAAAATAAACCAGGATTATGTGTAAATATTATCAATACATGGTTAATAACTTAAGTAAGTTTCACTTAATGTTAACAAGAATGTGATAATAATCAATTCACAAATAAGATATAAAAATCCCTCAAATAAAATATTAAGTCATACCAAGCCTTCTATTACTTGATTAAGGGAAAAACTCAATAAAACTATGTGTTTGACGAACCCTTGTTAGGACACATACTTTTATACAGGAATCCCTTATGAAAGTTTTCGGGTTGACTTAACCATATTACATCAACAGGATTATCCCTTGTTAGACTTGGTGTAATATTAGAGGCAAGAATTGAGGAAATCCAAAGGCATGATTTCAGGATTTGGGAGTCCACTCAACAGATCAAGGAACTGCAAGCCCGCAGTTGGCAAATACCTGCCTACATAAATACCTTCTCATAGATTGACAAACCCTCGTTGGGGTTATGTGAAGGGGAATATGGATCCTTGCCACTAGAATGTCATGGAAACTGGACATTCCGAGTTCAATGGTGAGGGCCATTGGGACTTGATAAAATAGAGGGAGACTTAATAAAATTTAATATTTATCATATAATGTAATCAAGAAAGTACTAATGATCTTCTCTATTAATTGTAGAATAAAAAAATGGAAAACTTGTCAACCACACTATCCCTATGATCAATTCTAGATAAAGACAACATCCTCACTGGCAGTACTTCTATGAATGATTTAGATGCCTACAGGTTATCCTACGCCATGAACGAAAGACTTACGTGTTGGAGTCATAATTACATGATTCTCCTACCAAGGAGGTGAGTGATGAGGATTTCCTGGTCTATGAGAAACATATGAATGATGTGGTCGACATTCAATGTTTGATGCAATCATCTATGTTTAGTGAGCTCATGAAGTTTCATGAAAACATGGATGCTTATAGCATGCTCGAGCACCTCCGTAGTCTCTACCAGGAGAGAGAAAGACAGTAAAGGTTTGAGATATCTAAGGCACTCTTTTAGAGTAATCTTTGAGAAGGTTCCCCAATTGGGCCTCATGTAGTCAAGATCATTGGCTACATTGAGATCCTGGAGGTTCTTGGGTTTAAACTCCCTGAATATCTAGCCACAGATCTCATTCTCACATCACTCCCTCAGAGATTCTCTAACCTTGATGTCAATTTCAATATGAACAACATTGATAAGTATCTATATGATCTCCTTACCCTCATTCACCAAGTGGATAAAGATATGAATCACGAAAATCATTCTTTCCTTATGGTGAATAAGAGGAGAGGGAAGGAAAAGAGCTTTAAGCCCAAAGCTACTTCATGACCTTCGAAGAAAAGGAAGATCAAAGGGGAGGCAAGGAAAAAAGAGATTGTTTGTTTTGCATGTGGCATGAAAGGCCACTATAAGAAGAACTGCACCCAGCCTAAGAAGCAAGGGGAAGCTTCATGTGCATTTGTTATTGAATGAAATCTATCTCTTTCTACAAATTGGGTTTTAGATACACCTTGTGGTGCTCACATATTTGTCTAAATACAGGAACCAAGTAGATTCAGAAATATTGATCGAGGGGAGGTAGGTCTATGATCATCCAACGAAGCCAAACTTTCTGTTGTAGCTATCAGGGACTACCACCTCACGTTGCCAACTGGGATGATCTTGGGGTTAAAGGGTTGTTATTATGTGGCTTCTATTACTAAAAACATTATTTCTGTATCCAGTTGAGATACATATGGATTTGTTTTCAAGTTTTGAAATGAATTTTGTTTCTTTTACAAAGATAGCATTTGTTATGGTAGGGCACATTTATACAACGGACTTTATGTGTTGGATTACACAAACCAAGTAATGGAAATTTATAAAAAAGATACTTCACATGACTAATACCACACCCAGCTTTGGCATCACTGACTAGGTTATGTAAATGAGAAATGCTTGACAAAGTTACATCAAGATGGATATTTATATTCTTTCGAACTAAAACCGCTTGGCTATGTCATGCATGTTTAAAAGGAAAAATGACCAAATACCCATTTAGTGGGAAAGGTGAAAGGGGTAAAGAACTTCTTGAATTGGTTCATACTGATGTGTGCGGACTATTTCAAGTTGAAGCAAGGGGAGGGTACACATTCTTCAAAACTTTTACTGATGATTTTAGTAGATATGGATATATCTACTTAATGAGGTATAAGTTAGATTCTTTTGATAAGTTCAAAGAATGCAAGAATGAAGTTGAGAACCAGCTTGGTAAGAAGATTAAGAAACTCTGCTCAGACCGAGGTGGAGAATATCTTAATCAAGACTTCATTGATTACTTACGAGAGTTTGGGATCCTATCCCAACTCACTCCTCCAAACACACCATATTGGAATAGTGTGAGCGAAAGTAGGAACCACACCTTGTTGGACATGGTGAGATCAATGATGAGTCATGCGAGTCTTCCATTATCATTTTGGGGATATGTGTTACAAATAGTGGCACACATACTAAACCAATTCACTACTACAAAAATGGGAAAGGGAAGTGCTACCCTTTTATCAGCGCTAAAAAAAGCGCTGATAAAGGGGGCCTTTATCAGCGCTAAAACAATGCTAATAAAGGTGGGGCCTTTAACAGTGCTAAAAAAAGGGCTGTTAAAAGTGACCCTTTATCAGTTCTTTTTTTAGTGCTGATAAAGGCCCCCCATTTATCAGTGCTTTTTTTAGTGCTGTTAAAGGGGCCCCCTTTATCAGCACTTTTTTTAGTAGCGTTGATAAATGGGGGCTTTATTAGTGATTTTTCCTAGAGTTGATAAATTTTATGTTTCAAAAAAAAATATTTCATCAAAAATATTATATTGTTATATAAGTATATTTAAATTGATATAAATAAAATATATATTTTTTAAATATACGTATAAATAGACTATTACATTTAATATATAAGAAATTTAGTGAAAATGGCTTTAAAATATTTAAAAATATATAATTAATTAATAATTTTCTAATTATTATCGATTAAAAATCATTTAATAACAATTTGAGTACACAAAAAATCAAGAAAATTAATAAAAGATCTAAAATAAGTTGAAAATGTACCTCAAACTTCAAACGGCCATAAATTTTGATATGGGTGTCCGTTTGAGCTCTACAGTATATCAAATCGAATCCTGCGATTGGATATACGCACCTATGACCAAAGAGAAGCTTCTATCACATTTTTATAGTACAAAAAATCCTTAGAAGGCCTCTAAAACTGAGTTTTTAGTGAGGATACCCCGATTTGTTAACATTAAAACATGTATAACTTCTGATCCGGATATCCGTTAGGCCTGTACCACATATCATATCGAATATTGTTTCATTTTCTTAGATTTTACTGGTTGTGGAGTTGAAACAGGCTTCTATATTAGATGTTGTGGTCGTTTTAACATTATATGGCTTTTCAAATACACACATATATATATGTATTTATTTGTAAATATGTCTGTGTGTGTGTGTTGTATATATATATATGTATTTATTTATTTATTTATAAACACATATAAAAATATATTTTATAAATTTATTTAAAACTAATCTTATAAATATATATTAATATATAAATAAATATATGGATAAAAAATTGTAACTACAAATATATATATAAATAGATATAAATATATATTAATATACGAATGAATATATATATACTAATATATGAATAAACATATATGTATTAATATAACTAAATATATTTATATTAATATGAATCTATATTAATATACAAATAAATATAACTATATATATATAAATAAATAGATGTATCATTAAATAGAAAAAAAATGAAATGGCTTAGTGGTAAAGGTGTAGGCGCGCAAGGGGGATGTCGTGGGTTCGAGTTCGGGTGGAAGCAAGGAAGTGTGCATTCATATGTAGGATGCGTGGGAAAGGGTAGCACGCAAGAGTGGGAGGGGCCGCATAGCACTGATAAAGGAGGGGTCAAAGCACTGTTAAAAGATCCCCCCCCCCCCCCGAATATAAATTATTTTTTATTTTTTTTACTTTTTTTACTTTCATCAGCGCTTGTAAAAAGCGCTGATAAAAGGGGTGTTTTATAAATGATTTTTTTATCGCGGATAAAAGGGGTCATTATCAGTGCTTTTTTGAGCACTGATAAAAGGGATCCCCCTATCTTTGCCTCAATTAATAGCACTTTTTTAGCACTATTAATGCACTTTTCTAGAGCTAATAAAATCCATATTTTTAGTAGTTAAAGTACCAAATAAATCAATAAATGGTATTCCATATGAGTTCTGGAGTGGAAGAAAATCAATGTTATCAAATTTACATGTGTGGGGTAGCAAAGTGTTTGTTAAGGCCTCTTCTGGTAACAAACTCACACCCCGTGGCACAAAGTGTACCTTTATAGGATACCCCAAGGAAATAAGGGGATATTACCTATACAACCCCTTAGACAGAAAGGTTATAGTGTAAATACATTCCATATTCCTTGAGAGGGAGCACATATCCAAAAGAGATAGTGGGATCGAGGTAGACTTTGATGAAGTCGAGGCCCAAGGTACACAAGAGTTGGTACAAGAACAGATTCCATAAAGCCCCATGGAAGAAGAATCTGTTCTAGAGACACAAGTACTGCGAAGGAGTACAAGAGATGTTAGAGAACTAGAACGGTACGATTTTCATGTTATTGAGGATGGAAACTCATTATTATTTGATAATAATGATCCTATGACCTACAAAGAAGTAGTAAATGGAACAGACGTTTCCAAGTGGCAAGAAGCCATGAATTCTGAAATGGATTCCATGTACCCAAACCAAGTATGGATTTTGGTAGATCCTCCAGTTTATGTAAATCCAGTTGGTTGAAAATGGGCATTCAAGAAGAAACTGGACATGGAAGTACAAGTCAGTACCTATAAGGCATGAATAGTTGCAAAAGGTTTTAAACAACATCAAGAAATTGACTACGATGAAACCTTCTCACCAGTTGCAATCCTGAATTCCATAAAAATTCTACTTTCTATTGTGGATTACCATGACTATGAGATTTGGAAAATGAATTTCAAAACATCATTCCTTAATAGGAACCTTCAGGAAGAGTTCTACATGACACAACCTGAAGGGTTTACGACTCCAAAGGATGCCAATAAGGTATACATGTTACAAAAATCTATTTATTGATTGACGCAAGCGTCCAGGTCATGGAACATTCATTTTTATGAAGCCATAAAAGAATTTTTTTTATCAAAAATGAATGTGAGCTTTGTGTATATAAACGGTTTAGTGGGAGTGCGGTCATTTTCCAAATAGTATATGTTGATGACATACTACTTATTGGAAATGAGATACTGGTCTTACCGTCTATTAAGGCATGGTTGAATCAATGCTTCTCTATGAAATACTTGGGTGAGGCAACATATTTTCTTGGGATCAAGATCCATCATGATAGATCCAAGAGATTTCTAGGCCTAAGTCAAAGTAAATACATTGATAAGATACTGAAGGGATTCAGTATAGAACAATCTAATATGGGATTGTTGTCAGCGTCACATGTCATTAATCTTTCCAAGAAAATGTGTCCTCAGATACATGAGGAAAGAAAGATAATAGAAAGGAATCTATACACATCAACGATTTGGTTAGTCATGTATGTCATGCTATGTACTAGACTGGATGTTGCCTACGCATTGAGTGCGGTAGGAAGATATCAAGATGACCCAGGTGACCACCACTGGATGGAAGTAAAGACTATCTTAAAGTATCTGAGGTGTACTAAGGATATGTTCTTGGTTTATGGCGGAGATGAGGAACTAGTCATTAGAGGATATGAAGATTCTAGTTTCTAGACTGATCAAGATGACATGAAGTTACAAAAGGGATACATTTTCACTTTGAATATAGGTGCAGTGTGCTGGAAGAGCTTAAAGAAAAGTGTGGTCATAGATACTATAACAGATTCCGAGTATATCACAGCTTCGGAGGCAGCTAAAGAAGAAGTTTGGATGTGAAGATTCGTCTAGGAGATAGATGTGATACCTAGTAGTAAAGATACCATCACACAGTACTATGATAATACTATTGTGGTGGATCTCGCAAAAGATCCAAGGTCACATGAGCAGACAAAGCACATACATCAGAAGTATCATCTCTTGAGGTATTTTTCTCAGAGAGGTGAAGTGGCAGTGAGTAGTATTTCCATGGAAGACAATGTGGCAGACCCCTTGACTAAAACCATGATTCAACAAAAACATGATCATCATGTGAGGTATAGCGGTCTGAAAGTCGTAGGCAGTTGTCTCTAGTCCAAGTGGGAGTTTTTAAGAGTGGGTTTCCTAGAACCAACTGTTTTTACTTTGATTACATGGAAATTTAATATATTATTACATATTTTTCATTGTTCTGCATGACTATGATATAATAATGTCCTAGAGTATTTGTTACATTGATAAGGTCATGGCAGTTCCCCGCTATGATGGAAACCTTGAAATGTTATAACAATATTCTTAAATACAGTTCTGCGGTTGGATGACATGCTATGATGGGACACATAGCATGCAGACCGTTAGGTGTGAGTACTAGTAAGCAGATGAGACTTCCTCTCATGAAGTTCACACTTGGTAATCTCCAAGATAGGAGATTATGAGAACAGACCTTCTAGTAGGAATTCCACATGTTTTGGTGTCATCAGGTATTTCTATCTGTGAGTGTGTGTAATGATCCTTAGACTTTAAGAATATCATTAATATGTGTCACGACTCCGGCCCTTTGATTTGCTGACAAAAACCGTCCCATAGATAGTTGGCGGGAAGTAGGGTACGTTGGGTGTGTCATGAGTGACATGTTATTAAAGGATAAGTCGAGGAAGGATTTGCCCCTTCTATTTATGGAAGTTGATTTCTTGGCCATTTGATTGAAATAGAACCATCGCATGAAATTCCATGGCCATGGTGTAACAAAAAGTTTATTTTAGGTATTCAAAGAACGACGTATCAAGCATAAAATTTGATGACACAATCATGAAACCGTCTTGATGAGATATTGCGAAAAAAGAGATTATATTACACAGTGAGCATTCATATGTGGATGTCATTTTTGTGAATTTACATTCTTTCTCTTGGATGCCTTGACCTGTTGTTAGATAGTACTCTTGGACTTTAGGCAAACCCACCTAATGCCAACGAGAAAGAATTTTAGAGGGTCACACACTAAGTGTTTTTTGTGGTCTGAGTTAAACTATATTTGAATTTAATTAATTAAATAAATATTATTATTAAGACTAAGGAATAATTTTATTCAAATTAAAATGATCGCATAAATTAAATAAAATATATTTATTTATTTTATTGAACATTTGATAAATATTTTTTACTAGTTTGTAAATAAAATATTTATTTAAGATAATAAATTATTTATTTATTTATTCAGGTGTTCAATAAATGGAAGTGGAGTTCAAGCGAACCAATGACAGTCCGGTAGTAAAATAATTATTTTCAAGACGGTAAATAATTATTTAACTAATTGATAGAAATTAAAATAACGCTACTATTATTTGTGACATAGAATTTTATTTATTCCATTTTTCACAAGTTGGTGCACCATAAATAATGACACGATATTATAATTAAATGCATGGGTTTTCTCTAAGTTCATGATTATATTTAATTATTTCTATACAATTAAATATTGTAACTAAAATTCCATGTATATAAATAGTCAAGTACCCCAATTATGCCATAGACCACACCACACACCTGGTTAATTGAGAATTGTTGAGCCAAATAATTTCTATCTCGAATATTCTTCTCTCCCCTCTCATGAAAGAGAGGCTTTCTTCAAGACTGAAGAACAAGCGATCAAGAACTATTGACACAAGACACTCACTTTACTGCGCTTGCACCCAAAGAATGAGTGGTGTCGATCAGAGGCCATTGGAGCACGTTTGGATCACCGCTAGAGGGATTCTAGTTTGGATCCTTACAAGTGCAATGAGATAATCCATAAGGGTCATTCCAAATGATCAACATCATCAATGAAGAAAAAAACTAAAGATCCAGGTATTATTTTTCTTTATGGAATTAATTAAATTAATTATAAACATGATGTTCAAGATCCTCTCTAAAGGTTTCGGGTCTCTTTCTTCTTTATCTAAATCTTTGATTATATTTCATGGAGACTGGAGTTCATCGTCGTATTGATCCTAGAGTAATCATTGATAGTGGTAAAAATCAAATTTGGGTCTCATCCCAACTATGCTTCTGCTATGCCCAGAACCATCAAACTCTATCATCCCACACTCAGATACACTAGCTCCATAGAGCTCCATCGTTGTTTTATCCTTATTCCTCACTAGACACCACTACACCTCCCGAGAATCACCATTCCCACCCCATAGAGAGCTCAAGATCAAGATCACCTCTACTTTTTCCACCTCAGATAACCACCGGAACCCTTTAATGATCCCCATATACTAATTTTGAGATCCCTCTAACCACATCGAAGGCTAGAAGGGATGAACAAGAGGATATATGCCACTTCTTCACTTCCTTGCCACTACCAAGCTCCCTAAGTCGCATGGAATAGCCATGTTGATTCCATGAAACATGCACGAGCCCATGCATAATGAGGAGGTCACAGAATCCACAATCATTGCCTCGCTGAATTTCAAACCTCTGTTGCATTTAAACATCGGAGTACCATGGGTGTTTCCTATTCTTCATTGCGGGTCTCATGCGTGTATCTAGGAAGATACATTTGATCTTTAAATTGATATTTTATGACCACTAACATATCCTTCAATTCACCCTTTTATAATAGAAGATGAATCAATCGCCACTGGATAGGGAGTTCTCATTAAGGAGGGGGAGAGGCCACTACTGAAGGGTGTTGTTGCCCAATTTTATTCTTTTTTTTATTTTAAATGTATTTTTTTTAATTTCATGTAATTTAAAATTAGTTTTTTAAAATAAAATATAATTCATGCATGGTTTTTATTATTATGTATTCTTACAATTATAATTCTTTTTTTTTCTTATTCTTCTTATTCTTATTCTAATTCAATATATTTTTTATATATTTTATTTCATTTTATTTTATTCTTCTTATTATTATATCCCCTTTATCGGTTTTTTCTTTCTCTATCTTCCATTTTTTTATTATTTTTTTATTTTCCTTTCCTTATTTCTATCCACTATGACCTCTTACCCTAAAAAATGAGGGGTTAACTCAAGGCTTATCCTGGTGGAGGTAAGTGGTGTTTCAATTTCATTTTTTACATAAATTATTATGTTTAATTTGTGTTTGTGGTAATAAAGAGTGAATTTCATGAGTGTGGTGATTTTACACTATGGAATTGAACACAAACTCTTTTCTATTATTTGTTTAAATATTTTCCCTCCCTTCTACAAAATTAGGGTCTTCATAGGATGGAGTTAATCCATTCAGTGGATGAAATGGAATACGATGGATACAAGACCTAGAGGATGTCACATTATCATTTAAGGTGTGTCATCAACCTTGATAAGATGAGGAGGTTAAAATAAGATTGTTGGATGCATTCATGATTTCACACCCCTAAATAAAAAATAGTATTTTAAGAGTGATATTTCATGATTAAAAAATCAAACTAAATTTAAACACCGGAAAGGATAATGATGGAATGCATAAACCAAACCACAAAGGTCATGTTATTTATTTTATAACCACATTCTATCATTTCATGTCAGTTTACTTTTTAGTATTTCATTTGCCTTTCAAATTTTCATCTCTTTCATAGATTAAATAAAAGAAACAAAAAATAAGTAGTTTAGGTAAATTAGATTAAGTAGATGAACAAATGAGAAATCTCCTCAAGTGAGATGACCCTGGTCAGCCTCTGTATTTCATTAAGAAAATAAGTTTTCTTTTGCCACGCCCTTCGACAAGCATGCATCAGATGTGCTCATAGGTTAAATGAATGATCACTCATTGAGAGAACCTTGGATTCCAAAGTAGGAGATCCATAGAAGGGCTCATAGGTCAAGTGATTTACATTACACATTGAGAGATACATGGATTCCCATGTAGGAATTACATGCATGGCCTCATGGGAAAAATGATATTTATTACATTCTTGATCACCATCATACATGGAAGCATTGGGTTTACCCTGGGGTCATATACGACTATTATACTTTTTTGACCCTGGATATGTTCGCTAGTTTGAATTAAATAAGTGACTCTTGTTCTATTATTATGTGGATTTATTGGTCTTACGCATCAAGTCTCTGTCATTTCATGTATGTATCTACATATATTATTGTTACCTATATGAATATATATACATGATGGCATGTTTAGAGACATTCTGGCTTTGGACAAAGATGGTATAGTCAATTGAGGGTCCTTTGAGGAACTTGAGCCCAACGTTATTATATTTATTTTTTTACTCCCATGCTCATTATAAATCCACATTGGTTTATTTTATATTTACATACTTGATTGTATCATAATCCATTGGTGGTAGCCTACCAATTTTATCTCACACCATGTTCGGGGTGTTGTTTGGTATCCAGATATACCTCATTGTTGAAGGATCAATATTTTGGATTGTAATATGTGTTGTAAAATTTTATGTGGGATATTAGGAGAATAGGACTACACTGGTGATCAGGATTCTCATGGAGATAGTTTTGGGATTTAGTTCTTTTCATTATGCATGTATTATTTTTTAGAAAAAAGAAGGAACTCATATATCAAGATATCATTAATCATGTAAAATAAGGGTTATAAACCACCTAGGGATAGGGTTCAACTATACATAAGTGTCATCAGAAAGGATCCTAGATTCCAGGTGGTGAGCAGCTCTATTTCCCTCCTGTTTGGAGAAGGAGAAGGTGTAGAATGAAAATTAATGTACAAGTTAGAGGATATTCACAACCAAAAGTCTAGAGAACAGCATCTGAAGCAGTGATAGAATTAAGAACAATGAAGAAAAACAAATTCATTTGGATGGATTCCCATCCACAATCAAGGGAAAATTCCATGCCCAAGATGATTTCTTGTGATTCCATTGCCGTTGGTGGGAAGGATTCCATGAGTAAGCATTGGTATTCCAGGACCAGGGACCCTGTGGAGTCAGGAAAAATAGTTCCAAAGATCATGATCCCATTTCTTGAGGGATACATGTCAACATTAATTTCTAGGGTGCCTTCAGAGGGGGTTCTGGGTGCATAGGTTGGGGATGGTTGGAGGGTCTTCATATGGAAGGACGTAGCACTTTCATGTGGATAGCCAGTGGTATGCTTGATTAGTCCATGTGGTGCTTGTCTTAGAAACTTGGTTAAAGATAAAATCATTCTGCATAACCTAAATTATCTACACCAAAGTGAACAGGGCACTAAGAACATTGACCATGAGGGAAGATTCCCAACATGTGAGGATGTTAGTGAAGCTAGAGGCCATGTCCTGAAGATAATAGACATGGGGATTGTGGTCACACTAGATGTCCTATGTTCCTGGGAAATGGATGATAGCATGAATGGAGGACTCTATAGTGGATGTACAGAAAGGGAATGTGGGGATTTCCATTGTATGGCGGAAGACAAGGTACTATCAAGAGGTAATAATTCTAGAGAAAAACATTCACCATAAGTATCTAGATTTTGGAGGAATTGGGAGGATCCAGATAATTTTATTGAGATCCATATTCATATAATCCAGGGAGGAAATAACAAAGGAGTAACCATATTTCACGGTACAAGCACTAGAGCTTTCATTCCTCTAGTAGAGACGGTCTTCCCCCATATCCTTCAAAAACGATATAGAAAGGATAATTCACTTGTCTCTTGAATTAAAACTTGCTAATATATTATCATCACACCATTTTTTACCTTCATTATTGAGGAAATGTAGGAAAATAGAGTCTTCATGGCCTTCAGGGGTGGGGGAGGTTGCTTTGTGGTTGTTGTTATCAAAAAGCCACGGGTTATTCCAAATCCTGGCAGAAGAACTATCCCTAATTCTCTAGAATATACCGCATAGTAGAAGATCACGCACTCACCACATGATTCACTAGAAGAAACTGGGATGGGGATCTATTAGAGAACATCAAAGATCAGAAAAGTGGAAATATTTAGCTTGGATGACCCTCGAACAGAGGTATTCAGGGTGTTGATGGAAGTTCAATGCTTTTTTGGTGAGGAGGGTGTTGTTTAATAGGTGATAGTCCTTGAATCCCATACCCCCTTGCAAGTTTGGTTTGTATAGTGTTGTGGTTGATGGGAAGTAGAACAGTGATATTAAAACAACCACAAAGGAGCATTTAATTACTAGTGTTGTGTGAAGATGAAACAAGAAAAAAAAAATCAAAGGTAATGTGGAAAAAAGAGAACACAGTATTTACGTGCTTTTTCCCCCTTTGGGACCTACTGCATGACAAGAACACCGCACACACATACCTTTTATTATTACAAACAATATAAGTAGATTTACAATGGAAAGAAGTAGAAAAAATGAACACTAGAGACAAACAGATGCTAAGTTGTGTTGAAGAAATCAAAAAACTGAAAAATACTTACAAAATTGGGGTTATTAACACCCAAAAGTCCATATCTATTCAATATTTGAATGTTTGGTCCATCGTACTCTGAATATTGAAGAAATAATGGTGTTTTTCTCCTCACAAGGTTCTGAAATTCTTCACCAAAAGCCGCACATATTCCATTGTGGAAGGGTTATCGCCTCCACCACTCACCAGTCACTAATCAGGGGCCTGAGGTAGAGCAACAGGTAAGTACGAGTACTCTGAGAGAGAAGGATTATCATGGAACCAAGAGCCGGATTCTAAGGCTCGTCGATGAAGACTGAAACATACCACCGCAAGGAAATTGAGAAGACAAACACACTATCAATCTCTGGAATAGCCGTAGAAGGGGTGTTGAAAACCCCCTACGAATGGCACGACTGCATGCCCAATCAAGGGTTGTCATGACGAAGAGGAAAAACCGCATATGCGAAATGATGCAACAGATTCGAAAAAACAAAGGATAGGGGGACGGAAAGATTCGTAAAAGAGGTACAGGAGATCAATAGCCAACAAATAACCCATCCAAATAAGTGGATTTCCATCATGTATAGTGTGTGAATAAAAACATAGTGAAAACAATTTAAAAGGAAATTTTAATATGAAAAAAATACAAAGTAATTAAAAATAAAATTTTATTCTTTAATATCAAACATTTTCAATTAAAATTTTCAATGTTCTTGCACCTAAGGATATAGAACACGAAGCACGTTCAATCAATCTAAACAAAACATGAACATAGATAAAACAAAAGCTTTAGTCAAACTGTCAGCATAGTTTTTATTAGTGTGTATCTTATTGATACACACGGTCCCTTGTTCTATAACATCTCTAATAAAATGTAATCTAATATCTATGTGTTTTTATTTTCCATGGAAAACTAAATTTGTTGATAAATGGATTGATGAATGACTATCATAATAAACATTAATGACTGAATTAAAGAGTTTGAGTTTAGAAGAAAATCCTTTAAGCTGTAAGGCTTCCTTTACCACCTCAGTAATGGAAATTTTCTCAGACTCTATGGTTGAAATGAAAACTATGAATTGCATGTTGCACTTCCAGGATACGAGGCCACCATAGGTAGTGAACACGTATCGAGTCAATGATTTTCTGGTGTTAATGTTACTGGAATAATCAGCATCTAGAAAACCTACCAAAAAATCAAAAGTATCAATATTTTTTCCACAAAACAAAGATAAATTAGATGTATAAAAAAGATATATAAGAATCCACTTAAGGGAATGCCAATGTGGCTTCCTAGGTGTGGACCTAAATCTGCTTAAGTTGTAGATTGCAAGTGCAATTTCAGGCCTAGTGCAAATCAAAGAGTACATTATACTACCAATAATGTTAGCATATGGAATTTTAGAAATAAACTTCACTTAATAATAAATAGTGGGTTCTTGTGTTAAAGAAAACTAAAATTTTTGGGAAAGATGTACATTGACAGGTTTGAGAGATTCAAACATATATCTCTTCAAGATCTTTAAAATGTAAGCATGCTGAGATAAGTATATCAATTTTTTTTATCTATCTTTAATGATTTCAACACCTAATATATTCTTACCTACACCTAAGCCTTTAATCTAAAAAATATCCTTTTAATTGGGATTTAATAGAAATGATAAAACTTATATTTTTACATATGATTATCATGTCCTCAACATAATGCAGTAGGTAAATCATAAAATTTTGGATTGATTTAAAGTAAACACATGAATCATATTGATATCTGGTGAATTGGTTATTTAACATTAAGGAATCAAATTTTTTATAACATGGCCTAGACACTTGCTTTAAACCATATAAGGAAATATTTAATAGGCCAACATGGTTTGGTTTTAATTCCTTAGAATAAACATCAGGAGGTTTCATATAGAGTTTTTTATTCAAATCCCCATGTAATAAGGTAGTCTTAACATCTAGTTGTTCGATGTGCAGATCAAGATTGGAAAAAAAGGATAGTAAGATCCTAATGGAAGAGTGTTTGACAACAGGGGAAAAAATTTCACCATAGTTGATTCCTTCTCTTTGAAGGAATCCTTTATCAACTATCCTTTCTTTAAAATTAACTTTATTTCCCAAGGTTTTGTCTTCCTTTCTCTTGTAAATCCACTTGGACCTAATATCCTTAGCATTAGTTGGATTGTTAACAATGGTCCATGTGTGATTTTTCTTTTGAGATTTCATCTCTTTATTCATTGAAAAGATCTAATTTCTTGAATATTTATCTTTTAAATCTTTCCTTTATTATTGAGAATCATCATCAATGATATCCTGGGCCATATAAAAGGAGTATGAAGCCCTATCATACTGGATAAACTGATAAGGAGGTCTAGAAACTCTCTTTTCCCTATCTTTGGTTAATTGATATTCCTCATGAATATAAGAAGGTCAAAAATCATAATATAAACCGGAACTAGACTCAGAATCAACTACATCAGTGGGATAAGTAAAAGTTGGATTAGGCTGGACATCAGTATCAACATGAGATGACGGGTCATGCTCATTAGACTTTTGAAGGTTTGGATCATAACTACAATTTGTGGGAGTCCTGGTCTTAGGGGCATAGGATTCATGAAATACCACATCCATATTAATAATTAATTTTTGGTATCCCATTTTATCTACCCAGAGTTTGTATCCCTTAACCAATGAAAATGAACTTGAGGTATCTAGGTTCATGTTTATTAGTCTTGACATGAGCATAGGCTATAGACCCAAAAACCCTTAAGTAGGAATACATAGGGGGATTTCTAGTCTAGAGTTCTTCAGGAGTTTTGAATTTATTTTCAAAAGAGGCCCACCTGTTAATTGGGTACACAACAGTGTTGATGGCCTCAGTCCAAAAGGATTTGGGGATTACTAATCTTGAAAGCATACTACAGACTCTTTCAAGAATAATTTGATTCATCCTCTCTAAAAGACCATTCTATGTAGGAGTTTCTCTAATAATTCTATGCATTTTAATTTCTTCAGACTCACAATATTGAATGAACTCAATGGACAGGAACTCAGGCCCATTGTCTATTCTCATGGTCTAGATTTTCTTTCCAGTTTTATTTTCAGCTAAATCTTTCCAGGTTTTGAATGTTTGGAAAACATCATATTTATTCTTTAGGATGTAAACCAAAACCTTCCTAGAGTCATCATCAATAAAGGTGAGGAAATAGGGTCCACCACCAAGAGAAATGGTCATGGATGGCGCCCATAAGTCCGAATGGATATACTCATGTGGGGTGGTAGCCTTGAAGGAGGACCTATTGAAGCTCACCCTTTGGCCTTACCCATTACACAATCTTCACAAAATAGAATATTTGAAGGTGTGATGTCACTCAATATCCCCTTCTTATTGAGTTCTTCTATCCCTTTAGAGCCTATATTCCCCAACTATCTATACCAGAGCATAGTGTTTTTAGTGTTTGTATTGTAAACACTACCCAACTGTCTCTAATGGGTCCTACCATTCATTACATACAACCCAGTTGTGAGATACCCTCTTAAAATTGTTCTAGATCCCTTAGAGATAAAGATTTTGATCCACACCTTTGATCGGGGTTAACACAACAGTAAACATACTTTCCTGGTCACAAGACCTCTACCAAAGTTCTACATGGGAATAAACACAACGAGGTCACATAGGACCTCTCCACAGTTCTTCATGAGATGAACAAGAGTAGGAAAACAATTGTTTAAAGATATCTAGTATCCCCTAGTTTAGTGTGGGAGACAATGTGTGGTTTTAATACAGGCACACTCACACTACTCGAAAGTTTAGTTAAATGATACAAAATAGAGAAAAATATATTAAGAAGGGATTAGAGATGCTCTTAGTGTTATTCAATTCATCTTTGGACTCTATGATGTATCAAAGTTGAATCTCGAGTCCTATTCTTGAAATAGACATTAAAAACAAAGGGTTGTGGAGGACTATGATTTTTCTTACAATAAGATGAGAGGTTATTCTCCTTTTGTTTTGTTGGATTTTGTTGAGATGATGGAACTTTGATGATCAGCAGTTCTCTAGTTCATAGCAACCAATAATGAAGAATTCCTCATGCGTTCTTATTTCTTTATGGTACTCGAATCTTCTTTCATGTTCGTGTCTACAAGAGTCTTTCCATATATCCTTTCATGCACTCTCCATTGTGTATATATATTATTACATCCTGACAATATGCATATTTGAGGTAGACACAGTACCTCATATTTATGACATCCTCATTTAAGATGTCTTTAAAATGGCATTAAATTAATCGATCGCATTAAAACACACAAAATATGACCATTAGAAATGGTTTTAAATTGAATAAATTTTAATCAATCTATCGGTGACCCCTCGGTCGGTATCTCCTTCTATCAGTGACTCATTCCATCGGTGTTTCATTTTGTCGTTATTTCCATGCATCCATGACTCACTGCATTGGTGACTGATTTTAAATGTCGGTGATTCCATGCATCGGTAGCACCATGCACCGGTAGGTCATTTGAACTGGCAATAGGTAATCTGTGTAGGTTGTTCATTCTCATCGATAGGTCATTTGTCAGTAGGTTTTCTGTCAGTAGTTCATTTGCATTGGTAGGTTTTATGTCAGTAGGTCATTTTCATTGGTAAGTCTTCTGTCGGTAGGTCATCATTCAGTAGGTCTTGTGTCAGTAGGTTATTTGAATTGGTATCTATTCTCTCAGTAGGTCATTTTCATCAGTAGTTCATCTTTCAGTAGGTCATTCGAACAGTCGGTATCTTATCTCTTCTATCGGTGTCAGTCTATTATACTTAGAACATATTTTTGTTTAGACTGTCTTACAATATAAATATTAACAAAATGTACCAAATATTTGTGATATCATAGATAAACATAATTGAACATATTGAAATGTAAATATTTATGATTGGAATGTTTAGACATGAATAATAAGAGTTTACATGATTTTTGATTATTAAAACAATTTATACTAGAGAGTATGGGCAACAGTTTCCTATTGGCCAACAATCTCCCCCATTTTATGATCACAAATCATAGAATTATTTAGTACAATTGTTTGATGTGGAATGAAATCATCCTACTTATCATCTCCCATTATGGATGAATGTTTATAATATCTAGATAACGTTCAGAGTAAAAGTAAATATTAATGGTACCAAAGAGAAAAATAACATATATAAGAGTGATATCAAAGGTAAAGGAAATAATGATAATGTGAAACTGTATCTCCCCTTTTGGGATTGTTAAAAAGAAAATAGGTAACAAAGAAATAAAAATTATCATAAAGTAAGAGAGAAAAAAATAAATAGGGGAAAGTCAAGAATAGAAAATTCTATTAATCGAGAAAGTATAATGTGTTACAAGACTTCAAATAAAAATAACAAAAGTCAAGAAAACATCCTTATTAGAGAAGAATCCACACTATGGATGAGGATTAAGAGGTTCCTTCCCTTTCTCAACGGCATCAATAGAGGGTCCAGTGGGTGGTGGTTGAGAATTTGGAGGTGTAGGTTCTGGGTGCAGCGGAAGTGCGTCGGTCAGTGTACCAAAATTTAATTTTAGCGTTAACAATGATCAATCTCAGATCCGTCATGATAATAAAATTCTGGATCTTCAAAATAGAAAGAAGAAAAAAAATAAAGAGGGAGTCCTAGAACCATAGAGATGATCATCATATGTTGGTTATAATTAATTTAATTTAATTCACATGAATTACCTTGATGGAATTATTTCTTCATTGGTGTTTTCGATTATGATCTGATGTGATCCATCATTGCATCGTAAAATCCATGTATAGGATTCCTCTATAGGAAATCCACATGTGATCCCTGTATCTCTAGATGTCGCCGAATGGATCTCTGGGTGCTAGCGCAGAAGAGCCTTCACTTGTGATGCCCACCTTTGATTGCCTTGATCCATTGGAGGTGGATCTCTCTCTCGTAGCTTGAGAGCGTTCTTGGTGGAAAAGGAATTCACTCTTGGCTTGAGAGGTTTTCCAAATCCATTATGCACAACCACACAAAAATGGATAGGCTAATGAAAACTATATAATTGGGATTTTAATTACATAGAATAATAAAATGAATTAATTACCTGAAAGTATTTATTCATTTCATTTAATTCTTAGTAATACCCTATGTCTAAAAATAACAGTTGACTATTATTATTACTTGACATCACCTAGTGAATTATAACTAATATTATTTAATTAAATAAATAATATTATTTATCATAAATTCCCAAAAAAAATACATGGTGTGTATATTTAATATTCATGGCGTGTAATTTTATTTTTCCATTTTTCTTTATTTCCTCCACCACATTTATTAGACCTTTAATAATGGCTATTTATTTATAAAATAAATATCACTACATTACTCGCTAATAAATAAATTCTTTCACCTATAATATATTCTCTCGAATAACTAGTGTCGAAATAAATTCGATCAGGCATCCTTAAATAATTATTAAACCACAATTAGGAATAATCTTTATTTAAATTGTTAAATTAATATTTAACTGAGATACTTGGACACACTTAGTGTGCGACCCTCTAAGCCTCTTTCTCATTGGAATTAGGCAGATCCTGCCTAAAGTCTGAGGTTAGCATCTAGCAACACGCCAAGGAACTCATAGAGAAATAAGTTAATGTTGCAATGACGTGTCACCTCCTACAAATGCTTACCATGTAATATAGTCCCTTTGTCTCGATATCTCGAATCATGTGGGTTTCATGATAGTGTCATCAACCCATGTGCTCAATTATTCTTTCTTTGACTTTCCAGAATTGAACTTTCCCATTCCTCACCATGGACGAGGATTTATTTAGGATATATCAATTCCATCAAAGGGCCTGAGATATCTACTTCCATTATAGAACAGAAGGGAAAAATCCTTTCTCGCATTATCTATTAATGTAGTATCACTCGTGATGCACCCAATGTTTCCTACCTTACTATGAACAGTGTGTCATCACAGTTTTCATCAATACATAAAAGTTTGCGATTGTTAATGTCCTTTAATAATAATCTTAAATTCTAAGTACCAATACACACGTCCGCAGATAGGAACATCCAATGACACTATGAAATGTGGATTTCCTACTAGAGGGTCTCGTTCTCATAATATCCTCTTTGATATTACCAAGGGCTCACACCATGAGAAGGTGCCTCAAAGTTTTATATGTCCTCACCCCTAATGGCCTGTATTATTTGTGTCCCTCAAATAACATCATCCTATCATAGAACATATATTCAAGAACATTGTTATGGAACTTATGGTTTCTCATCATAGAAGGGATCGTCTATGAACCTTTAATGCAATAGCTATCGTTATGACATTATCACATGCATTTTAATGCATAATAACAATCAATATGTTATAAGGTATTTATTAATGAATAAATTACAAAGTAGTTTGTCCTAGGCCACCAACTCCAACAAGAGGGTATGAAGAAATTTTCAGAGGAGGTAGGATCACTCCTTCTGGAACATTAGGTACAAGGTTGGGTTTGTGTTGGGACAAAATAGGAGGTTGAATCTATTCTTGGATCCCTGGGTGAATCTAAGACAAAGCCTGAGAAACCAACATTAGAGGTGGAGGCACTGATCCAGGATGTCCAATAGGTGTAGCAGTAGGTACTGCAATCGATTCACTTTCTACATGAAAGTATGTCTTTAATAGTTTGATGAAATCCTCAACAATATAACCACTATAATTCATTTATTTCTCAATTTCATCCTTATTCTCCTTGAAATTTTCCAAAATAGAAGTGTAGTATTTTGATTTCAAAAATTTTTCTTTGAATGCTTTTATAACTAGAGATAATGTCAAATTATCTACCAAATACTTAAAGTGACTTGTCAACTGGTACTTGGTGTAAATATTTGAGAAATATGAATTAATCCTCTTTGTAACCTCTTCATGAGTAGAAGATGATTCCTTGGTATATAATCTGATCATATCATGCAAACGATCACTATTATTCTCAATCTTTTCTAAGTTTCAAAAACCAGAGACATCAAATAGATCTTAATGATACTCTTTTACAATAGTTCTAACTACCTCAATGTCCAGAGTCTGAGAAGTCTGTCCATATATTGAAGGAATATTAGTAGGAGATCAGCTATGAGTCTTCAAAGTTTTAATAATAGTCTTCACACAACCTTTGTACTCTGAGTTCAATGTATTTATTACAGAAGAAATCCTAGCTATTTACTTTCTCAACTTGGTAGTACTTTCAATAATTGTCTTATCTATTGTAATAAGGTTGGGTTAAATCTCCTCTATTACTTTATTTGAAACATTAGATACATCAGCCTCACTTATACCTACTATCTAACTTGGAACATAAACTACTTGTAAAGGCTACCACATTTATACTATTGAAGATCTAAGAGTGTGTAATTCATCACTCAGTTCAGTGTTTTCTCTTTTATCTATTTGAATATCATGCACCATCTGATATTGAATAGATATACTTATAGCTGAAAAAACTTCTTCTTTAAACCTTTCAAAATATTCTTTAGTGATAGAGTCACTAGGAAGGGTCTCAACTACTGATTTCCTTGCAACAATTCAAACATTTCATCATCTTAATCTTCATAATCTAATCCCAGTGGTACATACCCAAGATTCCTTTCCCATTCAACCATTATATCATCATCTAGAGGAGTGGGAGTATCAAGCCTTACTCTTCCAAGTTTATGATCTTCATTAGTGTGATCATATCTTTCTTGAGTCACCCCCTCAATCTGAGATTTCCTCATTGGTTTCTCATCCTTAGCATGAGGCCTTCTTCTTTCATAAACTAAATAAGGTATAGTAATTTCTTGATCTTCCACTTCAACAACAACTTCATCATTTTATCTTCCTTCAACAACAACTTCAGCATTTTCTCTTACTTAAACAACAACTTCAAGAGGTTCTTCCAACTGAAAATTATCCACAACTTCAACCATTACAACATCTTCACCTTGATCATTCCTATAATGTTCATCATCACTAGCTTTTATCATCATAATTTCTAGAGACATGTTCTTCATTTCAATTTTTATCACCATCTTCTT
Organism: Viscum album; assembly: GCA_963277665.1. Taxonomy (NCBI): domain Eukaryota; kingdom Viridiplantae; phylum Streptophyta; class Magnoliopsida; order Santalales; family Viscaceae; genus Viscum; species Viscum album. The sequence goes on from OY728125.1 coordinate 231,985,152, forward strand.
CACCTTCTTCCTCTTCACTACCACTACCACTTTCACCATCTTCACTTTCATCTTCTTCTTTAGAGCTAATGGATATACTTCCATATTCCACACTACCTGAGACTTCTATCTCCTCATCTCCATTATATTTAAGTGTAGGATCATCAGTGGGTAAGGAAAGTGGGAGACTAGGTTTTCCAAAGGAAAAACCTTTGCGAAGTTCAGTGGTGTCCGGATCACTCCTATCATCGATAGGTGACCCCTGATCTCTAACTGCAGTGGTGGACTATTATTTTTCTTCTGAATAGTAGACAACTTCATTATTTGGTCCTAGACCAGGATCAACCATATTCTTAGTCCTAGTTGTATAGTCCACAGGATTGAACTTATCAAAGATCTTATCTTCATCTCCATTATATTCTCTCTTTCATGGGTTCTAGTTTATTTTCATCCTCTTACAAATCTCTTTACTGAGGAAGATCCCACTAAACTCAAAAAAAAACTTCTTATCCTTTATTTACACAACCTTTCTCTTTTAGCATAATTGAGATCATCCTTAGATAGAATAGGGAATTAGTTTTGTAGGAATATTTGATCATTTCATTCATGTGAACAGTAAGTTATCTACACAAATTTACCTTGATCCCTTTTCTTAGAAGATAAACCAAGTAGACATCTTGATACTTCAAAGAAGAAAAGTCCCCTTTCTTGGGACTGATTTTATTTTAAAAAAACTTAAACAATATTATACATTCCCCACTGAACTCTGTAGAAATGGATCTTTTGTGCTCATCATTATTAGTGAGATCCTTCAGAGCTATCTCAAAGAAGAACATATCACTCTTAGGTGGAGAGGTACCTTGATAATCATCAAATACAACATTCATAAGGAACCTTAAGACATTTTCCCCATTGTATTGAAGAGAAAGAGATTCTATTACCTCTTACTATGGACTTAATCAAGAATCATCACTTCCTTACAAAAGAAAATCCATATTCATGAAAAATTCATGAACTAGCTTCGAGTAAAAAGGTCTTTCATTATCTGAGAACCACTCAAGTGATACTTGATCTTGTGGTAACTTGAGCATAAAAGACTTGATTTCCAATAACCATTCTGCAAGAACTTCTTTTTATGGAGTTACAACATGGTTCTCTAGAGCCAAATTTATAGGACCTGAAGATTTGCTCGATTCACCTTTCTGTTTCTTTTATGCATGAGACTCGCCACTATCACGAGGTCGCTTCAAACACTCCATTCCAATAGTTTGATTTGAAGGTCGAGAGATGAAAGGTTGGGGGTAGAGAGAGAAATGGACAAGAGAGTGTAGGGGTAAAGGAGTAGAGTGGATCAATTCAAATTAATATCATTTAGGGCTTTTGAAACAAAAAAATCATGAAATCATGAACCATGTTCAACAAAATCAATGAAACAATGTCATTTTGATAAAAAAATGTATAAAAACAGCGAGTCATCGATGTCATCATGACAGATTTTGCATAAGAATAAAGGTGTTGGCATGACAAGGCATCGGCGTCAACATGAAAACTATGTCGAAAAGACATTGCATCAGGGTCAGAATGAAAACTATCTCAGTGTGACATAGTGTCAATGTTGACATGACAACTATGTCGGTGTGACATGGCTTTGGTGTCATCATGACATTGTCATCTTCATGCTATCAGTGTCAGTACGACAACTTCACTAAAAATGGTCAAAGTAATAGCAACACAAGGTCCTATAGATTGATCATTCCTAACTCATGTATGATGTAGTTCATTCTTTCATTGTTCAATGGCTTAGTGAAAATGCCAGCAAGCTGATTTTCATTTCTAATCAACTCTAAAGTTATATCACATTTTGGATAATGGTCTCTAAAAAATTGATTCCTTACATCAATGTTTTTTTTCATAGAATGTGGAACATGATTCTTAGAAATATTAATAGAACTTTTGTTATGACAATTTATAGGTACATGTCTTAATTGATATCTATAATCTAGTAATGCGTGTTTCATCTACAAAATTTGTGCACAACTACTACCAGTAGCTATGTATTCAGCTTCAGTAGTAGATAATGCAACAAAATTTTGTTTCTTACTACACAATGAAACTAGAGACTATCCCAAAATGTGACATCTTCTAGAGGTGGTTTTTCTATCTAACTTATAGACACCAAAATCAGCATCTAAATAACCCAGAAAATAAAAAGGTTTTCCTCTAGGATAGAATAGTCCTTGGTTGGGAGTATGTTTGATGTATTTGAAAATCCTTTTAATAGTAAGAAAATGAGATTGAATTGGGTTTGCTTGAAAATGTTCACACATACGTGTACTAAACATAATATATGGAATACTAGAATTTAAGTAGAGTAAACTTCCAAATCATTCCTCTCTATGTGGTTTGATCATCAAATTTACTATCTTCATCAAGGTCCAAATTAGAAGTGGTACTCATTAGAGTGTCACTACTCATAGTGCTTTCAAATCCAAATATTTTTAAAATATCCTTAGTATATTTACCTTGATTTAAAAAAAATAGCTTATTTATTTTGAAATATTTGAAATCCAAGAAATAATTTGATTTCACACATTAAAATCATTTCAAATTCACTTTGCATCATCTTTGAAAAATGAACACTTAAAGAATTTTGAGGAGATCCAAAAATAATATCATCTACTTAAATTTATACTACTAAAACATCTCTGGAAATTATTTTTATAAAGAGAGTAGGATCAGCTATACCTTTTGTAAAACCCTTTCAAATAATAAAATTCTGTATCCTATCATACCAAGCTCTTGGAGCTTCATTAAACAATATAAAGATTTTTTAATTTAAAAAAAAAATATTTGGAAAATGATGGTTTGTAAAACCAGGGGGTTGTTTAACAAAAACATAATCTACTATATAACCATTTAGGAATGCACTCTTGACATCAATTTGATAATGTTTAAAATATAGATGTGATGCATAGGCAAGCAAGATTCTAATAACCTCAAGTATAGCTACCAGTGAAAAGGTTTTCTCATACTCAATTCCTTCTTCTTGACTATAACCTTATGCATCCAATCTATCTTTGTTTCTAACTATGTTACTAGCTTTATCTACTTTATTCCTAAACACCCATTTGGTGCCTATAGTCAAGGTGTATTTGGGTCTATCTATAAGTTTCCAGACATTGTTTCTTTTAAACTGATTTAAATATTCTCGCATAGAAATCACCCAAAATTCATCATTTATAACATCATTGATGTTTTCAGTTCAAGCTGTGACCGAAAATCTTGATGTTCAACCTAATTTGTTAGAGAATCACAAGTCTTTGTTCCTTTATCTAAGTCTCCAACTATTGCATCTAAAGGATGGTTCTTAAGAGTTCTAACATATCTAGAAAAAGAAGGACTAGTAATTTCAGATTCTTCAACAAGTTTGGGTTCATTTTGGATCAAATTTGGAGAATTTCCATAACTTGAAGTTTTAATAAATTCATTCATAGGATGGTCAAGAGATTTATCATTGATGTCCATATTTGACATATCATCCTCAAGATTTTAAAGTGAGGTCTTAGGTTCATGTGGATACTTTTTATTAAATTTTACATGTATAGATTCTTCCACATATTTGTTTCTTTTATTAAAGACTCCATAGGCTTTACTAGATATTTAATATACTAGAAAATTTCATTCATCACTCTTAGAGGAAATTTTTCCATATTATCCTTAGTGTTACAGATATAGTATTCACAACCAAAAACATTGAAGTAGTTAACCTTAGGTTTTCTATTATTCCACAACTCATATAGAGTTCTTTTAAGGATTGGTTTAATCAAGACTCTATTGATTATATATCATGTTGTATTGATAGCTTATGCGCAAAAGTATATTGGTATTTCATACTCACTAAGCATGGTTCTAGAAATTTCTTGAAGGGTTGTATTTATTATTTCTACAACTCCATTTTTCTGAGGTGTCCTAGGAGAAGAGAAGTTATGACTATAGCCATTTTGTGAGAAAATGATTTAAACTCTTGGTTTTGAAACTCACAACCATGATCACTTCTTAGGGTTTTAATTCTAAGACCACTATGATTTTCTATAGTCGTGGCATACTTGGAAAAATGTGAGAAAGATTCACTTTTGTGATCCAAGAACAAGGTCCATGTATATCTAGAGTAGTCATCTACAAGAACATGGACATAGGGCTTCACATTAAGACTTGAGACTCTATAAGGTTCTACCAAATCCATTTGAATCAACTTGAGAGGTTGAGAATTTAAAACTTTATTATTTTGTTTGAAAGTGATTTTGTGTTGTTTATCGTATTGACAAGGATTATAGACTTTTACATTTGGAAACTCATGTTTGAGTAGGTCCTTGACTAAACCTTTTCTAGTAAGTTTTATAATGGAGTGAATATTTTAGTTTCCAAGTCTTCTATGCCAAATCCATGACTCTTTTTGAAATAAACATAAGCATGAAACATTTTTAGAAACAAAATAATCTAAGTTAACATTATAAACATTTTCATTTCTAAATATAGAAAATATTAATTCATTCTCAGAATTAAAAACATTCCAAGCATTATTTTTAAATTTAACATGAAGTCCATCATCACATAACTAGGAGATACTTAGTAGATTGTATTTTAATCCATCAAAAAAAGTATTTTAGAAATTAAAATTGAGTTAGAGTTACCAATCTAGTTGAGGCCAATCATTTTCCATTTTGTGTTGTCCCCAAAGGTGACATGCCCATCATCAATCTTTATCAAGTTCTTGAAGCATGAGTAATCTCATGTCATGTGTCTTGAACATCAACTATCCAAGTACCATAATATTTTATAGGAGCATTTCAAGCATCTTTCCTACAAAATAAAAAAAAACAGATTTTGTAACCCATGTTTGTTTGGGTCTAGTAACATTAGTAATGAGTGCTTTAGAAACCCACATATACTTCATGGGTTTCCTAAAAGAATTATGTAACATTTTTGAAAAATTGACTCTATTTGGTCCAAAAAAAATAGAGGTAGTAAAATACTTTCCAGAACTAGAACTGGCAACAAAATTTTCATTTTTAGGTAGAAAAACAGATTTTCCAAATTTAGTTACAAATTTTTTTTGATGATATTTCTTTACCTAGATTGGTATCCTAGACCAGTAGTGTATCCAGAGGAAATGTTTTTACCAATAATTTGTGTAAGAGTATTTTTTCATTGTTAAATTTCTCTAGCTCTTTTTTAAATTGCTAATTAGATAACTTTAGTTCATTGTTCTCCTTGAGTAATTGAACATTTTTCTCTTTCTCTATAGTAAGCTCATATTTTAAAAGATAAATAAGATCATATTATTTCTTCAAGGATTTATATTTGTCTTTTAGTTAATTAAAAGGGTCTTCAATCATATTACACTATTCAAATAATTCTTCACTAGTCATATTTTCATCATTATCAGATTCATCTCTAGAATAATATGAATTATGATTAGGATACTTTAGTGTTACTTTAGATTTGTTTGCCATAAAACACATATTTTCTTTATCAAACTTTTCATTAGAGTATTTTGTGTCACTTGGGATATCCTCAAAAGAACTCCAAGTTTCCTTCATGTCCTTTTTATACTTTCCTTACTTATCATCGTACTTCTTCTAGTAATTTATATTAGGATAATCAGCCTTTACATGTTCCTTTCTCTTACATTCATAATAGAGAATTTCACTGTATGTATCACCTTTCTTCCAATACTTTTTGCAATGGACATTGTGATCATACATACCTGTGTAGTTGGCCTTTCTAAAGAAATTTTTCTTTCTATAAAATTTATTAAACCTTATGGATATTTGAGCCATCTCCACATCACTGTTAATTGATGATTATTCATCACTTAACCTTTTAGTTTCATATTGAACTTTTTTCCTTCTGCTTGGAGGTAGTAGATTTGAAAGTAAGAGATTTTATTTTGGGTTCATCATCCTCTTATTTATTGAATTTCAGTTCTTCCTCATACATAATCAACTTGCCTATCAGCTAATTTACTGGAAAATTGCTGATTTAACATGATTATATAATTGATACATAAGTTCCTCTAAATATATCTGGTAAGCATCTGAGTATTCTCATGATTTGACCCTTTTCTGTAACATCTCTTCCCAGAGAGATCATAGTATTCACAATTTCATTGAACCTAAGATACATGTCAGATATAGGTTCATCAGGATTCATTTTAAAGTTATCATATTTAATAGTATATGTGTTAAGTCTCATTTCCTTAACACTAGAGGTTCCTTTTTGTGAAATAGATAAAGTGTCCCAAATTTCATGGGTTATTTTACATGTATAAATTCTAATAAACTCTTCATCACCTAAATAACAATATATAGAATTCATGGATTTGAAATTATTGTTATAGAAAGCCTTTTTTGGGTCATCCCAAGTATGCCTATCAGATATAGGAATCTTATATTTATAAATAATTGAAGACCAAGTCTCAAAACCCATACTTTCTAAGTGCATTTTCATTTAAATTTTTCATTATGCATAATTTGTTCCATTAATGAATAGAGGTTTGTTGGTAGAAGCACCTTCCAATATATTATCCATGATAAAAAAATAAACTTTTAAAGAACTAGAAATTTAAAAATAACTGAAATTTAAAGATTATTAAAGCACAACTAAAATCACTGTTGAAAAAATTTTAAAATAGATTTAAAATTTTGAAAACAGAAACTTGAAAAAAAAACCTTTGATACCAAATGTTGGTTGGATTGGGACACTCAAGAGGGGCGTGAATTGAGTTCCTATAAAAATTTATGTTAAAATTTTTATTCAAAAATATTACCCAATTTAAAATAAAACATACCAGTTAATAAGGGTAGTAAAATTATAATAGGTTTATTGTTCAAATAGTTTCTTAGAAGATTGATTAATTATTAGTTATAAAAATATGAGATATTGATACAACTTTTGAAACTACTCTACTAAGGAAAAACAATTATAAATACTATAAAAGACTAACTATCAAAGTAAAATTTGGTTTTCTAAAAAATTAATTAAAATAGAGAAAGACTAAATTGAAAACATAGTGGATATAAAATAAGAGGTTCAGTCTCAATCAGAGACTTAGTCCTGTCCACTTAGTGATCACCTTCCACCAAGAAATCTATATAGATAAAGATTTTTATGCACAACCTATATCATGGTTAACTCAATAGCACACAAACATTCCAGGTCACAGGACCTTTACCACAATTCTACGTAGGATCAAACACAGCTCGGTTACACAGTACCTATTCCAAAATTCTTCATGGGATGAACAAGAGTAGGAAAACAGTGGTTTGAGGATATCTAGAATCCTTCAGTTTAGTGCAGGATACATTGTGTGGTTTTAGTACAAACACACACACACTGGTCGAATGTTTAGTTAAATGGTACACAAAAAATCAGAATATATTAATAAGGGATTAGATATGCTTTGAGTGTTATTCAATTCATCTGTAGACTCTCCGATGTATCAGAGTTGAAGATTGAGTCCTCTTCTTGAAACAGACACTAAAAATAGAATGTTATGGAGAACTATGTTTTATATTCCAAGAAGGTGAGAGGTTCTTCTCCTTTGGTTTTGTTGGATGTTGCTTATATGATGAAACAATGATGATCATTGGTTATTTAGTTCACAGCAACCGGGAATGAAGAATTCCTCGTGCGTTCTTCTTTCTGTATGGTGCCCGTATCTTCTTGCGTATGTGTGTCTGCGCAAGTCTTCCCATATATCCTTTCATGCTCTCTCCATTGTATATATACATTATTACAGCCCAATAATATTCATATTTGAGGTAGACATAGTACCTTATATTTCTGACATCCTCGTTTAAGAGTTCTGTAAAAATTCATTAAATTAATCATTCGCATTAAAAACACAAAATATGACCATTATAAATGATTGTAAATAGAAGAAATTTTAAATAGTCTATTGGTGAGTCCTCGGTCAGTATCTCCTTCTCTCAGTGACGAATTCCATCAGTGTGTCATTTTTCGGTCTTTCAATTCATCGGTGACTCACTCCATCAGTGACTCGTTTTAACTATCTGGGATTCCTTGCTTCATTAGAACCATGAATCGGTAGGTCATTTTAACTAATGGTAGGTCATCTGCGTAGGTAGTCCATTTGCATTGGTAGGTCATCTGTCGGCAGGTCTTATGTTGGTAGGTCAATTTCATTGGTAGGTATTCTGTGGGTGGGTCATTTTCATTGGTAGTTATTTCGTTGGTAGGTCATCCATCAGTCAGTCTTTTATCGGTAGGTCATTTTCATGGTTAGTTCTTCTGTCGGTATGTCATTTTCATCGGTAGGTCATCTATCGGCAGGTCATTTGAACTATCAGTATCTCATCTCTTCTATTAGTGATTGTCTGTTACACTTAGAACATAATTTTGTTTGGAATGTAGTATAATATAAATATTAACAGAATGTACCAAATCTATGTGAGATCATAGATAAACATAATTGCACATATTGAAACGTAAATATTTATGATTGAAATGTTTAGACATGAATAATTAGAGTTGACGTGATTTGAGATTATTAAAACTATTTATACTAGAGAGGATGACCAACAGTATCCTATGGGCCAACAACTCTAATACCACATGTTGTGGTTGATGGAAAGTAGAAAAGTGACATTTAAACAACCAAAAAGGAGAATTAGATCACTAGTGTTGTGTGTAGATGAAACAAGAACAAAAAAACAAGAAAAGGTAATGCAGAAAAAAAGGAACACAATATTTACATGCTTCAGACCCATTAGGGACCTACTACAAGGAAGGAACACGACACACACATTCCTTTTATTACTATAAACAAGAAAACCGGATTTATAATGGAAAGTAGAAGTAAAAATGAATAGCAGAGACAAAAAAAATCTAAGATATGTCAAAGAAATCAAAAAAAATACTTACAACACTGGTGTTGTTAACACCTAAAAGTCTGGATCTCTTCAAGATTTAAAAGTTTGGTTCATCGTCCTCCGGATCTTGAAGAAGCAATAGATTTTTTCTCCTCGTACAGTTCTAAAATTCATCACCAAAAGCCGCACATCTTCCATCATGGAAGGTTCGCCACCCCCACCACACACATATCACAAATCAAAGGGTCAAGGTAGAGCAATAGGAAAGGAAAAGTGCTCTAAGAAAGAAGGCATAGGATAGAACCAGGAGTTGGATTCTAAGGCTCGTTGAGGAATAATGAAACACACCACCATAAGGAAACTGAGAAGATGAACACATTTTCAATCTTAGGAACAACCATAGTAGTGGTGATGAAAACCCCCTTAAAATGGCATAATTGCATGCCCAATTAAGGGTTTCCATGAAGAAGAGGCAAAACTCCATATGTGAAATGGTTCACCTCATTCGAAAAAACAAAGGACAGGTGAATGACTAGATTCACACAGGTGGTGTAGGAGATCAATGACCAAACAAATAACCCATCCAAATATGAGGATTGCTAGCATGTAAAGTGTGTGAATAAAAACATGGTGAAAATAATTTAAATATGAATTTTAATATGAAAACCATACAAATGAATTAAAAAGAAAATTTAATTCACACAGAGATTGTCCCATGACATCCATTGCACTTTTTTCCCATTATTGAGACCCCATTAAAAGTTTTCGAGAAATGAGTGGAGTTGGTCAATGAATAAGCCAGAGAGTTTAAAGAGGCTCATGAAATAAGAGGGGATGTCTTGGGAAATGACCATGATAAGAATCTATTTTCTGGATTTGGAGACCTTTTTTAAGGTCCATCCTTGTATTTTTTGTCCACTCTATCCACCATACTAGAGAATACCTCTTTCTTTGAGTGAGAAAATAATTTTATAAGCCTGAGGTGATTATGGTTGTTTTCAATAATTTTAATTTCAGATGCATGTTGGAGGTCGCACTTCCTACTGGATGAGAGGCCAAAATTGAAGGAGATTTATGATTTTTAAATGTTGAAAACTTTCCTAAATGCATTCTCATAAAAGGAATATAAGAAGGAGGATATTATTTCATTCCTAAATGTTCTCCCTAGTAAAAAGTAAGGCAGTCATCGGTGAAGAATATGTGGGATATGGAGGGCCAGTGGAAAGATTTCACCCCATGAATAAGGTTATAATTTGTTTATGCATCAATGAGATTTGAAAAAAACATCAAACATTAAGATGAAGAGGGATGGGAGAGAGGAACTCCTTGGAGAAGGCCTGTTGAAAGAAAAAATATTTGTGTGTAACTACCATTGATACGGATTTTGAAGGATATGGAGGAGATGAAATTCATGATCACGTCAATCCAACAAGAGAGGAAGCCCATTTTTTAGAACGAACTAGAGTAAGGACCATTCCATCCTATCAAAATCTTTTTTCATATCAAGATTCCATGCCATAACACCCCTTTTAGTCATGGTTTGGGTATTCATGGGGTGGAAGGTTTCATGGGAGATAACTGCATTATCAAAAATAAGTCTTCTTAAGAAGAACGCACATTGATTTTTTGAGATAATGGAAGGGAGCCAGGTTAATAGGAGATTAAATAGGATCATTGAGAAGATCTTATAAATGAAATTGCAAAGGCTGGTTTGTCTAAAATCAGACACAGAGGAGGAATATTAAAATCATAATCACCTCTATATCTCCTTTTCTAGGTTTGGTGTCTTTTGGCTCCATGTGGGGGTATTTCTGACATGTTTTTGTTGAGAACTGTGGGTGGAAAAGGTGGGTGAGAAGAGTGGGGGTCTGGTGGTTCATGTTGTATGGGATTGGGGCTGAGGGGGTAGTGGGGGATATTTTCTGACAAAGGGGAGATAGGAGGTTCTCTAGTATTAACAGCTTCCACCGAAGGAATATTTAGAAATAACATCTCCACACCACGTAAATACTTCTGGTTGCATGTGTTTGTCTGAAACACTATAGCTCCTAGTAGAATGACCTTTCAATGCTTGGGGGACACTTTCGTACATAGGGCCTTAGTAATCCTCTCTCTATCTTCTTTCTGTGAATGAAGATCGTAGATTTTTTCTATGTAGCCACAGATCGTACTGTATCACCAGGTTTCCTTCATTGTTTGTTAACTTAACATAAAAATCTTTTTCTCCATGTTTGAGGCATCCATAGAAGATGCAGAAAAATTGTAACTTTCCATATTTAAAGTATTTCCATGCTTTTGAGTCTTCAAGTGTTAGGAAGGCTTCCCTTATAAGAGGTTGTGAAACCTCTACCATAACTTTAATTCTCACTGATGACCCCCAATGGATTGGGTCCAATCAATCCCATTCCACGAACATGCCTATGTGGTTTCCAATTTTTTTCATCACCCGATATAATCTACCAATGAACAAGATACCAATTAGTTGCATCCAAAATATTGATTTGGAGAAATAAGTGTTCAAAATATCTCTTTCATGGTTAAGACATTCCATCAAAATAAGCTGGTTATCAAAAGACCAAGGATTTTCATAAATCACTTTTTGTTTGTCCTTCAAGTTGAAAAAATTGAAAATCAAGTGTACAGATCCAACTTCCCTTATTTCCACTCCATCATCTAGGTACATACCATTTGCAGCGTGTTATTTAATGCACCTAGGTTGAATGGTCTTTTAGAGATGAATTTTCCAACTATCAATAGGGATATACGCCCCACTAGAAAGGTATCATCATCATTCATAGCGATAATTTTTTCTTTTTCTTTCTCTGTGAGTGAGATATTTTTTCACCAGTCCACTAGATCGTTCCCCATTGAAAACACGTCAAAAAGACATAACATCACACAAAGAGAACCTAGGAATGTGGCAGGTCACCGACATGTGATTCTTCAAAACTCAAATATCATGTCAGGGAGCCGAGCAAGGCCTAGAGAGGAAGAGGGGATGAAAACAATCGGAATATGATGAGGTATCACTGATGAGCACCAGAATCAATTGTCCTTATATGAAATGGGTTTGCAGACTTGACTTCAGAGAAGAATCCAAGTGATCTGAATCCAACTAGAACTTGAAAGTCGTGTTAGGGAGCCAAGAAAGGCTTGAAGAAGATGATGGGATGAAAATGATCAAATGAAGATGAAGATGAATCACTGATGAGAACCCTGTGGAAGACGAAGACACCACTACTCAGATTAGGTCAACCTTGGAGAACATAGTAAACCCAGACCCTAGTATAACCAAGTAGAGATCTCTCACATTAGGAGAGACACATGTGTCTATATAATTTATGAATGTATTATTTTTCTACTTCCATTTATGAATTTTTTTCTTCTTGGTAATAGATACGACATCATTATTTATATAATAATATTTATGGATTTGGTTGCTTATTATTATTGGGATGATTTATTTTTTTGTATTTCAATTATACTGCTTTCATTGTTGGTTTATTTATTATTTACCGTTGTGATGCTTTGATAACGATGGTATAGTATCCCCACTATATCATCATTAGACCCTCTCTTATATTTGGTATCTTTTGACATACAAGGATGCGTGCTTGAGGCCGTGTGGTGACTGATCCGGCTACTATTTATAGAGTGAGTTAGGTCAGGACGTTACAACTACCTCAACAATATTTATCTTAACATGTGTCGACTTTGCACCGTCTTGTAACACCCAAATATTTCTCTCTCTCTCATGATTCTAACATCATGATGTATCATCGATCATCAACCAATTCAAGTCTTACACCATATTGTGACACTCAAATGATTTTTCTCTCATATGATCGCACCATCATGATATACTGTTGATCATGAACCATCACACGCCACCCGATCCCCACTATCAGAAAGACTTTTGATACATTGATTCGATAATAAATCCCATTGCAATTATTTTTCACCTATTCCACGTCGATGCAACACACATGCTACCAAAAATGCAGTAGCCCCTTCCTATTCTCAGTGGACTACATCATGAACATCTGTCAAGCACATCCACATGAGTATAAGTCAATATCATCATGTTCAAGAGCCACACGGGATACCGCAAACCCGGTAGCCACTTTTTCCTTTGATCTCAATGGACTAAATCTTGAACAGTTTTTCAAGAACCTCTCCTCAAGTAGAAATTAATCTCATCATTGTCGATGAGGCACATGAGATACCGAAAATGTGACGACCTCTTATATCTTGATCTCAGGGGAATACATCTTGAACAAATTGTCAAACACCTCTTCACAAGTAGAAGTTATCTCATCATTACAAAATATTCTATTGTGTCCTCTTATATAAACATAAATCACATATATTCAGTAAATGGGATCATCATTAATTTTCTCATCTATTAATATTTAGAATAACTCTCCATTATTGTTGAGAGTAACTCCTCTATTAATGTTGATCAAAACTGCTACATTAATTAATTTATATCTCCTCAATAAATATGTTAAATCCCAATAATCTCACCCTTCATCATATAAAATAAGTAAAACATCCATTAAATTTAGTTGGAAAGAAAGTATTGTACCAACCATCATCCTCTATAAAAAATATGGTGATGCCTTTAACAATTCTTACATAAAACTGACATGCATGTGTATTTTCACATACTGATACCCATAGTTTAATTGGTTACTACAACAGATTAGGTTCTAGAACCTAGTATCCATTTCTATAAAAGCCCTTTGCACCACTGTGAAGAAAGGCCTCCTCACCACAAAAACAATTACTTATATGTGAAGAATAAATGAAAACTTTTGAAGAATAAAAAAAAGTACTTTATATTAATCATATATTTTAATTAATATAAAAGTTAATTGACTTAGAAAAATAAATCTATTATTTTATTTTATCCAAATTGATGATGATGTGATATGATCCAATAGGAATGGTGCAAATGGAATGGCTAAACCAAATAATGTTTTTAGTTTTATTTATTTTATAACTACTTTTATTAAATATTTTATAACTGTGTAAGTGGGGAATACATATGATGAAAATCATATATTACTAACAATATATAACTCGATGATACTAGAATACTATACCTCATTGTGATTTTTCATGCAAGGGTGTTTCAAATAAGGTGTGGATGAGGGCTCGTATTAAAATTATAAATAATGATAATCAATTATTAAATTATATAATTATGAAAGTGTAAATAGTTTAAATCTAATGATATTTTTATTACATGATATTAAAATAATATGAATGTGGAAATAAGGGATATTTATTTTTAAATCATGTAAGACACATTTAATTCACAAAATAATATGTTTGGGGATAGAGACAAAAATTATAATAGGATAATAATTTAGAATTATGGGATATTAAAAAAATACAACTGTGGAAATAATTTTTAATAATTTTTAAATTATGTAGTAATGAAGGTGGAAATATGCGGGATATATTTAATTCACAGAAGAATATGTTTGGGGATAAAGAAAAAAAATGAAAATAGAATAATAATTTAGACCTTGTAGGGTAACTTTTGTAGAATAAACATGAAAGGTAAAGATGATTTTCATGGATGCACCGCTTATTCATTCATTTTAATTAATCCATTATTTTAATTAATAAAAAATGATAGAATTTTACAGTTTAGATTTATTTTTATTTCAGTTAAACCAAAATTTGACTACCATACCTGAAAATGCTCACGGGCTCTTTAGATTTTAGGGAAACAATTTCCTTTTATATTTATAAACATATTCTAGAATGTTTTGATAAGAAGATTTATCCAAAACTAATTTATTTAAATTTAAAAAAAAATCTAACAATTATCTATAAAATAAAACATAAAATATATTTTGAAGTCAATACCAAACACCAGATACATTCTTCTAACACATTTATATGATATGTATATATTTATTTCTTTTTTCTTAAATAATTGACAGTTTTTTTGTAAATAAAAAAACAATCAATTTTATCTCAAATTTTTAGACTAACATAACATTCACATCATTCTCTATGAAAAAAAATATTTTATGTTAATTTAAAATTTATTATATTGGCACGCATTATATAAATAAATTTTCATTTGTATGTATATTTTATGTCATGGTGATTATATTATTTAGAGATAAAAACATACTATGGAAATATATGTAAGTAAAATATGTTTGTTCTTATTTATTATCTTATGTCAAAAACTATTATTTTTTGTGTTGTTGATTCATGTTTTGACAATAAAAAGATCATGGAAATATTATATTTTATAGGAATGTATGATTTGTTAAAAATGAATATATGACATGAAGATATAAAATGATTTGTATTAAATATGTTATATATATATATGTCTTCTTGTTTTTTTATAAAATAGAGATAATATATTACTAAGTGAAAATCCACTGAGAAAAAGCGTCAACCCAACAATGATCACCCCAAGACTTCCCATGTTGCGCCAAATGATGAGCATCCAGATTACCCCAATGTTTGATAAAGGAAAATTTCATTCTTTAAAGCTTTCGCTCAGCGACAAGATCTTTCTCTAAATAAGCCCAAACGGATGCAAATCCCCCTAATTAGATAAAATGGTAATCACTTCAAGGAAATATGATTCCACCAAAATATGTTTCCAACCTTTTGAGCGATCAAGAAGGATCCCCTAAAGGATAACATATGCTTCCAACGCTATAGGATTCCAGGAGGTTTGGACAGCCATGCAGTGGGCTTCCACAATCTGGGCATTGTTGTGTTGGGCTATGAGACCAACACCTATCCTCAAATTAGATAAGACAGCCGCATTAGTATTGATTTTTAAAAAACCCTTTGGCGGGGGATTTGAGAAACGAGATCCATGTCGATTGCTACCCAACAAGTGTCTCACATCATTCACTTTCCAGTAATTTATCCATTTAATGACCCTTTCAATAAAAATATGATCTTGGGTCATCTTATTTTGGAAAATTACTCATTTATTCTATTCTAGATCAACCAAGCAATTGTTAATAGTATCCCCACCACTTTTAGTTCCAACAATGATTCCCATTTATTGAGATTATGGTCCAACCTAACAGATGGGTCAACAAACTTTTTAAATTTTGGTTCTCATTCCTTCCATGCCCCTTCAACTCCACAACAAAATAGAATTGCATGTAGTGTAGATTCAACCTCTTGGAGGCATAGGGGACAACTGTCATCCTCTTCAAGACGACATCGTAACAACAATTCACAAGTTGGAAGTACACCAAATCAGACCTGCCACCAAAAAAAAATTTACCTCGGGTGGTGTAGAAAGTGACCAGAGCTTCTTACAACAATCAACCGGGTTGGTCTAAGACAAACCATGGACTGAAAATTTGTATCCTTATCAAACTGAGTACCTCCTAGAAGATTCCCCCATCCAAAAAATCTTATCATTACCCATCCTTGGTGTGAGAGGGATACTAAAGATGATATGATGATCAACCTCATTGAACTAGCTGCAAACCTTTCTCTGATCCCAATCCTCCAACAAATCATTGATCAAATCTCACACCCTTTCATTTTCAAAACCTGGAACAAGAGTCGAGGAAAACTTAAGATTTTATCCATTTTATATCCACTGGTCATTCCAAACACTAATTTCATTCCAATTATCAATTCTCTAAAAACAACCACTTTTAAGAAGATATTTAGTGCCCCAAATTCTTATCTATAAAAAACATGGTTGTGACCCAATTTGAGCATGAAAAAGTCAGAATGAAAAAAAAAATCATTTAGAACCTTTGAGAAAAGGAAATTTGGATTAGAAAGAATAATTTGCCCTTTCTTCACTAGAAATTCCACATTAAACCATTTGAGATTCCTAAATCTAAGACCACCACATAACTTCGACACACACAATTTCTCCCAAGACACCCAATGAGTGTTATGTTTTCCATCATGAGATCCCCACCAAAATTTATCCAAACGAGAGTGAACTTGATCTATAAGTGTTTCTGATAATTTTAAAAGCAACATATCATAGGATGGGATTTCCTGGGCCACTGACTTAATGAGAACTTCCTTCCTTACCTTGGATATTTTCCTTCTAGACCATAAGTAGATCAAATTATTCAGCCTTTCCATGAATGAATTGAACACCTATTTATTAGATCTAATAATTATGGTTTGGAGGAAGGGCTATTTTAAATGCTTATCTTCCAAATGAAATCTACACAATCACTGAAACTCCTACCTCTTTACTTGTAACGATTCCTTACTGAAATTTAATTCTGACTTTAAGGGGTTAATACGCTGCCCAGACGCCCTTTCATACATCTTAATGATTTTAATAAATGAAATTCACTCTTGCGGGGTTGCACGCATAAAAAAAGTCTATCATCTGCAAAGAATAGATGAGAAATAGGGGTCCATTATGATATACCTTTGAACAATGGGTAACTCTATGCTCCACCAATTCTATGAGGAGATGGGAAAAAACATCATACACTAGAATGAACAGATAAGGTGATAGAGGATCCCCTTGCCACAAGCCTCTTTAGGGATTAAAATTCTCTGAAGGGTCCCCATTAATATTAATTCTAAATGAGGCATTCATGACACAATTAATGATATTAAAAATCTATTTCCTCCAAAATCCCAAACTAAAAAGAATGAGTTCAAGAAAGGTCCATTTGACTCAATCCTAAGATTTAATCATATCATGTTTCATTTCCATGATGCGTTTTTTGGAAGAGGACCAAGTTTTCATAGAATGGAATAACTCAAATACAATGGATTCATTATTAGAAATGGATCTTCTTGGGACAAAAACACTTTGATTTTCAGAAAAAAGTTCTGGGAGGCAATCCCTAAGCCTGGCCACCAAGATCTGGGAAAATATTCTGTAAAAGACATTGCACAAACTAATTGGATGAAATTCTGGTACTTTTTGTGGGCACAGGGTTTTTGGGATGAGAGTGATAAGAGTTTCATTCAGGGTCTCAAGCAAAGATCTTCCGTCCAGGAAAACCACATCAAACCCAATAATATGCCAAAAGCATTTGAAAAACAAGGCATGAAACCCATCAGGACCTGAGGCCTTTGTAGAGTGAATAAGATGAAGAGTCCCAACAATTTATTATCTGAAATACCTCTCTCCAACTTTTGGTTTATATCCTCCATGAAATTTTTCAGAATGCAGTTAGTTAAACAATTAGGAGCTTCAATACCTTCCATTTTATAAATATTGATGAAAAAATTCATAATAATAGATTGAATATGACAACCTTGATATTTTATTACACAGTTAAACATAATTTATTACAAAAACCTCACTTGATACAGTATAGAAGATCGATAGGTATAGTGTCTTTGGGGTTTAGTATTGTAGGACCAATAGGGGCCTATATACCCTGAGAGGGGGGTGAATCATGGTATGGATATTATTTTTTCAAAGTTCTTCCTACCCCACAAGATATTGACCTTTTTATTAAAAGGGTCACTTTGTTTTCTCTTGTGTGTAAACTATGATCACTTCTTTACTTCTTTTTCTAATGATGATGCTTTGAATGCAATGCAGTGAAGCAAACAGATAGACACAGAGATTTTTACTTGGTTCACCCTCACTGGGCTACGTCCAAGGAGCATACACCGACAAGTTGCCAGTCGTACCAAATTCCACTATTCTTCACTATATGTGGATACAAAGTTCGGGCTAGACCACTTCTAAGCCCAGGCTCACTGCCTTTACAAGTTTAGGGTCAGCTCACTGCTTTCCCAAGGTTCACTCCCTGTTTCTCTCTCTCTGGCTCACTGTCGATGGAGAGGATCACATTTTTCCTCTTCCTAAGCTCACTACTCTGGAAAGGATCCACTCACAGTTTATAGACCAGTAGGTCTCTTCATTTTAATTAAGGAATGCATCTTCCTCTGTATGTAGATGCTCTGTTGAAGCCCATATTCCACCGGTAGATGAATTTATCTTTGCACCGAAAGTATCGGGCAACCTAACAGCTTCTGCGCAGTCCGAAAATCACTGCTGGAACAAAACCTTACTTGGCGCGCAAGTCAATATTGGCGCGCAAGTATCGGCGCACAAGTCACAACTGGCACGCAAGTCTACCACAAACACTTGCGCGACACAACCTTCTTCAACCCAAAACCTGCGCGACTCACTTCCTTTTACGCCCAAACCAATATTGGCGTGTAACTATCAACTGGCGCCCAACTTCTCACACTGGCGCACAACTTCAACCACTGGCGCGCTACTTCACTTGCGTGACCCACACACAACTTGCGCGACTACCACACCTGCGTGATGGGAGCTCTGATTTCTCAAAGTTTTGAACTCCAGTGAAAAATGAAGAGGGGTGGTCCGGTATTTATAGGAAAATTCACCACCCTACGCGATGGTGCGCAAGTCACCTGTGTGACCCAGTCTCGGTGCACAAGTCTCCTGTCTTTTAGACACTTGCAGGACCAACTCCCAAACTTGTGCGAACCTTTTTCCTTAGCCATATTTTGATCTATGATCTTGAAAAATATATGGCGTGCAAGTTTCCTATACTTCAAGTCCTCGGCGTGCAAGTCCCTTTGCCAAAAACACTTTTCTTCATTTGTTGATTTTCAGGCCCAAAATTTGGCAAACACTGGAAAACAGCGCCACCTTGTATCTGTTCTTTTTATGCTGCCTCCAGATCATCCATTCATTTGTCAAAGTAGTTGAATAAAACATTGATTGTTAACCATATCTCTTGAACTTGACAAGACACCAAGAAATCCCCTTTGTCAATAAATTTGTATGTCATGGTTTGCATTGTCAACAATCACAACACAGATGTTCACTTTGTCAACAAACACAATCACCTCAAAAACACTTCAATGATGCCTTGAGGGATTTTTTCCCAACAATATCCCCCTTTGGGTTTGTTGACAACTCTTCCATAAAAAGATGCATCATTGATTTTTCAGCCACCATTCACCTTTTGCGATTCTGATAGCGATCAAGGATTTACTCAACACATACTCTAAGCCCACATGAGCAACGCTCGGCGTGAGAAACAAGAGTAAATGAAAAGTTCATCAATGAATCACTTCATCTCTAACATCCACTATTGACATCAAACTGATACCAATTTGTACTAAACTGATACCAATTGTTGAAGGACTTGTTGGAAGACCAATTCTTGTTTGGAAATATTTTTACCACATTCCAACACCACTCTTCTGCTTTTATCATGATCCTCAGCTGTCGTGATATCTATTCTTTGATCGATCACTTCTAGCATCGTCAGATTTTATTATACGCTCCCCCTTTCTGCTCACAACATCAACACCTCTTTAGCCCTATTTTATGTGTTGTCCAAGCTAATCTCTGGCTAAGCACATTCAACTAGATTCAACTACCCCTATCTGGCTGCTCCACTTGTCAGCTTCTCCTCGTATCAACCATGATGTATCAAATTGCCACAATGTCTCCCCCTTGAACAATCAATATTTTCTCCCCCTTTGTCAACGAACCCAAAGGTCATTCCTTTGCAGTCTGTAATAGAGTAGAGAACACATATCAGCACATTAAGGAAAAACACATCATACCTCGGGGAGAGGCGGATGGCTCCACATTCACACTATTTCAAGTGCGGGAAATCGAATAAACTCCCAGAGCCAGTCGATGATTCTCAAAAGCTTCCTTGGGTAAGGACTTTGTCAGAATATATGCAACCTGTAACTCTGTAGGAACATACTCCAACTTTACAAGCCCTTGCTCCACTTTCTCCTTGATAAAATGATATTTGATCTCAATGTGATTTGTCCTTGAGTGATTAACTAAATTTTTGAAAAGATTGATAGCACTTGAGTTATCACACTGGATCCTGATCGGAGACTTCACTTCAACTCCCATATCTTCAAGCTTCTGCTTCATCCACAATAACTGTGTGCATGCTTGAGTGGCCGCAATATACTCAGCTTCTGTGGTGCTTAATGAAATGCAATCCTGCTTCTTGCTCAACCAAGCAATACATAGTCCGCCAAGATAAAATGCACCTCCAGATGTTGATTTCCTGTCATCTGCTGAACCATACCAGTATACATTAGTGTATCCCAATAACTCTATCGGATACTTGTCGTTATATGTCAATCCAAAGTCCATTGTGCCCTTGATATACCGAAGTATTCTTTTCACTGCAAGCATGTGGCTTTCCTTGGGATTACTCGGATATTTCGCTACTTGGCCTATGGCGAATACAATGTTAGGCCTTGTTGCAGTCAAGTATAGAAAGCTTCCAATAATTTGCCTATATTCTGTAATATTCACTGCCTTGCCATCCTCACCTTTTGATAATTTCATCCCGGTAGCAACCAGAGTCTTAAACTCTTTGGAATTATCCATTCCAAATCTTTCCAAAACCCCATTGACATATTCGGATTGAGAAATAAATGTCCCATTCCTTCCCTGTGTCACGTGTAGACTAAGGAAAAACATCAGCTCACCAATCATTGACATTTCAAACTCATTTTACATGAATTCAAAAAACTGTCTGCACTGAGCTTCATCTAATCCACCAAATATTATGTCATCAACATAAACCAACACCATCATCCTTTGATTACTTTCATTGCTGAAATAAAGATTGTAATCAACTTCCCCATGATGAAAACCAAGCTTCTTTAAGTACTGATCAAGTCTTCAGTACCATGCCCTTGGTGCTTGTTTCAGCCTATACAATGCCTTCTTCAGCCTGAAAACTTTGTTCTCATCCTCATGAATGAGAAAACCATCTGGCTGCTGAATATACACCTCCTCTTCCAGAACTCCATTCAAGAATGCAGATTTATCATCCATCTGGAATACTTTGAACTTTATTTGCACTGCTATGGACAACAATAATATGATTGTCTCTAGCCATGAAACTAGTGAAAATGTCTCATCAACATCTATTCCCTCTATTTGGGAGTATCCCTTGCACACTAGTCGTGCTTTTTTTAGAATCAATGTTCCATCTTCATTCATCTGGTTGTGATAGACCCATTTAGTCCCGATGACATTCTTATCTGCTGGCCTCGAAAAAAATATCCCATGTCTGATTCTTCTCAGTCTGATTTAGCTCTTCATTCATGGCCTGAACCCAGTTATCATTATCAGTTGCATCATAAAATCATTTCGACTCAACCTATGATATTAATGATGTCTGCTGCAGTGATTTCATTCTTCTTGTCTGAACTGGAGCTCACTGATCACTGATGATATTCTGCCTGTCAATTTCAGCTTGACTCTTTGTCTTTTGTGAAGATGAGGATTTTACTTCCACGTACTCATCATCAGTATCCTCTTCTAAATCATCTTTAGTCACTTCTTCTCTCCCTGAGTCTCTTACCACTTCTTCACTTTTAATAGAAAACTTTTCACTGTGTCATTGTTCAATGATGTCATTTCTTTGAACATCTTCTCTCAAATTTTTGTTGACACACCTTTGATTTTTCTCTCATAGCTTCTTGGTATCCTGAAAGTAGTCAGCTGATACCACATTCTTAGAGAAAAATAGATAATCATGAGATGCATGATTATTGTTGCTTTTCAGACAATAAGTCTTCCCTTGATTAAAAAACTCCGGAGCTGATTCATCTGATTGTTGCTTTGATGGCTCTTGCATCTGATTTTGTTATTGAATACTCCCCCTATGTTATTCAACTCTTCCATCTGTTAGGCCCAGCTGTATAGACCCATAACCATTCTCTTCCTCATGCATCATTTATTCTCATATTCCAATCGAAATTGGGCCATTAACAAAATCTCTAAGCCTACTGAGTTGGCACTCGGTGTAGGAAACAAGTGACAAGGTCAATAATACAATCACTTCCTGTTGTGCTTTGTTTCTCCCTTTCTTCTTCAACTCTAGTACCTGATTTGAATCAATTTAAACTCTAGAGCATATCACTTCTCCACTTTGCATCCTTAGATGCCGCTTCCCCTTGGATCGTATCTCCTTAGAACCTGAGACACATAAATCATCAGTTAATAGCATTTATATACATAGGGATATGGGTTTCTTCTAGACTCCTCAAGATGAGGATTGTGGTTGATTCTGATGGGTCAACCCTTTAATTATTTCTTGAAGATCATCACACTCCTTCCTTGCTTCTTCTAGCTGCCTAGCCAACTTCAACTTCTCTGGCCATATGACCAAGCATTCATCACCTGCATGCTGAGTCTTTTTCTGATATGAATATTTTGTAAGCCTGGCCTTTCTCACCATTTGGGGTTTAAACCGATTAGTACACATTTTTGTCTTTGATATTCCACCAAGATTCCATTTCCCTTGATTCCTTCTCTGGGTAGGAATCTCTTTACTTGTCATCTTCCCTTTCTTCTTCCACTATTTCAAGGGTATTTCACCTTCCTCCACTTTTCGCTGTGGAACACGACATGAGATTTTTTCAATACATTCTTTGTTCATCTTTCTTTTATCATATGTCTGAGTCATCACACTCTTTTTCACTGGTGTTGAGTCCTCCCTTCAACGTTCATTCTTCTTTACCACAGCTAAAGTAGATCTCCCCTTAATCTTTCAGTTTTGTTCACATTATATCCTTGAGAGTTGTTGTGAGTATGACTGAGGCGGTGACTGATACGCCTTTCGTTCAGATCCATGTGATTCTCCTGAGGCTCTAAGACAATTATTCTCCTTACCATGTTGTATCCCAGTGTATAATTTCTCATTATGCATCACTGGATTCAAGAATCTCCTTTCGATTTCCTTTTCCATTCTTGTGTTCTTCTTGATGTAATTTCTTGCCAAATGCCCATAATCTGAACATATAAAACATTTTCCATCAAAGGCATACCTTTTTTGTCATTTCTATATTGAGATGCTGATACACCTTGAGTTCTTCTTCTGACACGAGGCTCTTGAGCTTCCTGACACATACTCATGGTGTGTCCCATTCTTCCACAGTAATAGCATCTAACAGATGCTTTCCTCTGAGAGACTCTTCTCTCTAATTTATCAGGATGCTTCTTCTT
Source organism: Viscum album (assembly GCA_963277665.1). Lineage (NCBI taxonomy): Eukaryota > Viridiplantae > Streptophyta > Magnoliopsida > Santalales > Viscaceae > Viscum > Viscum album. The sequence goes on from OY728125.1 coordinate 232,009,020, forward strand.
ATTCTCAGATTCAAAAAAGTTTCTATTTTCATAGATTGATATGTATTCATGAGCCTCTAAACATAATCTTGATGTGTGTCCATGAATCCCGCAGAAATAGCACATTTCATCACTACTTTTTTTAACTATCCTCTTAGGCCTATCTCCAGCACCTATAGGATTTCTTTCACATCTGGAACTATTCATAGCTCTCTTTCTATGTTGCACGGGAGGGGATTCATCAAATCTGATACCATTTGTCCCCAAATTGTATGGTCTTTGAGCTGAGAAAATTTGTTCCTACCTCTTTTCAGAAATAGAAAATTTTCTTTTCATTTCGTCATCACCTGTCGAAGGATAATCAAATAGAAAGTGTAAGGAATCCTTCATTTTGGGATTTCCTCTAGCATTGTATTTCTCCACTTCATTCTTCACTAATTCTAGTTCTTCTTCTAACTTTTGAATTTTCATATCCCTTGATTCAAGTTGGGAATTGAGTTCTTTTCTGAGATTCTTTCCACAACTCATCTCATCTTCCAGTTCACGCTTCAGCTTATCAACCATGTCATTTTTCTCCTTTACCTTCAATTTTTCTTGAGCAACAGAATCAGAACAACATGAATTCTCTTGCTGTAGCCTTTGATTCTTCTGAACTTCTGCAGACAACTGTGTTGCTAGATAATCATTTCTAGCTTTAAGATTCTGAACTTCATCTGACTGTTGATTCTCTTCATAATCAATAGCCTTTTGTTTGCCCTTAATTTTAGCCACCTTTTGAAGTTCTTCACCTTGAGAATCATTCTTTTCCTTTAGCTCAGTAGCTACATCAATAAGTCTTTGATTCAAACTTCTTATCTTGTTGATCTCAGTTTCCAGTTCTTGGATCCGAATGTCTTTAGACTTAATTTCATCGGTGTTTCCAACGTCACTTGGAATATCAGGTTCTTCGATGCACTTGACTTGATCTTTCACTTTTCTATTCAAGCCATAATTCTCTCTTTTTTGTTCTTAAATCTTAAGCTTATACTCACCAACTGATTCTAAGTTCTCTGGTGCTGATAACATGAGTTTCTCAATTTTATCCATAAACTCAGACTTCTCTTCTTCCTGATGCTGCATATAGAGTTTGGCATCGCGAACAACTTTGTTATCTTTCTTGGTTTTGGATCTCCAAACATCTATCTCTTCAAGAGCAGCCTCTAACTCATCTTTCATAACTATTCTTCCTTAAATTATTTCTTCTTCATCATCACATGTTTCAATATCTCTTTGAAGTTCATGTACCTCACTCATTCCTGCATCCTGCTTGAGTGAATCAATATTTTCCCTATCAGATTCATCCAGACCATCCTTCAGTAATCTGTTTGATTCTATTAATTGAATCACACTTTTTCCATACACACTTCCACACTGAGGAATACCACCTGACTTTTGCCTCTTATTTGATGTTTTTCCCTTTGCCATGGCACACCGAGATAATAGCGGACAGATTCTTTAACCACACAGATCGACTCCACCAAGTCAGAGCAAACAATTTGATAAAAGCAACCTCGCTCTGATACCAATTGTTAGGACCAATAGGGGCTTATATACCCTGAGAGGGGGGTGAATCAGGGTAAGGATATTATTTTTTCAAATTTATTCCTACCCCACTGGATCTTGTCCTCTTTATTACAAGGGTCACTTTGTTTTCTCTTGTGTGTAAACTATGATCACTTCTTTACTTCTTTATCTAATGATGATGCTTTGAATGCAATGCAGGGAAGCAAATAGATAGACACAGATATTTTTACTTGGTTTGCCCTCACTGGGCTACATCCAAGGAGCATACGCCGACAAGTTTCCGGTCGTACCAAATTCCACTATTCTTCACTAGATGTGGATACAAATTTCGGGCTAGATCACTTCTAAGCCCATACTCACTTCCTTTACAAGTTTAGGGTCAGCTCACTACTTTCCCAAGGGTCACTCCCTGTTTCTCTCTCTCTGGCTCACTGCCGGTGGAGAGGATCACCTTCTTCCTCTTCCTAAGCTCACTGCTCTGGAAAGGATCCACTCACAGTTTATAGACATGTAGGTCTCTTCATTTGAATGAAGGAATGCATCTTCATCTGTGTGTAGATGCTCTGTTGAAGCCCAGATTTCACCCATAGATGAATTTCTCTTTTCACCGAAAGTATCGGGCAACCTACCAACTTCCACGCAGTCCGAAAATCACTGCTGGAAAAAAACCTTACTTGGCACGCAAGTCAATCTCGGTGCGCAAGTATCGGCGTGCAAGTCACAACTGGCGCGCAAGTCTACCTCAAACACTTGTGTGGCATAACCTTATTCAACCCAAAACCTGCGTGACTCACTTACTTTTACGGCCAAACCAATATTGGCGCATAACTATCAACTGGCATGCAACATCTCACACTGGCGCACAACTTCAACCACTAGCATGCTACTTCACTTGCACAACCCACATACAACTTGCACGACTACCACACATGCGCGATGGGAGATCTTATTTCTCAATGTGTTGAACTCCGGTGAAGAATGAAGAGGGGTGGTCTGGTATTTATAGGAAAATTCACCACCATGCATGACGGTGCGTAAGTCACCTGCGCGACCCAGTCTCAGCGCGCAAGTCTCCTATCTTTTAGACACTTGCGTGACCAACTCCCAAACTTGCGCGAACATTTTTCGTTAGCCATATTTTGATCTTCTGATCTTGAAAAATATATGGCGCACAAGTTTCTTATACTCCAAGTCCTCGGCGTGCATGTCCCTTTTCCAAAAACACTTTTCTTCATTTGTTGATTTCCAGGCCCAAAAATTTGGCAAACACTGGAAAACGGTGCCACCTTGTATCTGTTCTTTTTATGCCGCCTCCAAATCATCAATTCATTTGTCGAAGTACTTGAATCAAACATTTATCATTAACCACAGCTCTTGAACTTGACAATCCACCAAGAAATCTCCTTTTTCAACAAATTTGTATGTCATGGTTTTCATTGTCAACAATCACAACACAGATGTTCACTTTCTCAATAAACATAATCACCTCAAAAATACTTCAATGATGCCTTGAGAGATTTTTTTCCGAACAAGTATCATTACATAACAACTTAAAACATGAAATAAAACATCTTTATTGAAAACTTCATTTACATGACCACTACATTCCCTCATACTTAGAATTAGATGGGATAACCTGAGGACATGCATAAGAAAAAGGTGAGCTATAAAGCCAAGTAAGGGAATAAAAATGGAATAACATGAGGAATACAATACATGTTATACAATAGGCATATAAATAGAGCACAAGGGAAGTATAAACTTAAAGGCATGATAAATCATGATAATCATAACATGTAAATGTGGCAACAACACTTAACATGGAATTAGAATGAGCCCAGGCTCATTGCATATAGAGCATGAGTAAACCCTCATTACACATGAAGCACGAGTAAAAACTTTTTTCACTTGTATTAGCATGAGTAAACACCCATTTCACATAACTTATCATGACACTATACTTTACCCAATGCATTGGAGCTCTATCAGGGCGCACCCTTCTCAAACATTTCATTTCATGCATAAGTGTGCCACATGGATCACAAAACATTGAATCATTCAACATATTCATTTATTCCATGATAAACGAATGTGGAATACATACATGAAACTCTTCAAAAAATAAGTAAATGTACATAAAGTTGAATACCCTTGATAGATAAATGGTCATGGTATTCACTACACAATGACTTTGGCTTGGAAAAATGCGGTGCAATTTTGGACGCATAACTGCATGACTTAAGGACTTATAAAAATGGTTGATGAGAGAGAAAGGTGTGTCTCGTCATATTTAAATGAAATGGACAGTAATGGGGTCATATAGATACATTTCCCAACAAATTTAAAGGAATTTAGATTCATGATACAAAATAATTAAATGAATGTAAATGAGGAGAGAGAAATTCCTTTTGAAATTTCAGCATAGTAAAGGGTGTACATGGGAGGATTTTAATGAGAGTGAAAGGGGTATCCCATCATTAAAAAATAAATATGGTAGTATGGGGAGGTGTGAAACCATACCCCAACATTAATAATTTAAATTAAAAGGGTATAACAACTTAAAGAAAATTGGACAAAAATGAGAAAAGAAGAAAAAACCATTACTTGGAAGTGTACTTACAAAGGCTTGAGAGAGGCTTCTTGGGAGCTTGGGGCACCTTGGGAGGATTCAATAGAGATGATGGTAGAGATTTTAAAAACTAAAAAGGATTTTACTGAGGAGGAAGTGGGATCTTGGGTGGGTTTATATAGGAAAGGAGAGGGAATTCTTTATTATTTAGGTTTGGGACACCTCACATTAAACTAATCCAAACCACAAACCAGCCCATGGTTTTTCCCCATGGTTTTGGGAAAAGGTAAGTCGAAAAAAATATTTTATAAGTCCAAACTCCGAACTTTTTAAAATAATGGGGTTGCTTATGTGTAGGTGAGTCACACTCCCAAGGAAAACAATTTAAAAAGACAAGATGTTTAATAAGTCTTGAAGGGTCCATTAATGCTTTTTAAAATAATTCAAACAAACTCAGAATCACATTATTTTAATGTTAAAACATATATTGGTCGAACATAAAGCTTATAGTATTTTATTACATCACTATTGGGTCATTAAGATGTCATAAAACACATTATATATTTAAACGGTATTTAATTTTTACCCAAAAATTTGAATATCTCAGAAAATTATGAAAAAATCACCGTTGGATAATTTAGACGCCCTGATTCTAGAAATAATATTTATTTTATCTAAATAATCTTCTAAATATGTTAATTTTCACTTTTAAAACAAAAACAAATATTTATCAAAAATTCACGGGTTTTGACAAAAATGGCTTTCGAACCTTAATAAAAATTACAATTGCATTCATTAAATTATACGATCATTTATATTTAATAAAATATTAATTTAATAATAATAATATTTTATTAAAATATTATTTAATTCAAAAAAAATCTATTAATTCATCAAAATAGATTTCTTAGTTGAATATTAACTAAAAACATTATTTGTGCTTTAAAAACTATTTACAAATTAACAATAATAACATGAAAGTATATTCAATATTATATACAAAACTAATGTACATAACCATAGTACTAGTGATTTGTTACATAACCCCTTAAAACAGCAGCATAAGACCTAAAGTTAAGGTGTGTGATGGTGACAGACTCTTGGGGTGGCTCGGATAACATTGCATGTGTGGTGATCTTTATCAACTTACACTTATCTCGTAGACAGTTCTGTTCGAGCATAACCTGGTGAAGCTCGGCTTTGCCTTGGTCAAGACCGAAGCCCAATGATGCCACCTCCTTTCTGATCTCCGACAAATGGGCTTCATATAGAGCAATTCTACTGGATGAGGGCATCACTTCCTTTGTCTGAGTAAATTAAATTGTTAAATCCCATATTTATATTAATCATGTGATCACTGTTCAATGGATATATTAGCAATGGTCATAATTCTTAATGGTATTTTAAAATCCAAAAACATAAAACAAAATAAGTGCATATATTGTATGACCAATTCACATGTTAAGTCATTTAATTAGATCAAGAGGGATTTTCATTAACCAAAGTTTGGGTCGTTACAATCTTCCCCCCTTACGAAATTTCACCCTCAAAATTTCATTTTACATTCTAGGACACAAACAGATGTGGGTAATTTTCCTTCATTGCTTCCTCCAGTTCCCATGTTGCCTCTTCATACTTATGGTTTCTCCATAGTACCTTGACCAGATGAGTAGTCTTGTTGCGTAGAACATTGTCTCTACGATCCAAGATCTTCATTGGATATTCCTCATAGGAAAGATCATCCTCCAACTGAACCACCTCAGAAGAGAGTACATGTGAAGGGTCTGGTATGTACTTCTTTAAGATGGATACATGAAAGACATCATGTACTTTGGCCATGGTATGTGGAAGTACTAGTTGATAGGCCACAACCCTAACACGATCAAGAATCTCATAGGGGTCGATGTACCTAGGACTTAACTTCCATTTCTTTCCAAACCTCATGACCTTCTTCCACGGAGATATGCATAGAAATACCATGTCTCCAACTTTAAACTCAATGTCTCATTGACGGTTATCTGTATAACTCTTATGTCAACTCTGGGATGCCTTGATATGCTGTTGAATGGTTTTCACCTTCTACACCATTTCATCAACCATTTCTGGTCCTAGAAGTATACGCTCACCGACTTCATCCCAACATGTCAGTGTTCTACACCTCTTCCCATACAGGGATTCATAAGGTGCCATTTGGATGTGCAAGTGGAAACCGTTGTTATATGAGAACTCAACCAGAGGAAGATGATGATCCCATCCTCCTTTGAAGTCCATTGAGAACACTCTCAACATTTCCTCAAGCATTTGGATAGTCCACTCGGATTGGTCATCAGTTTGAGGATGATAGGATGTATTAAGGTTCAGTTCAGTGCTCAGAGCATGTTGAAGACTTTTCCAGAACTTTGAGGTGAATCTAGGATCATGATCAGTTACAATAGATAGGGGTACTCCATGCATCCTTACCACTTCATTGACGTAAATCTATGCAAGTTGATCCAATGAGAAGTCCTCTCAAACCGCGATAAAGTGTGTTGTCTTTGTAAGATGATCCAAAACGACCCATATATAATTATTTCCTCTAGATGCAATTAGAAGTCCAGTGACAAAGTCCATGGTGATGTTCTCCCATTTCCATTCCGGTATTGGTAGTGGTTGCATCATCCACTTATACATTTGTCTCTCGACCTGCACTTGCTGACATACTAGACACCTTGATGTATATTTGGAAATCTCCCATTTCATATTGTCCCACCAAAATTTTTCTCAGAGATCTTGATACATCTTTGTGCTCCCTGGGTGGATAGAGAAGGTCGAGCTATGTGCATCATTCAATAGATCCTTCTTTATCTCTGTGTCGGATGGTATACATAATCGCATCCAAAATCTTAAAAATCCTTCCTCATCAACTTTGAAATCAAATGATTTCCCACTTCTAACATATTTCACCATTTTCTGAATTTCCATATATTTTCTTTGTGAATCCTTTATTCTATCCAAGAGGTACGGTTGAGAAATCATTTGAGAAAGGATTGATGATGTCCCTCCCTTAATGATTCCATGTCCATCCTTTGAAAATATAAGATGATCAGATCCTTTTCAATTCTCATCATTGATAAACATGAAGGATCCTTTCTACTTAGAGCATATTCCACCTTGTTTGCCTTAGCGTGATGTTAGTGGATTGAGCAGTCATAATCCTTGATGAGCTCTATCCATCTTCGTTGGTGCATATTAAGCTCTTTCTGTGTGAATATATATTTGAGACTCTTGTGGTCAGTATATATCTCACATTTCTTCCCATAAAGATAATTCCACCAGATTTTCATGGCAAAGATCACAGCCGCCAACTCCAAATCATGTGTTGGATAGTTTTACTCATGGATTCTCAACCGCCTTGAGGAATAGGTTGTCACTTTATCATTTTTCATCAGCACACAACCTAAGCACCTCTTAGAAGCATAACTATACACCACAAAGAGTTCTCCACTTGTAGGGAGTGTGAGTACAGGCGCAGTGATAATCCTCTCTTTCAACTCCTTGAAACAATCTTCACATTCATGTGTCCAGACAAACTTGAATCCCTTTCGTGTCAGCATGGTAATTGGGTTTGACAATTGGGAACATTTCTTCACAAATCGTCGATAATACCCTGCTAGACCCAAAAAACTTCGGATCTCCATTACAGAAGTTGGTCTGGGCCACTCTTCAATTGCCTTCATCTTAGTAGGGTCCACAGATATCCCTTTGTTGGTGATAATATGCCCCAATAATGATACTTCTTTCATTCAGAACTCACATTTACTATACTTTTCATACAACTTCTCCCTTCGCAAAGTCTTTAATATATTTTTCAAATGCTCCTCATGTTCCTCCTTGCTCTTGGAGTATATCATAATATCATCTTGCTGTCGTCTGGGTCACTTGGTCACTAACTGTAGGTGGGGTGTTCACCAAGGGAAGGATGTAGTGCAGGCGAGGAAAGGAGATGATGTGGAACAAGCCAATCAACTAGTGAGAAATGTGGTGCAGAGTAAACCAGTGGCCAAACAGGTAGAGGAACCCTCTATGCTGGGGATGTTTGATCGGATCAAGGAGGGATTGAGGGACTGGGACATGGGTAAAACAATGGAAAAGAGAATGGAAGAACCCTCTGTGTAGTTGCCTCAAGTTGAAGGTAAGAGTCACTCTGTGAAGGATATTTTTGTTTGGACGGAAGGGGTGTCAAATGAACCCCATATCACTCCAAACCAGATTGCTTCTACGTCGGGGGTCAACACTCAACTTGCAGTAAAGGGTCTAGGCCAAGGCGATTTCCATACCCATAACACTTTTTCATGTTTGAACACCAACGAGCTTGTACAGAAGGAGGGTAATGATAAGGTCATTAAGGCTGCTTCATATGTCAAGGTTGTGTTTACTGGTCTGGGTCCTTCTAGTAAAGAGCACATTCAATATACTAAGGTTATGAACATATTAAGCTTGAGAACCATGTCTCCAGCTATTAAGCTGGATAATCGCTTTGCTGGATTGGGGGTTCAAGGGTCTGATCAGGAGGATGGTCTTCCTAGGGAGGATTATGATGAAGAGTCGTCTGGTCAGGCTGTTGAAAACAGTGATCCAAAATTCCATGACAAAGATCTCTACATCCAATGGATGAGGAAGGGGTGGCAAGGAAGTAATAAAGGACGAAATGATTACTCATATTTACATTTACCTATGGAGACTCAATCTGCTAAAAAAGAAAAAGTAAAGGAGAAGGGGAGCGTTTCCAATTCTGTTGGAACGTTGATTCATTTGGAGGAGGGGGTTTTGGGGAAGCCTTCCTTCGGGGGGACCAGCATGTGGAAATTCCTTTGGAATTTCTATTGCATTCAGAAAAAGATATGGAAGAAGAATCTATGGTGATTAATGCCTCCACAGAAGATGCTGAGAAGATGATGGGAAGGAATATTCAGGTGGATACTAATAGTGAACAGAGTGAGTGGATAGACAAACAGAATCTAATTTTAGTAAGAGGTTTCAATATCTAAAGACTATATTCATTAAATACATGAAAATTTCTAGAGCATTAGTGGGTCTTAAGGGCATCACTATGAACTCATTGTGTCCATACCTCATTTGAAAGGCAGTCTTGGGAATATCTTCCTTCCTCACCTTTAATTGGTGACATCCTGACCGAAGGTCTACTTTAGAGAAATAACTGGCCCCATGAAGCTGATCGAACAAGTTATCTTTACATGTAAGTGGATACTTGTTCCTTATCGTGATTTTATTAAGATCACGATAATCAATGTATAGATGCATTGATCCAGCCTTCTTCTTGACGAAGAGGACCGGCTCACCCCGCAGTGAAGCACTCAGGTGTATAAAACCCTTCTCCATATTCTCCTGTAACTGTTTCTCCAACTCTTCCAGCTCTACAATGGCCACTCTATAAGGTGTCTTTGAGATTGGTAGAGATACAAAGATAATTTCAATTGAGAACTCAACCTCTCGGTCTGGAGAAATACTAGGAAACTCTTCAGGGAATACGTCAGTGTAATCCCTTATGATGTGCATGTCTTAAAGCATGATTCTCTCCTTTGTCTCAATCATTTGACCTAGATATGATTTCTCATAAAGTATAAATATCCATACTTGAGATGATGATTTGAAAAGAGATTCATCTTACTCCTTGTATTTTTAAAGAATTGGAGGATGCTTCGGGATGTGAAGAGTGATCTCCCTTTCCCAGCAGTTGATATTGGATTTGTATAAAGATATCCAATCCATGACCAAGATAGTTTCAAACTCCACTAAAGGAAGTATGATGAGATTTTTTGGGAGGTTTAGTCCAAAAACATTAACCATGGAGGAGTTATGAACCATGGACGCAATGATTTCCCCATTCACTGTTCTCACAAATAATTTTTCCTCCAAATTTTGAGGGGGTGTTTTAATTGTTCAACTAAATTTATAGGCTATGAAATAATGCATAGATCCAGAATCAAATAGTAAATTCGCTAATATTGAATGATTAACTAGTGTACCTGTCACCACATCATTTTCTAGCTCCACCTCAGCAGTAGTGATAGCATAAGCCCTTCCATGTTTCCTCAGAGATTGTTGTTGGTTGCCTCCAACAACCCTCATCTTAGGGAAATTGTTTACATAATGCCCAAGCTTCCTACAGTTCTAACACTACACTGCCAGCTGAGTCTTGATCTGAACCTTCCTTTATTCTTCAACATTAGTGGGATTTTTCATATCCCTTCGGCAGTTCTTGGCCAAATGACCAAACTTTCTGTATTTGAAGCAATTCATGGTTCCCTTGAGACAGTTACTAGGATTTTTCTTCCTACAATTATTTCAAGGGGAAAAGTCAGGATTCTTTCCATCATGGGATCTGTTTGATGGACCACCCATGTTGTTCTCTATTTTCTGCTTCTTGTCACTAAGCCCATGAGACCACTAAGATTCTCCAATCTCCATTTCAACCTTTAGGGAACAACGAACAATATCCTCATAACTGTAAAAGTCTTGAATTGCCAATTCTTTTCGTAGACTTGGCTTTAGTCTACTAAAGAAGCAATCCACCTTGATTTCGGTGTTCATGACAAAGCTAGAGGTGTACCTTGCAAGCCTTGTGAAGTTTTCTTCATACGCCCAGATGGACTCGCCTTCCTTCTTCTTGAGTTTGAGGAACTCTCTTTCCATCTTGAGAAGTAGGGTTCACGGAAAATATTTGTTGAAAACATCCTCTTGAATTCCTCCCAATTCATGGAATCAATTTCCTCTTGGGACTTTGTATTATTGATCAGTGTCCACAACTGATCAGCTTCCCCATCAAAACGATAGACCGCCATTACAACTTTTTCCTCTTCAGAGCACTGGAGGATGGAGAATACCTTCTCAATGGAGTTAATCCATTGTTCTGTGAGGAGGGAATCAGAATATCCGCTAAACATGGGAGGCCTTTTCTGCATGAAGGATTCTATGGAAACTTGCTCTTTCCATGGAGGAGGAAGGTGTTCCGCCTGATTCAAGTTATTATTCATAACTCAAGATATCTGAGCAAGTACTGTCGTTATGTTTTGAGCACCCACTCCCATCATATCAGGCATATCATTTGGGAAATCATCACATTTCCTATCACATTGGTTGTTGGAACGTGTTCTTCTATTTCCCACCATTAACTAAGAAAAATGACATATAATTAGAGTTCTTGAATACTTAGAAAAAAAAGGAAACTTTGAACATAAAAGTATAAACTTATAAAGAATAATTATATCCTATATTGTGATTTATTAGGTTTAAATATAGGTTATCCTCAATCTATTTCTTAACTTTTATTCTTATGTGATTTTTTTATCCCTCAATAACAGTTTGCACTAAGCTCATGAATCTACCAAATAATATCCCACGAGAGTTTCGTAACCAAGAGTCCAGCAAGGCCCATTGTCATGCACCAGTTCCCGTTCGATTCTAGCTCAAAGCGGTGTTTTCAGGTTTTACCCCTAGGATACATTTGTGCCAGAGCTGCCTCTACCGGCTCGTATCTAGACAGGGATGTATTTTCTTGATAAACCACTTACTCAATACTCACCAAAACATAGGGATTTTTTTATTAGTCTTGTCTCTACGTCTTCCCTAGGGTTGTCTAATCCTAATCCCAAAAATAACTAAACCTATCCTTTGATACCATCTATGAAAACCCTGATCTTTTATTACACAATTAAACATAATTTATTACAAAAACTTCACTTGATACAACATAGAAGATCGACAGGTCTAGTGTATTTGGGGATTAGGATCATTACATAACAACTTAAAACATGAAATACAACATCTTTATTGAAAACTTCCTTTACAGGACCACTACATTCCCTCGTACTTAGCATTGGATGGGATAAGCTGAGGACGTGCATAAGAAAAAGGTGAGCTATAAAGCCTAGTAAGGGAATAAACATTTAATAACATGAGGAATACAATAAATTTTATACAATAGGCATATAAATAGAGCACAAGTGAAGTATAAACTTAAAGTCATGATAAATCATGATAATCATAATATGGAAATGTGGCTACAACACTTAACATGGAATTAGCATGAGCCAAGTCTCATTGCACATAGAGCATGAGTAAACCCACATTGCACCTGAAGTACGAGTAAGAACTTTTTTTACTTGTATTATCATGAGTAAACACCCATTGCACATAACGTATCATGATACTATACTTTACCCAATGCATTGGACCTCTATTAGGGTGCACCCTTCTCAAACATTTCAATTCATGCATAAGTGTGCCACATGGATCATAAAACATTGAATCATTCAATATAATCATTTATTACACGATAAATGAATGTGGAATACATACATTAAACTCTTTAAACAATAAGTAAATGTGAATAAAAGTGAATACCCTTTATAGAAAAATGGGCATGGTATTCACTACACAATGACTTTGGATTGGAAAAACGTGGTGGCATAAATGCGTGACTTAAGGACTTATAAAAATGGTTGATGAGAGATAAAGGGGTGTCTCATCATATTTAAATGAAATGGACAATAAGGGGGTCATATAGATACATTTCCCAGCAAATGTAATGTAATTTAGATTCATGATACAAAAGAATTTCTTGAATGTAAATGAAGAGATAGAAATTCTTTTCGGAATTTCGGTATAGTAACGGGTGTACATGGGAGGATTTTAATGAAAGAGAAATGGGTATCCCATCATTAAAACATAAATATGGTAGTATGGGGGAGGTGTAAAACCATACCAAAAAATTTATAATTGAAATTAAAAGGGCATAACAACTTAAAGAAAATTGGACAAAAATGAGAAATGAAGAAAAAACTCTTACTTGGAAGTGTGCTTCCAAAGGATTGAGAGAGGATTGAGAGAGGCTTATTGGAATCATGGGGTGCCTTGGGAGGATTATAGAGAGAGGATGGAAGAGGTTTGACGGACTCCAATGGCTTTGAGTGAGGAGGAAGTGGGATCTTGGGTGGGTTTATATAGGAAAGGAGAGGGAATTCTTTATTATTTTGGTTTGGGACACCTCACATTAATCTAATCAAAACCAAAAACCAGACCATGGTTTTTGCCCATGGTTTTTAGAAAAGGGAAGTGGAAAACAATATTTTATTAGTCCAAAGTCCTGAATGCTTAAAATAATGGGGTTGCTTATGTGGAAGTGAGTCACACTCCCGAGGAAAACAATTTAAAAAGACAAGATGTTTAATAAGTCTTGAAGGGTCCATTAATGATTTGTAAAATAATTCAAAAAAACCCAAAATCACATTATTTTAACGTTAAAACATATATTGGCCAAACATAAAGCTTATAGTATTTTATTACATCACTATTGGGTCATTATGATGTCATAAAACACATTCTATATTTAAACGGTATTTAACTTTTACCCAAAAATTTGACTGTCTTAGAAAATTAGGAAAAATTCAACGTTGGATAATTGCGACATCATGATTCCATAAATAATATTTATTTTATCTAAATAATTTTCTAAATATGTTAATTTTCACTTTTAAAATAAAAACCGACATTTATCGAAAATTCACAGGTTTTGACAAAAATTGCTTTCGAACATTAATAAAAATTACAATTGCATTCATAAAATTATATGATCATTTATATTTAATAAAAAATTAATTTAATAATAATATTATTATTTTATTAAAATATTATTTAATACAAAAAATCCATTACTTCATCAAAATAGATTTCTTAGTTGAATATTAACTAAAAACACTATTCGTGCTTTAAAAACTATTTACAAAGTAAAAATAATAACATGAAAGTATATTAATTATTATATACAAAAATAATGCACATAACCATAGTACTAGTTATTTTTACATAACCCCTTAAAATAGTTGCATAAGACCTAAGGGTACGGTGCACGATGGTGACAGACTCTTGGGGTGGCTCGGATAACATTGCACACGTGGTGATCTCTGTAAACTTACACTTCTCCCGTAGATGGATTTGTTCAAGCTTAACCTAGTGAAGCTCGGCTTGGGCTTGGTCAAGAGTGAAGCCCAATGACGCCACCTCCTTTCTGAGCTCTGACAAATGGGCTTCGAATGGAGAAATTCTACTGGATGAGGTCATCACTTCCTTTGTCTGAGTAAATTAGATTGTTAAAGACCATATATATACTAATCTTGTGATCATTGTTCAATGGCTATATTAGCAACGGTCACAATTCTTAATGGTATTTTAAAATCCAAAAACATAAAAAAAGTGCATATGTTGTATGACCATTTCACATATTAAGGCATTTAATTAAATCAAGAGGGTTTTTCATTAACCAAAGATTGGGTCGTTACATTGAATGCTAGTGTTGTCGTTAAAAATCCTCCAATCATGATCCTGAAGTTGAGATATATGGTTTTTTCCTTCTCCTTACAAATGATCTTAGGTGAAAAAATTTAGTATTCTGATCACCATCCCTTATACGGGATTCTATATCCCTCATGACCCAACATCTCTCATTCTCCCTTAAAGCCGCATTAAGATTCCTTTCTACAAACAAAATATCTATGAGAATGAAATCCCAAAAAGGGAAGGAGTGAATTCACTTTAAGTGATTTTCTGTAAGAACCCAGTTTTTGCTATGAAAGACTTTGGAATATTCTTGATAATATTCCAGGGCAGCGCCTTCAGACGGCGTGGGATTCCGAGCCCCGGAGTGGCCGGAATTAAATTTTCAGTGCGTTCACACCGGAAACGCTAAATAAATGGGATAACTCCTAAACAGAGTTTTAGATCAGAGATCTGAGTGTACATATGGGTCCGGAATGGGGTGTTTACCCTAGGAACGGCATAAAACTTGTCGGCGCGGGGCGTTTGGACCCCTCGCCCGCTTCTGGAAAGTTAAACGGATTAATTAATTAATTAATTCATTCATTTAATGTTGAGACGTAGGTATCTCTTAAATGGTGGCTCGGATTGGAAAAATGAGGGCACCGTTGAGTTTGGAGCATGTCGTTTACCCTAGGAGGGGTATAAGTTTCACGGGCATGGGTCGTTTGTGAAAAATGGCCCCAGGGGCGTTTTCGTAATTTGGTGGCCTCGGGCTCTAAGTTTAATAACTTTTGAACGGGGTCTCGGATTAAAATTATGATACCACTGTTGCGCTCGGGAGGTGGTGTTTACCCCAGGGGAGGCTTAACCTCGACCCTGCTGAGGGTTCGGGTTCGGGCCGACGGGCGGGTGGTTAAGCGTTTCTATTTAAACGCTTAAGTCACCCCCCCCCCCTCCCTCTTCATCTTACTCACCTGGAAAGCAGCAAGGAGGAGCTCCTCCCTCTCCTCCTCCTGCTCCGGCGAGATGGTCCGGTAAAGCGTGGCTCCGACGGATTGCGGCGAAGCTCCGGGCAACGCCCACGAGGTAGGGTTTTGTCGTTTGCATTTTCTATTCATGTACCTACTTCGAGCCCTAATTTTTGTATCAAATCTCTGTCGATTTATCAAACAAAGCCCATGAATGTGAAGTGTATTTTATTCTCTTTCTGACGCTTCTTTCGGATTTGGTTTTGGAGTTCGGAGGAACCCGCAATCATTCGCCGAAGATTGCGGGTTTGCAGAGGAGATCTGGGGCGTTCTGGCGGGTAGGCGCGGCGGTCGGCCATGCCAGGCGGCGGCGCGGTGAGACGAGAGGCGGCTTGTGGAGGATGGGTGTGTGAGGGCGAAGGCGGGCCTGCTTCAGGGGGGCGGCAGGTGGAGGTGGCCGGGCGGCTCCGGCGTAGGGCAGAGGGGGGGTCTTGGGGTGCGCGACCCTTGTGCGGCGCGACCGCGACCCGCATGTCGTGGGTCGCTACTGGGGAAAGGATATTGGCCTTGACGACCGGTTGAGGGTTCTGGCCGCGGCTAGCTGGCCGCGGCAGACTGAATTGGGCCTGCGGCCGGGCCGCGGGCCGGCTGAGGGCGGACCGGCCGGACCGGGCCGGTCCGGGCCTAGGAAGTGCCCCCCCCCCCTTCTTTGAATTTCCAACGCCCGTAACTTTCGTTACGGGCGCCCGTTTTGCGCACCATCAGCGGAAGCACGGACCTTGCGTCGAGGGGAATGTTTTGAGATGGTTTCGGGAATTTTTAGTTCCCGAAACGAGGGGCCTCAGAGGTGCGACGCATCTTTAAGTGGTCGAGCGTTTTTTCCGAGATTCTTGTTTCGGACGGCGCGGACGCGTCCGACGTCTGTTTTGCGCACCGTCAGCGGCGTTGGAACCCTGGCACCAAGGCGGAGCTTTCCAGGGTGGTTTCGGGCCTTGAGACTGGATTTGAGGCGTGGGCCCCATGGCCCATCTTTTGAGCTGCGTGCAGCTTTTAGTGACTTTTCCCTCGGACGTCCGTTCGGGGCGTGCGAGCAATCGATGTTGGGTGTTTTTCTGAGGGCATCGCGTTGGCGCAGTCTGCCCGCTGTAATTCCGCACGATGTTGCGGGCCCCGCTAGGGCCGTTTGGGCGTCGACGGTGATTTTCCATCTTTATCACCGGGCGACCGTCTTGGACAAGTGAGTAGTCCATCTTGTGTGCTTTTTTGAGAGGATCGCAATGGTGTGATCCGTTATTTGAGTTTCAGGACCGAGTTGCAGGTCCCACGTGGCACCGCTCGTGTGCGGTGCACCGGGATGCATCTTTTTCTCTGGATATCTGTTGCACTCAAGTGAGTATTGCTTTTGACGTGTTTTCCCGAGGGGATCGCAATGGTGCGATGCGCCCGACTGTTTTCGGGCCCGGGGCTTGGGATCACGGGACGATGTTCGGGCGTGAGGCGGTGTTGGTGACTTTTCTGTCGGGTATCTGTTGGAGGCGAGTAAGTAGTCGATCTCGCGTTTTTTTTTCGCGAGGATTACAACGGTGTGATCCGTTTGGTTGTGCGGAGCCTCTTGCGTGATCTTATTGAATGTGGAGCATGAGAGGTGCTACGGTGGCGGTTCGTCCTACCTTGTTTGTAGCGGACCCTTGGCGTGTGATCGCGCACTCTTGGGAGAGTGATACAAATGGTTCACAAGATGTGGTTGGCTGTGCCTATACCTTTGAGGTGGAATTGTTATGTCATGCCTTCACGTTGACATTGGGTGCCGTGTGCACGATAGCCCTTGGGCTGGAGACGTGGTATACTTTGGGAGTATACGAGAGTGCTTGGAGGTACGTGTGGTTTGTACCTGATACGTTCGTGCGCTTGGTTGGGGTTGGCTTGGGGCCACACGTCGTTTGGGCCCCATGTGCATGTCATGTTCTGCTTTGCGTACTTGGACCTCTCGCGGCGTAGAGGGTCCCTTTGTGATTGTTTGTTTGGCTAGCATGGTGGAGTTTATTTCCCCTGGCTTTGTGCTCGTTTGTTTGACCAGCAGGGTTGAGTGGTCTCCCCCTGGTTTCGCTCACGATGGATTGGCCGGTAGCGGTGCTAGTGACACCCAGTGCTAGAGCAGACGCTGCACCTCTTTTGGGAGATTTGTTCTGGAGTTGGGTGGTTGCGCAACACCCACTCCGTGTTCGGTTGGCCAGTGTTATACCCTCCTGTAGAGATGGCCATATCAGTTCTGAGTTTTACCCTCCAGTGGGGCTAGGTAGTGGGTTACTCATCGACTCCCTCGGGCTTACCCTCCAGCAGGGTTGGGCAGTGGGTTGCTCACTGACTTCTAGGGTTTACCCTCCAGCAGAGACTGGGAAGTGGGTCACCCGACGCTATTAGGGTGTACCCTCCAGCAGAGACTTGGCAGTGGGTCACCCAATGCTATTAGGGTCTACCCTCCAGCAGAGACTGGGCAGTGGGTCACCCGACGACCTCTTAGGTTCTACCCTCCGGCAGGGCTGGGCAGTGGGTCACCCGTCGTCTAGCTCCAGGTCTACCCTCCAGCAAGGCTGGGCAGTGGGTCGCCTATCGACTTATTCCAGGTCTACCCTCCAGCAAGGCTGGGTAGTGGGTCGCCTATTGACTTATTCCAGGTCTACCCTCCATCGGGGCTGAGCAGTGGGTCGCCGGATGATGTGTTATGGTTTACCCTCCAGTGGGGTTGGGCAGTGGGTCGTCGGATGATGTGTTATGGTTTACCCTCCAGCGGGGCTGGGCAGTGGGTCGTCAGAAGATGTGTTATGGTTTACCCTCCAGGAGGGCTGGGCAGTGGGTCACCCGATATCTGGTTATGAATTACCCTCCAGCGGGGCTGGGCAGTGGGTCATCCGTTGGAATTCCAGACTCAGTCCTTCCTACTAGGCTAGTATGTGGCTTTCCTCCGTGGTTACCGGAGCGGGACCCTTGGTTGTACGGGTCGGTGTTGTGATGGCTTGACTCTGAGGAGACCTCTCTACTGTAGGGAAGTGACGAGGTGTGGTTTGACTTTCCCTAGAACTCTCAAGTACGAGGGGCACTTTCCCCACCGAGACGCGTTCTTGTGATGCGATCTAAAACCGTGCGGGCGATTCAGTGCTTCCCAAACCGGATAGTGTCGAAGTGCGGTGATTGAGCCCCTTGGCTTGTAGTTCGGGGCAGACGTGCGGGATGCTGGGCGACGATGATGGTTATGTCTGGGACTGTTGGCTACCCTTTTGTTGGGCTGAGATATGGGACGGAGATCCCCTTATGACGTGGTTCAGGCTTCTCGACAGAGCATATGGATTTGTATATACCATTTTCCTACACCCACTTCTTGGGTTTGGTTGCTCTCCTTCCAGGAGAGGCGAAGACGTGCGGGGTATGCCACGTGCTTTCCGTGTCTAGCTTCTCGTGGTTGGACGAGTCTACTATCCAGCTATAGGTAGCAAAGACTCGACTAGAAGTTCATCTTCTCACCATTTCCAGCTTCTTGTGTCTGGACAAGTCTACTTCCTTTCTTTTGTAGGGTTGAGCTGGAATCTCTACTGTTATTCTACTTCACTTTCAGTTGTACTCCTCTAATTTTCATGTTCGCTCTACTGCTCACCCTTCGGTACCTCCTTTGTTGCTCCCTCGAGCCTTCGGGGTATCCTACTGAGTATTTTTGTACTCACCCCTGCTTGGGATTTGCCCACACTTGGTGTGCCCTTGCAGACGACGGACAGGTGGAGCGTGGCTTCAGTGGAGTGTAGGAGTTTGGGAGCTTGGACAGCGTGCGGTGGTCGTAGTCGGGTTCCAGGTGGGAGACCCGTCAGCTGTTTCTTTTTGTTTACCTGTTGCTGGGTTGTGGCACTTTTTGGTTGGGCACGTGTTTTTTCCCTTTTCTTTTCAGTTTTTACTTTGTACTTGTAGAGGTCGATGCACTCTATGGTTTATATATAGCAGTTGTCCTTTTTTACTCTTCTTGTTGTTATTTTTACTTTGCACTTTTTCATTGAGTGTGCTGCGTGTGGGTGTGTATAGGTACTTAGGCAAAGGCCTCCCTGAGTTGTTGTGCCTTCGGCGCTGGTCGCCATCCCCCTGGCCTATGGAGGCGGGCTTGGGGTAGTTGCGGCTCGAGCCCGGGTAGGGTCGGGTCATGACAAAGTGGTATCAAAGGTGGTTTGTTCCTTGGGACGTTGTGCGGATGTCCCTAAAAGAGGAATTGGTTGGGATATAAGGCAACAGTGTTAATGTGTCTCGACAGTGGATCTCAGGCCCGGGAGTCCAGTGATGGTGCGGCGGCCGACGTATCCATTCACCAGGACCTTGATAACCCGCTTGTCGACTCGGCATGCTGAGACACTTGTTGTAGGGAAAATTTGTTTGTGCATCACATAGAATTGAGTCTTTGACTGTCTTTCTTGAGTCAGCTCCCCATCATTGTCTTTATTGGTATATACACATATTCCCATCTGACCGCGAAACTCCTTGATAACATTCAGGATGTCTCCGCGAAGACAGCCAGCCAGGATACTAGCTTTGGTTCGTAACGACAACCTTGTGAGCTACGAGGCCACAGTCCAGGACTCATCATGTGAGCCCCTTTGTCCAAGTGGGTCGGTAGTAGTAGTACCCCCACTTTTTGAGCAGCAAACAGCTTTAGCAGAGCAGGCTGAGCTTGAGGGCAGGTTGAGCGCGCTCCATGAGTTCCAGCGGCGGAGACCGCTGAGGTTCAGTGGTGAGCCAGACCCTCAGGCAGTAGAGGTTTGGCTCGAGGCAGTGGTTCGCCTTTTCAGGCTTGTGCGGACGCCGACAGTTTAGAGAGTGGCTTTGGTAGCCATCCTTTTTCCTTGGATTGGCTTGGTGTTGGTGGAGTCTGGTGACTCAACTTCTTAACGAGTCGTCGCTTTCGTGGGAAGACTTTTAGTTGTTGCTCCGTGAGGAGTTTTTCCCCTCCTGCTTGCGCTCCGTTTGGATTCAGGAGATCCTACAGTTTCAGTAGAGAGGGATGACGGTGGCCGAGTACGCGGCTAGTTTTGCAGACCGTGCACGCTTTTACCCAGACATGGTCCATGACGACAACTTCCGAGCGCGGAAGTCTGAGCAGGTTCTCCGCCGATAGATTCATGTTGTCATAGTACCTTTGAGCATTTCCACATATGTCGGGGTGCTAGAACAGGCGCTGGTGACAGAGGGCTTCCTGTCAGGTTTTGCGGTTGGTAGTGGCAGTGGGCGCGACGAAGCTGGGACGTCTGTCGTAGCTAGCAGGTGCTGGAGGACAGGACCTCGATGCAGGTGGCCTTCCCACTGCCGGTTTTGGAGATGTGGTCGTATACCACTATCGAGAAAAGGCGCAGGGCCTCAACCGAGGATTCCCTACCATGAGTGGATCTCGGGCCGTGGTCGTACACCACAGTGGCGCCGGAGGGCACCAGAGAAGCTCAGAGAGCGCCGGTGCTATGCTTGTGATGGGTGAGGTCACTTGGCACGAGACTGCCCGGACCGAGTTGCTGAGAGCTTCGGGCAGGCAGCAGACGCACCTCCATGGAAGAGGCAGCACCGTGATCGGAGTAGTGGCCAGAGAGGTGGTGCTAGTAGAGGAGCAGGAGGATTTGGAGGTGGGGGACGACGTTACGAGATCTCCCCATCACCACTAGGCGGTCCACGTCAGGCTCCGGGAGCTGACGGTTGGGACCGCGGGTAGCTGCGAGCTTTGGATGTCTACGATCCTGTAGAGCATGGGATGGTGAGAGTTACCCCTTGCGACTCCTCTACTTCTTGAAGTAGAATTGTTAGGCTCTGCGTGTGAAAGGCGTTTCTCCCTACTCCTTGTTTGAGGTGTTACCAGGGTGACGCAGGGCGTCGGGTGTAACCCTGTGTTGGTAAGGAAAAAGGTGTGAGACCTTTTCCGTTAGTCGATGGTGTTGACTCCTTCGCCTTTTGAGCGTATAAGAGAGCATCGACTGTGGAATCTTGCATGATCAGATATCCTTGGGTGTTTCACCATATGGATATTCTAAAGGAGGGAATCACCGGGCCTTGTTCCAGGTGCGGGCGGTGATTCCAGTCGTGGCGTGCGACGTAAGGGTTCGGTCGGGGAGGTGAGCTACCCCCGTGAGCCTTCGGGCTGTTTCAGACCGTGCAAAGGGATGGAGAGGTACCCTACCGCCTTGCCCTAACCCCAAAGTCTGGAGTGGGTGCACGACGTCGGCATGGGCCGACCTCGCGTGAACGGATCAACTCTTTGGTCTGTGTGTGGTGACGCAGAGTTGTGTGTGGGTTCTTCTGGGTATGGGAAAGCCAGGTGTGGGCTTAGTACCCTGTGTTCTTCCCTGGTTTTTCTTTTCGAGGATGAAAAGCTTGAAGGAGGGAATGATGTAAGAACCCAATTTTTGCTGTGAAAGACTTTGTAATATTCTTGATAATATTCTAGGGCAGCGCCTTCAAACGGCGTGGGATTCCGAGCCCCAGAGTGGTCGGAATTAAATTTTCAGTGCGTTCACACCTGAAACGCTAAATAAATGGGATAACTCCTAAACTGAGTTCCGTATCAGAGATCCGAGTGTACGGATGGGTCCGGAATGGGGTGTTTACCCTAGGAACGGCATAAAACTTGTCGGTGCGGGGCGTTTGGACCCCTCGCCTGCTTCTGGAACGTTAAACGGATTAATTAATTAATTAATTAATTCGTTTAATGTTGAGACGCAGGTATCTCTTAAACGGTGGCTTGGATTGGAAAACCAAGGGCACCGTTGAGTTCAGAGTGTGCCTTTTACCCTAGGAGGGTTATAAGTTTCGCGGGCGCGGGCCATTTGTGAAAAATGACCCCAGGGGCGTTTTCATAATTTGGCGGCCTCGGGCGCTATGTTTAATAACTTTTGAACGGGGTCTCGGATTAAAATTATGAGACCACCATTGTGATCAGGAGGTGGTGTTTACCCCAGGGGAGGCTTAACCTTGACCCTGCTGAGGGTTCGGGTTCGGGCCGACGGGCGGGTGGTTAAGCATTTCTATTTAAACGTTTAAGTCACCCCCCTCCCTCTTCCTCTTCCTCACCTGGACAACAGCAAGGAGGAGCTCCTCCCTCTCCTCCTCCAGCTCTGGCGAGACGGTCTGGCGAAGCGCGGCTCCGACGGATCGCGGCGAAGCTCTGGGCAACGCCCACGAGGTAGGGTTTTGTCGTTTGCATTTTCTATTCCCGTACCTACTTCGAGCCCGAATTTTTGTATCAAATCTCTGTTGATTTATCAATCAAATCCCATGAATGCGAAGTGTATTTTATTCTCTTTCCGACGCTTCTTTCGGATTTGGTTTTGGAGTTTGGAGGAACCCGCAATCATTCGCCGAAGATTACGGGTTTGCGGAGGAGATCTGGGGCGTTCTGGCGGGTAGGCGCGGCGGCCAGCCATGCCAGGCAGTGGCGCGGTGAGCCGGGCGACTGCTTGTGGCGGCTGGGTGTGCGAGGGCGACGGCGGGCTGGCTTCCGGGGGGCGGCAGGCAGAGGCGGACGGGAAGCTCCGGCGTAGGGCAGAGGGGGGGTTGCGGGGTGTGTGACCCCGCGTGCGGCGCGACCGCGACCCGCATGTCGTGGGTCGCTGCTGGGGAAAGAAGACCGGCCTTGACGGCCGATCGAGGGCGCTGGCCGCGGCCAGCTGGCCGCGGAGGACTGAATCGGGCCCGCGGCCGGGCCGCGGGCCGGCTGAGGGCGGCCGTTTTGCGCGCCGTCAGCGGAAGCGCGGACCTTGCGTCGAGGGGAATGTTTTGAGATGGTTTTGGGAAATTTTAGTTCCCGAAACGAGGGGCCTCGGAGGTGCGACACATCTTTAAGTGGTCGAGCGTTTTTCCCGAGATTCTTGTTTCGGACGGCGCGGACGCGTCCGACGTCCGTTTTGCACGCCGTCAGCGGCGTTGGAACCCTGGTACCAAGGCGGAGCTTTCCAGGGTGGTTTCGGGCCTTCAGACTAGATTTAAGGCATGGGCCCCACGGCCCGTCTTTCGAGTTGCGTGCAGCTTTTAGCGAATTTTCCCTCGTACGTCCGTTCGGGGCGTGCGAGCAGTCGATGTTGGGTGTTTTTCTGAGGGCATCGCATTGGCGCAGTCTGCCCGCTGTAATTCTGCACGATGGTGTGGGCCCCGCTAGGGCCGTTTGGGCGTCGACGGTGATTTTCCATCTTTATCACCGGGCGACCATCTTGGACAAGTGAGTAGTCCATATTGTGTGATTTTTCGAGAGGATCGCAATGGTGCGATCCGTTCTTTGAGTTTCAGGACCGGGTTGCGGGTCCCACGTGACACCGCTCGTGTGCGGTGGGTCGAGATGCATCTTTTTCTCCGGATATCCGTTGCACTCAAGTGAGTAGTGCTTTTGACGTGTTTTCCCGAGGGGATCGCAATGGTGCGATGCGACCAACTGTTTTCGGGGCCGGGGCTCGGCATCAGGGGACGCCGTTCTGGCGTGAGGCGGTGTTGGTGACTTTTCCGTCGGGTATCCGTTGGAGGCGAGTAAGTAGTCGATCTCGCATGTTTTTTCATGAGGATTACAATGGTGTGATCCGTTTGGTTGTGCAGAGCCTCTTGCATGATCTTATTGAATGTGGAGCATGAGAGGTGCTCCGGTGGCAGTTCGTCCTACCTTGTTTGTAGTGGACCCTTGGCGTGTGATCGTGCACTCTTGGAAGAGTGATACAAATGGTTCACAAGATGTGGTTGGCCGTACCTGGACCTTTGAGGTGGAATTGTTACGTCATGCCTTCGCGTTGACATTGGGTGTCGTGTGCACGATAGCCCTTGGGCTGGAGATGTGGTATACTCTGGGAGTATACGAGAGTGCTTGGAGGTATGTGTGGTTTGTACCTGAGACGTTCGTGCGCTTGGTTGGGGTTGACTTGGGGCCACACGTCGTGTGGGCCCCATGTGCGTGACGTGTTCTGCTTTGCGTACTTGGATCTCTCGTGGCGTAGAGGGTCCCTTTGTGCTCGTTTGTTTGGCTAGCACGGTGGAGTTTATTTCCCCTGGCTTTGTGCTCGTTTGTTTGACCAGCAGGGTTGAGTGGTCTCCCCCTGGTTTCGCTCGTGATGGATTAGCCGGTAGCGGTGCTAGTGACACCCAGTGCTGGAGCAGACACTGCACCTCTTTTGGGAGAGTTGTTCTGGAGTTGGGTGGTTGCGCGACACCCACTCCGTGTTCAGTTGGCCAATGTTGTACCCTCTTGTAGAGATGGCCAGAGAAGTTCTGAGTTTTACCCTCCAGCGGGGCTGGGCAGTGGGTTACTCATCGACTCCCTCGGGCTTACCCTCCAGCAGGGTTGGGCAGTGGGTTGCTCACTGACTTCTAGGGTTTACCCTCCAGCAGAGACTGGGCAGTGGGTCACCCGACGCTATTAGGGTGTACCCTCCAGCAGAGACTGGGCAGTGGGTCACCCGACGCTATTAGGTTCTACCCTCCAGCAGAGACTGGGCAGTGGGTCACCCGACGACCTCTTAGGGTCTACCCTCCAGCAGGGCTGGGCAGTGGGTCACCCGTCGTCTAGCTCCAGGTCTACCCTCCAGTAAGGCTGGGCAGTGGGTCGCTTATCGACTTATTCCAGGTCTACCCTCCAGCAAGGCTGGGCAGTGGGTCACCTATCGACTTATTCCAGGTCTACCTTCCAGCGGGGCTAAGCAGTGGGTCGCCGGATGATGTGTTATGGTTTACCCTCCAGTGGGGCTGGGCAGTGGGCCGCCGGATGATGTGTTATGGTTTACCCTTCAGCGGGGCTGGGCAGTGGGTCGCCGGATGATGTGTTATGGTTTACCCTCCAGCAGGGCTGGGCAGTGGGTCACCCGATATCTGGTTATGAATTACCCTCTAACGGGGCTGGGCAGTGGGTCATCTGTTGGCATTCCAGACTCAGTCCTTCCTACTAGGCTAGTATGTGGCTTTCCTCCATGGTTACTGGAGCGGGACACTTGGTTGTATGGTTCGGTGTTGTGACGGCTTGACTTTGAGGAGACCTCTCGGTTGTAGGGCAGTGACGAGGTGTGGTTTGACTTTCCCTAGAACTCTCAAGTACGAGAGGCACTTTCCCCACCGAGACGCGTTCTTGTGACGCGATCTAAAACCATGCGGGCGAGTTAGTGCCGCCCAAAGAGGATAGTGTCGAAGTGCGGTGATTGAGCCCCTTGGCTTGTAGTTCGGGGCAGACGTGCGGGATGTTGGGCGACGATGATGGTTATGTCTGGGACTGTTGGCTACCCTTTTGTTGGGCTGAGCTATGGGATGGAGATCCCCTTACGACATGGTTCGGGCTTCTCGATATAGCATATGGATTTGTATATACCATGTTCCTACACCCACTTCTTGGGTTTGGTTGCTCTCCTTCCAGGAGAGGCGAAGACGCGCGGGGTATGCCACGTGCTTTCCATGTCTAGCTTCTCATGGTTGGATGAGTCTACTCTCCGGCTATAGGTAGCGAAGACTCGACGAAAATTTCATCTTCCCACTGTTTCCAGCTTCTTGTGTCTGGACGAGTCTACTTCCTTTCTTTTGTAGGGTTGATCTGGACTCTCTACTAGTATTCTACTTCACTTTCAGTTGTACTCCTCTACTTTTCCTGTTCGCTCTACTGCTCACCCTTCGGTACCTCCTTGGTTTCTCCCTCGAGCCTTCGAGGTATCCTACTAAGTATTTTTGTACTCACCCCTGCTTGGGCTTTGCCCGTACTTGGTGTGCCCTTGCAGATGACGGACAGGTGGAGCGTGGCTTCAGTGGAGCGTAGGAGTTTGGGAGCTTGGACCGCGTGCGGTGGTCGTAGTCGGGTTCTAGGTGGGAGACCTGTCAACTGTTTCTTTTTGTTTACCTATTGCCGGGTTGTGGTACTTTTTGGTTGGGCGCGTGTTTTGCCCCTTTTCTTTTCAGTTTTTACTTTGTACTTGTAGAGGTCGATGCACTCTATGGTTTATATATAGCAGTTTTCCTTTTTACTCTGCTTGTTGTTCTTTTTACTCTGCACTTTTGCATTGAGTGTGCTGCGTGTGGGTGTGTACAGGTACTTAGGCAAAGGCCCCCCCGAGTTGTTGTGCCTTCAGCGCTGGTCGCCAACCCCCTGGCCTATGGAGGTGAGCTTGGGATAGTTGCGGCTCGAGCCCGGGTAGGGTCGGGTCATGACATTTTCTACATCATTAATGCCTTTATCCAAGTCCCTAAACCTAACCACACTCCACTTCTGTAAACATGACACAATATTGTGAATACTGGATGTGAGGCAACTGTTCGATCCTTCCCAGGATGAACGAACCACCTTCTCAACATTACTATCATGTAGCCACAAAATTTCAAAGTGAAATGCTTGCACATTCCTCTTTATTTCCCCTTGAGAGATCATCAATAAAATGATTGGGCAGTGGTGAGAAGCAACCAGAGGAAGATGAACAATAGAGAAGGAATGGAAGAGAGATTTCTACTCGTCTGTTCCCATAAATCTACCCAATATTTTGGGAATACGATTCTCTATTGATCTACACTGATGGCAAGTAAACAGAGATCCAAAAAACTTGAGACCATGAAGAGTGTTCAGAATAAGATAGTTCATGAAATCATCCATAGTGGCACCACGCCTCAAGCATCCTCCTTCTTTTTCTCGATGAAGGACTTCATTGAAGTCGTCCCCAACTAGTAGAGGGTCGAGTAGGGAGTTCTGCACCCTGTTCAATAGGTTCCAAGATTTTTTCTTATATTGACAACCATACCATCCACAGAATCCAACAAAAGTCCATGTTGGAGAACATGGAACAATAACTGACATGGCAATGTGATTACTCAAAACTTTTATAACTTGAACACAAAGGTCCTCCTTCCAAAAGAGGCACAGACCCCCAGAGTGTCCCTATCTATAATTCTTGAAACTAATCTTCACACCCAATCGGTCATTGTCTTTATCATCCAAAATAGTTTTGGATACAAAAACTATGTCAGGGCGGTATTTTGCACTCCATTGATAGAGTGCACGAACTATTTGAGGGTGGCCAAACCCCCGACATTTCAAACATAGGATCTTCATTGAATCAAGAGGGGTTGGGACACACCAGCCTCCACCTATGTAATTTCAAAAAACTATTGGTTGCCTACCGCTTTCCTCCTCTTTGGAAGGATATCAGTCATTTCACCATCCTCCAATCTCCATTTGTGCTCACCGCTCTGATCACTGACTGGATCTACACTCTGTTCCCCTTTAATCATCCTTCTCTGTCTGTTGTTTTTTAGCGCGTGACATTGTTAACCCAATCCTATATTCTCCATCATCTGAGTTAAGAGCTGGAGATTCAAATCCTTAAGGGAGAGTGTGGGGGCCACTCCCAATATGGGATGGTTTTTTTACAGGGGAGGAATTCGTTGTTGTCGGCAGCAGCAGAAGTCTCCTTGGACGGCAACCAACTCAGGCGGCTGTGGAAGTCCTCCATGGCGGGCAGCCGACGTAGTGGATGAGAATCGGATGGCTGGACCTTTTTCAAGGGTAGCTGAACCACCCCACCAACCGGAGAAGATATGTGTTTCCATCTGTCTATTTAAATGGGTTGTATTCCAATTGTTTGGAAGAGAATATGTGTGTGAGCTGTGTGTGTTGTGATCCTCCGACGAAAACCGGAGAGAAATGAAATAGTGAAGCAGCCTTATTCTCCCGTGGATGTAGGTCATACGACCGAACCACGTTAAAAATCTTGTGTTCCTCCGTTTTTCCTCCTGTTTTGTGTGTTTGAGGTACCACGCACCTCCGCTGCGCCCCATCAAGTGGTATCAGAGGCGAGGGGGAGCGAACGGAGGTGAACCGGCGAGGCGACGTCAAATTTTCCGGTGGCCGGAAAATTGAAAGTGGTCGGAAAATTTTTCCGAGGCCAGATCCGTGAAGAGGACGACGAGATGAGTCCAACGGCGCAAACGGCGTTAAAAACGGAGTTGAAACGAAGAAGATATGGCCGGTCAAAGTTCGGTCAAACCCGCGGGTGAACAGTAACCCCGTGCCGGAGAAGCAGTCACTGTTCACACCGCCGGCGACAATTCCGGCAAGAGCTCCGGCATGCCACGTCAGCGCCACGTCAGCGCCACGTCAGCGAGTGATCTGGAGCGTTGAACGTGTTTTGACCATATCTCGGTCAATTGGTGTCCGATTTCGGCGATCCAGGAGTCGATTCTGACTATTTCGACCGTTACGGACGCATCCGTACGGTTAGTTTTTGAAAATTCGCAGTCCTTCAGGTGGTGATTAAAGGGTGCGACATCGACGGTGGTGATCGCGTTTTGCGACGACGACGATGGCTGGTGGCGGAGCACTACCAAAATTTGACATCGAGAAGTTCGATGGTCGAAACAATTTCGGCTTGTGGCAGAGCACGGTGAAGGATCTTTTGGTGCAGCAGGGCCTGATCAGACCGTTGATCGGAGAAAAGCCCGAGACAACCAGTGCAAATGATTGGGAAGAGCTCGAGATGCGGGTCGTCAGCACAATTCGAAAGTGTTTGGCGAATGAGGTAAAGTACTCGGTGTTGGACGAGACATCACCGAAGGAGATCTGGAAGAAGTTGGAGCAGCGATATATGGCGAAGTCGCTCACCAACAAGTTGTTCCTGAAGAAGAAACTGTACCAATTGCGCATGGACGAGGGAACGAATTTGTTGGATCATACCAATGAATTCAACAAGATCCTGATGCAGTTATTGGGGCTCGGTGTGAAGGTTGAAGAGGAAGACAAAGCACTTTTGCTTTTGTCATCACTACCAAACTCATTTGATGGGCTTGTGACTGCATTGCTCGTGGGGAAGGATACACTGAAGCTGGACGATGTGATGGCGTCGCTTCAAGATTCTGAAGCATTTCGAAGACCCATGACGCATTCAGGTGATCAAATCATGGCGATGCGAGATAATCAGCGTGGGAGGAGCCGACAGCGACAGTCAGGAGGTAAAGAATGGCGGCCAAAATCCAGGGGACGTGATCCGAGCGAAATCGCGTGTTTCTGGTGCGAGAAGAAGGATCACTATAAAAGTGATTGTGGAGAGCGCAAACGGTACGTTGCTGGGAAGAAGAAAGTTGAAGAGGGGGATGTGAACATCACAGGATTATCAGCAGATGATGAAATCTGTGTGACAACGGGAAGCATGTACTCATATGAGAGAGTTGAACGGGGAGAAGTGCAATGTCATTACTGCAAAAGATTCGGGCACATGAAGCGGGAATGCCGATTTCTAAAGAGGAAGAACGAGCGGGCTCAAAATCCAAAAGAAGACGGATGGGTTCTGGATTCGGGGAGCTCGACACACATATGTACGACGAGAGGTACATTTGATACTTTTCAGCAGGTGCAGGACTTGGTGAGACTTGGTGATGGGTCAACATGCGAGGTTCGAGGAGTCGGGACAGTGAAATTGAAGACACCCGGTGGAGGAATTCGTACACTGGCTGATGTGAAATTCGTTTCGAGGATGAGGCGGAACTTGATATCATTGAGTAGGCTCGATGCGAGAGGGTTCAAGATTTCCATAGCAGGTGGAGTTTTGGAAGTCTCACGTGGGGATGCAGTGAAGCTTACTGGGAAGGAGTCTCAAGGGTTGTATCATTTGATGGAGACCGCAGTCAGCCCGAGATCGAGTGAAGATGATGTAAGTGCCGCGTCATCTGGCGTGAAGAAGCGTGTTCGATTTGCCGATGAAGTTTTCAACACCTGCAAGGAGAATGCAGGTCTGGTTTCTACCCCAAATTGGTCGTGAGGGGGAGATTTGTGGGGGCCACTCCCAATATGGGATGGTTTTTTTACAGGGGAGGAATTCATTGTTGTCGGCAGCAGCAGAAGTCTCCTTGGACGGCAACCAACTCAGGCGGCTGTGGAAGTCCTCCATGGCGGGCAGCCGACGTAGTGGATGAGAATCGGATGGCTGGACCTTTTTCAAGGGTAGCTGAACCACCCCACCAACCGGAGAAGATATGTGTTTCCATCTGTCTATTTAAATGGGTTGTGTTCCAATTGTTTGGAAGAGAATATGTGTGTGAGCTGTGTGTGTTGTGATCCTCCGACGAAAACCGGAGAGAAATGAAATAGTGAAGCAGCCTTATTCTCCCGTGGATGTAGGTCATACGACCGAACCACGTTAAAAATCTTGTGTTCCTCCGTTTTTCCTCCTGTTATGTGTGTTTGAGGTACCACGCACCTCCGCTGCGCCCCATCAGAGAGTTGGGTCTGGGAGATCAACACCAAAATGTTCCAACCCAGAGCCCATATCCGGTGGTTCCTCACATTGTGGTTTCAACCCATTAGGTGCACGGGTCATTTCCTTTGCGACAGCTAGGACCCTTGTTGAATTGAAATCTGGATCCTTCCCCTGACTGACTTGTCTTTCCCCATAATCTAACAAAGCCACTTCGCTACATACAGTACCCCCTTCTGCCTGCTAATTCACTGGAGTGCCAGCAGAAAATTTTGGTGGCCCTAGCATGATGATATTATTTCAATTCGGTGTAGAATTTTTAATGAAGGTCTTTTCAAGTTTGTCATGATCCTTTTGTTTTTCAATCTCAGAAATAAAATTTGTTCCGACATTTTTTGCACAAATCCAAAGACCATATTTCATAACAACATTGTCTTGTTCATCCACTTTCTTTGACCCACAATCTTTCTCTAAATGTCTGATACACCCACAAAAGAAGCAGGAAATTGGGAGATTTTCAAACTCAAATGATATCCAGCGGTTACGGTCCTCGCTTGCAGCAAACCTTCACACCCCAGCCCCTACGTGTGTCCAGCCCTATGCGAGCAGACCTTACGCGCACGAGGCCCTACGCGATCCCCCATGCATGATAAAACACCTGCGCGAGCCCACAACACATTGGGAAACCCCCTACGCGAGCAATCACCCTACGCGGGCAATCACCTTCGTGCTCCCAACACCACGCGAGCCTGACCCTTTGCTCATCCACACCTATGCGATCAAACCCGCAGAAGATGATCTGCAAGGCACGGATCAGTGAGCCAAAGTCGCGGAAATACCGGCAGAAGTCCAAAGAACCGTTGTTCTATTGAGAAATCAGAAAAATCACGAGCAATGGACCCAGATTTGAAACTAGGGACCCGAAGAGTTCCAAATTACCGGACCGCAGATCTACAACAGAGGGAGATCGCAACTCGGTACGGGAGCTGAAACCGATGCCTGCACAGTTGACATCTCCGATCCGCAGGGCCGTCATGGGACCGAAACTGACATCGCACAAGGGAGAACGACGATCTGCAAAGCCGAATGGGCCTGAGACTAGCGACCCGATAAAGATCAGCAAGACCGTAAGACTGCAACTAAGGGACTGACTGCGGATCTGTGAGGGCACAAAAGGCGAATCTCAGATGAAGCCCCGCCGCAAACGGGATGTCACCGCAGACAATGATCTGCGATCAATGATGGGCCGAGGGAGCCATCGTCCGCCGCTGCAGGATCTCCAGAAGAAACTGAAACCCTAGGACACCCAAGTTGTGTTATACTCTTGGTATAAAAGTACATATTATTTTATTTCCATATATATTAAGTCCTATGAAAATAATTATTTTCAGTGGATTACAAAATGGGTTGACACACATTACATAAATAAATTTTAATATGTGTAGATTTTATGTTTGAGTAATAATATTATATTATGTAGAGATATAAAAATGTTTTATGGAAATGTATGTTAAGAATATAATATGTTCTATCTATATTTATTATGTTCAATAAAAATAAACATGTTATGTGTTGTTATATTCTATCCATATATATTATGTTCTATAAAAAATAATGTTTGTGTTGTTATATCATAATCTGTCATTAAACAAGTTATAAACATATTATTCTTTGTAGGGAGATATCATGTCCATTGGAAAAAGATAAAATTACATGATGATATAAAATGTTAGCACATATTATTTATATGATTACTATATGATGGAAACAACAAGAAATTACCACCACTACAAAACCCGCAATAAAAAAATGACGACCTTTAACATTGCTAGATAAAAGAACTGATAGAGGGTATATTTCATTAAAAAAATTATATAATTTAAAATCATATATTAATATATAAATATATTTATATTGATAAAAATATAACATATTTTGTTAAATATTATTTATATATGACTAAATATACATTTGTACTTGATATACACGACATTTAGTTAAAAATGTCAAAATATAAATATAAATATATATATATATATATATATAATTTTCATAAATGTTATTTATATAATACGAAATATGTATTATAAATCATATAAATTTATCTTTCATATATTTCGTGAAAAACGGTTTATTAATTTAATTAAAAATATTTACTAATGAAGACATTTTGTTTTATCAATGCCATTTTTTTCCATTTTACACATATACATATACAAAATAATTCATTTTTATAGAGACAAACATACAAAATAATATAAAGTGTTAATATTATGGTCTTATATTTTTATATATTAATATTTAATATTTAATATAATATGATTTTAATTATTGCATTTTATTCATTTTTTATATTTAATATATATTATTTATTAATATTTAAAATTAATATATATATATATATATATATATCTTATTTATTCATTTTTATTAATAATTATTTCATTAACATTTTTTTTAATATTTTTTTTAATTTATTCATTTTTAATTTTTATTTGTTTAATATTATTTTAAATTTTATTCATTCTTAATATTTATTTATATTTATTGACTAACATTTAATGTTTTTAATACTGTTATAATTTACATATAATTAATATATATTCATTTTCATTTAAACATATAGTCATTTTCTTGTTTAAAAAATTATATAAATAATCGCTTATTCATTTTTTAAATATTTTTTCAGTCTATACATACTTTAATTAAATTTCACTTGTTTTTAAAATGCATTCATTTAAAATTATAAATTTATTAAAAAATTTAGTGTTTGGTTTTTTTTTTGATAATTTATAGATTTCATATATTTATTCGTTTAATATTTCTGCAGTAAATTCATTTTTTATGCTTTTATATATAATTATTCATTAATATATTTGATATTTCAAATATATATATATATATATATATCAATATATACATTATTTTCTTAAATGTGATTTATATAATACAAAATAGGTATATTTACATTAAACAAGTCATATATTTTGTGAAAATTGTTTATTATTAAAAATTATTATTAATTTAAAATATCGAGTAATAGATGTTTAATTAAATGTTATTAGTTTTTTCAATTTATCATATATCAAACCCATGTTCTGTTAACTTCACACATACATATACGTAATTAATGTATTTTTATATAGAATGCACACGCACAATATTTGTGTAATTTATTTAATTTTTAGCATCCTCCCATCACTAAGAGGTGGATTCCTAGGGTTTCCTGGGTGTTATGTTGGTGCTCTATTGCACCGGTGGTGGGGGTTGTCATTCTTTTGCACTCTCTTCCGAACCACATCGTTAGTAAGATTCGGTCCTCTCCCCTCTAGTTCTGTTTTCCATCGTACCATCGTTATGGAGGATGAATTATGGAAACGGGATAAAACCTCGTTAACAGATAAATCTGTGACTGACTTTAGCGATGCGGAGGATCCAGAGATCCGTAAACACATACCCCTGGATATTTTAGGCGAAGAGGGTTTTTTTTAGTTTTATGGCGTAGGGTTTAAATTATTTGAGGAGATGGGGCTGTCCAGCGCCAAATGAAGTGGCGCTGGACAAAAAAGAGACAAAGCGCTACATAAAGTGGCACTTTGACAACTTCGGCCCCACACCCCAACCCCCCCACATATATATATAATTTATTTATAATATACTTATTTATTATTATAAATTTAATTACTAAAATAAATACAATAATTATAATAAATATAATTAAAAAATAAATACAATAAATACATAATTATAATTTTTATAATAAATATATAATTATGATATATTATATTTATTATAATAAACTTATTTATTTATATTTAATATAAATATAATACATACATTAATTATAATATATTTATTATAATTATATATTTATTATATTTATAATTATACATTTATTATAATTCTATATTTATTATATTTATAATTATATAACTATTATAATTATAATTATAGAAATTATAATAAATTTATAATTATAAAAATAATAATAATAATAAATATATAATTATGATAAATATATAATAGTAAAAAATATATAAATATAATAAATATTCAATTATAATAAATATTTAATTATAATAAAATAAATATATAAATATAATAAATATAAAATTATAATAATTATATATCTATAAATATAACAAATCCATAATTTTATATATATATAAATATATAAAATAAATTTATTAATAATAAATTTATTTATTTTTATAAAAATAATTACTAAAATAAATACAATAAAATAAATACAATATAAATTACATATAATATAATGAAATATAATAAATATAATATAATACATAATTAAATAAATTTATTATAATAAATTATTATACATTAAAATAAATTTAATATAATGTAATTAAATATAATTAAATATAACATCTGCCACTTGAAGTGGCGCTTTGACCGGCCCCACACCACCCCCAACCCCCATATATATATATAATAAATTTATTATAATAAATTATAAATAGAATATTATTAAATATAATAAATATAATTAATAAAATATAATAAATATAAATATAAATAATTATATAATATAATTATATAAAAAAATAAAATATAATACATACATAATAAATTCTAAATATAATAAATATAATAATTATAAATTAATATAATTATATAATAAATTATAAATATAATTATTATTTTTTAATTATAAATAAAATAAATAAAGATATGGTAATTATATAATATATATAAATAAGTACATATTACATTTATTATATCATAATTATAAAATAAATGTATTATAATAATTATTATACAATTATTGTACATATTTATTACAATCAATGTACAAAATAAATGTAGATTTATTATAATGGATAAATAATATTTATTATAAATATAAATATAAATATACATTTATTATAATTAAATAGTATAATATTTATTATAATAAATATTATAAATGTATATTTATTATAATAATTTTTATTATACGTTTATTATAATTTATTGTGCATTTATTATAATAGTATTTATTATACATTTATTAGATATTTATTATAATAAATATTATATAATTATAATTTTATAATTATATATTTATTATTATTAAATAATTATTATAATTTTATATTTATTATATTTACATATTTATTATTATTATATGTTTATCATAATTAAATATTTACTATAATTATTATATTTATAATTATAAATTTATTATAATTCTATGATTCTAATTATAATAATTATATAATTATAAATATAATAAATATATAATTATAATAGATGTATAATTATAAATATAATAAATATATAATTATATAATTATTATATTTATAATTTATTATATAATAATTATTATATTAATAATTTATTATATAATAATTTATAAATATATAATAAATTAAAATAAATATAACTAATATAATAAATATAATATATTTATTATATAATTATAAATATAATAAAAAATACAATAAATACATAATTATAATTATATTTGTTATATTTATAATTATATAATAATTATATATATATTTATTATGTTTATAATTATCAAATAATTATATTTATTATTATACAATTATTAATTATAATTAATATATATAATAAATATAATAAATATAATATAATTATATAATTATTATATTTATAATTATATAATTATTATGATTTTAAATATATAATTATCATTGTAATATATAATTATATTTATATTTATTATATTTATAATTATATAATAATTATTATATTTATAATTTATTATATAATTTTTATTATATTTGTAATTTATTATATAATTTTTACTATATTTATAATTATTATAATATTTAAAACTATAATAATTATATAATTCTTATTATATTTATATTTATAAAATTATAATTATATTTATATTCATATAATTATTATAATTTTTAATATATAATTATATTTATTATATAATTATTATATCTATATTTATTATATTTGTAATTATATAATAATTATTATATTTATAATTTATTATATAATTATATTATATTTATAATTTATTTGTATTTATAATATTATAATTTATTAATTATATTAATTATATTTATTATAATAAATAAATTTAGTAAATTTAATATATTATAATTATAATTATATATTTATATATATTTATATTTATAATTCTATATATAAATGAATTTATTATATAATTACTTAATTATATATATAATTATATAAATTTATTATATTTATTTATTAAATATACATATTTATTACTAATTACAAATTTATAATTATATTAGATATATATATAATTTGTAATTAACATATATATAAATTTATTATATTTATATTTTTGTAATTGTATTTATTTTATTTTATTAATTATATATATATATATATGGTGGGTGGTGTGGGGCCGGTCAAAGCGCCACTTGAAGTGGCGCTTTGCCCCCATTTTTGTCCAGCACAACTGTTGGAACCAGGGTCTTCAAAGCATGATTTGGCGTATGGTTTGTGTTTGTTGTCAATCCTCAGTGGAAGTTCAGGATGTGTACCAACAAAGAGATCATACCGTTCAAGCAGAAAACAGTAGTGAAGGTGGCGCTGTTTCCCAGTGTTTGCCAAATTTTTGGGGTCCAAAATCTGGAAGTTGCTGAGCATCGTGAAGAGTGGATTTCCAGGAAGATCATATTTTTATAAGGCAAAGGCATGAGTTTCGCGAAGATGGGATGCATGGATTGGATTTCGCGAAGACCAGAAGAATAGAGGTGGTGACTCTTCGCGATTACGTCAAGCTTCGTGAACGACAGAGGCTGAAGCGCATCGCGGCGGAGAAGGGCTTTGCGAGGGAGCTTCGCGGCGAAGGCGCGCGCCGCGAAGGAATGTTGATGGTGTTTCTCCGCGATTACGATGATCTTCGCGAACGAAGGCGCGCCGTGAAGGTAAGTTGACGGTGATTCTTCGTGACTACGTCAAGCTCCGCGAACGGAAAATTTCCGCGGTGCTTCGCGATTTGGACAGAATTCCGGTGGAAACTTTGGAGCTTCGCGATTTGTGATGATGTGGCATTGACTTCACGCAGTAGGGACGAGGGTCGGTGGAATCGCCTATAAATAGAGGTCGACCCCCTTGAGAGAAGTAGAGAGAATTTCAGAGAAAGTCCTTTGCTCTCGGTTCGCAAAGGTCTCTCGCGAAGGCAGTGTGCTTCGCGAAAGAGGAGCTTCGCGGTGGCTATTCTAGCTCCGCGAAAGACGTGCACCCCGCGTTGGCTCAGTGAGCTTCGCGAAGAGGCAGGAGCTTCGCGATTTCCAAGCATTGTGAAGGCTGGAGCATCGTGAGAGTGCTTCGCGATTGAGCTTCGCGAAATGGTAGGGGCTCCGCGAAGGCTTGTTTGAGCTTTGCAAAATTGGGAGCCTTGCGAAGTAGGGTACTTTGCGAAGGCCTTTTCAATGGTTGTTTGCCCTGTGGACAAGGGAAATGGGGTATTCATCAGTAGTTGGAATTTAGATCTAACAGAGCATTAACTCAGGACTCTGATGCAAGCAAAGTCTCATGCTGAACAGGAGACAACGAACTTCATGACTATCAATTGAAGAGACCTTCACGTCTATAAACTGAGTGGGACTTCACCAACGACAGTGAGCCAGGGGGAGTCAACGGGAGTGACCCGAGGGAAGTAGTGAGATATTCCTGAACCTTTGTAAAGGCAGTGAGCCTGGGACAGAGTGATTGTGCCCGATCTTTTGTAATCTCCAGCTAGTGAAGCATAGTGGATTTTGGTACGACTGAAAACCTGTCGGCATATGCTCCTTGGACGTAGCCCTTAGTGGCTAACCAAGTAAAAAGGGTGGTGTCTTCTCTGTGCATGTGTATGTTTGCTTTCTAATCATAATCATCAAACAGGTTCAACAAGTTCCTACCAATGTGGGAACAAGATCCATCACTTTAAAAGAAAAAGTGGTCACCCTGATTCACCCCTCCCCTCTCAGGGTGTCCCGGGGTCCTTCAACAACTTCATTTGGCGCTGGACAGACACATTTACCCAAATAATTTAAACCCTACCCCATAAAACTAAAAAAAACCCTTCGCCTAAAATATCCCATGCCCCTCCTTATAGTGGGGAGATTTACATAAAAAACCCTACAATCTGAATGTCTTGAGGAAAGAATTGTAGTTGTTCTAGAGGTTGGAAGAAGGCATGACTATTAAGGAAATCAAACCGGGGATGCTCATATTTGATTTTATTAGGGAATCTGACCGGTTACGTGTTATGAATGGATGACCCAAGTCATTTGAAAATTATCTCATCATGATCATGTACATGGTTAACAGGTTTAGATTTGATGGGATAGACTTCTCCCATTCCCCTTTCTGGATCTGGGTGGGAGGCATCCCTTTTCTGGGTAGAAGTGACCAAGTTATGCGATGTATCATATCCAATTCAATGGGGTCCAATGGTGCAGATTAGAGCGATGGAAGATATCACACAACCCATTATATCATATTCATTCTTAAAACTCTATGACTCTAGCCATGGATTTCCTTTGAATTCAAAAAGCTTCCCTCCTATTTCTTCTCTGGCATAATTGTCCATGTGGTTAAGGATTGCGGTATGAAAATACCCGATCAGGAGGGGAGGCTCATGCTGAAATATAGTCTGTGGCTCCATGTGAAACCCCTGTGTGGTCCACCCATTCCAGAGGTTGAAAAAAAATTAGCGAGGGAAAATCTCTCAAAATTACCTTCTCAAAGATTTTCAACGACAAAGGATTTGATTATTTCAGTTGGGTTTCCATCCTTCCCACGAGCATCTGGGAGTTCGGCGTTGCCTCACCCGACAATCATGGGAACCTTGGCTCCCTTGGGTAATGGCCATCCTATCCCTAGGATGGAAGACGAGGGATTACTAGATGAGAATTCACAGGAGGCCTAGCTTAGGAACACTTTGTTGACTCACCTCTTTCCACCTATTCAGAACGGGCAGAATGTTTTGGTGTATCAGAACTTTAGACCTACCACATATTAGCCACTGCTAAATATGGGCTTGAAATCCTTGGAGGTGATGAAGGCTCCCTTCTCCCACATTATGGGGCCACACGAGGGGGAATATCCCATTCACATTATTATGGGTGAGGAGAATCCGCCAGGATTCCCTACTACAAGGAGCCTTAATCCAGTTTTGGAAGAACCCCCTCCAGACACAATACTGGTTGAACATAGGCAGCAGGTGCCCTGAAAATGGAGAAATGAGAGTAGTACTAATATCGATCACATCAAAAAAAAAATTTGTAGTAACAAATGACTTCATGAAGGGATAAAGGATGAAGTCCAGTCGAGTACTCAAAAATATTCTAATCCATCAGAGAGGAATGCACCAGATTTCTTGATAGAGGCATAGGCTAACTTGGTCCAGTACCACTGGGCGCCATGAAACAAATCATCTGGAAATGTCATGGGCTTAGAAACCCATGGAAATTTTTTATTCTCCATCAATGGAGATCAATTATATCCATGATATGGTATTTTTTTCAGAGACTATATTGGAAAGTAAGCAAATGAGAGGAATTACTTCGAAAGATGGTTCCGAAACTATTTCTCAATTAGATGGTTAGGCCATGAAGGTGGCCTTTTTCTTTTGTGGAGAGAATATATCGATGCCTCAATGGTAAACTTCTCCCAAAACCCCATTTCCCTCTTGATTCAATAACCTAGGGAACCAGATTAGCACTTCATGGGATTTTATGGTTGGCTAAGTGCAAGCGACAAGTATAGATCCTAAGAGATAATTAAAACTATTAGGAATAATCTCCAAGGACCATTGTCTTAGGTGGGTATTTAAATGAGATCCTCTATCACCATGAGAAGCAAGGAGGATCAAAACAGAACATTTTTCTATGCATCATTTCTGGGACTACCTTCTTCACTCAGGTCTCTTAGATCTTAGCTTTTAAGGGAACTTGTTTAGTTGGTTCTATGGATGTGGCCCTACATCCAGATTATTTGAATGGCTTGATAGGTTTGCGACATCAAGATACTAGATGAAGACATTCTCAAGGTACAAGGTATCCCACTTCCCTCCAGTTTCATTTTATCATTATCATATTTTCCTCTAGTTTCATTTCACTTCCTAGGGTGAAATACCTATGTGTGGATTTCATTTTGAATGTATGTTGCATCATAATGATCGATGCAGAGAAGTGGTTGAAGGTACTTTTTCATCCTCTCAGGGTAAGTCTAGGAGAAGAATAAATTAGTGGCTAATCATCTGCAGTATTGGAGTAGAGATAATTACATGAGCTTCGATTAGAGAATCTCCAGACATGATAAAGCACTTGGGAGGTGTTACTAGTATCACAATTTTTATTCTTCCATGGAGGTGTCTGTCACTCTAAAAAAATAGTTGGATGAGGCTCTGACATCCAAAGAAAGTTATTGGTTTTCCACGTCAAGGGAGGCCTTCATCAAACAGAGAGACCAAAATACCAGTTTTTTCATCAGAGGGCCTCATCTAGAAGAAGAAAGAACACTATTTCCAAATTAAAGGTTGCAGATGGTATCTTCACTACAGATGGGATCACTATTAAGTATCGAATTGGGTCCTTCTACTAAGATATATTTAGCTCTGAGTTTGGAACACAATCGAGGGACCTTCTGAGCTGTGTGGAGCCTAATGTTTCCAAGCCCATGTCTTTGAATCTTCAGTTGGACATTTCTGGTGAGGAGATTGTGTCATACCTAAAGATAATTCATTCATCAAAGGCACCTGACCTGATCTTTTTATACGGTTTTGGAATATTTTTGGGATAAGACATTATTTATTTGATGCAGGGGATATGAGACAGTTCTATTAGTATGGAAAAGGTCGATGAAACTCTCATTGTTTTAATCCCAAAATTTTACAGCCCAGTGATTTTTTTTACATTCAGGCCTATCATCTTGTGCAATGTGGTCAAAAATATTTTTTAAAAAAATTTGTCCCGCTGCTTGGGGAAGGTCCTCCCTTCAATTATATCTGAGAATTAGAGTGCCTTTGTCCCCAAGAGACTTATTATAGATAATGTTATTGTTTCTCATGAAATACTCCATTCTATGAAAACTCTCTTTTCCTCTAAGACGGGGATTTTAGAAATGAAATTGGATATAAAAAAAAGCCTATGATAGGGTGGAATGTGATTTTTTTGGAAGAGGTAATGAGGAGACTGGGTTTTGGACCAAAATGGATGAGGGCGATCATGAGCTATGTCAAGACAATTTTCTTCTACATTAAGTTCAATGGTTCTCTTACAAAAGGCTTTAAACCATCTAGAGGTTTATTATAGAGTGATCTTATTTACCCTTACTTATTTATTCTTTTTGATAATTTTTTTATCATCTATTATCTAAGGAATATTTGGGTGGATTAATGGGGATATAGTTTGTTAACATAGAATTGCAATCACTCGTTTATTCTTCATCGATGATTGCTTCTTTTTCTAGAGAAACTTCTCAGGAATTCTAAGAGGTTATTAATGTTATTAATGCCTTCACCAAATCCTAGGGACAAAAATTTAACTTTTCCAAATCAGATATGTCCTTCAGTAGGGGAGTGAAAAGCTGGATGAGTGCTACCATTTCTAG
This sequence comes from Viscum album, assembly GCA_963277665.1. Lineage (NCBI taxonomy): Eukaryota > Viridiplantae > Streptophyta > Magnoliopsida > Santalales > Viscaceae > Viscum > Viscum album. Next base: position 232,051,169 of record OY728125.1, read on the forward strand.
ATTGTGTGGCATCAAGGTTGTAGAAAAACATAATAAGTACTTGGGACTTCTGAAGGTCTTTGGGTATTCTAAAAGTGAGGTCTTCTCTTTCATCCAAGATAAAGTGCATAAAAAAATCAGGGATGGACCATTGATAATATTTCTAGGGTCGTAAAGAAGGTCCTTATCAAAGATGTGGCTCAATCAGTTCATTCCTTTGTTATGTATCTCTTTAAGCTCCCATAATTCTTCATTCATCATCTCTATTCAGATTTAGAATATTTTTGGCAGGGTCCTACTAATGGTAAAATCAAATTACATTGGGTCGATTGGGAGAAGCCCTGTGAACCAAAGCCTTGCAGAGGAATTAGTTTTAGGGAACTCAATATTTTTAACAATGACCTTATGTCAAAACATGGTTGGATCTTATTACGAAATCCAGATAGCTTGCTTGCAAAATATGTCAAAGTCAAGTACTTCCCTCATGATGACTTTATGTATTCCAGCCTAATACCTTAGCCAAGATTTTTTTGGAGGAGCATTTGGGGTTCTAAATATGTCCTGAACTATAGGATTTACTAGATAATTTATAGCGATGCTATGGTTAATAACTGAAATGATCCTTGGATGCCTGTTCTCAAAGGTATAAAACCCATTTCTAAGCCTACGCCCAATCATGAGCATGCCTCAATGTGGGATCTTATGGTTGATGACCTTAGTTGGAGGGACTCTTAGAATTTTGATATGTGGTTTTATAAGTTAAAACATATGTTTATTTTAGAGATACATGTGGGGTACAGATCTGGACCAGATACACTTTTCTAGTTTGTAGAGTGTCCAAGCTATTACTTAGTCCGCTAGGGATACATGACCTATTCCGGGAATGGAGATGTTTCAGGGACATCATTGTGGAAGTATCTATGTATTTTGAAGTCCCCATCAAAGGATAAACTATTCTCTTGGAAAATGTGCAGAGGAATCCTTCCAACCTATTCCCTCCTTATCGCCCAAAACCTGTCTAAGATCATCATGTTCCCTTTCTGTGGAACCAATGAAGAAAATGAGTTCCACATGATTTTTACTTTCGCTCAGGTGATCAGGATGTGTTTGTCATGCAGTATGCAGGATGTTTCTCTCTATAGATGTCTCGAGGAGACTATACTGGTTTTGGAGGAATGGTTTAGATTTTTATTGGTACAAACTATTGTGAGTTTATGCATTCGAGTATGGATTATCTAGCTTCATCATAACACCTTTTTGTTTGAGTGCACTTCTTTTGATAATAGGGTTTGGTTAGCCATAATTCATAGTTGAGCTTCCTAGTGGATTGATGAAGGGGGAATCATCCACCTTTATAGGTTCAAGCCCATCTAGCTAGATAGATTCCCCCTTATGGGGTGTTTTCAAGATTAATACTAATGCGGTGCTTCTGGGAGATAGTTTTTTGGGCTTAGTACTATTATCCATGACCATACGGATCCCTTATCATGGCTCGACACTCCTCAGTTGTTGTACATTGTCCTCCTCTAGTATCCAAATCCATGGCCATTTGTAATGGGGTGGAGTTTTCCTCTTCTCCAGGCTGGAGGAATACCATGGTTGAATCCAACTTCCATGTTAATCAATGCTTTGGAGGAGGCCAATGGCGGACAATAGTCTTACAGTTCCACTATTGATTTTATCAGATCTTTGGTTCTGTTGTTTTCTTCTTGTGGTTTCTCCTTTGTAGGGAGAGAGGGAAATTGTGCAACTCATTTCATGGTTACTTCTAGGAGAAGTGAGGGATCCACTTGCTAGTTTTCTTCTTTTCACTCGGAATTGTGTAATTTGGCTTCTGCTTATATTTAATCTTGATGACTGTCTCATAAAAAATATATCATGTTTCCAATTGATAGATTTTATTCTTTTTTTATATTTTTTTATCAATATACACTATTTATGAAATTTTAATATTTTTTTTCGAATTTATTAATTTTTAATATTAGTCATTCATTAATAATCTTAACTATTATTTAATATCTTTTTAATTTATGTATTTTTAATCTTTCATTGTTTAATATTTTTGTAATTTTATCCGCTTTTGATATTTATTTATACATGTCTATTTATTAACATTTAATTTTTTAAATATGATTTCAATTTCTATAATTAATATTCATTCATTTTAATTTTAACATATATTCTTTTTTGCTTTTTTAATAATCTATATAATTAATAACACTTGTTCATTTTTGTAATATTTTTGAAATCCTCTAGTTCTTTAATTATTAAATTTCACCTTTTTTTACCATTCATTCATTTAATATTAGTTAGTATAATTTGTTCACTAATAATGTTACTTATTTTTTACTTTTATTTATAACTTATTAAATTTTAATATTTATTCCTTTAATATTTTTGCAATTTATTATTTTTTAATATTTATTTATAAATATTTATTCATTAACATTTAAGGTTTTTAATATGGTTATAATGTATATATTTAATATTTATTCACTTCATTTTAATATATATTCATTTTTAATTATTTTAAAAACATATATAATATATAAAACACATTCATTTTTTTAATATTTTCAAAGTTTATTTATTTTATTTATTAAATTTCACTCATTTATAAAATTCATACATTTAATATTATCTATTCATTAATAGTGTTAATTAATTTTTACCTTTTTATTATTTATTCATTTATAATATATATTCATTTAATATTTTTTAATATAAATTTTTTTATGAAACTAAATTAATTTCTTTAATCAAAATAAGTTTTGATTATAAATTAATTTTCAAATTATAAAAACAATTCAATTATTTTATTTTCAAAAAAATAGTATTTTTTTAATTAAAGAGTATGTTGATGAAAATATATTAATTTTTATATATTTATATTATTTGAATAAATGTTATAATTTAATCAAGTTGAAATACATTTTAACTCAATATTTTGAAAGGATATGATTTAATAAGCCATTTGAACTTATTTCATAAAATTTATTTTAATAAAAAAATACAAGTGATTATTGATCATTCAAAAGTACTTTTATTTTGATATGAAATTTATATTTTTCAAAATCATATTTTTTTTAATACTGTTATTTTTAAATAACTTATTATTTTCAAGAAATAATACATGAATAAATTTAAAGTATTTATTAAAATATAATTATCACTTAAGAGGTGATATGAAGAAGGTATGATATTAATTAATTTATCTTGTTTCAAAATAAATATAAGTATTTTATGATAAGTTATATAACATGATTAATTTGACGATAGTAATATAACTTATATTAAGTATATGTATTATGTATATTTATTATTTTTCTTCTTAAGTGAAAACTAATTTACAATTTATTAAGTATATATAAAAAATTGGCCATCCAACACAACCCATCAAGGAACAACCTCTACCACATGTGGGACCATGTGGTATAGCGACCCAAGCCTTTTACATAAAACATTTCATGATTTTAACCATAATTAATCACCAGAGTACAAGCCTAGGATTGTTAAGTCTAGTGTCTTGGAAGACTAGGTACATATAACATAAAACATGGGACTAAAAAAAACGTCTTTATTTAATCTACATAAAGAGCTTCAAACTTCCTTTAAGCTCTTACATCTGGATAGGGTACCCTGGGGAACAAATGAACAAAGGGATGAGCTAAAAATGCCCAGTAAGGAAATGAACATAAGGATACATCTCAAGCACATGAGTTAAGAGGCATGACATAATGACATCCAAAGCATGAAGCTTATGAAATCATTTAATATAAGAATGGGATCATATAAAAATGGAATCATATAAATGTGGAATAATCATAAATCATATCTTTAGTATGGGTTAAGGTTAACTGCCAATCTCGTTTCCCATTTCAGTACGGGTCAAGGCTAACCGCCAATCCTATTTCACATCGCATCTCATGAGACTTATCCATAACCAATGCATTGGAGCGCTATCTGGACGCACCCATCTCAACATAAATATGAATATTCTTTCCACATAAATAATATTTCCACAAAAATAATCATACATAATCAACCGTACATAAACATAAGGTTACCCATGGAAATAATTGAGTACCACAATCATGACATAAAACATATCCAATGGGCGTATCACGAAAGTGTCCATGAAAGGAAGGGATTAGAATAAACATGGAAATTAATAGGGTAAAATAGGCATATAACATGGTAAGTGGTGTCAAATATAAGTGACAACATATAAAAAAATGTATTTTAGAAACATTAGCATTAAAATATTTTTGTGCGGTTTTAAGAAAAACACTCTAGAGATTTTCAAATAGAAAAGAGGAAATTATTTTATATAAAACCAGAATTGAACCAAGAAGGTTTTCATAATAAAAATAATGATTTTATAAATACAATGGTGTTTTAAAACATAGGATAGAGTGCACTTAAAGTTTGGGTAAAAAGTTGGGAAGTCCCCTTAAAACAGGTTGGCATATCAGAAAGTTCTAAGAAGGGAATCTTTCAAAATCATGTATATCCCCGAAAGAATGTGATGAAAGGGTCTTGATATAATAATATTGTAAAACTAACCAGAAGTCATAATAATCACATATATAGATAAGATAACACCATTTTTAAAGAATGATAAGGCAACCTGAATGAAAAAAAAGGTTCGGGTAGAATTCGTTACGATTTTATCGGCATGGTGTCGGGTGTGACCAAGAGGGATTGATGAGAGAGAAATGGGGTTTATCATCACTAATAAATCCATAAGTAAGTATGGGGGAGGTTCTTAAACATACCCCATCATTTTATAGTACACATATAAAGGCATAGTATAGAGGAAAATCTTGATTAAGAGAGAAAAGGAGAGGATCTCTTACCTCAAATCCGATGGTGTTCTCCACTTGTTATTAATGAACTGAATAAACAGATTAGGATTATTAATTCATAATTCCATAACCTCTTCTATATTTAATTGATTTATTATAACCCTTTTCAGTTCATTAAAATACTTTTTGATTAGTTATAATGTCACGACCCGCCTCCTCGGGTTATGAACCTTATCATCTGACCCCATGGGTCTCCTGTAATACCTTGGTTGCCTTCCTAGCACACTATAGGCTATTACTCACTAGGGTCGCTTATCATTTGTCACGAACCGTCCCCCGGGGCCCATATCGTGACTACCCCAAGCCCGCCTTCCATAGGTCAGGGGTTGGCGTCTAGCACCAAAGGCGTAATTCTCTAAAAAATTGGGAAGACATTGCCTTTATAAAATGTATGTAACGACCCGAAATTTTGAATAAATATTGTTTCCTAATTTTGTGTGTTATTTTATTTTTTATACTCAACAAAAATGTTTCATTTGATAACATGAGTATAATTAAAATGAGACCGTTGGGCTTTGACTGTTATATGACCATTGGTCAATATGACCACTGGAAACTAAACGTTTTGATTATTGCCTTTAAATACAAGTAATCTTGGTTAATTATTATAGAAAGAAGATTTGATGGCCTCTCCCAGTAGTCTTGGACCGATCGAAGCCCATCTAACAGAACTCGGGAAGGAGGTAGCACCACTGAGCTTTGCTCTGGACCAAACCCAAGCCGAACTTCATCGTGTGAAGCTAGAACGAAATCTCTTTTGCGAGAAGTTCAAACTAATAGAAATTACTACTCGTGCGATGTTGGCCGAGCCTCCCTCAGATTCTCTAACCTTAGCACACCTTACACTTAGGTCCTATGCTGGTGTGATAAGGGGCTATGTAAGGAGACCATAACTGCCTTGTGTAATCCTTTGTTTTAAATAAAAATTGGGATTTCTTCTTATGATGAAGTTTATGAATTTTCAAATGACCGGATAAATATAGTATGCATATTTTTGATGAATTTTAGAAAAAGGATATTTTAAAAATGGTTGTGTAAACCTTAAATAATTAAAAATGTGTAATGATTTTCAAAAAATGGTCTTCTACAATTATGTTCAGTACGAAATTTAGAGTCTAATAAGATCAACTTAATTTTTGATGAATAGTAAATTATGAATAGTGATTTTATGATTAGGATTAGTAATGTGTCCAAATGGATTAGTAATCTCACTTAAAGAAAGTATTAAAATAAGTTAGGCACTTTGATTAAGTAATGTGATTCAATAAAATGGTTAAATAACGGTTTCATAAATTATTATTCAAGTATTAGTTTTTTCGGGTGAATAGTGTTTTTTAATTAAAAATTTAATTAAAAATATTTAGAAAATTATTTTTATAAAACGGATTTCATTTTTGAACTCAGAGCACCGATATTATGCTATGGTAATTTTTGGGGTTTTTTCTGAAAAAATGAATTTTCGGTGAATAGTGTTTTTATTTAAAAATTAAATTAAAAATATTTAGAAAATTATTTTTATATAATGGAGTTCATATTTATAATCAGAGCGTTGATATTTGGTTAAGGTGAAATTTTGGGATTATTCTGAGAAAGTTGAATTTTCGATGAATAGTGAAAATACAGTTTTTAAGTTACGAGTCTCTAATGACAGCATTAAATGATATATTAATATGTAATAAATATGGTCGACTTATGAATAGTAAGATAAGGTATGAGGTGTCCCAAGTGGCCAATAACATGGGCAAATACCATGGTAAAGCCCATGGTTTTGCCAAAACCACTAATGAGGTGTCCCTGGGCCATTAATGCCTTGTCCCCTCACTTTCCCTATAAATACTAAGCCATCCTCTCATCCATTCGACTCCACACTCTCCCCCAACGAAGTTCTGGTCTCATTACCTCCCAAGGAGTACTCCCATGGTGCCCCCAAGCCCTCAAGGTCCCAACCTTTTAGTTCTAAGAGTTATGTTTTAAGGTAAGGGATCCGACCTCTCTCTTTCATTTCAAGTAATCTCTTTTATGTCATTCCTTTTATGCTACATGTTATTATATTGGAGGATGTTCTTTTATACTCCTATTACTGCCCTTTTTATGTTCATATAATGATATATCCCCTCTTACTCTCATTATTTTGTTTTATGAAGTTTTAAGTGGCGCCGTTAGGCTGTCGAAATTTTTGTAACGGATTCTTTCTCCCTTCTCATTTTTCAAGATCTATTTTCATGTAAAGTATTTCAAGTTCCTTTTATTATGTTGGGGTATGATATCTAAATTTATCATAATGATATTTTATTATCATATGATGAGAGACCCCATTTTATCTCTTCAATTCAATATTTTGAAGTTTTAAGTGGCGCCGTTAGGCTGCCGAATTTTTAAGTGGTTCTTCACCCTTCTCGTTTTGAAGTTCTACTTTCATGTCAATTCTTTCAAGTTCCTTTTTGTTATGTTGGGGTATGATCTCTATATCTATCATACTGGAATCTTATGTTCATATTATGAGAGACCCAATTTGATCTCTTCAATTCAGTATTTTGAAGTTTTAAGTGGCGCCGTTAGGCTGCCGAATTTTTAAGTGGTTCTTCACCCTTCTCGTTTTGAAGTTCTACTTTCATGTCAATTCTTTCAAGTTCCTTTTTGTTATATTGGGGTATGATCTCTATATCTATCATACTGGACTCTTATGTTCATATGATGAAATACCCCATTTGATCTCTTCAATTCAGTATTTTGAAGTTTTAAGTGGCGCCATTAGGCTGCCGAATTTTTAAGTGGTTCTTCGCGCTTCTCGTTTTGAAGTTCTACTTTCATGTAAATTATTTCAAGTTCCTTTTTGTTATGTTGTGGTATGATCTATATATCTATCATAATGGAATATTATGTTCATATGATGAGATACCCCATTTGATCTCTTCAATTCAGTATTTTGAAGTTTTAAGTGGCGCCGTTAGGCTGCCGAATTTTTAAGTGGTTCTTCACCCTTTCGTTTTGAAGTTCTACTTTCATGTCAATTCTTTCAAGTTCCTTTTTGTTATGTTGGGGTATGATATATATATCTATCATACTTGAATCTTATGTTAATATGATGAGATACCCCATTTTATCTCTTCAATTCAGTATTTTGAAGTTTTAAGTGGCGCCGTTAGGCTGCCGGATTTTTTAGGGGATTCTTTCACCCTTCTCATTCTTTTCAAAGTTCTACTTTCATGTCAAGTCTTTCAAGTTCCTTTTTAATTATGTTGGGGAATTATCTCTATATCTATCATACTTAACTCTTATGTTCACATGATGAGAGACCCTATTTGATCTTTTCAAATCATTTTTGTTGAAGTTTAAGTAACGCCGTTAGGCTGCCGAACTTTCATAAGAGAAATCTAATTTTTGTCTTCCTTCCATGTTTTTCATTTCAAATGGTATGTCCTTAAAACTTCATTAACATGTCCATATATCCTTCTTATTCTGTCCCCCTAATGTTTTATGGATCAATTGTGAGTGGGTGACCCATGTCCCATCTCTTTTCAATGTTTTCTAAAACCCCAAAACATAGCCGTTATGCTGCAGAATTTTCGTCTCAAAATGCCTCTCTCTTTTCTCAAAATTATTTTATGTTATAAAGTGAATACTCAAATCTCTTATTTCTATAAGGTTATTCACATATATATCAAAATGTTTTATTTTAAATTCTGGGATTTACATACATGAGACCCTCTTTCCCTTTCCGTGGGTTTAAAGTGACGTAAGGATCATGTCTTTAAATCAGTTTTTTTAAACGTTATGATTATGAAATGCAACCCATTTATTTTATGCTATATGGGTTATTTATGAAATTTTTTATGATTATATATGTGGCTCACATGATAATAAAGGAAAATTTAAGGGTTCGCCCTGATAGTGCTCCAATGCATTGGGTAATGATGTAACCACTAGAGATTACAATTTTCACGATACCTTGGTGAATAACCTTGGTGATTTTCAAATGACACCTTGGGGATGGACCTTGGTGATATGTTCATGATTGTCTATGTTAAATGATGTAGCCACATCTTCAAGTTATGAAAATTTTATTTTTATTATGATATGCCTCATGATTTCATTCTCATGCCTTAAAGTTCTTTTCATGACCTTATTGAAGTATCTCAAGTTCACATGTAAAATGTTTCTCTTGCTTCCCTTACTGTGCTTTTTGCTCACCCTTTCTTTTGATGTATGTCCCCAGGTTATGTGATGCAGTAATGAACCTAGGATGAACATGAGGAGAAGCCATTCAAGTGTTTTAGAAGAATGTTTTATGTTTTCATGTTTAAAGTTCCTGGTTTCCAAGACACTAAACCTTAAAGATCCTCGGTTTTGTAAAATGTAATGAAAGTTTATGTGATAAAAAGGGCGGGATTCTATAGTTAGTATCAAAGGATGGTTTAGTTATTTGTGGAAATTAGGATATAAAAACTCTAGGAAGAACCCTATAGAAAAGTTTAAATATAGGAAATCTTCCTGGTATTTCGGTGAGTATTGAGTAAGGGGTTTCCAAGCAAATACATCCCTGTCTGGATACGAGCAGGTAGAGGTGGCTCTGGCATAGATGTACATAGGGGTAAAACCCGAAAACATCGCTTTGAGATAGACTCGAACGGGAACTAGTACACAATAACGGGCCTTGCTGCACTCTTGGTTATGACACTCCCGGGGGATATGCTTTGGTAAATTCATAAGCTTAGTATGAACCATTGTTAAAGGAACAAAGATGAAATAAAATAAAGATTCACATAATAATATATGATCATGGATAACCTAGATGGGAACCTAGGGGATCACAAGTTAGGGTATACTTTTCTTCTACAAGTTATCCTTATATGCTTTCAGTTCCTTTTCATGATTATTGGCTAAGTACTTAAGCCCCTAATTATGCTTTTTCTTCTTAGTTAATGGTGGGAAATGGAATAACATGTCCAAAAAACCAATGTGATAGGAAATGCGACGATTGTCGTATTAATATGACAGGGATGATTAGGGGATTAAAATATGATTATTATTTTGGAAGATGTTCACTATTTTGGGGACCCTATATGATCGAGGTAAATAGATTACTACGGTATTTTCATTGAAGAGTAAGGTTGACTTATATTTTGAATAATCGATGAATTTAAGGTGGAATTATAGTAATTTAGTTTACTTATGGGCATGATTAACCTATCTTGGGTAAAATATGTTTAGGTTAGATACTTTTTTTATAAGATGTTAGTAGTGGTTGATGTTGTTTAGAGATGAACAATGAAGTTTATTTTGGAAGACTATGTTATCAAATCCTTCTTGTATTTGGGTTTCAATATTAGTTTGGTTTATTTTGAGGAATTTTAAGGACCGTTATTTATGGAATGGACTATGATGAACTTTGGGTAGTACCATGGAACTTTGAAGATTTAAAAGTAGTTTCCCTTCCAATGGGATTCTTTCTTTTTTTGAAGAGTTGTTTTATCTTACCTTTTCTGTTTTTGGGATAATGTTTAAAGGTAGAAGAAAATGATAGTTAATATTTTGTGGATTAAGTGACTGTCAAGAAGATGATTCTTGTGTTTTGATGAGACCAAGTTTTTTTGAATGCTCATCGTTTGGAGAAAGGATTAGTTTTGGGTAGAAATTTATTAAAGGATGAAACTCTACATGAAGATAGGTATATTTTCTTATGTTTTTGTTTTATGTTGTAAATGAATTCCTAAAAATTATGAAAAGGAACTTAAAACAAAAACGTTGTTGGTTTATGTTTCCTACTTGGTAATCAAAGACCGTTTACACACATCATAAGTTTGGGATTTTCTTATGGTTAATGTTCTCCTAATCATGTTCTCTATCACTCTCCCCCAGAAATTGACCCTTTTTTTCTTCCATGTCCATGTTTTCCTCCATGGAATCCTAGTATGGGTTAACTCGAGTGACCTTTGTACTTCCCTTTATTCTTTTAAAGTAATAGTTTTTCTGACTCCTTTTCCGATGTGGGACTTTCAATGAAATTTCAAAACCCGATTTAAAACAAAAATTGCGAGGACGCAATTTCTTAAGGGGGGAAGATTGTAACAACCCGAAATTTTGAATAAATATTGTTTCCTAATTTTGTGTGTAATTTTATTTTTTATACTCAACAAAAATGTTTCATTTGATAACATGAGTATAATTAAAATGAGACCATTGGGCTTTGACTGTTATATGACCATTGGTCAATATGACCACTGGAAACTAAACGTTTTGATTATTGCCTCTAAATACAAGTAATCTTGGTTAATTATTATAGAAAGAAGATTCGATGGCCTCACCCAGTAGTCTTGGACCGATCGAAGCCCATCTAACAGAACTCGGGAAGGAGGTAGCACCACTGGGCTTTGCTCTGGACCAAACCCAAGCCGAACTTCATCGTGTGAAGCTAAAACGGAATCGCCTTTGCGAGAAGTTCAAACTAATAGAAATTACTACTCGTGCGATGTTGGCCGAGCCTCCCTCAGATTCTCTAACCTTAGCACACCTTACACTTAGGTCCTATGCTGGTGTGATAAGGGGCTATGTAAGGAGACCATAACTGCCTTGTGTAATCCTTTGTTTTAAATAAAAATTGGGATCTCTTCTTATGATGAAGTTTATGAATTTTCAAATGACCGGATAAATATAGTATGCATATTTTTGATGAATTTTAGAAAAAGGTTATTTTAAAAATGGTTGTGTAAACCATAAATAATTAAAAATGTGTAATGATTTTCAAAAAATGGTCTTCTACAATTATGTTCAGTACGAAATTTAGAGTCTAATAAGATCAACTTAATTTTTGATGAATAGTAAATTATGAATAGTGATTTTATGATTAGGATTAGTAATGTGTCCAAATGGATTAGTAATCTCACTTAAATAAAGTATTAAAATAAGCAAGGCACTTTGATTAAGTAATGTGATTCAATAAAATGGTTAAATAACGGTTTCATAAATTATTATTCAAGTATTAGTTTTTTCGGGTGAATAGTGTTTTTTAATTAAAAATTTAATTAAAAATATTTAGAAAATTATTTTTATAAAACAGATTTCATTTTTGAACTCAAAGAATCGATGTTATGCTATGGTAATTTTTGGGGTTTTTTATGAAAAAATGAATTTTCAGTGAATAGTGTTTTTATTTAAAAATTAAATTAAAAATATTTAGAAAATTATTTTTATAAAATGGAGTTCATATTTGTAATCAGAGCATTGATATTTGGTTAAGGTGAAATTTTGGGATTATTCTGAGAAAGTTGAATTTTCGATGAATAGTGAAAATACAGTTTTTAAGTTACGAGTGTCTAATGACATCATTAAATGATGTATTAAGTATGTAATCAATATGGTCGACTTATGAATAGTATGATAAGTTATGAGGTGTCCCAAGTGGCCAATACCATGGGAAAATACCATGGGCAAGCCCATGGTTTTGCCAAAACCACTAATGAGGTGTCCCTTGGCCATTAATGCCTTGTCCCCTCACTTTCCCTATAAATACCAAGCCATCCTCTCATCCATTCGACTCCCCACTCTCCCCAAATGAAGTTCTGGTCTCATTACCTCCCAATGAGTCCTCCCATGGTGCCCCCAAGCCCTCAAGGTCCCAACCTTTGAGTTCTAAGAGTTATGTTTTAAGGTAAGGGATCCGACCTCTCTCTTTCATTTCAAGTAATCTCTTTTATGTCATTCCTTTTATGCTACATGTTATTATATTGGAGGATGTTCTTTTATACTCCTATTACTGCCCTTTTTATTTTCATATAATGAGAGATCCCCTCTTACTCTCATTATTTCGTTTTATGAAGTTTTAAGTGGCGCCGTTAGGCTGTCGAAATTTTTGTAACGGATTCTTTCTCCCTTCTCATTTTTCAAGATCTATTTTCATGTAAAGTATTTCAAGTTCCTTTTATTATGTTGGGGTATGATCTCTAAATTTATCATACTGATATTTTATGATAATATGATTATAGACCCCATTTTATCTCTTCAATTCAGTATTTTGAAGTTTTAAGTGGCGCCGTTAGGCTGCCGAATTTTTAAGTGGTTCTTCACCCTTCTCATTTTGAAGTTCTACTTTCATGTCAATTCTTTCAAGTTCCTTTTTGTTATGTTGGGGTATGATCTATATATCTATCATACTGGAATATTATGTTCATATGATGAGAGACCCCATTTGATCTCTTCAATTCAGTATTTTGAAGTTTTAAGTGGCGCCGTTAGGCTGCCAAATTTTTAAGTTGTTCTTCACCCTTCTCGTTTTGAAGTTCTACTTTCATGTCAATTCTTTCAAGTTCCTTTTTATTATGTTGGGTTATGATATCTATATCTATCATACTGGACTCTTATGTTCATATGATGAGAGAACCCATTTTATCTCTTCAATTCAGTATTTTGAAGTTTTAAGTGGCGCCGTTAGGCTGCCGAATTTTTAAGTGGTTCTTCACCCTTCTCGTTTTGAAGTTCTACTTTCATGTCAATTTTTTCAAGTTCCTTTTTGTTATGTTGGGGTATTATCTCTATATCTATCATACTGGAATCTTATGTTCATATGATGAGATACCCCATTTGATCTCTTCAATTCAGTATTTTGAAGTTTTATGTGGCGCCGTTATGCTGCCGAATTTTTAAGTGGTTCTTCACCCTTCTCGTTTTGAAGTTCTACTTTCATGTCAATTCATTCAAGTTCCTTTTTGTTATGTTGGGGTATGATATCTATATCTATCATACTGTAATCTTATGTTCATATGATGATAGACCCCATTTGATCTCTTCAATTCAGTATTTTGAAGTTTTTAGTGGCGTCGTTAGGCTGCCGAATTTTTTAGGGGATTCTTTCACCCTTCTCATTCTTTTCAAAGTTCTACTTTCATGTCAAGTCTTTCAAGTTCCTTTTTAATTATGTTGGGGAATTATCTCTATATATATCATACTGAACTCTTATGTTCACATGATGAGAGAACCTATTTGATCTTTTCAAATCATTTTTGTTGAAGTTTAAGTAACGCCGTTAGGCTACCGAACTTTCATAAGAGAAATCTAATTTTTGTCTTCCTTCCATGTTTTTCATTTCAAATGATATGTCCTTAAAACTTCCTTACCATGTCCATATATCCTTCTTATTCTTCCCCCCTACTTTTTTATGGATAAATTGTGAGTGGGTGACCCATGTCCCCTCTCTTTTCAATGTTTTCTAAAACCCCAAAACATAGCCGTTATGCTGCAGAATTTTCGTCTCAAAATGCCTCTCTCTTTTCTCAAAATTATTTTATGTTATAAAGTGAATACTCAAAGCTCTTATTTATACAAGGGTATTAACATATATATCAAAATGTTCTATTTTAAATTCTGGGATTTACATACATGAGACCCGCTTTCCCTTTCCGCGGGTTTAAAGTGACGTAAGGATCATGTCTTTAAAGCAGTTTTTTAAACGTTATGATTATGAAATGAAACCCATTTATTTTATGCTATATGGGTTATTTATGAAATGTTTTATGATGATATATGTGGCTCACATGATAATAAAGGAAAATTTAAGGGTGCACCCTGATAGCGCTCCAATGCATTGGGTAATGATGTAACCACTAGAGATTACAATTTTCACGATACCTTGGTGAATAACCTTAGTGATTTTCAAATGACACCTTGGGGATGGACCTTGGTGATATGTTCATGATTGTCTATGTTAAATGATGTAGCCACATCTTCAAGTTATGAAAATTTTATTTTTATTATGATATGACTCATGATTTCATTCTCATGCCTTAAAGTTCTTTTCATGACCTTATTGAAGTATCTCAAGTTCACATGTAAAATGTTTCTCTTGTTTCCCTTACTGTGCTTTTTTGCTCACCCTTTCTTTTGATGTATGTCCCCAGGTTATGTGATGCAGTAATGAACCTAGGATGAACATGAGGAGAATCCATTCAAGTGTTTTAGAAGAATGTTTTATGTTTTCATGTTTAAAGTTCCTGGTTTCCAAGACACTAAACCTTAAAGATCCTCGGTTTTGTAAAATGTAATGAAAGTTTATGTGATAAAAAGGGCGGGATGCTATAACGTAACACACACAACCGGAGTACAAGTGGAAGAAAACAATAAGTAAAGCAGTATAACAAGTGTTGAAAGTTCAAAGGGGCCGGAAATACAATCCCAACAGAAAGGTACAACTATAACTGAAAGAAAGTACAACTGAAAGACGAACAGCTGGAAGGTGTCTAGCAGCTCCTGGATCATCCACCTTAGATCCTACCTGAAGGGTAGGTACATATGTCCTCCTCAGCACTCCGCGTCTATCGGTCCACTCTGTGTGCCATCACTCTGAGTGTCCACCTCCAGGTACCATCCAGTCCTCGTACACTCTTCCTCGGTCAGCGTTGTCCATCTTCTTCATCCAACACAACGAGGTGCGGGCATAGCCCGTGAAGGGGTGAGTATAACGATACTCAGTTGGGACCCCGAGACCCTCAAGGTCTCACTAAATCCAACAAGGATAAACCATAAATAAAGATCTCAATATATAACCTTTACTTAGGTATATGCCCATACATATACCTAAGTTATCAAGTAACCCATCTCAATCATGAGGAAAACAAAAGGGTCGTTGACTCAGCTCAAACCAGGATTTTCATTAACAAAACCACAACTGTTGGAGAACTCCTCCTCTATCGAGTACAGTGGCCCTGTCGCGACTTTGAGGCACTACTCACTAACCTTAGACTGTTGAGGTACCCCTCCTTTTGAGTACCGCAGGTCTGATGCCAAACCGGGCGCTCCTCCGCTGTGGGTCTGTCGCCAAACCGGGCACTCCCCCTAATAGCCGTTTGAGGTACTCCTCCTGTTGATTACCGCATGTCTGCTGCCAAACCAGGCGCTCCGTCCTCCATGGGTCTGCCTCCAAACTGGGTGCTCCGTCCTCTGGGCTAGTCGAATCACTCTGAGTCGAATCGGTCAAGCAGTCGTCAGGTCTATAACTATTAGGTCTCAGCACTCTGTCTTCTCGTATCCAGGAGGATCCGCTCCACGATCTACTGGTCAATACTCCATGTGTTATAAATTCTCACGTAGAAGTATTACAAGGACTACCTCACTATAGGGGTCTCAACTCAATAAACGGCCTATCAATCGGACGCCCGATCTGTGAGTTATTAGCCTTTTTGTCCCGGGGGCCCAGTTGGTTTCATGTACGAACCAACCGACCGTATCACAACTGTACCCCAAATTCCCATGGGGTATTTTTTCAGGGACCAATTATCAAGGAGATTACCAGCGCCGCTGACGGTTTGTCAAACGGACGTCCGGTGCCAATGATATGTCCAACGCAAGCAAAGGGTAAAAAGTGGGCCCGAGTCCGGTCTGACCCGGTTGGACCGACTCGACCCAACCCAATCTGGGTCAACCAAGTTTGGGTCAACCCGGTTAGACTTGCTGGGTCTGACCTGGCCCGTTGGGTGGTTCAGCCCACTGGGCCCGGCCCAACGGACTGCGTGGACAATTCGGGCCGAAGTCGCCACATGGGCGACTCAACCCAAAGGCCTATAGCAGGTCCGGCCGGTGCCATGAGTGGTGCGGCTCGAACGGCCCAGCCCAAGTGGCTAATAACGGGTCGTGAGGGGCATGGGCAGGCTATGGGTGGACCGGGAATGGCGCGGAGTGCGCCGGGCAGTCGGCTGGGGGCACCGGGCAGGCGGCCTGGGCGCCAGGGGGTGCCAGGCAGGCGGCCTAAGCACCGGGCAGGCACCAGGAGGGCACCAGGCAGGTTCGGGGCGGACCGACAGCACGCGGGTTGGCTGGTCGGGCGCTGCCCAACCAGCGGCGGGGTTTGTGGAGGTCACGGGAAGCGCAACCTCTATTTTTCATCTTTGTCATCATCGACATATTTCCATGTCGTTGTTACGTCGTCGTCGATCCAAGGTTCCAAAACCATAAAGTTATGGAGGGGTCGGGCCGTGTTCGTGCAGCCCAAACCCTCCATGTTAGAATGATAGCAAGCGGCTCAAGAAGTTGATTTAACAAGAGATGATTAACCGTTAAACAACTTAAACCACACCCCTACCTCTTTAATTGTTGGGCATTCATTTGTTGTAGGGGAAGATGATGTTGTCACCATTCGCCGTATGCTTCCACTTTCGAGCTCGTGCGTCAATCCGTTGACAACGAAGAGGAAGGAAGAAGGGTCGTCGGATAGGTCCTGCATCGGAAGGGGGTTCCTAGGAAGAAGCCGAGGAAGTAGCATCAGCGTTGGCGTCTTCGCGTTCTTCATTGGAGAAGATAATTTTCTCCAAGTGTTAGGCGTCACGATACTTTACCAGCGCTTCGTTGCTTGGTAAATCCATCCCAAAACCTTCTCAAAGATCCCTTTATATAGGAGAGGGGGATAGGAATGTAAAAATCGTGGAATTTATGACAGTTTAATTATTATGAGCCTTCCTAAATTCCAATGATGCAGTTACTTAATTAAAAAGGGGGGTCAAGCGAATTAAATTGCGTTGGCACAATTTAAGAGGTGCGTTGTCATAGTAAAAAGGGAAGGATTCCAGGAAGCTTCCCCCGCCTAGCCTGCGATAGAACAAAGACACGAATTAATTTTATGTTGACCTAGAAAATTAATTGAAAACAATTAATTTTTATGTTGAAATAGAAAATTAATTGAGAGAAATTATTTTCAAGTCGACACATAAAATTAATTGACAGCAATTAAATACGTCGATGCAAAAAAATTAATTGATGGTGGGTTGATAGGTTTCTTCTCCCTACCCAATAAATGGGGGGGTTAAGCCACGTGTGGACCCCATGTCATAACCTCTCGTGGGAGGTTATGCTGCTCGGGTGGTCCCCACCCCAACTCCCAAGTGGATCTTTTAACCAACTAACTGCACACACAACACATGACCACTTAAAAATAAAATAAAGTGTTGTACTTTATTTTATTTTTATTTTATTGTAAAATTCATAACTTCTAAATGGTGAGTCGGATTAAAAATCCGAGAGTACCGTTGGGTTTTTCAGGGTGTGTTTCACCTAGGCAGAGCCTAATCTCGACCGGTGTGAGTCGAGGGTGACTGATAAAACTTTTCTGAACTTTTTTTCAGGTACATACAATAAAAGTGTGTTCGAGATTTTATATCTTTTGAACCTGTGCTCAGAATTGAAATCTGAGGGCACTGTTGAACTCACAACATCGGTAATTGCTTAGTGATACTTTCACCATAGTTGCATTCTGACAAGTTTGGAAGTTAGTTTTTGGCTTTTTATTAAAGAAAATAATAATAAAATAAAGTACAACACTTTATTTTATTTTTAAGTTGTCATGTGTTGTGTGTGTGGTTAGTTGGTTAAAAGCTCGACTTAGGAGTTGGGGTGGGAACCACCCGAGTAGCATAACCTCCCACGAGAGGTTATGACGTGGGATCCACACGTGGATTAACCCCCCATTTATTGGGGAGGGAGAAGAAACCTCTCAACCCACCATCAATTAATTTTTTTTGTGTCGACGTAAAATTAATTGTTGCCAACTAATTTTATGTGACGACGTAAAATTAATTGCTGTCAATTAATTTTATGTGTTGACGAGAATTTAATTGCTGTAAATTAATTTTATGTGTTGACGTGAAATTAATTTCTCTCAATTAATTTGTTGTGTCAACATAAAAATTAATTGTTGTCAATTAATTTTATGTCTCAACGTAAAATTAATTCGTGTCTTTGTTTTGGCGCATGCTAGGTGGGGGAAGATTCTTGGCATCCTCCCCTTTTTTCTATGACAATGCACCACTTAAATTGTGCCAACACAATTTAATTCGCCCGACCCCCATTTTTAATTAAGTAAATGCATCGTTGGAATTTAGGAAGGCTCCTAATAATTGAACCGTCATAAATTCCACGATGTTTATATACCTCTCCCCCTCTCTTATATATAGGGAGCTTGGGAGATGGTTTTCGGACGGCTTCACCAAGCAACGAAGCGCTGGTAAAGTATCGCGACGCCCAACACTTGGAGAAACTTATCTTCTTCAATGAAGAACACAAAGACTCCGACGCCGATGCTACTTCCTCAGCTTCTTCCTCGGAACCCCCTTTCGACGTGGGACCTCTCTGATGACCCTTCTTCCTTCCTATTCATTGTCAACAGACCAACGCTCGAGCTTGGAAGTAGAAGCAAACGACGAACGGTGACAACATCGTCTTCCCCCACAACAAACGAAAACCCAAAAATTTAAGAGGTTGGGTTGTGGTTTAAGTTGTTTAATGCTTAATCATCTCCCTTTAAAATCAATTTCTTGAGCCACTTGCTATCATTCTAACATTGAGGGTCCGGGCCGCACGAACACGACCCGACTCCTTTGCAAACTTTATGGTTTTGGAACCTTGGATCGATGGTGACATAACAGCGGCATGGCAATATGGAGACGATGACGAAGATGGAAAATATAGGTCGCGCTTCCCGTGGCCACTGTGAACCCCACCACCGGTCGAGCGACGCCCAACCAGCCTACCCGCGCACCCCGAAACTGCCCAGCGCCCTCTTAATTCCATCTCGGTGCCCCAGTCACCTACTCAGCGCCCAGGCCGCCTGCCCAGCGCCCTCCCGACACCTTCCTGGTGGCCCCGACCGAATTCCTGATGCGGTTCGCGCCCTTCTCGGTCCACCCGCGGCCTGCCCGCGCCCCACGCACCCCGCTGTGGGCCTCTCAGGCTGAGCTGTTTGAGCCATGACCCTCGCGGCGCCGGCCGGACCTACCACTGGCCTTTGGGCCGAGTCGCCCACGTGGCGACTTCATCCCGAATTGTCCATGCACTCCGTTGGGCCAGGCCCAGCAGGCCGAACCACCCAACGGGCCAGGTTAGACCCAGAAAGTCTTACTAGGTAGACCCGGACCGGGTCGACCCAGAGTGGGTTGGGTCGAGTCGGTCCAACCGGGTCGGACCAGACCCGGGCCCACTTTTTAGCCTTTACTTGCGTTGGACATATCTTTGGAACCAGACGTCCGTTTGACGAATCGTTAGTGGTGATGGTAATCTCCTTGAGAATCGGTCCCTTCAAAAATACCGCATGGGAATTTAGGGTACAATTGTGATACGGTTGGTTGGTTCGTACACGAAACCAATCAGGCCCCCAGGACAAAAAGGCTAATAACTCACAGACCGGGCGTCCGATTGATGCGCCGTCAGTTGAGTTGAGACCCCTATGACGAGATGGTCCTTGTGATACTTATACATGAGACTTTATGAAACTTGGAGTATCGACCAGTAGCTTGTGGAGCAGATCCTCTTAGAGACGAGCAGACAGAGTGTGGAGACCTAGTAGCTGTAGACCTGACGACTGCTTGACCGATTCGACTCAGAGTGATTCGACTTGCCCAGTGGAAGGAGCAACCAATTTGGCGACACACCCATGGCGGACAGAGCGCATAGATTGGTAGTAGACCCGCGGTACTTTACATGAAGAGTACCTCTGACAACTATTAGGGAGAGCGCTCGGTTTAGCGGCAGACCCACTGTGGAGGAGTGCCCAGTTTGGCAGCAGACCCACGGTACTCAATAGGAGGAGTACCTCAGCAGTCTAAGGTTAGTGAGTAGCGCATCGGAGTCACGATAGGGCCAATGTACTCGATAGAGGAGGAGTTCTCCAGTAGTTGTGGTTTCGTTAATTAAAAACCTGGTTTGAGCTGAGTCAATGACCTTTGTGTTTTTCTCATGATTGAGATGGGTTACTTGATAACATAGGTATATGTATGGGAATATAACTAGGTAAAGGTTATCTGTTGGGATATTTCTTTGTGGTTTATCCTTGTTGGATTTAGTGAGACCTTGAGGGTCTCGGGGTCCCTACTGAGTATCGTTATACTCACCCCTGCACGGGCTATGCCCGCACCTTGTTGTGTCGGATACAGAAGAAGGACAATGCTGACCAAGGCAGAGTGTACAAGGACTGGATGGTACCCGGAGGTGGACAATCTGCATGACGATACACGGAGAGGACCGATAGATGCAGAGTGTTGAGGAGGACATTTGTACCTACCCTTCAGGTAGGATCCGTGGTGGACAATCCAGGAGCTGTTAGACACCTTTTAGCTGTTTGTATTTCAGTTTTACTTTCTTTCATTTGTAGTTGTACCTTTCTGTTGGGCTTGTATTTCTGGCCCCTTTGTACTTTCAGCACTTTTTATACTGCTTTACTTAGTGTTTTCTTTCGCTTGTACTCTGGTTGTGTGTGTTACGTTTTATAAAGGCAATGCCTTCCCAGTTTTTTAGGGAATTATGCCTTTGGTGCTAGACGCTAGCCCCTGGTCTATGGAAGGCGGGTTTGGGGTAGTCACGATACGGGCCCCTGGGGACGGATCGTGACACAAAAAATTAATTGATGGGGGATTGAGAGGTTTCTTCTTCCTTCCCATTAAATGGGGGGTTAAGCCACGTGTGGACCCCACATCATAACCTCTCGTGGAATTTTATTTTTCTCGGGTGGTCCCCACCCCAATTATCCTCCCATGGGAGGTTAGGGTGTGGCGGTCCCACCACCAACTCCCAAGTGGAGCTTTTAACCAACTAACCGCACACACAACACATGACAGCTTAAAAATAAAATAAAGTGTTGTACTTTATTTTATTATTATTTTCTTTAATAAAAATCCAAAAACTAACTTCCAAACTCGTCAGAACGCAACTGCGGAGAAGGCCTCACTAAGCAATTATCGACACTGCGAGTTCAACGGTGCCCTCAGATTTCAATTCCGAGCATCGGTTAAAAATATATAAAATCTCAAATGCACATTTACTGAACGTACTCGAAAAAAAGTTCAGAAAATTATTATCAGTCACCCTCGACTTGTGTCGGTCGAGTTTAGGCTCTGCCTAGGAGAAAAACGCCCCGACAAACCCAACGGTACTCTTAAATTTTTAATCCGACTCACTGTTTAGAAGTTATGAATTTTACAATAAAATAATTGTCACTTAATTATTTTATTTGAGGCCAAAAACTAACTTTTTCCGCTGGCCTGCGCCGGCCAAAGTTAGTATCTATTTTTCAAATTCTTATAACTCACAAACGGTATCTTAGATTAAAATTCCAAGACCACCGCTCAAAATAAAATTAATTTGTGTCTTTTTTTTTGACACGGTCTTGGTGGGGGAAACTTGTTGATATCCTCCCCTTTTTACTGTTCCAACGCACCTCTTAAATTGTACCAAGGCAATTTAATTCACCCGATCTTACTTTTTAATTAAGTAACCACATCGTTGGAATTTAAGAAGGCTCCTAATAATTGAACCGTCATAAATTCCACGATGGTTACATACCTCTCCCCCTCTCCTATATATAGGGAGCTTGGGAGAAGGTTTTGGGACGGCTTCACCAAGAAACAAAGTGCTGGTAAAGTATCACGACATCAAACACTTGGAGAAACTTATCTTCTCCAACGAAGAATGTGAAGATGCCGACGACGATGCTACTTCTTCAGCTTCTTCCTCGGAACCCCCTTCCGACGCGGGACCTCTCCGATGACCCTTATTCCTTCCTCTTCGTCGTCAACAGACCGATGCACAAGCTCAGAAGTGGAAGCATACGGCAAGCGGAGACAACATATTCTTCCCCTGAGACGAATGAACGCCCGACAATTAAAGAGGTAGGGGTGTGTTTTAAGTTTTTTAACGCTTAATCATATCTCGTTAAATCAAATTTTTGAGCCTCTTGCTATCGTTCTAACGTGGAGGGTTCGGGCCATACAAACATGGCCAGACCCCTCCGAAACCTTTATGGTTTTGGAACCTTGGATCGACGATGATGTAACAGTGGCATGACAATGTGGAGATGACGATGAAGATGGTAAATAGTGGTCGCTCTTCCCGCGACCTCCACGAACCACACCGCCGGTCGGGCGGCACCCAACCAACCTATCCGAGTGCTGCCGGTGCGCCCCGCACCTGTCAGGCGCCCAGGCCGCCTGCCCACCACCCCCCGGCGCCCGGGATGCCTACCCAGCACCCTCCCGACGCCTACCCGACACCCCAGGCCGTATTCTCGACGCCCAGTAGGCTGCCCGGCGCACCCCGCGCCCTCCCCGGTCCCCCCACGGCCTGCCCGCACCCTGTGCGGCCTTTCGTTGGCCTCTCGGGCTGAGCTGTCTGAGCCGTGCCCCTCGCGGCACCAATTGGACCTGCCACTGGCCTTCGGGCTGAATCATCCACGTGGTGACTTCGGCCCGACTTGTCCACGCAGTCTGCTGGGCCGGGACCAGTGGACTGGGCCAAACTCAGCGAGCTTAACCACCCAACATGTTGGGTCAGACCCATCAAGTCTAACCGGGTCGACCTAGACCTGGTCGAACCATACTGAGTTGGGCCGAGTAGGTCTGACCGGGTCGGACCAGACCCGGGCCCACTTTTGACCCTTTGCTTGTGTTGGCCATATCTTTGGCACCGGACCTCCGTTTGACGAACCATCAGTGATACTGGTAATTTCTTTGAGAATTGGCCCCTTAAAAAATACCCCATGGGAATTTGGGGTACAATTGTGATACGGTCAGGTTGGTTCGTACACGAAACCAACCGGGCCCCCAGGACAAATAGGCTAATAACTCACAGACCGGACGTCCAATTGACACGTCGTCTGTTGAGTTGAGACCCCTATGATGAGGCGGTACTTTGTGACACTTCTACGTGATACTTCATGAAACTTGTAGTATCAACTAGTAGATCATTGAGCGGATCCTCCCGGAGTTGAGCAGATAGAGTGTGGAGACCTAGTAGCTGTATACCTGACGACTGCTTGACTGATTTGACTCGAAGTGATTTGACTAGCCCAGTAGACGGAGCGCCCAGTTTGGCAGCAGACCCATGGTGGACAAAGCGCCTGGTTTGGCAGCAGACCCACGGTACTCGACAGGAGGAGTACCTCTGACAACTATTAGGGGGAGCGCCCAGTTTGGTAGCAGACCCACAGCGGAGGAGCGACCGATTTGGCAGAAGAGCCGTGGTACTCGATAGGAGGAGTACCTCAGCAGTCTAAGGTTAGTGAGTAGTGACTCAAAGTCACGATAGGGCCACTTTACTCGATAGAGGAGGAGTTTTCCAGCAGTTGTGGTTCCATTAATGAAAATCCTAGTTTGAGCTGAGTCAATGACCTTTGTGTTTTCCTCATGATTGAGATGAGTTACTTGATAACTTTGGTATATGTATGAGCATACACCTAAGTAAAGGTTATCTGTTGAGATCTTTATTTGTGGTTTATCCTTTTTGTATTTAGTGAGACCTTGAGGGTCTCGGGGTCCCTACTGAGTAATGATTGTCCCCAAAGGCCAACACATTTCCTTTCTAGTGTGCTTTGTACTCACTGACACACACCCTGGGAAACTTCCCAAAAGTTCACCCATCCTAATCACTACTCCAGGCCAAGCAAGCTTAACTGTGGAGTTCTAATCAGACTGGCTCCCAAAAAGGAAGGTGCACCTTGTTGGATTTAGTGAGACCTTGAGGGTCTCAGGGTCACTACTGAGTATCGTTATACTCACCCCTGCATGGGCTATGTCTGCACCTCATTGTGTTGGATGCAGAAGACGGACAACACTGACTGAGGTAGAGTGTATGAGGACTGGACAGTACCCAGAGGTGGACACTCGGTGTGATGGCACACGGAGCGGACCGATAGACGCTGAGTGCTGAGGAGGACATATGTACCTACCCTTCATGTAGGAACCGTGGTGGACGATCCAGGAGCTGCTAGACACCTTCCAACTATTTTTATTTCAGTTGTACTTTCTTTCAGTTATAGCTGTACCTTTCTGTTGGGCTTGTATTTCTGGCCCCTTTGTACTTTCAACACTTGTTATACTGCTTTACTTAGTGTTTACTTCTGCTTTTACTCTGGTTGTGTGTGTTACATTTTATAAAGGAAATGCCTTCCCAATTTTTAAGGGAATTACGTCTTTGGTGCTAGACGCCAGCCCCTGACCTATGGAAGGAGGGATTGGGGTAGTCACGATACAAGCCCTGGGGTACGGGTCGTGACACATTTGGTATCAGAGGTGGTACCCAGCCTTAAGTACGGTTCACTGTCTGGGTTGAGATATATGGCCCACAACGAGGACGTTGTGCTCTAAAGGGGGGTGATTGTAACACCTCCAAATAATAAAGGGTTAAATGACTAAATGATATGACTAATGTCAACAAGGTGAACCTTTCTTTTTGGGATCCTGTCTAAATAGAACTCTACAGTTAAGCATGTTTGGCCTGGAGTAGTGATCAGGATGGGTGACCTCCTAGGAAGTTTCTCAGGGTGTGTGTGAGTGAGGACAAAGCACACTGGAAAGGAAATGTGTTGGCTTGTGGGGACTATTATTAGTTAGATAACCCGTTCGAGCATGTGGGTGGGACTTAGGGTGGGGCCCACGTTTCATCGGGTCAATTGGTGGGCAGGGCCCATTTGTCACATATAAGGTTCAATTTCATTTTTTGGGGTCGTTTGTTTACTTGGCTTTAAAAGATCAGTTCACTTATATTAAAGTTTGAATTATATGCAAGATGAAAGTGGTTGTCCAGAATTGAATTTACATTATTTATTTCATATCCAGGAGATCACATGGTTTTAATTTTAATTAGGTTACTTAGAGTGATGTCGAATTATTATATATGCAACCTTAGTGATAACCGTTTTTGTTAATCGGTGGATTTGGTTACAAAGAATGTGTTTTTTCATTATAACTTAATTCCATTTGTACCAAAAGATTATAGAACCAAAAATAGGATATATTAAATATATAATAATCTGGTTCAACCATAACACAAATGGTTTCATTACCAGAAATAAAGATAATAATAAAAATTGATAAACTGTTGTCCTTGAATGTGCTAAATTATCACATCTCAAACAGTGCTTTCATTTCTTTCAAATAAAAGGGTGGGGAAAGAAGAGAAGATAATGAAATTTACCACTAGCATGAAGAAATTATAGTACATGTATGCTACTGGATTTATCATACTATTATGGTGATGGGAGATGAGGAAAAAAATTAAAAAGAAAAGAACTTAAAAAAAAGAAAAAATTTTGGAAGAGGAATTTACCTCTTGAGACTTCTTCCTTTGAGAACCTCTTAAGGGGAGAGGTTTTGGTATTTTGAGGAGGATGAGAGCTTTTAGACGTGGGGGAGGACCTTGGGGAGAGATTTGGGTAGAATTTAGAGAAGTATTGGAGCTTGAGAGGGGTGGAGAGAAGAGGGAGTGAAGGGGCTTTTTATATTGGAGGAGAGGAGGGATTTAATGATATTATAATCCTTAATTTATTATTTCTTCACAAGACAAAAAATTGTAAGTATTCCATGACCAATAATAGTAAATGGGTCATGTGAATTTGAACCATGGGTGGTGACATCATCCATGATTCTAGGAATAGTTTATTTAGCTTATAATGTATATATACGGTAAATTACCATATTTTACTCTTCATCAAAAATTCAAGTATTTCATAAAAATTCCAAAAATTCACCCTAACCATTTTTTGACGTGTATAATCCAAAAATGAAGTCCATTTTTAAAAAATAATTTTCTAAATATTATTATTTTAATATTTAATTAAAATCATAATTTATTATCAAAAACTAGATTTAAAAACATGCATTAACTCATTCTAAAACATAGGTATATTGTACTTCCAAATTGAATAATTTTTTTATACTATCATAGGTGAGGTTACTATTCATTAGGGTATATCACTATTCATAAGGGTATGTTGCTATTCATTAGGGTAGGTTACTATTCACCAAAAATTATTTTTATTTTATTAGACTCCAAAAAACATCTTGAACACAACTGTGTATGCTAGATTTTCGAAATTCCAAACATGGAAGTAAAAAACTTATGTTTAAAGGTCACTTATCACATAGTAGATCATTATTATGTGATTTCATGTGATTTTTTGACATAAAAATAAGAAGTTAATTTCCATTGAAAAACTTTGGGTCATTACATGTGGTCAACCACGTGGGAGACTAGTCAATTAGGTAGGCCACATGAATGTAGAAGGGTGAGTGCATAGCACTTGAAAGGTGTGTCAATGGGCTAGCATAAGGCTCGTATAGTGTTCTTGGGTGAGTGCATCGGCATGGGCCTTCGTGGGTAGGCGTGACACATGAAC
This sequence comes from Viscum album, assembly GCA_963277665.1. Lineage (NCBI taxonomy): Eukaryota > Viridiplantae > Streptophyta > Magnoliopsida > Santalales > Viscaceae > Viscum > Viscum album. Next base: position 232,078,154 of record OY728125.1, read on the forward strand.
CCGAGTGTTTGTGCAGTGTGGGAACGAGACCGGATCCCATGATACTCACTTTTTTCAAGTCAATGGGAGCATTTGACTTATATAGAAGAAATCATATAGCTAAAACTTTGATGTGGGACATGAAATATTGAAATTATTCATGGTTTTATCATAGATATTTATTTTAGCACTGATAAATATGTGTCTTTATCAGGACTTTTTTTAAAGCACTTATAAAACTTTTATGATATTTTAAATTGAACCATAATAGAGTACCCCATCACTCCCTCAAATAAAGCTCTCGTGAAATCAAAAATTCACAAAAACTCTCCCTCAAACTCCTCATATTATTGACACTTTAAAAAACCCACGATGTGTGACTTGTTCAAGCTCTTTCATTATTTTTGTATTTTCAGTTCTTTGGGTGTTTTTAAGTTTCCTAAAGGATTTAAATGGTACACCCAAGCAATTTTACATTGATCTACCTCTATGATTCTGCACCAAATCTCCTGAACCATGGGACACTACAATTTCATCCCTCCATTTCCCTAATGTTTATGGACTGTTATTCTGAAATGAGACTAAGTTGTGTTTGGAAACATTTTTTACTTGTTCATCTATCTAATTAGAAAGTGCACAAACCAGTCATTATTTGATGTTGCTAGCATATTTTCTAAAAGTGTAAATACATTCTTGATTTATAAATATTCGTGTTGTTATCTATTAAATTTGTTTAGTTCAAAATTTGCAATTGATCTATTGAAGTTTCATGAGGAGTACATGTGAATTCTTTGAAATATAGTTGTGTTGAATTTAAAATGAAAACTGATAATCAATAATTTTTTATAAGAGTATGATGTTCTGAAATTTTTATTGAATGTATCATTTAAAGCTAAATTGAATAGTGTTTTGAATAAACTGATTTTTTATATTTAATTTTATTGAAAAATTTAATGCGTTTCTTAAATATGTATTATAAAATTATTTTTAAATTCAATTTTTTCCAATTTATATAAGTTTCACCTTTAAATATGATGGAGATTATTTTTTAAAGTCATGTTGATTAATTTCAAAAGATGTGTATATGGTATTATCTTTTAATTTAAATCATTTTTAAAAATACCCCATGCCTAAAAAATATTTGAATATATTATTTTTTAATAATTTATCGGAATTTTATTTTTCAATATTTTATAATTAGTTTTTTATGACTTCATAAAAATTGATTTATATTTATTTACATTCTTTATTAAAAAAATGTATAACTTTTGTTGACATCACATGTTCTCCTTTATAAGTGTATTTATCCTTGTGATGCCATCCTCAATGCACATCACCTCCCTCATAAATACCTGATATGGAACCACTATTACACACTACTTGGCTATTAACTAGTTCACCTTAGGATTTAGAATGAGTGTGAAAGTTCAAGTGAGTGATACTTGTAATACATGACATTTGGCCACTGGAAAGTGTCAGTCACTCGAACCTTCCTACTCCTTCCAAATCCTATGGTAATTTTGGAGCAAAGGATTGGATATAACTTCAAAAATGAGGGAAAATAATCCAAGTTCTAGGTATCATTCCTGCTCTCATGGATTAAAATCAAACAATTCTACCCATTTTATTTTGTTAATAGGAAAAAGAACCATAATCATTTTACTATTTTCATTTCTGAGAACTTCTACAATATGAATTCTGTAAAAACCCCATTAACCTCATGTTTAGTTAAAAAAATACCTTCTTGTAATAATGATACAAAAACTGAGTGTACATAATAGAAAATTTTGGATCAATATTAAGTAAGTTAATTCGCCTAATTTTTCATTCATAGTGCCCCAATTCTATAATCCTTTCTCCCAGTTTCTACTATGGAATTTTTCTAGAGTTGATTCTCTCTGTTGGTTCCACCGAGGATGAGTTTTATTTTCAGGTGACCCCAGGTAGTTGGTATTATACTCCAATAATTATTTTGAGATCAGTATTTCTTCTAATCTCACCAGGACACTTTTTCAACTTGTGTTGAAGTTGATTGTTTCAACATACGATAAAAGATCATAAAATTAAGTTCCTAAGAACCTTGTAACAGAAACACCACATGAACCACCATGTACCAAGTGAATAAATGAATAAAAACCAACTCCTCCCTCTTATTGGACTCCCACCTAGAAAAGTTACAGAAACTATCCAAGAATTATCGGCGTTTTTCCCAAAAAACATCAAATTGACAACCTGGACTAATGACCACATATTTACTCCAAGTTCTTTATTTTCATTTCACTCTTATGTAAAATGATAACTTGTTAGGAATCATCGCCAATGACATTCAAATATTGGGTTCCCCTTATTAGAAGTATCTATAACTTTCTCCTTTTATTATGAATACTTATGTGTATTTTTTTACATAATGAATATTTTATGAAACTAATTGGATGGATATGAATTGAAAATGTATTTCCATGAATCATATGACAAAATATTATGAGGAAAAAGTTAAAGAGTTTATTAATTTTGTAATGGAGCATGCATAAGAACCTTCTCAAATACTTTTTCTGTGATTATGATTTTGTTATTCAAGAAAAAATAGTGTAGAATATTTTTAAGAACATTTGATTTATCATAGAATAGATCAGAGCTATAAATGTTTGAAAAAACATGGGGAGAAACTGAATGTACACACTAATTTTGATTGTACTATGATTTATGGATCATTTTACATGAATGCCAATGTAAATGATGATTGAGATCGTATGGAATAAATGACAATGAAAATTGAAGACGACCTTCATGATTATACAATGTTTTTTTAAGAAGTTAAATAACTATGCTAAGAGACCATTGTATACCATTTTTAATAAATATACTACATTGTTAGTTGTATTGCTGTTTTTTAATTTGAAAGCTGGTAGTGGATGAAGAGACATGAGCTTTATAGAATTACTTGGCCTCCTTAATGATATGCTAATAGAAGAAAATGAGATTCCTTATCAAACATATGATTCTAAAAAAATGATACGGTCAATAGTCATGATCTCCAAAAAAATACATACATGTCTAAATGATTGAATATTATTTCACAAGGACCATGAATCACTCAGAAAATTTCCTATGTGTGGCATGAATCAATACATGAAAGATGAATCAAGTAGTTTGAAATCCATATAGTAATCTCCTATCATTACATAGATTAAATGACTATATGGATGTTAAGAAACCTCTAGAAAATTGACATGGTATGCAAAGAAAATAATTGAATATGAGAAACTACATCACCCAACACACTCTCCTTAGTGAAAGAAAATTGATTATGAGTATCATGAATATGAAAATATCGGAAAAATATCAGTCCTACATTATATAAATATAGAATAAATCATTTTGGTGTATAGAGTAGTACTCACAGTACATGTCTAGTTATGTTGTTAAATTATAACTTTACACCATGGTTATGCATGAAGCAAAAATATATTATGTTGCCTTTTCTAATATCCAGACTAAAGAAACTTGGAAATGATATTGATGTCTATTTGTATCCACTGATCAAAGATCTGAAATTGATGTGGGATAAAAGTGTTATATTGTATGATGCTCATAGAAGTGAAGAATTCCAATTTAGATCCATGTTGTATGGGATGATAAATGAATTTCCTTCGTATGTAAATTTTTTACACTATAAAATTAAAGGAATGCTGGGGTGTCCCATTTGTAAAGAACAAACACTCAGTTAGGTTGAAACATTCCTTGAAGTCTGCGTTTTTAAGAAATCATAAATTTTTAACTCAAAAATATAAATATTGATCCTAGACGATAACATTTGATGGGAATACATAATAAGGTACAACACCGTCTCCACTACTGGGTGATCAACTATTAGAGAAAGCAAATGAAATTGAAACTATTTTTAGTAAACCCATCTCAAAAAACATTGTGAAATTAGGTTGAACAAGTGATCAATTTTATTTGAGTTTCTGCAATATAATTGTTTGTATGTCAGAAAATTTCTTGATGTCATGCATGTAGAAAAAAATGTATTTGATAGTTTTATTAGTACATTACTAAATGTTCATGAAAAAATGGCATTAAGGCTAGGTTGGGCATGATTTTCTTTGTGATAAGGGAATAGTTGGCACTTGTGAAGGGTATAAGGTGGAATTTTCTTCCTCCAATTGTTTATACACTATCCAGAAAATAAAAATTATAATTTTCCAATTTACCAAATGGTGTAAAATTTCCAGAGGGGTATTCATCAAATATCTAGAATGTAATTTCAATGAAAAATTTAAAGTTACTTGGTCTAAAATCACATGACTATCATGTTTTGATTTGATATTTGATGTCTTTTTCTTTATATTACATTCTGCCTAAAAATGTATAACAGAAATTAACCAGAATCTGATTCTTTTTCAAAGCCATGTATAGTAAAGTTATAGATATGATGAAGTTTCCAATAATGAATAAGGGGTTTGAAATCATCTTATGTGAATTAGATATGTTATTCTCACCATCATTATTTTATACAATGTTCCACCTAATGGTTCACTTGGTTAGAAAGGTTCAACTATATGGCCTTGTCCATAAAATATTAATTTACCCCATTGAATGATATATAAATATTTTGAAATGGCACATCAAGAATCAAAGTCATCCAGAAGGTTATATTGTAGAATGATATATTTTTGAAGAAGATATTAAATTATATATCGATTACCTATTAGATGTTGGTAGTATCAGTCTTCTAAAGTCTCGAAATAGTGGACACCTTATGGGTGAAAGTATTTCTAGAAGATATGTTTTTATAATTACCATCACAGATTATGAGAAATCTCGCCTTTCCATTTTACATAATAGTATAGAGGATTCTCCATTTTTTGAATCCCATAAATTATTTCTTAGACCTTTTAATCCATCAAGGGATGAAGGATGGATATCAAATACACATAATAAATAGTTTATTGGATTTGTCACAACCTAAATTTTGAAATAATTTTATTTTATTATTTTATCCTGTCTTGTAATATTTTTTTGAGGTGGGGGTCGAGCCAGATTAAAATTTTGTGTTTTTGATGATAAATGATTTTTTTGGGCTCGGTTGCATCTGTCACATGGGCAGGGCATGGTCGAATTCATGCAGCTTCACCAGGTCACCGTGTGGCCTGCCCGGTGTTTAAAAAAATATTTTTAATAAATTAATTAAAAAAATGAATAATAAAGTGAAAACAACATATAATTTGAAAAATAAAATAAACTAAGAATTTTTTTAAAAATAATAATAATATTATTTTTATTTAAGAATATAATTAATATTATTACTATGGTTAATATTTAAATTAAGTTATTATTATTAATATGAAAATGATATTTAATTAAGAGTATTATTATTATTATAAAATTATTAATATCAACATTATTATTATTATTATTACCATTAATTATTATTATTATTATTAATTATTAATTATTATTATTATGTTTATTGAATTTAGTTCTTTTTTTGGGATTTTATTTTTATTTTTTCATTTTATCCCCTTATTTTTTTTTCTTTTTCCCTCTTCCTCTCTTCCTCCCCCTCCCTTCCTTGCTTTTCACTACAACCCATTTTGTGCACCCGTATGAATTGTGAATATTTTTTGTTGCTTCCCTATTAAATGGATGAAATATGAATATTTTATTAATCATGTATATTTGGTTAAATATATGGATGCCCCATGATCAAACTTGTTCTGTGATCACCCCTAAATAATGAAAGCAGAATTAATGAATGAGTGATGTTAAATCTAAATACACCTTGCTGTTTGGTGTGGATGTGTGTTGTGTATGGTACTATTTGACCTTGTGTTTGTTCTGGTTGTGTGGTGTTGTGCCTTGGAGTGTGAATATGATTATGGGGTGGAAAGGTTCGTGTGATGGTATCCTAGGTTGAGAGATTGATTGATTATGGAATGGATGAACTTTTTATGTAGTGGGACAACATCTGGGTAGTGGTTGGGTAGTGGGGCTGCAGATTCAGGTTGTGTTATGTTTTAATATTGGGGGTGATGGTTTTGGTGTTGTTGTTATGTTTCGGGGATACCGATTGTGGTTTTGATGAGGTGTGTTGGGTATTTTCTTGTTTATAGAACAGAAAAGGTGATATTACTTTGAAGAATGATGGTGGAATTGGTTGAACAGGTGTTCAAGAAAGGAGAGTGTGTAGTGGGACGACAAGATGGTTGAGTTTTGTTGTTTTGTTGGATGTGGTGATTTTGGTTAAGTGGGGCTACCGAGGTTGGTTTAGGAGGGATAATTTTGAAGAAGGATGTTGTTATCGTGCATGGGACTTTCACCCAGAGTTTCTAAACATTCGTGAAGTGGGTGTGGGTTATGATGTTACTTGTGTTGTACCGTGTTTGGTAGTTTCCCAGGTAGGGATGGAATAAAAAAATAAATGAATTTATAATGCATAATCAAAACTAGTTAAATGAATTGTCTGGGGGTATATTTTGAGTTGTGCCTTGTAGTGAAGTGATGTTAATTAATAAACTTATGGAAGTGATAATCATTCGTGGTGGTGCATTCATGTAGGGTTGGCAGCAAGGGCAGTTTTAGTGTGGGTTGGTTGTTGTTTTGAAAACCCATAGGTTGGGATAATTGTTTGGTACATATATATATATATACATGTAGTTCCTTATGATTTCTATACTCACCCCTCCCATGCTGAGAAATATGTGCCAAACACCCCCATTGTTTTGGGGGAGGGTGTCTTTTCCAAACATCCATGTGGGAGGATGGATGGATGGTTATTGGATTTTATCTGCTCCATCTTCTAGGCATTAGTTTCCTAAGACTCTTCGGGAAGGTTGTGGTGCGGTTGTGAGGCTCAGGTGTATGCAGGTGAGGTGTGATTCCCAAGTGTCTTCGGGATTATACATATTGTTCTTTCCAAGGTGTCTTCGATATGGGATTTGGTATATAGACTAGGTGTGTGTTGGTAGGTTGTGGCAGTGGGGCTTATGGAAGAGCATGGTAGCGTCAAGACGTTCGTCGTTAGGGATCAACAGTTAAATATTGAAAAGTGGTGTGGGGTTCCCATATATTGACGTTCTTGCTACTTTACTTTACTTGACATGTGTTATTTGGTGAGTGTAACTTGGTGAGGTTGAGGTGGATAGTATACCATGTTATGTGCTTTTGTTTTTCTACTATTTTTCTCATAGGGACATTAGTATGATTCTCCCACTTGTGCACGAGTGAATTTTGTTTTTATACTGAGTATTCTTGTATGCTCACCCTACATATATAAAACTCTTTTCAGGTTTCTAGGGAGATTACAAAGACCATGCCAGGCCTTACTAGCTTGGGTGTCAGGATAGTTGTTGTGTCGTTGCTTAGATTATTCTTTTGGTATTTACATTGGAGTTTTTCATTATGTTTTTAGAAATTTTACTTTAAACATGCACGTGGGATGGATTTTTGGTTTCTTTTATATGTATATCTTAGAGTTCTTTTGGGGTTGATACATATTATCTCTAGATCTTGGTTACATTAAAAATGGTAATGCCTCCCATTTTGTGTGATTGTATACCCTTGGTGATGGTCACCACCCCAGGGCTTATTATAGGTGGGACTTGGAGGTCACTATCTCTTTTTCATCTTGAAGAAGGAAGGTCGCGACACTTTTCTATCCCTTCCTTCATCTTGAAGAAGGAGGTTCGTGACAACGTATGATTTTAAAATAGGGTTTTGGGTGTGTAAATGGAGGTATTTGGTGTGTGCAGTGCCTTTTTTGGTTTGGGTATATGAATGTGTCATGTGATATGACCTTGGAACATGAATAATCTCAAAAAGGGAAGCCCAGGTATTAGCTGGATGGACTAGGACTAGTGTGATAAGGATAAAAAAGTGGCTTTGACATGGTTTCACTTAGATGGGTTAATTACTACAACACTAACTAAATATTTGGATGAGGATTGGATACCACTAGGGTTATGGGGATGTCCCCAACTAGTAGATCATGCATGAGAACATGGGTAATTGTGGTTCCTATACCACTTTTCACTGAGAAATGGGGTTCTAGGGTCCCATTACCTGCTATTACTTATACACTAGTGCAGAAAACGTTTTTTACGTCACCATTTTTTACGTCGGTTATATAAAACCGACGTCATAATATGTAAAACGAGGTTTGTTACGTCGGTTATTTAATAACCGACGTAAAAACCTGTGTTTAGTACACCTTTAACGTCTGTTATTTTTATAACCGACGTTATTAATCGCGCGGCTTCGTTTTTTACGTCGGTTATACATTAACCGCCGTAAAAAACGGAAGCGGGGGGCGTTTTTTACGTCGGTTATTCAATAACCGACGCAAAAAAAGAATCCGCAGATGTTTTTGACGTCGGTTATGGAATAACCGACGTAATAAAACGCGGATTTTGAGCCCTTTATAACGTCGGTTATAAAATAACCGACGTAAAAAAAGAATTGGAGGAAGGTTTTTACGTCGGTTATTGAATAACCGACATTATAAATGTTTTTAAAAAGATTATAACATCGGTTATTGAATAACCGACGTGATAACTCATTTAAAAATTTACCCAGACCCATGGATTGTCATTCGCGAGTTTACCTTCGAAAGTCGCGACTCGTCTCTCTCGCGCGTAAACCCGAATCGGCTCGTCCATTTCATGGGTTTAGATTCGTTTTGCGATCATCGTTTCTCATATTTAATCTCCTCGGATCAATCATCTAAACTCGCAGCACTCAGGTAATCCTCCCACTCGTTCGTTTTTTTTTCGCGGATAGTATATATATATGTGTTGTGATTTTTTTGTTGAAACTAGCTAAGATTCTTCGATTTCGAACCCTTTTAACTCGTTTTGGCACCATAATCTTATTTATCATCCCTAGATCTATTAGTTCGACTTGCAATATTGACTAATTTTATGATTTCACTAATTTTTCATCGTTTTCTATAAATCCCCGAGAGGGTTGGGGCGTGTCCAGGGGGGTTTACAAGGGGGTGGGTGGGTGTGGGGGGATGTCCAAGGGTGTGGGTGGGTGTTGGGGGGTGTCCAGGGGGGTGTCCAAGGGGGGTAGGGGGTGGGGGTGGTGTTTAGGAGGGGTGGGGGGGGGGGCTGTCCAGAGGGTTGGGGGTGTCCAAGGGGGTGTCCAAGCAGGTCGGGGGTGGGGGGTTGTGTCCAGGAGGGGTGGGGGTGCTTTCTAGAGGGGTTGGGGGCTGTCCAGAGGGGTCGGGGGGTGTCCAGGATGGTGTCCAAGGGGATGGGTGGGTGTGGGGGCTGTCCAAGGGGGTGGCGGCCTGTCCAGAGGGGTCGGTGGGGTGTCCAGGGGGGTGTCCAAGGGGTTGGATGGGTGTGGGGGGGCTGTCCAAGTGGGTGGCGGCCTCTCCAGAGGGTATTTGGGGTTGTCCGGGTGGGGGGGGGGGGCTGTCCAGAGGGTTGGGGGATGTCCAGGGGGGTGTCCAAGGGGGTAGGGGGTGGGGGTGGTGTCCAGGAGGGGCGGGGGGCTGTCCAGAGGGGTCGGGGGGTGTCCAGGGGGGTTTACAAGGGGGTGGGTGGGTGTGGGGGGCTGTCCAAGGGTGTGGGTGGGTGTTGGGGGGTGTCCAGGGGGGTGTCCAAGGGGGGTAGGGGGTGGGGGGTGGTGTTTAGGAGGGGTGGGGGGGCTGTCCAGAGGGTTGGGGGGTGTCCAGGGGGGTGTCCAAGCAGGTCGGGGGTGGGGGTTGTGTCCAGGAGGGGTGGGGGTGCTTTCTAGAGGGGTCGGGGGCTGTCCAGAGGGGTCGGGGGGTGTCCAGGGTGGTGTCCAAGGGGATGGGTGGGTGTGGGGGGCTGTCCAAGGGGGTGGCGGCCTGTCCAGAGGGGTCAGTGGGGTGTCCAGGGGGGTGTCCAAGGGTGTGGGTGGGTGTGGGGGGGGGGGGGGGGGGGCTGTCCAAGTAGGTGGCGGCCTCTCCAGAGGGTATTTGGGGTTGTCCGGGTGGGTGGGGGGGGGGGCTGTCCAGAGGGTTGGGGGATGTCCAGGGGGGTGTCCAAGGGGGTAGGGGGTGGGGGGTGGTGTCCAGGAGGGGCGGGGGGCTGTCCAGAGGGGTCAGGGGGTGTCCAGGGGGGTTTACAAGGGGGTGGGTGGGTGTGGGGGGATGTCCAAGGGTGTGGGTGGGTGTTGGGGGGTGTCCAGGGGGGTGTCCAAGGGGGGTAGGGGGTGGGGGGTGGTGTTTAGGAGGGGTGGGGGGGCTGTCCAGAGGGTTGGGGGGTGTCCAGGGGGGTGTCCAAGCAGGTCGGGGGTGGGGGGTTGTGTCCAGGAGGGGTGGGGGTGCTTTCTAGAGGGGTCGGGGGCTGTCCAGAGGGGTCGGGGGGTGTCCAGGGTGGTGTCCAAGGGGATGGGTGGGTGTGGGGGGCTGTCCAAGGGGGTGGCGGCCTGTCCAGAGGGGTCGGTGGGGTGTCCAGGGGGGTGTCCAAGGGGTTGGATGGGTGTGGGGGGCTGTCCAAGTGGGTGGCGGCCTCTCCAGAGGGTATTTGGGGTTGTCCGGGTGGGTGGGGGGCTGTCCAGAGGGTTGGGGGATGTCCAGGGGGGTGTCCAAGGGGGTAGGGGGTGGGGGGTGGTGTCCAGGAGGGGCGGGGGGCTGTCCAGAGGGGTCGGGGGTGTCCAGGGGGGTTTACAAGGGGGTGGGTGGGTGTGGGGGGCTGTCCAAGGGTGTGGGTGGGTGTTGGGGGGTGTCCAGGGGGGTGTCCAAGGGGGTAGGGGGTGGGGGGTGGTGTTTAGGAGGGGTGGGGGGGCTGTCCAGAGGGTTGGGGGTGTCCAGGGGGGTGTCCAAGCAGGTCGGGGGTGGGGGGTTGTGTCCAGGAGGGGTGGGGATGCTTTCTAGAGGGGTCGGGGGCTGTCCAGAGGGGTCGGGGGGTGTCCAGGGTGGTGTCCAAGGGGATGGGTGGGTGTGGGGGGCTGTCCAAGGGGGTGGCGGCCTGTCCAGAGGGGTCGGTGGGGTGTCCAGGGGGGTGTCCAAGGGGTTGGATGGGTGTGGGGGGCTGTCCAAGTGGGTGGTGGCCTCTCCAGAGGGTATTTGGGGTTGTCCGGGTGGGTGGGGGGGCTGTCCAGAGGGTTGGGGGATGTCCAGGGGGGTGTCCAAGGGGGTAGGGGGTGGGGGTGGTGTCCAGGAGGGGCGGGGGGCTGTCCAGAGGGGTCGGGGGTGTCCAGGGGGGTTTACAAGGGGGTGGGTGGGTGTGGGGGGCTGTCCAAGGGTGTGGGTGGGTGTTGGGGGGTGTCCAAGGGGGTAGGGGGTGGGGGTGGTGTCCAGGGGGGTGTTATATCTTAATATATTTGGTTTAAAAAATAATATTCAAGCATATTTTTTTAAATACACATCGATTTGTTTTATATTTCAAAATTGTTTACATTCAAATTATGATTTTTTTCATATAAACATATATTTGTCTTATCTAAAAAATATATATATTTTTGCTATTTGTTATAGGTAATAATGAGTCGAAGTTGGATTACGGCACATCGAATGAGCAATGAATATGAGGAAGGTGTTGATGCCTTTTTGGAATTTGCTAAACGAAATGTTCCAAGTAGTGACATTTTTTTCTGTCCATGCCTGAAATGTCTGAATATGAAGAAGTTGATAAGTAGAGAGATAAAAGATCATCTGATTTGTCATGGTTTCAATCCGAGTTACAACCCTTGGATTTGGCATGGAGAAACTGGACAGAATGTCACTGATGATAATGAATCGCAAGATGGTAACTCCGATGGAATTGAAAAAATGATTCGCGATATTGTAGCAGAACAAATTGAGATAGAACCGACAGTTGCACGTCTATATGGTGATGCCGAAAAACCATTATATCCTGGTTGTACAGATTTTACGGTTTTGTCGGCGGTGTTAAGATTGATTAACCTGAAGGCGAAACATGGATGGAGTGACAGAAGTTTTACAGAGCTGCTACAATTGATGAAAGACATTCTTCCAAAAGATAACGATCTTCCAGATTCACATTATAAGGCCAAAAAAATATTATGCCCGATGGGATTGGGATACAGGAAAATACATGCCTGTCCGAATGACTGCATTATATATAGGAAGGAATATGAATTTCTGAAAGAGTGTCCTAAATGTGGGACATCACGGTATAAGGTGAAAGAAAAATCACAAGCTGATGTAGAGATTACAAAGCTCCCTTTAAAGGTATTTTGGTATCTTTCTATAATTCCTCGTTTCAAACGTTTATTTGCTAATTCACATGATGCAAAAAGGTTAAGATGGCATGCTGATGAGCGGGTATGTGATGGAAAAATACGTCATCCAGCTGATTGTCCACAATGGAAGAAAATTGATGCCCAGTACCCTACATTTGGAAATGAAATTAGAAATCTGAGACTAGGCTTGTGCACAGATGGAATGAATCCATACCGAACCCTCAGTAGCACACATAGTTCATGGCCTGTTTTATTAGTAATTTACAACCTCTCTCCTGAAGTTTGTATGAAGCGCAAATATGTCATGCTGAGTATCATGATCTCTGGTCCAAAGCAACCCGACAATGATATTGATGTATACTTGTCACCGCTGATTGATGATTTGAAACTGTTATGGGCTGATGGTATTAGGGTGTAAGATTCTTATAAAATGGAATATTTTCAACTGCATGCAGTGCTTCTATTCACTATAAATGACTTCCCAGCATATGGAAATTTGTCTGGATACAGTGTTAAAGGGAATAAAGCATGTCCAATTTGCGAACAACAGACGTCATATTGTCAATTGCATCATGGGAGGAAAACAGTGTACATGGGTCATCGAAAGTTTTTGCCTATGGATCACCCTTATAGAAGACTAACAAAGGCATTCAATGGCTCACAAGAATTTGATACTGCTCCAAAACCTTTATCCCCAGATTTGTATTTTGAGAGGGTGAAAAACCTTGATGTGACATTGGGAAAGACACAAAAATCTGGTAATGATAGACATATTTGGAAGAAAAGGTCAATATTTTTTGAGCTACCATATTGGAGGTATCATGAAGTCAAACATAATATTGATGTCATGCACGTGGAGAAGAATATCTGTGATTCTTTGATCAGAACATTGCTAGATATTAAAGGAAAGACAAAAGATGGGTTGAATGCAAGGTTAGACCTACTATCAATGGGAATACGTTTGGAGTTAGCTCCCACTCCTAAAGGAAGACGAACATTTCTTCCCCTGGCTTGTCATACATTATCGAAGAGGGAGAAAAGTAGCTTCTGTCAGTGTCTTCATGATATCAAAGTGCCTCAAGGTTATTCTTCAAATGTAAAAAATTTTGTCTCATTGAAAGACTTGAAGTTGATAGGTATGAAATCACATGATTTTCACGTCATGATGCAACAAATTCTACCAGTTGCACTGCGTGGAATATTGCCCATCCGTGTCAGAAAGACTATAATGAGGTTGTGTTATTTTTTCAATTCAATTTGTAACAAGGCGATTGATGTGAATGCTTTGAACATTTTGTAAAAGGATGCAATTTTTATACTTTGTCATTTGGAAATGTATTTTCCTCCAACTTTTTTTGATATGATGGTGCATTTAATGATTCATCTGGTTCGAGAAATAAAGCTTTGTGGACCTGTATATCTTCGTTGGATGTATCCTTTTGAAAGGTATATGAAAATATTAAAGGGATATGTTAAAAATCCATATCGACCTGAAGCCTCCATTATTGAAAAGTATATTTCTGAGGAGGTAGCAGAGTTTTGTACGAGCTACTTGGCTACGGCGCAACACATAGGTTTGCCTCCATCTCGCCATGAATGGGTTAATAATGAGGGAAAGGGGATTCGTGGATTGAAAGTCAAATCACTGTCAGCTGAACATATGAAGAAGTTAGAATCATACATCTTGAATAACATAGCTGATGTTCAACCGTATATCACATTGCATATTAATGAGTTGAAACAATGTCATCCAAAGAAGAAAGAAATGTGGATTTTGAATGAGCACAACAAAACTTTTTTGCCATGGTTTAAAAAGACCTTGCTTGGTAGATCAGATGTATCAGAGACATTAAAATGGATAGTGGGTGGTCCATCTTTAAATGTGATAACATGGTCCGCTTATGACATTAATGGCTATACATTTCATACGAAAGCTCAGGACAACAGAAGTGCAGTTCAGAATAGTGGTGTATTGGTGTTTGCAGAAGCAATGCATTTTTCGAGTGCTAAGGACAGAAACCCAATTTCGGCATCAAGTGCATATTATGGAGTGATTGAAGACATATGGGAGGCTGATTACTTTAAAATTAAAGTTCCTGTTTTTAACTGTAAATGGTTTATCGGTAACAACAGTGTCAGACACGATGAATTTGGAATGACACTTGTTAATCTGAATAGATTGGAAGACACAGCTGATTCTTTTATAATGGCAACACATGCCAAACAAATTTTCTATGTAGTAGATCAATCAGATATGCAGTGAGCTGTTGTTTTACAAGGGAAAAAACAATATGTTGGTGAGGATGAATTTGATGAAGATTCTGATTTATGTGAGATCCCTACTTCCATGGAAAGATTAACAGAACATAATGATGAGTATGTTGAAGACATGGTTTGTGCCATAAGGAACAATCATGATGAAGGAATTTGGGAAAACAATCCAACTGTACATTCCTAAAATTACAGGTAACACATGTTTATTTCTTTTTTACATTTAGTTTTTTCATATAAGGTTAGATATTGTAAATTTTTTACTTATTAAAACATGTATCAAACCAAAACGATAAAACAATAAAAACCGTAAAGAGGAGAAGTCCTGGGCGCACCGGCTGGCCGGTGGTGGATCACCGGTTGGCCGGTGGTCCAGAGCAAAGCTCTGTCTGGTCCACCGGCCGGCCGGTGGTGAGCCAGCGGCCGGCCGGTGGTCCAGACAGAGAGGAAGGCTCTCTGTCTGGTCCACCGGCCGGCTGGTGGTGATCCAGCGGCCGGCCGGTGGTCCATACAGAGCAAGGCTGTCTGGTCCACCGGCCGGCCGGTGGGCCAGACAGGAAGGCTCTGTCTGGTCCACCGGCCAGCCGGTGGTGAGCCAGCGGCCGGCCGGTGGCACCAGGCAGTGGGCAAGTCTACTGCCTGGGTCCTCCGGCTGGCCGGTGAGCTCACACCGGCTGACCGGTGGACTCAGTGAGTCCACTTTTCAGCTTTCTTGGGCCAACTCCTTGGAAACCTTTTGCCTGTGTTTACCATGTTTATCATTGTTTAACATGCTTACCATATTACCAATGTTTACTATTATGTAATTTAGTACACTTTTCTATTTTCTGATTAAGTAGTATTACAATATTTGAATTTTTATATTTGTGAACTAATGTTTGTTTTTTTGATTTGAAGGATAATGACAGATCAATCAGTTGATCAGCCACATGATTCTGGAGATGAGCATATTGGTCATACATCTGGGGAGGAACATTCACATGCTCCTATTACGAAAAAGAGTTCAAAGGTTGGTAAGCGTGGGTGCACATGTTTACCAAAATTATCACTTGCCCGTACGAAGGAGGAGAGGATAGTCGTGGAGTTTGATGATGATGATCTTCCTAGAGGTCCAAAGGCTAAAGATTTTAAGGGTTTTGTAGCAACTCAGGCTAAGAGCAAAGTAAGCATTCTCTATGATGATTAGAGAAGTGTGGATAAGGCGATAATTTCTCAGTTGTGGGAGACCATTTTGGTAAGATCTTTTGCTATTGTTTGAATGTTTTTAAATGTTTCTAGTATATATAATATTTTTAACCTCTTTTTTATCAGATGACATTTGATATTCCTGACACTGGAGGAGTCAGGAAGAAATGCTTATCGTTGGCTGCTAGGAGATGGAGGGATTTCAAATCAACCCTCTCATCTGATTTCATTTATGGTCATAGGAGTCGTGAGAATCCATGTCGTATATATCCTTTTATAGATGAAGACACATGGAGACAATTTTTTGAAAGTAGAAGAAAAGAATCATTTTTGGTAAGGGAAATGTAAACTTTTATAAGCTTTCTTATATAAATGATCTTATTATTGTTTTGTTAATGATTACTTATTCTTAATTTACAGCAAACAAGGAAAGCTCATCAAGAGATACAATCTAAAAATGTATACCCTCATAGTTTATCTCGGGGAGGGTATGCATTATTGGAAGAACAAATGATGGCAGAAAAATTTCAACAACTAAGAGCTGCGTCTTCAAGCTCTGGAGAGGTGGCCCCTCCATCCCCTCCATCTAGACATGAGAAATGGAAAAGAGCTCGGAAGGGCAAAAAAGGACAATATCTTTCGGAAGAATCGAGACTCGTAGTTGAGAGGATTGTAAGATATCTATTTTATTTATTTAAGTTTACTATTTTCGTCATATATTTCCAATCATTATAGAAATGTTCAATTAATTATTACAGGACTCTCTTGAGGAGCAGAGTTCACAGGGGACATTTACACCATCTGGGAGGGAAGATATTTTATCTGTGGCATTGGGAAAGATCGAACATCCTGGCCGTGTAAGGGGATATCCGGCAGGTGTATCGGTAAGAAAAGTGTTGCCACGTTCCTCAACTTCTAACGTTGAGGGAGTTTATAAAAAAAAATAGAATCCTTGGAGGCTGAAGTCCATAATATTAATGCGACAATGGAGGACAAGATTAGAGCATCGGTGCAGATTATGTTTGCAGACTTGCAAAGACAATTTCAGGGTGCAGCTCCCACTCCACCTCTCCCAGTAGCTCCCACTCCCCCACCTCAGCCTGCGGACCCCATTTTTGATCCTCCTCCTCCGCCGCAGCTACCTACTTATTGTGAGTTGTATGTTGATGATCCTCAACATCATATAGTTGCATATGAGATGGTATATTGTATAGGAGATACAGTTCATCATCAACAGTTAGAGGTAGAGAATCAGAGGGTCACTGTATAGGATATTATAGATAGATCAGCTCAGATACCATTACCTACAGATGAGGTGACGACAGTTGGACATAGTATCGGCCATTTTTTACTTTGGCCATCCAGACTTCTTCGACTCATTACCATAGAGGTATGGATGTTATATCTTTTATTTTATATTTTTATTAATGTTTTATCATTTGAAAACTAATATATTTTTCAATTTATTTTTACAGGAATACTTCAAAGGTAAAGAAATACTGTATAGACAACAACAAAGACAGATAGCTATGACATCAGATGCAGATACTAGCAGTCTTGACAAATTGTCAAGATATTCAAATTTGTTGGCGGATCATTATGACTTTACAATGGAAGCTCATGTCTGTGGACGTGAACTAAGTGTGGGGATTATGAAAACTGATATCATGGAGTTTGTCACTGGAGATAAGTTGGGCATCAACGTGGTGCAAATTTTTATCATGTAAGTCTTAACACCTTTTCCTTGCGTTATATTTATTAAAAATGTATACTTATGTCTGCTTTGTATTAGGTATCTGTATAAAATTTGTGAGAGGAATGAGCTGACAGATGTATATGGATTCGTGGACCCACAATTGATTTCCCCTGAAGCATGTGCATTGGATGAGGAACAAAGAATGCTTTATATTGCTGATAGATTTGAAAAGAATGTAATCACACAGTGTTGGATGATGCCTTTTTGTGAGAGGTATGAAACACATCCCTCTCAAAGAGTTAATTATCTTATAACATAAAAAACCACTAACGTTAAATTTCCTTTTATCAGGGATCATTTGATGTTAGGGGTTTTTTTCCCTAGGGAGAAAACACTTTATTGGATATGCTCTCTCCATGATGATGTGCGAGAAAGTTTTAAGAATATATTGGAAACGTAAGTTTCAATTTCACAATAGTTTTATATATTATAATGAATTTTAAATTTACCCCATTCTTATTATTTTCTAACAGGGCATGGGTCCACTTTCGAAAAAGCGCAAAGAAAAGGAATTTCAAGATCAAATATGTACATGCGAAGGTAAATATCCATTTATAATTTGTACATTTTGATTTATTACATAAAAATAATATATTGAATTTACACTCATTCAAACAGAAATGTCATGAGCAACAAGGCATCATCGAATGCGGATATTACATGTTAAGATTTATGTATGAAATAATAACAACTGGGACAGTTCTGAGTTTTGACCTGGTAAGATTTCCTCTTTCTCATAATATTTCAATTTGATTTATTCATTATACACGTTGACTACTATCCTTTTCCTTTGTAGCTTTTTGATGACCCTCAACCCTTTACTGCTGAAGATATCAAACACTTACAAGTGGAGTGGTCAAATTATTTTACAGGTTTGATTGACTTTTAGTTGTTTGTAATGTAAAATGTAATTTTGAATATTGTCAATGTAATTGTGTATTTTGTAGTCGTTTAGGTTGGATTTAGTTTTTTTTGAAGTTGACAGTGTAAGTTTTGAATGTTATAGAAGTGAATGTTTAATTTTTCTCTACTTATTGTTTTGGTCTACTGTTGATGGTTTTTCTGGTCTGGATTTTGGTATGGGGGGAGAGGTTCCAAGGGGGTGGGTGGGTGTTTGGGGGGTGTCCAAGGGATATGGGAGGGGTGTCCAAGGTGTGTTTGGGGCTGTCCAAGGAGTCGGTTGGGTGTAAATGAGGGTGGGGGGGGGGGGGCTGTCCAAGGGGTGGGGGGGTGTCCAAGTGGTTGGGGGGTGTCCAAGGGATATAGGAGGAGTGTCCAAGGGGTGTTTGGGGCTGTCCAAGGGGATGGGGGGGGTTTCCAAGGAGTAGGGGGGGTTTCCAAGGGGTTGGGGGGGTGTCCAGGGGGTGGGGGGGCTTTCCAAGGGGTGGGGTGTGTCCAAGGGGTGGGGGGTGTCCAAGGGATATGGGAGGGGTGTCCAAGGGGTGTTTGGGGATGTCCTAGTGTTCGGGGGGTGTAAATGAGGGGGGGGGGGGGGCTGTCGAAGGGGTGGGGGGTGTCCAAGGGGTGGGGGGTGTCCAAGGGATATGGGAGTGGTGTCCAAGGTGTCTGGGAGTTCTGTCCAAGGGGCCGGTTGGGTGTAAATGAGGGTGGGGGGGCTGTCCAAGGGGTGGGGGTGTCCAAGGGGTGGGGGGGTGTCCAAGGGATATGGGAGGGGTGTCCAAGGGGTGTTTGGGGCTGTCCAAGGGCTCGGGAGGGTGTCTAGGGGTCGGGGGGGTGTCCAAGGGGTCTGGGAGGGCTGTCAAGGTGTGGGGGGTGTCCAATGGGTGTTTGAGGCTGTACTAGGGGTCTTGGGGGTGTAAATGAGGGTGGGGGGGGCTGTCCAAGGGGTGGGGGGTGTCCAAGGGATATGGGAGGGGTGTCCAATGGGTGTTTGAGGCTGTACTAGGGGTCGTGGGGGTGTAAATGAGGGTGGGGGGTGTCCAAGGGGTGGGGGGTGTCCAAGGGTTGTGGTGGGGCTCCAATGTGGTGGGGGAGGGCTGGCCAGGTTGTTAGGTGGGTATAGATGAGGGTGGGGTTCAGTTGGGGCTTGGGGGAGGGCTGGCATGGTTATTTTTGTTTGGTTTCTGGTTGCTTTTTGGTGAGAGCAGTGCAATTATTTTAAAAAAAAATATCGCTTTCACGTCGGTTATAAAATAACCGACGTGGTAAATAAATCGGTAGGGGTTTATCACGTCGGTTTTTTCGAGAACCGACGTGCTAAACCGTTCCCGGGCCTTTTATCAAGTCGGTTCTTAATATAACCGACGTGATAAAAGGCCTGGGAATCGATTTACCACATCGGTTATTGGATAACCGACGTGCTAAAACGTTTCCCAGGCCTTTTTATCACGTCGTTTATTTAAGAACCCGACGTGATAATAGGACCGGGGAAGGGTTAATCATGTCGGTTATGTCATAACCGACGTGATAAACGATATCCCAGGCGTTTTATCACGTCGGTTTAGAAAATAACCGATGTGATAAACCCCCCCCCCATGCATATTTATCACGTCGGTTATTAATGAACCGACGTGATAAACACCGTGATGTTAGGGATGTTACGTCGGGTTTTAAATAACCGACGTAAAAAATGTTATTTACAACATTGTCCGTATTAACGTCGCCTAAAAACCGACGTAAATAATGAAAAATAACCGACGTAAAAAATGTTTTCTGCACTAGTGATAGGGGCCCTCCCATGTTTAGTGCTCTTTTCTACGTGGTACTCATCGTCATCATGCGGTGTGACATTTGGGTTACTTAAAAATTAAAAGTGTTTTAAATTAAAGTTACATTCCTTTGAAGTTTATTTCTTTAAAACTCTTTTTTGTTAAATTGTTCAAGCATTTTCATTTCATTTATTGAACTTGTAAGTGTATTCATTATTTAATGTCTATATCATGGAATATTTTCTTAGGTGGAATCCTACTGGGAATTAAATCACACGCTACTTACACCTTTGGTTGTAAGTATATTTGGTTATGTTTGATACAAGTAAGGGGAAAGCATTTTGAGATAGTTTTTCGGGTTGCTAGATGTATTTATTGGGGAGGTGTTGTGGAGATGGCTTGAGGGTGGAGACCTCTTTCCTTGGGGTGTTTTTTGAGCTCATTTTTTGTCACCTTACTTTGTGGTAGTTTTTTGGGTTTTGGATTAAACTATGTAACTCAATTCTGAAAAATTATTAAGGGTTGTTTGGTTTGAAATTTTTAGTTTTGGTTTATTAGTTATTATTGTTTTTTTATACATGCATATTCTGGTAAACTGTTCCCACTTTCATTTTTTGATACCCAGACACTTATGCCAGCCCATGCATATCGGGAACGCCCTTCGGGCCTTACGACGAACCGGGCCGGGCGCCTGATCGGATGGCGACCTAACTTGGTTCATGACAAAATTGTATTAGAGGATGGATAATCCCTTTGAGTCATTTTATTTGGGATGAGTCTAGTTAGACAAGATCTAGGACTACTGGGGCTTATATTTCTTGTTGTGAGTAGGGTGCATGGACAACACACCTTGTGACAGACCTCAAGTCACTATGGGATATTGGGATATTTACTAGACTTCTCTTCTAGGTTGGATATGAAGGCTGTAGGATGTATGTGGACAATGTCTAGAGGTGAAGTGGCTTGGTCATTTCATGTTGTGACAAGTTTTATGTATTTATATTTGACGATTGATGAAAATTTTTAAACCTATTATACTAATGATTTTGTGATTGTTGCTTTTTGTAGCAACATGACTCCCTAGAGAGCTCCCTTGCACCCACGGTAGGAACCCGAAGAGAGTTCTCCCTCATCGCTTGATCAGAGGTTGGTGGAAGCTATGGTATGGGCTATTCCGGCTCTAGGACAAGGAAAATATCATACTTCTACTCCTATTATAGTTATAGAGGATGGATTCGATCCTAGGAAGTAAAAATCCCATGAGTTTCTCAAGAACAAACCCCTTCATTCTGAGGTACCACATAGCCTCAAGAAGTGGAGGAGTGGCTTGAGAAGATTGATCAAATTTTTGAGTTTCTTGATACTCTTGAAGAAGTCAGAGTGAAATGCGCCTCTTTCTTTCTGGGGGGTCCTAGTCAAAGGTGGTGGGACTCAGTGTTTTGGGTTGGGAAGCATGAGAAGATGAGCTAAAAGGATTTCAATTTGATCTTCAATTACCAGTACTCTCCTGAGGTCTTGGATTATGCTAGATCCTGGGAGTTCATGGATATTTTTTAAGGGGACCATCCAGTGATAGACACTACTGGAAATATAACCTATACCCATGGTTTCAAACTATGGGTATATCCTATGAAACCTTGGGATACCGAGACGTCGGTATAGCCCTATACCCACAATTTTAACAAAACCATGGGTATATCCCAGTGAAATTTTATATTACCCATAGTTTACCAAAACCTTCGGTATACATCTATACCCATGGTTTAAAAAACTATGGGCATACATTTTCATAACACAAAATATATACCCACGGTTAAGTGAACCGTGGGTATTGATAATTTTCTTCACAGCACATATACCCATGGTTCAATGAACCAAGGGTATAAATGGTTTTCACAGCAGCATATATACCCACGGTTCATTGAATCGTGGGTATAGATGGTTTTCCCAAAAATAAAAGCTTCCCACATTTCTTCCACCTTACTCCTGGAAACCAGAATACAAACCACAATCCAAACTAGAATGCAAAATGTATGGAACCATAATGCAAACCAGAATCCAATGGAACCACAATGCATTGTTTTCACCTATAAAAACAATGAAAACTAGAATAAAAACTAGTTAAAAACCACACTCTATACATTTTCAATATTAGGAAACACCTGAAAACATAATGTAGCATGTATATAAGTTTGACAGAGCATATTCATAATAGTGGTGAGGTTGGTAGACAAAAACCCAAGGTCTATAAGTTTGGTAGTGAAAATACTAAAAATGATATACAGATGTATACTGCACATCTATCAGGGGAATACCTTATTTTATACATATGGACCATTTTAGGTGTTGTATAGTTGTTTAAAATCACACATCAAGTTGTATAAATTTCATAACATGCTTTATATTCTAAGGTGTATATTTATACCCTCTATTCAAGCCTTCTCTGGAATTCAGGTTCTACTAATAGATAGAATAATAATCATTAAAACTCTAGGGAGATACTCATTGTTCTATTTATTTACATACAATGAAGTCTAAATAGGAAGAGTCATAGATTATCATCAAGGGGGATATGAATTGGGATTATATATAATGTTCATGGATGACTGTTTCTTATTAATGTAGATCGATTGGGACATTAGTTGTGTGGTATATGCACCATAACAATTTTCTCATCTATTTAGGTTCATGTAATGATGGTTTTTAACACCATTTTTGGATTCTAGGATGAAGTGACATCCCATACATGGTGGAAAGGAAACTCTGGTTAATGATGATTTAGGAGGGCACCAATGTTAAGATAAATTTTACATTCCCAGATGTTGGTGTATAGTTGGTGTTTCATTACTCAAAAATATGGATTTAATATTATTTTCATTACATGTTATCCTAAAATATTACCAGGGTCAATGTATCAGATGTCGATGATAAGAGAGGAGTGAAACAAAGAAGACATGAAAATGGTAGTTCAAGGTGGAAGCCTCTAATTATCTGTGTTGACAATTTACTCAATCCCTCCAATAACTAATTATTGAGGAGATAATGCATTATAATCTAATAAAAAGGTGATCAAGATGGAGGTGAAAAGATAGTTCCTGGTCATAAGGACATAGTTTAATAAATAATATGAATATGTAATGGTTTAATACCTCCCCAAGCTGTGTATATCTAGAGATATTTAACCTTTGGAGCAGCTTGCTAGTAATTAAGAAAATAAATTATCTATGGGTTTCACATCAAGGTTGTGTATGCATTCCATAGATAGGGAATGTGAAATATCCCACAAGAATCATTATTGACATTAATTTAGTAGAGATTAGCATATATGTCACTAATTTGGAGATATGTGAGTGCATACTATCAATGAAATTACCCTAACCACTAGGCATGTGGGTGAGATGCTGGACAATGGGAAAATAAAATGGGTAATCAACCAATCTATCTATAAATAGTAGGATGATTACCTTAACTTTAAAATCAAATGATGAAGGTCCTTTGAAATGATTTCCATTAATTATCATATCTCTATTTAAATGATCAAAACTATTCATTTTTGTAGATGAAAAAACAGAACAAGGAACTAATAAATTCCCCTTATCATACTAAGGATAGATCTTTGGTAGGTAGTGTTATGGGGCTGGACACCTTAGAAGAAGCGGAAATTTCTCCTTGTTATAGTAGGATTCTGGAGGGGAGGGATGATAACCTATTTATCATCTCACAATAAATAAAAAACAAAAAATTAAAAAAGAAGAGTTTGAAATCAATAATGTATCAGGGATGAAATTTTAAATCTTAAGGTAGTAAGATACCATGATATCAAAGGAAAGTCACACATAGAATGAGTAAATATAACCTTTTCCAAAAGAGAAAAATAAAAAAATATCATCATTATCCTGCTACCCATTTAAAAAATCAGCTTAATAAATTAAATGTTGACATAAATTAGGGTGACAGTTCCATTGTCTGGATTTGGTTTAATGCAAATCTCTAGCTCACTAGCATATCCATGAAGAACAGGTTCAGTCACACTTAATAACCTTAACTTATTTATCACATCACTTGAATTACTAAAATAGAAGCATGGAGAAATGTAAAAAAATGCAGTCCAAATGAATAAAAATATTTATTAATTCATGAATTGGAAGACCTGAATAAAGTGAAATTTTAGACACAACTAATAACACAAGCACACCTTACAAGATCTCATAGAAACACCTCCTTATGGATGTATACGCTATGAACTATTAGATCTAACAACCTAATGACCTGAAATTCATTTCAACTTTTAACTCAGCTCTCAGAAAAAAGGAAAAATGAATCAAAAAAATAAGAAGGGTGAATATGAAAACAAAAAACTTATTAAAGCAACAAGTTTACCCTTTATAATAAATTCATAGACTCTACAACCTTTCCAAAGAAGCACATCACAACTGTAAGTCACTCCAATCCAAAGAATCCTTTATCAAACTCATGCCCTAGTGAAGAATTCACTTCAATATTTTTCTTCAAGGACCATCATTTAAATACCTTCATTTCCACAACCATAAAATAAAAAAAATTACAAAAGAAAATACATTATGAATGACATGAATATAAACATGAGGTGACACTACTTAAATAGAAGAAAACAAATCATAATCTAATAAATAAACATATAACTTACTATATCATAATAAAATGAAGGATATTGATACCTTCATAATCCAAAAACTCATAGATGTGACCATTTGATATTATACGACTCCCATGAAATATGGTATTACTCAACATTATAACTTCTTTAATTATCACTGCAAAATAATAAAACTCACTATAATCCCCCAGTGAAAAATGACAATAATAATTAAATATAAATGAGAAAATAAATCCAAATATAAATCCAAAAATAAATCTCACCTATGAAAACTTTTAGCAATTACTCATAACCTCTTCTTGAAAGGCTTTGTACTATAGAGTCCTGGCCTGTATTTTAAGAAATAAAAAACAAATGTTTTCATTTTGTTGTAGAGAAACTTCAACAAACCCAAAGAGAAGGATCTCAGTAGTAGGCATACTTGTTTTAAGGTAACTGCCAAGGTAGTGATTGTGTGATTATGTGGTACTCCTTGAAGTCCAAGAAAAATAGCCTGATTGATCTTGTCTTCATAATCATACAACACCTTAAGTATAAAATTATAAGTATCATTTGTATCCCCGCATCCAAACATGCACCCTCCCAACTTGCACCCCCTCCCTACCTACACCCCTCCCTCCCAACCTGCACCCCCCTCCAAAACTGTTTCCCCCCCCTCCCGCCCTGCACCTAGCCCCCTCCCTCCCAACCTACACCCAGTCCACCCTCCCTACCAACACCCAACCCCCCCTCTAAACTTTCACATCCTCCATCCCAACCTACAACCCCTCCTCTATTCCTATTGCCCCCCTCCAAACTTTTTTCCCCCTCCCTCCCCCCTAACCTGCACCCATTCCCCCCTACCTGCACCCAACCCCCCCTCCAAACCTATAGCCCCCTCCATTCTTATTCCCCTCCTATGTGCACCATGCCCCCCCTCCATCCCAACTTACACCCTGCCCCCTACCTACACCCACCCCCCCCCCCCACAAAACCTGTACCCACCTCCCTCCCAACATGTATCCCTCCTCCATTCCTCCCCCCTCTATACCTACACCCACCCCCTCCCTCCCAATCTACACCCAGCCCCCCTACTTATATGCACTCATCCCCCCTACACCCAACCCCCCTCCAAAATTGAACCTCCTCCCTCCCAACATGCAGCCCCCCCTCCATTCATGTCCCCCCTCCTAACCTGCACCCAACCCCTCCCTCCCAACTTTCACACAACCCCCTCCCAGCCTGAACCCCCTAGACTTGCACCCCCTTCCTACCTGAACCCCCTCCCTCCCAACCTGCAGCCCCCCTCCAAACATATTGCCCCCCTCCCTACCTGCACCCAACCACACCCCCTCTCTACCTGCACTCATCCCCCCCTCCAAACATAGTTGTTTATTTTTTATGATTTGGTTCCTCTTTATCCCCCTTGTATAGAAGAACATTGAATTAATATAACAACCATAATAGTTCACCATTATGTTATATTTATTTCATTCCTCAGTATAGTCAACATTCAAACCAATGAAAAAATCTTGTGAGGGGATGGCTACATGTATATCAGTCTCCTCTCTATAAATAATTAGTCAAAAAAAGTTTACCACTATGTGGTATATCATGATATATATTCTTCATGGAAGTATATTCATTTCATTTCTATACAGACAAATTTTCAATCAAATCTATATGTACTATATCCTTAACATATGACCTTTTTGTTAGTTATTCTCACCAGAATCACTTCCCAAATATATTTTATATATCCACATTATTTTTGGGATATAGATGATTTATTAGTCATTGTACCTATGTGAATTACATAAGGTTTATACAGAAACATAAAATGTCAATTTAAAGTGTTTTTGAAATCTTTATTAGATAATTTTTTAGGCCTAAGTCTTTTAACAGTCTAAAAGTAAGGTTTGAAATGGGAATTGGGACATTATTTGGAATTTATAAACTGACATCCACCCATATCAACAACTATCTATCCCAACAATACTTGGAAGGACCCAATGATTCTAACATGGTACTTACCTTAAGAAACATGAACCAAATTCCAATGTAACATTGATAAAATAGGAACAGCCAGGTAGATTATTTTCCACTTTCTATTTATGAATCTATTATATTGTTTTTCATCATTTCTCCACCATGTTCTCATACTAGGATAAGTAAACCTCATAGGTTTATTTCTATGAAACCCTCCAAGATAACCAATCATCTATCATTGGAGAAAACTTCCCAACCTTAGTTGTGAAACTCAACTCCATAAAAAATGTGTTAGAAGAAATTAAGATTCCCATGTTTATCATGTAATGGTAATGATAAAGTCATTTTGAGTTCTAGATCATTCTTGATTAACTTATTGAACAAGTTATCCCTTTCCAAAAAAATGTTTAACTTCAGATGCAGTTCTTAGTCTATCACATATTTTGTTATATAAATTAATTTCTTAATGATTGAAAAATTCCCTTTAGAAAGGGTTATAGTGATTCCTCTCATGGAGTAGGACTAATCCCATACCAGGTAAATCCTTATTATTTAGAGTGGTGTGATTTGATTCCATTTTATGTAATGTTTTTTTGGAAGTAATGTTTTGTGTGATCAAGGTGATTCAGTATCCCATATTTAAAATACTTTCTTTTTCAATACATTGAAATAATGTGTCTAATAGTTTCAAAAATCTTAACATTTTTCCACAAGTTGAGGTTCTGGAAGGACATTCCAGAACATGGTTGTTTTTTAAATAACAATTCCAAACCAACACCATATCTCTAAAACACTATGAAATCCTGGACTTGAATCCAAAACTATATTAGACCACAAATAGTAGTCTTGATGAACATAGATCACACAAATTTCACATGAGAAACTAGAACCATTAATTTAGTCACCTTTCCAAACCCCCCATTCCACTATGATTATTCAGCCGTATTTTCAATATAGTGACCTCTTGTAGTTTTTACTTGATATACGCATGCCAATCACTATATAATTGGTACACATGTATAAAAGTCTCACAAAAATTAACAGATTCCCCATCTTATATGGTATAAGACATCATTATCCTCTTCCCCTTCTTGTCGAATAACCCACCTCTAAAAATTAGTCCTATTTCCTATATCCTAGTTGTCTAAGGGACGTATACTTATAACCCAAAAAAATCCACTGGATCAAAAATTGAAATGAATGATTTAGTACAGAGCATCCTATAATTCTCTAAGTATATTGTAAGTTCACTATAGGATTTATTACCAAGTATGGTTACCATTAATTCTTATCCTATGAACCCTCAATCATGAGTTTTAAGATCTATAACATCCTTTTTATAGAGAGTATTTCATATGAATTTTGAATTGCCATTCCATAGGAATAAGCAGTGTCGATGTAAAAATGAAAAATCAAACAAAACACTGGGAGAACAAAAAAATCACATCAAGAAATAATCTAAATCCAACAACATGACCAACATCAAGTTCTTAAAGTACATGCATAGGTCTCCCTACTATTTCAAAAAAATGGAGGGGATTAATAACCACCCCATCACCAAAATCCCTATCTCCATTCTCATCATCATCATAATCATCATCTATAACATTGTTAACAGCCTCATCACCAATAGCAGCATCAGCAACATCCTCACTACCAACAGATCTATCTCCACCACCTTCATCACTACTAATACCCTTATTGGCATCACCCGATGCATCATTTAAAGATCACATTGACATCATATATGATTCAAAAGTAAAAAAAACCTCGGATGGCATCAACTAACTCAAAACTTCCATAGCTTTCATGAAATTCTTAGTCATCAGCTTACTTCTTTCACACTCATATGAAGCTATTTTATTTTCCTCAGATCCTTCAGCATGAGTGATTTATAGCTCAAAGGTATGAGAGGCTTGGGAGGAGCATGATGAAAACCAATACCTAGAGGGGATGATGTTTCTCCCTGGTCGACATTGTACTCTCCTCGAGTGCTCTTCACCTAATACGTGACTTAAATGATCATGTGGCTCGAAGTTGTCATCTTCACAGTAGAAAATGGTGCTTCTTGTGCCATCGAAGATTTCTCAATGCATCTCATAGATTTTGGCTGAACAGATCAAAATTTAATGGTTCCATTGATCATAACCACCTCCAAAGTTATTAAATGGTTCTGAAATATTGACACATCTTGAAAATGTTGAAACAAAATTTGGGAAAGTTCATTATTTGAATGATAGCAGAAAACGGGTCTGAAGTGCATCGTCAGGTGAAATCAGAACACAACAATGGAAGAAAAAAAGTATATTCTTCAAACTCCCATATTGTGAATTTAATTTGTTGCGGCACAATCTTGATGTGATGCATATTGAGAAGAATGTGTGAGATAATTTTATTTTCACATTACTTAATGAGCATGGAAAGTCGAAGGATCATCTCAATGCTCGCAAAGACTTACAAGTAATGAACATAAAACGTGATATATGGCCAGATGAGAATGAAAAGTATGCTCTAGCCATTTTTTCAATGAAAAATAGGGATAAAGATATATTCCTTCGAATTTTAAAGAATGTGAAGGTATCTGATGGGTATTCAAGTAACATCTCGAGGTGTTTTGACTTGAAGAATCATAAGTTACATGGATTGAAAAGTCATGATTCAAATATTTTGTTACAACAGTTACTACCATCGACATTACGTACATTATTACCTGAAAAAGTTACTACTATTGTAATCCAATTATACACATTTTTTAGGAAATTATGTGAGAAATCTCTACATCCATTTCAGCTTGAAAACCTCCAGGAGAGGTTTGTATTGACCCTTTTTGCAATGGAGATGATCTTTCCTCCATCGTTTTTTATTTTCATGATGCGTTTAATTGTGCATTTTTTTGAAGAAACTAAATTAGGAGGCCTCGTTCATTATCGATGGATGTATCCAATTGAGAGGTATTTTATTTATATGGTTTTCATTTAAGTAAATTGCATTTAAATAAATACATAATATTATTATTTTATCTTACTGATATCTTGTTCATTTGAAAGTATACGTGAGAAATAAAGCTCAACCATAAGGCTCTATTGCTGAAGGATATTTGGCTGAGGAGTGTCTTTCCTTTTGTTCCAGATATTTGGATGATATTGAGACAATATTTAATTAATTTAGATGTGTTGACAACACATCAAATCAATCTCAAATTCATCAGAAATCAAAAATATTTCCTACTATTGGACGATCAGTTGGGAGGACCTCAAATGTGGCACTGAAAGTATTGGAATTATTACAAGCACATAGATATGTGCTACTGAATAGAGAAATTGCAGATCCATTTATTGAAGAGTTGAGGATACAAACAAAGAGAAAAATCAGAGTCCAAACATGAAATGATAAATATATAACGAAAGCTGTGAATAAAGAACGTGTATAATGGTTTGGACGACGTGTAAGTTCATAAATATTGCAATAAATACAACTATTAGTTTAACACATACATTTTGTAAATATATTAAATTATATTTATTTTTTTAGATCATGAATATTGATACTCGAGTAGACTTGTCAGAATATTTGATGCTTCTGGATAAAGGTCTTATAAAAGATGTTAGAAAGTTCGACCCTTATAATGTGAATGGATTTAGATTTCCTACAGTCAATCAAGAAGTGGGTTTGAAAACACAGAATAGTGGTATATTTACATTTCTTAAAGTGGGATACTATGGAAAGCTGCATGATATTATTGAATTAAACTACCACAGACATTTTTATATTGTTTTATTCAAATTCAAATGGGTCGATATTATGATAGGTGTAAAGGAGATTCCTTGAAATTTACTTCTGTGAACTTCTATCACTTGATGGATGCTGGTGATCATGAACTGCATGACCATACATCTTAGCATCGTAAGAAAAAATGTTATATTATGTGAATGATGTTGTGGATGAAGGGTGGAGTGTAGTTGTTCACGTAATACAAAGAGATTTGTATGATATGGGTGATGAAGTGGAAGATTTGACCACTGAAATTGAATTTCATCAACAACAGGAAGCAGAATTATTTGTCCATCATGATATTGAAAATATTAGTCATGAAAGGATGAATGAAGTGGATGAATCAATGGAGCAGGAAACCAACATGATTGAAGGGTAAAATAATTTTATGTACAATTATTTATACATTTAGAAACAACTTGTTTCATTTCTACAGTCATTCATTATCATTGTTATATATATTTTGTTTGTTAGTACTGGGCATCTATTATCATTTTTATTTTATTTTCTGCATAATTTTTTTGAAATATATATTTTGAAATAAATCTTATTTGATTAAATGACAAGAATGCTAAGGAAAAAGTGGTACACTATTTCATATAGTTCTGCGACAGATGACGATCCATATGGCTCCCTCCCCACGGCATCTGAGGCACCATCTGCCTACAACCCTGCGCCATCTCCCCCTGAACCATCTCTCACACCATCAGTGGGTGTCCCATTAGAGGCTGAGTTGTCGACTCCCCCTTCAGAAGCCTCAACAGTGGGGCAGCGACACACCCCTTCCAGTTCATCACAGACATACTGAGTGTCACTGTCATAGGTACAATGTTTAATTAAATAAATTTATTTAATTTTGTTTATAATAATTGTTTTCTCATTGAAGATGAAAAAAATGAAACCATGGAGAAAAACATAAAAAGTTCATATGTTTGGAATATGAATGGCGAGAAGATAGTTGTGCCATTTGATTCTTATGGGGTCCCTACAGATGATGCCGCAGGGTTACTTGGATAGATTTTAGGCCATCTAGCAGTGGAGACCATTTCCCTACCCATTTCTTATGATGATTGGAGACATATGCCTCCTAGTTGGAAAAGTGAATTTTTTGATTCCCAAATAATGGTAATTTTATTACATTATGGTTTAATTCAATTTCATGTTACTAATATGTTCAAAATTAATTTCTGTATACATATGTTATTCCACATTACAGTTGCTGATGTGATAGCACGAAAGTGGAAGTTGAAAAATCTTGGTAATAAGTGGAAAGATTTAAAATGGAGATTGTGGTGTTATGTCAATGATACTTCATTGAACGTGAAACAAATTTATGAGAAGCTACCCAGTGGGGTACCGAAATAATAGTGGAATGTTTTTTTTGACAGACATTGTGATGAGAAGTGGATGGTATTGAAATATATATTATTATATGATCCTAATTTTACATTTATAAATGTATATGAAGAGGATATGAAATTTAATACATTACCGTTAAATTGAATTTTTTTTTATTTCTGGATCTATCAAGATATAATGCATCAAATCGGGCTAGGAAAGTCATCCCTCACACTGCAGGCTTCAAAAGCTTTTCTTGAAGCTGAACAACATTGGTAATCTTTTAATTATTTTAAATATTTATAAAACAATATTATCTATTTAATATATTGAATTTTTTATTTATCTTTTCTTAATGCAGTCACAGATTTTAGGCCACGAAGCATCCTGAACCGAGTTGTGGTTGGATGTTCACAAAAAATCAGATGGAAGTTTTGTTAATGAGTTTGACAAAGAAGTTGGGGTATGAAGTAAATTTTTTATTATAATAACTTATTATCAGTTTTTACTATGTTAATATATATTGATATTTGATTTATAGGTAAAAATTAAAGAACTATGGGATGCCAATCCTGGGCAGTCCTACTCAGTCTCCCAAGATGACCCAGTTGCTAAAGTCCTTAGGAATGAGCATCCTGGTAGAGTGCGCGGGATGGATTTCATACCCATACCATCTGAGGTTTTTGGCATGCCACTAGGGATTCTAAATACATCTACTCTTGGTTATAGTTAGTCCATACCCGAATATTATTAGAGGGAGAGTTTTTCTCTACGAACCACAGTTCAAGATTAGGGGGCTCAGATATCTACTTTGCAGAAAGAGATGACTGATATACATCATCAGATGAGAAGATATGCCCCTGGTGGTAGTGCATCGACTAGTGGTCAGCAGGTAAATCACAAAAAATCAAAATCATTTAGTTTTAAAACTTTCATTAGTTTTAAGTTTTAATATAAATATGAAACAATATTTAATTTTCAATATAATGTTCTTACAGGTGATAGCAGAAAGTGGGAATGGAGGTGGAGAGGGTGACGATGGTGGAGAGGGTGAAGATGCATCATCAGACAGTGAGTTGTTGTATTATTGATGTGTTGAAAAAATATGGGAACAGTTGGTTTGTATATGTACCATGTGTGGCACATAGTTTCCACCAAACATTTTCATTTCCTAACATTTTCTTGATTTCTCATGTTTCCTTTTATGAATTTTATTGATTTCTAATGTTTCCTTTTATGTATTGATTTCTCGAGTTTGTTATACATCATTCCAGTTAGGACTGTGTTTGAATTGGTAGTCGATATTTTGGATGACTAGGAGTTAAACCCATTGTTGATGTGTTGAATAAATTCTCGATGCCAAATATTATAATATGTAATTATTCAATATCATCATCCAAGAAGGTAAACCCTTCGGGCATTGGTATCCTATGACACCATGAATTGAAAAAAAATATGGATTGATAACTCTTTATTAGGAACTTTTTTCTATGAAACCAACAGAAAATGATTTTCATTTTCCATAACACAAATATAACCTTGTTTTCTATTTGAACCTAATATGATTCAAGTTATATTAATCCATATTTCCTAAAATTATTCATGAATATATAAAAAATTACATGTCGTTCCATGAATAAAACCTTTGAAAACAATAATATCTCACAGCTAGCGCATCACCCAAGGTGAAATAACATCCAACTATAATATCAAACAACAAGAACAACAATCCCAAAACGCAAACCTGGGTTTTCCCCCATATATGGGTTAGATAATCCCACAAAAAATACAATACCATCGACTGAAACACCTTAATATCATATAAAACTTTTAAAAAAATAATTCAATATAAAATAAAATAGCTTTGATACAACATTGTGACTCCATTACCTATGTTTCACTAAACTGGTTTCCCAAACCAATGTGCCACATGACCATAGGAATTCCTCCTCATATATAAGAGACTTCTTACTAGTATTGAGGGTCCAATGAGGTATGTGGGGATAATATACCATCTTTACCAGTGTAAAACAATAGTATAAATGGGTTTTACATTTTTATTAATAACAATGGTAATTCATTAATCATTTCAAATTCATATATTATGGTGCACTAATCAGTTCACTCATATCATACACATAAGATTTAGTGCCTGGAAAGCCATGTCAGTACACTATCCAAGAATAGGGAATTTGATATACATCATATCAAGTCCATTATGTCAAATCTCATGTCTAGCCATCCCACATCAAAGATAAGTAATTCCTTGAAAAACAATTCTTACCCATGGGTGGGATCTACTGTGTCCCTCATCATTTACTAATCCATCAATACACATTCCACGAGGTCAAACACACTTGACCTTTTTCACAAATTAAAATATCAAGGGTGAACCTATTTCATTTCACTAATATTCACATAGTTTATCACTTTCACTACATTTAACGTAATTCCATAACTATTCTATTTTAATTTTCATTCATAAAAAAAACCATTGTACATATTTTAAATTCCATCTTATAACATGGATATTGCCACATTTTCCATTCATTATTTATCCCCTAAGTTATCTCACAACCCCTTTAACCATAAAAGTTATGATAAAACACTTATTCCATTTTCACATGGTAAAAATATCTATAATTGGTTTAATATCATAAACCCTTAAATTTATCATTCAATAAGTAATTAACATGTTCAAGGGATTGGCACACCCCATGGGTGGCCATAAAACCAGTCCACTCTTCATAAATATATCCAAAAACATCCTTGAAAGGTCCAACACATCATTGAGTTGATGTTATTTTATGAGATTGTGTCTGGTTTGATTTGTTTTTCAGGGAAGTGGTGCAGTGGAAACAGAAAATTTATATTTTTTTTCTGGTCAACTTTTCGCCGCAGTTTTAACCGCTGCTAAGAGTATACAGGTAAGACAGTAGTAGTGGTTTTCATCACTGCTAAATGTAAGTATTTTTACATTTCATGGTGGTTTTAACTGCCGCTACAAAGTCGCATCACCCACGAAATGAGGCAGCTACGACACTTTTTTTAAACCGCCACTAAATGGGAAAAACGACCACTAATAGTTTTCCAATGCCAAATTTAGTGGTGGTTTTTGTAAACCGCCGCCAACTCATGTAGTGGTGGTTTAAACCACCGCTAAAGGATGGTTTTTTTGTAGTGTCTCTTTGAGGATCATGACCACCAACATTGTTGCCCTTAAGTCAACCCCCTTCTATTCTCAACTACATCACTTAACCACCCATCATACATCTTGATTCTTACCCGGACCACCACATCTTGGTGAGATCATGTCAACCCACCTACATCTTTGTTTCCTCAAGGGGTTAAATATATCCGATCCACTCTTTTCAGTGTTCTCATCAGTCAGATCTATCTCTGCTGGATGTTAAACTTACGGCATACCTTGTGTTAAACATAGGAAGCTGAGGAAAACCTCATATACATGCCTATGGCATATAATTCCCTTCATAAAACTTGGGATGCCTTGGGCTTCCACACCCTCGAGAAGCCCTATAATAAGGAGAATAAACCCAGACATTCCATAATCCCAGTGTCCAGACATTCCATTAATGTCCAATGTGACTACTCCCATGACCGAAGGTTGCTGCCTAGGATGGACCCTTTGGAATGTCCCGAAAGAAGCAGTATAATTAACCAGTATCCATGAAGATATGGCACTGGGAAGAGTTTCATGAACAATGTCTTAAGTCTATAAGGGAGACCCAGACTAGGTGACGAGTTTTGAGGAGGAATCCACGGAAGGAAGAACTGACATCCCATCATCCCATTTTGATCAAGGAGAAAATGTCCCTAAACAAGCGACAGATGCTACCTACCTTTGGAAAGCGGGAATGCAGGGAAAAAAACAAACAGCACCTTCGTCCCCAAGTCGGATGAGCGCACACACCCCGAAAAAAGCATCGGAAATAGGCACGACTTCTTTTCCTTCTCTCTGGATAGGTAGCACATATCTTCTTCTCCACTAACAAGGTAGAGATTACCCTTCGTGATCTTCACTTAGAAAATAATTGTACCATATTTACCCTTGATGATACATAACTTCTTTATAAATCATGTATAATGACCCAAGACACGTAGTTGATTAACACTTGGAATGTTGTGACTGAGACCTTCAATAACCAAGACATCATCATCTCTCATATATTTGTCCCGAAATTTGGATTTTCCCAAGCGAAAAATATTCTAACCTTCATCATTTCTAAATTTGACAACACCCTACTCATATTTGATTACTATAACAATATTCTTATTTCTCTCTATATGGGATGTGCATCCAATATCAAGGATCTATACACCATCACAATCTGATGCTTTAAGGTAAATCTCTTCAACCACTTCCTACTCAACTCTTTTATTTTTTACCCACATCGTTAACTTCATGCCCATAATGGTTTGATAATAATGATCTTCCTCAGAGTATGATGGACTAACTTCATCTTGCATAGGTGAAAATCAATTTTTCATTTTCGACTTATTCTATGACACATTTAGTTGTTTATTATGACCACATTTAGTCTTCTTCGGCACATTCCTCTGCATTTTTTATCAGAAATATTTGTCCATGTGTCTAAATTATCTACACCAAAAATTGTGACCATCAAAATCCTTCCTGAAATATTTAACTCTATATGTCCTCATTTGTTTCTATTATTCCATTTGGTACATTTTGGATATGGAACATACATTTTGTGAATGTCCCATCTTTCCACAATAATAACACTTGATGTGGTGTGTATTCTTGTACATTATTATAGGACCGGTTCTTTCATGGGTTCAAAGAGTCTTCTAATTCTAATTTGTACCTAAATAAAAATTCAACCTAGGAAGGGGTAATTTTGGTCTAACATCAATCACCATAGATTTTTTTATGATCAATCCCCATAACAACCTTATAATTTAGATATGACTGTTTCTTCTTTATTGTTGGACCTATATGCTCCACATTCATATTTTTTGTCCCTTGAGTGATCTTATTTCACGATATCATACCAGGATTCAAGAGTCTCTCTTGATCTTCTAATTATTTTTCATAGGTTAAAAAATCCATCTTCAATTTCTTCAATATATTTCATTTATATTTTTCTTTATTAGTCAAGACATCTATATATCATTTCTATTATTCAACTTTGATTTTGTACTCAACAACCATTTTTTTGTTTCATGGCATTTAATACTTGATATTTTAAATTTCTTCTATTAGCCAATACTTCTATTTTTCCTACTACTATATATAGAGTTTGGAATCATGATCCACACTGCTGGATTTATTTGTTTTGGATCTCCAAACATATATCTCTTTAAGAGAGGATTCTAATTTATCTGGGAAATCAAGTCATCCTTCAATTTATTCTTCATCATTTTCACTATCTTCTCATGTTTTGGAGCTACCTACAACTACCATCATATCATTTTCTCCATGATCCTTATAGTTCTCCATCTCTTCAACCTCAAATTATCCTGATCTTTCATTTTATTATTAAATAATATTCTTCTTTTTTAAATAAATTTCTATTAAAACTTTTCATACCTTTCACATTAGCTAGAGACTTATTCATAGGAATTTTGACTTCATCCTCATAATCATCTTCAATCTTATTGGGGCACCTTGCTATAAGATGTCTAGCCTTTCCATATCAAATAGAAGCTAGTGGGAGTTTCCCTTTGAAATATCCTTTTCCCCTTTGAAGATTTGAGAAAAGAAGTGGCATGACCTCATATGTCACTTATTATTCTTGTAAATGTTAAATAGTGAGCTTATTTATGGAATTAAATGTCACCTATTTGTAATTAATCTTTTTAAAATACTCAATATCTTCATTTCTCATCTCGTATACAATAATATTATTGTTCGAGCTATCTATTGTCACCTCCTTTGGATTGTTATCTTCCAATATAGAGACTTTCATATTAAACCATGGTAGAAGTATTCTCAAGAACCACTTAACGATCTTTACATCTTTTAAAATGTTTCTCCAAGACCTTTCATTTCTTCCACAACAATATTCACCCATTCAAATAATGCATCTATAGACTCATTGGGGTCCATTCGTAGGACCTATTATTTTTTCCATAGAACTTGTAACTTTTCTTATAACTTTTGAATCACCTTCATAGATATTTATAATATTTTCCCATGAGGAATGTGTTGACTTAAAAAAATACCTTTGTATAGATTTCGTTAGACAGTGGTCCTCCTAATATATTGATTTCTCTGGTGTCAACATCTAATTCCCTTTGGTTATATTCAGATAAAGAACTACTTTCCACACTAGCTAAAATACCATACATTTCTTCTATAAATGAATCTATACCTAAAGATCATAAGTATTGATGCATATTATTCTTCCATAATTTAAAATTGTTTCCATAAAATATTAGAATCAATTTATGATTGAAAACCTCTATAATAATGCTTGAGAGAGAAACACTGATATTAACCTTTCCATATGATATAAATTGTAATCCCAACTAGGTTAAATACCCTGATAGGGGGGAGGTAAATCAGGGTATAACTGTTTAAAACTACTTCCCATTCAGATCTTATTTTCTTGTTAAACAAAACAATCTTCTCTCCCTTTCCCATAGTAATGTATGAACAGAAATGAAATCATGCAAAAGACACATCAATTTTACATGGTTCAACTGAAATGAGATACATCCAAAGATCATAAAAAGGAAATGTTCCTATATAACAAATCCACTAAAGTGTACTTTTGTTATAAATTTCAGAGTAGACTCACTATACCTTCTGTTTTACAAATAATTACAATTTGAAATCTCACTTCTCACTCAACTAAAGTGATATCACTACTCCTTCATATGATTCTTATTTTTATCACTTGAATCAATATGTTTTACACCTCATTTGGGGAATTAGTAATTTATACTTTCATCCACATAATGAATAACACTTTACCATAAATTCAATGGGAAATCCATTATGGTTCTCATTTAATTTTCTAAAAACCCTCTTTCTAACCTTCATGAAACTTCCCAATTCCTCACAAGAAGATCCTGCTTTTTTTAACCCCACAAATTTCATGAACCCAAAAAACTTTCACAAAGCTGACCACTTTCTAGAAGCTTAACACTTTCATGCCGCTCACAACAATCATGAATCTGAACACCTTCATGAATCTCACATTTTAGTTAAGCTTAATACTTTGGAAAAGCATACAAATCCATTGTTAACTTATTTCTCCATGAAACAGATAATCTTATGAAACCTTTCATGTAATAAAAATCCTTCATGAATCACCTTCATGAATTTAGAGACTTTTTATTTTATTTAAGTCTTTCTTGTTCAAGTGAAGGGGGTAGATGCCTATTTATAGACTTTTCCACCCTTTCTTGAAGCTTTCAACCTCACTACCACCTTTTTGAACATATATATATTATTGATCATTAAGATACCTATCTTCATGAAACATCCAAGGAAATTTTATTGTTCATGAAGCTTATCATAGTCACATAGATTACCATAAATCTTTCGCACCCATCCCTCTTTCACAAACCTCTAGACCTTCATGAATCCCCAAGCCTTCACGAAGCACCAAACCTTCGTCAAACACCCAGCATTTAAGAAATCCTTTCCTTTACCATATTTTTATGAGTCATCCCTAGAAATCTCAATTTCATGGTGCTTGATTCATTCTAAAAAATGTTCACCCAAAAATTTGTAAAACACTTGGAAATAGTACCACCTTGTATACACAATTTTATATACAACCTCTAGATAATCCATTCCCCTATCTTGGATATTTTTTCATTATACCTTATCAATAATCTCTCTTGAACTCCACAACTAAACATGGAAATATTATTTTTCAAAAAGCACAATAAACCAAAAAACAATACAAAGTTACCTTGATGTATTTTTACCCAACACATCTGAACAAAAATGTAGAAGGAATTCCATGAGTTAAAAAAAATATAAAATTTATTGGTGGGGAATTATGAGATGAACTTTAAAAGTATTATGTGTTATGCTTCAAGAATTTTCATTGATTCTAACAAAAAGATATATTTCATAGTTGGAGGACTAAGACCCCATATATGGAAACCGTTTGCAATATGAGACTTTGGGAGTTATGAATAGATAGTAAAGTATGACCTCAAATTTGAAATAGTGTTCAGAGTTTCCCAGTGGACTCATGTGTAGAATTAAAAAAGAGAAATATGGAACAAAATTTTGGAAATAATCTGAACGAGAATACAATGAAACCACCCATGTATAAAAAAATGCAGGAAGATACATTTGGTGAATTGTTTAAAAGGAAGTGAAAAGTGCTAAAAGTGTGTAAGGGATGGAAATATGTCTTTAAACAATCATGGATATGTAAAGAATCGACATTTAAATGCCAATGAAAAAGGGAATAAGTTTGAGGAATAACCTATTGTGAAATGCTTCAAGTGCAGGGAACTTCATAATTTTACTAACCAATGTCCAAATTAGAGGATAATGGAGGGAAACCACCAGCAGCCTCAACAAGGCCAAGGGGTCAAGTTCATGATTTCACAATTACAATGATTGAAGTCAAGGATACAAATGTTTTTGTGGCTGGTGAACTCATCATACACTAGAAAATAATTTTTTTGATTATAGTCCTACACATTCTTTTATTTCTTTTATGTTAACAAAGAACATCATGTTAAACCCTAAACTACTAGTAGTAGGGTTGTATGTTAAAACTACTATAGGAACTATTCACATGCCAAAGATATATAGGGATTCCACTATTAATATTGGTGTGTATAATATCTCTAAAAACTTGGTGATCATTCCGATGGTGCATTTTGAAATAATACTTGGGATGGATTGGTTGTTAAAGTATAATTCTAAGATCAAATATAGAAGAAAGGAGATTTTATTTGTCTTAATGGAACATGTAACACCCTGAGATTTTATGAGAAATATTTTTTTATGTCTTATTTTATATACAACACAAAAAAATATTTCACTACACACAACACTGGCTTGGCTTGCGTTACACGCAAGAGCAACCTTCCCCGATAGCTTGTGTTGTATGCAATACTGAGTTTCACTAAATAATGATATATTATTATAATATTATTAACTAGCCGTTATGAATAGTATTAACTAAATTTTGAATTTTATAATAGCATAATTCATCTTACACATTCTCTAGAATGAGGTATGAAAATAGAATCAGTTTTTTGGATAAAAGAAGTATTTTTCAAAAAAATACAGTTTTATCACCTTTTAATAGAGCACCCTTTTAAAATATAATTTTTGACAATTTTATAAGTTCAATTTTACAAAATAAACTTCTTCTTTTAAATCAAGATATAAAAATTTACATTGGATGAATTTTTGATACTTTTGTGATAACTTTCACATTTTGATGAATAGTAAAAATACACTAAATTTTTCTTAAAAACAACTTTTTTCATCAAGATAATTTATATGGTTAAATGAAAAAATTTAATGGTTTTAAATGTATAAATAGAATATATTTTTACCATTTAATATAATTTATGTAATTACCATTAATTTTACATTGAATTCATAGGTAAAAACATTTCAATATTTGGCAATGTTTTAACTTTTAAAACTCGTTTTCTTAACAACGGGATTAATTTTAAATTAATTACTGAAACTTATGTGTTTTTAATTTTGAAAAATGGATTACATATTTAGATTCAGTGGGTCCAAATTATGTTAATAGGTTAATTTTATTTTTTATTTTTTTGATATTATGAATAGTAACTATGGTAATTTTTATTTACTACAGTTAAAGGTAAATCGGGTAATTAAGTGTAAAAATAAGATTATAAAATTATCCTAGCACCTAGATAAATTATATTGGATGAATAAAAGCCAAAACATATCACCTAAGGGTCATAATAGATTCATTTCATGGACTTTTGACCATAAAAATGATATTTTTATTATTAAAACCAAAGAAAGTGACAAGATGTCACTCTCTTATATCTTATAAGTGTAATAATTTTAATTTAGTGATAAAGTTCATAAAAATTAGAAACTAAATAGTCTCCAAAAATAACATAAAATTATATACATCATTTGAATTTATTTAGGAATTTTAGGGATTAAATAATTATCATTAATGATGACACAATAGTGATGTATAAATTATTTTTTTGATTCAAATATCAAATAAATGGATTTAAAAATATTAAATTAAATATTATATAAACTAATTAATGTTCTCCACAAATTTTCTAGATGAATATGACATGATAGGAATCTATTAAAGATTTTTTTTTCGAATATATCATCTATGTGGATTTTATTTAAATTCAAATAAATGAATAGTGTCAAAATTGACACTATAGTTATTTTTTAAGAATAACAAATTATAACATTTTTTAAAAATCACAAAAAATATTTAAAAATTATAAATTTAAATTTATATGGTCTAAAATTTCATAAAGTATAAAATTATGGACAATTAACAACACATAAGTAATTATTTATAACAATTTAAAATTTAGAATATTATTACCACAAATAAAATTAAATAGATTAAATAAGGATAAATCAAGTTGATAAGGTTTAATATAAATTCAAAACAAGTCTAAATTTTATTGTTTGATGATATTACAACACTATCTCATATAATATTTGAAGTTGAGTCATTTTTGAAGTATTTAAGTGGGGTTTGAGTTTATTATAAATTAATATTTTTTGAGGTTTCCACAGGTGCCCCTCTTCTCTCTTATAAAAGGGAACCTCCTCCCTCTTCTCTTCACAAACTTTTGAGCCTTCAAGACCAGAAAAACCCTATCCATTTATCTTAAACAGTTCCCTATAAACATACTATATGTCCCGGTCTTCTTCAAATACCAAAATTAGTGCCCTAAGAGGAGGTTTAAAAGAGGTGCGTCAAAGAAGAGGTAATATCTTTTACCGATTCTTTCAAATTTATTTCTTTTTCTACTTCTTCTTCTTTATTTGTTTCATTATAAAGTAATAAAATCAGTATAAATAATATAATTATATGTTAATACAAATATGAAACAACCTTATTTCACCTTCTATACATCCTACGGAAAATGAAATCATCGTGCGTGCGTACGTACAAAATACCGTCTCCACACCGTAGTGTAATCTATTTTCCACCACCACCTTACTTGGATGGATATAATGGTTTAAATAATAAATATATATGATTATTATAAAATTATACTAGTTCTAATATATTCTATCATCCACTCCAATTCCATTCAATAATTATGGGAACGATATCGTCGCTTGTGCGTACGTACAACTTACCGTCTCCACGGTGCGATGTGATTCATTTTACATGATCTTCATTAAACATTGATTATGTAAACGAATTGAATGAATAAATCTGATATATATTATACTAATACAATTATGTAAATGATATAAATATAACCTAAAAAGAGGAATATGAACTTATCCAACAAAACATACATATGAAAATAAAGCAGTTAATACCCAAATAACGAGTAACAATGAAATGTTACTAACAAATAGATGAGAATATGATCATAAATGTTATAATAAATACAATTATGATTATTTAATTGATCCGTAACATTATTTATATAATTATACAGGAGGTTCAGATACATATTAAGCATATCGGACCGATGGTAAAGGAAAATCTCACAATCTTAATTTTTTATCCGAGATTTGTTTATATTTCAGTATTTATTGGGGCATATTTATCATACACATACATGTTTCCTCAATATGTAATATTAATTCTATCCTCCTACAATTGTTTAAATCCAAATTTACATAATGGTTAATTTTTAGTAAATTGTTTGAAAGGAATCTTTTTTTGTTTTTAGTACGAGAAACTTTTTGACTTTTTTGGCCAAAGTATGAGAAGATTGTTTTATTTAACTT
This sequence comes from Viscum album, assembly GCA_963277665.1. Classification (NCBI taxonomy): domain Eukaryota; kingdom Viridiplantae; phylum Streptophyta; class Magnoliopsida; order Santalales; family Viscaceae; genus Viscum; species Viscum album. Next base: position 232,121,821 of record OY728125.1, read on the forward strand.
ATATGACATGAATGGATTTTTACGATTTCATAACTCCTTATTTACATGAAGCCTCCTTGATAATATTTCATGGTTTTTTTCAAAAAAAATTATTTTCATTTAAAATTTCACAGTATTTTGAGAAAAGAAAATGATTTTGAACAAGAAAGCATATTTTCCTCAAGAATTCATTTCAAGTGTTTTATCAAAATTATTTTCCATATAAGATGATATAAGGTTACGTTTATATCCCTATTATTACATTTATTTGATTATGTTATGATGGAATTATTTTTATGAAGTCCTTTTATCTTATATGGATTATGTTATGATGGCATGATGTTTAAGAATCCCATTTTTATTACATGGGTTAAGCTATGATGTATGATTTATGATTTTGTGGAACATATAAGAATGGTTTAATTGTGAGATGGGTGGGACCTATATATCCCTCCAATTAATTGGGTAAAGATTTATATCACATGAGATGGTCTTGGCTGGAATGACAAGTTAATCTGGTTCAGTGATACAGGACTGGAACGAGGAGCGAACTCGGTTCAGTAATGGACTTTGTCCGATATGTTGGTCTTGGAAATGATTCTTGACTAATATGAAATGATTTTCTATGATTATATGTGTATAACACAAAGTTTCATGTTTTAAGTTATGATTATTGGGATTACATTTCACTACTATGATTTATCCCATGTCAAGATATTATGATCTCTTTTGCAGGATAAGATTTTCAAAATGTTATGTTCTTATGAAGATGATATGATTTATATTTTCTTTGTTTACCCTTACTGAGCATTTGAGCTCACCCTTTTGTATGTTTTCTTTTCCCTAGGTCAGGAAGAAGGGTATTAAGTAGGATATGCCAAAAGGGACTCTAGATATTATGAAATAAATGGGAGACAATGTAGATGATTTATGAACCAGTTGTTTATGTTTCCCAGTTTCTAAAGACACTATACCTATACGGTCCTATCATGGTTTTTTATATGTAGTAATAAATATGATTCAATGTTGAAGTAATAACAATGTATGTAAAGTATGGTTTGTTATAGAAAACCTATGATTATATTCAAATGGGGGATTTCCTAGCCTAATTCTTTCTAATAACCACCAGTTATTGCCTTATTTATATAAATTATTAGTGAATAAGAGGAAGGAAGGGAAAGTTTAAGGATATAAGATATACATATTGTTCAGAAGTACATTAACGTATTCCATGAATATTTACCGACAACTCCCCTAGAAAGAGAGGTTGATTTATCAATTGAACTCTTACCTGGATCCAAGCCAATAGTGAAGACACCGAATAGAATGGAATATGTGAAGTTGGAAGAATTAAAGAGTAAAATTCAGGATTTTTTGGAGAAGTATATTGTTTAACTATGTGTGTCTCCATTGGAAGCACATATCCTCTTTGTAAAGAACAAGGATGGATCAATATGATAGTGCATTGATTATAGAGAACTTAATGGGATCATAGTGAATAAAAAATATCCTCTTCCAAGGATTGATGATTTGTTCAACTAGCTTCATGGATACCAATTCTTTTCCAAGATTGATCTTTGGTCTGTGTATCATCAATTAAGGGTGAAGAAAGAATATATCCCAAATAAAACCTTCCAAACAAGATATGGGCATTATAAGTTTGTTTTTATTACCTTAGGCTTGACTATTTCTCCTGATATATTTATGAATTTTATGAATAGAGTCTTTAAGACTACCTTGATAATTTCATTGTTGTCCTTATTGATGATATTCTGTTATATTTTAAAAGTGATGAGGTGAATTAGAATCATCTAAGGGTTATATTAAAAAAATCTGGGGAAGGATTAATTGTTCATTAAATTTAAAAAATGTTATTTTTGGTGACAACAAGTCGCATTTTTCAGATATATCATGTCCAGTGAAGGAATCTCATTGGATCCAAAAAATAAAAAATTTGTATAGGAGTGGCCGCATTCTATAGTTGTAACTGATATTCATAGTTTCCTTGTTCTAGAAGAATACTAAAGAATTTTTGTGAAAACAAATCATGGATTTATAATCCACTAACTATGTTAACTTGAATGGGGGTTAATTTTATCTGAATAAAGGAGTGTGAAGGAAGTTTCCAAGAACTTAATAGTAGGTTGGTTAGTGTGCATGTTCTAACTTTTCCCACTAACGGAGAAAGATTTTTCATTTTTTATGATGAATAATTTATGTTACTTATATTTGTAGTCATTAAAAAATATAGTGATTCCCTATGCATTGCTACAGTTAAAGACTCATAAATAGAATTATCCTACCAATGATCTAGAGTTAGCAGTAGTCATTTTTTCTATGAAGATATGGAGACAATATCTGTATGGGGAAAAGTACGATGTATACACAGACCACTAATGTTTGAAGTATATATTCGCATAGAAGGAAATTAATATGAGATAAATGATATGGTTTGAGATTATTAGATACTATTATTGTTCAATTTATTATCATCCTCAAAGAGTGAACAAAGTCATATATTCTTTAAGTAGGAAAGATCCTAGTGCTCTTACAATAATGAGGATTGAATGAGATCCATTGATCAAGGACCTAGTAAGTTTGTAAATGGGAATCATAAGGGAAAGGAAATCATCAATCCTATCCCAAATTATTTCTCAACCAAAATTACTAGAGAAGATCAAGAAAGATCAAGGGGATGATCCTTCTATGAAAAATATTATAGAGGGTGTGAAAAATTGGGGAAGAATATAACAACCCAAAAAATAAAATTTTGAGGGTGAAATTTCTTTAAGGGGGAAGAATATAACATCCCAAAAATGTTATTATTATATTAATGGATATCTTTCCTCCCAGTCACTTTTTATCATGTTTTAAAATTAAAGCGCATGGAAATAATTTTAAATTTCATATGAAAATTGAACATCACGTGTTGATATAAACTAGTACAGCTGGGAATAGTAAAAGAAAATTCATACTAGAAACCATCAATACTTTATTTCATTATTTAATAACATTACATTAAGTCTATAAAAATTCTTAAAATGATAATGAATATTAAAATGAGGGAAAAATAGAGAATAAAAAAAGTAAAATATAAAAATATAGGTAGCCTCAATCCCCTTGAATCATTCCACCCACAAACAACACTGCAATAAAGAAAGAGAGAGTTAGTAATACAACATTCTTTTTGGAAATGATATTGAACCCTATTTTGAATCAAAGTGAATGGTGAAGAGTAAGAATGATGGTGTATTTATAGGGAAATATGATCATTATCCTTTATGTTTATCAACTACTACATGTGATAAAAATTATGACCATTGGTCAATAAAAAAGGTGTTCATTATTGTTGTCGGTTACGTCGACACATTTAAATGATGTTCAGGATTATTTAATAAGCAAAATTGTATTATTTTCAGAGATTATAAATATATTATATTAAAATTTGAATTATGTGTATGTTTTAAATAAAAAAAAATTTCATGAAAAAATATTATAATTTTTTTTAATGATAATATTTTTTAATGAATCTCAAAGTAATTTTTATAATGGTCAGAATGTTGATATTTCTATTAAATTATTAATATTCATTTTAAATAATGATTTATTTAAAAAAACATTCTTATAATTAGATAATTATTTTGATGAAATAAATTTTATTTTTGGACTTATCCCTGAAAAATTATCTTAGGGTCTTTTTTTACGAGTTTTTTTTGACAAAGTTGGATTTTTGGTCAAAAAGAGAAAAAGTGTCTCTTTACAAGCACTGTGATTTTATGATGTCATTATTATGTCAGCAGGAGAAAATATTTATGAAATATTTTTTACAATAAGAATTTAATTTATTAATTATAAAAATTAATTTATAAATATCAATTTTAATTTATAAATTTATACTTTATTGTTTTGAGAAAAAATTATATTTTTGAAACAAAATTTATTTTTTGGATTCTATGCATTTATTAGGTAGGCTAAAAGGTGTGGTTCAGTTTTTGAAGGACTTTAACATTCGAACACACTCTATCACTAATTAATTATCAATAAATTTGGTTGGAATTTAATTTTCCCATAAGTGGTTGGTTTATATGATAAAATAATAGATATTTAATCCTTTAAAACCCACCCCACATAAAGTAAAAATGCTGCCCATTAGCCATTCCTCTCTGACCAAAATTAATAATCCATGAATTTCATATCATCTCTCTCCCAAGTATTCCCTATAAGGTTCCATCATGTTTTTAAGGTTCAACCCTTGAGTTTTAGGAAGCAAATATATGAGGTAATAGAATTATCCTCTTCTCTTTTTTCATCCAAGTACCCCTTTGTGTGTACCTTATAAATTTCAATCCAATTTCTTTTATTACACTTTTTATGTTACCCTTAATGAAAAAAAATATTTTTTTCAATGGGATACCTTAGTTAACTACCATTATTCCCTTTCCAAAATCCACAATGTATACTGTCATGCTACCAAATTCATTTCTTGAATTTCTCTTTTCTATGTGAGAAATTCTCATATTGTTAATACCCAAACCTATTCCATTTATAAGAGTATTTACCTAGAAGTAAAAATGTCTTATTTATTTATGGAATTTTATATATGAAACCCATATTAAATTTTCATGGGTTAAAATTATGATTTTGTTCAAGTATTTAAGCACTTGAATGTTATGCTTTTGATATGAAACTCATTCTTTATTTTCAATGGGTTATTGGTAAAATGATTTGTTATGATCAATGTGGATCACATGAATTATTACATATCTAGGGTTTTACCTGATAGTTATCCAATGAATTGGCTAAATAACTAATCTTTAGTGATGACATGTTTTACAATACCTTATTGAATAACCTTGGTAATTATGATATATGATACCCTAGTGATAAAATTTAGTGATATGTTTATAAATGTAACATTTTTATGTTTTATCCGCATTTCCATGTTATAATTCATGTTATTTATATTAGGATATACTTTGTGTTTATATGATCATTCCTTATTGATATACCTCTGTCATTTTTTATGTATCTATTTTCATTATTTCCCTGTCGGGCTTTATGCTCACCCCTTTCTTTGATGTATGTCCCTAGGATATCAGATGTAGTAAAAGTAACTTAGGATGATCATATGTAGATATATTTCAATTGGATTAGAATAATGATGATTTTTATGTCTTTTTCATCTATTATGTTCCTATTTCCAAGACAGTATACCCCTAAAAATCCATTGTATTTTTAAATGTTGTATCATGTAACGAAATATTTATGTAATAAAAATGCATGTCTTTATAGTGTTGGAACTTGATAAGTAGATCATTCCTAGGAGTTATCAACCCACAATAAGGTAAAGGTTAAGTGGACAAGGATGGGACTATTTTTTTTTTGTTTTTTATTACATTTGATTATTATTTTACCTTGAGTGGTTGATATACTTTCTTCTACTTAGTAATTTATGGGATTTATGGTATTTTACCCTTGGCCCAGTATAGAAAGTAAGTATTGTTCAGGAATCATATAGGAACATGTATATTCACATTCCATGCATATTCCATGCCATGTAAATTTCATTTATTGATTTACTATTCATGTTGGATGTCCCTTGTGTGATTTAGTAGCATGTTTATCAGTATACCATATTTAAGTGATTATTTAGAATTCTTACATATACACCATGTTATGTGATACATTTATATGTTCACTTATACTTACTATTATGTGATGGAATTCCTTTTTATATTATTCCTTGTTATAGTTATGGTATATGATTGGTCAAATCAACCAAAATGGTGTTTTCCATTGTAGCTTGATAGTGAAATTTTAATTGACTAACTGATTGTGAAATTTTTGAGCCATAAAACATTTGTTGAATAGGTTGAAACAATGGTGGTTTTGATTAAATGGGTTACAATTTTTAATTTATAAAGTGTATGGTCCTTTATAAATTGGGGAATGGTGACCCATGTAATCATACCATTATATATAGATTTATTTTATTCTGAGACCGAAGGTGAAAAAACTGGTTGTAGTAACTTGAATGATAATTGTAACATATAAAGGGAGGTAAATTTATAACTTGGGAATGATAATTCATCTAAGGGAACCATGGTATATATATACACACAAAAATTAAATGGATTAATTAAAATTTCAAGCAAATTAGTTGGTTTAATAAATTCAAACCATTGCATATGGATTTTAGTTAAATGAGTTTCAATTGCAACTTAAAAGGCATGTACCTTCATAACTTGAGAATTATGAGATATATAACTAAACCATTATATGATTTACTCAGCCCTTTTGGTGATTTTAATCATCTTATACCTATATGAAAACCCACTAAGGGTGTGATAAATCTTTAATAAACAAACTATTAAATAGTTTTATTTTAGATGGAACCAGGTTAGAATGACCAGACACTCACAGGTCACCTTTATTTTGATATGCATTAGTGCTTAACCATGTGGAGGTATACTCATGCTGCATTGGGATAATTATTTAAAGTTTCTTCAATCACTTATGCAGTGTACCATATAAATGTACGGTGGCATCTTATTGAACCAATTCCCTTAAAAGGATAGAAAACTTTTGGTCTTTTTTTGGACCTTATTTTCTATGAAAGTATTTAGTTAATTAAAATGTAAATCACAAACTAAAGGGTGTTTTCCTTTATATCTTGGAATTGACATTTTCTTAAACTAAGCCTAATTTTGATAACTTTGTGGATGAATAAATGGTTAAAAGGAAATTCTGAGATAATTTTTCTATCATGTTGCATGTTATCAGCTATATAAAGTACCAAGTAAAATTACCTTTATAACTGGAATGTGATTTACATATCCATTATCCTCTTAAATATTTAAAATAAATGTAAATCGATGAAAATGGATAAAATAAAACCTTTATGTGGTGTTAATATCCATGATCCTCGTGTAAGGGTAGTCTAAATGAATCCTTGGGAGGTTCCATGAACAATAATGTGGATGTTACCTATGGATATCCTTTGATATTATTGTAATCCTAATTTATGAGTAAGATGGTAGAGCCTAGTTACACTTATGGATTTACCCTATTTAAGATTCAATGCCTTGTGGAGAGGAATAGCCTATTTTGATAGCACCTCATGAATAAAAATCATCATTTGATGCTTGCTTGAGTTATAGGCATGGAAGTTTCATTTTCATGATATTATATTAGGAAGGACTTTTAGTCTAAGGAATGAAACTTGGGTTGGGAAGGTGGTCATGTGATGAATTGACCCTTCTTAATGATGTGACCATCATGTGATACTCATATTCATAAGGTTAGACATCACTAAGGAATGGTCGACCATTTAGTTGGTCATGTGAACCTTCTTTTTCGATGATAGATGACTCAGTAATTATTCATCTAGGTTAACAGTCATATGAGGTAATATGACTTCGAGTTTAAATCTTTTATATGGGAAATCAGATACTGGGATGCATAGGGTCGATAGGCCTGTGGGTAGTAATAATGGGTGTGCCACTATGCTAGTGAAATATCAAGGTTGTGAGTGTTGATACACACGGTACCCATCAAGTCAAAAGGTGGTGTAGTGAACCGTATGATTTCAATTGAGTTGTTTGTGCTATGAGATTTTATGCTACGTTCATGGGTTATTTTTGGATTAGAATTACCATAATGTATAGATATGTTTGAGTTATCCTAGTGCTAGGGGATGATGTTTCAAAAGGATCAGGTGCTGTAACATTTCTGATTTATTTAGTTTTATCTTTTGTTCCTAAAACTAATGATGGGTGTGAGTGCATCTTGAGGGAGGATCACACATATATCTATAGTAAATCTAATCTAGTGTGATTTTAAGCGGCTAGTTTTCCTCTCTTTTTGAATTAGCGACGGGTAAAAGAATGTTGGCCATATTTGTAACCCATGTCAGGTGGTGTATGGAATGTGTGTTATGGGATGATTCCACATTCTTAGTAAACAATGACTAGGACACTCCTAAGGTGGGGAGAATCACATCATACATGTTTTAGAATGTCCTTCCAAGTAGAGGGAGCACAACTAAAAAAGTCCATTTGGACATAGTTAAAACGGATTTTGGAAAGCTGTGAGGCTGGTAAGTTCTATTTTTTAGTCCTTGAAGTGATACTTGTTAAAAAACACGATTATGGGTTTGGATCAAGAATGGATTCTAGATTCATACTCGGGGTGCGAAATCGACCAAAGAAGTAATGCTTCTGACATGTGTTGGTTCCTTCAAGGTAACACAATGATAAAATGGTTGGTTTTGTATGAAACATTTAAGGAATCCATGAGTCAATGTTGTACTATAGTGGCACTTTCTAAAATAATCACAGAATTCCTCAGTAGTGAGGGAATCATGGTCAGTTAAATACGACGTGTCTGTAGGCCCAGTTGATCTCTTCAAAGGAAGTCATCTAAAGGTGGTTTTATTTTTCGTTCCTATGCATAGTTGGATATAGTTGATTAAAAAATATTCTAGGCACATTATTTTGGATATGATAAGAGTATCTCATGTCTTATTGGTAATCTTTGGTATCATACTAGTGTAATCTTTGATTAGTGATGATCATTACCCTTATCTTGACATCATCTGGGGTACACTGAGAGAGTTTCAGTTAAACACTGATATAAAGAAAGAAATTAATTGTCTTTTTGGATCAACAGATATACTCCTGAAAGTGGTGCTCTGGGAGAATGGTAATATTTATTGGTGTGGATTGTCCTAAGTGATACTAGGATTCCCATAGAGTAAGGCCTTGAATGGACTCATGGGAACTAGCCGATTCTTTGACCAGATCACAAGGAAATATATCATTGTTGAGCTAAGCCAGTGTTCTTGATGAATGGAAATCTCAACTATCTACCGATGCCTCACTTATAAAATCCTAAGAATGGACTACTTTGTATGATATCCTTGTATTCAAGTAGTTGAATCCAAGGTTACCCAAGACTTAAGGTTAGTCTCATTTGATATGATTTGTTTGTAATGATCCAGGGGTTTTGGATCAGGTATAAACCTATGTTCATGTTGTGGCATAATGACATAAACAAATGTTTTTGGTTAGAGACATCATCGAAATATAGTTACGGGATTTAGTGTGCATGATCAAAGAAATGTCGAGGTGTGCCTTGTATTGAAGTAATCAGTATCAGGTGTTGGAAGAATCAGTGTGAATGTTTATCATTTTCAAATATAGTTAGATGGTAATAGATCAACTTGATTTTCACTTGTTTGGAAGAATTTGATCGGTGAGGAAGCGATTATAGTGCATCATCGCGATGAAGATATTGTAGTGAAAATGTTGAATTATGATTTAAATGGATCAACTTGGATTAATTAGGTTGATTGGTAATTGACCATTTGATCAAGTTTAGAAATGATTTGATGTATGTCATTAGAATGCCAAGGGTGTGCTTAAGTAGACAATTCTGATAGTGGTAGAACCATGATTCGAAATTGGCTATTCAAGATATAATCTATTGTGGGGAGAACTATGGGTCAATTGGTGAAGGATACAATGATGTGATTGTGTCTTGGGTTAGAAGGGTTCGGGTAAGCATCGTTATGATGTTTTGGTTTTGAATTTGAGTATTGACTCGAATTTCAATGGCTTGGGTATCGTATATTAAAAGTAATACTTACAAGCGTGTTGGGTGTTTAAAATGAAATGCATCTATTTTAGTGTAAATTTCACAACCCAAATAGGCCAGGTGATATTTCATTGTTTCCCAAGGCTTCTCTAGGTTGATAAGTTCTAAGGTGTGGAGATTGTAAGATCCTATTTTTTTGAACCAAATACATTATCCAAAGGAATTTGAATTTCCCATTTAGTGGATGTTATGATATTTAAACCACGATTTGGAATGTAAAACCGAGCATTGGAACAATTAAAAGTGTTATTTTTAGATGGGGTTTAATCCCCAAGAGGTGTATCAGGTGTTTGGTTGTGTTTCAAGATAACCATGCATCAAAAAACCTGATTTTGGAAAGGGTAAAGGGGGAACCTAGTTTTCACATGGTTAGTGAAAACCATGCACCCAAACCATAAATAAATGAGGTGGTGTCACACTATTTGTAAAACTATACACTCAAGGTGCACAGTCAAGCATGAAATTATAGACTTATTATAGAGAAGAAATGCACAGGTTGTGCATGGTTTTCCAAACTGTGTGCTAGATGTGTGAATGGGGAGACACCTTTGGAAATAATTCCACACGATTAGCACATGTTTTGGCCAACCATGCATCAAAATAATGTGCCTCATTATAGAGGTAAAATTACCTTTCTACCACTGATTTCTTTTAACCTTCCTCCTCTCTTCTTCTCCTCATTAGTGCATAGTAGATACTTCCATTACCTAGAGTTTTTCCTCTCCTCCTAGACATGGATGGTTACCCCTCTTTCTTAGTATGATTCAAGAATTATCAGGTGCATTAGAATCATAATAGTGAGTCAATGACACCTCTTTACTCTTTTATTAGTTTCTATTATTTATTATGATGTGATCATTGTGCAAGCTCATATGCCCTATTTTCAGGGTATTGTTTCTGATCTTCCATTTTCTATTATTCCATCTTGAATCAATGCTTGATAATGGACGAGTGACGAATCCTTAGAATGATGTAGGTGGACTATAGATTTTCCCTTAAAGTCTCATTGTTTTATAAACTATTCAGACCTCCATGGTAATAGCCTAGTGGTTACTACTTTGAGGGGTCTCATGGGAGGTCTCGGGTTCTAGTATCTCCGTGTACTTATAGGTTTCATAGATATCTTTTGTTTATTTGTATCCCCCTCCCCCAAAATGTTGTAATACAAAATATAATGTAATGTCACGTGTCTTATTTTTCATGTGTCTCTCTTAAAATGTGAAATTAATTACATAGAACCTAATTCCTTAAATTGGATAGTCTTTGTGCATTGATTATACCCTTTGAGTTTTTTCACCATAGCATGAACCACCCATTAGGGTGTGTTTTTTATACTCCATGATCTTTAGGCCTTATCTAGGCAACAAAAGCACCCTTTTTGGTGTGTTGTTGTAATTGATTTGGTTGTAATGCTCTGTTTATGTCTTAATCATCATTGAAGTGTGTTGGGTTATCTCTCGTGTAAGAGATGATTATATTGAGTAGAATTAAACAGAATAACAACTATACCCCAATTTTATAATAAAACCACCTATGAGGTGTGTTGTCTTATTTAATAAGAAGGGGAAATAAATGGAGTTATTTGAACTGATAAATTTCATAGACCTTGCCAAGGTCTTCTTAATTACTTGTAATTGTAATGGCTCAAATTGTATACTTGAATTGTGATATGGAATACTTATGGACATGTCCTCTTTATTATTGATACTTGAACTACAATATGACATGCTTACTAACATGACCTTCTTTATTAATTATACTTAAATGAAAAAATGGAACGGATAATCACATGGTTAATGTTTACCTATTAAAGGCAATGTGCCTATTCCCTTATATTACCCCGTGAGTGAACCTTGGTTTCCCAAGTAGAAATTCCTTTGACAAGATAAGTGGTTAAATGAAATCATCATATGCCTTGATCGACACTTGGGTTCCTTATATAAAATGCCTTGGATGGGCGCATTGGTTAAATTAATTGTATTAGATAATGGAGTGATACTTAGGTTCCTTTCATGGAACAACTTAGATGGGATCATTAGTGAATTGAATTATCACGCCTTGAGAGAACCTTGTATTCCCAAGTAGGAATGCATTGGATGGTGACACACACAAATTCCATGCATATTTGTAATCAATTTTCAATGTTTTTAAAAAAAAATCAATGATAATTCCCATGTAATTAAAATTTATTTTAGAAAGTGGGAATCTATAATGTTGGAATTAAATTTTGTTTAAATGAAATAATATTATTGAGTTTAGAGTTTTGATTTTTTTTTTAATATTTTTGATTTTATGTTTCAAATTTTTTATAACTTGTTAATATTTGTTTGCTACCAAAAAATAATTCCAAGGCTAGCCATCCCTTAACCAATGGAAGACATCCACCTAGCCAGCCCATAAGTGACCGACCACATCCACCTAGCCAGTACATAAGGGACCGACCATACATGTTTTCCACTAGGAAGGAAAATAAAAGGTGACAAAGTGCATGAGGGAATAAATCTCATGTGTGTGGCCTCTAGGGAGTCAAGAATGTAGGGGAGCATAGTGGGCCTGAAGGCCTATGCGTCTAAGAAATGTAGCTCAGACATGTAAGTGTGTGAGTGCTTTCAAGATCCCACATTGGTGCAAGCTTTTGACTGGCTGATCCCATGACTTTTCATATAAACACTTACTTACCCGCTTCACCATTTTGATGTGGAACAAGAATTTTAACGGTTAATGTTCATCTCGCCTAAACTCTACTGCCCCACACTCTAATTCACCAGCTCTGCTAATCTCCATCACTGTTGTTTCCTTCTTCCTCGACAACCACCACTATAACTCCTGAGAATAACCATGGTCACCCCTAGAGAGCTTGAGCTTAATATTTCCTCCCCCACTGCTACCTCATATCACCACTTGCACCCTCGAATGAACCCCATAAGCTCATTTTGAGCTATCTCTGGCCACTTTGAATGCCAGAGGGGTTGAGGAAGAGAAGACTCGCTACTACTGTACATCCACACAACTATCAACCACCCTAAGACATGTTTAATAACAACATCAAGTAAATGAACCAGGAATGATCCCATGCATAGTGATGATTTCACACAATCCAAAGTCATTTCCCCACTAGATTTAAAGCCTGTTCTATATTTAAACACCTGGGTCCCATGGGTGTTTCCTATTCATCACCTTGGGTCTCATGTGTGTATCTGTGAAGATAAAGATGATCTTTAAACCAAGATTTGATGAACATTGAAGGAGGATTCAACAATCACATTCCCTATAAAAGAATAGGCCATCATCACTATCTAGGGAGTTAACACTGAGGAGGAGGAGAGGCCACTACAGAAGGGTGATGCTGCCCAATTTTTCTTTTTCTATTTTTTCAGTTTATTTTTGTTTTAGTTTTTATTTCATGTAATTTAAAATTAGTTTATTTTAAATAAAATCTAATTCATGTGGTGTTTTAATTTTTTGTGTCTTCTTCCACACACCATTATTCTTTTTCTTCTTATTCAAATTCTATATATTTTATATTTCTTTTATTTATTTTATTTTATTTTATTCTTCTTATTCTTTTAATCCCCTTCTATTTTTCTTCTTTCTCTCTCATATATTATTTTTATAATTTTCTTATTTTTCTTTTCTTCTTTATATCCACCATGACCTCTTACCCTCAAAAATAAGCGACTAACTTGAGGCTTAACCTAGGGGAGGTAAGTGGTGTTTTCATTTCATTTTTCATGTAAATTATTATGTTTTATTTACATTTTTTGTGATCAAGAGTGAAGTGCATGAGTTTGGAGATTTTCCACCATATCACTGAACTAAAACTCATTTCTATTATTTTTTTAAACCTTTTCACTCCCTTCTACTAAATACAATCTCTTCTTAATATGGATTTGAGTCATTCAGGGGGTTAAATGGAATACAATAGAGCCAGGTCTAGGAAGACGTCACATTCTGGATTGAGGTGTGTCATCAACCCTGATTTCAGGAGGATGTATAATGAATATTGTTGAATACATTCAATATTTCACACCACTAAACAAAATAACAGTAGTTTAAAAGTGAGATTTCATGATTAAATTATTAAACTAAATTTTAAAACCAATAAGGAGAATGATGGAACCCATAAACCAAACCACAAAGGAAATGGTCTTTCTTTTATATTCACATTATTTAATTTTATGTTAGTTTACTTTTTAGTGTTTCATTTATCCTTTAATTTTCATCACATTCATATATTAAATAAAAACAACCAAAAATAAGTAGTTTAGGTGAATTAAATTCAGTGGGTAAAAAACTAAGAAACCTCCTCAATTGAGATGACCCTGGTCATCCACTATGTTGTATTAATAAAATAAATTTTATTTTTCCATTCCATGTGAATGGATTGCATAAAAAATAATATCGTTACTGGGGATCCAATTATTTCTTGCTTATATTTTTCTATTTTCACATTTTAGATAATTTTTCATTACTTTATAAAACCATAAAATTTTATTATTTCCATGATGTATCAAAACATACCATATCATTGTGCATGAAACAATTACTCAGGGGTGTAGAAGTGACAAGAAAAATATATTGGATATGATAAATCCAAGATGTAAGAACTTCGAAAATACATATAACAAATAGAGGCCAAAATGGAGAGAGCAATTGAATATGTTCATACATTGATGAAGCAACCATAACCTGAGCAACATGTGGGAGATGAAAAAGATATGGAGGACATCTAGAATGAGTGTGAAGAAAAACTAGATCTACACAAAGAAGAAAATATATCAACCTTAAAGAAATACCCCACCCATGTTGTGGAATTTGATGAAAATATGGAGTATCCCAGCTACCTGCCTTCATCCATTGAGATTCAACGTCATAAGGTACTCACCACTGAGGAAGTTATTGAACTAGAAGAATTTTAGGGACACGATCTTATTTTGAAATATTTCTTTAATGATTTTATTCAATATTATTTTAGGATCACTTCTAAAGTATTTTAATTTTATGATTTGGTCAATCCATATTTTTTCATAGAGGAAAGTGAAGAAACTGAATATGCACCTTCTAAGGAAAAGACGGAGTTACCTAATTTTAATGAACATACATTTGAGGAGGCCCATGAAGAATTACAAGTTTTTGAGCCTAAGGAAATAAAGACATTGTATTATCATATTTAAAGGGATAAATTACTTACTAATAATACAAATTTAAATTTTATTCAAGTAATAATACCTACTTACATTCCCTTTCATTATCCAATCCATGCAGCCCATGTTGAGCCAACACTAGAAAAAGAGAGGGTTGCACAAGTAGAAACCAGGGAAGGGGATCATCCATACTTAATCCTACCCCTGCCATGAAATCTATAATTAATTATGAAAGGTATGGATCTAGTGTAATTTATCCATGGATCTTTACTCACTAATAAGGAATAAGTGAAAACTAGGAAAAGTCACATGTGGTGGTTCAAATCCAAGAAGATCCACCCAACATCAGATTATGGATAATAGCTGGTACTGATATCTGGTGGTAGTAAAAATCCATGGACCACTTACGGGATCATACCAAGACTTATCCTTTACTTTATTTATGGTACTTTAAATTTCATTTTTATGATTAGTCCATCATGCAACCCATTCCCTCTATCATTTTTATCTTAAATGGTATGATCCTTATGTTTTAATTGAGTTATATTCTTTTGTAGTACCATGATGAAAAAAGGAATCCCCTAAGAAAAATTTGATGGAATGGGACTAAATATTCATGGGAAAGGGAGTTCATTTTTAATGATTATCTTTTAAACTTCCTATATTTTTTTCTAAAAACATGTTTTGAGCATTCAAATAGAAATTTTATTCCTATGCTTGGATTTATGCTTTACTTGAATTGTCTAGGATATATAAGTTTATTATGAATCGTGTGATTAAATGTTTTATAATTCAATGTAAATGAGATTAAATGAGTAAAATGGAGAATTGGATGATTAAAGTGAATCATGGATATTAAAATGATGACTCGTGATTTGAGAAAATTAATTGATCCATGTAAATCAAATTTCCCTATCATTTTTCATGCTTTTAATTTCTGAAATTCATGGGAATTGTTTTTTTATCATTATTCATTCCTTGAGTGATTTTCCAAACTCATAATTCCATTCCCAAGAGGATTTATAGATCAAGTAATTCCTATTTATTCTTGTGAATATTTCTTGAGTGATCTTGGGACATATCACCTACCATAACTCGCATCGAAATTTCTCAAAAATAACAACTGTGAAAAAAAACACATTTAAAATGATTGAGTAAACTCTTGAAAATCACTTATCCTTAAAATACCACCTTTATGTTAATACCTGTTTATCCCATAGAGACCATGAAACTTTTTAGGAATGATCCACGTTTCAATCCATTTTTATCCATTCCAACCCTCCTCTTTGTGTTTTCCTGATTTTTTGAAGTTGAAGTGTGGGGGTGAAGGGAGTCATGAAAAAATGGATGAAATCCATTGAAAGGAAAAAGTGTGAGGGTTATTTTTTGGGTATTAAGAAAGGTTTTTTATTCATTCATTGTACCCTTAATTTTTTTTACCCTCTTTAAAAAATAGGAAGATGAAAAAAAGAACAAAAAATGATAAAATAATTGGTTGTGACATAGAAGAATAAAACATCACCATCACTAGATCGATAATTTTATCTTATATGGTTATGTGGTGTATGTGAGGTTTATTCTAAGCATAACTTTTGAAAAATAAAAAAATAAAAAAAATTGGTTCTTTGAAAAAAAAGTATTAAAGTAGAGAAAAATTCAAGAGGATTCACAAATCATTCATTATGATTTATTTTGATTTATTTTGATCATGAACTTACTTTGAGCTTTGGGGGAATTTAGATTTTCTACTTTGAAAGGGTGAATTTCATTACACTTTCACTTTTGATATCATGATTTATACTTAAAAGAGATAAAAACCTTTTCCTTGAGTCTTAATTATTAAACATCAATTACTACCAACCATAATACTCTGAGACATTATAACCTTAATTGAAAATCCATCACTATTTCACATGTCTTTTGTATTTAAAAATTGGAGAAAGTGGTTCCTTTACAAGACTATGGATAAGGAGCATGTATTCATGATATGAGCATAAATAAACTTGAATTTATATCAAGAGTGATGAGTGGAAAGATTAAAAAGTGAGGTAAATCATGAATTGGAATGTTTAATAATAATAAATTAAGTATCTTGAATAAATGAACTAATAATTTCTATCATTTTTTTCAAAATAGGAAAGTTAAAATTCTTGAATCGATTGGTTCTTTTAAAATTGATAAATTAAATTGATATTTTATGTGGATTTTTGAAAATTTGATTTAAAATTGAAAATTGTTTGATTTTATTACCTTTGGAATTTGAATATTGGAAACATTGGTTCCCGCTAAATTTATTGTTGAGATTTTATGCTTAAAGATAAAAATGGTTTTAAGTGTGGTGGTATTTGACACACATAAATTCCATTCATATTTTTAATCAATTTTCAATGGTATTTAAATGTTTTTCATTAATAATTCCCATGTAATTAAATTTTTTATTAAGAAGTCTGAATTTATAATTGTGGAATTAAATTTTGTTTAAATGAAATAATATTTTTGAGTTTGGAGTTTTGATTTTGTTTTTGAAATTTTGGATTTTATGTTTCAAATTTTTGCTAACTTGTTTATATTTTTTAGGTACCAAAAAATATTTCCAAGGCTGTCCATCCCTCAACCAGTGCTAGTCGACCACCTACTAGCCTACAATGGGTCGGCTGACCAAGAAGGACACTAGGATGGCTAGCATAGGCCAACATAGTGCATGAGGTCATCAGGCCGATGCACATTTCTCCTGGGAAGTCAAGTGCATGGGGGAGCATAGTGGGCTCAAAGGCTCGTGCATCCGAGCAATACGGCTCAGAAATGTATGTATGTGAGTGTTTTCAGGAGCCCACACTGATGCATGCTTCTTGATAGTTGATCCCATCACTTTTCTTATAATCAATCTTTTCCCTTCTTTACCTTTCTGATTTGGGAAAATCATTTTAATGGTTACTATTCATCCTACCTGAACTCCACCGTCCCACACTCGGATACACTAGCTTCGTAGATCTCCATTGTTTTTGTCTCATTCTTCCTCACTAGCCACCACTTCAACTCCTGAGAATCACCATGCCCACCCCCTAGAGAGCTCGAGCTCGAGATCATCTCTACTTTCGCCACCTCATATCACCACTGGCACCCTTTAATGAGCCCCATATGCTCATTTTGAGATCCATATGACCACTTAAAAGGCCAGACATGTTGAGGAAGAGGATATATGCCACTGTTGCACTTCCTCATAATTACCAAGCACCTTAAGCCACAAGTAACATTCACACTCAGTCCATGCACCATGCACATGCCCATGCATAAGGAGGAGGCCACACTATCCATAATCACTACCTTGCTAGATTTCAAGCCTCTGTTGCATCTAAACACTCGAGTCCCTTGTGTGTTTCCCATTCTTCACCTCAAGTCTCACATGTTTATCTATGAAGTTATGTTTGATCTTTAAACTGATATTTTATAACCACTGAAGGAGCCTTCAATTCTCCCTTCTCCTATAAAATAAGAATCCATTGCCACTGGATAGGGATTTATCATTAAGGGGGAGGAGAGGACACTAATAAAGGGTGTTGTTGCCCAATTTTTCTTCTTATGTTTTCTTTTTAGTTTATTTTTGTTTTCGTTTAAATTTCATGTAATTTAAAATTAGTTTATTTTAAATAAATCTAATTCATGCATGTTTTTTATTATTATGTCTTCTTATAAGCATCATTATTCATTTTCTTATTATTCTTCTTCTTATTCTAATTCTATATTATATATATATATATTATTTCATTTTATTTTATTATTCTTATTCTTCTAATCCCCTTTATATGTTTCTTATTTCTCTATCTTCCATTATTTTTATTATTTTATTATTTTTCTATTCTTATTTCTATCCACTATGACCTCTTACCCTAAAAATGAGTGGTTAACTCGAGGCTTATCCTGGTGGAGTTAAGTGGTGTTTCCATTTCATTTTTCACATAAATTATTATGTTTTATTTATGTTTGTGGTAAGAAATAGTGAAGTGCATGGGTGTGGCGATTTTACACTATGGCACTGAACTCAAACTCATTTCTATTCTTTGTTTAAATATTTCCCCCCCTTCTACTGAATAAAATGTCTTCATACGATAAAGTTGATCCATTCAGTTGATGAAATGGAATACGATGGATCGAGGTCCTAGAAGATGTCACATTCTTAATTGAGGTGTGTCATCAACCTTAATTACAGGAGGAGGTGAAAATAAGTTTGTTGGATGCATTCATGATTTTAAACCACTAAATAAAAGAATAGTATTTTAAGAGTGATATTTCATGATTAAAAAATCAAAATAAATTTAAACATCAGCAAGGATAATGATGGAACACATAAACTAAACCACAAAGGCCATGTTCTTTCTTTTATAATCACATTCTGTCATTTCATATTAGTTTACTTTTTAGTATTTTATTTTCCTTTTAAATTTTCATCGCTTTTATAGATTAAATAAAAGAAACAAAAAATTAATAGTTTAGGTAAATTAGATTAAGTAGATGAACAAATGATAAATCTCCTCAAGTGAGTCGACCCTGGTTAGCCTCTATGTTTCATTCGGAAAATAAGTTTTCTTTTGTCATGCCCTTTGAAAAGCATGCGTCAGATGGCCTCATAGGTTAAACGAATAATCAATCCTTGAGAGAACATTGGATTCCCAAGTAGGACTTCCATATACAGGCTTATAGGTCAAGTGATTTACATTACACCTTGAGCGATACATGGATTCCCATGTAGGAATTACATGAATGGCCTCATGGGAAAAGTGAGATTTATTACATTCTTGATCACCATCGTACATGGAAGCATTGGTTTTACCTTGGGGTCCTATATGACTATTATACTTTTATGACCCTGGATATGTTCCCTGGTTGGGATTAAATAAGTGGATATAGTTATGTTATTATGTGGATGTCTTGGTATTACACATCGATTCCCTGTCAGTGCATGTATGTCTCTAAATATATTATTGTTACTTATGTGAACATATATACATGAAGGCATGTTTAGAGGCATTTTGGCTTAGGAAAAATAATGTATAGTCGATTGAGGCTTCTTTGAGGAACCTGAGACCAACTTGATTATATTTATTTATTTACTCCCATACTCATTATACATGCACATTGGTTTATTTTATATTTACATACTTGATTGTATCAGACGCCATTGGTGGTAGCATACCGAGTTTATCTCACATCATGTTTAGGGTGTTGTTTTTTATCTAGAAAGACCTCATTATTGTAAGATCAAGATTTTGGATTGTGATATGTGTTGTAAAATTGGACATGGGATATTAGGAGAATAAGACTATACTGGTGATCAGGATGCTCATGGAGATATTTTTGGGATTTAGTTCTTTTCATTATGCATGTATTCTATTTTAGGAAAAATAAGGAACTCATATATTAAGGGATATTTGATCATGTAAAACAAGGGTTATCAAACAAATGGGGAAAGGGTTCAACTAGGCATGAATGTCATCATAAAGGCTCTTGGTTTCCAGGTGGTGAGAAGCTCTATTGCCTTTCCTTTTTGAGAAGGAGGTGTAGAATGAAAATCAATGTAGGAGTTGGAGGATATTAATGACCAAAAGGCTAGAGACTAGCATCCGAAGTAGCGATATCATTAAGAACAGTGAGGCAATACAAATCCATCATGATGGATTCCCATCCACACTTAAGTGAAAATTTCATGCCCATGATGATTTCACGTGCTTCTACAGCTATTGGTGGGAAGGATTCCATGAGTAAGAATTTGGATTCCATAACCTGCGACCCTGTGGAGTCATGAACAATAGTTCCAAAGCTCATGATCCCTTTTCTTGAGGGATACATGTCAACATTAATTTCTAGGGTGACTTCATAGGGGGGGGGGGGGTTCCAGGTGCATAGATCTGGGATGGCTGGAGGGTCTTCATACTGAAGGACGTAGCAATTCCATGCGGATAGCTAGTGGGATGCTTGATTAGTCCATGTGGTGCTTGATTAGTCTTAGAGACTTGGTTAAAGATAAAATAATTCTTCATAACCCGGATGATCCACACCAAAGTGAATAGGGCACTAAGAACCTCAACCATGAGAGAAGATTCCCAACAAGTAAGGATGTTAGTGAAGCCAGAGGCCAAGTCCAGAAGATGATCAAAATGAGGATTGTGGGCACGCAAGATGTCCTGAGTTCCTGGGAAATGGAAGATAGCATGCATGGACGACTCCACAGTGGATGTACAAAAAGGGCATGTTGGGTGTTCCGTTGCATGGTGGATGACGAGGTACTCTCGAGAGGGAATAATTCTAAAGAAGGACTGCCACCATAAGTATCTAGATTTGGGAGGAATTGGGAGGCTCAAGATAATTTTATAGATATCCTTATTCATATAATCTAGGGAGGAAATAGCAAAGGATTAACCATATTTCATTTTACAGGCACTAGTGCTTTCCATGCTCCAGCAGAGACGGTATTCCCCCATATCTTTCCCAAACGGGATGGAAAGGATACTGCTCTTGTCTCTTATATTGAACCTTGATAATATATTATCTACACACCAATTTTTACCTTCATGATTGAGGAGATGAAGGAAAAGAGAGTCTTCATGGCCTTCAGGGGTGGGGGAGGTTGCTTTGTGGTTGTTGTTGTCAACAAGCCACAGGTCATTCCAAATCCTGACAGAAGAACTGTCCCCAATTCTCTAGAATAGATCGTGCAGTAGAAGATTGTGTTCTCACCACATTCTTCAGTAGAAGAATATGGGTTGGGGATCCAGTGGAGTACTGAGGATATCAGAAAATGGGAAATATTTAGCTTGTATGACCCTTGAACAGAGGGATTTAGGGTGTTGATGGAAGTTCCATGCTTGTTTAGTGAGGAGGCCATCATTTAATAGGCACAAGTCCCTGAACCTCATACTCCCTTGTAACTTTGGTGTGTAGAGTGTTGTGGTAGATGGGAAGTAGAATAGCGACATTAAAACAACCACAAAGGAGTATTGGATCACTGGTGTTGTGCGCACATGAAATAAGAACCAAAAAAAAGCAAAGGTAATGAGGAAAAAAGAGAAGATATTATTTACATCCTTCGGCCCCCTTTTGGAACTACTACATGGAAAGAACACCACACACACATGCCTTTTATTATTATAAACAAGATAACCAGATTTACAATGGAAACCAGTAGCGAAAATGAATTGTAGAGACAAATAGATGCTAAGTTGTGTCAAAGAAATCAAACAAAACTGCAAAATACTTAAAACATTGGGGTTATTAACACCCAATAGTCTGGATCTCTTCAATCATTGAAAGTTTGGGTCATCGTCCTCTAGATCTTGAAGAAATATCGGTGTTTTGCTCCTTGCACGGTTCTGAAATTTATCACCAAAAGCCGCAAATCTTCGATTGAGGAAGGGTCATCTCCACCACCCCTCAACAATCACCGATCAGTGGGCCAAGGTAGAGCAATAGGTAAGGATGAGTGCTCTGAGAGAGAAGAATTAGCATGAAACCAGGAGCTGGATGCTAAGGCTTGCTGATGAAGACCGAAAGACACAACCACAAGGAAACCAAGAAGACGAACGCACTGTCAATCTCAAGAACAGCCGTATCAGGGGTGATGAAAACCCCCTATGAATGGCGCAACTAAATGCCCAATCAATGGATTCCATGAAGAAGAGGAAAAACCGCATGGGTGAAATGGTGAAGCTCATCCAAACAAACAATGGACAGGTGGACGGCGAGATTCACACAGGGGGTACAGGAGATCAACGACCAGCAAATAACCCAACCAAATAAGAGGATTTCCAGCATGTAGTGTGTGAATAAAAACATGGTGAAAACATATTAAAAGGAAATTTTAATATGAAAAAATAAGAAATTTATTAAATAGAAAATTTAATTCACAAATCTCCAAAAATTTCAATTAAAATTTGAAATGCTCTTACACCTAAGTTTATAGAACATGAATCAAGTTCATTATATCTGAAAAAAACATGAACTTAGATAAATCCACAACTTTAGTCAAACTATCGGCTGTGTTTTTATTAGTGTGTATCTTATTGACACAGACAGTCCCTTGTTTTATAACATATCTAATAAAATGCAATCTAATATCTATGTGTTTTGATTTTCCATGGAAAAGTAAATTTGTTGATAAATAGAGTGCTGACTGAATATCATAATAAACATTAATGATTGAATTAAAGAGTTTGATTTCAGAAGACAATCCTTTAAGATTTAAGGCTTACTTTACCACCTCGATAAGGGAAATGTACTCAGAATCTATGGTTGAAAGGAAAACTATGGATTGCATGTTTCACTTCCAAGAGATAGGGCCACCACAGATAGTGAATACATATCAAGTCAATGATTTTCTCATGTCAATTTTACCTGTATAATCCGCATATACAAATCATACCAAACTATCAGAAGTATCAATATTTTTACCATAGAACAAAGATAAATTAGATTTACAAGAGAGATATCTAAAAAACCAATTAAGGGCATTCAAATATGGCTTCCCAGGTGTGGCCCAAAATCTGCTTAAGGTGATGATTCCAAAGGCAATTTCAGGCCTGGTGAAAATCAAAGAGTACATTATACTACCAAAAATGTTAGAATATGGAATTTTAGAAATAAATTGCACTTAATCATCAGTAGTGGGTGCTTGTGTTAAAGACAACTTAAATTGTTGGGAAAGAGGTACATTGATAGGTTTGAGAGATTCAAACATGTATCACTTTAAGATATTTAAAATGTAAGCATGATGAGATATGTATAGAATTTTTTTGGTTTATCTCTAATGATTTAAACTCCTAATACTTTTTAGTTTCACCAAATCTTTTCATCTAAAAATTTCCTTTTAATTGGGATTCAATAGAAATGATAAAACTCATATTTTTACATATGATTAGCATGTCATCAATGTAAAGAATTAGGTAAATCATACAATTTTGGATTGATTTAAAGTAAAAACATGCATCGTATTAACTCATGGTGAATTGGTTATTAAACATCAAGGAATCAAATTTTTTATACCATTACCTAGATGATTGCCTTAAACCATATAAGGACTTATTTAATAGGAAAACATGGCTTGGTTTGAATTCCTTAGAATAAAAATACGGAGGTTTCATATATATTTTTTCATTCAAATCCCCATGTAAGAAGGCAGTCTTAACATCTAGTTGTTCGATGTGTAGATTGAGATAGGCAGAAAATGCTAGTAAGATCCTAATGGAAGAGTGTTTGACAACAAGGGAAAAATTTCAACATGGTCGATTCTTTCTATTTGAAGGAATCCTTTGGCGACTAGCCATGCTTTAAATTTAACTTTATTTCCCACTATGTTGTCTTCCTTTAACTTATAAATCCAATTGGACCCGATCACTTTAGAGTTAGGTGGCTTGTTAACAGTGGTTCATGTGTGATTTTTCTTTATAGATTTAATCTCATCATTCATGGAAAAGATCAAATGTTTTGAATCATTATCTTTTAAAGCTTTCCTATACGATTTATGATCATCATCAATGGGATCCTGGGCCACATGAAATGAGTATGAAGCCCTATCATACTAGATAAACCAAGAAGGAGGTCTAGGGGCTCTCCTCTTCCTATCTTGGGTTAATTGATAATCCTCATGAATAGAAGAAGGTCCAAAATCAGAATCTAAACCAGAACTAAAATCAGAATAAACTGCATTAGTGGACTGAGGAGGAGGTATATTAGGCTGGGCATCAGTCTCAACATGAACCAATGGGTCATGCACATTCAACTTATGAATTTTTGGTTCACAACTGCCATGTGTTACAATCCTGGTCTTAGGGTAAGATGATTCATGAAAGATCACATCACTACTAATAATTCATTTTTGGAATCCCGTTTTATCTACCCAGAGTTTTTATCTCTTAACTCCCTCAGGATAACCTATTAAAATGCACTTGAGGGATCTAGATTCAGTTTTATCAGTCTTGACATGAGCATTGTCTATAGACCTAAAAACCCTTAAGTAGGAATACAAAGGGGGCTTTTCAGTCTAGAGTTCTTTAGGAGTTTTGAATTGATTTGCAGAAGAGGGGAACCTATTAATCAGGTACACAACAGTGTTGGTGACCTCGACCCAAAAGGATTTGGGGATGTCTGAGTATCCCAACATACTACGGTCTCTTTCAATAATATTCTGATTCATAATTTCTACAAGACCATTTTATTGGGGAGTTTCCCTACTAATTCTATGCCTTTTAATTCCTTCAAACTCACAATATTGAATGAACTCAATGGAAAGGTAATCAAGACCATTTTCTATTCTCATGTAATTGATTTTCTTTCTAGTTTGGTTTTTAGTTGAAGCTTTCCAGGTTTTGAAAGTTTGGAAAAAAAATCATATTTATTCTTGAGGATGTAAACACAAACCTTCCTAGATTAATCATCAATAAAGGTGAGGAAATAGGATCCTCCCCCATGAGAAATGGTCATGGATAGCCCCCACAAGTCTGAATGGATATAATCAATTGGGGAGGCATCCTTAAAAGAGGACATATTAAATCTCACCCTTTTGGCCTTACCCATCACACTATCTTCACAAAATAGAATATTTTAAGGTGTGATGTCACTCAATAGCCCCTGATTGTTGAGTTAATCTAGCCATTTCAAGCCTATATTCCCCAACCATCTATACCAAATCATAGTTAAGTGTTTTTATTTTAAACATTACCCAACTGTATCTAATGGGTCCTACCATTCAATAAATACAACCCATTTGTGATATAACCTCTTTAAATGGTTCTATATACCTTAGATATTTTTATAAAACCTTATTCTGATCAAAAGTTGTATCCATTTTGATCAAGGACTCCTAATGAAATCAAATTTCATTGCAGGTTGGGGACCCACCTCACATCTAGTAAGGTGATGACTGATCGATCATCCAATTCTATTAAGAAAGACCCTCCACCATCAACCTTTCACTTATTTTTGTTTCCTAACAGGACATCCCCTTCTACTCTTTCCACCATCTCTAAGAAATATTCTCTATGTGGAAACATATGGAAGGAACAACCAAAGTCTAAGACCCACTCTCGATCGAGTGTATGGATATAAACATTCAAGACTTTGGTAGTGTCATAGACAGATTTGACAAGGAGAGAATGGTTAGTGGGATACGTGTGTTCAAGCTCACTCTTAAGCTTCTTACACTCAGGCTTAATGTGTCTAGTTTTACTGTAGTGGAAGTAGGTGATTTTCTATCTTTAGAATTACCCTTCAGTTTTGGTTCTTGCATAGGTTCTTTATTGCCTTTACATTTATATCTATCAAACTGTTTCTTTTTACATTTACCCTAAGGTCTCCCCCTAGTGAAAAAACTCTCAACCTCACCTTTTACATTAGCTTCAGAATGATGTTCTTTGGATAGAAGGGTGGACTTTACTTCTTACAGAGTCAAGGAGTCTCGACCATACATCATAGTCTTAGCCAATGTACTATAACTTTGGTCAAGGGAAATCAAGAAAATTATGGTATGATCCTCATCGTCTATAGAAATATCATTTTTGGATATGTCCAAGATGAATTTGTTGAATTCATCTAGCTGGGATTTTATAGAAGTACCATGTTTCATCCTAAAGGTGAACATGTAGTGATTCTTATAAAGTATTCTTACTAGGGAGGCAATCATGTATAATGTTTTGAGTATGAGCCATATTCCTATAGAGTTAGACTCATAAGACACTTCCCTAAGAACCTTATCTCCTAAGGAAAGTAAGTTTGAACTATGGGCTTTAACAAGAGTGTCATGGGGGAAAATTGGTATTTTGTAATGGTTACACTAGCTTGATTAATAATTGTAATGAGTTTAGTAGTCCCAAATAGGGCATCAATAAGGCCTTATTGGAATAATAGTGCCCTCATTTTTATTCTCCATAAATTGAATTTATTGTCTTCATCAAACTTTTTGATTTCATTTCACATTGTAGACATGATTATCCAAATGAGTAGATTTCAAATGATTGGGGGAAATGATAAGCATACACCCCCAAAAATTGATCAATCTCACTAGGTAAACATGTACTGTGAGATATGAATACGAAATAATTTGTTGAATACAATGATTTCCCTCAAAAAGAAATAAAATAAAAATAGAAATGTTCAGGAAGAATTCTAACAGATTTAAACGCATAAATCAATAATAAAAACCCAAATTAATGAGCTGCAAACTAGATACAATCAACAATAATCAGAATGCAACTCGTAAGTTTGTAATGAAGATGTGAACATGGTGCAAAGAGGCTGTCAACAAAGTGTTGACTGCTATGAAGTGTAACTGATTTTAAAAAAACAACAATGTATCAAATAAACACTTAAACAAGTTCAGTAGTAGCAAGAAACACATTCAATGAAGGCTGTAAATAGTGGCATGATGCAATTTTTAATTAATCAAGAAACTGAAAAGGAATCACGACAAGGTAGATTGCATAAACTCAACGACCCAAGATAAGATTAATATACTAATGGAAAAAAGAAATTTTTAAATTAACGAGCTACTGTAAACAAAGTTTCAAAAAGAAAATTGCATAATCACAAAGAACCATAGGCCAAATTTGGAAAAGAAACAAATAAAAATTCACAGCACCCAGGTTGGATCTTGTTGGTTGAAGTAGGACACTCAAGAGGGGGGGGGGGGGGGTGAATTGAGTTCCTATAAAAATTTCTGTTAAAATTTTTATTTAAGAGGGTTACCCAATTTAAAATAAAATAGGACAGTTAATCAATGTATTAAAATTATAATAGGTTGACTGTTAAAATAATTTCTTAGAAGATTGATTAATTCTCAGTTATAACAATACAAGATATTGATAGAACATTTGATACTACTCTACTAAGGAAAAACATTTATAACTACTATACAAGACTAACCATTAAAGTAAAATTTAGTTTTCTAAGAAATTAATTAAAACAGAGAAAGACTAAATTGAAAACACAGTGGATATAAAACAACATTTTTAGTCTCAAGTAGAGACTTATTCCTATTCAATTGGTGATCACTTACTACCAAGAAATCTATAGTGATAAAGATTTTGATCCACACCCTAGATTGAGGTTAACACAACAGTACACAGACTATCCAGGTCACAAGACCTCTACCAAAGTTCTACGTGTGAATAAAACCAACCAGGTCACAGAGGAACTCTCCATAGTTCTTTGTGGGATGAACAAGAGTAGGAAAACAATTGTTTAAAGATATATAGTATCCTCCAGTTTAGTGCAGGAGAAAGTGTGTGGTCTTAGTACAGACACACTCACACTGCTCTAAATATTAGTTAAATGGCACACAATAGAGAAGAATATATTAATAAGGGTTTAGAGATGGTCTGAGTGTTATTCAATTCATATTTGGACTCTCTGATGTATCAAAGTTGAATCTTGAGTCCTATTCTTGAAACAGACATTGAAAAAAAGTGTCATGGAGCACTATTTTTTGTCTTCCATGAAGGTGAGAGGTTCTTCTCCTTTGATTTTGTTGGATGCTGCTAAGATGATGGAAGTTTTATGACCACCAGTTCTCTAGTTCACAGCAACCAGGAATGAAGAATTCCTCATGCGTTCTTCTTTCTATATGGTTCTAGTATCTTCTGGTGTATGTGTGTCTGTAAGAGTCTATCCATATATCCTTCCATGCACTAACCTTTTTATATATGTATTATTGAAGCACAATAATATGAATATTTGAGGTAGACACAGTAACTCATATTTCTGACATCCTCATTTAAGATGTCTGCAAGAAGGAATTAAATTAATTGGTCACATTAAAAAACTAAAAATATGACCATTATAAATGTTTTTAAATAGAATTAATTTTAAATAGTCTATTGGTGAGTCCTTGGTCAGCATCTCCTTCTATCAGTGACTCATTCCATCAGTGTGTCATTTTTTCGGTCTTTCCATGCATCAGTGAATCACTACATTGGTGACTCATTTTAACTATTAGTGAGTCCTTGTGTTAGTAGTACCATGCATCGGTAGGTCATTTGAATTAACGATAGGTCATCTGCATAGGTAGGTCATTTGCATCGGTAGGTCATATGTTAGTAGGTCTTCTGTCATTAGGTCATTTTCATTGGTAGGTTTTATGTTAGTAGTTCATTTTCATTGGTAGGTCTTCTATTAGTAGGTCACATGTCGATAGGTCTTCTGTCAATAGATCATTTTCTTTGGTAGGTCTTCTATCAGTATGTCATTTTCATTGGTAGTTCATCTGTCAGTAGGTTATTTGAACTGTTGGTATCTCATCTCTTCTATCGGTGATAGTCTGTTATACTTAGAACATATTTTTGTTTGGACTATATTACAATATAAATATTAACAGAATGTACCAAATCTATGTGAGATCATAGATAAACATAATTTCATGTATTTAAAAGTAAATATTTATGATTGAAATGTTTAGACATGAATAATATGAGTTTACCTAATTTTTCAATTATTAAAACTATTTATACTAGAGAGGATGGACAACATTTTCCTATTAGCCAACAATCCCCCCCATTTTTATGATCACATATCATGGAATTATTTAGTACAATTATTTGATTTGGAATGAAATAATCCTACTTATCATCTCCCATTATAGATGAATGTTTATAATATCTAGATAAGGTTCAGAGTTAAAGTAAATACTAATGGTATCAAAGAGAAAAATAACATATATAATAGTGATATCAAAGGTAAAGGAAATAATGATCATGCCAAACTATCTCTCCCACTTTTGGGATTATCAAAAAGAAAATAGGTAACATAGAAATAAAAAGTATCATAAAGTAATAGAGAAAAAATAAATAGAGGAAAGGAAAGAACATAAAATTCCATTAATCAAGAAAGTACAATGTGTTACAAGACTTCAAATAAAAATAACAAAAGTCAAGAAAACGACCCTATCAGAGAAGGATCCACACTATGGATGAGGATTAATAGGTCTCTTACCTTTCTCAAAGGGATCAATAGAGGGTCCAGTAGGTGGTGGTTGAGAAGTTGGAGGGTCTGAAGAAATTTTTAGAGGAGGTAGGATCACTCCTTCTGGAACATTAGGTATAAGTTTGGGTATGTGTTGGAACAAAACAAGAGGTTGAATCTGTTCATGGATCCCTAGTATAATCTAAGTCAAATCCTAAGAAAATGAAATTATAGGGGGAGGCACTGATCTAGGAGGTCCAATAGGTGAATAAATAGGTACTATAATTGATTCACTTTATACATGAAAGTATGGATTTAATAGTTTGATGAAATCCTCAATAATCTCACCACCATACTTCATTTATTTCTCAAAGTCAACCTTATTCTCTATGAATTTTTCCAAAATAAGAGTGAAGTCTTTAGATTGATTAACTTGTTCTTTTAATGATTTTGTAACTGAGGATAAAGTCAAATTCTATTCCAAATACTTAAAGTGACTTGTTAACTGGTACTTAGTGAAAATATTTTAGAAATGTGAATTAATCCTCTTTGTACGCTCTTCCTGAGTGGAAGATGCTTCCTTGGTAGAGAATCTGACCATATAATGCACATGATCACTATTCTTATCAATCCTTTCTAGGTTTCCCAAACTAGAGGCATCGAATAAAGCTTAATGCCCCTTCTTTACAATAGTTCTGAATGCCTCAATTTCCTTAGTCTGAGAAGTCTGAACATGTGTAGAAGGAATATTAGTAGGAGTTGAGCTATGAGTCTTGAAATTTTTAATAACAGTCTTCACACAACCTTTGTACTCTAAGGTCAAGGTATTTATTACAGTAGCAAGCCTAGTCATTTCCTTTCTCAACTTAGCAGTACTTGTAAGAATTGTCTTAGCTATTTTAATAAGGTTGGGTTGAATCTCCTCTATTAATTTCTTTGCAACATTAGCTACATCATCCTCACTTATACCTACTATCTAACATAGAACAGAAACCACTTGTCCAGACTACCTCATTTCTACTATTGAATATCTGAGAGTGTAATTCATCACTCAGCTCAGTATTTTCTCTTCTATCTATTTGAATCTCATGCACCATCTGAGATTGAGCTGATATACTTACAACTAAACATAATTCTTCTTTAATCCTTACAAAACATTCTTTAGTGACTGTTTCCGACGCTTTCACCGGGGCGCGCGCGCACATCCGTCCGCGGAGGACGACGCGACGCGCTTGTTGCCCCGCGTTCCCACTTTCTAAAGGCGGGCGGCATTTGTTCCTTGTTCAGGTCCGTCTGCTCCCTGATCGAAACGGGATGATGGGATGTCCGTTCTTCCTTCTATGGATTCCTCATCAGAACTCATTACCTAGTCCAGGTCTCCCTCATAGATTTAATACGTAGTTCGTGAAACTCTTCCCAGTGCCATGTTTCCATGGACGCCGGTTAATTACACTGCTTCTGTCGGGACATTCCAAAGGGTCCAGTCAGGGAAGCAACCTTCAGTCAGGGGAGTAGTCACGTTGAGGCATCCGTAGCGTGTCTGGATGCTGGGGAACCTGGCATGTCTTTCTATTATCCCTGATCACAGAGCTTCTCGAGGGCGTGGAAGCCCGAGGCATCCCACATCGAGCGCTGGGAATTATATGTCCTAGACACATATCTGAGGTTTTCCTCAGCTTCCCGTGTTTAACATAGGGTATGCCATGAGTTTAATGTCCAACGGAGACGGATCAACCCAACCAGAGCGTTAGCTAGGATATATCGGATTGAGGGATTTCCCTTGAAGGGATGCCGATATCGGGGCCAGCCCATGGGTGGCTGTGAAGAGCGTACTGACATGGTCTCACCGGGATATGACGGTCCGGGCGAGGATCGGGGTGGATGATGGATGAATGGAGTGGAGGGGAGTGAAATGGGACCATTGCAGGGGCGACGGTGGAGTTGGGCTTGAGCCTTGAAGAGGCTTCCTACGTATCCCCATGGCAGTGAATCAAAGTCCGCGTAGTTCAAGATGATGCCGGTAAACCGGCATGATGGTGGACCTTGGTCCGATGGGCATCGTCAGCGAACCGACGTGAAGGTGGACCTTGGTCCGATGAGAGTTGGGATTGAATCTCAAGGAGGCTTCCTACGTACCATGCCTTGACATGGATCAAAGACCACGTAGTTTAGAGGGGTTTCATCAGTGAAACGATGTGAAAGTAGACCTATGGGTCCACTAGTGGTGGGATTGAACCTTGGGAAGGTTTCCTACGTACCATGCCTTCACATGGATCAAAGTCCTCATAGTTCAAAGGATTGATGGAATACAATTTAACGTCATGTGGGACAGCAGCGAACCCTGACGTGAATAAACAACGGGCGATGGGTGTCGGTGAACCGACGTAAATGAGGGACCTTGGCCCAATGGGAGATGGGCTTGAACCTCTGGGGCTACCTACGTACCATGCCTTGACATGGATCAAAGTCCTCGTAGTTTGGGATGTGACAACGGCTTGCCGTCGGACTGGAATGCAGTTTAACGTCATGCTGGACGCAGGTAGAACTCCACGTGAATTGGATAATGGGTGGGCTTGAACCTCGTGGAGGCTTCAAACATACCATGCCTTGACATGGATCAAAGACCTCATAGTTTAAATGGGGCTTTGTCGGTGAATCAACGTGAAGGTGGACCTTGGTCCACTTGTGGTGGGCTTGAACCTCGGGAAGGTTTCCTACGTACCATTCCTTGACACGGATCAAAGTCCTCGTAGTTCGCTATGGAATGGGTCTGCAGTTTAATGTCATGCGGGACAAGGGGGGAATACAGTTTAATGTCATGCTGGACGGGGGTGTGCAGTTTAACGTCATGCTGGACGGGGGCGTGCAGTTTAACATCATGCTGGATGGAGGGCGAAACTCGACGTGAATGAACGACCGAGTAATGTGGCTTGTGGCTTGAACCTCATGGAGGATTCCTACGTACAATGCCTTGACATGGATCAAATTCCTCGTATTTTACTGGGGGTGGGGGTCAGGGTTGGTGCTCACTCTAAGCCCACGTGAGTCATACTCGGTGTGAGAAACAAGAGGTTTCAAGGACCTGACGATCACGTCACGAAGGATGCATCCGTGAGAAGCAAAGAGGGGATTACGGGTTAGGCGGCCCATGGTGCTGGGACTTACTCTAGGATGGAGGCCTAGGGTCGGGTCACAGTTTAACGTCATGTGTTGAGGACGTGGTGCTTGGCAGTTTAACGTCCTGCAGCTCGGATGAAGGGGGTTCACTCCGCACCCCTAGGACTTACATAACCGGTACCTTCTGGTCCTTGGGGAAGGGAAGGTACCAGCAAGGCCATGGTCAAGGGGGGTTGTGGAATGAACCATCAAGGGGTCCACGTTAGCGTGGCTATGCGAAGAAGAAATAGCCGTTAGCGTGCCTATGCAAAGAAGCATTAGGCGAAGCAACGCTATGAGTGGTATTGTCCATGGGACTTTGAAATCACATCGTGCAAACCTGGAGGGTCGCACGGGAAGAGTAATTGCTAAGAAAAGGAGTGTGCTTCATGAAGTGGAGTTCCTTGGCCTTAGCATGGGGCATAGGTGTGAGTGGAAGGTGCTTCGCGAAGTGGAACAGTGTTCGCGGAGCACTGCCTCACGAAGAAGAGGTGCCTCGCGAAGCAGGGTCCTGCGAAGTAGTGTGCTTCGCGATGTGTAGTGCTCCTGCCTTAGCATAGGAATCACTAACAAGGGTTGGGTGTTTCGCGAAGCATAAACACTCCGCGGCTCCCCGGGTCCCCGTGGGAATCCCCTTCCTTCGCGAATTCCCTTGAGCTTCGCGTAGGGCATCCCTCTTGGAAGAGGGGCTCAAAACGAGACAAAGCAAAGGCGCCTCGCGAAGTAGAAGTACCTCGCAGAGCTCATGATTCCTGGGGAAAAGAGTGCTTCGCGATTCGGGAGAGGAGAATCTGAAAGGTTGGATTGTCCATCCTTGGGACTCAGGGGGAGTCCAGTATTTATAGGGAAGGGGCGCCGCGAAGAAGAACTCGTGCGCCGCCTCTGATGCTTCGCGGCGTGCTCACGAACGTCAACGGCGTCCGCGGAGAGTTACTGCCTCTGGAACTTCACAGAGGGCTCGCGAACATCAAACTCTTTCGTGAAGATTTACAGCCACTGGGGCTTCGCGGCGGGCTCGCGAATGTCAAACGCGTTCGCGGAGCATTACCACCTCTGGAGCTTCGCGGCGGGCTCGCGAACGTCAAACGCGTTCGCAGATCCTTACCGCCTCTAGAGCTTCGCGGTGGGCTCGTGAATGTCAAACGCGTTCATGGAGCCTTACCGCCTATGAAGCTTCGCGGGGCCGCGATGTTTGGGGCACTTCGCGTTGGTGCTTCGCGTCGGTGCTTCGCGAGGCAGCGCTCCAGCCTTCATTTTCGTTCCTTTATTTCGGGCCATATTTTGGCGCCAAAAAATCCCCCCCCTCAGACTTGGAGCCGTGGAGGGCGAAGGGTCTAAGTCTGAGGGAAAATTGCCAAAATTGTCGGTGGTTCGCGATGCGGCTATGTGAAGGGGGCCTGCGGTGCTGACCGGGGCCACGGATCCGGACGCGCCGCAATGCTTCGCGCGGGTGAGGCGCGCCGCGATGCTCCGGGGTCGCCACCTATAAATAGGGGGTTGACCTATTTTGTATTCACGTGGCTTCCTTGTCATTTTGTGTTCTCGACTTCGCGAAGCTCTGCGTACTCCGCGACAGCCCTCTGCGAATCGAGCTTCGCGGTGAACCGCGGGTCTCCGACTCCGCGTCTGTGCCAAGCGAACTTCTGCTTGTTGGCCTCGGCCAGACATCGTGGCCTGGTCTCGCGACCGATCCTCGTGATCCGTCTTCGCGATTCATCTTCGCGATCAAGCTTCGCGATCCAGCTGAAAAAATTCTTTTCTGAGGGCCGGAATCGAAATGACCCATCAAGAGGCTGTGTTGGGGGTGCTTGCAGATGCTGCTTGTTGGGATGAGATGGCCAACTGTCCAGGCCTGGGGGAGATGGTCCGAAGCCACTCGGACCGCACTTCTTTGATAGATCTGCTATTAAAAGGTCAAAAGGATTATCCGAAGTACAAGAAACTACCATTTTACGGCTTTGGGCTGAGGGATGACATCTTCATCCCTGAGGCGAGTAGGGACAAACCAGCTTGCTGGTTCAGGAGCACACCATGCCAGCACCAATGGTTCAGGGCGGCCGATGGTCATGCGCGGGAGGACTTCACACCCATCACCGCTGACTGTCTCTACAACCATGTGAATGATATTGACAGGAGGCCACTGCAACCAGAGACGTCCCCTCCTCTCTACCGTACCATGTTGAAGGCAGCTTTGCAGGATCCAAAGAAGGGATGGTCCGATGAGTGGGACCTGCACCAGGGTGGCAACTTTACTGATGACTGGGCCTGGGCCAACTTGGTAGGCGCCTCATGTGAGGAGTTCGGGGCCGAGATGAGGAGGGTGGGGTTGTATGAGGCAACATGGGCCTCCCAATTCCACATTTACCAACCAAAGAAACTGATGCCAGAACTACTGAGCAAATGGTCGTCTAGGACCAATACCTTTCACCTGCATCACAGGGAGGTGGGCATCAGCCTGTGGGATGTCCACCAGATTTCTGGGGTCCCGATCTTGGGGGCCATGTATGAAGAGTTCCTCCCCGTCATCAGCGCGTGGGAGGATACGGAGCAAATGCTGCGACTGGAGTCAGCGCTGATGGCACTTGTCCCTAGAGAGGACAAGGAGGCAGTGAGGGATGTCCACTTTTAGAGATGGTTCAAATGCTTCCTGAATTTCCCAGATAATCGAGAGTTCCCTCCGAGGCCTCGAACTTGTCCAAGGGTGGCCCAACGGGGCAAGGGGCACTCGTACTGGCAGGTCTTGGAGGACAGCCAATGGAAGACTTGGGGTTTCAGTGTCAGCACTGAACAACAGCCAATAGTTAGGCTGGCGGCGTTCATCGCGGCTCTCATATATAGTTGGATCCTACCGGTGAGGGATACAAGCATGGGGGTGTGGCCCAGATCGTTTATCATGGCGTCGATGTTGGCCATGGGGCAGCAGATCAATCTGGGGATTCCGATGCTCACCAAACTGTACAGAATGCTGCGGTACATTAGCGAGGGAAAGAAGCCGCCAAGGATATGCGGGACCTTCCACCTCCTGTATGGGTGGATCGCAGTGCATATCAGGTGGATTTACGAGTATCCAAACCCCATTTCTCCGCCGGGATCGAACTTCCGCCCCTCCATCCTGAATGCGATCGGGAGCTTCCTGTTCAAACTAGTTGTGATGATGGTGCTGAATCGGGTGTGGAGGGCAGATGAGTTTAATTTTCACCCATTACCATTGCCGACGGGGATACTTACTGATGAAGGGTGGGGAACGGAAGAACATCGGGCTTACCTCTTGGCCTTTTGAGGTGGAGTTTTGGTGGCACGGATAGATCGTGAGCCAATCTGTGAACCGTACACCCCGCATCGGTTTGCGAGGCAATTTTGGTGCCTCCAGCGGCTGACCCCGCAGGTCTACTGGGAGGTGTGTCACGAGGAGCACCCATGTGTGATGAGGAAGCTGTGGCTCATGTTTACACGGGAAGATGGGAAGATGTGGATTGAATTGCCTCCATCCACCACCGCTTTCGGATTGGTGAGGGAGTACGCCATCAGTTGGGAGGCTTCTTACCCAGGGGAGATGTTGAAGCAACCAACTATTTGGGTCGGTGATGGTGGGCCTCCTCGATCTCAAGGTCGGGTTCGGAGGGCAGCTAGAGCCGCTCGCGGTAGCGGGGCTGCCATGGAGGCAAGACCCACACCGGCCGAGGGTATGGTAGCAGTGGTGGATCCGGTGATTCCGGAAGAGCTGGGCCATCCGGAGGGGCAGCCACCGAGGGGATTTCGTAGGATATCCACTCAGGCTCTAGGGAAGCAACTGCGTCATATTGACATGGCAGAGGATGTTGTCTTCTCGGAAGCCTGGGACATTTGGGATGTCAACCGACAATTCATCAGCCCACTCGAGATATGGGCCCACCTAAATTGCCTCGGGATGGAATTACTGGGCATAGGCCCAGTTCGGGATGGATTCATGGAGTCTCCGGCAAAGGCAAAACAATACCTGGATGAGCTGGAGGATTATGTCCACTCCAGTGGTGTCCCTCGCCCAATGACAGACGAGGTGAGGGTACTGTTGAATCAAACGGTCCCCCCACAGTTATCGGCTGCCGATCTGAGGGAGCGCTTCCCCCTGCCGGAAGAATCAGAGGACTCCTCTCGGGAGGATGAGGCTGGAGGAGGAAGCCCGTTGGAGGAGGGCGAAGTCGGAGATCAGGGCTCAGATTCTGACGATTTCGCGGAGGCTCTCGAGGTAGCATTCAGAATTTCCTTCCTTATGATATGTTCTTGGGTCCCTATGGACTTCTCACCGATGTTTGAGCCATGCAGGAGGAACTTGTTCCCAGGCCTCGTTCTTGCCCCTTGGCGGGTGATGATGCAGGACCTTCAGAACCCGCGCCTACGGCTGCGTCCAGTTCCGCGTCTGGTTGGACCAGAGCACCCGAGGTGGCTCCTCCGGAATCTCCAGACCTTCCAACAGTATACGGAGGGCCTCGCCTCGGGGTCCCGTCAGTACCAGATCAAGAGCAGCGCCATGAGGTCAATCTCTGTAAGTCTCCTTTACCGGTTCCCTTGTCGTCATATGTAGACTATGTCTTCCAACTAACGTTTATGTACCTCTCTGTCGTACAGTTCTCCGACTGGCGTGGGCTTCTGCAGCAAGACTGGTTGGGATGTCTGGTGGCGTCCCTCCTAGGGGCATGCCGGTGATGGTGACGATAGTCCCCCCATCTTCTCCAGCTGCGACGCGCATCATCACTAGCGGGACCACCAGCAGGGTCGTGCCTGAGGTCATCGAGGTGGACTCTAATGAAGAGGATCGGTCGGCCGGCCCTACTCCTGCCGCGCCTGCTCTGGCGCCAGATGCCGCACCAGATTCAACGCCAAATTCAGATCCCACCGAGGAATTCCTGCAGGCGTATCCTGCGTACGAGCCTGCCAATCTCACAGACTAGGACGAAATGGCCTCCAACGAGGAAGACAACAGTATAGTCCGCTGCCGGTCGTGGAAGCTGATCACGCGCTTTATCAAGGAAACTCCCCAAGCGCAATGGCTAGATGAAATGGATAGAATCCGCTCGTGGTTGCGCGAACTGTGTGCTGGGGGAGTGGATGCCCAACTCCCTCATGCGCTCATCCGAGATCTTATGGCTGAGAAGATCCGGGAGCATGATCGTGGGCTCAGCGTGGGCTGGCAGCGGAGGAAGGCGACCAGCATTAAGAAGCTCCAGGAGGCTAAAGGCGAGGTCCAACAGATGTAGACCCGGGCAGACGAGCTTTCAGCCTCTCTTGATGCACAATCTGAGCTGGTCTCACGGCTGAAGGCCCAGCTGGAAGAGGCAGAAGAGCATATGGGGAAAACCTCTAGAAAGATGGTTGCCGTTCAGGCTGAGGTAGAGAGGGCCAGGGCCAAGGCTGATGAATTATTCCCCGCCGCTGCTGAGGAGGAGCGGGAGCTGAGTCAGCGGCAGCAAGCTTTGGATGCCACAAGCCAACGGGTGGCGGAGCTGCAACGCTATTTTGATAGGGTCAACCCGTCCATGGGGGTAGTCGACCCCCGAGTATTGTAACAAAACCCAAAAACCTTTTATTGGTACTTTCGTGGTTCAATTTTTCTTTCTTTGTTTTGAATGTCGTAGCGTGCACGATTTCCACTGTTTGAATTGCCTTGTTACATACCTACAATGTTTGTGGGACGTTCGGCGACAATTCCCCAAGCCCATGTGGGTCGAGCCCGATGTGAGAAACAGGAGATAGTTTCCCTCTCATCCCACCTAACATAGGAGTGGGGATCATGCTCCGGGCATCCGGGATTTGGATTACCAGTCCGGATTTCTGAAAGATGGGAGAGGCTTGATCGGAGAAATAACTTCCAGGATAGCCGAATTACAGTTTTTTAGCATGCTCTTATGCACGAACAGGGCAAAGCTAGGGGTGCTGAAATCGGTCCAAACAGATGAAAATGGGAAGCGTGAATCACGATACCCAAGATTCGTAACACTATGGGGATGGCATGACAATAAGGGACAACTGTTAAACTTGGAGGAGAAGAGGTATCCTTACTACATTAGCCTGTAATGGGGACAACAAATGAGGGTCGACCATTGACCATGTTCGAAACACGGGACCATGTCACAAATGTTGTCGATCAATCCTTTGGGACGTTGGCCCAGGACAGTGGGCGGACCATAGGTCGACATCCATACTGTTAGGGGGTCCTTCCAGACATGACCCGTCTTCCAGAACGTTGGCCCAAGAAGGTAGGTGAGCCGATGCGGCATGAGAAAAGGCTGTTAGGGGGTCCCGTGAGACATGAAAGAGGACAAGGGTCCGAACAAGGGGCACACAAAGTGTGGAATATGGAGTGATGGTTTGTCCGAACAGAATCCAACACTTAGGTAGTTACACCACCGTGGCGGGAGTACACCATATGGGCACATTGGTCTGATCATGGATCATTCTTTCTTCCAGACAGGGCCCCTCTGGCGAGGGGATCTGTTACTTCCCAATGGGATCTTGGGGCATCCTGAACTTGTTTAGGGTAGAACCGCAGTTTAGTGTCATGCTTTGAGGACACATGGACTCCTGTAGTTTAACGTCATACGATAGGACGTGGAATAAAAGGGAATATCCCAGGGAGCATGTGGTTTGGTAGATATGAAACCGACATGAATGAGGACTTAGAGTTCAAATCATACCACATACCCCCGGAGTAAACTCTTCAGGTCAAGGGATCAAGAGTGAGGAATGGACTGGGCCTGAAGTAGAGTGGTCGGGCGTTCCTACGTACCCCATGAGGATGGGAATCAAGATATACATAGTTCTGAAAGCGCAGTTTAACATCATGCGGGACGATGAGAAGCCTGGCCGTGTTGGTACACATCCTACCAAAACTACTAAGACCATGTGAGTCGTGCTCGGTGTGGGAAACAAGCAGTAGTGGTGGGAATTTCCCAACACAGAAAGGGGAAGGTTAGGGAAAAGGGATGCTTGGTGAATACCAACCCAATAACACTAACACGGTCATTTAGCGCACCTAGATGCACGAAGAGAAATAGCCAAGTATGATGGAATTCCACTTGAACATGAGGAAGTGGAAATGTGTGAATCATGGCACTCAAGATTCATATCACGATGATGGAAGCGTGACGATGGAGGATAACTGCTAACCATGTTCGTAACACAGCATCCTTTCACGTTAGCCTAGAATGGGGACAAACAAATGAGGGTTCACCGTTGACCATGTTCAAAAAATGGGAACATGTCACAAATGTTGTGAAATATCCGTAGGGATGTTGGCCTGAAACGATTGGAGGGCCCTTAGGTCCAGCCTTCATGGAGAGCCCTTAAGCCTAGTATCCATGTCGTCCGAGGGTCCTTTTGGATGTGGAAGAGGATGGGGATCCAAATAGCGAGCTCACGAAGCATGGCCATGGGATGAGGAGGATGCCCCTGTGAAAATCCCACACTTCGGGCTCTTTATCGAAACACATCTGAATACGACAATGAGACGTATTAGATAGGGGGAGCAGATTCCTTTCCCATAGGGAGATCTTAGTTTAGGGTCGTAGAATTCAGACCATGGATGGGTAAGGGGAGCATGGGATGCATGGAAAGGCGGTTACAAAACCCGATGTTAATGAGGACCTAAGCCCCACTTACCATGCATTCTCTGGGAAAATGCTCGAGTCGATGGACCGAACACGAAGGTTAGGCTGGGCTCGCGAGGAAGTTCTCGGGCACTCCTATGTATCTCATAAGGATGAGAATCAAGCCATACATAGTTCTGAATGGTGACATGGTAAGATACCAGTGCCAGGGGAGAAGGGGGAGTGCGGGCGTGGCCCTTGCACTAAAAGAAGCAGAATTTGATAAATCTTGTTTGTTCTTTAAGGCGAGTGGGTTTTTTTTGTAAAGCGACAGGCCTAGAGTAGTAAGCTGTGATGTCGCCACAAGGATCAAGCTGTGACGGGATTTGACAAATGGCATGGCATGTGACCAATACCCAACGTGATGTCCTCTACAACGAGGTCACCACAATGCGGTGCCGTTTTCCGTCGTGCGGCCAGGACGATAATGTCACAGTTTAGGGTCGTATGATAGGACCAAGCATGAATTTTATCGTCATGCAGCGCAGACGTAGCATAGACGATACTAGGCGGGAAATGTGCATAGTGTTATAAAACACAATTGACGGAGACATGATCCCACATCAAATTGTACGCCAATCGGAGAGGGAGACCTTAGGACAAGGGGCCTATATAAAGGTAAGAGGTGAAAAAGGGAGAGAGACTGGTTCCCTAAATGGGCTGTACCTGAAGACAGGGCGTCCGGGCGGTCCTACGTATCCCATGAAGATGGGAATCAAGCCACACGTAGTTCTGAAGGGTGCCTTTTAATGTCATGCTGGACAAGGAATAGGAGGTCTAAACCTCAGAATGGGGGTGTTTGTGGTGCAACCACTGCAACCCCGACATGAATGAGGAGATAATCCTGCACTACGCCACGCGGTCCTGTAGTCGGGGTCCTGAAGGCAGGACCGGAGAGGTGACTTTGCTGAACTCAATCTGGACCCAAAGACAAGGGGTATGGGCATTCCTACGTATCCTATCAAGATAGGAATCAAGCTGAACATAGTTCCAGATGAGAATCTTAGTTTATGGTCTTAGAGCTCGGACCGTGACTAGTGACAACTTCCCAAGTAAGCACAGATGTCAACCCGATTCCTAAGCCCACGTGAGTTAAACTCGGTGTGGGAAACAAGGGGGGTATCCTCATCGCAATACTTGGGGTGAGTCAAACAAGAGTTGTTATAGAGCCCCGAAGGACACCTTTGACATGGCTTGTCCTCCCAACGCGCAGACGTGCACGAAGGAAAAGTACCAAAAGTTCCGAGACTCCACTTGGACACGGTGAAGTGATGAAGGGCATGAATTGTGCACCGAACATTTTGGGCCTAATGGGTTGGCGTGGCGATAGAGGTAAACTTTTAACCCTGGTGGAGACGCAACATCCATATTGCATTAGCCTGAGGTGGGAACAATAAACGAGCATTGACCGCTGACCATATTCGCAACGTGGGATTTTATCGATTTGTTGTCCAAAACCCTCGGGGGCGTTGGCCCGTAACGGTAGGAGAGCCCTTGGGCGTAGTATCCAGGCCATTATTGGGGGTCCCTCTGGGTGTGAAAGATGATGAAAGCCCTGATGCAGGGATACAAAAAGCCTGGAAAGCAGGTGCAGACGTGTCCGAGTAAACTTGGCATTCCAGGTAATAAAACAGAGTACTCTTAGGCACATTGGTGAACCGCCGAAAAGGGATCGACGAAACAGATCAGTAGGGAGAGGTACACGGTGTGGTCATTACGAGACCAACGTTAATGAGGACATAGTCCCACACCACAACATATAATCCCCTCACGGAGGAAGGATAGGCCAAGGAGCCAAGATGGGATGAAGATTCCAAAGAGATGGGGATGGACCTGAATCCTGGACATTCAGGTGGTCCTACGTATCCCATGGGGATGGGAATAAAGCCACATGTAGTTCTCCAAATGTAGTTTAATGTCATACGGGACGAGAAGGGGAGTAATATACCCCTAAACAAGGGAGGTGTACGGTATGGCGAAGAAGCCGATGTGAACGAGGACATAGTCCCACACCACACCGTACACTCCTAAAAGAGAGGACCTGGGTCTTTTCCTGGAAAGGCCAAGGGGCTTGTTGGTTAGGCATTGGTCAGGAAGGCCTGACCTACTTTTAGTTTAACGTCTTGCAATGAGGACGAGGGTCGGGGACCCGAGGAGGCCAAGGGGCCTGAGGCTGGGCCTCGTAAGGGAGGGCGTACGGCGTGGTACATGATCCCGACGTGAATGAGGACGTAGTCCTACACCACACCGTACACCCTGGGTGAGATATTGGGCGGAGGGGCCCGAGAAGTCCAAGGGGCCTATGGTAAGGCATTAGTCAGGAAGGCCTGACGGGTCTGCAGTTTAGCATCTTACATGAGGATGGGGGTTGGGGACCCGAGGAGGCCGAGGGGCCTGAGGCTGGGCCTCGTAAGGGAAGGTGTACGACATGGTACATGATCCCGAAGTGAATGAGGACAAATCCCATACCACACCGTACACCCCTATGGGGAATCAGGGCCATGGGCCCAATCGCTAGCACCGCCTGGGGGGGAGTTTGTCACCTCGGGATGGGGCAGAACGAATCACTGCACTCGATGTCTGGGACATCTCAGGGTGGACCCGAAGATCCAGGACACTGTTGACCATGTTTGAAACACAACATTCCTATGGTAACCTGATATGGGAGCAACAAATGAGCGTCGACCGCTGACCAAATTCGCAACGCGGGACTTGTATCGGCTTGTTGCTTGAAAACCCTCGGGGGCGTTGGCCCGTAACGGTAGGAGAGCCCTTGGGCATTGTATCCAGGCCGTTCTTGGGGGTCCCTCTGGGTGTGAAAAATGATGGAATCCCAGTCAAGGAGTGGGTGAAGCATAGCTGTATCCATCCACGAAAGAGGCAAACATCTCCAGGGGGGATGTGCAGCCAGGTCGAGGCTTGCTCGATGTGAGTTGGGGAAAAAGTATGCACCCTGCCATATCTTGACCCGAGGGGAAGATTTTGGCTTTTGGGCTGGGCCAACGGACGGAATGTTTGGGAGTTCCTACATATCTCATGAGGAT
The DNA here is from genome assembly GCA_963277665.1 of Viscum album. Classification (NCBI taxonomy): domain Eukaryota; kingdom Viridiplantae; phylum Streptophyta; class Magnoliopsida; order Santalales; family Viscaceae; genus Viscum; species Viscum album. The sequence goes on from OY728125.1 coordinate 232,165,363, forward strand.
GAGAATCAAGCCATATGTAGTTCTTGAAGGCCATATAGTTTAGCGTCGTACGATGAGGACGTGGGAAGATAGAAGAACGGGAGTGGGCACATGGTGCGACCCTTACAATCATTGTGTGAGCGGGGTTGTATGAGTGGGGATAAGAAAGCCTACTCCCTTCTATACAAAGATCCTCCAAGAACACTATTCCTAGGGGGATAGTGGAAAAGAAAATCTTGGGGCTGGGCTCAGGACGAGGAGTCTGAGCGTTCCTACGTATCCCATTGAAATGGGAATCAAGCCACTCGTAGTTCATGAAATGCAGTTTAACGTCATGCGGGACGAGGAGCATCTCATTTGGGGATATGTACGGTACGACGAGTAATATGACGTGAATGAGGACATAATCCCATACCATACCATAAAATCCCGCAAGAGGTTAAGTCGGGGAAAACCAGCTTGCGGTTTAACGTCTCACGGTGAAGACGGGGGCCAGGGGCCCGAGGAGGCCAAGGGGCCTGAGGCTGAGCCTCGGTCAAGAATACCTGACCGGCTTGCAGTTTAATGTCTTGCGGTGAAGACGGGGGGCCAGGGGCCCGAGGAGGCCAAGGGGCCTGAGGCTGAGCCTCGTTCAAGAAGGCCTGACTGACTTGCAGTTTAGCATCTTGGAATGAGGACGGGGGGCCATGGGCCCAAGGAGGCCAAGGGGCCTGAGGCTGAGCCTCGGTCAGGAAGGCCTAACTGACTTGCAGTTTAACGTCTTGCAATGAGGAAGGGGGGCCATGGGACCAAGGAGGCCAAGGGGCCTGAGGCTGAGCCTCGGTCAGGAAGGCCTGACTGACTTGCAGTTTAACGTCTTACAATGAGGATGGGGGGAGATCTTAGTTTAAAGTCGTAGAGCTCAGACTATTTTGTAGTTTATTGTCTTTCAGAACAAAGATGCAGTTTAAGGTCATGCAGGAATTTACAGTTTAGGGTCATGTTGGACCATAATGTGCAGTTTAAGGTCATGCGGGACCATTTCACAGTTTATCATATTGCAGGACGAAGATGTAGTTTAAGGTCGTGCGGGACCATAATGTGCAGTTTAAGGTCATGCAGGACCATTTTTCCCTAGGAAAAGTATCGCTTAAGGAACTTGGCATTGGTAGGATGGGTTATACGCTCTCCATCCATGGTCACCAAGGAGTATACTCCATTGAGGTAAACCTTATGGATGATATAAGGCCCTTCCCATTTGGGTTCTAATTTGGGCGGTTTCCTACCGGGAATCATTGCCACTCGAAGGGACAGTACCAGGTCGCCCTGTAGAAAAGAGCGGAGATGAACCTTATTGTTTAAGGCCCTCTCTATCTTATCCTGATGCCTTTCCAGATTGTGTAGGGCACGAAGCCGGTTCTCGTCCAGTGCTTCTAATTCAGCTAGATGGATCTCGGCCACCTCATCTGCTGTCTGGTGATCATAAACTACAGTGTGTAACGATGGCAGCTAGATGTCAATGGGTAGGACGGCCTCAGCTCCATACACCAGGGAATATGGGGTCACCTGGGTAGAGTTGCGAGTCATCGTCCGGTAAGCCCAAAGGGCGTTGGGGAGCTTGTCCGGCCAACTTTTCTTGTTCTGACCAACCATCTTCTGAAAAATGTTAGAGAGGGTTTTGTTGAACACCTCGACCTGTCCGTTTGCCTGTGCGTGGTAGCGGGAGGTATGGTTCGACTGGATATCGTACTTGATGTACAATTTCTTTAGTTCAGCTACTCGGAAGTTGGTGTCATTATCAGTGAGGACGGCGTGAGGGACCCCAAACCGGTGGATAATGTTGGAGCTCACAAAGTCAACGATGGAACAGGCCTTGACCTCTTTGAGCGGAACTGCCTCTGCCCACTTGGAGAAGAAATCCGTAGCAGTCAGGATAAACCTACACTGGCGGGCTGTTTCCGGTGGATACGGTCCTACTACATCAAATCCCCATACCAAAAATGGCCAAGAGTACTTGGTGGGGTGGAGGGGCTCCGGAGGCCGATGTAGGAAGTTGGCATGAACTTGGCATGCATGGTATCTCTTCGCATATCCAATACAATCGTGGATCATAGAGGGCCAGAAGTACCCCAACCTCCGGATTTGATGGGACAGCTTCAGCCCAACTTGATGGGCGCCACAGGAACAGGTGTGAACCTCTTGCATAACTTGAGGTATCTCTACTCCTTGGATGCAATGGAGGAGGACACCATCGAAACTCCGCTTATAAAGGATCTGTTCAAGACTGGGGCCGCCCTGGAGGGTAAATTGCAGCACGCGGTGTCGGATTCACTCATGCTCAGCCCAGTCATCCGAAAGGCGACCATTTTGGAGATACTCGACAAAAGGTGCCCTCCAGTCGGGAGTGGCTTCAACCACTATGTCTGACGAACCTGGGACCCCTGACGTAGAGGGTCCGCTGGTGAGATGACTTACCCGCAAGCCATCATCGTCCTCTTGGGTGACGGGAGCAATGACTCTCCAGTGTGCCAGATGTATGATTAAATGATCTTACTCGGGTTCTGCGAGCGATGCGGCCAAGCCATCCAAGGCGTATGCTTGGCCGTTCTGTGACCGTGGGACATGGGTAACCTCTGTTCGAGAAGAGAACTAGGCCATTAGGCGGAGGGTGTACTCTAGCAACGGTGCAAGCTCCGTCTTCCTGACGACGTATTCGCCATTAACCTGTTTGATTACCAGCTCGGAATCTCCCTTCACATGTAGATGGGGCACATAGATCTCAAGGTCCAACTCGAGGCCGGTAATGAGAGCCTGGTACTCTGCCTCATTGTTCGTATAACTTTATGACAATAGGAACGATTATGGCAGGACGACCTGCGCTGGGGTAATGAAGAAAATACCTAGGCCCACTCTGTTGAGCTTGGGATCATTGAGCCTCCTACCGGTGGGGCTCTGGGAGGCGCCGTCGAAATGCATCTACCAACACGGGACAACATGATCGACTGAGAGGATAGTCTCATCAGGGAAATACAGGTCCAGCGATTGATCCGCGGAGGTTGGATGGGCAGCTAAAAAGTCTGCCAATGCCTGTACCTTAATGTCCTTCTGAGGTACGAACCTGATATCAAAATACTGGAGAATCACTGCCCACCGTGCAAGTTGGCCAGTCATCATGGGGCGGTTCAGGATGTACTTTAGTGGGTCTACCCGGGAGACCAATTTCACCTCATAGTGCTGCAGGTAATGTCGCAACTTCTTCACGGCAAATACAAGCACAAGACAACTCTTTTCGATGGGGGAGTATCTAACCTCCCTATCGAGAAGCATGCGGCTGAGATAGTAGAGACTGTTCTCAATACCCTCATTATTCTTCTGGGCGAGCAGCGCACCGAGGGATCTCTCCAGGGCGGTCACATAAAGGACCGACGGCTTTCCGGAGACGGGTGGCATCAAGACCAGAGGTTGGAGCAGATACTGCTTGATTTCCTCGAAGGCGGTCCAACACTCCTCATCCCATTCATAGGCGGCTCCCTTCTTCATGAGCCAGGAAAATGGCTTACACTTGCCGGCCAGATTCGCGATGAATCGGAGTATATAGGCTAAGTGGCCTTGAAGGCCTCGAAGCTCCCAAATGTTGCTAGGGGGAGGCATTTGGCTGATGGCCTTGATCTTCTCCGGGTCGATCTCGATACCTCGGTATCTGACAACAAAGCCCAGAAACTTCCCAGAGGTGACCCCGAAGGCACACTTCAATGGGTTCATATTTTGGTGACGAGAATGGAGGAAACTGAACACTTTCTCGATGTCTTTGAGATGGTCCTGGTGCTGACGTGATTTGACCACGAGGTCATCCACGTAGCATTCCACCAATGTCCTGAGGATCGGTTTGAATATGCACTTCATGGCCCTCTGATAAGTGGCACCTGCATTCTTCAAACCGAAAGGCATAACCTGGTATAAAAAGGTACCTTGGGGAGCCCTGAAGGCAGTGGAATCCTCGTCTTCGGGGGCCATCTGGATCTGGTTGTACCCGGAGTATCCATCCATGAAAGAGAGGGCTTGGAACCCGGCCGTGGTATCAATCAATAACTCCGTCACCGGGAGTGGGAAGTCATCCTTTGGGCAGTGGCGATTAAGATCGCGGAAGTCGATGCAGACTCTGATATGCCCATTCTTCTTCCTGACTGGCACAATGTTGGAAAGCCACTTGGGGTACTGGACTTTCTTAATGAAGTTGGCTTTGATAAGCTTGTCAAATTCAGCCTTAACCATAGCACCATGAAAAGGGTGCATTTTCCTGGGAGGCTGCTTAAACCCACGGTGTTTCGTCGGGAGGCCCAGACGGTGAATGGCTACCTGGGGATCTAGTCCTAGAATCTTGTTGTAACTCCAAGAAAACACATCATGGTACTGTTTGAGGATGTCTACGTACTGCTTCCGCTCCTCGGGGTACATGGCTACACTGATAAATGTGGGTCTCGGATCTGCCTCACTACCAAGGTTCACCTGTACCAGTTCATCAACCGTGGTAGAGACGCCTTCTTCAAAGGTAGGGGGAGCATCCTACAGGTCTTCCCCCCCACCCGCAGGGGGACTTCCTGCGACAGACAATACTTCTGGGCTATCGAAACCCGAGGGGCAGCTGGTGCCGGCTTGGGCAGCAGCGGTCATCACATCGGGAGACTCACTTGCCATTGAGACCATAGCAATGAAGGCATTCGATCCTATCCCATCTGGCCTTCGGTCTAAGGGGCCACGTTTGATAATATCAAAGCAGTGGTGACATGTCGTCCTGAGTCGGTGGATTCCAGCCCGGTGGAAGAGACACGTATGGCGTACCGCCGTCGTCATAAGCTTGACATTCCGGTACCATACGAGGGTAGGAGGTTCCGGGATGACCTAAGCCTAGTTGATGTAGGATTACGAGGTGATTTTCCACCGTCGCTTGGACACGGGAACATGCCTTCCCTGCGTACCCGAAAAAAAAAACATTGCCCCATGTCGGGGGTCGTGGCCTCCAACCAATGGATCGGGAGGATGTAGGCGTCATCCATGCTTGCCCAGGGATCACTTGTGACTGAGGCGGGTTCAGCCTCACTTACTAGGATTTTCTTATCCTTACTTTTGTAATAACCCGCATCCAGATAGCGGGCTTCACAAGAAGCGAAAGGGGACGCATCTCCTTGGAGCACACCTACTCGACCGTTGAGTGAGTATTTGAGGCACTGGTGATATGATGAAGGGACCACTGCATGCAGATGGAGCCATGGCCTAACCATCAATGCGTTGTAGGCAGTGTCCTGAGAGACGACCATGAACTCGGTGCTGGCAATTAAGCCACCGAACTGAGTCTTCAGGAGGATCTTGCCGATTGGGGTTTGCTCGGTCCTGTCGTACCCCTAGATTCTGAGGTCAGAGGGAGTTAAATCACCTTCAGATAGACCCAACTTTCGCAACGTCCGAGTCGGAATTAGATTGATTCCGGAACCCGTGTCAACGAGGCAGCAGCGGACATCCATGCCATTGAAGTGACCGGTGATGTACAGCGGGCGAATGTGTCCCTGTATAGGAGGTTCCTCATCTTCACCGGAGAACGAGATAACCGCCTGACATTTGGCGTTTTCAATCATCTCGGTATGGAAGGCTTCTGCAGCTGCCACCTCCATCTCAAACTAGAGGGGGCTCCTTAAGGCCTTGGCAAGTGCCTCGCGCATTTCGGATGACAGGCGAAGGGCCTCAAGAATAAAAAGCCTCGCCGGAATGCCGACCAGGTGCTTCAGGACATCATACTTTCGTTCCAAACGCGAACCTCTTCTTACAGGAGGTCGTTCGGCATTTGGAGGCATAGAGGGTCCTGCCGGTTGAACCGGTGATTGGCTAGTACTGGGTACATCCTGCTGCCTACTAGTTGAAGCCTGGATAGTAGTCTCCGGACTAGGATTGGACAGCAGAGGCTGTCCTGTAGCCGGGAAAGACTGACTGTGATAAGAACGAGGCAGCTCTCCCTGATCTAGTAGCACGAAAAATGGTGGAGGTAGAGCCGAGGGCGTTAGATGGGGTTGCGCGTGCTGAGCTCTGCGCTGAGCCTGCTGTCTGGTCTCAGTAGCGTGCACAACTTGGACAAAAGTGCCCACTGACGTACCTCGATGACCGGCGCAGTTGCGATTCCGCTGACGTTGACATCGGCTGGGAACATTGGGGAGGTTCTCCTGGCGTTCCCCCTCGTCGGGTGTCATATAGGGCTTTACCAGCTCCATGGTTTTAACCAAAGTGTACCCCTAGCTGTCGCTCGAAGAGTCATCCACCGCTGGGAAGATTCTGAGAGGAATCCCCATTTCAGGGGGCATAAAGTCGCTGAGAGTGTGGGATAACGACGGCACCGGCGGTGCGCGCTGCTTCTTCTTGCGTTGCCGTTGCTTTCCCTTTTGGGAAGAGGTCGACTGTGAAGATGATGCGGAGGCACCGGCTACTTATTCTGAAGGTTCCGACTGCTTCAGGCACGCTCGGATGATACCATGGGCACAGACGACGGTTTTTCGAGCCATCCAGTCATCGTATTTCCGGGATCCGCGGCTGGGGACCTACTGCCACTTGCTTTCGCTGTCACTGCCGATCTCTGATCCTACAGAGACACCCGCCACTTGTGCCGGTGCCGGGCCCAACTTGAATATGTTGTTGTTGACTTGATCTTGAATCTAGTATTTAAACACATAGCATTTCTTGAGAGTGTTCCCCAGAATTCGATGATAAGGGTAGTAGTTGGGGTGATCGGTGAGATTCGCCTCTGTCGGCCTTCTGCACTTGGGCAGGCGCACAATCCCTTGCTCTAGAGCGCTTCGGAAGTATCGAGGGACCTGATTTCCGTTGAACAAATAAATCAGGTGCCTCCTTTCCGGATAGGGGGCCCTGGGGTCTTGGCCCTGACGAGGGGCTGGAGGGGCCTGCCGAGGAGGCGGCGCCTGATTGTCTCGCCTAGGTGGCGGTGGCGCATTGCGCAGGGGAACCTGTCAGTTCTGAGGCGGTCACTGCTGGGCAGGGACCTGTGCTTGAGGTGGAGGAACTCTGCGGGGTTGCGGGGGTGGTGCCGCCGGTAGTAACTCCAGCTGCCTCGGGGCTTCTATTTGGGCCACCGCGGCGGGTTCAGCCCTGGTGGTCCTCCTAGCCGGGATCATGGGGGGCAACAAACATGCCTGACTAGCCTGTTACAGGGCTTCCTCGAGGCGCTGAGCCTTATCCGAGAAATCTTTGAACCCTCCAGGGTAGTTCTGGGTAATTAGGGAGGGTACCAGCTCCGTTTTGACGTTCCCCACACACATCGTCAGTAATTGCTCCTAAGTCAGTGGCATATTGAGGGAATACGTAAGTCCCTTCCACCGGGCGATGAAATATGCAACCCACTCATCAGGCCTTTGCTTGTACTTGAAGAGGTCTGCAATACTGGTCTTCCGCGTGGTGGAGCTGAACTGGTACAGGAACTGCCAGCGGAGATCCTCCCAACCGGTCACCGATCCGATAGGGAGCTGACTGTACCAGACGAATGCTGGACCTTCCAATGTCTGTACAAAGCATCGGAGCTTGGCGGCTTCTTGCTGAGCCGGGGTCCCCAGCATGGGGCCACACCTGGAAGAAAAATGAGCCAAGTGCTGCGGCGGGTCCCCTATCCCATTTAAAGGAGAGAAAGTGGGGTTCCCAAAACCCGGAGGTGCGGGCATATCATCCACCCACGCGGGATAAGGCTTGTCATCCGGTGGGACCGCCACCTGCCGCGTTTCCAACGCTTCGAGGCGGGCTGTGAGTGCCGAAATAAGATCATTTGGGTGGGGGTCCCTGTCTTGACGGGGATCCCTAACCACAAGTGCATTTCCAGGTTCTTCAACACGGTAGATGGCTTCGGCCATTTTTGGATCAGCTGGCGGAATGACCTGCGGGGCGACTGGAGGAACCCGAGCTGGGTTCTTCAGATTGCCCCGTCGCTCAGGGGGGGTTGGAGAAACGTATCGCGCCCTCTTTCCATACGTTCCGACTTCTGCCCTATCTGCGGCAGTAGCATGATCAGGGTTTCCCGGAGGCATCTCACTGGGGGGAAATTGTTCATGCCCCTGCTGCCCTGGCCTGGGATTACCATAGTTGGGTCGTCGCTCTGCGGCGCGCTCAGCCAAGAGTTCGTCAACCAGCCTCTTCTGCTCAGCAAGCTGCTGACGTAACGTAGCCTTCTCGGGATCCTTGTCTGTTTTCTACACAGAGGCGGACGGTTCAGAGTGCTTGATAGTTCCGACGTGCTCCTTACCCTTGCTGGTGTTTCGACCGAATACCAGTGACTCGGTGGGTACGGGGAGGCCTAGCAGGTTCCTCTGCTGATGGGTAACTCTCCCTGATGAGTCCAGCAGTGGCGGTATTCCCTCGGGGGGGGGGGGGAGTCTCCATCAAGGAGTTCAAGCTCATCTTCCTTTTCCACAATGTCGGCCATGTGGACCGCGACCCCTCTCGAGGGCATGTCCTCGATGTCGCATAGCGAATCGGGCTGCCGTCAGATAGGGTCGAAGAGGAGAGCGGCATAGTATCCCCCACCACGGACTTGCACATGGGGGGTAGCTTCCCTGACGATTCTGCAGAGTGATTTGAAACTCTGGACGCATTTCCTCTGAAGGGCGCTCTGGCGGCCTAGAGACTCAGGGTGCTGGGCCACAAGAAGTGCGGCCGCATCGATCAGGCGGCACTGCTCGCCGATTTCTTCGAAGTGCTCTCGACTTCTGGGGTACACCACCCGTTCACAACGAAGGAGGAAGTGTGTCGCCCACAGGGTTCGACAAAAGCACCCCACTTCTTCAGGGGTAAGAAACTCTGGCGCGTGAAAGTTCAGCGCAGCCATCGGCCAGAAATTCTCCGGGAAGTAATCTGCTACAAGAATACTCCAGAAGCTCCTGGGCTCGGACTCAGGGTCCGACCCTATATTTCCCCACTCATCAACCGGGGGCAGCTGAGGGACCGGTAGCGGTACCGAGGCGGACCTCTCAGATAGTAGACTCGGCGGCGGAGAATACGGCGAACGAACTGACTGGCCGCCGAATTCCGGGCCATCCTCCGAAGAGCAAGGTGACCTGGCCACGATGTCACGGTATGATGGGATGATAACCACAACTTCCGGCATAGGAATCGCAACTACCGACGACCGGTCATGTCGTCACTCTACTGCCGTTGGCCCCCAAAATAGCTCTCCGTGATCTCGGGAAGAGGTAGAGGGCGCTTTCGGTGACGATGGCGGTGATTGCGCGGTCGAGACCTGCGGAATTCCCAAGATTTCTTCCTCCTGGATGTACCTGAGGAGAGAGACGGGAATCTGGTGGCCTCATGTTCCGGGAGAATGAGGCTAACGCGTCTGGTTCCTGCCCCAGTCCTTGATATGGAGGATCGAGGAGAATGTTCCATCGCTGAGTCGCATTCTGCCTCAGAGTCGGAGAAGCGCGTAGGTTTGATCTCCACCCGAGCCTTCCCAGGATTCTTCTTGTGGCGGCGATGACCTGCTCTCCTACCTCGGGATGGTTCTTCGGGACAGGGTTGATCCCTATCAGGCAGTCTCGGGGCGGCGCTAGTGCCGTGGCGGAGGGGGGCCCCACTCGAGACAGCAGGGGTGCGAGGAACACTATGGAAAATGTCGAAGGGTACATGGGGAGGACCTCCATGAACAACACCCATGTAGGAAGAGCCTCTGTTGGAATCGGCAGGAGCATGGGGAGGACCTCCATGGTCGATGCGGGCGGAGCGAGGCTGACCTTCACTCCTCGAGTTGCCGGGGCGAGGAGGAACTTCGCTGGTTGTAGAAAGGATGTAGGGAAGGCCCCCACGTGGGAGAAGGACCAGATGGACAGTTCCTTCAGATCGGCGGTTGGGGGCAAGAGGATGGGCTCCATACCCTATATAATGGGCGCGGGAAAGGTTTCCGCGCCGAGTGTCACTACCGCGGGGCAGGTCTTCCTTCGGGATGGGGGTAGCATGAGGCATACCTCCATGATGAACTTCGGAGCGGGGAAGGCCCACGCTCTGTGGAGTGGTGGTACGGGGAGGACCTCCGTAAGGGGTGACATCACCGCGGGTTAGTTCACAGCGATCATCACTTGGGCCTGCAACCCGGAGAGTCAACCCAGCCTGCCCGTGAGGCGGTTGGGGTCTCGATCTTGGTTGGGTGAAGGAGTGCCCCTGCTCAGTGTATGCGGGGGCTTCATGATGCACGTCGGTGGTGGCTCGAGCCACTATAGCTATCGACGTCGACGCGCCTGGACGAGCGTCCTCATCCCGGGCCCGGCGCTGACGTCAGGTCAGGCGGGCTGGTGCAGGTGGTGCAGGGGCATGGCCTGCCTACTCTTCCTGCAGAGTCGGATGGCGGCACTGACGCGGCTGGGCTGGAGCTCTCACCTGGAGCCCTTGGTTCGGGACCCTGAGTGGGCTGAGCCAGATGGCGCCCGCCTCTTCGGCGTAAGTCGAGGAGTCATCAAGGCGTTCCAGGTACAGGCTCCCGAAACGGTTGAATGTTGGGGTGGGGAGCAGGGGCTCCCTACGCGGCCTGTTAGGGCGGCGTTGATGGCGAGGCCTGGATGCCTCCAGGTCCAGGCGGGCCATATCCCTAGTTGGGATGACCCCTTTTTCCTCGTACCTGCGCACGAGGTTGTTGATCACCCTTCGCTGGATGACCTCTGATGGGGAAAGGGGACGTGGACGCCCCGTATTCCGCGATGTGGTAGTCATCGTGGCAGTAGCGGCGCCATGTGGGGTGGCTGTGGTGATGTTGCCCCTGCCCCTGCGTAGGCTAGCGGGTGGTGATCGCGTCTCTGTAACAGCAACCTGGTTCCTGAGAAACGAAGGGATCAACTCATCAGCACTGAGAGGGAAAAGGATTGACAACCAGTGCCCCAGCGTCCCTCCATTCTCTACATCTGTAAGAAGGATCCACGCCAACACGCTGTGGAACAGAGTGCCCCACATTCTACTACCCCGACTTCCGGGGAGTTTCACGACAGGCCCGCTATTTGCTTGGGTGGACCAGGCACCAGATATCTGGATCCGGTGACACGTCAATCTACTGGTGTCTCGAACGCCACTAATCTCCATATTGAGGAGAATAATTTCACGTCGGGTTCACCATTTCTGTTTCCGACGCTTTCACCGGGGTGCGCACGCGCATCCGTCTGCGGAGGACGACGCACCGTGCTTGTTGCCCCGCGTTCCCACTTTCCAAAGGCGGGCGACATTCATTGCCTGTTCAGGTCCGTCTGCTCCTTGATCAAAATGGGATGATGGGATGTTGGTTCTTCCTTCCGTGGATTCCTCCTCAGAACTCATTACCTTGTCCGGTTCTCCCTCATAGATTTAATACGTAGTTCGTGAAACTCTTCCCAGTGCCATGTTTCCATGGACGCCGGTTAATTACACTGCTTCTGTCGGGACATTCCAAAGGGTCCAGTCCGGGAAGCAACCTTCAGTCGGGGGAGTAGTCACGTTGAGGCATCAGTAGCGTGTCTGGATACTGGGGAACCTGGAATGTCTGTCTATTATCCCTGATCACATGGCTTCTCGAGGGTGTGGAAGCCTGAGGCATACCACATCGAGCGCGGGGAATTATATGTCATAGACACATATCTGAGGTTTTCCTCAGCTTCCCGTGTTTAACACAGGGTACGCCGTGATTTTAACGTCCAGCGGAGATGGATCAACCCAACCAGAGCGTTAGCTAGGATAGATCGGATCGAGGGATTTCCCTTGAAGGGATGCCGATATCGGGGCCAGCCCATGGGCAGCTGTGAAGAGCGTACCGACATGGTATCACCGGGATATGACGGTCCGGGTGAGGATCGGGGTGGATGGTGGATGAATGGAGTGGAGGGGAGTGAAATGGGACCATTGCAGGGGCGATGGTGGAGTTGGGCTTGAGCCTTGAAGAGGCTTCCTACGTATCCCCGTGGCAGGGAATCAAAGTCCGCGTAGTTCAAGATGATGCCAGTAAACCGGCATGAGGGTGGACCTTGGTCCGATGGGCATCGTCAGCGAACCGACATGAAGGTGGACCTTGGTCCGATGAGAGTTGGGCTTGAATCTCATGGAGGCTTCCTACATACCATGCCTTGACATGGATCAAAGACCACGTAGTTCAGAGGGGTTTCATCGGTGAACCGACGTGAAATTAGACCCGTGGGTCCACTAGTGGTGGGCTTGAACCTTGGGAAGGTTTCCTACATACCATGCCTTGACATGGATCAAAGTCCTCGTAGTTCAAAGGATTGATGGAATACAGTTTAACGTCATGCGGGACGGTAGCGAACCCTGACGTGAATAAACGACGGGCGATGGGTGTCGGAGAACTGACGTAAATGAGGGACCTTGGCCCGATGGGAGATGGGCTTGAACCTCTAGGGTTTATTACATACCATGCCTTCACATGGATCAAAGTCCTCGTAGTTCGGGATGTGACAACGGCTTGCCGTCGGATTGGAATGCCGTTTATCGTCGTGCTGGACGCAGGTAGAACTCGACGTGAATTGGATAATGGGTGGGGTTGAACCTCATGGAGGCTTCCTACGTACCATGCCTTGACATGGATCAAAGACATCGTAGTTCAAATAGGGCTTTGTCGGCGAACCGACGTGAAGGTGGACCTTTGTCCACTTGTGGTGGGATTGAACCTCGGGAAGGTTTCCTACGTACCGTGCCTTGACATGGATCAAAGTCCTCATAGTTCTCTATGGAATGGGTGTGCAGTTTAATTTCATGCAGGACAAGGGGGGAATACAGTTTAACGTCATGCTGGATGGGGGTTTGCAGTTTAACGTCATGCTGGACGAGGGCGTGCAGTTTAACATCATGCTGGACGGGGGGCGAAACTCGACGTGAATGAACGACCGAGTAATGTGTCTTGTGGCTTGAACCTCATGGAGGCTTCCTACGTACTATTCCTTGACATGGATCAAAGTCCTCGTAGTTCGCTGGGGGTGGGGTTCAGGGTCGGTGCTCACTCTAAGCCCACGTGAGTCATGCTAGGTGTGAGAAACAAGAGGTTGCAAGGACCCGACGATCACGTCGCGAAGGATGCATCTGTGAGAAGCGAAGAGGGGATTACGCGTTAGGCGGCCCATGGTGCTGGGACTTACTCCAGGATGGAGGCCCAGGGTTGGGTCACAGTTTAACGTCATGTGTTGAGGATGTAGTGCTTGGCAGTTTAACGTCCTGCAGCTCGGACGAAGGGGGTTCACTCCGCACCCCTAGGACTTACATAACCAGTACCTTCTGGTCCCTGGGGAAGGGAAGGTACCATCAAGGCGATGGTCAAGGGGGGTTGTGGAACGAACCATCAAGGGGTCCACGTTAGTGTGGCTATGCGAAGAAGCAATAGCCGTTAGCGTGCCTATGCGAAGAAGCATTAGGCGAAGCAACGCTACGAGTGGTATTTTCCATGGGACTTTGAAATCACATCGTGCAAACCTGGAGGGTCGCACGGGAAGAGGAATTGCTAAGAAAAGGAGTGTGCTTCGCGAAGTGGAGTGACTTGGCCTTAGCATGGGGCATAAGTGTGAGTGGAAGGTGCTTCGTGAAGTGGAACAGTGTTCACGGAGCACTGCCTTGCGAAGAAGAGGTGCCTCACGAAGTAGGGTCCTGCGAAGAAGTGTGCTTCGCGATGTGTAGCGCTCCTGCCTTATCATAGGAATCAATAATAGGGGTTGGGTGTTTCGAGAAGCATAAATGCTCCGCGGCTGCCCGGGTCCCCGTGGGAATCCCCTTCCTTCGCGAATGCCCTTGAGCTTCGCGAAGGGAATCCCTCTCGGAAGAGGGTCTCAAAACGAGACAAAGCAAAGGCGCCTCGTGAAGTAGAAGTACCTCGTGGATCTCATGATTCCCGGGGTAAAGAGTGATTCATGATTCAGGATAGGAGAAGACAAAAGGTCGGATTGTCCGTCCTTGGGAATTAGGGGGAGTCCAGTATTTATAGGGAAGGGGCGCTGCGAAGCAGAACTCGCGCGCCGCCTCCGGTGCTTCGCGGCGCGCTCACGAACGTCAACGGCATCCGTGGAGAGTTACCGCCTCTGGAACTTCACGGCGGGCTCACAAACGTTAAACACTTTCGCGAAGATTTACCACCTCTGGGGCTTTGCGGTGGGCTCGTGAACGTCAAACGCGTTCATGGAGTATTACCTCCTCTGGAGCTTCGCGGCGGGCTCGCGAATGTCAAATGCGTTCGCGGAGCCTTACCACCTCTGGAGCTTCGTGGCGGGCTCACGAATGTCAAACGCGTTCGCAGAGCCTTACCGCCTCTAGAGCTTTGCGGGGCCGCGATGTTCGGGGAACTTCACGTTGGTGCTTCGCGTCGGTGCTTCGCAAGGAAGCGCGCCAGCCTTCTTTTTCGTTCCTTTCTTTCGGGCCATATTTTGGTGCCAACAGTGACAGAGTCACTAGGAAGGGTCTCAGATACCGATTCGCTTGAAACAATTCAAAAATTTCATCATCAAAATCTTCATAATCTAAACCCAGTGCTACATACCCAAGTTTCCTTTCCCATTAAACCATTATATAATCATCTATAGGATTGGGAGTATCAAGCCTTACTCTTCCAAGTTGATGCTCTTCACCAGCTTGATATTCTATTTCTTGAGGCTCCTCCTCAATCTGACATCTTTTCATTGGTTTCTCCTCTTCAGCATGGGGCCTTCTCCTTTCATAAACTAAATAAGATATAAGAATTTCTTGATCTTCCACATCAACAACAACTTTAGCATTTTATCTTCCTTCAACAACAACTTCATCATTCTATCTTACTTTAAGAACAACTTCAAGAGATTCTTCCAACCGATCCTGAACCACAACTTCAACCATTACAACATATTCACCTTGATCATTCCTATGATGGTCATAATACCTATCACTTATTTAATCATCATAATGTCTATAGACATATTCTTCATTTCCATTTTTATCACCATATTCTTCACACTACTACAAAAACGGGCAAGGGAATCACTCCCTTATGTCAGTGCTAAGCAAAACTGCTGATAAAGAAACCCTTTATCAGCGCTAAACAAGAGCTGATAAAATGAACCATTATCAGTGCTAGAAAAGTGCTGATAAAGAATTCTTGTATCATCACTAAAGTTTTAGTGCTGATACAGGAAGGATTTATGAGTACTTTTGTAGCACTGATAAAGAGTACCATTATCAGCACTAAAAAAGCACTGATAAAGTATAGCTTTAACAGCGCTAAAATATTAGCGCTGATAAAGGTAGTCATTATCAGTTCTTTGTTAGCGCTAATAAAACCTTAGTACATTTTTTTATCAAGTCGGTCACACAGTGCCCTCATTTTATCGTGACCTAAAGCTCTCGCGGAACAGGAACCCTGCGACTCCCCTCTGCCACCCACTGGGTTCACATTTCCAGACCTCTGCCATGCTCTCTCCTCATTTCCAGACCTCCGCCGCCCGCTGAGTTCATGTTGTCGGACCTCCACTGCCCTCAAGCTTCGGTTTGTCGGACCTCCTCCGCCTGTAACGCCCTCGAGCTTCGGTTTGTCGGACCACCCTTTAAGGCATGTTTTCCAAATCATTTTTAATATTGTTCTCCTCTCCCATCACACATTACCATTTGTTGATTTGGATTGATATATTTAATGGATATTTGAGATTGTTATGGTTGTAGGCTTCATGATTCATCCTTTTCTTCTTCATGTTTTTCTTTAGGGTAATGCCCCCTATCGAAGATCGAGTTTGGTCCAAATTCATCTAATGGTTATAGAACTATTATTCTATAAATCATATCACACTATTAAAACATTGTTAATTGGAGTTTTGGGATGTGTGGCTTTCCCATCAACGATGTTCTAGTGGATTTTGTGTTGAATTATTTCATCCCTAGTTTACATTTCCTCCAGTGGTGATGATTCTGCTTCATCGTAGATTCATGAGTGTTCTTCCTACATATTGTGATGGGGTTCTTGGGGGTGATAATCCAATATATTTCTATTACTCCTAAGGTATCACCTTTTTTCTAATGACTATAGTGGGTTTTTAGGTGATTTGGTATTTTTTTATTCTAGATCCTAGAAACCATTCAATTTGATGGTGGTATGGCTGGATATGTTATATAAATTCTTCCAACAATCACCTTTATGAGAAGGTTTGGTTTGAATTATAGAATATATATGATTTGATTTAATTATATTATTAGGTTATTTTGGGTTGGAAATGGGTGATGAGGTTCCTAAGGTGATGAATTCTAGTTTGTTATCTTGTTAGTGAAGTTGTTGATGATGATGTTGATCAGGCGCATCACGATGCAGGTATCAAGGCACGAGTATCATCATGATTTGAGGCATGATTCAATAGCATATTTTTGTTTGAAATTTGAATTTAGTGGTGTTTTATGGGGTATTTTATTATAATTTCACATACTATTTGAACATATGTGGCTATGACATATTTATTTTTTCTTTTATCATTACTCCATTATTCGAGGATTTTCTATTAGTATAGTTTTTTTACTATAAATCAAAATGTTGAATATTTGGGGAATGTTTGACATGGGTTGATTTTATTTAAAAGGGATGGTTTATTGATGTAAAATATCTCTTGATAAACCTAGTATTGGTGGAAAGATTGATATTCTCATCATCAATGGCGATCAATGACTTTACACTATCAGAGTGAAGTTTATGAAAAATTTAAGGTCCTTCACTCTTGGATTCTAGTTTCACTAGATTCCTCCTAGGTATCATCTATTACCTTATATCCAACACCATGTTACCATAAATTAAGGAATGAAGGATAACCTTTTTCTTTAAGGACAACACCACCCAGTTCTGATGCATTTCTAGGTCATCCAATGCTTGAAACCTATTTTCTTCGAGGGGATCCCCCCTTCTTTCCTTCATGCTATCTAAGTGACTTTGTCTGGGAGTGCACTTGTATGGAATGATTCCCAGACCATAAATCTTTCTAGCCTTGCCACCCCTACCTCCATCTCTATCCTTCTCCCTCATCAAGGTTACTGATTGCTTCTCTGTAGTGGCTAGGCCCCTTCCTAGCAGTGTTTGTTCTGTCTCCCTTGGCTCTGAGCGTGTCATCCAACTCCAAATACTTATTGATCCAGAGAGAACTCCCTCACCACCCCCAAGTTTCATTACCCATCCTTCCCCTAACCCTTTGGATCCTTATCTCCCACTCATATGAAGCTTACCAACCAGAAGGGATTATGAACATGTTCAAAATCAAGGGACCTCAATGAGAGATCATCCTCCCACTTCAATAAGGCTAATAGCTCTAGATCCAATTCTAGAGGCCTGTCCTACCCATCATTATTATCTTCATATGTAATTATCATGGTCTTAGTTCCCATGTTAAATCAAACTTCCTCACTATTGAAATCAAAAAGCATAATGTCATTGTTGATGTTGTCAAATAACACCAAAAATCCTATAATAATCATAGAATTCTCCTGGAAGACTAAGTTTCATAGATTTCTACACTCTAACCTCTCCAACAGACACAAATGGGTATTTTGGCACAATAAATATGTTGTTGAGACTGTTCAAGATTGCAATCAATTCATCACAACCAAGGTTTCCAATGGTGACACCTCCTTCCTTATAACTTTTGTTTTTGGAAGCTATGGCCCTCTTCAAAGGGAATCTCTATGGAGTGAACAAAATACCTTCAATCCTGACCACCATCCATTGTTTGTTGGGGTGACTTTAATGTCATTTACAACCCAAAGGAAAGGAAAGGTAGAAGCCCATTCTAGAGGAAGTCCATCATGGAGTTTGTTCAGGTCATGGCTGGGAAGGGCCTCATTGATCTCATCTTCTAAGGTGACAATTTCACCTGGTGCAACAACTGCAGGGGCCATCACTGCTTGTGGAGTCTATTGGATAGGTGTCTAGACAACATGAAATCCACTAACCTATTCTCAAATACCATGGTTTTCCATCTTGCTTTAGGTATTTTGATTCACTCCCCCCACTTGGTTTCCATTTCTTCTTGGCATGATCATCAGGAACGGTTTTTCTTCCACTAGTAGTAGGTTAACATCCTAGGGTACCAAGACATGGTTTTAGAAATATGGAATGAACCCTTGTAGGAGTATTGGGCCACCTTCAACCTCAGTTACCTGACCTCGAACCCCGATAGGTGCGTGTTCACCCCTTCCTCCTCAGGAACCTTCACCACCTGGGACTACTGACACATATGGGCTCCTTTAGAGTATTCTAATAGATGGAATGAAACCTTTTTCTTATTGGATTATTAACACCAGTTTGAGATTTATGTGTGACTATATAATTATTATATTTTCTTATTATTTCTTATACACCACCACTTGATTCGAGTAACCTGATTGAAATCCATTTTGGTACTTTGGTTCTGATGTGGATATGGTTCTTTATGTGTTTGTGACATATGTATGTGTGGATATATGGGTATTTAGGCATGATGATATTGAATGAAGGGAAGAGACCTAGGAGTGGTAGATGTGTCATTCTTGATTATTCTTGTGTTTGGTATGGGATGATTTGAGGAAACTATAATGAATCTAAAGAAATTATATTTAATGAAGATGAGAAAATACTAATGGTTAGGCTCTATTAATATCTATTTTTATAAGGAAGTTTTTCTCTTCTAATGTATTTGGAAGTCTTGTTTTGTGCACTTGAACCATAAATACTAATATTTTAGATTCAAATAGGATGAAGATGAATAAATATTGGATGGATGCTAATCATTTGACAATATAGTACGAGAACGAAGTGAAAGAGTTCGTCAAGTTTGCAAAGGATCACGCAAAGGATCCTTCTAAAATCCTTTGTTCGTGTTTACGTTGTAGTTATTATTGACTACTTAATCCAAAGGAGTTGGGAGAACATTTGATATGTCACAGAATAGATCATAATTATAAATGTTAGAATAAACACGAAGAAAAAGTGAATTTAGCTACTGGTTGGGATAAAGCTGCATTTTATGGATCATCATATATGAATAAAAATATGGATAATGAAGAAGACCATATGGAGGATGTGATTACATATTTCAATGATGATGAAGATCATTTTAAGGAAATTACAAAGACAATTGAAGATGAAATCCGTGATTTCCCAAAATTGTTTGAGAAGTTAAAGAGTTGTGCAAAGATGCCATTGTATGATGGTTGCACTAAGTATACAACATTTTCAGCTATACTGAAGTTGTATAAATTGAATGTAGGAAATGGATGGAGTGATGTCAGTTTTACAGAACTACTTGCTCTCTTGAATGACATGCTCCCAGAAGATAATGGGCTCCCAAGATGGACATATGAAGCTAGACGAATGCTATGCTCGATGGGTATGATTTCTGAAAGAATACATGCCTACCCGAAAGACTGTATATTGTTTCTAAAGGATAACAAATCACTTACAAAATGACCAAAGTGTGGTGCTTCTCAATAAAAGAAAGATAAATCCAAACCTACGAAAGTTTTATGGTACTTTCCAATCATTCCAAGGTTTAGGCATCTATATGGAAGTGAAGAAACTGCAAGACAATTGTCGTGGCATGCAGATAAAAGAAATAAAGATGGGAAATTACATCATTCGGCCGACTCTCCTCAATGAAAGAAAATTGATCATGAGTATCCTGAGTTTGGAAAAGAGTCGAGAAACCTTTGCCTTCCATTATATACAAATGGAGTGAATCCTTTTGGTTTTCAAACCAGCACTCATAGTACATGACCTATTATGTTGGTAAATTATAACTTTCCACCCTGGTTTTGCATGAAGCAGAAATTCACCATGTTATCTATGCTTATATCAGGACCAAAACAACCAGGTAACAATATTGATGTTTATCTGGCTCCTTTGATTGAGGATTTGAAGTTATTGTGGGATTCAGGTGTTATGTTGTATGATGATTATAAAAATGAATACTTCACATTGAGAACGATGTTTTATGGGACAATAAATGATTTCTTTACTTATGGAAATTTGTCAGGATATATCATTAAAGGAACTCAAGGGTGTCCCGTGTGCAAAGAAGATACATAATCAATTAGGTTGAAACATTCATCGAAATATGTGTTTCTAGGACATCATATATTTCTACCTCATCAGCATAAGTACCGATATTTGACGACATCATTCAATGGAAGTTCAGAACAACACGCATCACCGTCTCCACTAATAGGTGATCAGCTATTTGAGAAAGTAAAAGATCTGAACACTATTTTTGTTAAACCATTTTCAAAAAACATTACGAAAATCGGTTGAAAAAATGGATTAGTTTTTTTTGAATTACCATACTGGAATTGTTTGTACGTCATACATTTTCTTGATGTGATGCATGTGGAAAAAAATGTATGTGACCGTGTTATTGGAATGTTGCTAAATGCCCCTTGAAAAACAAAAGATGGAATTAAGGAAAGGTTGGACATGGTTGACATGGGAATGCGAGAAGAGTTGGCTTCCATGAAGGGTGAAAATAGAATGTTTCTTCCTCGAACTGCTTATACTCTTTCTAGGGAGGAGAGATATTCGTTTTGAAACTTCTTCAATGATGTAAAGGTTCCAGAGGGGTATTCATCAAATATGAAGAACATTGTTTCAATGAATGATTTGAAGTTAAAAGGTTTGAAATCACATGATTTCCATGTTTTGATGAAATATCTAATTCCTATAGCTTTATATTGCATTTTTCCCAAGAATGTTCGTCATACATTAACCAAAATTTGTTTCTTTTTCAAAGCTATATGTAGCAAAGTTTTAGACCCAGTGAAATTTCCAGCTATGGAAAAAGAAATTTTCATCATATTATGTGAATTAGAAATTTTCTTCCTGCCAACATTCTTTGATATGATGGTTCATTTGATGATTCACTTGGTGAGAGAGATTCGACTTTGTGGTCCTGTGCACTATAGATGGATGTATCCTATTAAATAGTATATGAATATTTTTAAAGGGTATTTCAAAAATCGAAGTCGGCCAGAGGGTTGTATAGTGGGGTGATATATTGTTGAAGAAGCCATTGAATTTTGTACCGAATACCTATCTGATGTGGAAACCATTGGTCTCCCAAAATCTCATCACACTGGACGCATTGAGGGTGAGGGAATTTATGGAATAGAATTTGTGAGAATCAGTATTACAGATCGGGAGCAGGCCCATCTTTATGTTTTGTATAATAGTTTAGAGGTTTCTCTATATATTGAAACTCACAAAGAAATTCTTAAGCAGTTGAATCCATAAAGGGATGAAAATGGTTATCAAATACACATAATCACTAGTTTATAGGATGGTTTTAGGACCATATTTTTAAGTAGTTGGATGAAAACCCAAATTCAATTTCAGAATGACTTAGATGGCTAGCCGCTGGACCAAGTGTGTATGTATTATCTTACAGTGGTTATGTAATTAATGGTTATACATTCTATACAGATGAACATGATGAAGATAGTACCATGAAAAATAGTGGATTTACACTAGTGGCTGAAGTGATGAATATTTCTGGTAGTAAGGATAAAAATCCAATTTATGAAAATATGTCATACTTTGGAATTATAAAAGTATCATGGGAGTTAGATTACACGACATTCCAATTGCCGATTTTTCAATGAAAATGGGTTGATAACAACAGTGACGTTAAAATAGATGAATGAGGATTTGTGAAAGTTGATTTTATTAAAGAATGGTACAATGAAGAATAGTTTATAATGGAATCACAAGTGGTACAAGTGTTTTATGTTCTAGATACCAAAAACCGAAAGTGGTCAATTGTTCTGTTATCATCCAAAACTATTAAAGGGTCTGATGAAAATTCAGTTGAGGGCGATCCTTTCAGTGGTACATCACAATCATTTCAGAGTGGTCCCAATGTAGATGATATTTTGTATGTTAGAGGAGACCACAATGAAGGGATTTGGATAATCGATAGAGGTGTCAAATCCCTTCAACCTTTGAAAAAAAGAAAGAGAGTTCAATAAACAGGTTATATTTTGTTTTTAATATAGATCTTGTTATCTCATGTTATTATCTTATCATTACTAAATTTATGTAATCTAAAATAACTGTTCAAACACTTTTGCAGATAATGAATTCTGCACATTCTGGTGCTCCTAACATTGAGGCTGAACAAGTCTCTTAAGCTGCTGATGTTGCGGCTGCTGTTTCTCCTACTGCTCCTACAGCTGCTGCTACTCCTACTGCGGCTCCTGTTGCTCCTACTGCTCCTCCTGCTGCAGCTCTTATTGCTCCTTCTCTCCTACTACGGCTGTTGTTGCTCCTGCTACTGTGGCTCCTGCTACTTCAAGTGTTGAGGTCCAACAACCATCCGCACATGTCATTGATACCATTTTAGATGGACATATAGATGATGTTGATATCAATGAAATGGTCGGGAATGAAGGACCGATGTCACAGAAAACACAGGTGTGTTGTAGTTTGATGGTGTTAGCCAAAGTTCTTAAGGCGAAAAGCAAAGGCATAAAATTTGAAGTCAGATGGAATGCATGAGGCCAACATGTGAATCCAAACAAGGCTATATTTAGCAGCTACATTAGAGTTTTCACTCGGCAACGCGTGCCGATTGACATAGATTCATGGCACCATGTTGTGTCTGGGCTGAAGGCTGTGATCTAGGAAGAAATTATGGTAACACTATGAATTTATTTCTTTAATTTACTAGAAAATAAAATAATGAAACAATGTATTACTCTTATTAATCTTTTGCAGAGTACATTTATAGGAGACGATTCACACAAGGATTATGTACTAAGGCTTGCAAAAAGGATTCATCGAAATTTTCGCACTATTTTAATAAGATGTCACCTGAAAGATTCCAAAGGTAAAATAAACCCACACCCACCCTTTTTCTACACTCACCTAATATCCCAAGAAGCATGGGATGCATTTATTGGCTGTTGTGGGGATGAGAAGTTTTAGGTACATTGTGGGTGATAATACATTGTTTTTTGATACCTTTATTCATCAATTTTATTGTCAATATTTCATTTATGAAACATAGACTCTGTACTAAAAATAAGGAACATGCATCAAAACCAGCATATGCCTATCGTAAAGTAAGGATGGGGTACGCTTCATTAGAAAAGAAAATGGTACGTATTTTAAATTTACAGTAATATTGTTAGGTGCCAATAAACAACATCATAATTATCTTTCTATGTTTATATGTAGATTGATGAGTCTAAAACCAAATACACTTCCATCCCACGTCATGTGCTATGGAAGGAGGCACGTGTGAATAAGGAAGGGAAGTTAGTAGATGAGAACATAGAAAAAGTGTGGGAAATATGTGTAAGTATGACACAACAATAAAAATATTTGTTTTGAATTGATATTACATAAAAATAATGAGTTATTTTCCTATATTTGACAGTCACAGGAATCAGCTACTCCTGTAGCAGATACAGACCTATTATCGATGACTTTGAAGCAGCCAGAAAAATACGGTCGTGTCAGAGGTGTGGGGTTTGGGTTGACACCGTGAGTATATTTAGAGAAGAAGAAAAAATGGATGATACAGATGAAAAATTAGAACAAATGAGCGAAAAAATAGCAACCCTTGAAGAATGATTGCAATGGCAGGGAGAATTGCTAGCAACTTTTATGGGTGGGAAGCAAAGGGAAGACACAAGTCAGGAACAACTAGCGCATGAACACCCCGCCCCACCCCCACCAGCTTTAAGGTGAGCCATTCCCCTCATAGAACTGTCTTAGCTATGGTAATCAATATTCTAATAATTGTTCCCCTGAAATGTGAATCAGACAAACACTGATAATTTTTCTGTACTGATCTTCTACAAGGTGATAATGATTGTGATTTATATCTGTCAACACCCACCTATCACCTTGTAGAAAGGGATACAGTGTTCAATATCCCAGATTCCACACTGCATAATAGACCACTTCTAAAAGATCATCTGAAAGTGATGATTACTATAGCTTATGAGCCAAATGCTGAGCTACCTATTCCACTTGTTGACGATGATATTCATACGGTCGAAAAGGATATTGGGACATTCATTGCATGGTCGTCACAACTTGTAAGATTACATGCAGACAAAGAGGTATTTATTTCCTTTTTTTCAATCTAAACCTTCAACAATTAATGAAAAAAGGCTCTAAACCAATGATTGTTGTTATAGATGGAGATAGGGAAGGGGGTGACAAACATCGACTCAAAACAATCTAAAGGATCGACCAACCGATCCCAATGATCTACTGAAATCAAAATAACACAACCTTTTCTATATCCACAATTACTATCATTGAAGACTCATGTGGATACGAAGCTAAAATATGGTAATACTCATATAGTGGTTTTCGAAGAGAATATATACGGAGAGGAAAGTCAAGATTCTGTTGCTACTGAAAATGTAAATGATATCCTTGAAAATGGTTAGCTAGGCGTCACTGTTGTAAATGTATATATGAAGCATGTTTCCATGAATTGATTATCTAAAAGATGATCTAATGTGAAAATTATGACTAAATGAATTTTATATTATTGACAGACGCATTTATGAAAATAGTTGAAGGAATTTTCCCATGAGCCAAGATTTGGACTCGTTAGTCCTCATACCACATCAACACACCTATCAAAATTAGAGCCATCAAAAAGTGATGCAATAGTGAATGACTTGCTAAAAACATTTGAAAGGAAGATTACAGATGAAAGACTCTTCCTAATACCAACCATGCAGGGGTAAAAATCTACGATTAAAGCATTTCAATTATATTTTCACTTCTTTTATTACTTATTACTTTTTGTGTTTTTAGGAAACATTGGTTTCTAATTTCAGTGAACTTGGATACTCCAAAGATTTATTTTCTGGATTCAAAGCAAGGATATCCATCAGACTGACCACACATGATGGAGTTTGTGAATCTGTAAGACACTACATCTTATGTTTTAGGTCTAAACGTCATGTAATATAATTTATATTATCTTTTAATGATGATTCTGTTATGATAGGTTGGTGTATCATTATCATCTAAAAAATGGAATGAGGATAGGAGATAAGAATAGGGAGGCAAGCAAGTACTATGTTTGGACAAATATCAGGGTATATATAATAAAATTTCACTATCCAAACACATCTCAACATAAGTTACTTATTCTCCTAATGATCAATTTTTTTTGCAGTTTCAAAAACAAAAAAACGATAATGATTGTGGTTATTATGTTTGTAAATTTATGAAAGAGATCGTTTTTCATCAACAAACTAGCATCCCTAAAGAGGTATTTTCAAAAACAACTACTAGTTCGTTTAATTTTTTTATTATTTTTTTATTTTTTTATTTTGAAGTACTACTTTGACTGCTAAAAAGCCTCATACTCACAAGATGATATATATGTGTTCAGAAATGAGTGGGATGCATACCTGATGGTAGATTGTACACAAATACAATGAAGATTGTACTTGTGGACATGTACAATTGTTGGTCATTTTTGAGAGGGGTTAAGGGGATCAAAAGATAAGACATTGTTGTATACAAATGTTCGGTGGAAAAATTTAATTGTTATTAAATAAAACATCCTATCCCCAATGATTCATTTTCCCATTTTAACAGATGATATGCACCAGAAACATGCAAGAATGCTGAACCACTCAAAGTGTCTCAATTTTGTCTAAAATTTACACAATTTTAAGTGAAAACAACAACTAACCTATGGAAATCTGACCAAATGCATTTGGATTGTCTTGATATTTTATAATAATTATCCAAGGGTCCTTGGTGATGTGTACGAGTCAACCCCACCTCAATACAAGGCACGATGTGGCCAGTAGAACTCAAAGGGTCTCTCTTTTGTTTAAAATGGACACAATTTTAAGTGAAAATAACAACTGTCCTACAGAAATATGACCAAATGCATTTGGATTGTCTTTATCTTTTATAAGAACAATCCATGGGTCCTTTTTTTATGTTTATGAGTCAACACCACCTCAATATGAGGCACAGTGTGGCCGTTATCACTGAAAGGGTCTCTATTTTGTTTAAAAAGGACACAATTTTAAGTGAAAACAACAACTGACCAATGGAAATCTGACCAAAACCATTCACATTGTGTTGATAATTTAGTAGAACGATCCACAGGTCCTTTGTGACGTGTATGAGTCATCCCTGCCTCAATCTGAGTCACGGTGTGGCTGGTATCACCCAAAGGGTCTCTATTTTGTTTAAAATGGACATAATTTTAAGTGAAAACAACAACTGACCTACAGAAATCTAACCAAACAAATTCATATTTTTTTGATCCTTTAGGAGAATGATCCACAGGTCCTTTGTGATGTGTACAAGTCATCCCTGCCTCAATCTGAAGCACTGTGTGACCGCTGTCACTCAAAGGGTCTCACTTCGGTTTAAAAATGGACACAATTTTAAGTGAAAACAACAAATGACCTATAGAAATCCAACCAAAAGAATTATTATTGTCTTGATCTTTTATAATAATGATCCAAGGGTCCTTTGTGATGTGTAAAAGTCAACCCTAACTCAATCCAAGGCACGGTGTGGCTAGTATCACTCAAAGGATCTCTATTTTGTTTAGAATGGACAAAATTTTTAGTGAAAACGACAACTGACCTACAAAAATCTGACCAAACCCATTAATATTGTGTTGATACTTTAGGAGAATGATCCAAGGGTCCTTTTTTATGTATACAAGTCATCCCCACCTCAATAAAAAGCACAGTGTGGCTGGTATCACTCAAAGGGTCTCTATTTTGTTTAAAATGGACACAATTTTAAGTGAAAACAACAGCTGACCTAAAGAAATCTGACCAAAACCATTTGGATTGTGTTGATCCTTTAGGAGAACGATACAAGGGTCCTTTTTGATGTGTATGAGTCATCCCTTCCTCAATATTAGGCACGAAGTGACCTCTATCACTCAAAGGGTCTCTCTTTTGCTTAAAATGGACACAATTTTAATTGAAAACAACAACTGACCTATGAAAATCCAACCAAACACATTAGGATTGCCTCTATATTTTATAATAACGATCCAAGGGTCCTTGTTGACGTGTATGAGTCAACCCGCTTCAATCTGAGGCATGGTGTAGCCGGTAACACTCAAAGGGTCTCTATTTTGTTTAAAATGTACACAATTTTAAGTGAAAACAACAACTAACCTATAGAAATCTGACCAAACCCATTACGATTGTGTTTATCCTTTAGGAGAACAATCCATGAGTCCTTTGTGACATGTACGAGTCATCCCTGCCTCAATATGAGGGACAATGTGGCCGGTAGCACTCAAATAGTCTCACTTTGGTTTAAAATGGACACAATTTTAAGTGAAAACAACAACTGACCTATGGAAATATGACCAAATTCATTCGTATTGTCTTGATCTTTTATAAGAATGATCCATGGGTCCTTTGTGGCATGTAAGAGTCAACCCTGCCTCAATCTGAGGCCCGGTGTGGCTGGTATCACTCAAAGGGTCTCTATTTTTTTTAAAATGGACACAATTTTAAGTCAAAACAACAAGTGACATATGGAAATCCAACAAAACCCATTCATATTGTGTTGATCCTTTTGGAGAAAGATACACATTTACTTTTTGACATTTATGAGTCATCCTTGCCTCAATTAAAGGCACGGTATGACCGCTATCACTCAAAGGGTCTCTCTTTTGTTTAAAATGGACACAATTTTAATTGAAAACAACAACTGACCTATGAAAATATGAACAAAAGCATTCATATTGCCTTGGTATTTTATAATAATGATCCAAGGGTCCTTGGTTATGTGTATGAGTCAACCCTGCCTCAATCCGAGTCATGGTGTGTCCGGTACCATTCAAAGGGTCTCTATTTTGTTTAAAATGTACACAATTTTAAGTGAAAACACAAACTGACCTACGAAAATCCGACCAAACACATTCAGATTGTATTGATATTTTAGGAGAACAATCCAAGAGTCCTTTTTTACGTTTAAGAGTCATCCCCACTTCAATCTGAGGCACGGTGTGTCCAGTAGCACTCAAAGAGTCTCTCTTTGGTTTAAAATGGACACAATTTTAAGTGAAAACAACAACTGACCTACGGAAATCTGACCAAACACATTCAGATTGTCTTGATATTTTATAAGAACAATCCATGGGTCCTTTGTGACATCTAAGAGTCAAACCTACCTCCATCCGAAGCACGGTGTCATCGGTACCACTCAAAGGGTCTCTCTTTTGTTTAAAATGGACACAATTTGAAGTGAAAACAAAAACTAACCTACGGAAATCTGTCCAAACACATTTGGATTGTGTTGATCCTTTAGGAGAATGATCCATGGGTCCTTTGTGAAGTGCATGAGTGATCTACGCCTCAATCTGAGGTACATCGTGGCCGATAGTACTCAAAGGGTCTCTCTTTGGTTTAAAATGGACACAATTTTAAGTGAAAACAACAACTGACCTACGGAAATCCAACCAAACACATTCAGATTGTGTTGATCTTTTATAAGAAAGATCCATGGGTCCTTTGTGACATGTATGAGTTAACCCCACCAACCCCACCAACCCCCTGGACCATCCGCCAACCCCCTGGACACCAACCCACCCCATGGACACCCCCACCCCTCTAGAGACCCCCACCCCCTTTAAAGCCCCCCCGACAGCCTGGACACCAGCCCACCCCTGGAAAGCCCCCCCCGGGCACCCCCATCCCCCCGGACACCCCTACCCCCCTTAGATAGCCACCCCAAACCCTTGAATAACCCCCATCCCCCTAAATTATGAATTGAATTCTTTATATACTTAATTAACTTATGAATTATGTGTTAATGGTGTAAGGGTATACTTTTTTATGGGTATACTTGTTCTAATTAGATTATGGTTTATGTGTTAATTTTGCATTGGTATACTTGATCTAATTAGCTTATTGAGATGCTGAATTTTTTTGCAGGTGTTCAGGTGTGCTGCTACAGATTTTTTCATAGCAGCAGACATGGCATTTATCAGCGCTTTTTTAGTGCTGATAAACGGAGATTTTATCAGTGATAAAAAAGCGTTGATAAACTACACCTTTATCAGTGATGATAAAGGATTAGTTTATCAGTGCTAAAGGAGCACTGGTAAAACACACATTTATCAGCGCTCTTCCAGCGCTGATAAAGGGTTGTTTTATCAGCGCATAGCTTTACAGATATTTTTTAGCGCTGATAAAGCTCGTTTTGATCACTGATAAAGACCATTTTTATAGTAGTGTCACATTCTTCCTCTTCACTACCACTACCAGTTTCATCATCTTCACTTTCTTATTCTTCTTCCGAGATACTGGATCTACTTACATATTCAAAACTACCTGATACTTCTATCTCCTCATCTCCATTATCTTCAAGTGTGGGATTATCAGTGTGTAAGGTAAGTGGGAGACTAGGAGTTCCAATGTAAAAACCTTTGTGAAGTTCAGTGGTTTTAGGATCACTCCTATCATCGATAGGTGACCCTTGATATCTAACTGGAGTGGCAGACTCTTCTTTTTCTTATGAAGAGTAAAAAACTTCTTTATTTGGTCCTAGACCAGGATCAACCATATTCTTAGTCCTAGTTGTATATTCCACCAGATTCAACTTATCAAAGATCTTATCTTCATCTCCAACCCATTCTCTCTTTCATGGGTTCCATTTGATTTTCATCCTCTTACAAATCTCTTTACTGAGGTAGATCCCACTACAATTAGAAACAACTTCTTCTTCTTTATTTACAAAATCTTTCACTTTTAGCATAACTGAGATCATCCTTGGATCGAATAGGGAATTAGAGTTTCAGGAAGGTTTGATCATTTCATTCATGTGCACAGTAATTTATCTACAAAAATTTTCCTTGATCCCTTTTCTTAGAAGATAAAACAAGTAGAAATCCTGATACTTGAAAGAAGAAAAGTCTCCTTTCGTGGGACTTATTTGATTCTGAATAAACTTAAATAAGAGTATACATTCTCCACATAACTCTGAAGCAATGGATCTTTTGTGCTCATCATTATTATTGAGATCCTTCAGAGCTATCTCAAAGAAGAACATATCACTCTCAGGTGGAGAGTTACCTTGATAATCATCAAATACACCTTCACGAGGAACTTTAAGACATTTTGACCATTGCATTGAAGAGAAAGATATTCTCTTGCCTCTTATTATGGACTTGATCTAGGCAACATCACTTCCTTCCAACAGAAACTCCATATTCATGTAAAATTCATGAACTAGATTCGAGTAAAAGGGTATTTCATTATCTGAGAACCACTCAAGACATACTTGATCTTGTAGTACCTTGAGTAGCAAAGACTTGATTTCCGAAAGCCATTATGCAAGAAATTCTTTTTCTGGAGTTACAACACGGTTTTCCAGAGCCGAATTTACAGGACTTCAAGTTTTCTCGATTCACCTTTCTATTTCTTATATGCATGAGACTCACCACTATCAAGAGGTCTCTTCACACACTCCATTCCAACAGTTCAATTTAAAGGTCGATAGGTGAATGGTTGGGGGTAGAGAGAGGAACAACCAAGAGAGTGTAGGGGTAAAGGAGTAGAGTGGATCAATTCAAATTTATATCATTTAGGGCTTTTGAAACCAGAAAATTGTGAAATCATGAACCAGGTTCAAAAAAATCAATAAAATAGTGTTGTTTTGATAAAAAATGTATAAAAACAACGAGTCATTGGTGTTGGCATGACTTATGTTTCATAAAAATAATGGTGTTGGCATGACAAGGCATTGGTGTCGACATGAAAACTATGTAGGAATGACATAGCATCAGTGTCAGCATGACAACTGTGTCAGTGTGACATAGTGTCGGTGTCGGCATGACAACTGTGTCGGTGTGACCTAGATTTGGTGTCGGCATGACATTGTCAGCTTCATACTATCAGTGTCGATATGACAAATTCAATTAAAATGGTCAAAAGAATAGAAACACAAGGTCCTATAGATTGATCATTCCTAACTCATGTCTGATGTAGTTCATTCTTTCAGTGTTCAATGGATTAGTGAAAATGTTAGAAAGCTAATGTTCAGAGCCAATGAACTCTAAAGTTATATCACCTTTTTGATAATGGTCTCTCAGAAAATGATGTCTTACATCAATGTGTTTTGTCCTAAAATGTGGAACAAGATTCTTATAAATATTAATAGCACTTGTGTTATCAAAATTTATAGATACATGACTTAATTGATATCCATAATCCAATAATGTGGGTTTTGTCCACAAAATTTGTGCACAACAACTACCAGCAGCTATGTATTCAACTTCAGCAGTAGATAATGCAACAAAATTTTGTTTCTTACTACACCATGAAATGAGAGACTTGCCCAAAAAGTGACATCTACTAGAGGTGGGTTTTCTATCTAACTTACAGCCACCAAAATCAGTATCTGACACTACGGCAAAAAAGGCATTTAGCGGCGGTTTTTCAAAACCGCCGCTAAATCGTGCGTCGGGAAACTATTTCGCGGCGGTTTTCAAAACCGTCGCAGAACGTTTCGCGGCGATTTTTGAGCGGCTGTTTTTTTATTTTTTTTATTTTTTAATTTTTTTTTAATTTTTTTCATTTTTTTTAATTTTTTTAATTTTTTTTTAATTTTTTTAATAATATATATTTATTTATATATTTATTTATATATTTATTTTTCGTATTTTTTTTTTATTATTTATTTATTTATTTATTTATTTTATTAATTTATTTAGTTATTTATTTTATTTATTTTTCGTATTTATTTATTTATTTCTTTTATTTATTTATTTATTTTATTTATTTATTTTATTTATTTAATTTATTTATTTATTTATTTATTTTATTTTATTTATTTATTTTATTTTATTTATTTATCTTATTTATTTATTTATTTAATTCCGTATTTATTATTATTTTTATTTTTTTATTTCGTATTTATTTTATTTCATATTTATTTTATTTATTTATTTATCCATGCATGCACATGCACATGCATACCCATGCAATAAAAATAAATTCTACGTTTGGTGAGATTTGAACCCCCAACCTCTTGCATATTTTCCAAAGACTTTATCACTCCAACAAGCTCGCCATGTTTTTAATAAACAGAATTTTATATACTTATATATATTAATTGAAAAAACAAATAATACATAAATAATAAATATAAACTCAATAATAATAAATAATAAATAATAAATAATAAATAATAAATAATAAATAAAAATAATAAATAAATATAAATAATAAATAATAAATAAATATGAATAATAAATAATAAATAAATAATAAATAATAAATAATAAATAATAAATAAATATAAATAATAAATAATAAATAATAAATAAATATAAATAATAAATAATAAATAATAAATAAATATAAATATAAATAAAAATAAATAATAAATAAATATAAATAATAAATAATAAATAATAAATAAATATAAATAATAAATAATAAATAATAAATTAATATAAATATAAATAATAAATAAATATAAATAATAAATAAATATAAATATAAATAATAAATAATAAATAAATATAAATAATAAATAATAAATAATAAATAATAACTAAATAATAAATAATAAATAATAAATAATAAATAATAAATAATAAATAATAAATAATAAATAATAAATAAATATAAATAATAAATAATAAATAATAAATAATAAATAATAAATAAATATAAATAATAAATAATAAATAAATATAAATAATAAATAATAAATAATAAATAAATATAAATAATAAATAAATATAATAAATAATAAATAATAAATAATAAATAAATATAAATATAAATAATAAATAAATATAAATAATAAATAATAAATAAATATAAATACTAAATACTAAATAATAAATAATAAATAATAAATAATAAATAATAAATAATAAATAAATATAAATAATAAACAAAAATAAATAACAAATAAATATAAATAATAAATAATAACTAATAAATAAATATAAATAATAAATAATAAATAATAAATAAAAATAAAAATAAAAAATAAATAAAAATAAATAATAAATAATAAATAATAAATAAATATAAATATAAATAATAAATAAATATTAATAATAAATAATAAATAATAAATAATAAATAATAAATAATAAATAATAAATAAATATAAATATATAAATAAATAAATAATAAATAATAAATAATAAATAATAAATAAATATAAATAATAAATAATAAATAATAAATAAATATAAATAATAATAATAATAATAAATAATAAATAATAAATAATAAATAATAAATAATAAATAATAAATAATAAATAATAAATAATAAATAATAAATAATAAATAATAAATAATAAATAATAAATAATAAATAATAAATAATAAATAATAAATAAATATAAATAATAAATAATAAATAATAAATAATAAATAATAAATAATAAATAATAAATAATAAATAAAAACTAATAAATAAATATAAATAATAAATAAATATAAATAATAAATAAATATAAATAATAAATAATAAATAATAAATAAATATAAATAATAAATAATAAATAATAAATAATAAATAATAAATAATAAATAATAAATAATAACTAATAAGTAATAACTAATAAATAAATATAAATAATAAATAATAAATAATAAATAATAAATAATCAATAATCAATAATAAATAATAAATAAATATAAATAATAAATAATAAATAATAAATAATAAATAAATATAAATAATAAATAATAAATAATAAATAATAAATAAATATAAATAATAAATAATAAATAATAAATAATAAATAATAAATAATAAATAAATATAAATAATAAATAAATATAAATAATAAATAAATATAAATATAAATAATAAATAAATATAAATATAAATAATAAATAATAAATAATAAATAATAAATAATAAATAATAAATAATAAATAATAAATAATAAATAATAAATAATAAATAAATAATAAACAAAAATAAATAATAAATAAATATAAATAATAAATAATAAATAATAAATAATAAATAATAAATAATAAATAATAAATAATAAATAATAAATAATAAATAATAAATAATAAATAACCAGTTACAAATAATAGATAATAAATAAATTAATGTATATTATAAATAATAAATAATAAATAATAAAGGAAACACATGAAAAAATATGAAAAGACGTGATAATGGATGAAAAATCATGAAACCGCATGAAAAAGGATGGAGAAGCATATGAAGAATGAGGCATTAGAAAAAATGAGAACGCATGAAAACTCGTGACAACTCTGGAAAACTCCTTAATAATTCCACATAACCATCATAATAACCCATAAAAAACCATTGATAAAGATAAAAAGTCATGGAAACCCAAATAAACAGTAATAAATGGAGCTACCGTTGAAACCCGTCAAAACGGTCATAAAGAGACAAAAATATTGGACTCACATTAAAGGAGATAACTTATGATCCGAGAGTTCGTTTTAGATCCGCGACCTGTCAAATCAAAGATCCTGAAACGCTCTTCAACCTGAAAGGTGAAAGAGTTTGAATGGACAGATGGATTGGAAGTTATGACCATTTAAAAAAAGCTGACGGAGAACGGGTGCTAGAAACGAGACACTGAAAAACATAACAAACCCGATACCCACTAAAAAGGCCATAACATATGATATAGAAGTGCATGTGGGCGCCGTGACCAGTCAAACTGAAGCTCATGGAACGAGCTATGATCTGGCAGGTGGAGGAGGCCAAACTGACACGCGGATCGAAAGTTAGGTCTATTTGAAGACAAGTTCGACGGGGCACCGGTGACGGAAATGGGGTTTTGAAGGCCTTCAGAGGGGTTTTTGGGGTCGAAAAACTAGACAAAAGCTTTCTGGTGTTAAACTAGTGCGTAGATCTCTTCACTGGCTTCGATTTGATATATGGTAGAGCTTAAACGGACACTCGGAGCAAAAGTTATGGCCGTTTGAAGTTGGAGAACTTTTTTTCAACTTTCTTAAAACTCTAATATCTTCCACACCTTAGACCGTCTCACGGTTTTGATTATATGTGCCTCTATATCTCTTCATGAGCTTCGATTTGACTGGTTGTGGCGCTTCAACGGACGCCCAGATCAAAAGTTATGGTCGTTTTAGTGATTTCGGGGTTTCTCACGTTTTTTTTATTTTTTTCATTTCATTTAGCGGCGGTTTTACCGAAACGGCTGCTATTTCATGGAGGTTTTTTAAAAAACTGCCACTAATCCTTGAATAAAATTAAAATAAAAAAAAATTAAAAAAAAAATAATTTTTTTTTTCCGTTTAGCGGCGGTTTTTAAAACCGTCGCGAAAAAACCGCCGCGAAAAAACCGCCGCGAAAAAACCGCCGCGAAAAAACCGCCGCGAAAAAACCGCCGCGAAAAAACCGCCGCGAAAAAACCGCCGCTAAACGGCGGTTTTCTTGTAGTGTGAATAACTCACTAAATCAAAAGTTTTTCCTCTAGGATAGAATAGTCCTATGTTGGTAGTATATTTGAGGTATTTTAAAGTCCTTTTAATAGTAAGAAAATGAGATTATTTTTGGTTTTCTTGAAAATGTGAACACATACATGCACTAAACATAATATTTAGCCTACTAGTAGTTAAGTAGAGTAAACTTCAAATCATTCATCTCTAAGTGGTTTGATCAACATATTTACCATATTCATCAAGGTCCAACTTACAAGTGGTACTAATTGGAGTGTCACTACTCATAGTGCTTTCAAAGCCATATCTTTTTAAAATATCCTTAGTATATTTACTTTGATTTACAAAAAATACCTTATTTATTTGGAAATATTTGAAATCCAAGAAATAATTTAAGCTCACCCATTAAACTCATTTCAAATTCACTTTGCATCATCTTTGAAAAATCAACAAATAAAGAATTTTTAGGGTATCCAAAAATAATATCATCTACTTAAATTTATACTACTAAAACATCTCTGGAAATTATTTTTATAAAGAGAGTAAGATCAGCTATACCTTTTGTAAAACCTTTTGAAATAAGAAAAGTGCATAGCCTATCACACCAAGATCTTGGAGCTTAATTTAAACCATATAAATATTTTGTCAATTTAAAAACATTATTTTGAAAATGTTTGTTTTTAAAACTTGGGGGTTTTTTCAACAAAAACATCCTCAACTATATACCCATTTAGGAATGAACTCTTGACATCCATTTGATAAAGTTTAAAATATATATGTGATGCATAGGCAAGCAGGATTCTAATGGCCTTGAGACTAGCTACTAGTGCAAAGGTTTCCTAATATTCAATTACTTCTTCTTTCCTATAACCTTATGGAACCAATATAACTTTGTTTTTAACCATGTTACCAGATTTATCTACTTTATTCCTAAACACCCATTTGGTTCCTATAGTCAAGGTGTCTTTGGGTCTTTCTACAAGTTTCCAGACTTTGTTTCTTTCAAATTGATTTAACTCTTTCTTGCATATCCATCACCCAAAATTCATCATTTATAACATCATTGATGTTTTTAGGTTCAATATGTGAAAAAAAGCTTGATGTTCAACCTGATTTGTTAGAGAAGCTCTAGTCTATGTTCCTTTATCTAAGTCTCTAACTATTGCATCTAAAGGATAGTTCTTAAGAGTTATAATATATCTATAAAAATAAGGACTATTACTTTTAGATTCATCAATAGGTTTGGGTTCATTTTGGATCGAATATGGATAATTTCCAGAACTGGATGTTTTAACAGATTCTTTTATAAGATGGTTATAAGATTTAGCATTGATGTCCAGATTTGACATATCATCCTCAAGATTATATAGTGAGGTCTTAGGTTCATGTGGATCTGTTTCATCAAATTTTATATGTTCAAATTCTTCCACACATTTGGTTATTTTAGTCAAGACTGTATAGATTTTACTAGAGATTGAATATCGAAGAAAATTTACTTCATCACTCTTAGAGGAAAATTTGTCTAGATTATCCTTAGTGTTATGGATATAGACTTTAAAACCAAAAACATTGAAGTAGTTAACCTTAGGTTTTCTATTGTTCTACAAATCACATGGAATTATTTTAAGGATTGGTCTAATCAAGACTCTATTTATTATATAGCATGTTGTATTAACACCTTATGCCCAAAAGTATATAGGTTGTTAATATTCACTATTCATGGTTCTAGCAATTTCTTGAAGGGTTCTATTTCTTCGTTCTAAAAATCCATTTTGATGAGGTGTCCTAGGGGTATAAAAGTTATGACTATAGCCATTTTGTGAGAAAAAAGATTCAAAATCCCGATTTTCAAACTCACAACCATGCTCAGTTTTTAGGTTTTTAATTCTAAGACCACTAAGATTTTCTATAGTCCTAGACTACATGGTAAAATGAGAGAAAACTTCACTTTTGTGAGCCAAGAAGAAGGTCCAGGTATATCTAGAGTAGTCATCTACAACAACATATACATAGTGCTTCTCATTAAGACTTGAGACTCTATAGGGTCCAAAAAATCCAGGTGAACCAACTAGAGAGTTTGAGAAGTTGAAACTTCTTTCTTTAGTTTGAAAGATATTTTGTGTTGTTTATCCTTTTGACAAGGATTATAGACTTTGTCATTTGGAAACTCAATTTGGGGTAGGTCCTTGACTAAAACCTTTCTAGTAAGTTTTCTAATAGTGTTTATATTGTAGTGTCATAGTCTTATATGCCAAATCGAAGACTCTTTGTGAAATAAACTTAAGCATGAAACATTTTGAGAAACTAAAGAATCTACGTTAACAACATAAAAATTATCATTTCTAAAAGCATAAAAATACTAATTCATTCTTGGAATTAAAAAAATTTCAAGAATTATTTTCAAATTTAACATGAATACCATAATCACATAACTGAGAGATAACTATATTATATTTTAATCCATCAAAAAAGTACTTTAGAAATTAAAACTGAGTTAGAGGTACCAATCTAGCCAAGGCCAATTATTTTCCCTTTTGCGTTGTCACTAAAGGTGACATGCCCACCATAAAACTTTATCAAGTTCTTGAAGCATGAGTAATCTCCTATCATGTGTCTTGAACATTTAGTATCCAAGTACGGCAATATTTTATAGGAGCTTTTCAAGTATCTTTCCTACAAAATAATCAAACAAAAATAGATTTTAGTACCAATATTTGTTTGGGTCTAGTAACATTTGTAATTAGTGCTTCAGAAACCCACATCTTCTTGATGGGTTTCCTATAAGGATTATGTAACATGTTTGAAAAATAAACTCTATTTGGTCCAGAAAAACTAGAGGTAGTAAAATATTTTCAGAACTAGAACCAGTAATAGAATTGTAATTTTTAGGTAGAAAAAATGATTTTCTAAATTTAGTTACAAAATTTTTTGGTGATATTTCCTTACTCAGGTTGGTATCCTATACCAGTAGTGTATCTAGGGAAAATTTGTTTACTAAGCATTTTTGTAAGAGTATTTTTTCCATTGGTAAATATCTCTAGGTCCCTTTTCAATTTATAATTATATAAATTTAGTTCATTGTTCTCCTTAATTAATTGAACATTTTTCTCTTTCTCTATAGTAATCTCAGATTTAATAAAAGAAGTAAGAGAAAATTATTTCTTGAAGGATTTATATTTTTCTTTTAATTCATCACAAGGGTCTTCAAGCATATTACAGTATTCAAATAATTATTCAGTATTCATATTTTCCTCATTGTCAGATTCATCTCCAGAATAATAGGAATTATGTTCAAGAGAAGTTAGTTTTACCTTATTTGTGTTTTATATAAAACACATATTTTCTTTATCAGACTTTTCATGAGAGGATTTTTATCCACTTGAGATGTCCTCAAAATCACTCCAAGTTTCCTTCATGTAATTTTTATACTTTCTTTCCTTATCATCATACTTCTTATTGTAATTTAGCTTGGGACAATTAGCCTTTACATGTCCCTTTCTCGTACATTCATAATAGACTACTTCACTAAAAGTATCATTTTTCTTCTAATCCTTTTTCCAATGGCCCTTGTGATCATACTAACCATTGTAGTTGGTATTTCTAAAGAATTTCTTCTCTCTATAAAATTTCTTAAACCTTCTTTCTATTTGATCCATCTCCTCATCACTATCAGCTGATGATTGTTCATCACTTGAACTTTTAGTTTCATATTGAACTTTGTCCTTCTACTTGGAGGTAGAAGATTTGAAAGCAACATATTTTCTTTTGGGTTCATCATCTGCTTCTATATCGACTTTTAGTTCTTACTCATACATCAACAACATGCCTATCATCTTCTTTAGTAGTAAATTGCTGAGGTCACGGGATTCTCTGATTGATACAGAAGTTCCTCTCCATCTATCTGGTAAGTATTTGATTATTCTCATGATTAGATCCTTGTCTATAACATCTTCTTCCAGATAGATCATAGTATTCAAAATTTAATTAAATCTGAGATACATGTCAGAAATAGATTCATCAGGCTTCATTTTAAAGTTATCATACTTAATAGTATATGTGTTAAGTCTTATGTCCTTAACACTAGAAGTTCCTTTATGTGAAATAGATAAATTGTCCCAAATTTCATGGGCTGTTTTACGTGCAAACATTCTATTAAACTCTTCATCACCTAAAGAAAAGTATAGGTAATTCATGGATTTTCAATTATTGTTATAGGAATCCTTATTTGGGTCATCCCAAGTATGCATATCAGAAGAAGGAATCTTATATTTATCTATAATTGAAGACTAAATCAAAAAACCCATACTTTATAAGTTCATTTTCATTTTAATTTTTCATTGTGCATAATTTGTTCCATTAATGAATAGAGTTCTATTGGTATCAGCACCTTCCAATCTATTATCCATGATAAAAAAATAAACTTTTAAAGAACTATATATTTAGAAATAACAGAAATTTAAATATCATTAAAATAAAACTAAAATCATAGTTGAAAGATATTTTAAAACATATTTAAAATTTTAAAAAAATAACTTGAAAACAACCTTTGATACCAAATGTTGGTCAGAGTAGGACACCCCAGAGGGGGGTGAATTAAGTCCCTATAAAAATTTATGTTAAAATTTTTATTTAAAAAATTCCACAATTTAAAATAAAACAGACCAGTTAATCAATGAATTAAAATTATAATAGGTTGATTATTCAAATAGTTTCTCAAAATATTGATTAATTATTAGTTATACAAATATGAGATATTGATACAACTTTTGAAACAACTCTACTAAGGAAAAACAGTTATAACTACTATTCAAGACTAATTATCAAAGTAAAATTTAGTTTTCTGAAAAATGAATTAAAACAGAGAAAGACTAAATTAGAAACACAACATATATAAAAGAAGAGGTTTAGTCTCCATAAGAGACTTATTTCTCTCCACTTGGCAATCACCTGCCACAAATAAATCTATATAGATAAAGATTTTTATGCACACCATGGATCAAGGTTAACACAACAACACACGGATTGTCCAGGCCATAAGACCTTTACCACATTTCTACATAGGAGAAAACACAACTTGTTTACACAGTACCTCTTCCATTGTTCTTCATGGGATGAACAAGAGTAGGAAAACAATTGTTTGAGGATATCTAATATCCTCCAATTTAGTGTAGGAGACAGTGTGTAGTTTTAGGACACACACACACACACACACACTTCTTGAAATTTTAGTTAAATGGTACAAAAAAAGCAAGATATATTAAAAACTGATTATATATGCATTGAGTGTTATTGAATTCATCTTTCGACTATCTGATGTATCAGAGTTGAAGCCTGAGTCCTCTTCTTGAAACAGACACTGAAAGCAGAGTATCGTGGAGCAGTATGTTTTTTATTCCAAGAAGGTGGTAGGTTCTTCTCCTTTGGTTTTGTTGGATGCTGCTGAGATGATGAAACTTTGATGATCAACTGTTCTCTAGTTCACAACAACTAGGAATGAAGAATTCCTCATGCGTTTTTCTTTCTGTATGGTGCTCATATCTTCTTGTGTATGTGTGTCTGCACGAGTCTGCCAGTATATCCTTTCATGCGCTCTCCTTTGTATATATATATATATATTATTACAGCACGATAATATGAATATTTTAGGTAGACACAATACTACGTATTTCTGACATCCTCATTTAAGATGTCTGCAAAAAAGGAATTAAATTAATTAGTCGCATTAAAAAACACAAAATATGGCTGTTATAAATGATTTTAAATAAAAGAAATTTTAAACAATCTATTGACGATTCCTTAGTTGGTATCTCCTTCTGTCAGTGACTCATTCCATCAGTGTGTCTTTTTTTCAATCTTTTCATGCATCGGTGACTCACTCCATTAGTGACTCGTTTTAATTGTCTATGATTCCTTGCATAGATAGGTCATTTGAACTGATGGTAGGTCATCTACGTAGGTAGGTCATTTGTATCAGTATGTCATATGTCGGTAGGTCATCTATCAGTAGGTCTTCATTTGGTATGTCAATTGCATTGGTAGGTCTTCTGTTGGTAGGTCATTTTCATTGACAGGTCTTTTGTCAGTAGGTCATCTGTCGGTAGGTCTTTTGTCTCCTTTTGACTTTTGGATCCTTGTTGGCTACGAGGCCTGTTCTTCATGATTTTTTTCATCTGTCACTGTATTGGGTTCCTCCTTCTTCCCTTAAAAAGGAGTTTTTTTCTTGTTCAATAAACGAGGGCTTGTCCCCTTTACCTTTAAAAAAATGAATAATAGGAGTTTACATGATTCATGATTATTAAAACTATTTATACTAGAGAGGATGTCCAACTGTCTCTTATGGACCAAAAACTCTAATACCAATGTTGTGGTTGATGGGAAGTAACAATGTGACATTAATACAATGGAAAACAAGCATTAGAATAAAATTAGAATACTAGTGTTGTGTGTAGATGAAACAAGAACCAAAAAAACTGGCAAAGGTAATGAGGAAAAAAGGGAACACAGTATTTATGTGCTTTGGACCCCTTTGGGCTTGACGTATGGAAATAAAACCACACACACATGCCATTTATTACTATGAACAAGAAAACTGGATTTACAATGGAAAGTACTAGCAAAAATTAACAGTAGAGACAAACAGATGCTAAGTTGTGTTGGAGAAATCAAAAAACTGCAAAATACATACAACACTGGGGTTATTAACAACCGAAAGTCCAGATATCTTCAAGATTTGAAAGGTTCATTCATCATCCTCCAGATCTTGAAGAAGTAGCAACATTTTACTCCTCACACGGTTCTGAAATTCATCACCAAAAGTCACACATCTTCCATCGAGGAATGTTCTCCACCCCCACCATGCATCTGTCACTGATCAGAGGGTCAAGGTAGAGAAACAAGAAAGGACGAGTGATATGAGAGAGAGGGATTAGCATAGAACTAGGAGTCAGATGCTATGGCTCATTGAGGAATACCG
The DNA here is from genome assembly GCA_963277665.1 of Viscum album. Classification (NCBI taxonomy): domain Eukaryota; kingdom Viridiplantae; phylum Streptophyta; class Magnoliopsida; order Santalales; family Viscaceae; genus Viscum; species Viscum album. The sequence continues at coordinate 232,207,702 of OY728125.1, forward strand.
AAACACACCACCACAAGGAAGCTGAGAAGATGAACATGTTGTCAATCTTAGGAACAACCATAGTATGGGTGATGAAAACCCCCTACAAACGGTGCAAATCCACACCCAATCAAGGGATACCACGAAGAAGAGTAAAAACCTCATATGTGAAATGATGCAACTCATACAAACAAAGTATAGGTGAATAGATAGATTTTCACAGGTAGTGCAGGAGATCAATGGCCAACAAATAACCCATCCAAATATGAGGATTGACAGCATGTACAATCTGTGAATAAAAACATGGTGAAAAAAATGTAAACATAAATTTTAATATGAAAAAAACATAAATGAATTAAAAAGAAAATTAAATTCACACAAAGACTGTCCCATGACATCCAGTGCACTTTTTTCCTCTTTGTTAAGACCCCAATAAATTTTTTTCGAGGAATGAGTGGGGTTGGTCATCGAAGAAGCCAAAGAGTATGAAGAGGCTCATGAAATAAGATGGGATGGATTAGGAAATGACCATGATAAGAATCTGTTTTCCAGATTTGGAGACCTTTTTAAAGGTCCATCCTTGTATTTTTTTGTCCACTCTATACACCATACTAGATAATACCTCTTTATTTGAGTGAGAAAATATTTTTAGAAGCCTTAGGTAATTCTTGTTCTTTTCAATCATTTTCATTCCAGATACATGTTGGAGGTCGCACTTCCTAATGGATGGGACACCATCACTGAAGGATATTTCTAATTTGGAAAGGTTGATGACTTTCCTTGATGCCTTCTCATAAAAGGAACATAAGAAGGATAATATTGTACCATTCCTCAAAGTTCTCCCTAGTAAAAAATAAGGTAGTCATTGGTGAAGAATAGGTGGGATATGGGGGGCCAGAAACAAGCTTTCATCCCATGAATAAGGTTATACTTTGTTGCTGCATCAATGAGATCAGAAAAAACATCACCCATTAAGATGAAGAGGGATGGGAGAGGGGAACTCCCAGGAGAAGTCCTCTCGACAGAAAAAAGATCTGTGTGTAACTGCCATTGATACGTATTTTGAAGGGGATGGAGGAGATGCAATTCATGATCACGTCAATCCAACAGGACAAGAAACCCATTTTTTGTAGAAAAAACTAGAGTAAGGGTCATTCCATCCTATTAAAAGCCTTTTTTCATATCAATATTCCATGCCATAACACCCATTTTAGTCATGGTGTGGGTATTCATGGAGTGGAATATTTCATGGGAGATAAATGCATTATCAAAAATAAGTCTTCCTAGGTTGAAGGAACTTTGATTTTCTAAGACCATGGAAGGGAGCCGGGTGCGTAGGTGATTAACCAGGATCTTTGAGAAGATCTTATAGATGAAATTTCAAAGGATTGAATGTCTAAAATTAGACACAATGGAGGGATTATGGGTTTTGGGTATGTGGGTTATGAGGGTTTGGTTGATGGTGGAGAATTTATCTTTCCCATGCCAAATTTGTCTTAACAAGAATGAAACATATAGTCTAATAATGTGCTAGAAATGTTTAAAATATAGGGCACAAAAACTGTTAAGGTTTGGGGATTTGGTGGGATAGATTTTCTTAATGGAAAGGAAGATTTCTGCATTTTGATATTGAGGGTGAGCTTGTGGTTCATAGAGTCTATCACAATAGGATTGATACATGAGGAAATCTTGGGGGGGGGGAGACTCACCGGCCGTGTAGAGGTCCTAGAAGAATATCAGGATAAGGAAATGGTTGTGTTCCTCCTTTGAAACGATGGATCTGTCTAGAGAGGTAAGGCATGAAATATAGTTCTTCCATCTTCTTCTAGATGATTTTTGATGGAAGTAGCGATTGTTAGAGTACCCTTCCTTGATATAGATGTTTCAGATATGCATTTACAAGTTGCATTATTGTATCCCAAGTGCTTCATTGAGGTCAAAATCCAATGTGAAAATTTTGTAAAGGGTTTCATGTGTGGGTGTGAGGGAATGAAGCCTCTCGAGACTTCTCTCGATGGAATCACAAGCTATGATAGGATGGCATAACCTCTTGCAGCTCCACCACTGAAGGTTAGGTGCTAACCGAGAGATTTTGTTGTGAATATCAGCATCATATTAACTCCAAATTGATCTAATAATCTCTTCATAGTAATTTTATCTCAACCAGTATCTTTTGAATCTGAAGGCCCTTTCACATAGTGGTTTCCTATGAATGGTTGAAAGGTTAATCAGGATAGGACAATGATCCGACATGGAAGGGGTTAGGTGAGTAACATGGAAGTGTTTGAAGATGTTGAGCCATTTGGGGGACATCAAGAATTTGTCAAGTCGTTTGGTGATGCAGATGTTCTTAGAGGAACCACAAAACCAAGTAAAGGGTCTTCCAGAATCTCCCAAGTTAGAGAGACTCGTGCTTTGAATAGCCTCTAAAAAATGCTCATCTAGGTAGAGGTAAAGGATTCATAATTCTTTTTCTTATCGCCTTCCGGATTTCCCATTATTTCCACTTTTCATTTTGTGAGGAACAGTTGTAGATTACCACAATGACCCAAGCAGGTGTGCCAAGGCGGTGCACCAAGGTTGCAATATGATTGGGTGGGAAGCTTTTAATTCTGATGTCCTTCTGTTCTTTCCAGAGGAGGAAGATGCTGTCATATTGGCCTTGATGAGTGAAAGGGAATCACCCTTGAAATCCCACCTTCGAGGTGATTCCACACATGTCCTTGTTTTCGAGCATGGTTTCGAATTGGAATGCCAGGATTGGGAAGCTTTTGGTGCTTCTACATTGGAAAATTCAAACTATTCATGAGTTTCCATGCCCAAAACCATTCTAGTATAAAAGATTCATTGGGATATGTGGGGTTGGTTCGAGCCAGCCTCTTCCTCAATGAATTCGGCTAAGGAGTAATCCTCAACCATCTTCAATTTTTTGGGTAGTTTTTCCCCATTTGGTAAAAATTTGAGGTTTCTTTTAGAGTCTATGAGTTATAATGTAGGAATATTAGATTCAAAATCACCTCTATATCTCCTTTTATAGCTTTGGTGTCTTTTGGATCCATGTGGGGGTATTTATGACATGTTTTTGTTGAGAATGGTGGGGGACAAAGGTGGGTGAGATGAGGGGGGTTCTGGTGGTTCATGTTGCATGGTCTTGGGGCTGAGGGGGGGAGTGGGGGATATTTGTAGACAAAGGGGAAGATAGGAGGTTCACCAATATTAACATATTCCACCGAAGGAAGATTTAGAGATAACATCTCTACACCTCTTGAATACTTCAGGTTGCATGTGTTTTCCTGAAACACTATAGGTCTTAGTAGAATGACCTTTCAATGCTCGGGGGCCGCTTTCACACAGAGGGCCTTAGTAAGACTCTCTCTATCTATTTTCTATGAAAGAAGGTCATATAATTTTCCCACATAGCCATGAACTGTACCGAATCACCAGGTTTCCTTCATTTTTTGTTACCTTAACATCAAAATATTTTTCTGCATGTTTGAGGCGTCCATAAAAGAAGAAGAAAACTGGTAATTTTTTATATTTAAAGGATATCCAAGATTTTGAGTCTAATTGTCAGGAAGGTTTCCCTCATAATAGGTTGTGAAACCTCTACTAGAACTTTAATTATCACTGAATACCCCCAATGGAATGGGTCCAAACGATCCCATTCCATCAACATGCATATGCAGTTTCCAATTTTTTTCATCACCTGATCTAATCTACCACTCAACATGATACTAGTTAGTTGCATCCAGAATGGAGATTTAGAGAAATCTGTGTCCAAAATATATCCTTCATGCTTAAGATCTTCCATCAAAATAAGATTGTTATAAAACAACCAAGGCCTTCCATAAAGCACCTTTTTATTGCCCTTCACATTGAAAAATTTGAAAATCAGATGTCTAGATCCAACTTCCCTTATTTCTACTCCATCATCCAGGAACCGTACCGATTTCAGTGTGTTATTAAATGCACCTAGGTTGAAAGGCCTTTTAGAGATGATTTTTTCCAACTATCAATAGGGACATACACCACACTAGAAATGTATCATCATCATTCATAACAATAATTTATTCCTTTTCTTTGTCTGTGAGAGAGAGATTTTTTCACTAGTCCACTAGATCATTCTCCATTTCAAACACATCAAAGAGACGTATCATCACACAAAGAGAACCTAGAAAAGTGGCAGGTCACAAACAAGTGATTCTTCAGAACTCAAATATTGTGTCAGGGAGCAATGAAAGGCCTAGAGAGGATGAGGGGATGAAAACAATCAGAAGTTGATGAGGGATCGTTGATGAGCACCAGAATCAGTATTCATTCCATGTAAACTGTTTGTGGACTCGACTGTAGAGAAGAATCCAAGTGGGCTGAATCCAACTAGAATTCAAAGGTTGTGTTAGGGAGCCAAGCAAGTCCTGAAGAAGATGAGTGGATGAAAAAAATTGGATTAAGATGCATATGGATCACTGATGATAACCCTAAGAAAGGTGAATCCACCACTGATAAGATCAGGTCAACCTAGGAGAACATAGTATACCCATACCCTAGGATAACTAAGGAGAGAGCTCTCATATTAGGAGAGACATGTGTGTCTATATAATTTATGTATGTATTGTTTTCCTGCTGCCATGTATGTCTTTTTTTCTTCTTAGTAATAGATATGACATCATTATTTATATAATACTGTTTATGGATTTGGTTGTTTATTATTGTTGGGAAGATTTATTTTGTTCTCTTTCAGTTATACTAATTTAATTGTTGGTTTGTTTATTCTTTACTTTTTTTCTACTTTGATAACAATGGTATAGTCTCACCACTGTATCATCATTAGACTCTTGCTGCTAGTTGGTAGCCTCTGATGTACATGGAGGCATGCTTGAGGCCATGTGGTGACTGATCCGGATACTGTTTATAGAGTGAGTCGGGTTAGAACGTTAAAACTACCTCGATGATCTTTATCTTAACATGTGTCAACTTTTCACCACCTTGCGATACCCAAAGGATTTTTCTCTCTTGTGATTCTTCCATCATGATGTATCATCGATCATCAACCGATTCAATCCTCACACCATCTTGTGACACTCAAAGGATTTTTCTCTCTTATGATCTCGCCATCATGATATATCATCGATCATCAATCCTGACACGCCACCTGATCCCCGCTATCAGAAAGACATTTGATACATGGCTTCGATCGTCAATCACGTTGTTGTTTTGCACCTATTCCACATCAATGCACCACACATGATACCAAAAATGCGGTAACCCCTTTCTATTCTCGGTGGACTACATCTTGAACATATGTCAAGCACATATGAATGAGTAGAAGTCAATATCATCATGCGGACAAGCCACATAGGCTACTGCAAACCTGGTATCCCATTTCCCTTTGATCTCAATGGACTACATCTTGAATAGTTTTTAAAGCACCACTCCATAAGTATAAATTAATCTCATTATTGTCGATGAGGCACACAAGCTACAACAAATTTGACGACCTCTTACATCTTGATCTCAGTGGACTACATCTTGAACAAATTTTCAAACACCTCTTCACAAGTTGAAGTTAATCTCATCTTTTCAAAATATGTTATTGCATCCTCTTATACAAACATTAATCCCATATCTTCAATAAATGGGATCATCATTCATTTTCCCATCTATTAATATTTAGAATAACTCTCCATTATTGTTGAGATTAACTCCTATATTAATGTTAATCGAAACCTCTACATTAATTAATTTATCTCTCCTCGATAAATACGTTGAATCCCAATAATCTCAACCTTCCTCATATCAAAGAATGAATACATATAATAAATTTTGTTGGAAAGGAATTATTTCACCAACCATCATCCTCTATAAAAAATATGACGATGTATTTAACAATTCTTACATAAAACTGACAGGAATGTGTATTTTCACATACTGATACCCATGGTTTAATTGGTTACTAGAATGGATTAGGCACTAGAACCTAGTATCAATTTCCATATAATTATTTGTGTCACTATGAAGAAATGCATCCCCACCACGTCACCAATTACATATATGTGAAGAATAAATGAAAAATTTTAAAGAATCAAAAAAATTACTTTAGATTAATCATATATTTTAATTAATATAAAAGGTAATTAACTTAGAAAAATAAATCTATTATTTTATTTTATCCAAATCGATGATGATATGACATGCTCCAATAAGAATTTTTCAAATAGAATGGGTAAACCAAATAATTTTTTTAGTTTTATTTATTTTATAACCCCTTTTATTAAATAAATTTAAATTGTGAAAGTGGGGAATAAATATGATGAAAATATTATATTACTAACAATATATAACTCAATGATACTAGAATACGAGACCACATCGAGATTCTGCATGCAATGGTGCTTCTAATAAGGTGCGACTTGAGGGCTCATATTGAAAATATTAATAATGATAATCAATTTTTAAATTATATAATTATGAAAGTGTAAATAGGTAAAATCTGACCATATGTTTATTACAGGATATTAAAATAATATGAATGTGGAAATAAGGGATATTTATTTTTATATTATGTGAGACATTTAATTCACAAAATAATGTGTTTGGGGATAGAGACAAAAAAATGATAATAGGATAATAGGGATGAGAATGTTAATTTAGAAAATTTTAAAGGTAATTTGTGTAGAATAAATGAAAAAATTAATGTTTACTTAGCTGGCTCCACCTCTTATTCCATCCATTTTAATTAACCCATTACTTTAATTAATAAAAAATGGAATCATTCCACAATTTCGATTTATCTTAATTTTACTAAAAACTAAAATTTGACTATCATACATTGAAACGTAAATGAGGCTTTCGATTTTAGTGGTAAAAAAATAATTTTATTTTTATAAATATATTATGAAACGTTTAGATAGATAAATGTATCCAAAACTGTTTTATTTTAATTTTAAAAATATTTTCAGTTAATTTATTTGTAAAATAAAATAGAAAATATTTTTAAAATTCAATAAAAAACTAGATTATGGATGCCTAAAACCGTCAATTTTTAACATATACTAACTCAATTATTTTTTAAATTCACTACTCTAACTCACTTTGGGATGGAATGGGGTGATCGATGTTGGCTTGATTCCCCTAACCAGATCATATCTGTATGTCTGGCTCAGTTGATCAGTAATATTTTTGTCTTCCAAAAAAAACTACTCTAAAACTTTTAATTGTCTGGATAAAAAATCAAATATTTACATTTTATTTATAGTTATAGAATAACTATATCCAAAAATTAATTACATATATTTTTTAATTTTATTTTATTTAATAATATATAGTTAACAAAATCAAATTTGAAATTTAATTATAAATATAATATATACCAAACTCAAAATAAATAAATATTTTTTTATAATTGTAATTTAATTTAAACATTCATTATTGATTAATAATAATTTTCATAATCGGGGTTATATTTATAAAACCACTACTCTAACTTTAATCATTTATTAATCACGTTTTCAAATTGATACTCTAACCCTAAAAATATCCATTTAACAACCATTTTAATCTTATTTAATCGAGTCAGGTGGTGTTGGGTACCTAGTTAATGGGTACCCATTTCCATATCTACCCTAGATACAATTCTATAAAATGTTTTTATGAAATATACATATATATATATATATATGTGTGTGTGTGTGTGTGTTAAACAATTGAAAATTTATTAGTAAAGGTCAAAACGGAATAATTTTGACTCGGCCTTTTAGATTAACATTACATTCCCATAATGCTCTAGGGAAAAAATATTTTATATAAATTGAAAAAATATTATATTGAAACACATTTCATAAATAAATTTCCATTTTGTGTATAGATTTTATGTTATGTTGATTATATTATGTTGGGATATAAAAATATTTTGTGGAAATATATGTCATAAGTCCTCTGCACCACTGTGCCGCCCACTGATGAAAGGCCTCCAGGCCACCTTAAAAAATAAAAATGTGAAGAATACATGAAAACTTTTAAAGAATAAATATCAAAACAACTTTAGATTAATCATATTGTTGATTAATAAAAAGTATAGTTGACTTAGAAAAATAAATATATTATGTTACTTTATCCAAATGGAGGATGGTGTGACATGCTTCATATGAACTGTTCAAATGGGATATGGAAAAAAATGTTTTTCAAATCACTTAATAACTACACATTTATTTGATAAATTTCATATTTAAATTATTAATAATGATAATTAATTTTTAAGTTATTCAATTATGAAAGTGGAAATAGGTGAAATCTAACAATATGTTACTTGTTGGATATTAAAAGCATGGGAAAGTGGAAATAAGTTATAATTAATTTTAAATTATGCAACTATGAAGGTGGAAATATGTGAGATATATTTTATTGGAATACGAATATGTTTGGGCATAAAGAAAAAAAGACAATAGGGATGAGAATTAATAAAAAGGATAGTTGACTTAGATAAATAAATCGATTGTTTTATTTTATCCAAATTGAGGATGATGAGTTCTCTTATAGGAATTGTGCAAATGAAATGGGGGAATACAAATAATTTTTTATTTTTATTATATATATATATATATATTTATTTGATGTATTTCATAATTAAATTATTAATAATGATTATAACTTTTAAAACTTTTCAAGTATGAGAGCGGAAATATGTGAAATCTAAAAATATGTTTCCTGTGGGATATTAAAGGAATATGAATGGAAATAAGTGATAATTATTTTAAAATTATGCAATTATGAAGGTGAAAATATGTGACGTATATTTAATTCAGAATAATATGTTTAGATATAATGATAATAAAAAGAAAACCTGAGAATAGGGATAAGAATTGATAAAAAAGGATTAATGTGAAATATTACGCAAATGAAAGGGGGGAAATAAATAATTTTTTTTATTACTTTTATAAAAATTTTTATATGATAAATCTTTCAAAAAAAACTTTTATATGATAAATAATCATATTTAAATTCTTAATAATGATAATTAATTTTTAAATCATTCAATTATAAAAGTGGAAATAGGTGAAATGTGATAATATGTTTCTTATGGGATTTTAAAAAAACACAACTGTGGAAATAATTGTTAATTATTTTAAAATTATGCAGTTATGAAGTTGGAAATATGTGAGATATATTTAATTCACAGAATAATATGTTTGTGTATAAAGACAATAAAATTAAAATAGTACAATAATTTAGACCTTTTTAAGGTAACTTGTGTAGAATAATCATGAAAGGTAAAGTTTATTTTCATAGACATGCTGCTTATTCATTCTTTTAATCAATCCATTTTTTTAGTTAATAAAAAAATGATATAATTTTACAGTTTAGATTTATTTTTATTTTAGTTAAACAAAAATTTGACTATCATCCCTGAAAACATTCACGAGATCTTTTGATTTTAGAGAAACAAATTCCTTTTATATTTATAAACATGTTCTTGAATGTTTTGATAAATAGATTTATCCAAAACTAATATTCTTAATTTTTTTAAAAAAATCTAACAATTATCTATAAAATAAAACAAAAAATATATTTCGAAGTTGATAACAAACACCAAATACATTCTTCTAACACATTTTTATGATACGTATACATTTATTTCTTTTTTGTTAAATAATTGGAAATTTTTTAGTAAATTTAATAAACAATCAATTTTAACTCAACTTTTGAGATTAACATAACATTCACATCATGCTCTATGAAAAAAACATATTTTATGTGAATTTAGAATATATTATATTGACGAAAATTATATAAATAAATTTTCGTTTGTACAAAGATTTTATTTCATGGTGATTATATTATGTAGAGATCAAAACATACTGTGGAAATATATGTAAGTAAAATATGTTTTGTCATTATTTATTATCTTATGTCAAAAAATATTATTTTTTGTTTTGTTATTCATGTTTTGACTATTAACAATCGTGGAAATATTATGTTCTTTAGGAATGTATGATTTGTTAAAAATGTATATATTACACGAAGATATAAAATGATTTGTATTAAATATGTTATATATATATATGTGTGTGTGTGTGTGTTCTTGTTTTTTTGAGACAATAGATATAATATATTACTAAGCATAAATCCACTCAGAAAAAGCATCAACTCAACATCGATCACCCCAAGACTTCCCATGTTGCGCAAAATTATGAGCATCCAGATTACCCCCACGTTTGATAAAGAAAAATTTGCATTCTTCAAAGCTTTCACTCAGCGACCAAATCTTTCTCAGAATAAGCCTAAACGGGTGAAAATACTCCTCCTTAGATAAAGCGGTAACCTCAAGGCAATCTGATTCCACCAAAATATGATTCCAACCTTTTGAGAGAGCTCTAAGGATCCTCTGAAGGATATCATATGCTTCTATTTCTACAGGACTCCTGGAGGTTTGGACAACCATGCAGTGGGATTCCACAATCTGGCCATTGTTGTGTGGGAAATGATACCAACACCTATCCTCAAATTAGCTGAGACAAACACATCTGTATTGATTTTGAAAAAAACTCCTTTGGTGGGGGGGGGATTCTAGTAACGAGATCACTGTCGATTTCTACCCAACGAGTGTCTCACATCATTCTATTTCAAGTAATTCATCCATTCAATGACCCTTTCAACACAAATACAATCTTGGGTTATCTTCTTTTGGAAATTTACTTGTCTCTTCTGGTCCAGATCGACCAAGAAATTGTGCACAACATCCCCAACACATTCGATTCCAACAAAGATTCCCATTTATTGAGATTTTGGTACAACCTAAAAGATGGGTCAGCTAAATTTGTAAATTTTGGTTCTCATTCCTTCCACACCCCTTCAACCCCATAATAGAAGAGAATTGTGTGTAGTGGAGCTTCCAACTCTTAGAGGCATAGGGTATAACTGTCTTCCCCTTCAAGATGGAATCATACCAACAAGTCACGGGTTGGAAGTACACCAGAGCAGACCTACCACCAAAACAATTTACCCTCAGGTGGAGTAGAAAACGACCAGATCTTCTTCCAGTAATCAACTAGGTGGGCCTAATCCAATCACTGGACTCGCAATTTGTATCATGATTGAACTGAGTACCACCTAGAATATTCCCCCATCCAAAAAATATGATCATTACCCATCCTCAGCATCAGAGGGATACTAAAGATGAGATGACGATCAACCTCATCGAACCAGCTGCAAACCTTTCCCTGATCCTAGTTCTCAAACGAATCATTGATCAGATCTCGCACCCCTTGCATTTTCAAAACCTGGAACAATAATCGAGGAAAACTTAAGGTTTTATCCATTTTCCATCCACTGATCATTCCAAACACTAACTTCATTCCCATTAGAAATTCTCCAAAAACAACCTATTTCAAGAAGATATTTAGTGCCCCAAATGCTTCTCCAGAAAAAACATAGCCACAACCCAATTTGAGAAAGAAAAAAAGTCGAAATGAGGAAAATATTTTGCACGTAGAACCTTTGAGAAAAGGACATTTGGATTGGAAAGGAGCCTCCATCCTTACTTTACCATAAATGCCTCGTTAAACCATTTGAGCTTCCTAAATCTAAGACAACCATAGAACATTGACACACACAATTTCTCCCAAGACACCCAATGAGTGTTATGTTTTTCCATCATGAGATCCCCACAAAATGTTAGCCAAATGAGAGGGAATTTGATCAATTAGTGTTTCTAGGAATTTTAAAAGTGACATAGCATAGGATTGGATTTTTCCTGGGCCACTGACTTAACGAGAACTTACTTCTCTACCTTGGAGATGAAGGTTCCGGCCACAGTGGAAGAGTGTGGGTGGATGTGCCCACTTGGCTTTTTATCATTAACAATGATCAATCCGGGATAAATACGACAATAAATTCCAGTCTCCACGGATTGAATCATAGAAATGAACAAAGAAAAGGAAAGTCCCAGAACCAAAAAGTAGGATCGTTACAGGATGATTATAATTAATTTAATCAATTAAAAAGAAATACCTTTTGGGTGTTATTTCTTCTTTGATGTTATTGATCATGTTCTGATGTGATTCTTCGCTGCGTCACAAAATTCAAGTGTAGAGTTCCTCTAATGGTGATCATCACGTTTACCTCGTATCTCAGGACATCGCCAAAGGAGTCTCCGGGTGCTAGCATGGAGAAACCTTTGCTTGCATTGTCTGCCTTAGATCATCTTGATCTGTTGAAAGAGTATCTCTCTCGGTCTTGAGAGAGTTTTTGGATGAAGAGGTTCTTTCAGCCTTGAAAGAATTCTCTAGAGTTGTTGTGCACAACGATTCTCCTATGTGTTGGAAAAAAGTTGGGGTTGTGAGGATATTTATAATCAGGTTTGAGGTTGTAGAGTTATGACAATAAATAAACGCGTTATGTGTTTTATTTATTTCATTGACTCTTATTTAAAACCCCCATGTCGAATAATTAATTCCTTGACATGTGACCATGCTTATTATAATAAATATCATTTAAAACAATATTATATCCTCAAAATCCTGACTGGAAAAACTACACGGTGTGTATTAATAAATACACGGCGTGTAATTGTTTTTCATTGAAAACTACACAGAGTGTACATTAAATGTACACGACATGTATATCTTGTTTTCATTTATTCATTTCCTTTATATAAAGAAAACTACACGATGTGTAATTATTAATACATGGCGTGTACTTTTTTTTCATGAAAAACTACACAGCGTGTAATCTTTAATACATGGTGTGTATATCTTGTTTTTGATTTCCTTCTTCCTCCATCATTAAAACGATTTAGGCTTCCTTCAATAATTATTAAACCACATACGGAAATAATCTTTATTCTACTTGAGATACTTGAATACACTTAGTGTGTGACCCTCTTGGCCTTTTTCTCGTTGTCATTAGGAGAGCTTCCTAAGTCCAAGATTACTGTCTAGCAACAGGTCAAGGCACCAAAGAGAAATAATTTGACGCCACATCGATGTATCACCTTATACGAATGCTTACTATGTAACTTAATCCCTTTGTCTCAATATCTCATCAAGAAGGTTTCAGGGCAGTGTCATAAACCTATATGCTTGATCCATCGTTCTTTGACTACCTGAAATAAACTCGTCGTTTACACTATGGCCAGGGAATTTAATGCGATTGTTCTATTTCATTCAAAGGGATGAGATATCAAATTCCATAAATGGAAGGGAAAAATCCTTCCTCAACTTATCTATTAACAACATGTCACTCGTGACACACCCAACGTACCCTACTTCCTGCCAACTGTCTGTGTGGTGGTTTTCGTCAGTAAATCTAAGTGCATGAGTAATAACATGAGTTAATGATAATATTCCAGTATAAGGACTATTACACACACTCATAGAAAGCAATGTCCAATGACACCAAGACATGAAAAATTGCTATTGGCGGGTCTGTTCTCATAATCTCCCATATTGGAGATTACCAAGTGCGAACTCCATGAGAGAGATTCTCATCTTCTTACGAGTACTCGCACATGACGGTCTATATACTATGTGTCCTATCATAGTATTTCATCCAACCGTAGAACATTATTTAAGAATATTATTATATAATTTCAAGGTTCTCATCACAGTGGGGATCTTCCATGACCTTATCAATGCAACAAATATTCTAGGACATTATTATATTATAGTCATGAAGTACAATGAACAATATATAATAAGTGAACATTCATGTAATCAAAGTACAAAACAGTTGGTTTTTAGGACACCAACCCTTAAAACTCCCACTTGAACTAGATCCAACTACCTAAGACTTTTAGTCCGCTAGACCTCACATGATGATCATGTTTCTACTGAGTCAAGGCTTTAGTCAAGGGGTCCGCCACGTTGTCTTCCGTGGAAATACTACTCACTACAACTTCACCTCTATGAGAAAAATCCCTCAAGAGATGATACTTCCGAAGTATGTGCTTTGTCTGCTGATGTGACCTTGGCTCTTTTTCAAGTGCCACCATTGCAGTATTATCATAATAGAGTGTGATAGGATCTTTACTACTCGGTACTACATCCACCTCTTGGGAAAAGCTTCGCATACATACTAATTCTTTAGCTACCTCAGAAGCTACAATATACTCGGACTCCGCTGTAGAATTTGCCACCACACTTTTCTTTGAGCTCTTCTAGCTCACTGCACCTCCATTAAAATTGAAGATGTATCTAGTCTGTGACTTCATGTCATCTTGATCAGTCTAGAAACTAGCATCTACATGTCCTATGATGACTAGTTCTTCATCTCCTCCATAATCCAAGAACATATCCTTAGTACTCTTCAAATACTTAAGGATTATCTTGACTTCCATCCAATGGCGGTCTCCTAGATCAGCTTGATATCTGCCTACCAAACTTAATGCGTAAGCAACATCTAGCCTCGTACATAGCATAGCATACATGACTGACCCAATCGCAGATGCATAAGGGATCCTTTTCATTATCTTTCCTTACTCGTGTGTCTGAGGACACATTTTCTTGGAAAGATGAATGACATGTGACACTGGAAACAATCCCCTCTTGGACTGTTCCATACTGAATATTTTTAGTATCTTGTTAATGTAGGTACTTTAACTCAGGCCCAACATTCCCTTAGATATATCAAGATGGATCTTGATCCCATGAATATATGCTGCCTCACCCAAGTCTTTAGTGGAGAAACATTTATGAAACCATGCCTTAACTGACTGTAAGATAGGTACTTTATTTATAATTAGTAACATGTCATCAACATATACTATTAGGAAAACGACTGCACTTCCACTAAACCTCTTGTAGACACAAGGCTCACATTCATTATTAACAAATCCAAGTTCCGTTACAGCTTCATCAAAATGAATGTTCCATGACCTTGATGCTTGCTTTAATCCATTAACGGATTTCTAAAACTTGCATACCTTGTTGGAATCCTATGGAGTCACAAACCCTTCAGGTTGTGTCATGTAGACATCTTCCTGTAGGATCCCGTTAAGGAATGCTGTTTTGACATCCATTTTCTAAATTTCAAATTCACGGTAAGAGTCAATGACCAATAGGATTCTGATGGATTTCAGCATCACAACCAGTGAAAAAGTTTCATCATTGTCAATTCCTTGATGCTGTCTAAAACCTTTTTCAACCATTCGTGCCTTATAGGTGCTGACTTGCCCCTCCAGGTCCAGTTTCTTCTTGAATACGAATTTATTACCAATAGGATTTACATCAACTAGTGGATCTACCAAAATCTAGACTTGGTTTTGGTAAATGGAATCCATTTTAGAATTCATGGCTTCTTTTCACTTGGAAACGTCTGTGCCTTCAACTGCTTCCTTGTATGTAATAGGATCATCATTTTCAACCAATAATGAGTCACCATCCTCGGTGACAAGAAAACCATATTGTTCTAGTTCATTCACCTCTCTCGTGCTCCTATGCAGTTCATGTTTCTCTGGATTAGATTGTTCTTCCATAGGGATTTGTGGAATCTGTTCTTGTACCAACTTTTGTGTATCTTGAGCCTCAACTTCATGAAAATCTATCTCTCTCCCACTATCTCTTTTGGAGATGTGCTCCCTCTCAAGGAATATGGTGTGTCTTTCCACTATTACATTTTTATCTGAGGGGTTGTATAGGTAATATCCCCTTGTTTCTTTGGGATATCCTATAAAGATACACATTTTGCCTTGGGGTACAAGTTTGTTACCAGAAGAGGCCTTAACAAATTCTTCGCTACCCCATACATGTAAATTTGATAACATGGCTTTGCGTACACTCCAGAATTCGTATGGAATTCCATTTATTGATTTAGTTGGTACTTGGTTTAGTATGTGTGCTGCTGTTTGTAATGCATATCCCCAAAAGGATATTGGAAGACTCACATGACTCATCATTGATCTCACCATGTCCAACAGGGTGCGGTTACCCCTTTCACTTACACCATTCCACTGAGGTGTATAAGGAGGAGTGAGTTGAGATAGAATCCCAAACTCCCGTAAGAAATCCACGAAAACCTGATTAAGATATTATCATCCTCTGTCTGAGTGGAGTTTCTTAATCTTCTTACCAAGATGGTTCTCAGCATCATTCTTGTATTCTTTGAACTGATCAAAAGAATCTGACTTATACCTCATTAAGTAGATATATCCATATTTTACTAAAATCATCAGTAAAAGTCATGAAGTACGAGAACCCACCCCTTGCTTCAACTGGAAATGGTCCACACACATCTGTGTGAACTAATTCTAGAATCTCTTTATCCATTTCACCTTTCCCACTAAATGGGGCTTTGGTCATTTTTCCTTGTAGACACGCATGACATACACCAAGTGGTTTTAGTTCGAAAGAATCTAAATACCCATCTTGGTGTAATTTTGTCAAACGTTTCTCATTAACATGACCTAGACGGTGATGCCAAAGTTGGGTGTGGTATGAGTCATGTGAATTAAATTTGTCATCGATTTCCATTACTTGGTTTATATAGTCTAACACATAAAGGCTGTTATATAAATGTTCCCTACCCAAACAAATGCTATCTTTATAAAAGTAGCAACATTCATTTCCAAACTTGAACATGAATCCATCAGTATCTAATATGGATACTGAAATAATGTTTTTAGTAACAGAAGGCACATAATAACAACCCTTTAACACCAAGATCACTCCAGTTGGAAATGTGAGGTGGTAGTCCCCGACAGCTACAGCAGCAAGTGTGTCTCCATTGGCTGCTTGTAGATCTACCTCACCTTGATCAATCTTCCTGAATCGACTTGGTTCCTGTATTTGGATACAGATGTGAGCACCACAAGTATTATCTAATACCCAATTAGTAGAAATAGATAGATTGGATTTGATAACAAACGCACCTGAAGCTTCCCCTTGCCTCCTTGGCTAGGTAAAGTTTTTCTTCCAGTGGACCTTCTTGCCATATGCGAAACAAACAGCATCCTATTCCCTTACCTCCCATTTGATCTTCCTTTTCTTGGAAGGACTTGAAGAAGCTTTGGGCTTAAATCTCTTCATATTACCTTTCCTTTTATTCACCATGAGGACATAAGTCTTTTCATGCTTCTTGTCATTGTCCACTTGGAGAATAAGGATAAGAAGATCATATAAAGACTTCTCGATGTTGTTCATGTTGAAGTTCACAAAAAATTTTGAGAAGATCTAGAGGAGTGATGTAAGAATGAGATCAGTACCCAGTTCTTCGGAGAGTTTAAACCCTAGAACCCCCAAGCGCTCAATGTAGAAAATGAGCTTGACTACATGAGGCCCAACTAGGAAACCCTCTCCATGATTTCTCTGAAATAGATCCTTGGAGATCTCAAACCTTTCCTGTCTTGATCTCTCCTGGTATAGACCACGGAGGTGCTCGAGCTTGCTATAGAAATCCATTTCTTCACGAGACTTCATGAGGTCACTAGACATTGATTATAGCATCAAACATTGAACGTCAAGTGCATCGTTCAAATGTTGTTCATAGACTAGGAAATCTGTAACGCCCCGACCCCAGTTACCCAGAGTCGGTGCATTACTTCGTAACATTGGCATGATCACAAGAAAGATCAAATCCCGAAAGACCGATTGGTTTAGTAGCCTTGGAAACACTAGATATAATAATAAAGTTTTACATTACATTTCAAAGTGAAAAACTACTACAACAACAAAGTCTTCATATCCACACTATTAACCCCTCATAATATCCCTACAAGTCATTCATAAATTACTTCTTCACTACCTGGGAAAAATAAAACATAGAAAAGGGGTGAGCTCAAATGCCCAGTAAGGATAACAATATAGCGGAACATTCAAAATAAGCATAAACATTTAAGGCAATGAATTACTAAAACAAAAGCCTTTTAAAATTGAACTTCAACATAGTATGGCAAAAGTAAAATGAAATAATTCCATTTACTTGTTCACATGGATATTCTACTAATCGTATAATCACATGTAATATCAATAACCACTTTCATAATGTTGGAATGCATAATTCCAAACGTTAATTTCATTGTCTAGGCCTCATCCCAAGACCTAGGGGTTACTTCTAACCGGAACCCAACCCGGAGTGCCTCTAATAACCGGACACCAACCCGGAGTGCCTCTAATAACCGGGCACCAACCCGGAGTGCCTCTAATAACCGGACACCAACCCGGAGTGCCTCTAATAACCGGACACCAACCCGGAGGGCATACTTTTACCAGTCCCTAACCTGGAGGGCTTAATTTAACCAGTCCCTAACCTGGAGGGCTTACTTTAACCAGTCCCCAACCTGGAGGGCTTACTTTTACCGGTCCCCAACCAGCAACATACTTGTTTAGCACATTCATCTGAAGAAAAGTTTGAAATATAACATAAACATTCGGGTTAAAACTAGCATACGAAATGTCAATAGTTTCACCATAAACTATGAATGGTATAAAATAGCACATCCACATTCAAACATATCACAAAACCTTCAATACAATATAGAAGTTTTTTATTATAATAAATCAACTTCAAATAATCTTAAAATCCACCAAAGGATGTTGACATAGATGAAATCAAAATTCTTTTAAAAGAAATATCTCCTTTTATTTTGATATCATTTAAGATCCATATAAAATAAAACATTTTCTTTGAAAATATTCTTATAAGCTTGTAAGGAAAGCTTCGACGATTTTATAACGGCGGAAAATAACCGCACCCGCCGTATAAGTTAAAAAAATATTCTTACCTCAATTCTGTCGAAAAGGTTAAAAAGGACCTTGTTTTGAAAACGACGGAAAGATTCCTTTATAAACCTCTTATAAAAAGTCAAAAAAAGGGTATAAATGACTTTAACCCATATTCTTGTAAATAGTAAAAATGTTTTGAAATACATTTTTAAGAAACATGGATGTGGATGATAAAGAGATCCTGGTAGATTATTACATATAAACAACCTCGGATAATGAAGAGATTGTGAAATAACCCTTACCTTGTACTTTTCCTTGGTTGGGGTAGGTTAACCTCCTGTATAATGGTGAAATAATTGTTATTAAATTATACAAGAATCATATATATTAATATGATATCATATATGATCTTTTAATATTGATTTGATAATAATATCTTAGTATTATCATTATATCGGGTGTTAACTTACTTGTTTTCTTTTATATGTTTTGTTACGTAAGACATGTTTGTAAAGGATAGGTTGTATATTATTCATATCCAGAATGATATCAAGTCCTTAAACATCATTTTTAAATCATCAAATGATAATTATACTTGAATGGATACGATGGAGAATGAATCTCATCGCGTTCGTGGAGACGGTAGTCCGTACGTACGCACGAGCGACAATATCATTCTTTTGATATTAAAATAATATATAAATGAATGGTATATCATATATACAGAAACATTAACATGTTATATTTATTATTTACATGAGTTACACATCATTATTATACCCATCCAAATAATATTATATTGAATAACAATTACACCACGACGTGGAGACGGTAAGCCGTACGTACGCACGTATGGTGACATGTTATTCAAAGGGTGGATAGAATACTGAATATGGTTGTACCATACTTATAATAACATCACAGTATATGTGAGATACTGGAGTTATTATTTTATAATGGTAAGAACAAAGGAAGAAGAAGTGGAAGAAGAAATGAACTTAGAAAAGGGTGGTGAAATCATTACCTCTTCTTCGGGTTCTTCCTTTTGATTTGATCAAAAGGGCTCCTTAGGTTGGCTTTATGATCAAACTAAGGCCTCTAGGTTGTATTGAGGGATGTTGGGAGAGTATTTGGGCAGAGTTTGGCAGAACCAAAAGGCTTTAGAGGTGTGAAGAAATGAGAAGGAGGAGTGCCCTTTTATAAGAGGGGTGAGGGGCACCTTTGGAAAAGCTAGAAATATTAATTTATAATAAATTCATATTCGGTTTCCAATGGCTCCAAAGTTGACTATTCAAAGGTTGAGGTGGGGATAGGTCGAAAACAACTCATCCAATAGAATTTAGACAGGTTTGGGTACTTATATTAACCTTATCTTTAAGTATTAACTCTAAGTTAATTAGTTTCACTTTTACAATGTCTCTTTGCATTTTTATATAATATGGTTAATAAACTTACTATATACATCCAAGCGACCCCCAAGTGGTCCATTAATGATTAAACTATCATAATATAAGTCTCTTGGCCGAACCTTAGATTTTTAAGAATTTAATATCAATTAATAATATAATATTTGTTTTAAGAACTCTTTTATGTCAGTTTTGACACTATTCAATAGTTGATTTTTGTGAAACTCATAACAGATTGATTACTTAGAACAAAGTCCATTGAATCAATCCTAATATATCATATTAGCCTAGAAAATTAGTTTAATTCATTAAAAGTTTCATATTATATTTATTTGGGTATTTATAATATCAATTATTTTAATTTTTCACTATTATAGTAATTACTGCATCATCATTGTGTCATAAATAAAATAAATTATTTAATGTCTAAAAATTATAAATAAAATATCATTATGTAGGAAATCGTTTTAGCTTTCTAATTAATATTTATAATCTAAAATACAACATATATAACCCTATGTAAAAATTGTTGTTCTAAAAGATATATGCTTGTGTCATTTTTGTATTCATTTTAACTAAATTAAAATAAAGTGTCATTATCACTTACAAGTGGATCCATGGGGTCCCAAAATTGACACAAAGATGCCCATGGTCGACCATATATCAACCAATAGGGTTAAGACACGTTTTTAGGGTAATTTAGTATTATTATAATATTATTTTTTTAACCCTTATTTACCGGATTTACCCTTTAACCATGGTAAATAAAATATTTACCACAGTAACTTTTCAAAATGTCTAAAAATAAAAGTTACCTATTTACACAATTTGAACATCCTGATTCCAAATATGGAATCCATTTTCCTAAATTCAAAACACAGAAGTGGCAGAAATTAATTTAAAATTAATTCCCGCTGTCAAAACAAAAAAGCGTGTTTTTAAGAGATAATAACTATCAAAAGATTGACACTTGTTTATGTTCGGTTTAATTGTAAAATTATGTCCAATGACCAACATTATATTAAATGGTAAAAATATATTCTAAATATACTTTAAAACCACTAAAATTCATAATTTATCACTATTAATTATTTTGATTAAAAAAGTTGTTTTTAATTAAAATTTAGAAATTTTCACTATTCATCAAAATATGAAAGTTATCCGAAATGTACCAAAATTTCACCCTAGGCTAATTTCGATATTCTGAATCCAAAAATGAAGTCCATTTTGAAATATAAAATATATATGATTTCAAAAATTAGGTATTACTATTCACAACGGCTAGTTTAATCGGTTGTGGTGTGTGTTAAAACTCGAAGTTGCGTATAACACACGCTACTGTATTATTCAAAGGAAAACGTACCGTGGAAGCTTGGGATGTTTCATTTTAAATTTTTTTTGATGTCCCCATTTAGTCAATATGTTTAAAATATTGTATTTAAAAAAGGGTTCACTATTAAAAGTTGATAAAAGTGCAATACTGAAAATGAATTTGTTCTTGCATTATATCAAAGAAACTCATAATATGGATTCTAAAATTATAAGGATTATATAAAGTTTAAAATTTAGATAATACTATTCATAACCGCTTTTGAATGGCTTATTTTTGTAAGTCATGGTGTGATTGAACTCGGTGTTGCGTGTAGTGCAAGTTATTTAATTATTTTGAAGAAATAACACACTATGAAATCTTGGGGTGTTACATTCTCCCCTCCTTCAATAAATTGCGTCCTCGCAATTTGAAATTGTTCTTCAAAAATAAAAGGTTGAAAATAGAAAATATATTTGTGGGAAAACCCACATCGGAAATTGGGTTACTAAAATTTAGTCTTAATATGAGGAAAAGAGAAATGAAAGGGTCACCACCAAATTATGATCTCGATTAGGAGAACATTGGTGGCAATTAGAGACATATAATTGGAGGAAAAACGTAAATATTTATAGGTAGTGATTGAGTTCATCAATCACAAACAAGTGTAAAATTTAGGTCCTTAAACTCATCAATCTATTATGATTTGAAATACCATCGGTTCAACAAAACATAGGGTATTGGGATAACACATTTTTGACGTTTCAAAATATCTTAGTTGAAATCCCACATCGAAAAATGAATTAATGAGGCCTCTATTTAAAATAAAGAGTGGAAAGTATGAAGATTACCGAAAATAACACATACTAGGGTTCCATGTAGGAAAATATGGATATGGAGGAGAAATCTAACCATCAATTATCTGACGGAGAGTGGTAGAGAACATGGCTATGAAAAGGCCAACAATCCTAAAGCCATAAATTAGTGATGATTTAAGGTACCATCTAGGACAACATTTTTGTTCTAAGTTCCTTTTATTAATGTTGAGGAATTTATTTATGAGTTTGTCTAAGATCATAAGGAGATATACTTACTTTATAATTAGAGTTTTATCTAATAATAAATTTCTACCACAAACTCATCTTTCACTCTAAGAGATAATAGAACGTAAAAAAAAAATTTATACAGGGTTCCAAAATAAATGAATTTATAATTCATATACCAGATCTTTTAATAAAAACTAAATTATTTAATCCAGGACATCTCGTGGGCCAGTGGTAGGTGATACACCCTTGTCGCCCTTCAGTTGTGGGTTCAAGTCTCGCAGCCTTGCCGTACGCGACGGGTTACCGCCCAACCTCCGGGTTTTCCTTTTATGGTAATCCAAAATAATCCAAACTAGAACTATCCAAAATACTTCTATCCAGACTCACAGTCCAACATTTATAAGTAAGGTAAACATAATGTAGAACCTTTTTACCCCGTAATATCATATGAATACCTTCATCATGTATTCTTTTAATACACTGAAACATCCTGAATTACCATATTCCTTATTGATTACATTCATGCTCCCTTATTCCATATAGAAAGCTGGATATACTTCATTAATCCAAAAATGTTTTAAACCCCAAAAATTATGGAATATACAAATCATTAATCAGTTCGAAGGTAGTCAAGAATATCCAATATAATTTATCCAAAACAATCATGTATTATTCCAAAATCACTACTTCGGTATCAGAACTATATTATGGTTTATCATTCTCTCAACCATATATTTTCCAAAAATTTATCCTGCTATTGAGTCACTTTTCTTTGTTCCACATAATCTCAAGTCCTTAATGAAATAGTACTGCAATACAATCCTTATATACTCCATAATTATTATAACAAGTACATTGTTGATACAACACTCAATTGACATAATCAACATAAGAACTCTAATCATTCCTCCTCATCTGTGGTAGTATCATAACTTGATTATTATCCAATAGCATCATTTGCGGCATAGTCTGATGACTGGGACATAGGTTCGCATAGTGTCCAAACTCCTTGCAAATGAATCATTGTACATTTGAGACCATTTTCTCACCCTTGCAGTCACGTACTTTGTGCCCTTTTCCTCCACACTTATAACAAACTCTCATTCCTTTCAGGCAAGTTCCAGGGTGTTTCTTTCCACAGTTACCACATATGGGAAAATTATTCTTTTCCCTCTTCCCTTTATCCATCTTTCTCTCTTCCAGCCTTTTCTTCTCTTGCTTCCCTTCAAAGGCATAGGACTCAGTAAACTCTTTACTTATATTATCAACACATGATATTATTTCTTCATATGATGATAATACATGGGTGACTATTTCTCTTATAAATTCTAGCTTAAGACCATGAAAGATATGATCCTTCCTTCTCTTTGAATCATGTGTATTTCTGGAGTTCTCATTCCTTCTACTGGGCGCCATTTCTAAACAATGGCATAAACTAGATCAGTTTATGAATCAAAATACATAATCCCATACTTATAAAACACTTGACATAAATTGAACTATTTATGGATATAATCCATAATCATAAGAATGTTTTCTTTGAGGAAGTATATACTCATAATCCCTTCAAAATGATTTGTAAAGAAAATGAGAGTTATCCTAAGCATATCCCCCGGGAGTGTCGTAACCAAGAGTGCAGCAAGGCCCGTTGTCGTGCACCAGTTCCCGTTCGAGTCTAGCTCAAAGCGGTGTTTTCGGGTTTTACCCCTAGGTACATCTGTGCCAGAGCCGCCTCTACCTGCTCGTATCCAGACAGGGATGTATTGCTCGGAAAACTCACAAAATCTCTACAATACCAAAATTCTAGGAAGTTCTTCTATACTAATCCTCAAAGTTCATCTTAGGTCTACGTGCTCTAATCAGAGTTTATCTAAATCTAGCTTCCAAGGTTTGTACTAAACTTCCTCTGATACCAACTGTAACACCCCGACCCCAGTTACCCAGAGTCGGTGCATTACTTCGTAACATTGGCATGATCACAAGAAAGATCAAATCCCGAAAGACCGATTGGTTTAGTAGCCTTGGAAACACTAGATATAATCATAAAGTTTTACATTACATTTCAAAGTGAAAAACTACTACAACAACAAAGTCTTCATATCCACACTATTAACCCCTCATAATATCCCTGCAAGTCATTCATAAATTACTTCTTCACTACCTGGGAAAAATAAAACATAGAAAAGGGGTGAGCTCAAATGCCCAGTAAGGATAACAATATAGCGGAACATTCAAAATAAGCATAAACATTTAAGGCAATGAATTACTAAAACAAAAGCCTTTTAAAATTGAACTTCAACATAGTATGGCAAAAGTAAAATGAAATAATTCCATTTACTTGTTCACATGGATATTCTACTAATCGTATAATCACATGTAATATCAATAACCACTTTCATAATGTCGGAATGCATAATTCCAAACGTTAATTTCATTGTCTAGGCCTCATCCCAAGACCTAGGGGTTACTTCTAACCGGAACCCAACCCGGAGTGCCTCTAATAACCGGACACCAACCCGGAGTGCCTCTAATAACCGGGCACCAACCCGGAGTGCCTCTAATAACCGGACACCAACCCGGAGTGCCTCTAATAACCGGACACCAACCCGGAGGGCATACTTTTACCAGTCCCTAACCTGGAGGGCTTACTTTAACCAGTCCCTAACCTGGAGGGCTTACTTTAACCAGTCCCCAACTTGGAGGGCTTACTTTTACCGGTCCCCAACCCGGAACATACTTGTTTAGCACATTCATCTGAAGAAAAGTTTGAAATATAACATAAACATTCGGGTTAAAACTAGCATACGAAATGTCAATAGTTTCACCATAAACTATGAATGGTATAAAATAGCACATCCACATTCAAACATATCACAAAACCTTCAATACAATATAGAAGTTTTGTATTATAATAAATCAACTTCAAATAATCTTAAAATCCACCAAAGGATGTTGACATAGATGAAATCAAAATTCTTTTAAAAGAAATATCTCCTTTTATTTTGATATCATTTAAGATCCATATAAAATAAAACATTTTCTTTGAAAATATTCTTATAATCTTGTAAGGAAAGATTCGACGATTTTATAACGGTGGAAAATAACCGCACCCGCCGTATAAGTTAAAAAAAACATTCTTACCTCAATTCTGTCGAAAAGGTTAAAAGGGACCTTGTTTTGAAAACGACGGAAAGATTCCTTTATAAACCTCTTATAAAAAGTCAAAAAAAGGGTATAAATGACTTTAACCCATATTCTTGTAAATAGTAAAAATGTTTTGAAATACATTTTTAAGAAACATGGATGTGGATGATAAAGAGATCCCGGTAGATTATTACATATAAACAACCTCGGATAATGAAGATATTGTGAAATAACCCTTACCTTGTACTTTTCCTTGGTTGGGGTAGGTTAACCTCCTGTATAATGGTGAAATAATTGTTATTAAATTATACAAGAATCATATATATTAATATGATATCATATATGATCTTTTAATATTGATTTGATAATAATATCTTAGTATTATCATTATATCGGGTGTTAACTTACTTGTTTTCTTTTATATGTTTTGTTACGTAAGACATGTTTGTAAAGGATAGGTTGTATATTATTCATATCCAGAATGATATCAAGTCCTTAAACATCATTTTTAAATCATCAAATGATAATTATACTTGAATGGATACGATGGAGAATGAATCTCATCGCGTTCGTGGAGACGGTAGTCCGTACGTACGCACGAGCGACGATATCATTCTTTTGATATTAAAATAACATATAAATGAATGGTATATCATATATACAGAAACATTAACATGTTATATTTATTATTTACATGAGTTACACATCATTATTATACCCATCCAAATAATATTATATTGAATAACAATTACACCACGACGTGGAGACGGTAAGCCGTACGTACGCACGTATGGTGACATGTTATTCAAAGGGTGGATAGAATACTGAATATGGTTGTACCATACTTATAATAACATCACAGTATATGTGAGATACTAGAGTTATTATTTTAGAATGGTAAGAACAAAGGAAGAAGAAGTGGAAGAAGAAATGAACTTAGAAAAGGGTGGTGAAATCATTACCTCTTCTTCGGGTTCTTCCTTTTGATTTGATCAAAAGGGCTCCTTAGGTTGGCTTTATGATCAAACTAAGGCCTCTAGGTTGTATTGAGGGATGTTGGGAGAGTATTTGGGCAGAGTTTTGCCGAACCAAAAGGCTTTAGAGGTGTGAAGAAATGAGAAGGAGGAGTGCCCTTTTATAAGAGGGGTGAGGGGCACCTTTGGAAAAGCTAGAAATATTAATTTATAATAAATTCATATTCGGTTTCCAATGGCTCCAAAGTTGACTATTCAAAGGTTGAGGTGGGGATAGGTCGAAAACAACTCATCCAATAGAATTTAGACAGGTTTGGGTACTTATATTAACCTTATCTTTAAGTATTAACTCTAAGTTAATTAGTTTCACTTTTACAATGTCTCTTTGCATTTTTATATAATATGGTTAATAAACTTACTATATACATCCAAGCGACCCCCAAGTGGTCCATTAATGATTAACCTATCATAATATAAGTCTCTTGGCCGAACCTTAGATTTTTAGGAATTTAATATCAATTAATAATATAATATTTGTTTTAAGAACTCTTTTATGTCAATTTTGACACTATTCAATAGTTGATTTTTGTGAAACTCATAACAGATTGATTACTTCGAAAAAAGTCCATTGAATCAATCCTAATATATCATATTAGCCTAGAAAATTAGTTTAATTCATTAAAAGTTTCATATTATATTTATTTGGGTATTTATAATATCAATTATTTTAATTTTTCACTATTATAGTAATTACTGCATCATCATTGTGTCATAAATAAAATAAATTATTTAATGTCTAAAAATTATAAATAAAATATCATTATGTAGGAAATCGTTTTAGCTTTCTAATAAATATTTATAATCTAAAATACAACATATATAACCCTATGTAAAAATTGTTGTTCTAAAAGATATATGTTTGTGTCATTTTTGTATTCATTTTAACTAAATTAAAATAAAGTGTCATTATCACTTACAAGTGGATCCATGGGGTCCCAAAATTGACACAAAGATGCCCATGGTCGACCATCTATCAACCAATAGGGTTAAGACACGTTTTTAGGGTAATTTAGTATTATTATAATATTATTTGTTTAACCCTTATTTACCGGATTTACCCTTTAACCATGGTAAATAAAATATTTACCACAGTAACTTTTCAAAATGTCTAAAAATAAAAGTTACCTATTTACACAATTTGAACATCCTGATTCCAAATATGGAATCCATTTTCCTAAATTCAAAACACAGAAGTGGCAGAAATTAATTTAAAATTAATTCCCGCTGTCAAAACAAAAAAGCGTGTTTTTAAGAGATAATAAATATCAAAAGATTGACACTTGTTTATGTTCAGTTTAATTGTAAAATTATGTCCAATGACCAAAATTATATTAAATGGTAAAAATATATTCTAAATATACTTTAAAACCACTAAAATTCATAATTTATCACTATTAATTATTTTGATTAAAAAAGTTGTTTTTAATTAAAATTTAGAAATTTTCACTATTCATCAAAATATGAAAGTTATCCGAAATGTACCAAAATTTCACCCTAGGCTAATTTCGATATTCTGAATCCAAAAATGAAGTCCATTTTGAAATATAAAATATATATGATTTCAAAAATTAGGTATTACTATTCACAACGGCTAGTTTAATCGGTTGTGGTGTGTGTTAAAACTCGAAGTTGCGTATAACACACGCTACTGTATTATTCAAAGGAAAGCGTACCGTGGAAGCTTGGGATGTTTCATTTTAAATTTTTTTTGATGTCCCCATTTAGTCAATATGTTTAAAATATTGTATTTAAAAAAGGGTTCACTATTAAAAGTTGATAAAAGTGCAATACTGAAAATGAATTTGTTCTTGCATTATATCAAAGAAACTCATAATATGGATTCTAAAATTATAAGGATTATATAAAGTTTAAAATTTAGATAATACTATTCATAACCGCTTTTGAATGGCTTATTTTTGTAAGTCATGGTGTGATTGAACTCGGTGTTGCGTGTAGTGCAAGTTATTTAATTATTTTGAAGAAATAACACACTATGAAATCTTGGGGTGTTACAAAATCTTTATCACTCGCCCCTGGGGCATGGGAATCAGGAAGTGAGGACTCCATCACGTAAAACTTTCGTTCATGGTGTAGGATAACCCGAAGGTGCCTAAACCATTCTTGAAAGTTACTTCTAGTTAGGATGCTGTCTTTATCTAGAATTGATTGCAGAGAAAATGGGGTTGATGTGTTTTCAATTTTGATTCTACAAATTAAAAGAGTTGATTTATCAATACTTTCTTGATTACATTTTATGAGAAATAATAAATTTTATTAAGTCTCCCACTATTTTATCAATTCCTAATGGCCCCCACCATTGAACTCGAAATGTCCTGTTGCTTTGACATTCTAGTGGAAAAGGATCCATATTCATTTTCACATAACCCCAACAAGGGTTGGTCAATCTATTTAAAGGTATTTAGGTAGGCAGGTCTTTTCCAACTATGAGATTACAATTCCTTGATCTATTGAGTGGACTCCCCAATCCTGAAATCCTGACTCGGATTTACTCAACTCTTACCTCCAACATTACATCAAGTCTAGAAAGGGCTACTCCTCTTAATGTAATATGGTTAAGTAAACCCGAATCCTTTCATAAGGGATTCCTTTATAAAAGTAAGTGTCCCAACAAGGGTTGGTCAAACACATAGTTTTATTGAGTCTTTCCCTTAATCAAGTAACGAAAGGCTTGGTCTGACTTAATATGGTATTTGAGGGATTTTATTCTTTATGCATAGTTTTGAATTATCACATTCTTGTTAATATTAAGTGATACTTTCTTAAGTGATTAACCATGTTCTGATAATGTTTACGCATAATCCGATTTTTATTTTATTCCATCTTTGCATTATTGTTCATTTTATTTATGTGATCGAGACAACACATACATAATAAATAAACCATGCAATCAGAACTAAATAAAATAAGATGGTATGATCATGAGCTTCTATTGGTTAGACTATCTAGTGGTTTGATAAGCTAAACATGACCTAGGGAAAAACACCTTGAACCGATGGTTCATGTTTTCACAGATCCCACTTGTCCACCTTTGTATCTTCTTGGGTTGGTTTCGCCTTAGCTTTGGGTTTTGAACCATCTCATATGGTTTGGGAGATCCTCCATTATATGGGTTTACATTAAAGAAACCATGGGCACGCGGACACTATATTTTATTGGAAGAAGGCTCGCAAGCCAACAAATTTAAATTAAACAAATTTAAATGAAACCATACACACATACAAAGGGTCTTTGGTCTAGATAATGATCATCCATAACATGAAATGACATTTACGCATATTTAGAATTAAAATTCTATTAATCATTCTTTTATTTAAGATAAGTCGTGCTCAAATTCAATTAATTATGATTTTATAATTAATCAATTATTTATCTTAAATTCTTTTTTGAATTTCCTTGAGATTCTTCTCATCCATATTCCTTGTATAGGTTTTTGTACTTTTGGAGGAAACCAGGTGAAATTTCTGGAAAGTACACGGCGTGTAGTTTATATTTACACGACGTGTATTTCTTTTCACCCTTTATACAAAGTACACGCCGGGGGCTTTGGTTTGTTTTCTGTACTTTGGAAATTTTGGAGTGCACGAAATGTAGATAAATCATACACGGTGTGTACTTCCTTGTTACGTGGTAACTGGCCTAGCGATCCCATGTACGCGGTACGCGGCACGCGGCTTATCCTTTTACATGGTTTCACCTGGGCCGGAACGGACTACACGACGTGTTTCTCCAACATACACGTCGGGTATTCCGATTCCATACGCTATTCAATTCTCATAAACACGACGTGATTAATACGTAGACATATAAAATTCAAACGGCTTGGTTTGGTAGACCAGTGCCGGTTTATTGAACCTAAGAACACAATGTGTAGTTTTAATTACATGCCGTGTAATCCTGTGTTGTACATACAGATAGAGCGGATCCTCCAGATGAGTTCTTTATTTTTTTTGAATCAAAAATTAAAATTAAAAGGAATTTTTTGTGATATGAATTGAGAAACGAAGGAGGAATAATAGATCTCGTTTATTCAGATTAATAGAATGATATATTTCAAATTGAATCAAATATAAATGCGTAAATTATCAACAAAAATTAAATAACTATAATCAATGTTGTAACCTCCCTTTGATACCATTTGAAGGTTCCTGGAGCAGCGAAAGCACGTGGGTGGATGTTCCCACTTGGATTTTTTTCATTAAAAATGATCAATATGGAATCAATACGACGATAAACGCCAGTCTCCACAGATCAAATCATAGAAATGAACAAAGAAAAGGAAAGTCCCGGAACCAAAAAGTAGGATCATTATAGGTTCATTATAATTAATTTAATAAATTAAAAATAAATACCTTTTGGGTGTTCTTTCTTCATTGATGTTCTTGATCACGTTCTGATGTGATTCATCGTTGCGTCACAGAAGCCAAGTGTAGACTTCCTCTAGCAGTGATCCACACGTGTACCTCATATCTCAGGACGTCTTTAAAGGAGTCTCCGGGTGCTAGCGTGGAGAAACCTTTTCTTACGTTGTCTGCCTTAGATTGTCTTGATCCAATGGATGAGGATCTATCTCGGTCTTAAGAGCATTCATGGAGGAAGAGGTTCTTTCGACCTTGAAAGAATTCTCCAGAGTTGTTGTGCCCAACGATTCTCTTGTGTGTTGGAAAAGAGTTGGGGTTGTGAGGATATTTATAATCAGGTTTGAGGTTGTAGAGTTATGACAATAAATAAACGTGTTATGCATTTTGTTTATTTCATTGACTCTTATTTAAAAACCCCATGTCAAATAATTAATTCCTTGACATGTTCCAACCATAATTATAATAAATATCATTTAAAACAATATTATATTCTCAAAATCCTGACTACAAAAACTACACGACGTGTATTAATAAATACACGGCGTGTATTTGTTTTTCATTGAAAACTACATGGCATGTACATTCAATGTACATGGCATGTATATCTTGTTTTAATTTATTCATTTACATTCTATAAAGAAAACTACACGGTGTATAATTATTAATACACAATGTGTACTTGTTTTCCATGAAATACTACACAGCGTGTAATCTTTAATACACGGCGTGTATATCTTGTTTTTCACTTCCTTCTTCCTCCATCATTAAAACGATTTAGGCTTACTTGAATAATTATTAAACCATGTACGGGAATAATCTTTATTCTACTTGAGATACTTGAATACACTTAGTGTGTGACCCTCTAGGCCTCTTTCTCTTTGGCATTAGGCGAGCTTGCCTAAAGTCCAAGATTACTGTCTAGCAAAGGGTCAAGGCATCCAAGAGAAAGAAGTTGACACCACATTGACGTATCACCTCATACGAACATTTACTATGTAATTTAATCCCTTTGTCTTGATATCTCATCAAGAAGGTTTCATGGTAGTGTCATAAACCTATATACTTGATCCGTCGTTCTTTGACTACCTAAAATAAACTCGTCGTTTACACCATGGCCATGGAATTTAATGCGATAATTATATTTCAATCAAAGGGTCGAGATATCAACTTCCATAAATGGAAGGGACAAATACTTCCTTGACTTATCCATTAACAACATGTCACTCGTGATGCACCCAACGTACCCTACTTCCCGCCAACTGTCTGCGTGAAGGTTTTCTTCAGTAAATCTAAGTGCATGAGTAATAACATGAGTTAATGATAATCTTCCAGTATAAGGACTATTACACACACTCATAGATATCAATGTTCGATGACACCAAGACATGCAAAATTGCTATTGGTGGGTCTGTTCTCATAATCTCCCATCTTGGAGATTACCAAGTGCGAACTCCATAAGAGAGAGTCTCGTATTCTTATGAGTACTCGCACATGAAGGTCTGTATACTATGTTTCCTATCATAGTATGTCATCCAACTGCAGAACTTTATTTAAGAATATTGATATAGCATTTCAAGGTTCTCATCACAGCAGGGATCTTCCATGACCTTATCAATGCAAAAGATATTCTAGGACATTATTATATTATAGTCATGCAGAACAATGAACAATATATAATAAATGAACATTCATGTAATCAAAGTAAAAAACAGTTGGTTCTCAGGACACCAACCCTTACATTATATTCTCCTACTAGACCATAAGCAGATCAAATTATCCACACTTTCTATGATTGAAGTGAACACCTATTTCTTTGATATACCGATTACAGTTGGGAGGCCTAGGTATTTTAAATGCTTATCAACCAAAGGAAATCCACATAATCACTGCAAATCCTCCCTCTTTTCTTGTAACAATCCCTTAGTGAAAGATAATTCTGACTTCAAGGGGTTAATACGGTGCCCAAACTCCCTTTCATACAACTTAATGATTTTAAGAGCAGAAATGCACTCTTACAGGGTCACACGTGAAAAATGAAGTCTATCATATGCAATGAATAGATCAGAAATAGGGGGTCCATTATGACATACCGTAGCACCATGGATAACTCCATGCTCCACCACTTCCAAGAGTAGATGGGAAACAACTTTAGACACCAAAATAAAGAGATAAAGAGATAGAGCATCCCCTTGCCACAAAAATTTTTAGGGCTTAAAATTCTCTAAAGGGGCCCCATTAATATTAATTCTAAACGAGGAAGTCATGACATAATTCATGATATTAAAAATCCATTTCCTCCCAAAGACCAACCTAAAAAGAACGAGTTCAAGAATGGGCCATTCAAATCTATCATAAGATTTCATTATATCAAGTTTCATTTCCATGATGCCTTTTTTGGAAGAGGATCGATTTTTTATAGAATGGAATTACTCATATGCAATGGATGCATCATTAGAAATGGATCTTCTTGGGACAAAAGAATTTTGATTTTCAAAAACAAGTTCTGAGAGGCAATCCATAAGCCTGGCCACCAAGATATTGTAAAAGATTTTGTAAACGACATTACACAAACTGATTGGAAAAAATTCCAATACTTTCTGTGGGAACATGGTACAACTCTTCCCGTCCCGATCACCACCCCTCTCAAGTGACACCTTCACCCCCCAAACCTAGTGCGATTCCTGTCCTTCACAGAAAACCTTCACACCCCAACCCATGCATGTGTCTAGCCCTACGAGAGCAGACCCTACACACTCGAGACCTTGCGCGATCCCCCATGAGCGAGAAAACACCTGCCGATCCCACAACACAAAAGGTGAAGCACAGATGAAGCCCCACCACAAACGGGATGCCACCGCAGACAACGATCTGCTATCAATAATGGACAGAGGGAGCTGTCGTCCGCCGCGGCAGGATCTCCAGAAGAAACCAAAACCCTAGGACACCCTAGTTATGTTATACTGTTGGTATAAAAGTACATATTATTTTATTTCCATATATATTAAGTCTTATGAAAAGATGTATGTTAGAGTGGATTACAAAATGCGTTGACACACATTACATAAATAAATTTTAATATGTATATAGATTTTATGTTTTGCGTAACAATATTATATTATGTAGAGATATAAAAATGTATTATGGAAATGTATGTTAAGAATATAATTTGTTCTATCTATATTTATTATGTTCAATAAAAATAAACAATTTATGTGTTTTTATATTCTATCTATATAAATTATGTTCTATAAAAAAATAATGTTTGTGTTGTTATATCATAATCTGTCATTAAACAAGTTATAAACATATAATTGTTTGTAGGAAGATATCATGTCCAGTGGAAAAAGATAACATTATATGATGATATAAAATGTTAGCACATATTATTTATTTGATTACCATATGATGGAAACAAGAAATTATCACCACTACAAAACCCGCAATAAACAACGATGACCTTTAACATTGCAAGATAAAAGCACCGATAGATGGTATTTTTCATTAAAAATATTATATAATTTAAAATCATATATTAATATATAAATATATTTATATTGATAAAAATATAGCATATTTTATTAAATATTATTTATATATGACGCAATATACATTTGTACTTGATATACACGACATTTAGTTAAAAATTTCATAATATATATATATATATATATATATAATTTTCATAAATGTTATTTATATAATACCAAATATGTATTATAAATAATATAAATTTATATTTCAAATATTTAATGAAATATAATTTATTAATTTAATTAAAAATATTTACTAATGAAGGCATTTCATTTTATCAATGTCATTGTATTCCATTTCACACATATACATATACAAAATTATTTTCTTTTTATAGAGACAAACATACAAAAATAATATAAAGTGTTAATATTATGGTTTTATATTTTTATTTATTAATATTTAATATTTAATATAATATGTTTTTAATTATTGCATTTTATTCATTTTCTATTTTTATATTTAATATATACTATTTATTACTATTTATAATTAATATATATATATATATATATTAAAGGTATTAATTTTTATTAATAATTATTTTATTAATATTTTATAAATATTTTTGTAATTTATTCATTTTTAATTTTTATTTGTTTAATTTTTTTTTACATTTTATTCATTCTTAATATTTATTTATATTTATTGATTAAAATTTAATATTTTTAATACTATTGGAATTTACATATAATTAATATATATTATTTTCATTTAAACATATATTCATTTTAATTTTTTAAAATTTATATAAATAATCACTTATTCATTTTTCTTTATTTTTTCATTCTATTCTTCTTTTAATTAAATTTCACTCGTTTTTAACATTCATTAATTAAATATTATTAATTTATTAAGAATTTTAAGTGTTTGGTTAACTTTTTTTTTGTAATTTATAGAGTTCAAATATTTATTCGTTTAAAATTTTTGCAATAAATTCATTTTTAATGTTTTTATACATAATTATTCATTAATATATTTGATATATATATATATATATCAATATATAGATTATTTTCTTTAATGTGATTTATATAATACAAAATATGTATATTGACATTAAACGAGTCATATATTTTGTGAAAATTGTTTATTATTAAAAATTTATATTAATTAAAAATATCAACTAATTGTATCAAGTAATAGACATTTAATTAAATGTCATTTGTTTATAAAATTTAACATATATCAAATGTGTGTTTTGTTAACTTCACACATACATATACATAATTATTGTATTTTTATATAGAATTCACACATACAATATTTTTGTAATTTATTTAATTTTTAGCATCCTCCCATCACTTAGAGGTCGATTCCTAGGGTTTCCTAGGTGTTATGTTGGTGCTCTATTGCACCAGTGGTGGGGTTCAGCGTTCTTATGCACTCTCTTCCAAACCACATCATCAGCAAGATTCGGTCCTCTCCCCTCGAGTTTTGCTTTCCTTCTTACCACTGTTATGGAGGATGACTTATTGAAACAATGGGATACAATCTCGTTAACCAATCAAGATAAATCTTTCACTAACATTAGCAATGTGGAGGATACAGAGATCCGTAAACGCATGCCCCTCCTCATAGTGGGGAGATTTATATCAAAAAGACCCTACAATCTCAATGCCATGAGGAATACGTTGCAGTTGATCTAGAGGTTGGAAGAAGGCATGACTATCAGGGAAATCAATCCGGGGATGGTCATATTTTATTTTTTAGGGAATCTAATAGGTTACATGCTTTGAATAGATGACCCTAGTATTTTGACAGTTGTCCCATCGTGATCATGGACATAGTTAACAGGTTTAACTTTGATGGGTTGGACTTCCCCCATTCCCCTTTTCTGGATCCAGGTGGGAGGCATCCCTTTTTTGGGTAGAAGTGACAAAGTTATGCACTGTATTAGGTCCAATTCAATGGGGTCGAATAGTGCAGATTAGAGCGATGGTGGATATCACACAACCCATTATGTAGGGTTTTTCCTTAAAACTCCATAACTCTAAGACAAGTATTTCTTTTGAATTCAAAAAGCTCCCCTCCTATTTCTTCTATGGCATAATTGGCCATGCGGTTAAGGATTGCGGTATGAAAATACCTGATTAGGAGGGGAGGCTCATGTTGTAATATGGTCTGTGGCTCCACGTGAAACCCTTGAGTGGTCCACCCATGTCGTAGGTTGAAAGACAAGCATCCAGGGAAAATATCTACAAATGAACTTCTCAAATCTTTTCAACGACAAAGGATTTGATTATTTCAGTCGGGTTTCCACCCTTCCCTCGAGCATCTGGGAGTTTGGCATTGCCTCACTTGATAATCATGGGAACCTTATCTCCCTTGGGTGATGTCCATCTTATCCTTAGTATGGAAGTCATGGGATTAATGGATGAGAATTCACATGAGGTCGAGGTTAGGAACACTTTGCTGACTCACCTCTTTCAACCTATTCAGAACGGGCAAAATGTTTTGGTGTATCAGAACTTTAGACCTACCACGTATTAGCAGCTAAATATGGGATTGAAATCCCTGAAGGTGATGAAGGCACCATTATCACATATTATGGGGTCACCCAAGGGGGAATATCTAGTTCACATTCTTCTGGGTGAGGAGGATCCGCCATGATTCCCTATTATGAGGATCCTTAATCCAGTTTTGGATGAACCCCCTCCGGACATAGTATTTGTTGAACACAAGAAGCAGGTGACCTAGAAATGGGGGAATAAGAGTAGTACTAATATTGAGAAAATCAAAAACAGAATTTTTAGTAACAAATGACTTTATCAAGGGATAGAGGAAAAAGTCTATCCAAGTACTTAGAAACGTTCTAATCCTTCAGAGTGGAATGCACCATATTTCTTGATAGAGTCAGAGGCTATCTTAGCCTAGTACCACCAGGCACCATGAAACTCTTCAGATGGAACTGTCACGGGCTTAGAAACCCATGAATTTTTTTATGATCTATCAATGGAGCTCTTAGTATATCCATGATATTGTATTTTTGTCCGAAACTATATTGGAAAGTAAGGAAATTAGAGGGATTACTTTGAAATATGGGTTCCAAAATTATTTCTTAGTTAGATGGTCAGGCCATGAAGGTGGACTTTGTATTTTGTGGAGAGTAGATATTGATGCATCAATGACCATCTTCTCCCAAAACCACATTTCCCTCTTGATCTCACAACCTTGGGAACTATATTAGCACTTCATGGGATTTTATGGCCAGGTGAGTGCAAGTGATAAGTGGAGACCCTAGTAGATAATTAAAAATATCAGGAATACTATTAAAGGACCATTGTTTTAGGTGGGTATTTCAATGAGATCCTTTATTACCATGAGA
The DNA here is from genome assembly GCA_963277665.1 of Viscum album. Lineage (NCBI taxonomy): Eukaryota > Viridiplantae > Streptophyta > Magnoliopsida > Santalales > Viscaceae > Viscum > Viscum album. Next base: position 232,245,511 of record OY728125.1, read on the forward strand.
AGCAAGGAGGAGCCTGAAAGAAAATTTTTCTATGCATAATTTCCGGGACTACCTGCTTCACTTAGGTCTCTCAGATCTAAGCTTTTTGAGGAACCCATTTACTTGGTTCTGTGGACGTGGACCTAGATCCAGATTATTTGAAAGGATTGATAGGTTTGTGGCATCGAGGGACTGGATGAAGAAATTACCAAGTTACAAGGTCTCACACTTCCCTCAACTTTCATTTTATCATTATCCTATTTTCCTCCAGCTGCATTTCACTTCCCAAGGAGAAATACCTATGTAGGGATTTCATTTTGAATGTATGTTGCCTCATAATGATAGATGCAGAGAAGTGGTTGAATCTAATTTTTCATCCTCTCAGGGCCATGTCTAGGAAAATACTAAATCGGAAGCTAATCATCTATAGTATTGGAGTAGATATAATTACATGAGCTTCGGTAAGAGAATCCCCAGACATGATAAAGCACTTGGGAGGTGTTACCATGATCCCAATTATTATTCTTCCATGGATGTTTCTGTCACTCTAAAAAAACAGCTGGATGAGGCTCTAACATCCAAAGAAATTTATTGGTTTTTCAGGTCAAGGGAGACCTTCATAAAACAGGGAGACCAAAATACCAGTTTTTTCATCAGAGGGCCTCATCCAGAAGAAGAAAGAACACAATTTACAAATTAGAGGTTGGGGATGGTAGCTTTACTATAGATGGGATCACTATTCTGGAGCTGATCGATTCTTTATACCAATATATATTTAGCTTCGAGTGTGGCATAAAATCGAGGGAACTTCTGAGCTGTGTGGAGCCTAATGTTTCCGAGGCCATGTCTTTGGATCTTTAGTTGGACATTTTTGGTGAAGAGATTGTGTCATCCCTAAAGAGAATTCATTCATTAAAGGTTCATGACCAATATTTTTTAATTGGTTTTGGAATATTGTGGGATAAGACATTATTTATTTCATGTAGGAGATATGGGACAATTTTATTAGTATGGAAAAGGTCGATGAAAATTTCATTGTTTTGATCACAAAATTTTCCAGCCCAATGATTTTTTTACTTTCAGGCCTATCATCATGTGCAATGTGGTCTACAAGATTTTTAATTTTTTTGTCCCACTACTTGGGGAAGGTGATCCCTTCTATTATATCTGAGAATTAGAGTGCCTTTTTCCCTAAGATACTTATTATAGTTAATGTTATTGTTGCACATGAAATCTTCCATTCTGTGAAAACTCACTCCTCTACTAATAAGAATATTTTTGTAATGAAATTGGATTTAACAAAAGCCTATGATAGGGTGGAATGTGATTTTCCGGAAGAGGTAATGAGGACACTGGGTTTTAAACCAAAATGTATGAGAGAGATCATGAGTTTTTTCAAGATAAATTTCTTCTACAATAAGTTCAATGGTTCTCTTACAACAATCTTCAAACCATCCAGAGATCAATGATAGGGTGATCATATTTCCCCTTACATATTTATCCTTATTCTTGATGTTTGTTTATCATTTCTTCTCTAAGGAATCTTTGGGTGGATTAATGGGGCTATGGTTTGTTGATATATAATTACCATCACTCATTTATTCTTCGTCGATGACTACCTCCTTTTTTCTAGAGCAACTTCTCGGGAATTCCAATAGGTTCTTAATGTTATTGATACCTTCACCAAAGCCTCAGACCAACAATTTGTCTTTTCCAAATCAGATATTCCCTTCAGTAGGGGAGTGAAAAGTAGGATGAGTGATACCATTTCTAACTTGTGTGGAATAAAGGTTGTGGAAAAACATAATAAGTACTTGGGCCTTCTAATGGTCTTTGGGAATTCTAAAAGAGAGGTCTTGTCTTTTATCCAAGAAAAAGTGCATAAAAAATCCAGGAATGGTCCAGTAAGAATATTTATAGGGTTGTAAATAAGGTCCTTATCAAAGATGTGGCCCAAGCAGTTCCTTCCTACGTTATGTCTCTCTTTAAACTCCCAGAATTCTTTATTCATCATCTCCATTCAGATTTTTATTTTTTTTGGCAGGGTCATGATAATGGTAAAAAAAATTACATTGGGTTAATTGGGAGAAGCTATGTGAACGAAAGTCTTGTGGAGGAATTAGTTTCAGGGACCTAAATCAATTTAACAATGACCTTGAGTCAAAACAAGGTTGGATCTTATTACAAAATTCAGATAGCTTGCATGCAAAAGATGTCAAAGACAAGTACTTATCTTATGATGAATTTATGTCTTGCAGCCTAAGACCTCATCCAAGCTTATTTTGGAGGATAATTTTGAGTTATAAATGTGTTATAAACTATAACATTTACATGGTAATTTATATCGGTTCTATGGTTAATAATTGGAATGATCCTTGGTTGCATTGTATTGAAGGTATGAAAACCATTTCTAAGCCTACACCCAATCATGAATATGCCTCAATGCGGGATCTTATGGTTGAAAAACTTAGTGGGAGGGACTCTCAAATGTTTGATATGTGGTTTTATTAGTTAGAACATAAGTCTATTTTGTAGATACATGTTGGGTATAGATCTGGACCAGATACACTTTTCTAGTTTGCTGAGTGTACATGATCCAACTTAGTTCGCTAGGGAGACATGACCTATTTCAGGCATGGAGATGTTTCAGGGCCTTAATTGTGGAAGCCTCTATGTATGTTGAAGTCCCCATCAAAGGAAAAAATATTCTCTTGGAAAATGAATAGAGGTATCCTTCCAACCTATTCCTACCTTGTCGCCTGAAACCTTTCTGAGATCACCATGTGCCCTTTCTGTGAAACCAATTCAGAAACTGAGTTCCACAAAATTTTTACTTTCCCTTAGTTGATCAAGATGTGGTTGGCATGCTCTATACATGATGTTTCTCTCTTTATAATTCTCGGCAAGAATATGTTGGTTTTGGAGGAATGGTTTAGATTGTTGATGGTATAAGATATTGTGAGTTTATGCATTCGGGTGTGGATTATCTAGTTTCATCATAACACCATTGTGTTTGAGTGCACTTCCTTGGATGATAGGGTTTGGTTAGCCTTAATTCCTAGTTGGTATTCCTTGTGTATTGATAAAGGTGGGATCATCCTCCTTTATCATTTCAAGCCCATCTAGCTAGATGAATTCCCCCTCGTTGGGTGTTTTCAAGATTAATACTGATGTGGTACTTCTGGGAGACAATTTTTTTGGGCTTAGTGCTTTCATCCCTGACCATACGGGCTCCCTTATCACGGCTCGACACTCCTCAGTTGTTGTATGTTTGGATCCTATAGTAGCCAAATCCATAGTCATTTGCAATAGGGTGGAGTTTCCCTCTTCTTAGGGCTGGAGGAATATCACGGATGAATCCGCCTGACATGTTATTATCAATGCTTTGGAAGAGGCCGATGGAAAACGATAGTCTTTCAGGCCCATTATTGATTTTATTAGATCTTTGGTTCCATTGTTTTCTTCTTATGGTTTCTCCTTTATTGGGAGAGAGGGAAACAATGCAGCTCATTTCATGGTTGCTTCTAGGAGAAGTCAGGGGAATTCTTGCTGGTTTTCTTCTTTTCTGCCAGAGTTGTGCAATTTGGCTTCCGATGATATTTAGGCTTGATGAATGTCTCTTAAATAAAATTTATCATGTTTCTAATATGTAAATTTTATTCATTTTTTATATTTTTTATCAATATAGACTATTTATTATATTTTAATATTTTTTCAAATTTATTTATTTTTAATATTAATCATTCAGTAATAATCTTAACTATTTTTTAATATCTTTTTAATTTATTCATTTTCAATTTTTCATTGTTTAATATTTTAGTAATTTTATCCATTTTGAATATATATTTATATATGTCTATTCATTAACATTTAATGTTTTAAATATGACTGTAATTTATATAATTAATATCCATTCTTTTTTATTTTAACATTTATTTTTTTTATTTTTTTTAATAATCTATATAATTAATAACTCTTTTTTATTTTAGTAATATTTTTTCAATCTATTTTTTTAATTATTAAATTTCACTCTATTTTAACATTCATTAATTTAATATTAGTTAGTATAATTATTTTACTAATAATGTTACTTATTTTTTACTTTTCTTTATAATTTTATTAAATTTTAATATTTATTGTTTTAATATTTTTTTAAATTATTATTTTTTAATATTTTTAATACATATTTATTCATTAACATTTAAGGGTTTTAATATGGTTATAATGTAAATATTTAATATGTATTAATTTTATTTTAATATAGATTCATTTTTAAATTTTTAACAACTTATATAATTAATAAAAATCAGTCATTTTTTTAATAATTTCAAAGTTTATTCATTTTTAGTTATTAAATTTCACTCATTTATAACATTCACGCATTTAAGACCATCTATTGATTAATAATGCTAATTGATTTTTACCTTTTTATTATTTATTCATTTTTAATATATATTATTTTAATATTTTTTAATATAAATAATTTTTATGAAACTAAATTAATTTATTTAATGAAAATAAGGTTTGATTATAAATTAATATTCAAATTATAAAAAACAATTCAACTATTTTATTTTCCACAAAATTGAATTTTTTGAATTGAAGAGTATGTTGATGAAAATATATTAAATTTTATATATTTATATTCTTTAAATAAATGTTATAATTTAATTAAGTTGAAATACATTTTAACTCAATATTTCAAAAGGATATGATTTAATGAGCCATTTGAACTTATTTCATAAATTACAAGTCATTTTAATAAAAAAAATACAAGTGATTATTTCTCATTCAAAAGTACTTTTTTATATGAAAATTTATATTTTTCAAAATCCTATGTTTTTAATACTGTTATTTTTAAATAACATATTATTTTCAAGAAATAATACATGAATCAATTTAAAGTATTTATTATATTATAATTATCACTTAATATGTGATATGAATAAGGTATGATATTAATTAATTTATCTTATTTCAAGATAAATCTAAGTATTTGATGATAATTTATATAACATGGTTAATTTGATGATAGTAATATAACTTATATTAAGTACATGTATTAGGTATATTTAGTATTTTTCTTCCCAAGTGATATTTAATTTACAATTTATTAATTATATATAAAAAAATGGCCATCTAACATAACCCATCAAGGACTAGCCTCTAATACATGTGGGACCATGTGGTCAACCATGTGGGAGACCGGTCGATTCGGTAGGCCACATAGAGGTAGAAGGATGAGCACATAGAGCATGAAAGGTGTGTCAATGGGATAACATAAGGCTCGTATAGTGTGCTTGGGTGATTGCATGGGCAGGGGCCTTCATGGGTAGGCGCATCCCAGGAGCCTGAGTGTTTGTGCAATGTGGGTACGAGAGCAGATTCCATGCTACTCGCATTTTCATAGTCAATGGGAGCATTTGACTTATATAGAAGCAATCAGATGGTCCAAACATTGATGTGGGACGTGTAATACATAAACTATTCATGGTTTTATGATCGCTTTATATTTTAGCACTGATAAATATGTGTCTTTATCATTACTTTTTTAAAGAACTGATAAAACTTTTATGATATTTTAAATTGAACCACAATAAAGGTTCCCATCACTCACGCCATTCAATATCTCATGAAACCAAAACATCAGTGTGACTCTCCTTCAAACTCCCTAGATGATTAACACTTTTAAAACCCATGATGCATGACTTGTTCAATCTCTTTCATTATTAAGTCATTTTCAGTTCTTTGGGTGTTCTTATATTTCCTAAAGGATTTAAATAGTGCACACAAGAAATTTTACATTGATCTACCTCCCTGATTCTCTGTAACACCCGATATTTTTATGAGAAATATTTTGTTTTTATGTTATATACATCATCAAAGGAATCTTTCACGACACACAACACAATCTTGGCCTGTTTTACACGCAATCGCGACCTTCCTCGATAGCTTGCTTTGTACGAAATACTGAGTTTTACTAAACAATGATATGCTATTAAAATATTTTTAAAACTAGCCATTATGAATAGTAATACCCACTTTTTAAAATTTTATTTTTCAAAATGGACTTCATTTTTGGATTCGGAATATCAAAATTAGCCTATGATGAATTTTTGGTATTTTTCTGAAAACATTCAATTTTTGATGAATAGTGAAAACACTAGGTTACTATTTAAAAACCGACATATTATTTAAATAATTATTTATTTTATTTAAATTTATTTTAGGTCAAAATTGATACATAATACCTATATAAGTTCAATGTAATTCATTGAAGTCATTTTATAATAATTTTAGATATATAAAAATTTTATGGAACTTTTCACCATCTTTTACCCACCTCCTAAGAGAATTTGAAAATTTACATAAAACATAATTTTACCATTTCTTTGAATGGAAATTCAAAAATCTGAGAGACACAGTTGATGTCAGTAAGTAAAATATGGTTCAATGAGATGAAGATAATTTTTGGTGAATAGTAACTTTTTACTTTTATTTACCACGATTAAAAGTAAATAGGGTAATTAAGGGTAAAAATGATATTATTATTATCCTAACACATGTCGTAATTCTATTGGATAAGTTTAATTTGACCAAAAAAAACCTTAGGAATAAGATATGGCCATTTAGGTCCACTTGGATTAGATTAGGACATTTAATATTATTTTATTTAAAGAAGAGTTAAAATAGTTAAAATCAAAGTTTAATAACTAAAACATTTCTAATATGGGGTTATAAAAAAGATAAATTCGACTATAAATATTAATTATAAATATAAAAATATTTACTACATAATTATATTTTATTTATAATTTTTAGACATTTAAATATTTATTTTATTTAGGACACAATGATGATGCAGTAATTACCTTATTAATGAAATATCAACAAAATTGATATTATAAATACCCAAATAAATGTAATTTGAGACTTTTTATGAATTAAACTATTTTTTTAGATTAATATGACATGTTAGTATTGAGTTAATTAACTTTTATTGAACTAATCATGCTGTTATGATTTTCACAAAAATCAAGTACCGAATAGTGTCAAAATTGACATAAAATAGTTTTTAAAACAAATATTATATTATTAATTGATATTTTATTCCTAAAAATCTAAGGCTTGGCCAAATTAATTAGATAATGTTATATATATATTAATAATTAACCAATTGGGGTTTGTTTTTCTTGTTATAGTATATTTATTTACCATATAGTGTAAGAAAATAAGAAGACACGGTAAATGTCAAATTATTTAACTTAAAGTTAAATCTAAATGATATGGTTACAATAGTAACCTAAACTTATCCAAATTATATTGTATGAAATTATTTAGACCCATACCCACATTATCTTCAAAATAAATAAATTTGGAGCTATTAAAAACCGAATATGACTTTATAATAAAATAATATTTTTAGTTTTTCCAAAGGTGCCCCTCTCCTCCCTTTTAAAAGGGAACCTCCTCCCTCTCCCCCCCACACTACTTTGAGCCATCAAGCTCATCCAAACCATGAAAATTTATCTTCCCCACTTACATAGAAACATCCTAGAGGTCCTAGTCTTCTTCAGGGACCAACTCTAGTACCCTAAGAGGAGGTTAAGAAGAGGCGCGTCAAAGAAGAGGTAATATCCATTATCAATCCTTTCCAATTTCATTCTTCTTCAACTTATTCTTATTTAGTTGTTTCATTATAAAGTAATAACATAGGTATTAATTATATAATTATATGTTATTATAAATATGAAAAAACCCCATTTCACCTTTTATCCATCCTACGGAAAACGAAATCACCGCGCGTGCGTACGTACAGAATACCGTCTCCTCGCCGTGGTGTAATCGGTTTTTCCACCACCACCTTACTTGGATGGTTATAATGGTGTAAAGAATAACTATATATGATCATTTTAAAGTTATATTGATTCTTAAATAGTATACATATACTTCAATACAATTCAATGATCATGGGAACGACATCATCGCTCGTACGTACGTACGACCTACCATCTCCACTATGTGATGCGACTCATTCTACAGGATTTTCATTGTATAATGATTATATAAATGAATTAAATGAATAAATAAGATATATATTAGACTAATACCATTCTATAAATGAGGTATCTATAACATAAAAAGGATAATAAGAATTTATTCGACGAAACACGCATAAGAACAAAAAGCAATAAACACCTGAATAACAAGTAACAATGAAATATTACTAATAAGAAGCTAAGAATATGAACATGTATGATATCATAACAATGAGTATGATTCTGGAATAATTTAATAACATTATTTAAATCATTATACAGGAGTTTCGGACACGTACTAAGCAAATCAGACCTAAGGTAAGGGAAAATCTCGCAATCTCAATTTTTATCTGAGATTGTTTATACTTCGGTAATTACTGGGGCATATTTATCATACACATCAATGTTTCATTAGAATGTAATATTATTTCTATCCTCCTACAATTTTTTAAATCCAATTTTACCTATTGGTGTATTTTTAGTAAAAGATGTGAAAGGAATATTTTGTCATTTTAAGTACGAGATACTTTTTGACTTTTCCAGCCCAAGTACGAGAAGAAAGTTTTTTTAACATATACGACATCAATGGATTCATATAACATTATTTCAATGAAGCTTCCTTTACAAGTTTTCAAGTTTATTTTTAATCCACTTCCTTTATTTTAAAATTGTATGACATGTTAAGAAAGGAAAAATGTTTTTGAATTAGAAAGGATATTTTCCTCAAGAATGGAGTTCATGTGTTTTATCAAAATTATTTTCAATCTAAGATAATATAGGGTCTTGTTTCTATCCATATTTTTACATTGATTTGATTATTTTATGATGGAATTATTTTTATGATTCCATTTTATCTTATATGGATTATGTTATGATGGCATGATGTTTAAGAAGCCTGTTTTTATTACATGGGTTATGCTATGATGTATGATTTATGATTTTGTGGCACACATAAGAATGGTATCATTATAAGATGGGTGTGACCTATATCTCCCTCCAATGCATTTGGTAAATATTTATATCTCATGAGATAAACATGGATGGAATGACAAGTTAATCTGGTTCAGTGATACAGGACTTAAACGAGGAGTGAACTCGGTTCAGAAATGGACTTTGTCCGCTACGATAGTCTTGGAAATGAGCCTTGACTACTAAGAAATGATTATCTATGATTATATGTGTATGCCAAAAAGTTTCATGTTTTATGTTATGATTATTGTGATTACATTTCACTTCTATGATTTATCCCTTGTTATGATATTATGATCTCTTTTGTAGGTTAAGATTTTCGAAATGCTATGTTCTTATAAATATGATATTTCCTTTATTTACCCTTATTGAGCATTTGAGATCACCCTTTTGTATGTTTTCTTTCCCCAGGTCAGGAAGAAGGTTATTAAGTAGGATATGCCAAAAGGGACTCTAGATATGATGAAATAAATTGGAGACAATGTAGATGCTTTATGAACCAATTGTTTATGTTTCCTAGTTTCTAAAGAAACTATACCTATACAGTCCTACCATGGTTTTGTTATATGTCGTAATAAGTGTGATTCAATTTTGAAGTCTTAAAAATGTATGTAAAGTATGGGTCTTTATAGTTTTTATCAAATGGAAAGGAAATAGGAATGTATCTGATCCTTGGGAACTCTCACATGTGAGCGTTGGACGAAGCATGGATCTCTGCCCAAGTGATTCATGAGGAAATGGCTACCACTGGGGATGGTGGTGTGTCCCGCCCAGGGGGTGTAGCCGCCCATGGAGTTCCCTGATAGGTATCAATTATAGTCCACTGGAAGTAATTCTAGAACATTATAGTTGGTATCAGAGGAAATGTATAGTCAAACTTTGGAAACTAGGATGTCAAATCCCTAGTAAGAACCCTAAGGATATGTCTAAGCATAGGAAAAAATCTTAGTGTTTTAGAAATGAACAAGAGTAACCTATTATAATACCTAAAGTGTGAAATTTTATTACTAATTATGCTATCTTCCTATTATAATTAGTGTTTCTCACACTATTGTTCTTGGTTTTAGTCAATGGATAGAACCCGAAGGAACCATGTTAATGTGGAATGCGACGAGCAATTCAATGATTGTCCCCCTGAAAAACCAAACATTATGAGAGATGGAATGAAAAATCTTGTAGCCATGCTCACACTACTTTCTAAATATGTGAATGATGCAGGACTTCCAAATGAGCAAAGGAAGGAGAAACATTCTGTTGAATCCTTCATGAGGCAGTGTCCACCCTCATTCAGTGGTTCTACTGATCCATTAGTGGCTGAACAGTGGATCAGTACCACTGAAAAGATATTTTCAGTTCTTCAATGTTCTGAACATGATAAAGTCATCTTAGCAGTATATCATTTGGAAGGTGAAGCTGATCAATGGTGGAATATTATTAAGAATACATTGCAAAGTGATGAAATTGAGTCCATGGAATGGGACGGGTTCAAGAACTTATTTTTCAATAAGTACTTCTCCCGTATTCTTCAAAAAAAGATGGAGAATGAGTTTGTTGAGCTGAAGAAAAAGGATGACAAATCTGTTGGTACCTACAAAGCAAATTTTACAAGACTTTCAAGGTATGCTTCCAGAATTATTATCCAACTTCAGAGTAATATTGATCGATTCTTTAGTGGATTAAAACCAAGTCTTCGAAGGGTGTTATCCATAAGGGACTTCAATAGCTATGAGGAAATCGTTCGATGTGCTCTCAAGGATGAGATGGATATTAGAGTAACCCATCGATAATATGCATTTGATAAGAAGAGGAAAATGGAATTCAAAGGGAAATCTAAAGACCAAACTGAAAATAAGATGAGTTTTCCCTTATGCTCAAAGTGTGGAAATAAACATGGAGGGAGTTGTCTTAAAGGGACAAGTAAATGTTTCAAATGTGGAAAATAAGTTCATTTGGCATTTGAATGCTGCAATGATGGGAAGAAGATGCCTAGTGAAGAGAACAAAGAAAAGGATTCACAGAGTGCACCTCCTACACTTCAATGTTACAAGTGCAAGGAAATGGGGCACTATGCTAATCAATTGCTTAACCCAAGGGTTTTTGATGATGAATGATGTCAATAAAATATTAAGGCTAAAGACAAAGGAAAGTCACATGAAATTTCTATCAGCGATGTGGAGTACGATAACAAAGTTGTGAAATGTACACTTACCATCCACTCTAAAGTAGCAAATGTTTTATTTGATTCTGGATCCACCCACTCTTTTATTTCTAAAGAATTTTCTAAGGGTATTGCCATATTACCTCATCAATTAGATGTTGAGTTAGCTGTGACAACCCCTAATGACACAATAGTCGCATCAAAAGTTTATAATTCTTCTCCGATTGAAGTTTGTGGGAAAGTGCTTCCTGCAAATCTTGTGATCCTTCCTATAGTGGAATTTGATGTGATTCCTGGCATGGATTGTCTTTATTTATATGGAGCTCATATCAATTTCCAAAGAAGGGAAGTCACATTTCATATTCTAGATCAATCTATGATCGTCTATCGATGCAAGGATGAACATAACCTTCCGGTGGAAATTACTTCCATCTTATGGGTCTTGATTCCTCTAAATGAAGGTTATCTATCTCAAATGGTTGGAGAGAAACTTATGATTAAGAATATTCCCATTTTATGAGAGTTTGATGATGTCTTTCCGGAGGAATTTATAGGTCTTCCATAAAATCATGAAGTTGAGTTTTCAATAGAACTCATACCGAGTGCTATACCCATTTCAAATACACCTTATAGAATATCCCCAATTGAGTTGCAGGAATTGAAGAAGCAACTCCAAGAGAATCTTGATAAGGGATTCTTATGCCCTAGTGCATCACCTTGGGGAGCACCTGTTTTGTTTCTTAAGAAGAAAGATGGATCAATGAGATTCTGCATTGATTATCAAGAACTTAACAAGATCACTATCAAGAACAAATATCCTCTCCCATGCATTGATGAATTATTTAACTAACAACGCAGAGCTCAATACTTTTACAAGATTGATCTTCATTCAGGGTATCATCAATTAAGGGTCAAAAGTGAGGATATACCAAAGAAGGATTTCCGTACAAGGTATAGACACTATGAATTTATAGTGATGCCATTTGGTCTTACTAATGCCCCTGATATATTCATGGATCTGATGAATATAGTCTTTATAGACTATCTTGGTTAGTTTTTGGTAGTCTTTATAGACGATATTATTGTCTATTCAAAGAGAAAGGAATAACATGAAGATCACTTGAGAATTTTATTGAAGACCCTGAGAAAGGAGAAGCTTTATTACAAATTTACCAAGTGTGAATTTTGGCTTCAAAAAGTTGCATTTTTTGGTCATATAATCTCAAAAGAGGGGATATCTATGGATCCAGCAAAAACAGAGGTTATTGAAAGATGGTTGAGACCAACAACAGTAACCGAGATCTAAAGTTTTCTTGGTTTGGCTGGATATTATCGACGTTTTGTGAAAGATTTTTCACGATTATCCCATCCACTCACCAGGTTGACTCAAAAAGGAGTTAAGTTCGTGTGGACGGAGGAGTGTGAAGAAAATTTCAAAGAGTTAAAATGAAGGTTATCTAGTGCAACTGTTCTCACACTACCGAGTAGTGGAGAAAGGTTTGTGATCTACAGTGATGCATCCAAGAAGGGATTGTGGTGTGTTCTCATGCAAAATGATATGGTGATAGCTTATGCCTCATGATAGTTGAAAATCCATGAGCCAAATTACCCAACTCCTGATTTGGAGTTAGCTGCGGTAATCTTTGCATTAAATATTTGGAGGCATTATCTTTATGGTGAAAGGTGTGATATTTATACTGATCATAATGTTTTAAAGTATATTTTCACACAAAAGGAGCTGAATATGCGTCAAAGGAGATGGTTTTAGCTGATTAAGGATTATGACTGTTCAATTCATTACCACCCTGGGAAAGCAAACAAGGTGGCAAAAACATTAAGTCGACAAGACCATGCTAGATTATCCATGATGAGGATCACAAAAGATCCAATATTTATGGATTTACAAAGGATGGATCTTGGAATTATAATGGAAGGGGAAAAATCTTATCTTTCACATGTACTCAACTCAGAAGTTGTACCATTGGAGCAAGATCTTTCTTATGAATAACAACCGATAGAGATTCTAGATCATAGTGAAAATGTCCTACAGAACAAGACCACTCGCTTGGTGAAAGTTTTATGGAGGAACAACCAATTAGAATAATCTACATGGGAGCTTGAGGATATGATGAGGGAGAGGTATCCTCATCTGTTTGTTACAAAGTGACGAATTTCGAGGGAGAAATTCATTTTAAGGGGGGTAGAATGTAACACCTGAGATTTTTATGAGAAATATTTTGTTTTTATGTTATATACATCATCAAAGGAATATTTCACTACACACAACACTAGCTTGGCTTGTTTTACACGCAATCGCGACCTTCCTCGATAGCTTGCGTTGTACGCAATACCGAGTTTTACTAAACAATGATATGCTATTAAAATATTATTAAAACTAGATGTTATGAATAGTAATACCAAATTTTTGAAATTTTATTATTCAAAATGGAATTCATTTTTGGATTCGGAATATTGAAATTATCCTAGGGTGATTTTTTGGTATTTTTATGAAAACTTTCAATTTTTGATGAATAGTGAAAACACTGGGTTACTAACTAAAAACTGACTTATTATTTAAATAATTAATTATTTTATTTAAATTTATTTTAGGTCAAAATTTATACATAATACGTATATAAGTTCAATGTAATTCATTGGTGTCATTTTATAATAATTTTAGATATATAAAAATTTTATGGAACTTTTCACCGTCTTTTACCCACCTCCTAGGAGAATTTAAAAATTTACATAAAACTTAATTTTACTGCTTCTGTGAATGGAAATTCAAAAATCTGAGAGACATAGTTAATGTCAGTAAGTAAAATGTGGTTCAATGAGATGAAAATAATTTTTGGTGAATAGTAACTTTTTACTTTTATTTACCACGGTTAAAAGTAAATAGGGTAATTAAGGGTAAAAATAATAATATTATTACCCTAACACATGTCATAATTATATTTTATAAGTTTAATTCGACAAAAAACAACCTTAGGAATAAAATATGACCATTTAGGTCCACTTGGATTAGATTAGGACATTTAATATTATTTTATTTAAAGAAGAGTTAAAATAGTTAAAATCAAAGTTTAATAAATAAAACATTTTTAATATAGGGTTATAAATACGATAAATTCAACTATAAATATTCATTAGAAAGATAAAACGATTTCCTACATAATGATATTTTATTTATAATTTTTAAGACATTAAAATAGTTATTTTATTTATGACACAATGATGATGCAGTAATTACCTTATTAATGAAATATTAACAAAATTGATATTATAAATACACAAATAAATGTAATTTGAGACTTTTTATGAATTAAACTAATTTTATAGGTTAATATGACATCTTAGTAGTGATTTAAGTAACTTTTTCCGAAATAATCATGCTGTTATGATTTAAAAAAAAAATCAAGTACCAAATAGTGTCAAAATTGACATAAAATAGTTTTTAAAACAAATATTATATTATTAATTGTTACATTATTCTTAAAAATATAACGTTCGGCCAAATGACTTAGATAAGGTTATATATATTAATAATGAACCACTTGTGGTTCTTTTGGCTTGTTATAGTATGTTTATTTACCTTATAGTGTAAGAAAATAAGAAGACACGGTAAAAGTCAAATTATTTAACTTAAAGTTAAATCTAAATGATAAAGTTACAATAGTAACCTAAACATGTAAAAATTATATTGGATGAGATTATTTAGACCCATACCCACCTTATCTTCTAAATAAATTAATTTGGAGCTATTAAAAATCGAATATGACTTTATAATAAAATAATATTTTTTGTTTTTCCAAAGGTGCCCCTCTCCTCCCTTATAAAAGGGCACCTCCTCCCTCTCCTCCTCACACCACTTTGAGCCATCAAGCTCGGACAAAACCTACCAATTTCTCTTCTCAAATTTCATAGAAACATCTTATAGGTCCTGGTCATCTTCAAAAACCAACTCTAGTTCCCTAAGAAGAGGTTAAGAAGAGGCGCGTCAAAGAAGAGGTAATATCCATTACTGATCTTTCCAATTTTTTTTCTTCTTCAACTTCTTCTTATTTAGTTGTTTCATTATAAAGTAATAACATAAGTATTACTTATATACTGATATGTTATTATAAATATTAAACAACCCCATTTCACATTCTATCCATCATACGGAAAATGAAATCACCGTGCGTGCGTAGGTACGGAATACCGTCTCCACGCCGTGGTGTAATCAGTTTTTCCACCACCACCTTACTTGGATGGTTATAATGGTGTAAAGAATAACTATATATTATTATTGTAAAGTTATTTTGATTATGAAATATTATACATACACTTCAATATAATTCCACGATCATAGGAACGATATCATCGCTCGTGCGTACGTACGACATACCGTCTCCACGATGTGATGCAACTCGTTCTATATGATCTTCATTGCATAATGATTATATAAATGAATTTAATGAATAAATATGATATATATTACACTAATACCATTATGTAAATTAGGTATCTATAACCTAAAAAGAAGAATATTAATTTATTCGACAAAACACGCATAAGAACAAAAAGCAATACACACCCGAATAACAAGTAACAATGAAATATTAATAATAAGAAGCTAAGAATATGAGCATGTATGATATAATAACAATGAGTAAGATTCTGGAATAAGTCAATAACATTATTTAAATCATGATACAGGAGGTTCGGACACGTACAAAGCAAATCGGACCTAAGGTTAGGGAAAATCTCGCAATTTCAATTTTTATTCATAATTGTTTATAATTTGGTAATTACTAGGGCATATTTATCATCCACATCCATATTTCATTAGTATGTAATATTATTTCTATCCTCCTATAATTTTTTAAATCCAATTTTACATATTGGTGTATTTTTAGTAAAAGATATGAAAGGAATATTTTGTCGTTTTAAGTACGAGATACTTTTTGGCTTTTCTGGCCCAAGTACGAGAAGAATGTTTTTTAACTTATACGGCATGAATGGATTCATTGAACATTATTTCCATGAAGATTCCTTTAGAAGTTTTCATGTTTATCTTTAATCAACTTATTTTAGTTTAAAATTTTATGACATGTTAAGAAAGGAAAAATGTTTTTGAAGTAGAAAGGATAATTTCCTCAAGAATTGAGTTCAAGTGTTTTATCAAAATTATTTTCCATCTAAGATAATATAGGGTTCTGTTTCTATCCCTATTTTTACATTGATTTGATTATGTTATGATGGAATTATTTTTCTTATGTCCTTTTATCTTATTTGGATTATGTTATGATGGCATGATGTTTAAGAAGCCCATTTTTATTACATGGGTTATGCTATGATTTATGATTTATGATTTTGTGGCACACATAAGAATGGTATCATTATGAGATGGGTGGGACCTATATCTACCTCCAATGCATTGGGTAAAGATTTATATCTCATGAGATAAACATGTCTGGAATGACAGGTTAATCCGGTTCAGTGATACAGGACTGAAACGAGGAGTGAACTCGGTTTAGAAATGGACTTTGTCCGCTAGGATAGTCTTGGAAATGAGTCTTGACTACTAAGAAATGATTCTCTATGATTATGTGTATATGCCACAAAGTTTCATGTTTTATGTTATGATTATTGGGATTACATTTCACTGCTATGATTTATCCCATGTTATGATATTATGATCCCTTTTGCAGGTTAAGATTTTCGAAATGCTATGTTCTTATGAATATGATATTTCCTTTATTTACCCTTCCTAAGAATTTGAGCTCACCCTTTTGTATGTTTTCTTTCCCTAGGTCAGGAAGAAGGTTATTAAGTAAGATATTCCAAAAGGGACTATAGATATTATGAAATAAACAGGAGAAAATGTAGATGCTTTATGAACCAGCTGTTTATGTTTCCAAGTTTCTAAAGACACTATACCTATACGGTCCTAGCATGGTTTTGTTATATGTTGTAATAAGTGTGATTCATTTTTGAAGTAATAACAATGTATGTAAAGTATGGGTCGTTATATTCTCCACCCAATCTCCCTCACTATGAGCGAATATAGTTTCACCCCTCCATTTCTATAATGTTTTTCAACTGTTATTCTGAAATCAGACTAAGTTTTGTTTGAATCCATTTTTGTACATGTTGATCTATCTAATTAGGAAGTGCACATACCTTTCATTATTTGATAATTCTAGCAGATTTTCTAAAAATGTAAATACATTATTGATTTTGAAATGTTCAGGTTGTTATCTGTTAAATTTGATTAGTTTAATATTTTCAATTAAACTATTGAAGTTTCATGAATAGTACATGTGAGTTATTTTAAATCTGGTTGTGTTGAATTTAAAATGAAAACTGATAATCAATCATTTTTTCTAAGAGTTTGATGTGATGAAATTTTCATTGAATGTATCCATTAATGATAAACAAAACCGTGTTTCATATAAAATGATTTTTTTTATTTTAATTTATTGAAAAATTAAATAGGTTGTTAAATATGTATTATAAAAATATTTTTAAATTCAATTTTTTCCAATTTATATAAGTTTCACCTTTAAATATGATGGAGTTTATTTTTATAATGTCATGTAGATTAATTTCATAAGATGTGTATATGGTATTATTTTCTAATTTAAATCATTTTTTAAAATAACCCATGCCTAAAAAATATTTGAAGATATTATTTTTTTAGTAATTTATGGGAATTTCATTTTTCAATATTTTATACTTAGTTTTTATGACTTCATATAAATTGGTTTATATTGATGTATATTCTTTATTAAAAAATGTATAAATTTTTTCAACATCACCTGTTATCCTTTATAAGTGTCTTTATCCTTGTGATGACATCCTCAATATGCATCCCCTCCCTCATACATACCTAATATGGAACCACCATCACACACAACTTGGATATCAACTGGTTTACCTCAGGATGTGGAAGGAGTGTGAATGTTCAGGTGAGTGATACTTGTTATACATGACATTTGGCCACTGAAAAGTGTTAGTATCTCAAAATTTCCTACTCCTTACACATATTGAGGGAATTTTGGATCAAGGTATTGTATATTACTTCAAACATGAGGGAGAAGAATCCAAGTTCTAGGCATCCTTCCTGTTCTCATGGATTAACATCAAACAATTCTTCCCATTTTATTTTGCTAATAGTAAAAATAACCACAATCCTTTTAATATTTTCATTGTCCAGAACAAATACGATATGAATTTTATAAAAACCCCATTAACCTCATGTTTAGTTAAAAAATACCTTCTTTTAATAATGATACCAAAAGTGAGTGTACATGTTAGAAAATTTCAGATCAGTATTAAGTATGTTAATTCATCCAATTTTTCATTCATAGTGCCCCAATTTAGTAAATTTTCACTCATAGTAGTTGATTCTCCCCAACAAACCCATTCAAAACATCCATATATGCTTCCACCTTGTTTAATCCTCACTCCCAATTTCTACTATGAAATTTTTCTAGAGTCTATTCTCTCTGTTGGTTCCACCAAGGCTGAGTTTTGTTTTCAGGTGATCCCAGGTAGTTGGTATTAAACTCCTATAATTAATTTGAGAAAAGGATTTCTTCTAACCCCACTTGAACACTTCTTCAACATATGTTGAAGTTGATTGTTTCAACATATGATAAAAGATCATAAACTTCATCTCCTAAGCACCCTGGCACCGAAACACCACATGAACCACCATGTACCAAGTGAGTAAATGAATAAAAACCAACACCTCCCACTTATTGGAATCCCACCAAGAAAAGTTACAGAAACAAACCTAGAATTACTGCCTTTTTTTCCCACAAAACATAAAATTGAGAGCTTGGACCAACAAACACATATTTACTCCAAGTTATTTATTTTCATGTTACCCTTATGTAAAATGATAACTTGTTAGGAATCATCACCAATGACATTAAAATATTGGTTTCCCATTATTATAAGTATTCATAACTTTATCCTTTGATTATGAATACTTAGGAATATTTTTTACATAATGAATATTTTATGAACCTAATCGGATGGATATGAATTGAAAATGGATTACCAAGAATCATATGACAAAATATTATGAGGACAGAGTTAAAGAGTTCATTAAG
Organism: Viscum album; assembly: GCA_963277665.1. Lineage (NCBI taxonomy): Eukaryota > Viridiplantae > Streptophyta > Magnoliopsida > Santalales > Viscaceae > Viscum > Viscum album. The sequence goes on from OY728125.1 coordinate 232,264,764, forward strand.
TTTGTAATGGAGCATGCATACAAACCTTTTCAAACACTTTTTATTTGTTTATACTTTTTTTATTCAAGAAAAATTAGTTTAAAAGATTTGTAAGAACATTTAATTTTTCATGGAATAGATCAAAGCTATAAATGTTAGACAAAAAATGGGGAGAAACTTAATGTACACACTGATTGAGATTATACTGTGATTTATGGATCATTTGACATGAATACAAATGTAAGTGATGATGGAGATCATATGGAATAAATGACCATGAAAATTGAAGATGACCTTCATGGTTATACAATGTTTTTTAATAACTTAAAAAACTATGATAATAGACTATTATATACCATTTTTTAATAAATATACAACATTTTTAGTTGTATTGAAGTTTTATAATTTGAAAGCTGGTAGTGGATGAAGAGACATGAGCTTTATAGAACTAGTTGGTCTCTTGAATGATATGCTACCGGAAGAAAATGAGATTCCTTATCAAACATATGATGCTAAAAAAATTCTATGGTCAATGGACATGATCTCTAAAAAAATACATGCATGTCTAAATGATTGAATATTTTTTCACGAGGACCAAGAATCACTCAAAAAATTCCCTATGTGTGGCATGAATCAATACAAGAAAGATGAATCAAGTCCTTTGAAATCGGTATAGTAATTTCCTATCATTCTATAGATTAGATGACTATATGGATTTTAAGAAACCTCTAGAAAATTGACATGGCATGAAAAGAAAACAATTGAATATGAGAAAGTACATCACCCAACAGACTCTTCTTAGTGTAATAAAATTAATTAGGAGTATCATGAATCTAAAAATGAGTTGAGAAATATCTGTCCTATATTATCTAAAGATGGAATAAATCCTTTTGGTTTATAGATTAGTACTAATAGTACATGTCTATTTATATTGTTAAATTATAACTTTACACCATGTTTTTGCATGAAGAAAAAATACATTATGTTGTCTTTTCTAATATCTATACAAAAAAACTTGGAAATGATATTGATGTCTATTTGTATCCATTGTCAAAGATCTAAATTGATGTGGGGTACAAATGTTATACTATATGATTCTCATAGAAGTGAAGAATTCACATTGGGATCCATGTTGTATGGGATGATAAATTACTTTACTTTTTATGTAAATATTTTAGACTATAAAATTAAAGGTTGGGGTGTCCCATTTGTGAAGAACACACACTCAGTTAGGTTGAAACATTCCTTGAAGACTGTGTTTTTAGTTAATTATAAATTATTACCTCAATAATATAAATATTGATCCTAGATGAAAACATTCGATGGGAATACATAATAAGGTACAACACCATCTCCACTACTGGGTGATCAAATATTTGAGAAAGTAAATGATATTGACACTATTTTTAGTAAAACCTTTTAAAAAAACCCTGTGAAATTAGGTTGAAAAAGAGATCAATTTTATTTGAATTTCCGCACTATATTTTTTTGTACGTCAGAAAATTTCTTGATGTTATGCATGTAGAAAAAATGTATTTGATATTTTTATTAGTATATTACTAAATGTTCATGAAAAAAATGTCATTAGGGATAGGGTGGACATGATTTTCTTTGAGATAAGGGAAGAGTTGGCACTCGTGAAGGGTATAAGGTGGAATTTCCTTCCTCCAATAGTTTACACTCTATCCAGATAAGAAAAATTATAATTTTCCAATTTCTCTAAAGGTGTAAAATTTCCATAGGGGTATTCATCAAATATCTAGAATGTAATTTCAATGACTAAATTGAAGTTACAAGGTCTAAAATCACATGAATATCATGTTTTGATTCAATATTTGATGTCTTTCGCTTTACATTCCATTCTATCTAAAAATGTACGATATACATTAACTAGAATATGCTTCTTTTTCAAAGCCATATATAGTATTGTTATAGATCCTATGAAGTTTCCAATTATGAATAAGGTGATTTCAATCATCTTATGGGAATTAGATATGTTATTCTCACCATCATTATGTTATACAATGTCCCACTTGATGGTTCACTTGGTTAGAGAGGTTCAACTATATGGCCGTGTCCATAAAATATCAATGTTCCCCTTTGAATGATATATGAATATTTTGAAATGGTACATCAAGAATCAAAGTCATCCAAAAGGTTATATTTTAGAATGATATATTGATGAAGAAGATGTTGGATCTATATCGATTACCTATTAGATGTTGGTAGTATCGGTCTTCCAAAGTCTCATAATAGTGGACACCTTATGGGTGAATGGATTTCTGGAAGAGATGTTTTTATAATTTCCATCACAAATTAGGAGAAATATCACCTTTACATTTTACATAATAGTATAGAGGATTCTCCATATGTTGAATCCCAAAATGAATTTCTTAGACATTTTAGTCCATCAAGGGATGAAGGAAGGATATCAAATACACATAATAAATAGTTTATTGGATGTGTCACACCATATCTTTTGAAATAATTTTATTTTATTATTTTATCTTGTCTTGTAATATTTTTTCTAGGCGCGGTCCAAGCCTGATTGAAATTTTGTGTTTTTGTTGATAAACGACTATTTTGGGCTTGGTTGCATCCGACGCATGGGACGGGCACGGTCGAAGACGTGCAACTTCACCAGGTCACCGTGCGGCCTGCCTGGTGTTCAAAAAAAAATATTATTAATTAATTAATTAACAAAATGAATAATAAAGTGAAAACAAAATAGAATATGAAAAATAAAATAAACTAATAATTTTAGTTCCTTTTTGTGTGTAAATCCATGTGATGCTTCTTGAAAATTATTTAATAATTTTTAGTTGTGGTTTATTTGACTGTGCAATTGATAAAAATTAAGTTTTATAGGGTTTCAGTGTCTGTATATAATGGCTCGAACCACTGTGATACTTTAATATTTCAAAATCAATTTTTTGGGGTGTTTTAGGAGGAAACGATAGCTCATTACAAGAGTTTTCAAAAATTATAGTTTTTCCATCAGTGAGTTAGGCATCAGAGAGTCACGTTAATAGCTTAGTGTCTATAGGTTGACATAGATCATGTTGGTAGATCATCATCAGGGAATCAAGGCGTCGGTGACTCAGGACATCAGTGACTCAGGGCGTCGGTGACTCAGGGCGTCGGTGACTCAGGGCGTCTGTGACTTAGGGTATTGGTAGGTCGAGGCATTAGTAGGAAGAGTGTTGGTGAGTGGTGTCGGTGACTTCTGTCAGTGACTCAAATCAGTGACTCACATCAGTGAGTCAAGTGTTGGTGACTCGTGTCAGTTAGTTGCATCAGGGAATCATGTCGGTGACTCATTTCAGTGATTCAAGCATCGGTGACTCACTGTCGGTGACTCACCCATTGGTGAGTCATTTCTAGTTTTCTCCAGTTTTTCCAGTTTCTCCCCTTTGACGTTTCCTTAGATGATAAATGAGTTAATTTCCATATTTAATGACTTTTTGGGCCGTTTCAAATGGAATTTATCTCCTAAAAACCTGAATCTTGATCATGATTTGGCTTTAATGGCCTTTAAAACAATTTCCCTACATATTTAGGTTTTAACCTTTATAAATCCTAGATCATATCTTCTTTTAAACCCTTCCATTTTCTCTTGGTGTACTGAGAAACTTTCTTCCCCAAGGAGTCGTGTGCCTGTGCTGTAGTAGTCTATTCAGTTTTCCCCTAGAGTATTTCCTACTGCTCGTGTGACCCCCTTTTCTAGTGCAAAGAGGGATTGTTGATTGTCGTTTATTCCAAATAGGGATCCCTTAGTCTCTCTTTTATTTGTGTATCACATAGGGTGGGTGTAATGATATCTTCCTATGGTTATGGTTGAAACCAATTTAACAAAGATAATAATAAGTAATGAATGAGGATCTAGGAAGATGGTGATGTTGATCAATTTTTTATATGTTATCCTTGATCCATGTCGTTTTTTGTAAGGGATGTATGCCTTTTGAAAATCATGGTTGTTAGTGGCCTCTGTTTGTGAACCCGTATGACTTGTGAATATTTGTCATTTCTTCCCTGTTGAATGGATGAAATATGGAAATTTGATTAATCATGTATATTCAGTTAAATATATAGATTCCCCAGGATCAAACTTGTTCGGTGACCACCACTGAATAATGAAAGTGTAATTAAAAAATGAGTGCTGCTAAATCTGAATACACCTTGTTGTTTGGTGTGGGTCATGGTGCACGACGTGAGGTGGATCTTTGAACGAGGTGGTGATGTGATTTTGGATGGGTATTGACAATGTCTTGGTGCGATGTTTAAGGTGGATCCGGCGGTCTCTGATGGTTCTGCGTCGTTGGTGATTTTATTTCAATGTGGAAAACTTGCTCTGTAATGGTGTTTTAAGGTGGTGTAATATTCATGGTGTTCGATCTTCGGTGCTTACGGTGTCGATGCTCTCCAGTGACTGGTGTAGTGATCGCAACAGTAGTAGTTATAGGATGGGTGACGACGGCGGTCTCATGAAGATGACGGCATGAGACATAAAGTGACTTGGGCAGTTGTGGGTACACATGGGTCGAGGTCTCCTTGGATAATGGGAATTTTTGAATTATGTACTTTGGCTGCTTGAAATATGTATCCTGTGCATTTTTTTTGGTTACCGCTGACCCACAAAGTGGCTTCTTTGAAAATACAAAAAAGAGAATTGAGGTGGTGTGGCTGTGTGTTGTGTATGGTTTTTTTGACCTTGTGTTTGTGCTGGTTGTGTGGTGTTGAGGGTGGGAGTGTGTTTGTGAGTATGGGGTGGAAAGGTTGGTGTGATGGTATCTTAGGTTGAGATATTGATTGATTATGTAATGGATGAACTTGTTAACTAGTGGGACTGCATCTAGGCAGTGGTTGGGCAGTGGGGATATAGATTCGAGTTGTGTTATGTTTTATTACAGGGAGTGATGGGTGTGGTGTTGTTGTTAGGACACGAGGCTACTGAGTGTGGTTTTGAGGAGGTCTGTTGGGGGTTTTCTTATTTATAGTAAGGAAAAGGTGACATTACACTGAGTAATGACAGTGGAAGGGGTTGAATGGGTTTTCAATAATGGGGAGTGTGCACTGGGACTGCAAGTTGGTTGAGTTTTGTTGTTTTTTAAGATGTGGTAATTTTGGTTCAGCAGGGCTGCCTAGATTGGTTTAGGAGGGATAATATTGAAGAAGGATTTTTTTACCTTTCATGGGCCTTTTGCCCAGAGTTTTCAAGCTTTTGTGAAGTGGGTGTGGATTATGATGTTACTTGTTTTATACTTTGTTTGGTAGTTTCCCAGGTAGGGATGGAATAAATAAATAAATGAATTTATATTGCAGAATGACAACTAGTTAAATGAATTGTCTGGGGTAGGTTTTTAGTTGTTCCTTTTAGTGAAGTGGCATTCATTTATCAACTTATTAAAGTGAATATCGTTTGTGGTGGTGTGTGCTTATAAGGTTTTTAGCAAGTTATATTTTGGTGTGGGATGGTTATTGTTTTGAAAACCCATAAGTTGGGATGAGTGTTTGGTACACACACACACATATACATGTAGTTCCTTGTGATTTCTATTTGCACCCCTCCTATTTTGAGCAATACGTGTCGAACACCCCCATCATTATGGGGGAGGGTGTCCTTTCCCAACATCTTGATGGGAGGATGGATGGCTGGTTATTGGATCTTCTCTACTCCCACTTCTCGGAATTAGTAGCCCAAGACTCTTCAGCCTGGTTGTGTTGTGGTTGTGAGGCCCAGGTGTTTTCGGGTGAGGTGTTCTTCTCATGTCTCTTTAGGATTAGACATATTGTTCTTTCCCAGGTGTCTTCAATATGGGATGTGATATGTGGCCCAGGTGTGTGAGGTAAGGTTGTGGCAGTGGGGCTTGTTGAAGAGTGTGGTAGCATCAGGAAGTTCTCTATTAGGGATGAGTAGTTAACTAGTATGAAGTGGTTTGGGGTACCCAAATATTGATGTGAATACTACTTTACTTTACATGACAAGTGTTATTTTGTGAGTGTGACTTGGTGAGGTTTGGGTGGATAGTATAACTTGTTAGGTCCTTTTGAGTTTCTACTATTTTTCTCACAGGGGCATTAATATGCTTCTCCCACTTGTGCATGAGTGAATTTGATTTTTCTACTAAGTATATTTGTATTCTCACCCTATGTATATAACATTATTTTTAGGTTTCTAGGGATATTACATGGACTGTGCATACCTTACTAGCTCAGGCGTGGGGATAGTTGCTATGTCGCTCCTTAGCTTGTTCTTTTGGTATTTAATTTGGACCTTTTCATTGTGTTTCTAGAAATTTTAGTTTAAACATGCATGTGGGATGGATTTTTGGTTTCTTATATATATATATATATATATCTTGGAGTTTTTTTGAGGTTGTTACATCTTATCTCTTGATCTTGGTTGCTATAAAAAGGGTAATGCCTCCCAATTTTTGAGGTTATATACCCTTGGTGATGGTCTCCACCCCATGGCTTATTGGATGTGGGACTTGGGGTCACTATCTCTTTTTCATCTTGAAGAAGGAAGGTTACGACACTTTTCCACCCTTCCCTCATCTTGAAGGAGGGTCGTGACAACATATGATTTTAAAAGAGGGTTTGGGTATGTAAATTATAGTGATACAACCTTTTCCTATATTACTATTACATCATTTTAAATAGAAATGACATAATAGTATTACACATAGAGTATCCAAAGGTTTAGTGTCTTAGGAAAATTAGGACCATACATAACAATTAGAACATCAAGCATAAACATTTATTTAATTCCTTCTTCTCTAACTTCTTATTGGCACTTGAACTCTCCTTAGTACATGTAGTCACCTGATGATATACATCAAAATGGGGTGAGCTAAAATCCCAGTAAGAGGATAGATAATAATAATATAACAATGGGTTTTCATAACCATAACATAAATGAAGTATCATGAAGATGAGAGGAAACATTAATAAGAGACTTGAAATGTGGCAATGAATAAAAATGAAACATAATGTCTTAGTGGTTAACTACCACACATACTTGTGAAAAAATCTAGAATCTTATTCAAACATCATTTCACAATTACTCATGAGATTCATCGCTTTACCCAATGCATTGGAGCACTATATAATTCCGGGCGCACCCGTCACATTGAAACATTGTTATTCCGCTATATAATTCTGGGTGCACCTGTCACATCATAACATTATCATTATCATGCATGTCGAAATGAAAATATATAAAAATGAACATAAACAACCCATGTAAACGAATGGGTTTCGTCTCATAATAACACAATCATAAACTTTGGATTCCCAAAAGAAAGAGGTAATAACATACATGTTAGAAGAACCATCAACCATGAATGAGAAGTAAAAGGTGTGTTCTTAAAAGAAGAGTTCTTTGGGAAATCATTTTGTTTGCCATAAACACCAGTGAAAAAGATGTATATCCCAAAAAAGTAAATACAATGATTATTTTTTTTAAGGATTAAACATATCAAAAAAGGAGTGAAAGAGGGGGAACCCGAAGGATGAAAGTTGGGTTCGAGAATTTCCCCTTACCATGTATCCGAAAGCTTTCTTCACATTAATGTCCTATGTAACCATATTAGATTCATTAATTGAAAATTACAGAACTTTTTTTACTTGAATATGATTCATTATGGTTTCATTAAGTTATTTTATGGGCTTTTTGATGAGTTATAGATTTTAAAAACATTGTTCGGGAATGTTCGTTTTTATGGTTTTCTTGAGCGGTTAACATGTATTCATAAATGGAAGTTTGTGTAGAACATGGATAAACATCCAGAACTTATCTTTCATGTTATTAGTTATATTCAAGAATTTAAAATGATCTTATAATGAGTTATATTATATACCATGTGTATGAATCATTAGATAAGAATTAAATGATGATAGTTTGGGTTAAATTGGGCGGTTTTTTCACCACAACAAACTTGTTTTGTTTAATCATTTATTAATATGAACATAATTTAGTTCCAGAACATAAAATAGGATAAAATAAATATAAAATATTATGTTGAAACCATAAAAATGGTTTAATGACTAGATCTAAAGGTAGAAATGGAAAAAGAAAACATGTTGTTCTTGAAGTTGATAGATTAACACCTCATGAACAACATTTTCTTTAATAAAATAACAAGAAGAGGAGAAGGGGGTTGGATATTATAATATCCCATTAGTATCATAAATTTAAATTATATGTATGATAATGGAGTTACCATACCATTTGGATGAATATAGGTGGGGAGAGAATAATAAAAGAACATGAAATTTAATGGAATTTAAAGGAAAGAGAGAGAGAGAGAAATTACCTCTTGAATCCTACTCAGGGACCAAGTCTTGGTCATTTGATGAGACCATAAGCTTTGTGATGTAGGAGGGGGTCTAAGGAAGATACATGGGTAGAGTTTAGATAAGGCTTGAAGCTTGAGAGGTGTGAGGAAATGATGGTGTGAAGGGTGGTATTTATAGTGGAGGGGGGAGGGGATTTCTCAATATAAAATTCATTAATTTATTATTTCCCAAAAAGACAAGGAATAGCGAGTCCTCTATGACCAGGAATAGTAATTTTATCATGTTGACCCGAAACAATTGGGCTTACATCAGCAGAACATCATGCATGACTCTATAATTAGCTTATTTAGGTTATTTTGTAAAATATGGTATTTCACTATTCATAAAAAATTCACGTATTTTAGAAAATTCCCAAAAATTCATCCTAACCATTTTCAATATGTAGAATCCAAAAACAAAGTCCATTTTTCAAAAATAATTTTCTAAATATGATTAATTTATTATTTAATTAAAGTCACAATTTACTTTAAAAATACATTTTTTTAAAATTAAAACTGGTTTTATAATGCTTTCAAAAATTATATAAGGTCTTATAAAATTATCTAAAAACTAGAAGACATAGAATTGTTAATTTATGAACACATTTTAAGAAAATAAATCTTTTAAATTATTTAATTAATTACAATTAATTATTTATGACTTACAAAAATACCAATACATTTACTATGGTCAAATTATCACTTTCTAAGATGCCTAAATTTTATTTTATTATTCAGGGGTAAGGTTACTCTTAATTTGAATGATTTACTATTCATAAGGGTCATGTTACTATTAATAAGGGTAGGTTACTCTTCACCAAAAAATTATGTTTTTCCTATCGGTCTCCAAATATCTTACTAATCACAACCGCGTATGTCAGATTTTTGAAATTCAAACCATAGAAGTGAAAAAATTAAGTTTAATGATCACATAGTATTTAGTATCATGAGATTTCATTGTGCTTCCTAATGTGATTATACTATAGGTCATAATTATAAGATGGGAATTCCATTGATAAAACTTTGGGTCTTTACATTCTTCCCCCTTATGAAATTTCACCTTCAAAATTTTGTTTTACACAAACAGGTGAGGGTACTTCTCCTTCATAGCCTCTTCCGATTCCCAAGTATCTTCTTAAAACTTATGGTTCCTCCACAATAATTTTACAAGGTGAGTTGTCTTGTTGCATAGAACCTTATCTCTCTTGTCCAAAATCATTGCTGGCTGCTCCTCATAAGAGAGATCATCTTCCAATTATATCACCTCTGAGTTCAGTACATGTGAGGGATAAGGTATGTACTTCCTCAGAATTTATATGTAAAACACATCATGAACTTGATCCATATTTGGTGGAAGTTTAATCTAATAGGCCACAGATCTTATGCGTTCAAGGATCTCAAAGGGGACAATGTACCTTGGGATTAGCTTCCCTTTATTTCCAAACCACATGACTCTCTTCCATGGTGATATTCAAAGGAATACTTTATCTTCAACGTCGAACTCCAAGTCCCTTCAATGATTGTCAGCGTAGCTCTTTTTCTAACTTTGAGCAGCTTTGATGTGTTTCTGGATGACTTGAACCTTCTCTGTCATATCTTGCACAAGATCAGGTCTGAGTAGTTTTCTTTCTCCAACTTCATCCCAACGGGTTGGAATTCTACAACATTTTCCATATAGAGCTTCATATGGAGCCATATGAATACTTGAGTGGAAGCTATTGTTGTATGAGAACTCAACCAATGGGAGATGCTGATCCCATCCACCATTTAATTATAGAGAGTAGGCTCTTAGCATATCTTCAAGCTTCTGAATATTCCTTTCAGATTGGTCATCAGTTTGGGGGTGATAGGTTGTGCTAAAATTTAATTCTTTACTCGAAATATGTTAAAGACTCCTCCAGAAGTTTGATGTGAACCTTGGATCACGGTCAGATACGATCGAGAGTGGAACACCATGTGGTCTCACTACTTCCCTCACATATATCATTGAATTTTTTCAAGTGACAGGTCTTCCCAAATAACGATAAAATTGGCAATGTTGGTGAGTTGGCGAACCATAACCCATATCATATTATTCTCTTTAACATCTTCCGGAGACCCCTGACAAAGTCCATAGTGACATTCTACCATTTCCACATTGGTATAGGCAATTGTTTCATCATCCCTTTGTAATTTTGTTGCTCTATTTTAACTTGCTGACATACCAAGAACATTGATATATATTCTGCAATCTCCTTCTTCATGTTATCCCACCAGAAGTGTTCACATAGATCACGGTACATCTTGGTACTCCTTGGATGGATAGAGAATGTTGAGCTATGTGCATTTTCCAATATCTCCTTCTTCATCCCGGGTGATGAAGGCACACAAAGCCGCGTTCCAAAACAAATCACACCATCATCATCGATATGGAACTCTTGCATCTTCCATTCCTTTACTACATTCACCCTCTTATGTATATCTACATCATCCCTTTGTGCTTCCTTAATCTTTTCTTAGATGGATGGTTGCAGAATCATTTGGGAAAGGTAGGATGTATCCCCTACCCTTATGATTTATAAATCCATCCTTTTCATATCCAAGAAGATAGGGTCTTTCTCAATCTGTAACATGGATAGAGTAGCACGTTATTTTCTTCTTAGAGAATCAAATACCTTATTCACCTTTCTAGGATGATAGTGAATAGATAAATTGTAATCCTTTACTAGCTCTAACCATCTCCTTTGACGCATGTTGATCTCCTTTTGTGTTAATATATAATTTAGGCTCTTGTGGTCAGTGTATATGTCACACTTCTCACCATAAAGGTAGTGCCGTTAGATTTTCAAGGCCAAAATCATGGTTTCCCTCTCTAGATCATGCGTCGCGTAGTTCTGCTCATGGATCTTCAACTGCCGTGAGGCATAGGCTATCACATTGTCATTTTCCATGAGGACACAACCCAAGCCTTTCTTTGAAGCATCACTTTATATCACAAAACTTTCACCAATTTTCAGTAATGTGAGTACAGGTGCAGTGATCAACCTTCTCGTTAGCTCCTTGAAGATTCCCTCACATTCTTCCATCTAGACATACTTTACCCCTATCCTTATTAACTTAGTTAGCAGGCCTGAAAATCGTGAGAAATTTCTCACAAAATGTTGGTAGTACCCAGCTAATCCAAGAAAACTGCAGATTTCTGTGACACTAGAGGGTGTGGGCCATTCTTTAATCACCTTTGTTTTAGAAGGGTCTACAGAAATTCCATCACTTGTGATCACATGTCCCAATAACGTGAATTTCTTCATCCAAAAGTCACACTTGTTGAACTTTGCATACAACTTATCCTTTCTCAATGTCACCAACACAAGTCTTAGATATTATTCATGTTCCCCCTTCCTCTAAGAGTAGATGAGAATATCATCAATAAACACTACCACAAGTTTTTCGGGGTAATGTCTAAAGACTCTATTCATAAAATCCATAAAGATTTCAGGGGTATTAGTAAGTCCGAAGGGAATCACCAGAAACTCATTGTGTGTTAGAGTTGGTGGCCTAGAACCAACTAATTTGTACTTTATTCATTAATAAATGTCTTATCACATCTTGATTGTTCTTCTACATGAAAATACATGTGATAATGTCCTAAGGACAGCTGTTTCATTAATGGGTCATAGCGGATCCCTACTATGATGAGAACCTAGAAGTGCCATAACACTGTTCATGAATATATGTTCTATGGACGGATGATGTTATTTGAGGGACACAAATAATACATGTCATTAGGGGTGAGGAATCCTAAAACTTTGAGGCACCTTCTCATGGTGTGTGCCCTTGGTAATATCTAGGAGGATATTATGAGAACGAGACCTGCCAGTAGGAAATCCACATTTCATAGTGTCATTGGATGTTCCTATCTACGAACGTGTGTATTGGTCCTTAGACTTTATGATTATTATTAATGGGTATTACAACTCACGCACTTAGATGTATTGAAGAAAAATGTGACGAGACACTGTTCGTAGTGACGTAGGACACGTTGGGTGCGTCACGAGTAATACTGCATTAATAGATAACGCGATAAAGGATTGGTCCCTTATATTCCATAATAAAAGTAGATATCTTAGGCCCTTTATTGGAATTGATATAGCCTAAATAAATCCATGGCCATGGTAAGGTATGGGCGAGTTCAATTCTGGGATGTCAAAGAAAGAATAATCGAGCACATGGGTTGATGGCACTAGCATGTAACCCGCTTGATTAGAGATATCAAGACAATGGGATTATATTACGCAGTAAGAGCTCATAGGAGGTGACACATCATTGTGGCATTAACTTCTTTCTCTATGGGTTACTTGGTATGTTTCTAGATGCTAACCTTGGACTTTAGGCAAGCTCTGCCTAATGCCATTGAGAAAGAGGCCTAGAGGGTCACACACTAAGTGTTTTCATGTATCTCAGTTAAATATTAATTTAATAAGTTAAATAAATATTATTCCCGATTGTGGTTTAATAATTATTTAAGGATTCCTGATTGCTTTTATTTCGACACTATTTATTCAAGAGAATATATTGTGGGTGAAATAATATATATATTTATTAGCGAGTAATGTAGTTACATTTATTTGAGAAATAAATAGACATTACTCAAGGTTTAATAAATATGGTGGAGGAAATAAATAGAATGAAAAAATAAAAGTACACGTCGTGCATATTTATATAAACGCCGTGTAGTTTGTTTTTTAGGGATTCATGAGAAAATATTGTTTATTTAATTAAATGATATTAAATGTAATATATTGGGTGCTTTTCATGTAATAATAATGGTCAACTTTCATTATTAAGACATGGGGTATTATTAAGAATTAAATAAAATGATTAAATGATTTCGGGAAATTAATTCATTTTTTTATTCTAAGTATTATAATCCCAATTACATAATTCTCATTGATAGAGAGCCGTGGTTGTGCACAATGGATTTGGAAATTCTTTCAGGCCAAGAGATAATTACCTTTCCACCAAGAACGCTTTCAAGTTACAAGAGCGAGATCCTCCACCGGATCAAGGTGGTCGAAGGCGGACATCACAAGCGAAGGTTCTTCTGCGCTAGCACCTAGATATCCCTTCAAAGAAATCCAGAGATACACAGAGCATGTGTGGATCACCACTAGAGGAATCTTGTACTTGGATTCTATGGAACAATGACGGATCAAAGGATTGTGACCGGAGACTCCAACGAAGAAAGAATTCCATCGAGATAATTCTTATGAATTAATTAAATTAATTATAACCAACATATGATGATCCTATCTCAAGCGTTCCATGACTCTTTTTTTTGTTCTTCGTTATATTACGAAGATTTGTTGTTTTAAATCATGATGGATCTTGGATTGAATGTTGCTTAACGTTAAAATTAAAGTTGGGAATAAACCCACCAATGTGCTTCTGCTGCACCCAGAACCTTCAAGTGGTATCAGAGCAGTCATATAATTGATTATAATTATTTAGTTTTTTGTTGGTGATTTACACATTTAATAATTTAGTTATTTCAATTCATGTTTAATCATTCTAGAAATATGAATCTGGAGATCTGTTCCTCCTCCCTCATTTCTCATTCAACTCACAGAAACAAATTTTTCTTTTTAATTTGATTAAAATAAAATAGAGGAACTCATTCGAAGGAGCCAAATGTTTCTATCTGTATAACACCAGAATACACGGAGTGTATTCGGAAGTACACGCCGTGTAGTCTAGGTTCAATGCATTTAATGATCTGCTAAATCAGGTCGTGTATTGGATTCTTTCTGAGAATTTAAGACACCATGTGTTGACCAGAAACAGGTGGCACACAGTTTTCGGATTACACGCCGTGTGGTCCAAAAGAACACGGTGTATAGTCCCTTAGGGTTAGGGTTGGGCAGTGTACCCCGTACACGGCTTGCCCGGCTAGAAACCATGTAATGCAGAAACTACACGGTGTGTGTCCCACAGAACACGCTGTGTATTCTGAAAATTTCCGAAGTACATTAACATGCCCTATCCCCGAGCGTGTACTTCGGATGGATGGTGAAGAATAGTACACGCCGTGTAGTCGGAACTACACGCCGTGTACACACCCAAATTACACAGATTTATTAAAATTTATTATTATATTATACAAACCCTTAAGAAATGTACCATAGTGCAGGTGTAAAGCTGAGGCACAACACGTGGTTGGTGTTTTATATATATGTGTTTAATTTAACATATGCGTAATGAATGGGAATTCATCGGGTCGCCTCCAAGGTACAAGTTATGTAAAAAGATAATTTTAAATGAATTTATTTGTTTAAAATTATGATGGATTATAATCTCAAGGAAGTTCAGAAAAGGGTTTCAGATAAAAGGATTGATTAATTAAAGACAATTAATTGATTCGAGCGTGATTTATCTTAAACAAGAACGATTAAAGAATTGAATGCTAGTTTTATTTATACAAAAATATCGTTGCATGTATGAATGATCATGAGCTAGACCGAGACCTTTGTATGTGAATGGTTTCTTTTAATTTATTTATTTAAATTAAATTTGTTGGCCTGCGAGCCATCTCCTCATTAATATGTAGGGCCTGCGCGCCTAAGGATTCTTTTATGTAAAACCCCCTTTTTACCCCTCACCTGCGTGTGAGATAAATTCGTATATAATGGATGGAGCTCCCAAGCTAGAGGAGGCGGGTCAATTTAGGATCTAAGGTGAAACCAATCCAAGGAGATAAAAGGTGGATAGGTGGAAAGCTTTAAACACAAACCTGAAAGGTTCAAGGTGTTTCTCCCCTAGGGATTGGGTTAGTTTATAAATCGCTAGAAAAACTAACCAATAGAAAAATATCATGATCATACCATTTATTTTATTTCTATCAGTTTCATGGTTTATTTATTGTGAGTGTGTTGTCACAATCACACAATTAATGAATTAAACAAGAATGCAAGATAGAACTAAAATAAAAACCATCTTATGTGTAAATATTATCTTAGACATGGTTAATCACTTAAGTATATCCCACTTAATATTAACAAGCATGTAATGAAAGATAATAAAATTGAAATTTACATATAAGGATAAAATCCCTCAAAATAAATATTAAGTTGGTATAGCCTTCCAAAATCTTGGTTAGAATCGAACCATAGTTCAAAGTTCTTGACCAACCCTAGTTATCGGGGAATTATAATTCAAGGTTTTGGGTTGACTTGACTTGGTTTGCATCAAGGGTTGACTTCCACAGCAGGACTTGGTGTGACCAAGAGGCAAAGGTTGAGGAAATCCAAAATAAAAGGATTTCAGGATTGGGGAGTCCACTCAACAGATCAAGGAGTTGCGAGTTAATGCAGTTGGAATTTGGAATGCCTACCTAAAACCCTTCAAGTTGCATGACCAACCCTAGTTGGGGTAACGTGAAGGGAAATATGGATCCTTTCCACTAGAATATTCAGGCAACAGAATATTCCGAAATCAATGGTGAGGGCTATTGGATTTCAATAAAATAGTGTGAGACTAATAAGTATTAATTTATTTATTTGTATCATTTTTGTAATATAGTACTAAACCTTTTCTCATCTTAATTTGTAGAAACATCAAGAAAATGACTTCAAACATATCATTGCGCACTATACTTGAGAAGGAAAACCTTCTCACCATCACCAATTTACAACAGTGGAAGAGGCGTTTACGCATCATCCTTCGCCACGAAAGGAAATTATATGTGCTGGAAGAGCCTATTATAATTGTTCCTGGGAAAGAGGCTAGTGATGAGGAACTATCTCTCTACATGAAACACATGGATGATGCCACAGATTTCCAGTGTTTCATTCTATCGGCCATGTCTAATGAGCTCTTGAAGCAACATGAAAACGTGGACGCATATAGCATGATGTGTCACCTTAAAGATCTCTACCAAGAGAAGGCGAGATAGGGGAGGTATGAGATCTCCAATTATTTGTTTACGACGAATCTTGGAGAGTCTATGCCAGCTGGGCCTCATGTAGTCAAGTTTATTGGCTACATTGAATGCCTGTACATCTTAGGGATTAAATTCCTGAATGAGTTGCGTACAGATCTCATCCTATCATCACTGCCCAAGACCTTATCTAGCTTCATTGTCAACTATAACATGAGCAGCACTGAGAAGAGTCTGTTGGATCTTCTGACCTTGATTCTACAGGTAGACAAGGACATGGGGCATGAAAAAACCATAGTCCTTATAGTGAACAAGAAAAGGAAGGACAAGGAAAATGGGCCAAAGACTTATAAATGGTCTAAAGCCCCCGAGCACGATCCCTCCAAGAAGGGGAAGATCCAGAGGTAGGGCAAGGAATGAGAGGCGGTGTATTTTTCATCTGGTAAGCAGGGCCACTGGAAGAGGAACGACACCCAAAATCGTGGGGATGCTAAAGGTGCGTTCATTGTTGAGTGCAATCTTTCTATTTCTACACATTGGGTATTAGATACAGCTTGTGGGGATCACATATATATTCAAATATAGGAACCAAGTAGATTTAGAAAGATTGCCAGAGGAGAGGTGGATCTTCAAGATGCTAATGGCATAAGGCTAGCTGGGTTGTCTATTGGAGACTAACACCTCTCATTACCCTAGCATGATTTTGATTTTACATAACTGTTATTTTGTGCCTAGTGTTATGAAGAACATAATTTATGTATCTTGTGTGGATATGGATGGATTTGTTTTCATGTTTGGAAATAAGGGTTTCCTCTTTTCTAAGAACAACGTATGTTATGGTATGGCACATTTGAATAATGGTTTGTATGTATTAAATTAAAAAAACCAAGTGTTGTCAATTGATAACGAAACAAACTCACATGACTCATACATCACCCAGTTGTGGCATCACCGCCTTGGTCATGTGAATGAGAAGCACTTGAAAAAGCTATGCCAAGATGGATATTTAGACTCTACTAAGCTAAAACCACTTGATAGATGCTATGCTTGTTTACAAGGAAAAATGACCAAGCCACCTTTTGGTGGACAAGGTGAAAGGGCCACAGAGCTTCTCGGATTGGTACCCACGGATGTGTGTGCACCATTTCTAGTAGAAGCTAGAGGTGGATATTCTTACTTCATTACTTTTACTGATTATTTGAGTAGATATGTCTATGTCTACTTAATGAGGTATAAGTCAGAGTCCTTAGAGAAATTTAATGAATTCATGAATGAAGTAGAGAATTAGATTGGTAATAATATAAAGAAACTTCGATCGGATCGAGATAGAGAATATCCGAACCAAGAGTTCATCGATCTTCTATGGGAGTCTGGGATTCTATCTCTGCTCACTCCTCCTTATACACCACAGTGGAATGGTGTTAGTGAAAGGAGGAACTGCACCTTGTTGGACATGGTGAGGTCGATGATGAGTCATGCAGATCTTCCATTATCTTTTTGGGGATATGCATTACAAACTGCATCATACACATTAAACCGAGTACCAAATAAAGCAGAAAATGGAATTCCATCCGAGTTGTGGAATGGAAGGAAACCGACTTTGTTGTACACATGTGTATGGGGATGTGAGGGGTTTGTTAAGGCCTTATCAGGAAACAAACTAGCACCCCGGGGCACGAAGTGTATCTTTATAGGATATACCAAGGAAACAAAAGGATATTACCTAGATAACCCTTTAGACAAGAAAGTGACTGTCGCCAGACAAGCCGTCTTTCTTGAGAGGGAGAACATCTTCAAGAAGGATAGTGGGAGCATGATTGACTTCGACGAAGTTGATGCTCAAGATACACAGTAGTTGGTATAGGAATAAGTTCCACAGGTCCCCATGGAAGAGGTACCAAAAACACAAGTACTTCGTAGGAGCTCAAGAGAGGTAAGGAAACTAGAGATATTTGGTTTCCTAGTCACCGAGAATGGTGAATTATTATTGTTGGACAATGATGAACCTCTCTCCTACAAAAAATCAGTAGAAAGTGCAGAAGCTGCAAGATGGCTAGAAGCTATGAATTCTGATATGGATTCCATATATCAGAACCAAGTCTGGGTTTTGGTTGATGAGCCAGTTGATGTAAATCCTGTTGGACGCAAATGGGTATTCAAGAGAAAACTAGACATGGAAGGTCAAGTTAGCACCTATAAAGCAAGGATAGTGGCTAAAGGATTTAGGCAATGTCAAGGAATTGACTATGATGAAACCTTCTTTCTATTTTCCATGTTTAAATCCATAAGAATCATACTTACCATAGCAGCTTACCATGACTACGAGATTTGGTAAATGGATGTCAAAACAGCATTCCATAATGAGAACCTTCAGGAAGATGTCTATATGACACAACCAGAAGGGTTTGTAACACCAGGTGATTCCAAACAGGTTTGCAAGTTGCAGAAATCCATTTATGGATTGAAGAAAGCATCCAGGTCATGGAACATTCGAATTGATGAAGCCATTATGAAATTTGGTTTCATTAAGAATGAATGTGATCCATGTGTTTATAAGCAGTTTAATGGGAATGTGATCGTTATCCTAGTAGTATATGTTGATGAAATATTACTTATTGGAAACTATATACTAGCCCTACTGTCAGTTAAGGACTGGTTGAAAAAATGTTTCTCCATGAAGGACTTGGGAGAAGTAGCCTACATTCTATGAATCAAGATCATTCATGATAGATCCAAGAGGCTTCTTAGACTAAGTTAGAGTACATATATTGACCAGATAGTAAATAGATTTAGTATGGAACAATCCGAGAAGGGATTGGTTTTAGTGTCACATGGCCTACATATTTCTAAGAAAACGTTTCCTTAGACACAACAACAGAAAGATAGAATGAGTAAGATCCTATGCGCTTCGGCTATTGGATCTATCATGTATACCATGTTCTGTACCAGGATTGATGTTGCCTATGCACTGAGCATGGTAGGCAGATATCAAGCAGATCCAGGAGAACAGCATTGGACTGCTGTTAAGACTATCCTTAAGTATCTGAGAAGAACTAAGGATATGTTCCTGGTGTATGGAGGAGATGAGGAGCTTGTCATCAGAGGGTATGCTAATGCTGGTTTTCAAACAGATCAGAATGATATGAAGTCGCAATCTGGATATGTTTTCTGTCTCAATGGAGGAGCTGTGAGCTGGAAGAGTTCAAAGCAGCCATTAGTCGACAATTCTACAGTGGAGTCCAAGTATATAATGACTTCGAATGCAGCCAAGGAAGCCATCTGGATTTGGAACATTTTCCAGGATCTTGATGTAGTTCCTAGTAGTAAAGATACCATTACATTTTATTGTGATAATACTACAACGGTGGATCTTATAAAAGAACCAAGGTCACATCACTGGACAAAGCACATACTCTAGAAGTATCACCTCTTGAGGGATTTCTATCAAAGGGTTTATGTTACAGTGAGCAGAGTGTCCACGAAAGAGAACGTGGTGGACCCCATGACTAAAGGCCTATCTCAGTAGAAGCATGAATATCATGTGAGATCTAGCAGGTTAAAGATTGTTACCAGTTGGCTCTAGTCCAAGTGGGAGTCTATTGGAGTTGGTGGTCTAGAACCAACTACTTTGTACTTTATTCATTAATAAACATCTTATCACATCTTGATTGTTCTTCTGCGTGATAATACATGTGATAATGTCCTAAGGAAAGTTGTTGCATTAATGGGTCATAGAGGATCTCTACTATGATGAGAACCTAGAAGTTCCATAACACTGTTCTTGAATATATGTTCTATGGACGGATGATGTTATTTGAGGGACACAAATAATATAGGCCATTAGGGGTGAGGAATCATAAAATTTTGAGGCACCTTCTAATGGTGTGTTCCCTTCATAATATCCAGGAGGATATTATGAGAATGAGACCCACCAGTAGGAAATCCACATTTCATAGTGTCATTGGATGTTCCTATCTACGGACATGTGTATTGGTCCTTAGACTTTAAGATTAATATTAATGGGTATTACTACTCGCGCACTTAGATGTATTGATGAAAACTATAACGACACAGTATTCACATCAAGGTAGGATACGTTGTGTGCATCATGAGTAATACTGCATTAATAGATAATGAGAGAAAAGATTTGTCCCTTTTATTCCATAACAGAAGTATATATCTCAGGCCCTTTGATGGAATTGATATAGCATAAATAAATCTATGGCCATGGTATGGTATGGGTGAGTTAAATTTCGGGAATTCAAAGAAATAATAATCGAGCACATGAGTTGATGGCACTAGCATGAAACCCACTTTATTGGAGATATCGAGACAAAGGTATTATATTACGCGATAAGAATTCGTAGGAGGTGACACGTCATTGCGGCGTTAACTTCTTTTTCTATGGGTGCCTTGGCATGTTTCTAGATTCAAACCTTAGACTTTAGGCAGGCTCCGCCTAATTCCACTGAGAAAGAGGCCTAGAGGGTCACACACTAGGTGTATCCTTGTATCTTAGTTAAATATTAATTTAATAAGTTAAATAAAGATTATTCCCGATTGGGGTTTAATAATTATTTAATGATGCCTGATCGCTTTTATATCGACACTAGTTATTCAAGAGAATATATTGTGGGTGAAATAATATATATATTTATTAGCGAGTAATTCAGTTACATTTATTTGAGAAATAAATATCTATTACTCAAGGTCTAATAAATATGGTGCAGGAAATAAATAGAATGAAAAAATAAAAGTACATGCCGTGTAGTTTGTTTTTTTGGGATTCATGAGAAAATATTGTTTATTTAATTAAATGATATTAAATGTAATATATTGGGCTCATGTCAAGTAATAATTATGGTCAACTGTCATTATTAAGAAATGGGGTATTACTAAGAATTAAATGAAATGATTTAATGCTTTCAAGAAATTAATTCATTTTATTATTCTAAGTATTATAATCCCAATTACATAATTCTCATTGATAGAAATCCGCGTTTGTGCACAACGGATTTGGAAATACTTTCAAACTAAGAGGGAATTCCCTTTCCACCAAGAACGCTTTCAAGTTACAAGAGCGAGATCCTCCACTGGATCAAGGCGGTCGAAGGTGGACATCGCAAGCGAAGGTTCTTCCACACTAGCACCCGGAGAACCCTTCGGCAACGTCCAGAGATATGTGGAGTAGGTGTGGATCACCGCTAGAGGAATCCTGTACTTGGATTCTACGACACAACGAAGGATCATAGGATCATTACCGGAGACTCCAACGAAGAAATAATTCTATAGAGGTAATTCTTATGAATTAATTAAATTATTTATAACCAACATATGATGATCCTATCTCAAGGGTTCTGGGACTCTTTTTTTTCATTCTTCGTTCTATTCCAAAGATTTGGTGTTTTAAATCGTGATGGATCTCGGATTGAATGTTTTTTAATGTTAAAATTAAAGTTGGGCATAAACCCACCAACATGCTTCCACTGCGCCCAGAACCTTCATAGTGCTCATACCCTGTATGGAAGGAAGTATTCTGAATATCTTCCTTCTTCACCTTTATCTGATGATATCATAAACAAAGATCCACCTTTGAAAAGTATTGAGCTCCTATTAACTGATCGAACAAGTCATATATCCTTGGAAGAGGATACATGTTCTTTATAGTGATATTGTTGAGTTCCAGATAGTTGATACACAATAGCATTGTTCCATCCTTCTTCTTCAAAAAGAGCATTGGTGCACCCCAAGGTGATGCACTAATCCATATGAACCCTTTGTCCAGATTCTCTTACAGCTGCTTCTTTAACTCCTCCAGTTCAATAAGATCCATCCTATAGGGACACTTTGATATAGGAGTATCCTCGGGTATGAGTTCTATTGAGAACTCTACCTCATGATCTGGGGGAATTCTACGCAACACATCAGGATATACATCACCATATTCATACATGATGGGAATTCATGTAAGGTTGGTACTATCCTTTGACTCAATCATTTGGGATAAGTATGCTTATTCATAGGGAATCAACACCCACACAATTGAAGGATATTTCAAAGGAGATTCATCATCTTCCTTGAATTTTTAGAGGATCATGGGATGGTTTGGAATATGAAAATATATTTCCATTTCCCGATAGATTATATGTGCTCTATATAATGAGATCCATTCCATTCCCATTATAACGTCTAATTCCACCAAGGAAAGTATTATAAGATTCACTAAAAGAATCTTACCACACATGCCAACATGATAAGAGTCAAACACTTGGGTTGCAATGATTTCAAAACTTGGTGTTTTTACAGATATCTCTACTTCATGTTTTCAGGGCTTTGATTCTATAGTTATAGAAAACTTGCAAGATATAAAGGAATGCGTAGAACCAGAATCAAATAACACCTTTTCCATTCACGAGTGAATAATAAGTGTACCTTGTACGACTTCATTATCTTTCTCCACTTCCGCAGTAGTGATGGAATAATCCTTCCCTTGTTCCTTTGGCTTTGGTAGCTACTGACGCTGATTACCCTTAAGAACTCGAGGTTTAGTGATCTGGCTTGCATAGTTCCCTTGTTCCCTAGAGTTGTAGCATTGAACCATGGGTGGTTCTCTCATTTATTCCACCACATTATCCTTCCTTTTCATGTCCTTTCGACACTATTGATCATGGTTTCCTTCTTTCCCACACTTGAAGCGCTTCCCCATCCATTTGAGGTCGTTCCCATGGTGAAACTTCCCACATTTTTGGCATGTGGTTCATTGAGTTTTCTTCCCAACTTTGTCATTAGATCCACCGGCTTGAAATTCCATCTTTTGTTTCTTATCACCATAGCCACGAGAAAATTATCCAAACTACATCTCCACTTTGATATCACATTGAACAACTTCTTCATAACTCCCAAAGTAACTAATTGCAAGATCCTTTCGAAGGCGTGGTTTAAATCCACTAAATAATCTATCAATTTTGCTATCATTATTAATAAAAAACAAAATCATACCTTGAAAGACTAGTGAAATTAGCTTTGTAGGTTTTGATAGATTCTCCATCCTTTTTCTTGAGCTCTATGAATTCTCTCTCTATATTTTTGCGAATATTTCTTGGGAAATACTTGTTAAGAAACATTATCTTAAAGTCTTCCCATTCCATCTCTTCAATTTCCTCCCTTGGCTTGGTGTTCTTAATCAAATACCACCATTGATCAGCCTCTACATATAGATGATAAACTTGTAGTGTCACCTTCTACATCTCAGAAAAGTGAAGCACATAAAAAATCTTCTCTATAGAGTTGACCCACTTCTCCACAAATATCCACAAAATGTCGATGGTCATTGCCGCATAAAACATTCGATATCCAGTTGCTCCCTCTTTGGTGAAGGAGTATGTTCTAAATTATTATGGTTATTGTTCATAAATTGATATAGTTGGGTAATCATTTCCATAAAGTTTTTAAATCCACATCCCAAATCATTGGGGATGTCGTTCGAGCAATTGTTGCATTGGCCCTCACATGAGTTATTTTCCTTGTTTCTCCTAGTTCCCACCATTTTCTAAAATAGAAAAGGTTAAAACAAAACATAAGTCTAAAAGTCGTGAATAATTTATTAATTTGTACGATTTATACTAAAATCATGACATATGGAGTCCCTATGTAAAGATTATTGTGTTCATATTTGTACAAAGTCTCATGCTAGAGGTTTTCTCTAGGGTTCACTAATCCTAATTCCCAAATTAACTAAACCTCCCTCTGATACCAAATATAGTGACCCAACCTTTTCTTAAATTAATATTAAATCATTTTAAAGATAAGAAACATTATATTATTACACATAGAGGATACAAAAGTTTAGTTTCTTGGGAAAACTAGGACATACATAACAATTACAACATCAAGCATAAACATTTATTTAATTCCTTCTTCTCTAGCTTCTTATTGTAACTTGACCTCTCCTTAGTAAATGTAGTCACCTGAGGATATACATAATAATGGGGTGAGATAAAAGCCTAGTAATCGGATAGATAATAAAAATATAATAATGGGTGAGCATAACCATAACATAGGTAAAAGATCATGAACATGAGAGGAAACATTAATAAGAGACCTGAAATGTGGCAATGCATAAAAATGAAACATTATGTCTTAGTGGTTAACTACCACACATACTTATGAAAAAATATAGCATAATGTTCAAACCTAATTTAGAATTTACTCATGAGATTCATAAAATTAACCAATGCATTGGAGTGATTTATAATTCTGGGTGCACCCGTCACATTGAAACATTCATATCCCGCTATATAATTCTGGGCACACCCGTCACATCCTAACATTATAATTATCACGCATGCCACAATGAACATATATAAAAAATGAACATAAAAAAATAATTTACAAGAATGGGTTTCATCTCATAAGAACACATTCTTAAACTTTGGTTTCCTAAAAGAAATAGGGAATGACATACATGTTACAAGAACCGTAAACCTTGAATGAGAATTTAAAGGTGTGTTCTTAAAAGAAGAGTTCTTTTGGAAAACATTTTGTTTAACATAAATACCATTGAAAAACATTTATATCCAAAAAAGGGAAATAAAATTCTGAAAAAATTATTTTTAAGGAGTAACCATATGAAAAAAGAAGTGAAAGAGGGAGAACCCGAAGTATGAAAGTTGGGTTCGATAATTTCCCCTTACCTTGTATCTGAACGCTTTTATTACATTAAAATCCTGTATAACCATATTAGATTCATTAATTTACAATTAAATAACCTTGTGTACATGAATATGGTTCATTATGGTTTCATTAAGTTATTTTATGGGCCTTTGGTTGAGTTATAGAGTTTTAAAACATTGTTCAGGAATGTTCATTTTTATGGGTTTCTTGAGCGGTTCACATGTATTCATAAATGGAAGTTTGTGTAGAACATGGATAAACATACAGAACTTATATTTCATGATATTAATGATATTAAAGAAGTTAAAATGATATTATAATGAATTATATTATATACCATATGGATGAATCATTGGATAATAATTAAATGATGATTGTTTGGGTTAATTTGGGCGGTTTTTCAACCACAACGAACTTGTTTTGTTTAATAATTTTGTAATATGTACATAATTTAGTCCCAAAACTTTAAATAGGAAATAATAGATATAAAATATTCTGTTTTAACCATAAAAATGGTTTCATTACCAGATATAAAGTCATAAATGGAAAAATAAAACATGTCATTCTTGAAGGTGATAGATTAACACCTCATGAACAACGTTTTCTTTTATAAAATAACAAGAA
The DNA here is from genome assembly GCA_963277665.1 of Viscum album. Classification (NCBI taxonomy): domain Eukaryota; kingdom Viridiplantae; phylum Streptophyta; class Magnoliopsida; order Santalales; family Viscaceae; genus Viscum; species Viscum album. Next base: position 232,290,291 of record OY728125.1, read on the forward strand.
GAGGATAAGGGGGTTGGATGGTATAATATCCCATAAGTATCATAAAATTAAATTATATGTATGAAACTGGAGTAACCATACCATTTGGACAAAGATAGGTGGGGAGAGAATAAGAAAAGAACTTCAAATTGAAAGGAATTTAAAGGAAAAAGAGAGAGAGGAATTACCTCCGGAATCCTCCTCTTGAGATCCTCCTTAAGGGACCTAGGATTGGTCTTTTGATAAGACCAGAAGATATTGGACGTGAGAGAGGGGCTAGGAAATATTCTTGGGTAGAGTTTAGACAAGTCTTGAAGTTTGAGAGGTGTGAGGAAATAAGGGTGTGAAGGGTGGTATTTATAGTAGAGGGGAGAGGGGATTTCTCAATATAAAATTAATTAATTTATTATTTCCCTAGAAGAAAAGGAATAGTGAGTATTCCATGACCAAGAATAGTAATTTTATCATGTGAACCCAAAACAATTGGACTTACATCAGTAGAACATCATTCATGATTCTATAATTAGCTTATTTTGTAAATTATGGAATTTCACTATTCATAAAAAATTCAAGTATTTCAGAAAAATACCAAAAATTCACCCCAACCATTTTTCGACATGTAGAATCCAAAAATGAGGTCCATTTACAAAAAATAATCTTCTAAATATGATTAATTTAATATTTAATTATAATCATAATTTACTTGAAAAATACAGTTTTTAAAATTAAAACAGATTTTATAATGCTTTCAAAAATTATGTAAGGTCTTATAAAATTATATAAAAACTAGAAAACATAGAATTTTTAATTTATGAACACATTTTAAGAAAATAAATCTTTTAAATTAATTAATTAATTATAATTAATTATTTATGAGTTACAAAAATATCAATACTTTTACTATGGTAAAATTGTCACTTTATAAGATGCCTAAATTTTATTTAATTATTCATGAGTAAGGTTACTCCTTTTTTGAAGATTTAATATTAATAAAGGTCATGTTACTATTCATAAGGGTATGTTACTATTCACCAAAAAAAATTAAGTTTTCCCTATTGGTCTCCAAATATCTTACTAATCACAACCGCGTATGTCAGATTTTTGAAATTCAAACTATAGAAGTGGAAAAATTATGTTTAATGACCACATAGTATTTAGTATCATGATATTTCATTTTTCTTCATAATGTGATTATATTATAGGGCATAATTATAAGAAGGCGATTCTATTGATAAAACATTGGTTCGTTACATAAATAGTGGTATTTGGTGTGTGTAGTGGTTATTTGGTTTGGGTATATGAATGTGGTATGTTATATGAACTTGGAACATGAATGATCACAAAAAGGGAATCCCATGTATGAGGTGGATGGACAAGGAATAATTTTCTAAGGATATGAAAGTGGGTTTGTCATGGTTTCACATAGCAAGATTGATGATTACAACACAAACTAAATATTTGAATACTGATTGGATACCACTATGGTTATGGGGATGTCCCCAAGTAGTGGATCGTGCATGAGAACGTGCATTTTCATTGTTAATATACCACTTTTTCCTAAGAAATGAGGTTCTAGGGTCCAATTACTTGCTAGTACCTATAGGGGCCCTCCCATGTTTAATTCTCTTGGCTATTTGGCACTCACCATCAGTGTGCAGTGCGACATTTGGGTTAATTCAAAAGTAGAAGTTTTTTTTAATTAAAGTTACTTTTCTTTAAAGTTGATTTCATTAAAAATCATTTCTGTTAAATTGTTCAAGAAATTTCATTTCATTTATTAAACTTTCAAGTGTATTCATCATTTAATATTTATAGCATGGAATATTTTCATTGGGTGGAATCCTACTGGGCATTAACTCACACCCCACATAAACATTTGGGTGTAACTAGATTTGATTATGTTTGATACAGGTAAGGGTAAAGCTTTTAGAGACGGTTGTTCGGGTTGCTAGCTATCTTTTTTGGTGTGGTGGTGTGGAGATGGCTTGAGGGTGGTGACCTCTTGCCTTGGTGTGGTTTTTAAGATAGTTTTTGGTCACCTTACTTTGTGGTAGTTTTTTGGTTTTTGGTTTGAAATATGTAACTCAATTCTAAAAAAATATTAAGTCTTATTTGGTTTATTAGTTATTATTGGTTTTTTTAGATATGAATATTTGGGTAAACTCTTCCCACTTTCTTTTGTTGATACCCAGACACTTATAGCAGCCCGTGGGGATCAAGAACGCCCATCCGGACTTTCCACGAACCTGGTCAGGGGCCTGATCGGATGGAGACCTGACTTGGTTCATGAAAAAAATGGTATTAGAGGATATTTAATCCCTTTGAGTCATTTTATTTGGGATGAATCTGGTTAGACCGGATCTAGGACTCTTGGGGCTCAGAGTTCTGGTTGTGAGTAGGGGGCATGGACAACACACTTTGTGAGAGACCTCGAGTCACCATGGGATGTTGGGATATTTTCTTGACTTCTCTTTCAGGTGGGAAATATAGGCTGTATATTGTATATGGATAATGGCAAGATTTGAATTGGTTTGGTCATTTCATGTCATGACAGGTTTTATTTATTTATATTATATGATTGCTGGAAATTTTGATACCTATAGTACTAATGATTTTGCGACAGTTTCTTTTTGTAGCAACAAACCTCCCTGAAGATCTACCTTGAACCCATGGGAGGAAGCCGAAGAGAGTTCTACCTCACCACTTTATCAGAGGATAGTGGAAGCTTTGGTCTGGGCTATTCAGGATCTTGGATAGGGAGTAGATCCTACTCCTACTCTTATTCCAGTTAGAAAGAATAGATCTGGTCTTAGGAAGGGAAAATCCCCTGAGTTTCTCAAGAACGGACCCCTTAATTCCATGGTATAATAAAACCTCAGGAAGGAGAGGACTATATTGGGAATATCGAGAACATGTTTGAGTTTCTTGATAATCCTAAAGAAGTCATAGTGAAATGCGCCTCGTTCTTTTTAGAGGGTCCTAGTCAAAGGTGGTGGGGATCAATGCTTCAGGTTGGGAAGCATAAGAAGATGATCTAGAAGGATTTCATGGTGATATTCAATGACCAATACTGTCTTGAGCTCTTGGCTTATGCCAGATTCTAGGAGTTCATAGATCTTGTTCAGGGGTACCAGCCAATGATGGACACTACTGTTAATATAACCTATACCCACAGTTTCAAACCATGGGTATAGTCCATGAAACTAAGGGCTAACGAGGCATCGTTATATCCCTATACCCACAGTTTTTACCAAACTATGGGTATATCCCTCTGAAATTTCATATTACCCATGGTTTACAAAAACCGTGGGTATACATTTTCACAACACAAAATATATACCCATGGTTATGTGAACCGTGGGTATAAATTTTCGTAGCACAAAATATATACCCTTGTTTAAGTGAACCGTGGGTATAGATTGTTTTCTCCACAACACACATACCCACGGTTCAATGAACCATGAGTATAAATGGTTTTCACAGCAGCATATGTACACACGATTCATTGAACTATGGGTATAGATGGTTTTCCAAAAAATAGAAGCTTCCCACCTTACTTTCACATTTCTCCTGCGAACCAGAATACAAACAACAATCCGAACCCAAATGAAAAAATAATGGAACCACAATGCAAAACAGAATCCAATGGAACCACAATGCATCGTTTTCACCTATAAAAACATTGCAAACCATAATAAAAACTGGTTAAAAACCACAATCTATACATTTTCAATATTAGGAAACACCTAAAAACATAATGTAGCATGTATATATGTTTGACCGAGTGCATTCATAATAGTGTTGATGTTGGCAGACAAGAACCCAAGGTCTATAAGTTTGGTAGTGAAAATACTGAAAAAGATATATAGATGTATACTGCACATCTATCAGGGGAATCCCTTATTTTATAACTATGGACCATTTTAGGTGTTGTATAGTTGTTCAAAAGCACACTTCAAGTTGTATAAATTTCATAACACACTTTATATTCTAAGGTGTATATTTATACCCTCTATTCAGGCCTTCTCTGGAATTTAAGTTCTACTAATAGATAAGATAATAATTAAAAATCTTGGGAGATACTCATTTTTCTATTTATTTACATATGGTGAAGTCTAAATAGGTATAGTCATAGATTATCATTAATGGGGATATGAATTGGGATTATATATAATGTTCATGCATGACTGTTTCTTGTTAATGTAGATCGATTTGGACCTCAATTGTGTGGTATATGCACCTTACCAATTTTCTAATCTATCCGGGTTCATGTAATGATGGTTTCTAACACCATTTTTGGATTCAAGGATGAAGTGACATCCTATGGTGGAAAGGAAACTCAGGTTAATGATGATTTAGGAGGACACCAATGTCAAGATAAATTTTACATTCCCAGATGTTGGTGTTTTCGTATTCACAAATATGGATATAATATTATTTTCATAACATGTTATCCTAAAATCTAACCAGGTTCAATGTATCAGATGTCATTGATAAGGGAGGAGTGAAACAAGGAAGACTAGAAAAGGATAGTTCAAGGTGGAAGCCTCTAATTACATGGTTCAATAATTCACTTGATCCCCCCAATAACTAATTATTGAGTAGATGATGCATTATAATCTAATAACAAGGTGATCAAGATGGAGGTGAGAAGACAATTCCTTGTCATAAGGATATAGTCTAGGAAATAAGATGAATATGGAATGGTTTAATACCTCCCCAAACTATGTATATCTTGATAGATCTAACCTTTTGAGCAGCTTTCTAGTAATCAAGAAAGGAATTGATCTATGGGTTTCATATGAAGGTGGTGTATGCATTCCATATATAGGGAATGTGAAATATCCCACAAGAATCATTATTGACGTTAATTTAGTAGAGATTAGCATGTATGTCACTAATTTAGAGATATGTGAGTGCATACTATCAAAGAAAATATCCTAACCACTAGGAATTTGTGTGAGATGCTAGACAATGGGAACATCAAAGGGGTAATAAACCAATCTATCAATAAATAGTGGGAGGATTCCCTTAACTTTGAAATCATATGATAAATATCCTTTAAAATAATTTCTGGTAATTATCATATCTCTATTTAAATGATCAAAACTATTCTCTTTTGTAGATGAAAAAAGAGAATAAGGAACTGATAAATTCCCCTAAGCATAGTAAGGGTAGATATTTGGTAGGTAGTGTTGTGGGGATGGAAACCTCAGAAGAAGGAAAAATTTCTCCTTGTTAGAGTAGGATTCTAGAGGGGATGGCCAAGAACCTATTTATCATCTCCCAATAAATAAAAAACAACCAAATTAAAATATCATTATTTAAAATCAATAATGTTCAATGATGAAATTGAAATTCTTAAGGTAGTAAGATACCATGATATCAAAGGAGAGTCACAAAGAGAAAGGGTAAATATAACCTATTTCCAAATAGAAAAAGAGAAAAATGTTAGCATTATCCTACTGCTCATTTAAAAAATCATCTTAATAAATTACATGTTAACATATATTATGGTGACAGTTCTATTGTCTAGATTTGGTTTAATGTGAATATCTAGCTCACCAGTATGTCCAAGAAGCACCGGTTCAGTCATTCTTAAGAACCTTAACTTATCTAGAGAATCACTTGTATTACTAAAATAGAAGCATGAAGAAAGGTAAAAAATGTAGTCCAAATGAATCAAAATATTTATTAATTCATGAACTGGAAAACCTGAATAAAGTGAAATTTGTGGCATAGATAGTAACAAAACCACACCTTACAAGATATCATAGAGACACCTCCTTGTGGCTGTATAGGCTATGAACTATCAGATCTAACAACCTACTGACTTATAATTCATTTCAAATTCTAACTCAACTATCAATAAAAAAGAAAAATGAATCAAAAAAATAAGCAGGGAAAATATGAAAATAAAAAACTTATTAAAGCAACATGTTCACCCTTCACAATAAATTCATAGACTCTAAATCCTTTCCAGAGTAGCACATCATAGCTGTAAGTCACTCCAAGTCGAAGCATCCTTTTTCAAACTCATTCCCTAGTGAAGACTCCACTTCAATATTTTTCTTCAAGGACCATAGTTTAAATACCTTCATTTCCACAACCATTAAATGAAAAAAATTACAAAAGAAAAGACATTATGAATGACATGAATATAAACATGATGTGACACTAATTCAATAGAATAAAATAGATCCTAATATAATAAATCAAAATAGAACTTACTGTATCATAAATAAATGAAGGAGATTGATACCTTCATAATCTAAAAACTCATGGATGTGACCATTTGATATTATATGACTCCCATGACATCTGGTATTCCTCAAAATTATAAATTATTTAATTATCACTACAAAACAGTCATACTAACTATAATCCCCCTGTGTAAAATGACAATAATAATTAAATATAAATAAGAAAATAAATCCAAATATAAATCCACAAATGAATCACAGCTGTGAAAACAGTGATCAATTACTCAGAACCTATTCTTGATAGGCTTTTACTCTAGAGACCTGGCCTACATTTTTAGAAATAGAAAACAAATGTTTTTATGCCTTTTTAGAGAAACTTCAATAAACCCATAGAGAAGGATGTTGGTAGTATACATACTTATTTTAAGGCAAATTATAAGGCAATGATTGTGTGATTATGTGGTCCACCTTGAAGTCTAAGAAAAATAACCTGATTGATCTTATATTCATATTCATACAACACCTTCAGTAAAAAATCAAAAGTATCATTTGTATCCCCCCATCCAATCCTACACCCTCCTAACTTGCAACCCCTCCCTACCTACACCCCTCCCTCCCAATCTCCACCCCACTCAAAACCTATTTCCCCCCTCCTGCTCTACACCCATTTCCCCTCCCAACCTACACCCAGTCCCCCCTCCTTCCCTGCACCCATCCCACTGCACCCAACCCCCTCTAAACTGGCACCCCTTCCAACCTACAACCCTTCCCCCATTCTTGTTTTTCCCCTCAAGACTTGTTTCCCCCTCCCTCCCTGCACCCAACCCCCTTCGAACCTTCACCCATTCCCTCTCCCTACCGGCACCCATCCCACCAAACACCCATCCCCCCTCCAAACTTTCACCCCCTCCCTTCCTTCACCCATCCCCCCCTCCAAAACTGCACCCCACCTCCTTCCCAACCTATATCCACCCCTCCATTCCTTTTTCCCACCATCTCTACCTACAACCAGACCCCCTACCTCCCAACCTACACCTATCCCCCCCTCCTTACCTACACCAAACCCCCCTAAACCCAACCCCCATCCAAACCTACAACCCCTCCCTCCCAACCTGCAGCCCCCTCCATTCTTGTTTCCCCCCTCCCTACCTGCACCCAACCCCCCAAACTATCACCCCCTCCCAACCTCCACCCCTCCCTCCCAATCTGTAGCCCCCCACCAAACCTGTTTCCCCCTCCCTACCTACACCCAGACCCACCCCCTCCTTACCTGCACCCAACCCCCCTCCAAACATAGTTGTTTTTTTATGATTTGGTTCCTCTTTATCCCCTATGTATAGATGAACATTGAATTCAAGTACCAACCATAATAGATCCCCATTATGTTATTATTAATTTCATTCCTTAGAATATTTAACATTCAAAGTAATGAAAAACATTATGGGGGGAAATTTACATATATATTGGTCTCCTATCTAGAAATAATTAGTAAAAAAAGTTTACCACTTTATGGTATATCATGATATGTATTCTTAATGGAGGTATATTCATTTCATTTCTATACAGCCAAATTCTCAACCAAATTTATAGGGTCAATATCCTTCACATGAGTTTTTTCCATTAGTTATGGTCACCAGAATCACTTACCAAATATATTTTATATAGCCACATTCTTTTCTGGGATCTAGAAGATTTAGTGGTCATCGTACTAGTGGTAATTCAATATGGTCTATATAAAAACTTATAATGTAAATTTAAAGTGTTTTTTAAATCTTTATTACATAGTTTTTGAGGCCTAACTCTTTTAACAATTTATAAGTAAGGTTTGATATGGGAATTGGGATATTATTTGGCATTGATAAACTAACATCCACCCATATTAGTAACTATCTATCCCAACCATACTTGGAAGTACCCAACGATTATAACATGGGACTTACATTAAGAAACATGAACCAAATTCCAATGTAACATAGATAAAATAGCAACAACCAGGTAAATTAGTTTCCACTTTATAATTATGCATCTATTTTATTGTTTTTCATCATTTCTCCACCATTCTCTCATACTATAATAAGTAAACCTGATAGGATTATTTCTATGAAACTCTCAAAGATATCCAATCAGATATCATTGGAGAAAACTTCCTAACCTTAGTAGTGAAAATCAACTCCATAAAAAACATGTTAGAAGAAATTAAGATTCCCTTATTTATCATGTACCAGTAATGATAAAATAATTTTGTGTTCTAGATCATTCTTGATCATATTTTTAAACTAGTTATCCCCTTCCCAAAAAAATTTATAACTTCATATCCATTTCTTAGTCTATCATATGTTTTTTTATATAAATTAATTTTTTAGTGATTGAAAAATTCCCTTTAGAAAGGATTGCAGTGATTCCTCTCATGGAGTAGGACCAATTCCATACCAGGTAAATCCTTATTATTTGGAGTGGTGTGAGTTGATTCCATTTTATGTACATTTTGTTCTAGAATTAATGTTTTGTGTGATCAAGGTCATTCAGTATTTGATGTTTAAAATAGTTTCTTTGTCTATACATTGAAATCATGTGTATACTAGTTTCAAAAATTTTAACCTTTTTCCACAAGTTGGGGTTTTGGAAGGACATTCCATAACATGGTTGTTTTTGAAATAATAATTCCAAACCAATAACCTATCTATAAAACACTATGAAATCATGGACTTGAATCAAAAACTATATTAGACCACAAACAGTAGTCTTTATGAACATAGATCACACATATTGCACATAAGAAACTAGAACCATTAATTTAGTCACCATTCCAAACCCCCCATTCCACCATGATTATTCAGAGGTATTTTCAATATAGTGACCTCTTGTAGTTTCTACTTGATATATGCATTACAATCACCATTGAATTGGTACCCAGGTATAAAAGTTTCACAAAAATTAACAAATTCCCCATATTATATGGTCTAAGACATCATTATCCTCTTCCCCTTCTTGTTCAATGACCCACCCCAACAAAGTAATCTCATTTCCTACATCCTAGTTGTCTAATGGACTTATACTTATAACCCAAAAAATCCAATAGATCAAAAATTTAATATTAATGCTTTAGTACAGATCATCCTATAATCCTCTAAGTATGCGGTAAGTTCACTATAGGATTTCTTACCAAGTCTGGTTACAATTAATTATTCTCTTATGAACCCTCAGAAAAGAGTTTTTAGATCTATAAATTCCTTTTTATAAAGAGGGTTTTATATGAATTTTGGAGTTCCATGACATAGTAATAAGAAGTGTCAATATAAAAATGAAAAATCAATCAAAACAAGAGGATAATAAAACAATCACATCAAAAAATAATCCAAATCCAACAACGTGACCAACATCAAGTTCTTAAAGTACATGAATAAGTCTCCCTACTATGTAATAAATAGGGGTGATTAATATCCACCCATCACCAACACCCCCATCTCCATTCCCATCATCATCATCATCATCATCATCATCATCATCATCATCACCATCAACATCATTAGCATCCTCATCACCAACAACATCGTCAACAAAATCCTCACCAACAATAGCTTTATCACCACCACCTTCATTGCCACTACAAACCTTATTGGAATCAAAAAACGCATAATTTAATGAGCTAATTTACATAATATATGATTCAAAATTATCAATATCCTCGGATTGAAGCGACTGACACAAAACTTCCATAACTTTCATGATATGCTCGGTCATGAGCTTACTTCATTCATGCTCCTCTAAAGATATTTTATTTGTGACAGCTGCTTCAACTCGAGTGATTTATAGCTCAGTGGTCTAAGAAGCTTGAGAGGATCTCTATGACAAAAAATACCTAGAGGGGGTGATGTTTTTCCCTGGTCGACATCATACTCTCCCCGGGTGCTCCTCACCTAATAACTGACATAAATGATCTTGTGGCCCAAAGTTGTCATCTTCCTTACCATAGAGGGCCTCCAAGGAATAATGTTTAAATTATAAACAAATTAAATTATGAATTTCGTATAAATATTTAAAATATAAATTATAAACCCTACAATTTTATCTTGTGCCTGTGTATTTACTTCACTTCCATCATTTTTATTTCTACTGGAGCAAAATAATTTGGCACGCAGTATAGGAACTTCAATTCCCAATACAGCTTGCTAAAAATGAGAAATGAAAAAATCTATATTACAACCATATATGAGAAATGAAAAAATCCGCCCTATATCTATTTAATAATATTTTCAATAGAACATCCTGTATAACATCACAATACCTGGTTAAAGTACCTGGTTCTTTTAATGCTTGGGAATTGTAGTGTTCCCCAATGTGTACATATATGTTATTAAATATTTATTCTTTATTTTTTTCTCTGAAACTTCCTACAAAAAATTCCAATACATATAATAATAATTAAATTTTATATGAAAACCATTAAATATTGAGATTACCTTAAAATCAACAGTCTTCCATTGTGCAATAATTTTTTCATATTGACTTTTTGGATAGTCAAGGAATGTAGGTACACCCTCTAAGTTAGAACCAACCATTTGCTTCCAACCAACATACAACTCATGATGGTATGAGTGCCAGTACTCCCCAACACCCATCAACCTTGTAGTCTTAGTTTTCTCTCCATTGGGAAAGTTAAACATAATCTTCAATGAAAATTTTATTTCATTTAAATACAACAACAATATAGATATGAATTTATAAAATTTTATTACCTATATTTCTCCCATGATTTGTCCTTAATATCATTATTGATATACCTCCATGACACCATTTCCACCGAATGATATAGTCATTCTTGGACAAAGTGGCCATGAAACTTCTACACTGCTTTGCATTTGGACCTACTATATGATTTTGTCGATTGTAATCCACCGTTAGCTATGCCTCGATATTCCAAGATTCCTTTATCCAAGGGATCCCATGTTTCCTAGCATAATATCACACTGAATAAGATGGGGGGGAGAATTAGTTCATGGTACAACCCAAAAAAAGTGATATAATTTGAAATGGTTATAAAAAACAAAACCTTCTGCATGATACTCAATAAACCATGATGGATTTGTGGACTGTCCTAACTTAGATTCCTCTACATGAAGTGTCTATTCCAATGCATTCTCTGGGTGGCCTTCATGCAATATAGTGGAATCTAATGGAAGAAACTCCTCAAATGTTGGTTGGATGGTAGGAATTGGAGATGGTGTAGACATGGTATCATATGGGTAGTAGGATGGGGTATACATCATTGGATATGGATATGGTAGTGGTGGAAGCATTTGTGGAGGCAGTGTAGTCATCCTATGGGATGAAGAGGCAAGATGAGATGATGAAGGTATATGTGGGGTCATACCTGAAGGTAGAAAAGACATGGCATGTGAATAAGAGGGTAGCTGAGATGATGAAGGAGGCATGGATAAGAACATCCCTAGAGACTCAAGGGCAGGATGGAAAGGTGTGGTGGAAGGGGTGTCTGTCGGTGGGTTAGTGTGCAAATGAGTATGATGGGTGGTCCATCTAGGTATAGGAGCATCCCCACTCATACCCATGCTAACAGGTTTATGAGTCAAATCTGGTGGAACTAAATGTCCCTAAAATAATTGATAAAAATATTAACATGAAATTATATGTAGTGCAAAAGAAAAACATTACAATTATTATACTCACTAATGGAAGAAAAAGAGGAAATGAACGCTCATGCCCTGGTCAATCGGGATCAAATAGTCACTTCCTTTGAATTTATGTAGTATTTAGCATAATATACATAAGAATGAAATGTAAATTTTTTAGAAATAGTTTTTTACAAATCATGCATACAACTTACATATATTATAAATTCATGAGGGGAACCAATTTGACTTCTTTTAATTATTAATTATACAAATGATTACAAAAAAATGACTAACATAGTTTTTAAAATTACATTACTAGGTTATAAATTTTTTAAAAATATGATTTAAACCAAGTTTTCTACATTGAAATAAATCTAATTTAATGAAATGGCACTAGAAAATACAAAAAAACAATATATCATTATAAATGGAAACATAATTAAAGTAATTATAGTAATACTTACCTGAGAAACTTATGTCAATGTAAAATGAATGAATAGTGAACATATATGGCTGATTCTATATATTACTGACCAGTAGTTCAAGTTCAGCATCAACTCTCTCAATGGGACAATTTAATTCATCAAATGCAATATTTTGGGCAACTCCAATGGGGGAGTCATTGGTGGAAAGTTCATCACCAGAATCATGAAAAATATTTCTTGGTATTACATCATTAATGACACCATAATCTGGTCATAGATTATCATTCACATAAAACACTTATTTAGATATATCCAAAATGTTTGGTTCGTTGGTACATAGGAATCAACTCATATCAATTAATCTAAATCCACAATCACCAATAAATTCACCCTGCCATCTCATTAAATCAAACCACTTACATTTCATCATAATGACTCTAACTTGACAGTATTAATACAATAATAATATTTTCTCAATAAGTCCATAATAATACACATCTTCATATTGAGGCCGACTATTTGATACACTGGCATAACGATCCTTTGTAGTAGTCAAATTAATGCCATCATGTTGTGTTATCATTTTCACCACTCGATCTGCTATAACCAATTTATACCCATTGATTACTAAAGATTTGTATTCATGAACCAAAGAATTAAGACCAAATGCTAAAGCTATTAATTCTTGAGAAATAAAGTCAATAGGTAAACTCAACACCTGAAATATATATGAATAATACAATTAAATGGATATCTATATTTTAATCTAATTAAAGTAATGGTAATACCTTTGATTTAAACAAATCAAGAAACTCTAGGCCATGTAAAGCCTCTCTCCTTCTCGAAGGAAAAGATTGATGAACTCTACTTATAATTTTTTATGTTCCCTATATAAAATTATAACAAAGATGTAAGTTATATGTGAAATTTCATAATATGAGATAACATATAAATATCCTAATTACTTACATGATATAGTTATCAAACAAACCGCAATTAAACAATACTATGTGATGTGCCATCTAATGCTCTTCAAGGTTCAATGCAGCCAACGCATAATACCCAAAAACTCATCCTATTTTGTGAAGATATGGAAACAAGGGAACAATTTCCCCATATTGGTCATCTTCATTTCTTATTGGCTGGTTATGTATTGCGGTCACATCATACAAATACATTGAACAAAAATCCATACATTTTTAATCCAGATAAACCCTCAAAATATAACCTTTAGGAAAATTCTTGTTTCAGACATATGATTTCATTGAACACATATTTCTTTCAGTAGGATACATCCAACGAAAGGTAACTGGTCCTCCCAGAAGTGTTTCAATTGGAAGATGAACTGTTTAATGCAATATGCAAGTGAAAAAGAATGGAGGAATTTTTTTTCCATCTCACATAAAGTTAATGGCACCTCCTGCTGCATTTTTATCAAGAATGACTTGGATAACCTTTTAGAACAAAGGTCTCTAAAATAAAGGCACAAACTATTCATTGACACTCTTAAATTATTGGATACAAAATGAATAATTTCTATTGGAATCAATTCATGAAGAAGGATGTGATAATCATAAGTTTTTAGGGATTTTAGTTTCACATATCTTCTCTTAACTCATTTAGATATGTTGTTGGAATAGTTAGGAACCCTGATATTCTCCAATATTACTAGAAATTGATCTTTCTATGATGGTGTCATCACATAATAAGCACAATGAACTTTCCATTTGTTTTCACCGATACACACAGGATGTAGTTCTGGTTGAATACCCAAATCCAACAAGTATCGGAGAGATCGAAAGTCATCTTTAGTCTTCCCCTAGATATTCATAAGAATTTCAAGAAAACTTTCACACATATATTTCTCAATATGCATTATGTCTAAACAATGATGTAAAAAATTGATAGATCAATATGGAAACTCAAAAAATTACTTCTCTTTTTCCAATTGTAAATGGCTACGGTATCAAAATTCTTCCTCTTTTTCTATTTCAACTGACCTTTCCCTAATGAAAAAATGAAATCTTTCATTTTATTAAGCACATAAATTTCTGGAATACGTTGAGGTGGTTGTTCAATGTCAATGGTGTTATCAAACCTCTGATGATTTGTATTTTATTGATGACCCATTGGTAAGAATCATTGATACCCCAAGAAACTGAAACTAAGATGATATTTAAGCCCTCTCAATTGTTTATTTTTCATAAAAATAGGACATGATATTTTTCCCTTTGCGCTCCACCCAAAAATCATTTCATAAGAAGGGAAATCATTTATGGTCCATAAAAGGGAAACAGTCATCTAAAACATATTCTTTGAAGAAGCATCTAATGTTCGCACACCCAAATACCAAAGTTGTTTCAAATATACTATTAAAAGCCTCAAGTAGACATCTATATCATTACCAAGATCAGAATTTCTAGATATTAGTATACTCAAGAAAGTGAATTATTTTTTCATACACATCCATAGAGGAAGATTTTAAACATGAATAAAAACTGGTTACAGGTTGTGAGCAATAAGAATATGACCAAATAGATTAAAACCATCATAGGATAGACCCAACCTAACATTACAAACCTTGGCTTCCAAATCAGGATGTTGTTCATAAAATTTACACCATGCTAATCTATCTGTAAGATTAATCAACTCAGCATTACCTTTAATTCTCTCAGCATCATACCATCACATATTGGATGAGATTTATGCATACAAGAATAGATTTTGAAGTGTAGGAATAAATGGAAAGGGACACATGGTTTTTTGTGCCACACAAGATGGTGTTACATCTGAATTTGTCTTACATAAAGATGTACCACATTTTACAGTCATTACGGTCAGCTGTTTCCTCCCAAAATTAACTGCAATCTTTCAGAAAAGCATGGAATTTATTTGTATCAAATCCAAGATTCTTAATTAACTTACATGACTTTTAATGATTTGAGGAAATATCTGCACCATTAGGAATCAATTACTTCAAAAATGTAAGAATATAATAAATGGAGGTATTAGATATTCTATACATGGTTTTCCCATGATATAACCACATTAAAAATTCCAACTTGGTCATTTTAGCACATTCCTGATAAACTGTAGTTCTGGCATCATCCAATAAAATTTTCACGCTCTCATTATCATCTTCAATATTTTATACATGTGTATTGATATAATTGTCTTCTTTCCCTGGTATAGTATCTATCTCAGGAAGATGAATTAATGGAAACTGATCAAATATCAACTTATCCATGCCACTTATTTCATTTTGTTCATGCATAGTAGAACATTGACACGTCTCTCCATGGTGATACCAAAAATAATAGTTTGAAATCCAAATTTCATTATATAGTAGATAACTTCTTCCCAGCTTAACCATGGTCTTCCAACACATTTATAGCATGGAAACTGTATACAACCTCCATCTAAAACATTTTCAAATGAAAAATCTAAAAAATTATCCTAATTATTTTGAAACGCAGTTAAAATCCAATTGGTACAATACATCCAGCTTCTATCCATTCTATAACAAGAAAAAAACGTTATATTCCAATCAAAAATTTAAACCATAATTAAAAAAGAGATATGTACTATAAAAAATAAAACTATTACAACGTAACAAATTAATAGTTAAATCTAATTCACATTTTTATTGCAAGTGACTTATTTTTTTTCACCAATTTAAACCCTTTTAGTATCAGATATAAAATTCTTACCTCTATCCTATAAAGTTATTATCAACAAGGTAAACCATAATGGTAAAAGTAAGGTTCCATGTCTATGATAGAGTGGTATGTGTCATTTTAGTTGAACTATAAAATGAAAATGTTCTAATCCCATATCTAGATAGAATTTAATATACAATTCTTTTTTAGATTCTTTCGAACATAAAAGTATTATTTTTCATAGTCATTAATCTAATGGAGCTATTTTTTAATGATCCATTATTGGGTTATGAATTCCTCCTACAATCACATCCATAACTAAGATGTTAACCAATTGTCTTATTATGATGTGATATATAGTACCTCATAAACTCATAAAATATAATTTATTTATAATTATCAAAATACATCTTCTAAACTCTAACCATGTATGGTATGGTAGTGGGGGTGACTTGGCCTGATTTTTAGAGCCAATAGAAGTGTTTCACCACTAAAATGTGTGTGTATGGGGGGGGGGGTTGAATAAGTTGATATTTCTATAACTTTTCCATTATATTTACATTGAACACTATATAAATATTAGTATCTAATACAATTTTTTTAAAATTTAACCTTACTTGGATGTAGTAAAAGTTAATAAAAAAGGGACACAATATTATTACTTGCTTTAGTCTCATACCTACCAAACTCCTTATAATGATTGGTAATATGCACTAATAATAGATTCTCCAATATAATGAAAATTAGTTACTCCATAAAATATTCTCTAGAATTGAGAAGATTATACTTTTCTATCCTTAAGTATTAACTCAGTAGCATGTTCTCATCTATTCAGGATTCCTGAAAATAGATAATTTTATTATAGCCCAGTATGTGTAACATATCACTAAATTAGATACTATTTAATGCCTAGAAATTCTTAATATCTCAAATTTATGATTATTAAAGAGTACATGAAATTATAATCACATAAACTATTTGATCCATTCATATAATCTGTATCCTTTCTCATGTAGTTGGTTCAATAATTTTAGTCTTCATGAACTATTGTTTCAAAAATAAATTAAAAGGAGTTAATTATTCTTAATGAATATTGATATAAAACAATACTCAAATGGAAATGTCATACAACATGAACTTCACATATAACTAGGAATTGTTATTTCAATTATATACAAGTGATGACTAATATCAAGCATATAATTTTCTTTTAAAACATTCTATTTGATTTCTTCAAATAAAAAGATACACTTAAAAAATGTTATATCAGCCTATGAAATTTAAAATATGAATGACCCTTTTAATTTTTTTAAACCCACTTATGATACGTTAAAATTAAAATGTGTTTTGAAGAATATTTTAAATATATTAAAAAGAAAATGACCCCAAACATGATGGGTCATCTAGGCACACAAGCAAGAACCACAATTCCAAAGGTAAGAAACTTATGCAAAAAAGATAAAGGTGCCATAAAA
This sequence comes from Viscum album, assembly GCA_963277665.1. Lineage (NCBI taxonomy): Eukaryota > Viridiplantae > Streptophyta > Magnoliopsida > Santalales > Viscaceae > Viscum > Viscum album. Next base: position 232,307,662 of record OY728125.1, read on the forward strand.
ATATTAGTAGGGGAAATATACAATTAATAAAGTTATGGGAATACCCTATATTAAACCTCAAACCATGAATGAGTGTATTGTGTGCTCTACCCTAGGAATCAAATGTAAGATGCATCTAATTTTATAAATTTGATGTGGACCAACATCGAACATATTTTAAGTCCAATTCACAATTCATCAAACTAGCCCAAAAAATTATCATTGAAATTACAGCCCCTCCAAGCCCAAGAACCTAACATGATTAGAGGGAAACTAGTTACTTATGAACAAACTAGTTAACATAAGTTTAGAACTCTAAAATAGTACTCATGTTTCCATAACTAATAAAAAAGTGAGGTGAGTGAACACACAAGACAAGATTAATAAAAAATACATATGTAATAACTTTCCATCACATTAAACACCCTTATAATGAATATTAGCTAACACATCATGAATCAATGGAATAAATAAGAACATTACCTCACAAGGGGATAAAAAATAATAACATAGTGGTAAAAACTCTCATAAGGGGGAACTTGAGACAAGGGAAAATCAGGAGGGTCTCACAAGAATTAAATTAAACTCATTCTAAAGTGAAAATTTATATAAAACCATAAAACATGGATTAAAATTATAATAAATTTCAATTTATTAAAAATTTAACTTTAAAAATCCTTTAGAAGTTAAATGAAAAAAACACTTATATTTCAAATCCACCCTTTAAATCATGGGTATTCCTATTTGAAATCCAAAAAATATTCAATGGAACTCTATTTCCACCAAAAATATTTTGAAGAGTCATAAAGAAATTTTTCACAAGGGCCATAACAAAAAACAATTTTTAAATAAACATTTTAAATAATAAAATAATCCATTTTAAAATCATTTCATGGTCAACACCTCATTATAAATACAATTCTATCATTAAATATTTTTTTTACCCTCTCAAAACATAAATTGGATCAAGATCTGACACACACCATCAAAACCATCTAGATAGCCTCATGGGGTTTTCAAAAATAATTATCATATAAAAAAATTCTACATTAATACTAATAAAATATAATTTAAAATGAAAAACCATTATGATAGCTCAAATTTATTATATATGTCTTAATAACATCACATGGATATTGGATATATTAAAAATTTCAAAAAAATGCGATTTAAAAAGATATATAAAACATTGAATTCTAAAATGAAGAAATTTCATAGAAAAAATTACTTGGAAGAATAAAAAACTAATATAAAATGTGTCATATTCAGCGGTGACTATATGAATTAGTAAGAAGATCTCATCTATAAGAAAAAATAGACAAAAACCAATGCTTAGAACCATCATGAACCTAATCCCTAGATGGAACAAAGAATTAGGGTTCTATGAGGAAGTGGAAACAAATTAAAGAATAAAAAAAAGAATAATTGAGGATAAAAAGAAATTCTAATTAGACCAAAACCCACAAAAATTAAAATACACATGTCAATGTGTTATGAACCATCAAATTTATTCTTCCTATTACTTAAAGTCCCACTCCTAATCTTATAAATTGAAGGAATCTTTCTGAATCCCTTTTCTTTATTCCATTTTTTCTTATATATGAAGGCCATATTTACAACCTCTAATAAATAATTAAGTAATTAAATGTTCACTCATTACCAAAAAACATACCTGAACCTATAATAAAATAATCCGAGTCAAGATTTAATATCCCTAGTCCATCCAAAATTAGTGAAATACATAGAATCCATATAAAAAATAGAAAAAAAATCAATAACTGGCCTATCACCTTATTTACAATAGATGAACACCTCGAACTAAAGGGGATGTGCATCGGGTGAGGGAAAGATTGACCTAGGGGGATGCATGATTTGGGAGGGGATACTCTACCAGAGGAGGAATATGAGAGGGGATGCATTCTAACTAGAGGAGGAGGAGTGGGGATGTCTGTTCTCGACTAGAGGAGGAGAAGAGGCGTTGGGTGAGGGAAACATGGGGGGAGGGAAAGGGAACTGTGGGGTAGGGGGGTGTTGCGGCCTGACAAGTGAGGTGGGGGGGGGGGGGAGCGGGGTGAGGTGAAATAAGTAACCTCTATATACCAATAGTTAAGTAAAAATTCTTGGTATTGATATCCTATACCCACAATTTACTCAAAACTGTGGGTATAGACAAACCCAAATCAGGCTATACCCATAGTTTATAAAACCATGGGTATAGCTCCATTGGGTTAGATCCTATTTCTAGTAGTGCGGGTATGCCAACAGCTTTTTCAAGCTAGTCTGATCTACACCTAAAATAGTATCCAATGTACAAATAAAGGCTCATAGGTTTGAAAAGGGTTTGTGACTGGTGATCTATTCTTAGGTATTCTTATTCAAGATTGAGACCTATGCTGAGGTAGTTGATCGATCTTATATAGTTGATATTGAACAAAAGGGAAGGTATGGTTAATTTAAGACTATGTCATTATTTGGAAATGGCAGTTCATCTGGGAAAAAGAGGAAGAAATATGAGAAGGGGAAGAAGGGAGGTGGTAGTTCAAGATATCCTTCTAGATTGAATTCTTCTATTGCTTCTGGTGCAGGGTCTGTTGTGTGCCATCAGTGTGGGAAGACATGACACATCAAACTTGCATTCCCTTATCCCCCTAGGACTTTCCATCTGTGTGGAGATATGGGGAACCTGAAATGGTTATGCAGGATGGTTTTCCCTTATTAGAGTTGGGTCGAATCTGTGGCTTCCAAGGGAGTGTCAGTTCAGTCAAAGCTGAACAGGATGGTGGGATCTTGGTTTGGTAGTCATGGCGGTAAGACTATATATTCTTCTGAGAAGATCCAGATCTGGGCAGAGCCACATGCGAGCGATCATTATCAGGTAGTGACCAGGTATCTGCATTTTGTGGATCAGGAACTAGTAGGATTAGATGCATGACCTTCGATAGTTTGAGGTACCATCTTGATTGAAACTTCTATAACAACTTTTTTATTTGATAGTAGTTAATATGTTTCTTCTATATCTTCCTTTCTAGTGAATCTGATGAACTTACCAACTGAGATATTTTCTTTTTCAATGGAGTTGGAAACACCATTGGGTAAGAAGAAGTAGCCAGGTCTCAGGTTCCTATCTCTATGTTAGGGGTTGAGATGGAGTGGGACTTTTTGGTCTTGGATATGGACCTTTTAGACATAATCCTTGGCATGTATTGGAAGGTTTTATTTCAAGAATTTATTGATCTATATAGGCTATATGCAAGTTTCATGGAACCTGATAGGAGTCCTCAGGTATTTCATGGGGAATGGGATCCTCGGTTGGGTTGTGTAGGACCAACACTCCCATAGTTGAGAAGTTTGGCCTTTCAGTTATCATCGCTTGTGCTGGAGGATGATAGTGGTGATCTTGAGGGTGGATTACCTCATGTAGTAGATGAGTTCCCAAAGGTATTTATAGATGATTTTTTGGGCTTACGCCTAGAGTGGGATGTAGAGTTGTCGATTGAATTGGTGAATGGAACATAGCCTATATTGCTTCCCTCATATCACATCCCCCCCCCAAATTGAGGAAATTAAAGATACAACTGAATGAATTAGAATTCAAATGGTTCATTCACCCAAGTGTTTCTCTTTGGGCTACTCCTCTTCTATTCGTGAAGATAGAAGAAGGATATATCTGATTTTGCATCGATTACCGAAGGTTGAATAAGGTAATCATCAATAATAAATACCATTTTCTCAGATTGATGACTTTTTTGATTAGATGAAGGGGGAAAATTTCTTTTCAAAGATAGAATTTCATTTATGTTACCTCCAAGTTAGGGTGAGAGAAGGGTACATCCCAAATAAAACTTTCCAAAGCAGGTATGCCCACTTTGAGTATTTGGCCATGCCTTTAGAATTGACAAATTCTCTAGTGGTTTTTATGGAGATCAGGAATAGGGTGTTCCACCAGTATCTCAACTCCTTTTTTGTGGTATTCATGGAAAGAATCTTGGTTTACTTCAGATCTAAGGAATAGCATGAGGATCATTTGTGGATAGTGTTGGAAAACCTACAGGATCATCACCTTTATGCGATGCTTTCAAAGTGAACCTTCTAGATTAGGTAAGTGAATTTTCTGGGCCACATGATTTCCTAGAAAGGGGTTTCAGTGGATCTGGAGAAGATAAATGTAGTAATGTCATGGAAACAAGTAAATAATGTGTTCAAGATCAGAAGTTTTCTTGTCCTAGAAGGTTATTACAAGTGATTTTTTCAGGATTTCTCATGGCTTACCTGCTCTATGACTGCACTCACCTAGAATGGGGTGATGTTTGAATGTACCCTAGAGTGCCTAGTATACTTTGAGGGTTTGAAGCAGTGGTTGAATACTGCACCAATGTTGATCTTTCCAGAGTCTGGGAAGGGCTACTTGGTTTATTGTAATGCTTCAGGTATGTGCCTCAGGTGTGTACTCATGCTAGATAGTTATGAAGAGGCTTTTGGTTCTCACCAACTCTGACCGAATTAGAAGAATTACCCGACCCATGACTTGGAATTGGTAGTAGTGATGCATGCTCTGAAAACTTGGTGCCATTATCTTTTTGGGGAGAAATTTGTGATTTACTCTGATAATAAGATATTATCCTACATCTTCTCATAAAAGGATCTTAATATGAGGCAACACCGTTGGATCGAGTATTTCCAGGGGTTTGACTTTGATATCATCTATACCCAAGGAAAAGGTAATGTGGTGGATGACACCTTGAGTAGAAAAGTGTAAGTGTAGACTTTGAGGAAGTCCAGTGATCAATGTAACTTGATGGGGATCTTTTCCCAAATTCACTTGGAGACTATGGAGCATAGTGGAGGTGAATTCTTGTAAAGCTTTCAGTTGACTCCTTCTCTTCTGGAGTTAATTCATTGGGATCATCCTGGTTATGAGTTATGTAAGAATTCCATGCAGTTCCTTCATGGTGGGGAGATATCTCACGATTGGACTTTATCTATTGAGTAAATATTGTGCTTTAAGGGCTGTGCAATGGTGTCACTATCTCTGCAGAAGGTGGTGATGCAGGATAGAAACCAGTCTAAGTGGGTCATCCATCCTAGTACTACCAAGATGTATTATTATGTTTTTCGGCAGTTTTTCTGGCTAGGATTGAGGCCGAACATATCTGATTTCGTATCGAGGTGCTATACATGTCAGCAGATAAAAGGAGAGCATAAAAGGCCCTTTGGTTTGATTCAGCTGTTACACATTCATACCTGGAAGTGGGATGATGTCTCCATGGATTTCATTATTGGGTTTCTTTGTACACATAGAGTGAGGAATAATATTTGGTTTGTGATTGATTATTTTTCCAAATCATCCCACTTCATTCTAATCAATGATACAACTAAAGTGGATGAGCTGGGCTGATTTTACATTCATGAAGTGAACAGACTTCATGGTGTGCCATCAGTGATTATTTCTAACAGAGACCCCCAATTCACCTCTCAGTTTTGGGAAGCCCTTCAATCGGGTATTGGGGTCATATATTAAAATGAGCATGGAATACCATCCTCAAATGGATGGTCAGACGGAGTGGGAAATAAAACTATGAAGGACATGCTTCATGCATGTGTTTTGGATTTTCAAGGATAATGGGATATCCATTTGGGATAGGTTGTGTTCTCTTATAATAATAGTTTCCAATCCTCTATTTGAAGGGCCCCTTTTTAGGTTCTCGATGGTCAACCATGTCGGTCTCCTTTATGCTGGGATGAGGTAGGTGAGACCTTACTTTTTGGACCGAGCCTTGTGTAGGAGATGTTTGATAATGTCAAGTTGATCAGGCAACAATTATTGATAGCTTAGAGTCACTGAAAATCTTACATTGACCAGATGTGTTGAGATCTCAAGTTTTCCATCGGTTATTGTGTGTTATTGAAGGTGGCTCCTCATTTGGGCCACCGTCATTTATGAAAGTAGGGAAAGATGACACCGAGGTATGTTGGGCCTTTCAAGATCATTGAGAAGATTGGAAAGGTGGAATACAAGGTGGATTTACCTTCTTAGTTGCTGTCAATTCACAATGTATTTCAGGTCTCCCAATTGAAGAAGTATAATCTAGATCCATCTCATGTATTGAATTGAGAAGAGTTGGAGATAGATCCTAATTTATCCGTGTTTGAATGGCCAGTTCAGATAGTGGATTCCTAAGAGAATGTTAGTTGTGGAAATTCTATTATGTTGGTATGTATCCTTTGGTAGAATGGGAATGATGAGCATGAGACTTTGGATTAGAAGTCATGGGTTGAGAAGGAGTATCCATTTTTTATTATCTGATTAAGCTTCATGTTGACTTTCCAAGGTCAGAAAGTTTTCTTTGTGGGTAGAATTATCACACCCCAAATTTTGAAATAATTTTATTTTATTATTTTATCTCATTTTATTATTTTTTTTTGTGTGGGCCTAACCTGATTGAATTTTTTTATGATAAATGATTGTTTTGGGCTTAGTCACATACAGTGCACAGGTAGGGAACGATCGAAGTAGTGCGGCTTCACCAAGTCACTGTGTGGCCTTCCCAGTGTTCAAAATAAATATTATTAATTAATTAATTAAGAAAATTAATAATAAACTGAAAAAATAGAATACTAAAAATAATATGATATAAGATTTTTTTAATAATAATAATAATATTATTATTTAAGAATATTATAAATGTTATTATTATTGTTAATATTTAAATTAAGTTATTATTAATAATATGATAATGATATTTAATTAAGAGTATTGTTATTATTATTATTATAAAATTATTAATAACAATATTGATATTTTTATTATTACCATTAATTATTATTATTATTATTATTATTATTAATCATTAATTATTATTATTATTTTTATTTGATTTAGTTCCTTTTTTTGTTTCTTATTTTTATTTTTTCCTTCCCCCCCTTATTTCTTTTTTTTACTTCCCCGTTTCCCTTTTACTCTCTTCCTCCCCCTCTCTTTATTGTGTCACACTACAACCCCCGTAATCCTATCATCGCTCTCCCTTGGCCGCTCTCCTAGCCAATGCCCCCTTGGACGGACCTCGCACTAGGGCATCAACACCGGCCCACTCCCTTTCCGACCCAAATAGTACCGTACAAATCCTCCAGTTCCACCTCCCTTTTGATGAACGTTTGATAATAAAAGTGGATTTGAGTGGGTTTTTGGGTGTAAAGCCTTGTGATACTTCTAAAAAATTGTTTAATAATTTTTCTTAGTGGTTTATTTGATTCTGAAAGCGATGCAAATTATTTTTTGAAAGGGTTTTGGTATGTATATGATTTTAAAAGATGGCTAGGTATTAAAATGGTGGTATTTGGTGTGTGTAGTGCCTTTTTTGGTTTGGGTATATGAATGTGGCATGTGATATGAACTAGAATCCTGAATCTACATAGAAAGGGAAGGTCAGGTACTAGGTGGGCAGACTAGGACTAGTTTTCTAAGGATACAGAAGTGGCTTCAGCCTGGTTTCATATAGATGTATTGATGACTACAACACTAACTAAATATTTTGATGATGATTAGAGACCACTAGGGTTATGGGGATGTACCCTACTAGTGTTTCATGAATGAGAATGTGTGTTGTTGTGGTTCCTATACCACTTTTCACTGATACACGAGGTTCTAGGGTCCCATTACATGCTAGTACATATAAGTGCCCTCCCATATTTAGTGCTCTTGTCTATTTGGAACTCACCGTCTGCATGCGGTGTGACATTTGGGTTACTTAAAAACTAAAAGTGCTTTTAATTAAAGTTATATTTCATTGAATTTTATTTCATTAAAACTCCTTTTTTAAAATTGTTCAGGCATTTTACTTTCATACATTTAAATTGAAATTGTATTCGTCATTTAATGTTTATTGCATGGAATCTTTTCTTTGGTGGAATCCTTCTGGGTGTTATCTTACACCCTACTTAAAAATTTGGGTGTAAGTAGATTTGGTTATGTTTGATATAGGTAAGGGTAAATCTTTTGGATATGGAATTTTGGGTTTTTAGCTATATTTCTTGTGCGGTTTTGTGGAGATGGCTTGAGGGTGGTGACCTCTTACCATGGGGTGGTTTTTGAGATGGTTTTTGGTAACCTTACTTTTTGGTAGTTTTTTGGATTTTGATTTAAGCTATGTAAGTCAATTTTGAAAAATTGTTAAGGCTTGTTTGGTTTGAAATTTTCAGTTTTGTTTTATTAGTTATTATTGGTTGTTTTATATATTTATATTTGGGTAAACCATTCCCACTTTCTTTTTTCGATACCCAGGAACTTGTGCTAACTTGTAGGGATTGGGAAGACCCTTTGGGCCTTGACACAAGATGGGTCAGACGTTGGGTCTGATGGAGACCTGGTTTGGTTCATGACAGGATGATTCTGAGATTATATTTTTAAGGAGTTATATGAAAAAATGAATTTAATTATCGAATGACTTTGATGTCAAGCCAAGGGACCAAATTTAAATGTTATATCTTATAATAGTTTTGTAATTAATGGTTATACATTCTATAAAATGGAACCAGATAAATGTAGTATGATGAAAAATAGTGGTCTTATGCTTGTGGTTGAAGTGATGCATATATCTGATTCCATGGAAAAAAAATCCAATTTATGTGAATATGTCAAATTTCGACATCATTGAATGGATATACAAGTTGGATTATACAACATTTCAAGTGTTTATTGTTCATTGAAAATGGGTTGACAACATTAGTGTAGTGAAATTAAATTAATTGGGCTTTGTGAAGGTGAATTTTAGGGCGGAAGTGCGTAAGGATGAGCTGTTCATAATGAAATCATAAGCAATGCATGTATTTTATGTCTCAGATCCAAAAAAAGGAATTGTTCAATTATCTTGTTGATGACTAAAATAGTTTTAGGGTAAGATGAAAATTCAATTGAGGATGAACCTTTCATTAAGAGATCACAATAATTTCATGATGATACTAATGTAGAAAATTCCATGTATGTTATGGGGGGGGATTTGGATACTCGATAGAGGATCCAAATCCATTCAAACTTTAAGGAAAAAAAGAGAGTTCAAAGAGAATGATTTTTTTAATATAATATGGATTTATATATAATATTATGTGTTGTCTACTATATTTAAATAATCTAAATTAAATGTTTTACTACTCTTGAAAATAATGGATTCTTCACATGATGATGTTACTAATCCTGGGGATGAACATATGATTGATAATAAAACTATAGAATTATTAGGGGATCAATAACATGTTTATGGAAAAAAGTATGGTGTAACATCACCATGTTAAATAAGATTATCAAGGTAAGAATCAAAGGTATACAATTTGAGTTTGATTGGTATAATGTACCAGGCTCTTCATTCAAAGATATTAAATCATTTTTTATAAATATTCATTACTTTAAAAAAACACATGCCTGAGGACAATAATAGTTTAGTGCCTTTGGAAACTTGGGAACATAAATACTGGTCCATAAGTGAGCTAAATCATCTCCCACTATGATCTTAACAACTAGAACTCTTCATAGAAATATCATACATAAAAAATATCTTCATATCCTGGGTAAAGTAAACACAAAAAGGGTGAGATCAAATGCTCATTAAGGGAAAACAAGGGAGATACATAAGCATAACATGAACATAAGGGAATGAGAACATTAGCATAACATTTGAAAACCATACCCTGCATATAAAAGATCATAATCTTAAGTCATGGAATAAATATTGGTAGTTTATAAGGGATGAATCATAAGGGAATAAAAGAAAATGAGCCATGATATCATAACTTTTACATAAGATATGGAATTCGTGGCATACACATAGTTATAGAAAATCATTTCCATATTAGTCAAGGATCACTACCAAGGATATCATATTGGAATGAGTTCACTCCCGAAACCATCATAGTAGTAAAGGTTCACTCACAAGACCATTATAGAGGAAAAAGTCGCTTACTAAACTGGGATGACTCCATATTCCATCACTCTCTTAGTGAACATGGTTCATTCCCCATTCGAGTACTGTTTATCTCATGAGATATAATTTTTTTACCCAATGCATTGGAGGATGATATAAGTCCACCTATCACATAATGAAAATCATATTTACATGTGACAAAAGATAATAATAATTCATCATATAATAACCCATGATATTAAATTGGAATTATAAAAATTTCATAATATCACAAACTATGGATAAGACACAGGTTTCATAATAATTTCATCATAGAATAACCAATTAAAGGAAGCAGATTTTATAAGAATTTCCTCATGGTATAACCTATGGAAGAGGAAAGTGTTTCATAAACATAATTCCATCAAAACAAAAATCATTAAGATATATAATAAAAATGGTATCCCTAAATCATATCCCTAATAAGGTATAGGTAACAGTAATGGATTTTATCTTAGATGGAAAATAATTTTTAAAGATCATTTAAAAAATTTATTGAGGAAAATATCATTTCCTTTTCGAAAATAAATTTTTAAAACATAAAACATTTTGATTTTTTTTTGAAAATAAACGTGAAAAATTATAATGGATGATTTCAACAAATTATTGTTCATGACATTATAAAATTACTTTCATGTTATAAATGTAAAAATAAATGTTTTTTTCACATTTTTAGTAAAATCCAAACAGAAATTATTTGAAATAAATTCACGAAGATTCCTTTCAATTTTTTTTGTAAAACATCAAACATGGATAAAAATGAATTTTAAAAATCAAAAGGGATTAATAATTTTTTTTAAATTTTTTTAGAAGAGATGGTTTTGGAATAAAATAGATTTTCAACCGAAGAGATAAATAAATCCAGATTTTATTAATTATTTTAAGTACCAAAGAGTGATAAAATGGTAGCATTACTTGAATATATCATGAATAACCATAGGAGAAGAAGGTTTATGATAATTCTTGATACTTAGAGCATGTGATTTCAATATTTGGGGCTTAAACATAAATAATCCCTTTAAATGATGTGATTGTAACATAAAATATTTACCACTTTGGTAACATCGAATCATAAGACCCATGAAGGAATAAAATAAAATGAAACTTAAAATATCATGAGTATGAATAAAGTAATTATATTATATTTCAAAAGCTCTGTATATACATGTTGGGAAATAATATAGGTTCATAGCATAATGTACATAAAAAAGAAGGCAAATTGAGACAAAAATCCCTTACTTAAAGTCCTGAATTCAGTCGTACACATTAAAACCTATTATATAAAAATATAAGTTTATTATTTATATATTATATAACAATATTCATATATATCATTCCATATATGATTTAATTATGCCATTTTATTACCTTTTTATTAATAACTCCATGTTAAAGTCACATTTCGGGCAATAACTACTTTATTTTTCGTGTATGTTTTGACTTTTTATTTTTGGTCCTCTTACTTAGATAATCTTTTCATCAACTATAAAATGTAAACCATGATATAATTATCAAATATATTTAATATATATGCATTTATATTAATCCAAAAAATTTATTTAAAAGAAATGAAATATACCGTTAATGGAGATGATATGCCATACATTCGCATTAACGCTGTTTCATTTTCATATTAGATTGAAAGAAAGAAAATTAAATGATATATATATATATATATATTATCATTATAGAATCATTATTATGTAATATATATAACATATTTTTATTAAACTCATCCTTAATACCTTCTTAGTTAAGCATGAATGAATCACATTGCTTTATGAAGCTGTAGTCCACCATACACATGAGCGACGTTATCGAATTCTCCCAAAATGGAGTGTATGAAGGTTTGGGTGATATATGTAACATCTAAAGTTTTAAATAATATTTAATCTATTTAATTTTATAAATTATTTTCATACATAAAAAATGTTATATATATATATATCGAATTGCATGTTATATTAAAAACAAATAAAATATGTTTTAATATAATAAATCATTTTTAAAACTATTTTTCTCATTAATAAATGTTGGTGAACATATAATTTTATAGAAAATATTTTTATTAAATTATTTAATTATGAAATAATATTTTGTTTTAATTAATAAATTCTTGGAATTATAATTTAACACTTAAAAAATGATTTATAATTATAAATAAATAAATTCATATAAAATAGTTTTAACAAATGATTTTAGAAAAATTTATATTTAAAATATTATTACGAATACTAAAAGTAATAAAATATTTTAAATAAACAAAATTTTAAGGCAATATATTTTATATAAAATAATTATTTATAATTATGAATATATTAATATGAGTATTATTAATTTTTATTATAAAAACTATACTATGAATATTTATGTAAATATATTTTAAAGTATATTAAAATTTTAATATATTAATACATGAAATTATTACAATTATGAAAATATAACTATTAATTATTATTATTATAATTTTTTTAAATCATCAAAAATATGAATTTTATATAACATATATTAATTTTATTTTAAAAATGATGATGAGATAAGGGGAATCGAGATTTAGAGTTGTGGTTAGTTTTTCAGTAGGGCTTTGTTTTTTCAAGAGGAACCAAGCATAGATAGGAGGAAAGGCCAATTGCAGGTATCGTAAGGCTCAGATTGAGGTTTCAACTGCCAGACGAGGGCCAAGCAAGATGGGGATCCATTTTAGAGGGATTTTATTTGAAAGGGAGTCAAAGATGAAGCGGATGGAAGTCTAATGCTGAAGGAGGTTTGGTTTGTTGAAGCCTTTTCAAACTTGAAAGGGGTAATAGTCGAGCATGAACTGAGATCTTGTCACCTACCTCCTGAAAATCATTTTGCAGATCCATCAGAGGTAGTTGTTTGTTTATTTATTTTAGGTTATCTAATCTACTTGTAGAAAGGATTATTTTTGGTGGTAGTGACCTATTATTTATCTTCTTTGTTTTTCTTCTATAATCATTATCGAATTTTACTGTTTGTTGTCAATAAAGATTTTATTCATCCCATTAGACATGATGTCGATTTCTAAATGAAATTGAAATCTATTTTTTAAATTTTTTTAATCAGAGGTCCCTTCTATCGATGTAGTTTTTCCCTTCAATCACATTATATTCAATGTTAGTTATTATATAAAATCCATGGATGGTTCATTGTATTTCATCGCAATCATTTCATCAAAAAATTCTATATGATATTTCTTGAATTAATGAATCTTCAATAAGAATATTAGACTAACCCTAAGTGAAATAATAAAAATAATAATAAAAAGTAACTATCTGTGTATTTATTTTCCAATTCATTATTTTTGACAAGTTACCATTGAAAAAATGAGTATAAATATATATGATTTTTCTATTAATGTTCTTTCTATTGAATTTCCACCTCCTATTTTCTCCACTCATCTTATAGATGAAGAAACTATAATATAATTATATATATATATATATATTTATGAATTGTATATTTTATAAGAGATGCATCCATAATTTTTGATTCTTAGTGTTGCACTTGTGTGAGAGAAAGTGAGATAGTTGGAGTGGGAGAGAGTCATCTACTACTGATCCTTCTATAGGTAAGGGATTCTGTTTTCCAAAATCAATTATGATTTTATGTAAGGGTTTTTAATTTCAAAATTATAATTTTATTTCCTATAATTATGATTGATTTATTCTTATTTTAGAAAACCATTAGTAAAGAAATTAATATATATGAAAAATTATTCTTTGATTTTATATAATCAATTATATTTTCAATGGTTATCTCAAAAACTAAGATTTTATATTTTATGTAAAACACTAACAAAACCTTGTTTACCTATTGTTTTACTTTAATTTTAAATGGTAATTTATTTTATTCAAATATCTATGTTAATAGTTTTAATTTGAAAAGTTATCATTTTTGTTTAAAAATGATTTTTCTTATCAATGAATACCATTCAAGTAGATATGAATATATTCTATGAATGTTCTTGACAATTCATTCACTTATATATAAGAAATTTTGGTAATTTATATATAATTCTTGTTTATGACTTCTAAATGTAAGTATTTCTTATAGAAAAGTGGATTTTCTCATAACACTCCTATGTTTTAAATTGTTTTTTTTTCAATCAAGAAAGTTATAATATTATTTTCTACTATAAAAACAATTTATATAATATTTTGAAATTTTTTTGGGTTATGATTGAGAAAGGATGATACCCTAAATTTTTTTATTAAAATTTGGAATTCAGGTATCAAAAGAAATTATAATGTATGGGGAGTAAACCCATGACCTAAAGGGGACACTATCCTATAAGTGATACTTTAAATGAACACATGAATTTCTTGATGTTTTCCGAGAATCATTTTCTACCCATTAAATTTATTATTTTCTGAAGTTTTGAAAGTATAAATCCCAAAAAAAATTCAAAAGGTAATTTGAAATTAATTTTTTATCAAAATAATATTTTATAGTATTTTTATAAAATGATTAAATGGATTTTTTTCTAAGTTTTTATTAAATTATTTTTCACTAGTTTATTTAAAATCTTTCTTGGTAAAATTTATTCTCACCCCAAGTTTTAAAATATTTTTCACAGGGTTATTAGAAATTATGTAGGTGATAATTTCATATAAGGAGGAAGCACATGCAAATAAAATTAGTTAATTTTTTTACAACTCTGATAATTTGTATGTTTTAACCTAATCCTATAAAAACTAGTACAGAAAAGTTCATTAGTTGTGTAAAGTAGTGTTTATTTTTTAGTTATCTTTTATATAAAAAACACAAAACATGTTTTAGTACTGAATCTGGAAGTATGGGTTCAGATATTTATATCTAGTATCAGATCACAGTCTGTAGAAAATTGGGGATTATGCGTTTTCGTTTGAGGAAAAATCTATGTGATATAATTTTTATTTGAACTTCTAGGTAGGTGATTATCCTTAAGAATAAAGATGTTCAGATGTTCTATATTTTCTTAATTATGAAGATGAAAATTTAAAATTTTATTAGGTATGATGAACAAATTGTGAGGGTGCAATTAATTTCTAGGGGGATGTAACATCCTATGTTTTAAATAAGATTTTATCTAATTAATTTTGTTAATTAATTTCATATATAAAAAATGTGTTATATATACCTAATTACATGTTATATTAAAAAAAACTAAAATATACTTTAAAACATTAAACTGTTTTTAAAACTAAAATGTTTTTCATTAGTCAATGTTGGTTAACATAAAAAATTATAAAAAATATTTCTATTAAATTATTAAATCATGAAATAATATATTTTTTAATAACTAAATTATAGGAAATATAATTCAACACTTAAAAAAATGATTTATAATTATAAATAATTTAATTTATATAAATTAATTTCAACAAATGATTTTAGAAAAATTTATATTTAAAATTATATTATGAATATTAAATGTAATAAAATATTTTAAATATTTTTTTTTAAAATCAATATATTTTATATGAAATAATTTTTTTGAATTATGAATATATTAATACGAGTATTATTAATGGTTTTTTATAAAATCAAGATTTTGAATATTTAAGTCAATATATTTTAAAAACATATGAAAATTTATATACATTAATATATGAAATTATGAAAATTATGAAGATATAAGTATTAATAATAATAATAATTATTAATGTTTTTTAAATCATCCGAAATATGAATGTTATATAATATATATTAATTTTCTTTAAAAAAACTATAATGAGATAAGGGGAATCAAGATTTAGAATTGGGGTTAGTTTTTCCATAAGGATTTGTTTTTTCAAGAGGAAACAAGCACATATAGAAGGGGATGTCGAGCATAGGTAGGGTCGAGCTCGCATGAAGGTTTTGACTACTGGATGTGGACCGAGTGAGATAGGGATTAGTTTTGGAGGGATTTGATTAAAAAATGAGGCAAAGATGATGTAGATTAAATTCAAACACTAAAGGAGGTTCGGTTTGCTAAATATGTTTTGAACTTGAAAGGGGTAAAAGTCAAGCATGAAATGAGATATCATCGTATTCCTACAACAAATTGTTTTATAGATCTATTAGAGATAGGTGTTTGTTTATTTCATTTTAGGTGCCTGAATCTACTTATTGAAAGGATCATTTTGGTGGTAGTGACTTGTTCATCATCTTCTACATTTTTCTTCTCTAATCATCATTGTAATATCCCATGTTTTTAAAATGAGTTGGAAACCACTCCCTTTTTCAAATTTTAAATTAATGGCAATTCTCTTTTCTTTATAGTTGATTGAAACTCAATTATGAGAGTTCCTTTTGCTTTATATCATGTTTTTACATGAGTTTCAAGGTCTGGACAAAGCCTCCAGTGTTCTGAAGAGGTTTCAGGAGCATCGGTGGCCAAATGACTTGTTCTGGAATAATAGGTCAGGGCGAACAGTTTTGGGTAAACCATGCACCCCAGTCCTGGTAATAGTGCAGATCATTTTAAACTACCGCATGATTTGTGTAAACTATTCATTGGAGGCACATGGTTGTGAAATGTTATCTATAATTGTTGTAGAGGGATTACACATTATTTGAGCACAATGAGGTCAAACTGTGTGAAAACCATACGAGGGTTCCCTTTCGGGTAGCATCTCAACACCGTAGCTCACACGGTTTGTGCAAGGTTTGAAAAAATATATGGGTAAACCATGAAGCCTGTACAAAGTGTTTTTTAAGTTTTTATTTTTCATTTTTTTTCATTCCATCTCTCCTATTTATTGTCCCCTAGTTACGCGCTACATGGGAGGAAACATCCCCCTCCACTCCTCCTTTGAATTGCTCTCCCTCATCTATCGGTGCTCCAATTTTATATACATCATATTCTATAGAATTTCATCAGTAAGGATAAACTCACCCTAGGACTTATTCATTTTTATTTAGCCACACAGACCACTATTTCCATCTGAGGTGATTTCAGGTCTTTCGATAGAAACTCATATCTACTCTGTTCCGCTTCGAATTAGAGCTCGATATAGGATGTGCCTATGTCTACAAGTCTATGGTGGGTGGAACATATCTTATTTTTTGTTTTTGAGAATGTTTGGGTGGTACATAATTTAGTGGGATTTTGGGTATTTGGAGTGGGACCCTATTAAATATGTTGCCTCATATTAAAATGACCGTGTGACTCATGGAATGGTGTTGGGTATGTCCAATTCCTTTTTTTCTTGAGCGAGGCTAGGCTAGAGGCCATCACTCCTTTGGTGGGTTTGCCCAGGGGTTCCAAACCATTCAAATTTGATTTTTTTAATTGAATTGGTTCGGTTAATCCAATTTGAAGCATTCAAGTCCTCTATATTAAATTATTATGATTGCTTAACAAAGAAATTCAATATTATTAAGTTGAGTTACTTATTTAAAGTGAATTATATATATATTATTTTCTTGTGTAATGAGTTGTTTGTACCCAAGGGGTCGTGATGTGATTGGCCCTAGGTTGAGGTGGCTAGGCCATTAGGATTGAGTAATATTGATCATTGGTTGGGATTGGCATAGATTGATTGAGTAGTGTCACCACATGATTGGGCATCGAGGATGTTGTTTGAGGCAGAGAGGCCATTAGGTTGGGCATAAACCTTGATATTGGGATGGAAAGACCATCTGTTTTGAGCGACATGGTCATAGGGGCATGAGGTGCTAGTGATGACGTGGATTAGGTTATATATTGTTGATTGTCTCTCACTCGTTATGGTTGGAGCGTCAAATTGAGTCATGTGCACACAAGTTGACTCTGTAATGAGGTGTTTTTGACAACTTGTGTGGGTAGATCCCCTCAGTAGTGTTTATAGACTTTATGAATTTATGTCCCAGTAAAGGCGCTACCTTAGGAGTTGGATCATAGTAGCTTGTTTCATGGAGATGGACACAAGACCTTTAGGTCATGCCTAGCTAGAGTATCTGTTTTAGTTTCTTTTTTTTATTAGTATGCTATATATGTATGACTTGTAATAGATATCCATTGGCGCCTCTTTTTTATATTGAAATGGATGGCCTATTATGAAATGCATGCTCTTCTTGTTCTATTTAGTTTCTTAAAGGGGTGTGTTTGGAATGTTGAATTTTTTATTTACTTTTCTTCTATTTATTTTATTGCCACTTCTCTCATTCCTCTTATTTGAATGTGATTCCACTTTGTGGGTCTAGTTTGAGTCTTCTAATTCTTTCTTTCCACTGCATGTTATACAGTATTACTCAAACCAGTATTACTGTCTACCCTAAAAGGGTATAGTATCCCTAAATTATTATATTGTACCCTCTCTATTAGTCGATAGCCTTTGGCATAAATGGAGGCATGCCTAAGGCCAGTGTAACCCAACTTGTTAGAACTGTTTAGGTGGCTAATCGAGTTGGGGATGCTGTAAATGGCATCATAGGGTTTCTTTTACCTCTTTTCTTGGTATTACTATTTGGGTTATGGTAGGCTGGAGAATAAGTGATGTTAGAAATGGGTTTATAACTTGTGATTAGGTGCCTAAAGTCCCAAGTATGAGGGAGAGACAAAGTTTCCTAGGGTGGGAAATGCTGTTTATTTCTCTCAGATTATAATTTATTTGATTTCCACCTCGAGTGATTCATTTTGGCATATGAATTTTTAAGGTGTTATGATATGTCACCCTTGACCTGGTAAGATAAGGGAGAATTTGGAACCTTGGATTTCTATAGAAAGTTGTGTTTTCTTGTTTGTTTTCCTTTTGATAGGCACATTTTAGGGTATTTAAAATTCAAAAATTCATGTATTCCTTGTTAAATGATTATACCATGTGATAAAAATAAAATCCCATGATTTAAATTCTTTCAACATGTGAAATGTGATATATAATTGTTATTATAGTTAATATATATATGAAATTTATTGTTCTATGTGAAATGGGACTGGATCTTATAGGAGTAGGTGGGTGCTATGGTTGAGGTGATTTTGACCACCAGGATTGGGCGACTCAGTCATCAGATTGAGGCAATGGTGGTATTCAGGATGGGCGTGGCCAAGGGAACTTTTGAAACCTGGCTTTGTTTAGGGTGGGTAAGGATGCCATGAGGCTGGGATGTCATGTGTAAAGGTTTTAGTGGGGGAGAGTAAGGTTAGTGAGTTGATCCTTCCTTTTTACTGCTTTCCCTATATATATATATAGGGGATTTCTGACATTTATGGTATTCAACAAGTTCCTCTTAAATGGATTGATGGAGCATCAGGCAGGTGATGATTTTGTGCCACAGGATCAAAAATAGGTCTAGGACCCTGAGGGTCAAGAAGAGCATGAGCTATAGGTATAGGATCAGGTATAAGTTCTAGTGCAGGTAGGGAAACCGACAGACTTGATGAAATTTGGGTCATGGATTGATGAGAAGCTCTGAGCGATCCTGGTGCGGGTTATCCGGGGCATCGAATGGGGTGCTCAGAGATCACATCCATCTACGAATTTTTTGACATGGGAGTTCTAATCGTAACACCAACCACTTTTTTATGCTAAGGGTGGTCCATAGGTGGCATAGAACCGGTCAGAGAGAATTTATATGACCGTAGAGCATTTCAAGATTCCTCTATGGTGGAGGGTCAAATTAGCGATGTACATTCTTAGAGGGCCAGCAAAGCACTCGTGGGATATTCAGGTGTATGCAGGAAGACATGAGGGGCTGAACTAGAAATATTTTTAGGCCATGTTCTTTGATCATTTCTTCCCAGAAACTCTAAGGGCTAAAAGTGCTTGGGAGTTCTTAAGCCTTCAGCAGGGTGACATGTCTGTCATGGACTATTCAGTGATGTTCACTGAATTATCTCTTTCTTCAGCTGGTATGGTGAGCGACGAAACCTCCAGGGTAAGGTGCTTCAAGGATGGTTTACAACACACCATTTGGGTGTAGGTAAACATCTTTGGATTGTCCTCATTCTCCATGGCAGTGAAGCAGGAACTCATAGCCAAGGGAAACCCGACTGAGGGGTCTTAATCGAACCAGGAAGAAGCTACATGTGAATTCAGTGGATATGATTTACAGAATAGAAAGCAAGGTTGATATGAGTTCCAGTAGGGTAGTTAGGCCGAGGACTCAACTAGGTCACTTCATAGTGAATCTTCTACAGTTTTCTTCCAGTGTGGGAAGCCATGACATGTACAGACATAGTGTGAGAAACCTCCAAAGGAACACCGGGCATATGGATAGGTTGGGAATCACGAGAGGTTCTATAGGATGCCTTCTTAAATAGCTATTATTTAGGGACTGATATGGACCAAGGGTTTATAGATCAGTTCAAGATTAGTACTAGGTGAGGGTAGCTGAGGTTCTGCTATATGCAAAGGTCATGGAAGAGGTAGTTAGACCCAACACTGGGGTCAATGGCTATTGGTTGAATAAAACCATTGGCAGGTTAGGCTTCAAGCATTCATGCATCGGGATAAGTGCATGTTGTGGAGCTACTAGGGGCTGAGTGGTTTGGTGAGTCTATGATAGTCAGATGTATTCCACAAGAATGACCATGATTTTCTTTTTTTTATTTCTTTTGGCATGGCCTATTGAGGCATATCTATTTTGGTGCATTTGGTGCATGCATTGTATGTGGACTGACCAGATGATGGTTAGTAGGTTGGCACTAGATCGGTTGTGTGATTATATAAATGTAGTATGAGGCACAAGGTTTTATGACTGAGAATCTATAGATGCTGGTTTTCTAAGGTTCTTAGCATGGGGGCATCATTGTATGTGGCACTTGATTGAGGTTCTTAGCACCGGGGAATCATTAGATGTGGGATTCTTGAGGTATGAGAAACCAGAGCATCAAGGAGATATGAGACCTATTTATGGTGTGAGGAATCTGGGCACTGATGTGGTGTGATACTTGTATGAGGTGCAATGAAACAAGACTTATTTAAGCATCCATTGTGATGTT
Organism: Viscum album; assembly: GCA_963277665.1. NCBI lineage: Eukaryota > Viridiplantae > Streptophyta > Magnoliopsida > Santalales > Viscaceae > Viscum > Viscum album. Next base: position 232,328,500 of record OY728125.1, read on the forward strand.
GGACCTCATCGTGCCCTTGGTGTCACGATCTTGAGGCTGGCACCAATGTGGTGTGGGATGTGAATGGGTGTCGAGAGCAACACAGGAGAACCGGTGAGGTGCAGGAGTGAAGATGCATCACAGGGGGACCATGGGTCTCAGAATAGGTCATTATAACTTTTTATTTTTTTTATCTCTTGGTTGGGAAGTGACTAGGTTTAAAAATTCCAAAGTTAGGGATCCCCCTTGAGGTAAGTTGACCTATACCCTTTAGAACTGGGTAGTTTGGGCTTATTCTAATGGGATGGTTATTTTGAATACCATCCTCATGTATCATTTGATAGATTAGGCATGAGCTATGTTAAGGTGGGGATATTGTAATGTCTCGAGTTTTTAGAATGGGTCGAAAAGAACTCCCTTTTTCAATTTTTCAATTACTGGCTATGATATTTTATTTGTTGTTAATTGGAACTAATTTTCAAGAGTTCCTTTAGATTTATATCATGTTTTTACACGAGTTTCAAGATTTAGAAAAAACCTTGTATCTTTGGAACAGGTTTCAAGAACATAGGAGGCCAAATGGACTATTTTGGAATAGTTGGTTAGGGTGCACATTTTAGGGTAAACCATGTGGCCCCTTCCAGGTAATTGTGTGGCTCATTTTGAACTATTGCACAATCTGTGCAATCCATACATTGGAGGCACACAAACTTTTGAGGTCCTCTATAGTTATTATAGAGGGCTTCTTCACGGTTTGAGAATGTTTAGGTTAAACCATGCACAAAACATGTGAGGGTGCCCTTTTAGGAAGTATCTCAACACTATAGCTCGCACGATTTGCACATAGTTTGGAAAACCATGTGGCCTATATAGGGTGTTTTTTAATTTTTAATTTTTCATTATTTTTATTTCCTTATCCCCTATTTCTTCTCCCTTGGTCACACGCTACACAGTAGGAACCCTCCTCCTCTCCTCTTTTATACACCTCTCCCTCCTTCATTGGTTCTCTGATATTAGATCTTTCAGATGATATAGAAGCACATCGATAAGAATAACCTCACCATAGCCTCTTCTTAGTTTATATTTCACCTCATGCACCATTATTTCCATCAGATCTTTTTTAGGGCTTCCGATGGAAAGTCAAATCCACTCTGATCTACTTCAAATTGGAGCTTGATATCAGACATTCCTACCTCTACAAGTCTAAGGTATTTGGTGTATATCTTGTTTTGTGTTTTTGCAGTCAATTGGGTGGTGCAGATTTTAGTGCGCCTTTGGGTATTTTAAGCGGGGACCTATTATATATGTTTCTTCATATTAAAATGTTTCTTGTCACTATAGGATGCCATCGGGCATGTCCAATTCCTTTTTCGCTTAAGAAAGGCTAGGTTATAGGCCATTTCTCCTTGGGGTGGTTTGGAAAAGGATGAAAAACCCTTTAAATTTTATTAGTTTTAATTGAATTTGTACATTTAATCCAACTAGAGGCATTCAAGTCCTCTAAATTAAATTTTTATGATTTTTTAGCTATGAAAGAAAATATTACTATGTTTAATTTCCTATTTAAAATGATATATATATATATATATATTATTTTCTTATATAATGAGGTGTTTAGACCCAAGGGGTCATGACAAGCTTGGTATGAGGTTGTCGTGGCAAGGCCATCAGGATTGACTGATGTTGATCACTAGTTGGTCCTGGCCCCAATTTCTTGAGTGGTTTGACCATAGGATTGGGTGTCGAGGATGTTGTTTTATGTAGAAAGGCCATAAGGTTGGGAATAGACCATGATATTGAGATGGAAAGGCCATCGGTTTTGATTTACATGGTCGTAGGGGCATGAAGTTCCAGTGATGGTGTGTCTTAGGTGATATATTGGTTATTGTCTCTCACCCATGATGGAAAAATCCCCAAATTGAGTCATGTTCACTCAAGTTGACTTTGTAATGAGGTGTTTTCGACCACTTGTGTGGGTATAGGCCCCCAGTAGTGCAACTTAAGAAATGGTTTGGTGGTGCTTTCCATATAAATCCATGTGGAAGGTGAGAAGCCTTCAGTTGATAGAGTTGAGTCTATTAGTTGAGGGATGAGGATTTCCATGATTGTGGCCATGGGCCTAGATTCATTTTGAGGACATATATCATCATGCCTTTGGTTTTTAGGATTTGAGCTGACGTGTTCTTTCGTGAAAGGGTCCGAGGGACCAGATTAGGTTTCCAAGTCGTGCCTTCGGGATGCCAGTTCTATTATTGAGACACAAGGTGTTAGAAGGTGCATGGTGTTGGGATACATTATTGAGGTATAACCTAAGGTTTCACATGGGATATGATCTCATGGGTATATTGGGCCATGTTCCAAGGACCATCCTTCTAGTATTTCGACATTATCCGAGGTAGATGACTACTCCTTGGTGGCTGTTGAGCACCAGAGGAGTTTGTTTGTTTACTTTTTACATTGTGTTTTTTAGCTTCCATTTTCTATACATGCATGCTTAAACACTTATGTTAGGTACGTACTGTTTGGTGGTATCCTATTGATAATTGTTCTCACACCCTACACATGCCCTTCAAGATGTGTGTAGGATTTATGAATTTATGTTCAGGTAAACAATCAGCCTCAAGAGATGGATCTTGGTAGCTGCTTCGATGGAGATTGGAAGGAGACCTTGTGGTCATGCCTAACTAGAGTTTCTGTTTTATTTTCATTTATGTATCACAATTCTATATATGTATGACTTGTATAGGTTATCCATTATACCTATTTTTTATATTCACATGTATGTATTGTTATGAAATGCATGCTCTTCTTATTCTATTTAGTTTATTAAAGTGGTGTTTTTGGGATGTTGGCTTGTTTGTTTACTTTTATGTTATTTTTTTATTTCTTCTTCTGCAATTGCTCATATTTGACTATTCTTCTGCTTTGTGGACCTATTTTGAGTTTGATGAGTCTTTATTTCTACTTATTTTTATACATTATTACCCATACCAGTATTATTATCTAACCCCAGAGGGTAGAGTCTCCCTAACATGTTAAATTATAGCCATGCAATTAGTTGGAAGCCTTTGGAATATGTGGAGGCATGACTATGGCTAGTGTCACCCGGACTGTTAGCACTGTTTGGGTGGCTAATTGGGTCAGGGATTCTATAAATGTTATCATAGGGTTTCTTTTACCTCTTTTCTTGGTATTAAAATTTCGTTTATGGTAGACTAGAGAATAGGTGATGTCTGAACTGGGTTTATAACTTGTTCTTGGGTGACAACATCCCCATGTATGAGGGGAAAACCAAGTTTCCAAGGGTGGGAATGCTGTACATTTTGTTCAGATTACATTTTATATGATTTCCACCTCGAGTTGTTCACTTTGGTATGTGAATGGTTAATGTGTTTTAATATGTAAACCTTGACCTGGTAAGGTAAGGGAGAATTTAGAACCTTGTCCCAGTATAGAAAGGTGTGTTTTCTTGTTTTCTTGGCTTTTGATAGGCACATTTTAGGGCATTTAAAATTTAAAAATGCATGTATACCTTTTAAAATGATTTTACCATGTGATAAAAATAAAATTACATGATTTAAATTATTTTGAAACGTGAAATGTGATATGAAATTGTTATTCCATGTAATATATACATGAAATTTAATTTACTATGTGAAATGGGTCTGGATCTTATAAGAGAAGGCATGTGTTTTAGTTGAGATGATTTTGAATACCAGGTTTGGTCGACTCGGTCATCGAATTGAGGCAAAAATGGTTTTCATGACAGGCATGGCCTGAGGTACTTTTGATGCCTAGATCTATTTGGGGTGATGATTATCACTCACATTTACCCAAAAGAAGAAGGTAGGATGGTCCGTGTAGTCTAGCTTGGGTTGTCATATCCTGAGAGACCTAAGAAGTAACCTATAGACACAAACATTCTATGGACTATTTTTGGCTACTAAGTGGCCAATATTGGATTGATTTTAGATGGTTTTAAGTTAACACTAAAAGTCTTAAGTGAATTAAAATTATAATAAGGGTTGATCCTAAGTTATTACAAGGGGTGTATTGGAAGTATTTCCTTTTCTATTATTTCAATTTATTATATTTTAGATGGGTTCATTTAAGAATATAAAACAATATCATAACCTACTGGTTTAATACCTACACCCTTTAATACTAATCACCTATACACTTGAAGGATCAAAGTTTGGAGAACTTCAAGGTAAATGTTCGTATTAGTACATGCAGTGTGTGGCCTTAAATTCAACAAGGACGATGGATTTTAAAAATCATCAAATAAAAATCTCAATTAAAGAAGTGATTATACATTAATGAGGTGATAAATAACATCCAATCCAGCCACGTGATACTCCCTTGGATCAACCCATAAGTGGGTTAGCCCTCCATTGATTCTATGGCTTCAATGGAAGCGGGAAGTAGACTCATGATGGAGGAATTGAAGAAGTAAAGAAAAAAATAACAAGAAAATGATCACTCCACCATGGTGTGAATAATTTCACAAGGTTTAGTGTGAATAAATTCACAAATTGAACCAAAGTTATCAAAGTGATATGAAGAAAAACAAAATAATAGGAAAAGAAGATATTTTATTAAGAAACTAAAGTGAATTGAACAACTTACACGTGAAAGACAAACTTGAGACAAAACAATCGAAGCATAACATTACAATTGAACAAAGAACCAAATATCATTAAATCCTCCAACACAACTACCCTAAATAGGACTTTTTGAGCCATTGTTTAGAGCATCCAACAGAAAAAGTCATCTCACTTGAGTATGGTAGATCTAGGGTGGTGGAAAGTTTGTGGAAAGAAGTCTTTCCACCCTTGACCCGAAAAGGCATCCAACTTGAATCCACCGAACTAAGGATCATGAAAAACCTTCTAGATGGCCGAATTTGGGTGGTACATAGAAGACTTATATTAATATCCCGATCTCCCCAAACATTATGTAAAATATCAGTCAACAATGAGTTATGGTTTTTAAGATATGGTTTAATTGGTGGGATGTTTTTCTGTGCCGCAGATTCTGGCCCAGATTTTGATATACTATTTGGGCCGCCTAAATAACAATCATAGAGGCCGCATTAGCACTGGATCATGAAGAATGATTTGTTACTCTATATGTATTCTAGAATACCACGAATGTTGGGCTTAATTGGGCCTATATTGTGGGCCCCAAATTCTCATCACTGGGCTGGTGTCCAATCTGCCTTCTCCAGAATTGTTTCTTTTCATCACAAAATATCTCCATCATCCTTCCATGAATCATCCATTGATCCCTGAATGAAAAATGTTCATATTGAAATGTAGATCAATTTAACAAAATATAAAATTAAAATATGGATAATTACACCCCTTAAAATCATATGAATCATTGGGTACTTTAAATGATGTTCAAAAATGTACCACATAATAGTGCATTTTAACAAGGTATTACAATCATAATGTGAAATGATGTTCAAAGTGTAAAATGCACTAAAATGGTATTTATGAATAATAAAGAACATGAATATTATATATATTAACAATGAATATTATCCTCATTTAGTGGCTAATCACACCCCCAACTTGATTTTTTCTAGTCACGAGCAAAATATATCTCAACAATATGAAATTCGAATTCCCTTTCCCAAAAACATTTTAATAATAATGATCACCAAAAAACCTTATACCAAAAAATCATGAAACCCATAAAAATATTTTAATACAAGATAGTTTCATAAGAAGATCCCAATCCCAAGCCCATTCCTTTGTTCAAATTCATTGTCATATTTCATCCAATATCAATTAAGTACGAGGATGTGTTGTACATCACAATAGACACGGGGGTTCATCTTTATTCAAGGGGGAAATGATAGAAGTGCTAGGTGGAATAACATTTCAATATTAAGATAAGTATTCAATTTTTTTTTGTATCATATTTTTTGGGTTTTGTTTTGTTTTTTTTTTGTAATTTTCCATGGTAATTGAAATTGCTCTCAAAAGTGCCAACCCCTATAGCGAGACTTTGTCGATGACTCCTAGTTTCAAAGACCTTAGGGAACCAAGTGAAGCCCACATACTTAGGAATCATCTCGAGTTAACTCAGTCAAAATCAAATTCAAATTACAAAAAATAGAGATAAAATTACCAACTCTGGGCCAGACAACTATGGAGTCACGATCCCCAAGTGCTGAAAGCCACGTATTAGGTCATTTCATTGCCCTACGCACAAACTTATTATTATATTTTTTTATTGAATACTCATATTAAAACTAAAATGATCACCAAACCTATGCTATTTATTTGGGGGACCCCATGAACTCAAACTAATACCCCCTATCCAAAGGATGTGCATTGTGATCTTTTTTTGGATGAAAATATAAACGATGAAATATCACATTAGACAGCCACACTTTCCAAAATCTATGCACATGAAATTATACAAGGATTAAAATCAGAATTAGGGCATGCTAAATTATTTGATATTCAGTTTCAAAGTGTGCAATGTGTATTACCATGTTCAAAGTTAAAGGAATTTTTCCTTCCATTTCACAATTTTTTTTCAAATCATTTGTCATTTTTTTTGACACAAAATCATTTTTTATTTTATCTCCCCCCAACTTAAAATAACATTATCCCCAATGTTTAAAGAAAAGAAAATTTAGAAGGGGGTAGTGGTAGAGAATGAAAGTTCAAAAGGGAAATTGAAAATGATGATCATGGAATGAAGTCACCTGGTGGTTGAAGTTGAAGTTCTTGTTACTCCAATTTAGTCCTTTAATATCCATGTCACTTGCAGAGTTCCCTAGTAGAAAAAGGAAAAAAGAAAAAAAATAAATATATGTATTTATATAATAAAGAAATTAAAATATGTATATATATATATAAATTATGCAATAAGGAAGCACAAAAATCCATAGGTCAGGGGTAAGCGCGCGCCCCTATCTCCCTTCATTCCAAGGTTTGAATCCCTGTGGCTTTGCAGTTGTGACGGGTTTGACCCATGACCCACGACGTGTCCCTTATTATTATTATTATTATATTTTTATTTATTTATTTATTGTATTTTTATTTTGACCTACAAATACATTAAAATAAAAAAAACTAATGATAAATTGTCTTCATTTTAAATTTTTGGTTAAGGTATTACTCAAGGATCACGCCATGTGACACAGATGAATATGACGCTCCCCTTTTATACCCATCCATACTCATAATAGAAGAACAGGTCAAAAATCTATTTTTTTATTAAATATCATAATGATTAATTAATCCTATTTAAAATATAAATTTAATTAAAACAAAAAAATGATTGGAAACTTGAAAACCATGGGTTACCTCCCATGCAGCTGTTTGTTTAACGTTGTTAGCCCGACATGAACCCACTAAATTACCCAATACCAATTTTCAACATTTTAATGACCCCATATTTCTCCATGTTCACTAGATTGAAATTGATTCTTTGTTTATAATTTTTGTCGTGTGCAAACCTATGTTCTATAATGAGTTGTAAAATCCAAGGAATATCAGAAATGGTTGATCCATTTTCTTTTTTAGTCTTTCCAAAGTCATTAAGAATACTTACCTATTTATTGGTTTCTAGATAAGAAATTGTGAAAATTGGAAGTTTTTGGCTATCCCTAATGAATGGTAACATGAGGGTGGATGGAAATTCCTTTCGTTCAAGTTCGGGTAGGCTTACACTTTCAGACGTAGGTTAGGAATTTGAATCAAACTCAATTTAATTTTCAAAATTGCTCAATAAAATTGGTTCCTTTTGAATTGAATATTCAACCAAAAAATTGGAAATATCAATTTTAGGAATGGGTATGGACTCAATGTTTGTGATTTCTCTCAATAGTTCAATGGTTGGTGTTTTTGAAAATTCATCAATGGAGTTATACTTAGGAGTCTCAATCCATGATGTCAAATTCTCCTCTTTTGAATCCAAAAAGTCAACTTCCTCCTGATTTAATGACCCTTTAACAATTCCTTGATCCTCTTTATCTGTCCCAAATCCAAAGGTCGGTTCTTCAATAAATTTATGAGAGTTTTGTGGGAGAAAAGATTCTTCTATCAATGATGAGGAAGGGATAACATGAGTGGGAATGGGTTACATAACCATCTCAAAGTTTTGTAATTAAAATATCAATGATGAAACCTCAAAATTAGTTATCTCCATTAGTTGACATAGGGTTTCAAGTAATTTACTTGGATTGGGATGGATAAGGGGTTGATACAGATGTTCTATTCCAGGAGGATAACTATGTTGTTGGAATTCCATCGGTGGATGTTCTGATTGAACTTGTTGGGATTGGAACTCATAATAGGATGGAATGTTTTGTGGAGAATAGGAGTTAAAACATTGTGTCTCAATATATTGTTGGTAATCCCACCAGTAGAAACTATGATGATCATTGTACATCATACTTGGTGTGGGGTGATCAATGTAGGGGGAGGTTCCCCTTGTTTGGGTTTCTTCAAAAGAGATTTCCATTGGAGTGAAATAGGGAATGATAATAGAAAAGTGGGGTGAGAAAAGGATTATAGTGGCTAAGATAACTTACTTATGTCCCCAGAAATGGTGCCAAAATTTGATTCTCGGTCAAATTTTCCCAAAAGAAGAATGTAGGACGGTCCTTGTAGTCTAGCTTGGGTTGTCGTATCCTCAAAGACCTAAGAAATAACCTATAGACACGTACATTCTATGGACTATTTTTGGATATAAAGTGTCCAATTTTGGTTTGATTTTAGATGGGTTTAAGTTAACACTAAAAGTCTTAAGTGAATTAAAATTATGATAAGGGTTGATCCTAGGTTATTACAAGGGGTGGATTTGACGTATTTCCTTTTTGATGATTTCAATTTCTTATATTTGAGATGGATTCATTTAAGAAGATAAAACAACATCATCACCTACTGGTTTAATACCTACACCCTTTAATACTAATCACCTATACACTTGAAGGATCAATGTTTTGAGAACATCCAGGTAAAGGTTCGTATTAGTATATGAAGTGTGTGGCCTTAAATTCAACAAGGATGAAGGAGTTTAAAAATCATCAAATAAAAATCTCAATTAAATAAGTGATTATACATTAATGAGGTGATAAATAACATCCAATATAACCCCTTGATACTACCTTGGATCAACCCATAAGTGGTTTATCCCTCCATTGATGCTATGGTTTCAATGGAAGCAGGAAGTAGACTCATGAGGGAGGAATTGAAGAAGTAAAGAAAAAATAAAAAGAAAATGATCACTCCACCGTTTTGTGAATAATTTCACAAGGATTAGTGTGAATAAATTCATACATTGAACCAAAGGTATCAAAGTGATATGAATAACAACAGAATAAGAGGAAAAGAAGAGATTTTATTAAGAAACTAAACTGAATTGAACAACTTACATGTGAAAGACAAACTTGAGACAACAAAATCTCTGCATAACATTACAATTGAAAAAAGCACCAAAGATCCTTAAATCCTACAACACCACTACATTAAATAGGCATTTTTGAACCCTTGGGTCGAGCCTCCAATAGTTCAAGTCATCTCACTTGAGTATGGTAGGTACAGGGTGGTGGAATGTTTGTGGAAAGAAGATTTTCCACCCTTGACCCGAAAAGGCATCCAACTTGCATCCACCAAACAGAGGCGCATGAAACACCTTCTAGATGGCCGAATTTGGGTGGGACATAGAAGACTTAAATTAATATTCTGATGTCCCCTAACATCCTGTAAATGATCATTCCAAAATAAGTAATGGTGTTCAAGATATGGTTTAATTGGTGGGATGTTTTTCTGGGCCGTAGATTCTGGCCCAGATTTTGATATACTATTTGGGCTGCCTAAATGAAAATCATGGATGCCGAATTAGCACTGGATCCTGAATAATGATTTTTTTACTCTATATGTATTCTAGCATAACACGAATTTTGGGATTCATGGGGCTTGTATTGTGGGCCCCACATTCTCATCAATGGGCTGGTGTCCAATCCGCCTTCTCCAAAATTGTTTCTTTTCATCACAAAATATCTCCATCATCCTTCCATGAATCATACATTGATCCCTGAAAGAAAAATGTTCATATTGAGTGTAGATCAATTTACCAAAAATATAAAATTAAAATATGGATAATTACATTCCTTAAAATCAGATGAATCATTGGGTACTTTAAATGATGTTAAAAAATGTACCACATAATAGTGCATTTTAAGAAGGTATTACAATAATAATGTGAAATTATGTCCAAAGTGTAAAATGAACTAAAATGGTATTTATGAATAATACATAACATGAATATTATATATATTAACAGTGAATATTAGCCTCATTTAGTGGTTAATCAGGTGAGTACGAAGTTCATGAGTTCGGGATGTCTTGTGGTATTGTTGGGGTGGGGGAGAGTAAGGGTAGTGAGTTGATTCTACCTTTTTACCACTTTCCCTATATATATACATATATGGGATGTCTGACATTTATGGTATTTATCTTGTTCCTCCTTAATAGATTGATGGAGTGTCAGGCGGGTGATTATTTGGTGCTGTAGGACCATGAGAAGGTTTAGGCCCTTAAGGGTCATTTATAGCACGATCCATAGGTACAGGATCAGGTATAGGTTCCCGTATAGATAGGGAAACTGCTAGAATTGATGATGTTTGGGTTGTGGATCAATGAGAAGCTCTGAGTGAACTTGGTGTGGGTTCTCCAGGGCATCTACTGGGGCGATAAGGGAGTTGATCCCTCTATCGTGTACTTGAATCAGGAGTTTTAGTTGCAGAACCCACTACTTTTTAAGGGTGATCATGGTCCATAGGTTGTAGGGAACTGGTTAAAGAGCATTCAAATGATCTTCGAGCAGATCAACATGCCTCCATGGTGAAGGGTCAAATTGGCAACTTACATTCTCAGAGGGATAGAAAAGCACTGGTGAGACATGCATGTGTAGGTAGGAAAACATGAGAGGTTTGCCTGGAATGATTTTTAGTCCAGTTTGATTAAGGATTTCTTCCTAAAAACACTGAGGGATAAAAGGGCTCGAGAGTTCTTTAGCCTTCGGTAGGGTGACATGTCCTTCATGGACTATGCAGAGGCATTCACTAAATTTTCTCTCTTTTCACATGGTATGGTGAGCGACAACACCTCAAGGGTGAGGTTCTTTGAGAATGGTTTACAACATGCCATTCGAGTAAGGGTAATCATATTTAGATTGGCCTCATTCTTAGAGTTAGTGAACCAAACAATCATACCCAAGGAAAACATGACTGATAGGTCTTAATCAAGCCAGAAAGAAGCTTCAAGTGACTTCAGTGGATATGCTTCAGAGGGTAGGAAGTGTGACCGAGATGAGGTCTAGTAGGGAATTGAGGCCAGAACTCATCTAGAAAACTTCATAGTGGATATTCTATAGTTTTATTCAAGTGTGGGAAGCCATGATGTGTCTAGACTCAATGTGAGTAGCCTCCAAAGGAGTTTCGAGCATGTGGACATGACTGATATCTAGAGAGGTTCGACATAAAGCCTTCTCAGACAGCCAACAACTGGGGATCAAGATAGACCAGGGCTTCAGATATCGATTCTGGATCGATACCATGTGAGGGTAGCTGAGGTTTAGCTGCATGCAGAGGTTGTTTTAAAGGCTGTGGGACTTAGAACTAGGGTCAATGGATGGTGGCTACTGCAACACCGTAGGTAAGTCAAGCTTTAGGTAGTCATGCATCAGGCCAGGTGAAATTCATGGAGCTTCCAGGGGCTAAGCAAGTTGGTGATCTGACAACAGTCAGAGTTACACTATGGGTGTGTCCATGATTTTTTTTCATTCTTTTGTGAATATTATATCAAGGAATGTCCATTTTAGTGCACGAGGTGCATGGTTTTTATGTGTAATGACCATATGTTGGTCATTGGGTTGGCACCAAATCAGTTGTGGGATTATATATATAAGGTACGAGGCACCAGGTTTTATGATTGAGAATCTATGGATGTGGGTTTTTTAAGTTTCTTGGAACTAGGGAATCATTTTTAGTGGTACTTGATTGAGGTCCTTGGCATCGGGGCATCATTTAATGTAGGATTCTTGAGGTGTGAAGAACCAGGGCATCGAGAAGATGCAGAACCTATTTGAGCTACAATGCATCCAGGAACTAATGTGGTGTGGTACTTATTTCAGGTGTGACACATAAAGACTTATTTAAGCATCCATTGTGACGTGGGACCTCATTTTCCCACAGGTGTCATGGTCTCGAGGGGGGAACCGATGTAGTGTGGGATGTGAATAGGTGTTGAGAGAAACATGGGATCACCTTGTGAGTTGTGGGAGTAATGATGCATAATGGGAGGACCATGGGTCCTGGAATAGGTCATTGGACTTTTTTATTGTTTTTATATTTTGGTTGGGATGTGATCGGGTTAGGAAATTCTTAAGGTGGGGACCCCCTTAAGGTAGGTTTACCGATACCCTTTAGACCAGGGTAGTCCCGGTTTATTCTAATGGGATGGGTATTTTTAGTACCATCCCAGTGTATCACTTGATAGATCAGGGACAAGCGATGTTAGGGTGAGGAGGTTGTAATGTCTTGGGTTTTTAGATCTGGTCTAAAACTACTCTGTTTTTCTATTTTTCAATTTTTCAAATGGGGACTATGCTATTTTCATTATCGTTGATTAGAACCGAATTCTGAGAGTTACTTTAGCATTATATCATGTTTATACATGAGTTTAAATATTTGGATGAATCCTTAGGTGTTTAGAAGATGTTACAAGAGTGTCGAAGTCCAAATGGACTGTTTTGGAATAGTAGGCTAGGGTGCACATTTTAGGGTAAACCATGTAGCCCCTTCCAGGTAACCATGTGGTTAATTTTGAACTACTGTGCGGTTTGTGTAAGCCGTGAGTGAGAGGCACATGACAATACAAGGTCTTATATAGTTTTTTCAAAGGTATTTCCCACAGTTTCAGAAATGTTAGGTCAAGCCATGGGCAAACCATGCAAGGGTTCCCTTTTGGGCAGTAGCACACCCCTATAGCTCACACCGTTTTCACATAGTTTGGAAAACCATGTGTCTTATACATGGTGTTTTTATTTTTTTATTTTTAATTCTTTTTCATTCCTCATCCCAACTTTCTTCTCCCTTATTCACATGTTGCATAAGAGGAACCATCTTCCTCCTCTCCCCATTCAGATTTATCTCCCTCCTCTGTCGATGCTCTGATTTTAGATCAGTCGAATGCCATAGAACCACATCAGTAAGACTAACCTCTCCCAGCCACGTATTTATTTAACTTTCTCCTCACACATCATTGTTTCCATCTGAGAAATTTCAGGGCTTTTGATGGAAACTTAGATCTAGTACTATTTTATTAGAATTGGAGCTCGATATCAGATGTACCTACGTCTGTGAGTCTGAGGTAGGTGGTATATATATTGTTTTTTGTTTTTGCAGATGCTTGGTAAGTGCCTCTTTTAGTGTGCTTTCAGGTATTTTGAGTGGGACCCTATTATATATATAGATTCATATTAAAATGATCATGTCACCATGGGATGAATTTTGGCATGCCCAATTCATTTTTCACATGAGTGAGGATGGGTTTGAGGTCGTTTCTCCTTAAGGTGGTTTGGTCAGGGGTGCCAAACCATTTAAATTTAATTTGTTTTAATTGAATTGATTCAGTTAATCCAATTCGAGGAATTCAAGTCCTCTAAATAGTATTATTATAATTGGTTATCTATGAAATAAAATATTTTTAAGTTTAATTTCTTATTTAAAGTGAATTATATATATATATATATATGATTTTCCTGTGCAATGAGATGTTTGGACCCAAGGGGTCATGACATGACTGGACCGAGGTTGAGGTGGCTAGGCCATCAAGATTTAGTAATTTTGATCCCTAGTTGGGCTTGGTCCAGATTGTTTGAGTGGTTTGACGATAGGATTTGGTATCACAGATTCCATTTAAGGTAGAAAGGCCACCGGGTTGAGCATGAACCATGATATTTGGATGGAAAGGCTGTAGGTTTTGACTGACATGGTCAAAGGGGATCAAGGTGGTGGTGATCCTCTGTATTAGGTGATATATTGGTGATTACTACTCTCCGGTGATGGACAAAGTGCCAAATTGAGTTTTGTTCACACAAGTTGACTCGATAATGAGGTGATTTTTATCACTTGGGTGGGTAGAGGCCCCTAGTAGTAAAGATTAGGAAATGGTTTGGTAGTGATTTCCATAGAAATCCACATGGAAGGTGAGGATCCTTCCATTGATAGTGATGATTCCATCAGTTGGGTGTTGAGGCTTGCGGTGATTGAGGCTATGGGCATAGATTCATTTTGAGGAGATCCATTATTGTGCCTTCGGTTGTTAGGATTTGAGCTGATGTGTGCTTTCGAGCAGGGGTCCAAGGGACCAAATTAGGTTGACTAAGAATGCCTTCAGGATGTTAGTTCTATTTTTGAGACATCAGGTGTCAGGAGGTATGTGGTTATGGGGTACATTATTAAGGTGGAAGGTGAGGGTTCACCTAGGATATGACATTAGGGGTTCTTTCGGTCGTGTTACATTCAGTATTTTGGCATTGGACGAGGTAGGTGACTAATCCTTCGTGGTTGTTGAGCACCAGAGAAGTTTGTTTGTTTACATTACTGAGTTTTTTATTTAGGTTCCATTTTCTATACCCATCTGCTTAAACACTTATGTTAGGTACACACCATTTGGTGGTATCATACTAAGACTTATTCTAACAACCTACATGAGCCCTTCAAGACATGTGTATACTTTATGAATTTAAATTTTGGTAAAGGATCAACCTTAGGAGATGGATCTTTTTATCTATTTGGATAGATATTGGAACATGACCCTGAGGTCATTCCTAGCTAGATTTTTTGTTTTAGTTTCTTTTCTCTATCATCATGCTATATATGTATGAATTTTATAGGTTAGCCATTAGAAATTCTTTTTTATATTAAAATGTATGGACTATTATGAAATTTATGCTCTTATTATTCTATTTAGTTTCTTAAAGTGGTGTGTCTGGTATACTACCTTTTATATTTACTTTTCTGCTATTTTTGTTTGTTGCTGCTTCTGTTATTGCTCTTATTTGACTGCGCTTACTCTTTGTGTTTCTGGTTCGAGTCTGCTGAGTATTTATTTCCACTGCATGTTATACATTATTACTCAGACTAGTATTATTATCTATCCCCATTGGGTATAGTCTCCCAAACTTGTTAAATCACATCATCACTACTAGTTGGCGACCTTTAGAGTATGGGGAGGGGCACCTAATGCCAGCAGAACCTGACCCTTTAGCACAGTTTGGGTGGCTAATCAGGTTGGGATTCTATAGTTATAATCTTTTCCTATTTGTTTTCAATATGGATTTTATTAATCCCATTTGACATGAAGTTTATTTTTAAATGAAATGAAAATCAGTTTTGTCAATTTTTTTCGGTCGACTGTACCTTCAATTGTTCTAGTTTTTCCCTCCTTCAAGCATATTATATTAAATGTCAGTTATTGCATAAAATCCATGGAAAATTCATTATATTTCATCGAAATCATTCCATAAATAAATTCTATAGTCTATATCTTGAATCAATGAAGCTTCATGAATAATATTAGACTAAACCGATGTAAAAAAATAAAAATAATAGTGAAACGTAACTAATAGTGTATTTATTTTCCAATTCATCAGTTTTGACCAGTTTCCTTTGAAAAACTACATATAAATATATATGATTTTTATAAATATTATTTTTATTGAATTCACACAACATGTTGTTTTCCACTCAGCTTACAGATTAATCGACTGGAATATAAGTTTATATAAATAAATAAATAAATATAAATATAAATATATAAATATATATATATTTATGAATTGACTTTTTATTCTGCACCACCTCCCTAATTTTTGATTCTATGTTCTGAACTTGTGTGAGATAAAGTGAGATATTTTGAGTGGGATAGAGACATAATCTTCTGATCCTTCTACAAGTAAGGGACCGTGTATTCCAAAATAAATTATGATTTTATGTATAGTTTTTTAATTTTAAAAATTAAAAATTTATTTCCTCTAAATTATAATTGTTCTATTCTACTTATATAAAACCCTTTATAAAAGAATTAATTTTTATGGAAAAATATTCTATGATTTTATATAATAAATTATATTTTCAATTTTTATCTCAAAAACTACTATTTCATCTATGATGTAAAATAATAACAATACTTTGTTTTGTTATTGATTAAATTAAATTTTAAATGGAATTTGATTTTATTAAAATATATATACTAATATTTATAATGATAAATGTTATAATTTTATTTGAAAAATGATTTTTCTTATTGATGAATGTCATTCAAGTAGATATGGTCACATTCTATTAATGTTCTTGAAAATTAATGCACTTCTATACAAGTAATTTTTTTAATTTTTATAGAATTATTATTTATGTCTTAAATTCAAGTATTTCTTCTAGAAAAGTGGATTTATCCCAACTGTATGAAGTTTAAAATTGAGATTTTGTTAAGAAAATAAGTTATAATATTATTTTATTTTATAGAAATAATTTATGTATGATTTTGAAATGTTGCTAGGTTATGATTTAGAATGGATGATATCCTTTTTTTAAAATAATATTGGCATTTGTGTATCAAAATAAATGATAAGGTATGGAGAGTAAACCCATGAAATCAAGGGGAAAATATCCAACAAGTGATACTACAAATGGAAACATATTTTTCTTAAGGTTTTCTGAGTATTATTTTTAACCCATAAAATTTATTATTTTCTAATGTTTTAAAGGAGAAATCCAAAGATCAATTTTAATGTTAATTTGAAATTAAATGTTTTAAAAAATAACATGTAATAAAAATTTTATAAAAAAATTTAAATGAATTTTTAATTAATATTTCATTAAAGTATTTCTCACTAGTTTATTTAAAACCCCCACTTGGAAAATTTATGCTCTCCCTGAGCATTAAAATATTTTTCACAGGTTTATTAGAAATTTTAATGGTGACCATTTCATATAAGGAGGTAGCGAATGTGATGAAAATTATTTAACTTTTATACAAACATGAAAAATTGTATGGTTTTATCTAATCCTCTAAAACCTAAACAATAAAAGGTCATAGATTTTTTAAAGTATTGTGTATTTTTCAGTTCTCTTTTATATATATAAAAATTACACAACATGTTTTAGTACCAAATATCGAAGCGCAAGTCTGTTTATTTACAATATAATAATTCCATAATCAAAATAACATCATAAATATCATATATAAAAAATGAATTGATCATTATTACTATCCTTGATAGGTGGTAATTGAAAAAGGAATGACATTGATTCACATGGTGGTAGTCCACCGTACACACAAATGATGATTTCATAACCCATTTGATGGAAGTAGAGATTGTTGTACATTATTACAATTACATAACAACATATAATTTTATGGGATATAATGAGGTTATTATTTCATCATGGTATAATAATAATTGAAGGGGGTGTAGAAATAAATAAAACAAAAATTATCATTGATGAACGTTACCACTTCTTCGGGTATCCTCCTTAGGTTTTCACCAAAAGCCTTCTTAGGATGAATTTTTATTCAAAATAAGGATTCTAGGATGAGAGGAGGTAATTTGGGAAGTGATTTGGGTAGGTATTTTCTAAAACAGAATGGTTTAAGGGTGTGAAGAATAGAAGAGAGGGGATGACCAGTTATAAGTGGAGTAGAGGACACACTTGGTATTTTTGAAAATAATTGAGTGCTCCCACATTTTTCATATTTCATAAGGGTCCAAAATGAACCATTATCAAACCATAGAAGTTTAATGGTTGAAATATGGCTATAAAATATTTTGTTATACTAGTTTATAGGTCATTTGTATCCTTATATTTTTAATTTAACCCATAGTAAACCCATTTTACCTTAACCATGATAATTAATTTTTACTGCATTCACTATTCATTTTGGTCAACAAATAAAATGGAAATATTAGATATTATAAATTATTATGAATAAAAATATGGATTACAATTTTCCAAATTCTATTAATATAAGTGTAAAAATCTAATTTAAAATTAATCCCAAAGACATGACAAGAAAGCGAGTTATTAATGAGAAGATGTTCAAATGTTTATAATGTTTTTATATCAAAATTAAATATGAAATAGATTCCAATGATCAATATTAGATTAATGTATGAATAATAGAACTAATCTATCTTTAAAAACAATTTAAAATATAATTTATCTTTTTAAATAAATTAAACAAAAGGGAAGTTTTTAATTACAATTCAGTATTTTTCACTATTCATCCAAAAAAATGAAACATTTTAGAAAAATCCAAAAAATTATCCATAAGATAATTTTGAAACTTTTAATTCAAAAATTTAGTTCATTTTATCAAATTAATTTTCTAAAATTGTAAAAAATCAGTTTTATTATTGATCACAAAAGACCTAAAAGAGAATTTTTTTAAGCAAGTAGTATTTTTGAAACATATAAAGAATTTACCAAAAATTATGTATCTTATTATCAATAAGTTTTATTTATATAAAACCATAATACTTAATATTTAATTTTTTTATTATTCATATCACTAAATTTAACGGCTATGTTATAATGGTTTTGTTTAATTAACTATACTAATACTATATTAGGGTTTTGTTAATACCCTATGTTATATGTAACACAAGATAATCTAGTGTCTCTTGTGGAACAAGATTTACTTTGCATTTAATGTAATAAAATCCATCTAACAAATTTAATTTATTTGAAAAAATAATTCATAAAAATTAAGGGTATTACATTCTACCCCCCTTAAAATGAATTTCTCCCTCGAAATTCATCATTCTAATACAAAAAAATGAGGATAATTTTGCCTCATCATATCCTCAAGTTCCAATGTGGCTTCCTCAAACTGGTGGTTTCACCACAAAAATTTGATTGGGTGAGTGGAATTGCTTCATAGAACTTTCTCTGTATGATCCAAAATCTCCATTAGTTTTTCCTCATAGTAAATATCTTTCTCCAGAGATATGACCTTAGAGTTTAGTACATTTAAAGAGTCAAGTATGTAATTCCTCAAGAGATATTCATAGAACACATAGTGTATTTGGAAGAGGTTTGGTAGAAGAACCAAGTAATCAACTGCCATCCTATTATGATCAAGATTTTTAAAGGTATGGATACACCTAGGGCTTAGTTTCACCTTCTTTAAAAATCTCAAAACCGTATTCCAGGGATAAATTCTTAGAAACACCTTATCACAAAATTCAAATTTTATACCACATCAGCAATTTTAATCATAACGTTTCTTCCAATTTCGAGCTACCTTAATGTGTTGTTGAATGGATTTAACCATATATACCATTTCTTCATCCATCTCAGGTCCTAGTATATTTCTTTCTCCAACTTCATTATAGCACGTTGGAGATCTAAATTTATTTTTATATAAATATTCATTAGGATCAATCTAAATTCTTGAGTGAAATCAATTGTTATAAGAAAACTCAACTAGAGGAAGGTGTTAATCCCAACCAAATTTTAATCCAATGAAAAATAAATGCACATAAATTTTAAGTTTTGAATTATTCTATTATATTTATCATCTATTAGAGGATGATACATAGTGACAAAACTCAACTCCATATCAAGAGATTTCTAAAGACTTCACCAAACCTTTGATGTAAACCTCAGATCCTGATAAAAAAAATTTGAATTTGGTACTATAAGAAACCATACCACTTCAAAAATATATATCATGCCAGATAATCCAATGAAAATTCTTCTCTAATAGAAATTAAGTGTGCTGACTTAGTAAGAAGATCAACTAAAACCCATATAGAATTATGTCATTTAGATGTTTTGGGGAGTCCAACACCAAAATACATGGTGATTTTTCTGATTTTCCATATTGGTATGGTAAATTTGTGCAACATCCTATTATAATTTTTCCTTTCATCCTTAACTTATTGACATATTAAGAACCAAGATTCAAACACTGTGATATCTCTCTTTATCCCATCCCAATAGAGGTATTCTTTCAAACATCCATACATCTTCATACTTCTAGGATTAATAGAGAATGATGAACTATGAGATTCCTCTAACAACTCCTTATTCAAGTTTGGTATAGATAAAACACATACATAATTCTTGAACCTTATCATTACATAACAAATAAGGTTAAACCTATGTACATCTCTAACCATCTTTTTTATATCTATATATTCCCTCCACATATCATTAATCTTCACATGGATAGATGGTTGAACAATTAATTGAGAATGATAACAAATTTCCCCTTCCTTTAGGATTTATTTATCCATCCTTTTAAAATACATAAATATTAGATCTTTTGTAATCCTCATCATGGATAAACTAGCACAATCCTTTCTACTCAAAGCATTGACCACCTTGTTTGCTGTACCAGGGTAGTAATGTATTGATTAGTCATAATCTTTAATCAGCTTTAACCGTCTTATTTGGAACACATTCAACTCCTTATATGTGAATATATAGTTTAAAATTTTGTGATCAATGTATATATATAAAACTTTTCTCCATAAAAATAATTCCTTCATATCGTTAATATAAAAATTACCACAAGTGATTCTAAATGCTGATTTGTGTAATTTTTCTCATAAACCATCAATTGTTGTAAGGTATAATATATAACCATGTTATTCTTTATAAGAACACATCTCAATCCCTTTTTGGATTCATCACTATAGATTGAAAACCCTTATATACTATTGGGTAATGTATGAAAAGGTGTGTCTACTAATATTATCTTTAGTTCCTTTAAATTTTCCTCACATTCTTCTATCCAGGGAAACATGGATCCCTTCCAAGTTAACTTGTTAAAAGGATTAGATAGTTTTGATAACTTCTCCACAAATCATCGATAATATCTTGATATACCATGAGAACTATGGATCTTAGTCACCATGGTTGGTCCGATCCAACATTCTACAACCTCCAACTTTGATGGATCTATTGATATACTCTATATTGAGACTATATAACCAAAAAATGAAACCATTTTCAAAACAAAATTACATTTTTAAAATTTTCATAATGTTTTTCCTTCCTTAGGGTCTTTAGTAAAATTTTCAAGGGGTATTTATGCTCTTATTTTCTATTTTAATAGATAATAATATCACCTATACATACTACCGAAAATTGATCATGGTAATATCAAAATACTACATTTATTAAATCCATGAAGATAGTGGGGGGATTTATAGGACTGAATGACATTATTATATATTCATAGTTTCCATAACTTGTATGGAATTCTATCTTGGTCATCTCCTCCTTGACCCTAAATTGATGATATCAATAATGATGGTCAATCTTGGAAAATTATTGAGCTTCGTGCAGTTTATCAAACAAATCTTCAATATAGGGAAGATGATACAAGTTCTTAATTGTGATCTTGTTCATCTCTCGATAATCATTGTAGAGTCACATAGATCCATCTTTATTTTTAACAAAAAGAATAGGTTCACCCCAAGGTGACACACTTGTTCAAATGAATCCCTTTTCATGGTTTTCCTAGAGTTTCTTCTTCAATTACAACAACTCAATTAGGGATATTTCATAGGGAGTGTTTGAAATTGGTGTGGAACCAGGTATGAGTTCTATTGAGAACCCAACATCACATTTTGGTGGAAGTATAGGAAACTCATCCGAAAAGACATCATTAAATTCCCACACAATAGGAATATCATTGATGTCACGTTTCTTCCCAACCATCTAAGATAAATACACATTATGAATGGAAATTAAGACCTATAAAAGGGATAGGATCTCCATCATAATTTTATACTTATCATCACATTGATAGATGATCATAGGTTGGTTTGGAATATCAAATGTGACTTTCCTTAATTTACATTGATGTGGGATTTATGTAGAGAAAGAAAATCCATGCCTAATATAAAATCAAATTCAACCAGAAGAAGAATGAAAATATTTGCAAGAAGTAAATTCCTACAAACAACAATCGGAGAGGAATCATATACTTGAGATGTGATCATGATACCATTTTCTGTTTTCATTTATAATAATATATCTAGTTGTTTGGGTGGAATCTTGATACCCTTATAAAATTATTTAGATATGAAAGAATGGGTAGATCCAGAGTCAAGTAAGACATTAGTAGTTCTAGAGTAGATGGTAAGTGTACCTTTCACCATGTCATTATAACACACCTCTTAAAAAATAGAGATCATATGAGATTTACCCTTATCCCTCAGCTTAAGAGGTTTCTAACATCAATTATCATCATTAAACCTTTGGTTTTTGAATTTGTTAGTGTAATACCCATTCTCCTTACACTTGAAGCATTAATGTGTGGGTGATCTATTCTGTGAAGATTTTTCTTTATTCAAATCATTATCTAACTTCTTCCCTTCACTTTGGAAATCGAAAGCTTGATGAACTTCCCTTATACACTTAAAAAATTAACTAGACCCCTTAAGGAAATTTCCCCCATGCATATTCCCACACTTTGAGTATAAAGGAAAGTTTATCTTCTTCCCTATATGGTTTTTATATTTTCCATTAAATTAGATTCTCCAATTCTTATAAAAAGAATGAGATTGATACATAATTCTTGTAAGGGTTGGTGTCCTGAGAACCAACTATTTTTTTACTTTGATTACATTAATGTACTCTTGTTATATATTGTTCATTGTTCTGCATGACTATAATATAATAATGTCCTGGAATATTTGTTGCATTAATAAGATCATGACAGATCCCTGCTTTGATGAGAACCTTGAAATGATATAACAATATTATTAAATAAATTTCTATGGTTCTATGACTACTATGATAGGAAACATAGTATACAGACCGTCATGTGTGAGTACTCATAAGAATACAAGACTCTCTCTCATGGAGTTCCCACTTGGTAATCTCAAAGATGAGAGATTATGAGAATAGAACCGCCAGTAGAAATTCCACATGTCTTGGTTTCATCAGACATTGCTATCTACGAGCATGTGTAATGGTCCTTAGACTGAAATATTATCATTAAATAATGTCAAGACTCATGCACTTAGATTTACTGACAAAAACCGTCACGCAGACAGTTGGCAGGAAGTAGGGTATGTTGGGTGTGTCATGAGTGACATGTTGGTAATGAATAAGTTGAGGAAGGATTTGTACCTTCCATTTATAGAAGTTGATATCTCAGCCCTTTCATTGAAATAGAACTGTCACATGAAATTCCATGGCCATGGTTTAAACAACGATTTTATTTCAGGTAGTCAAAGAACGAGGGATCAAGCATATAGGTTTATGACACTTCCCACTGCCATGAAACCTGCTTGATGAGATATTGAGACAAAGGGATTAAATTACATAGTAATCATTCGTATGAGGTGATATGTCAATGAGGGTACAACTTCTTTCTCTTGGGTGCCTTGACCCATTGCTAGACAATAATCTTGGACTTTAGGCAAGCCTGCCTAATGCCAATGAGAAAGGGGCCTAGAGGGTCACACACTAAGTGCATTCATGTATCTCAAGTAGAATAAAATATTATTCCCATACGTGGTTTAATAATTATTCTAGGAATCCTAAATTGTTTTAATGTTAGAGGAAGAATAAAATGAAAACAAGTACACAATGTGTATTAATGATTACTCGCCGTGTAGTTTTTATTTTGAAAAAAAGTACACGCCGTGTATTATTAAATGTAAACGCCGTGTAGTTTTCATTTTGGAATGGAAATGAATAAATGTAAGCAAGATATACACGCTGTGTACATTGAATGTACACACTGTGTAGTTTTCAATGAAAAAAATTACACTCTGTGTACTTATAATTACACACCGTGTAGTTTTTCCAGTCGGGATTTTGAGGAAATATCATTTTATTAAATGATATTTATTATAATCAGTGTGGGCACATGTAAAGGAATTAATGACTCTACAAGTAGTTTTCAAAAGAGTTAATGAAATAAATAAAACATGTAACGCATTTATTTATTTCCATAACTCTACAACCTCAAACCCGATTATAAATATCCTCACAACCCCAACTCTTTTCCTAAGAAAAGAGAATCATTGTGCACAACAATTCTGGAGAATTCTTTCAAGGCCAAAGAACCTCTTCCTCCAAGAATACTCTCAAGAGTGAGAGAGATCCTCTTCCATCAGATCAAGATGATCTAAAGCGGACAATGCAAGAAAAGGTTTCTCAACGATAGCACCCGTAGTCTCCTTTGGCAATGTCCAAAGATATGAGGTGTATGTGTGGATCACCATTGGAGGAAGTCTACACTTGGTTTCTACAACGCAATGAAGAATCACATCATAACGTGATCAAAAATATCAATGAAGAAAGAACACAAAAAGGTACTTCTTTTCAATTTATTAAATTAATTATAATCAACCTATAATGATCCTAATCTGTGGTTCTATGACTTTCCTTTTCTTTGTCTATTTCTGTGATTCAATCCATGGAGACTAGAATTTATCGTTGTATTGATCCCGAATTGATCATTATTAATGAAAAAAATCCAAGTGGGCACATCCACCCACATGATTCCACTGTGCCCAGAACCTTCAAATTGTATCAGAGCAAGGTTACAACATTGATTATAGTTATTTAATTTTTGTTAATAATTTACTTATTTATATTTGATTAAATTTGAAATAAATCATTCTATAAATTTGAATAAATGATATCTGTTCTTCCTCCTTTGTTTATCGATTCATATCAAAGAAACAACCTTTAGTTTTAATTTTGATTAAAATAAAAATGAGGAACTCATCTGGAGGTGCCTCCCTTTCTGTATGTACAACACGGGAATACACGGCGTGTAATGAAAACTACACACCGTGTACTTAGGTTCAATGAACCAGTACTGGTCCGCCAAACCACGCTGTGTGAATTGATTACACCTAATCATTTATTACCCTATGTTGACCGAAAATGAACGGTGCATGGGAATAGGAATACACTGCGCGTATGTTGGAGTAAAATGTCGTGTAGTTCGATCCGGCCCAAGTGAACCCGTGTACTAAGGAGAAGCCGCGTACCACGTACATGGGATCGCCATGCTGGTTACCACATAACAAGGAAGTAAACGCTGTGTATGATTTATCTACATGCAGTGTACTCCAAAATTTCCAATGTATAGAAAACATGCCAAAGCCCCTGGCGTGTACTTTGGATAAAAGGTTAAAAGAAATACACACCGTGTAAATATAAACTACATGCCGTGTACTTTCCATAAATTTCACCAGGTTTCCTATAAAAGTAAAAAGACCTGTAGAAGGGATACAGATGAGAAGAATCTCAAGGAAATTCAGAAATTAATTCAAGATAAAGAATTAATTAATTATAAGATCATAATTAATTGAATTCAAGTGTGACTTATCTTGAATAATTGAACGATAAAAATAATTTGAATTCTAAATATGCACAAATGTCATTGCATGCTATGGATGATCATGAGCTAGACCAAATACCCTTTGTATGTGTGTATGGTTTCATTTAAATTTGTTTCATTTAAATTCATTGGCCTGCGAAACTTCTTCCAATAAAATGTAGGGCCTATGTGCCCATGGTTTCTTTAATGTAAACCCCATGTAATGGAGGATCTCCCAAGCCAGAGGAGACAGTTCGAAATCCAAAGCTGAGGTGAAACCAACCCAATAAGATACAATGGTGGACAGATGGGATCTGCAAAACATGAACCATTGGGTAAGAGG
The DNA here is from genome assembly GCA_963277665.1 of Viscum album. Taxonomy (NCBI): domain Eukaryota; kingdom Viridiplantae; phylum Streptophyta; class Magnoliopsida; order Santalales; family Viscaceae; genus Viscum; species Viscum album. Next base: position 232,354,225 of record OY728125.1, read on the forward strand.
TGTTTTCCCTTGGCCAGGGTTAGCTTATCAAAACCTCTAGATACGCTAACTAATAGAAGCTCATGATCATTCCATCTTATTTTAATTCTGTCTGATTGCAAGGTTTATTTATGTGTTGTCGCAATCACATAATTAATAAACAAAACATGCAAAGATGGAATAAAATAAAACCAGACTATGTGTAAACATTATCAGAACATGGTTAATCACTTAATCTAGCATCACTTAATATTAACAAGCTTGTGATAATGCAAAACTAAACATAAAATATTAAAACCCCTCAATACCATATTAAGTCAGACCAAGCCTTCTGTTACCTGATTATGGTAAAGACTCAATAAAACTATCTATTTGACCAACCCTTATTGGGACACTTACTTTTATAAAGGAATCCTTTATGAAAGGTTTTAGGTTGACATAACCATATTACATCAATAGAAGTAGTCCTTGCTAGACTTGATGTAATATTGGAGGTAAGAGTTGAGGAAATCCAAGTCATGATTTCAAGATCGGGGAGTCCACTCAACAGATCAAGGAACTGTAAGATCACAGTTGGCAAAGAACTGCCTACCAAAATACCTTCAGATAGCTTTAAAAACCCTTGTTGGGGTTATGCGAAGGGTAATATGGATCCTTGCCACTAGAATGTCAAAGAAACTAGATATTCCGAGTTCAATGGTGAGGGCCATTGGGACTTGATAAAATAGTGGGAGAATTAATAAATTCATTTATTATTTCTCATAAAAATGTAATCAAGAAATTACTGATAAATCTGCTCTTTTAATTAGTAGAATCAATATGACAAACTCGTCAACCACATTTTCTCTTCCATCAATTCTAGATAAAGACAACATCCTCACTGGCAGTAACTTTTAGGAATGGTTTAGGCACCTTCGGGTTATCCTATGCCATGAACAAAAGTTTTATGGGATGGAGTCCTCACTTCCTGATCCGCCTGCCTAAGGGGAAAGTGATGAAGATTTCTTGGTCTATGATCAACATTTGAGCGATGCACTCGACTTTCAATGTTTGATGTTGTAATCAATGTCTAGTGAGCTCATGAAGTATCATGAAGACATGGATGCCTACAGCATGCTTGAGCACCTCTATGGTCTATACTAGGAGAGAACAAGACAGGAAAGGTTTGAGATCTCCCAGGCTCTATTTCAGAGCAAGCTTGGAGAGGGTTCCCCAGCCGGGCCTCATGTAGTCCAGCTCATTGGCTACATTGAGCACTTGGAGGTTCTAGGGTTTAAACTCCCCGAAGAACTGGGTACTGATCTCATTCTTGCATCACTACCCCAGAGCTTCTGAAACTTTATTGTGAAATTCAACAAGAACAACATCGATAAGTCTTTGTATGATCTTCTTATCCTTATTCTACAAGTGGACAATGACATGAAGCGTGAAAAGACTTATGTCCTCATGGTGAATAATAGGAAAGGGAAGGCGACGAGCTTTAAGCCCAAAGCTTCTTCAAGGCCTTATAAGAAAAGGAAGATCAAATGGGAGGCAAGGGGATATGATGCTTTTTGTTTCGCATGTGGCAAGAAGGGCCACTGGAAGAAAAACTGCACCCAGCCAAGGAAGTAAGGGAAAGATTCCGGTGTGTTTGTTATCGAATTTAATCTATCTGTTTCTACTAATTGGGTATTAGATACTACTTGTGGTGATCACATATGTATCCAAATATAGGAACCAAGTATATTTAGGAAGATTGATCAAGGTGAGGTAGATCTACGAGTAGCCAACGGAGCCAGACTTGCTACTGTAGATGTCGGGGAATACCACCTCACATTGCCAACTGGAATGATCTTGGTGTTAAAGGGTTGTTATTATGTGCCTTATGATACTAAAAACATTATTTCAGTATCCATATTAGATACTAATGGATTCATGTTCAAGTTTGGAAATGAATGTTGCTACTTTTATAAAGATAACATTTGTTTTGATAGGGCACATATATATAACAACCTTTATGTGTTAGACTACACAAACCAAGTAATGGAAATCGATGACAAAGTTAATTCACATGACTCATACCACACCCAACTTTGGCATCACCGACTAGGTCATGTCAATGAGAAACGTTTGACAAAATTACATCAAGATAGGTATTTAGATTCTTTCGAACTAAAACCACTTGGTGTATGTCATGCGTGTCTACAAGGCAAAATGACCAAATCCCCATTTAGTGGGAAAGGTGAAAGGGCTAAAAAGATTCTAGAATTAGTTCACACAGATGTGTGTGGACCATTTCCAGTTGAATCAAGGGGTGGGTTCTCGTACTTCATAACTTTTACTGATGAATTTAGTAGATATGGATATATCTACTTAATGAGGTGTAAGTCATATTCTTTTGATCAGTTCAAAGAATACAAGAATTATGTTGATAATCAGCTTGGTAAGAAGATTAAGAAACTCCACTCAGACAGAGGAGGAGAATATCTTAATCAGGACTTCATTGATTTCTTACGGGAGTTTGGGATTCTATCTCAACTCACTCCTCCTTATACACCTCAGTGGAATGGTGTAAGTGAAAGGGGGAACCACACCCTGTTGGACATGGTGAGATCAATGATGAGTCATGCGTGTCTTCCAATATCCTTTTGGGGATATGCATTACAAACAGCATCACACATACTAAACCAAGTACCGACTAAATCGATAAATGGAATTCCATACGAGTTTTGGAGTGGACGCAAAGCCATGTTATCGAATTTACATGTGTGGGGTAGAGAAATTTTTTTAAGGCCTCTTTAGGTAATAAACTTGCACCCCGAGGCACAAAGTGTATCTTTACAGGATATCCCAAAGAAACAAGGGGATATTACCTATACAACCCCTCAGATAAAAAGTTAACAGTGGAAAGACACACCATATTCCTTGAGAGGGAGCACATCTCCAAAAGAGATAGTGGGAGCAAGATAGATTTTGATGAAGTCAAGGATCAAGATACACAAAAGTTTGTACAAGAATAGATTCCACAAATCCCTGTGGAAGAACAATCTGTTCCAGAGACACAAGAACTGTGTAGGAGCATGAGAGAGGTGAAAGAACTAGAACGATATGGTTTTCTTGTCACCGAGGACGGTGACTCATTATTGGTTGAAAATGATGATCCTCTTACCTACAAGGAAGCAGTTGAAGGCACAAATGTTGCCAAGTTGAAATAAGCCATGAATTCTAAAATGGATTCCATGTACCAAAACCAAGTCCAGATTTTGGTAGATCCACCAGTTGATGTAAATCCTATTGGTAATAAATGGATATTCAAGAAGAAACTGGACATGGAGGGGCAAGTCATCACCTATAGGGAACGACAGGATGCAAAATGTTTTAGAAAACATCAAGGAATTTACTATGATGAAACTTTTTCACCGGTTGAGATGCTGAAATCCATCAGAATCCTATTGGCCATTTCCACTTACCATGACTTTGAAATTTGGAAAATGGATGTCAAAACAACATTCCTTAACGAGAACCTCCATGAATATGTATACATGACACAACCTGAAGGGTTTGTGACTCCAAAGGATGCCAACCAGGTATGCAAGTTTCAAAAATCCATTTATGTATTAGAGCAAGCATCAAGGTCATGGAACATTCGTTTTGATGAAGCTATAACAGAATTTGGATTTGTTAAGAATGAATGTGATCCTAGTGTCTACAAGAGGTTTAGTGGAAGTTCAGTCGTTTTCCTAATAGTATATGTTGATGACATATTACTAATTGGAAATGAAGTACCTATCTTACAGCCAGTTAAAGCATGGTTGCATAAATGTTTATCCACAAAAGACTTGGACGAGGCAACATATATTCTTCAGATCAAGATCCATCATGATAGATCCAAGAGAATGTTGGTCCTAAGTCAAAGTACATACATTAACAAGATAATGAAAGGATTCAGTATCGAACAATCCAAGAGGGGATTGTTTCCAGTGTCACATGGCATTCATCTTTCCAAGAAAATTTTTCCTCAGACACATGATGAAATAAAGGTAATGTAAAGGATCCCTTACGCATCCGCGATTGGGACATTCATGTATGCTAAGCTATGTACTAGGCTAGATGTTGCTTATGCATTAAGTGCGGTAGGCAGATATCAAGCTAATCCAGGAGACCGCCATTGGATGGCAGTCAAGACGATCCTTAAGTATTTGAAGTGTACTAAGGATATGTTCTTGGTTTATGGAGAAGATGAGGAACTAGTCATCAGAGGACATGTAGATGCTAGTTTCTAGATAAGTCAAGATGACATGAAGTCGCAGACTGGATACATCTTCAATTTGAATGGAGGTGCAGTGAGTTGGAAGAGCACAAAGCAAAGTGTGGTGGAAAATTCAACAATGGATTCTGAGTATATCACAACTTCTGAGGTAGATAAAGAAGCAGTATGGATGCGAAGCTTCATCCAAGAGGTGGATGAAGTACCGAGCAGTAAATATCCTATCACACTCTATTGTGATAATCCTGTAACGGTGGCACTTGCAAAAGTGCCAACGTCACATTAGCGGACAAAGCACATACTTCGGAAGTATCATCTCTTGAGGGATTTTTCTCAGAGAGGTGAAGTTGTAGTGAGCAGTATTTCTATAGAAGACAATGTGGCGGACCCCTTGACTAAATCCTTGACTCATTAGAAACGTGATCATCATGTGAGGTCTAGCGGACTAAAATCCATAGGCAGTTGGCTCTAGTTCAAGTGAGAGTTTTTGAGGGTTGGTGTCCTATGAACAAACTGTTTTGTGCTTTGATTATATGAATGTTCACTTATTATATATTGTTCATTGTTCTTCATGACTATAGTATAATAATGTCCTGGAATATTTGTTGCATTGATAAGGTCATGGCAGATCCCCACTGTGATGAGAACCTTGAAATTCTATAACAATATTCTTAAATAAAGTTCTGTGTTTGGGATACATAATATGATAGGACACATAGTATAAAGACTGTCATGTGCGAGTACTCGTAAGAAGACGAGAATCGCTCTCATGGAGCTCGCACTTGGTAATATCCAAGATGGGAGATTATGAGAACAAACCCAACAATAGCAATTCTGCATGTCTTGGTGTCGTCAGAAATTTCTATCTACGAGCATGTGTAATGGTATTTAGACTGGAAGATTATCATTAACCCATGTCATAACTTGCGCACTTAGATTTACTGACAAAAACTGCCACACAGATAGTTGGCAAGAAGTAGGGTACGTTGGGTGCATCACGAGTGACATGTTGTTAATGGATATGTTGAGGAAGGATTTGTCCCTTCCATTTATGGAAGTTGATATCTCGGCCCTTTGATTGAAATAGAACTGTCGCATTAAATTCCATGGCCAAGGTGTAAACGGCGAGTTTATTTCAGGTAGTCAAAGAAAGATGGATCAAGTATATAGGTTTATGACACTTCCATGAAACCTGATTGATGAGATATTGAGACAAAGGGATTAAATTACATAGTAAGCATTCGTATGATGTGATACGTCAATGCGACATCAACTTCTTTCTCTTTGGTTCCTTGACCCATTGATAGACAATAATCTTGGACTTTAGGCAAGCTCACCTAATGCCAATGAGAAAGAGGCCTAGAGGGTCACACACTAAGTGTATTCAAGTATCTCAAGTAGAATAAAGATTATTTCCGTATGTGGTTTAATAATTATTCAAGGAAGCCTAAATCATTTTAATGAGGGAGGAAGAAGGAAATGAAAAACAAGATATACACACCGTGTATTAAAGATTACACGCTGTGTAGTTTTTCATGGAAAACAAGTACACACCGTGTATTAATAATTACACTCCGTGTAGTTTTCTTTATGGAAAGGAAATGAATAAATGAAAACAAGATATACATGCCGTGTACATTGAATGTACACGCTGTGTAGTTTTCAATTAAAAACAAGTACACACCGTGTATTTATTAATACATGCCGTGTAGTTTTTCTAGTCGGGATTTTGAGGATATAATATTGTTTTAAATGATATTTATTATAATCAGCGTGGGAACAAGTCAAGGAATTAATTACTCGACATGGGGGTTTTAAATAAGAGTCAATGAAATAAATAAAACACATAATGTGTTTATTTATTATCATAACTCTACAACCTCAAACCTGATTATAAATATCCTCAAAACCCCAAATGTTTTCCAACACACAAGAGAGTCATTGTGCACAACAACTCTGGATAATTATTTCAAGGACGAAATAACCTCTTCCTCCAAGAACGCTGTCAATACCGAGAGAGATCCTCTTTCATTGGATCAAGATGATCTAAGGCAGACAACATATGAAAAGGTTTCTCCACGCTAGCACCCAGAGACTCCTTTGGTGATGTCCTAAGATATGAGGTACACATGTGGATCACCTCTAGAGGAATTATACACTTGACTTCTACGATGCAATGATTAATCACATCAGAACGTGATCAAGAACATAAACGAAGAAAGAACACCCAAAAGGTATTTTCTTTTTAATTGATTAAATTAATTATAATCAACCTTTAACGATCCTATATTGTGGTTCTGGGACTTTCCTTTTCTTTGTTCATTTCTATGATTTGATCTGTGGATACTGGCATTTATTGCCGTATCGATCCCAGATTAATCATTGTTATTGACAAAAATCCAAGTGGGAACATCCACCCACACGCTTCCACTGCGCCCAAAACCTTCATCTCCAAGGTAAAGAAGTAGGTTCTCGTTAATTCAGTGGCCTATGAAAAATCCAATCCTATGCTATGTCACTTTTCAAATTCCTAGAAACACTAATTGATCAAATTCACTCTCATATGGCTAACTTTTGGTGGGGCTATCATGATGGAAAAACATAACACTCATTGGGTGTCTTGGGAGAAATTGTGTGTGTCAATGTTCTATGGTGGTCTTAGATTTAGGAAACTCAAATGGTTTAACAAGGCATTTATGGTGAAGTAAGGATAGAGGCGCCTTTCCAATCTAAATGTCCTTTTCTCAAAGGTTCTACGTGCAAAATATTTTCCTCATTATGACTTTTTCCATTCTCAAATTGGGTTGTGGCCATGTTTTTTATGGAGAAGAATTTGGGGCACTAAATATCTTATTGAAAGAGGTTGTTTTTGGAGAATTTATAATGGGAATGAAGTTAGTGTTTGGAATGATCATTGGCTGGAAAATGGATAAAACCTTAAGGTTTCCTCGACTGTTGTTCCAGGTTTTGAAAATGAAAGGGTGCGAGATCTGATCAATGATTCCTTTGAGAACTGGGATCTGGGAAAGGTTTGCAGCTGGTTCGATGAGGTTGATCATCAACTCATCTTTAGTATCCCTCTAACGCTGAGTATGGGTAATGATCATATTTTTCGGATGGGGGAATATTCTGGGTGGTACTCAGTTCAACCATGATACAAATTGCAAGTCCAGTGTTTGGATTAGGCCCACCCAGTTGATTAATGGAAGAAGATCTGGTCGTTTTCTACTCCACCTGAGATTAAATTTTTTTGGTGGTAGGTCTGCTGTAGTTTACTTCCAACCCGTGACTTGTTGGTACGATTCCATCTTGAAGAGGATGACAGTTATACCCTATTCCTCCAAGAGTTGGAATCTCCACTACACGCAATTCTCTTCTATTATGGGGTTGAAGGGGTGTGGAAGTAATGAGAACCAAAATTTAAAAATTTAGTTGACCCATGTTTTAGGTTGGACCAAAATCTCAATAAATGGGAATCTTTGTTGGAATCGAATGTGTTGGGGCTGTTGTGCACAATTTCTTGGTTAATCTGGACCAGAAGAAACAAGTATATTTCCAAAAGAAGATGACCCAAGATCGTATTTGTGTTGAAAGGGTCATTGAATGGATGAATTAATTGAAATAGAATGGTGTGAGACACTCATTGGGTAGCAATCAGAAGTGATCTAGTTACTAGAATCCCCCCTACCAAAGGATTTTTTTTCAAAATAAATACTGATGTGTCTCTCTCAGATAATTTGAGGATAGGTGTTGGTATCATTTCGCACACAGTAATGGCCAGATTATGGAAGCCCACTACATGGTTGTCCAAACCTCTAGGAGTCCTATAGTGGAAGAAGCATATGATATCCTTCAGGGGATCCTTCTTGCTCGCTCAAAATGTTGGAATCTTATTTTGGTGGAAACAGATTGCCTTGAGGATACCGCTTTATCTAAGGAGGAGTATTTTCACCCATTTAGGCTATTTCTAAGAACGATTTGGTCGTTGAGTGAAAGCTTTGAAGAATGCAAATTTTTCTTTATCAAACGTGAGGGTAATCTGTATGTTCATCATTTTGCACAACATGGGAAGTCTTGGGGTGATCATTGTTGAGTTGACGCTTTTTCTGAGTGGATTTATGCTTAGTAGTATATTATCTCTATTGTCTCAAAAAAACAGGAACGCACACACACATAGATATATATATAACATATTTAATACAAATCATTTTATATCTTCGTGTAATATATACATTTTTAACAAATAATAAATTCCTAAGGAACATAATATTTCCAAGATTTTTAATAGTCAAAACATGAATCAACAACACAAAAAAATAATATTTTTTGGAAAAAGATAATAAATAACGACAAAACATATTTTACTTACATATATTTCTATAGTATGTTTTTATCTCTAATTAATATAATCACCATGAAATAAAATCTTTGTACAGATGAAAATTTATTTATAAGTGCGCATCAATATAATATATTCTAAATTCACATAAAATATGTTTTTTTTCATAGATCATGATGTGAATGTTATGTTAATCTAAAAAGATGAGTCAAAATTGATTGTTAATTAAATTTACTAAAAAATTTCCAATTATTTTACAAAAAAGAAATAAATGTATACGTATCATAAAAATGTGTTAGAAGAATGTATCTAGTGTTTGTTATCAACTTTGAAATATATTTTCTATTCTATTTTATAGATAATTATTAGTTTTTTAAAAAAATTAAAAAAATTAGTTTTGGATAAATCTATTTATCAAAACATTCAAGAACATGTTTATAAATATAAAAGGAATTTTTTCCCTAAAATCAAAAGATCTCATGTATGTTTTCAGGGATTATAGTAAAATTTTTGATTAACTGAAATAAAAATAATTCTAAACTGTAAAATTCTATCGTTTTTTTATTAATTAAAAAAATTGATTGATTAAAATAATGAATAAGCGGCATGTCCATGAAAATAAACTTCACCTTTCATTATTATTCTACACAAGTTACCTTAAAAAAGTCTAAATTATTGTTCTATTTTCATTTTATTGTCTTTATCTACAAACATATTATTCTGTGAATTAAATATATCTCACGTATTTCCACTTTCATAACTGCATAATTTAAAAATAATTAACAATTATTTCCACAGTTGTGTTTTTTTAAAATCCCATAAGAAACATATTATCACATTTCACCTATTTCCACTTTTATAATTGAATGATTTAAAAATTAATTATCATTATTAATAATTTAAATATTATATTTATCTTATAAAAGGTTTTTTGAAAGATTTATCATATAATTTTTTTATAAAAGTAATAAACAAATTATTTATTTCTCCCCTTTGATTTGCATAATATTTCACATTAATCCTTTTTATCAATTCTTATCCCTATTCTTGGGTTTTCTTTTTTTATCTTTATCTCTAAACATATTATTCTGAATTAAATATATGTCACAAATTTTCACCTTCATAATTGCATAATTTGAAAATAAGTATCACTTATTTCCATTAATATTCCTTAAATAACCCACAGGAAACATATTTTTAGATTTCACATATTTCCTCTCTCATACATGAATAGTTTTAAAATTTATAATCATTATTAATAATTTAATTATGAAATACATCAAATAAATATATATATAAAATAAATAAAAATAAAAATTTATTTGTATTCCCCCATTTTATTTTCACAATTCCTATAAGAGCACACATCATCCTCAATTTTGATAAAATAAAACAATCGATTTATTTATCTAAGTCAACTATCCTTTTTATTAATTCTCATCCCTATTGTCTTTTTTTATTTATGCCCAAACATATTTGTATTCCAATAAAACATATCTCACATATTTCCAACTTTATAGTTGCATAATTTAAAATTAATTATAACTTATTTCCACTTTCCCATTCTTTTAATATCCAATAAGAAACATATTTTTAGATTTCACCTATTTCCACTTTCATAATTGAATAACTTAAAAATTAATTATCATTATTAATAATTTAAATATGAAATTTATCAAATAAATGTTTAGTTATTAAGGGATTTGAAAAACATTTTTTTCCATATCCCATTTGAACAATTCATATGATGAATGTCTCACCATCCTCCATTTGGATAAAGTAACATAATATATTTATTTTTCTAAGTCAACTATACTTTTTATTAATTAAAAATATGATTAATATAAAGGTTTTTTGATATTTATTCTTTACAAGTTTTCATGTATTCTTCACATTTGTATTTTTTAAGGTGGCCTGGAGGCCTTTCTTCAGTGGGCGGCACAGTGGTGCAGAGGGCTTATGACATATATTTCCACAAAATATTTTTATATCCTTACATAATATAATCAACATAACATAAAATCTATATACAAAATAGAAATTTATTTATGAAATGTGTGTCAATATAATATTTTTTCAGTTTATACAAAATATTTTTTCCCAAGAGCATTATGGGAATGTAATGTTAATCTAAAAGGCTGAGTCAAAATTGTTCCATTTTGATCTTTACTAATAAATTTTCAATTGTTTAACACACACACACACACACACACACATATGTATATTTCATAAAAACATGTCATATAATTGTATCTAGGGTAGAGATGGAAATGGGTACCCATTAACTAGGTACCCAACACCACCCGAATCGATTAAATAATATTAGAATTGTGGTTAAATGGATATTTTTAGGGTTAGAGTATCAATTTGAAAACCTGATTAATAAATTATTAAAGTTAGAGTAGTGGTATCATAAATATAACCCCGATTATGAAAATTATTATTAATCAATAATGAATGTTTATATTAAATTACAATTATAAAAAAAGTATTTATTTATTTTGAGTTTGGTATATATTATATTTATAATTAAATTTCAAATTTGATTTAGTTAAATATATATTATTAAATAAAATAAAATTAAAAAATATATGTAATTAATTTTTGGATATGGTTATTCTATAACTATAAATAAAATGTAAATATTTTAATTTATATCCAGACAATTAAAAGTTTTATAGTAGTTTTTTTTGGAAGACAAAAATATTACTGATCAATTGAGCCAGACATACAGATATGATCCGGATAGGGGAATCAAGCCAACATCGATCACCCCATGCCATCCTAAAGCGAGTTAGAGTAGTGAATTTAAAAAATAAACGAGTTAGTATATGTTAAAATTGATGGTTTCTGGCATCCATAATCTAGTTTTTTATTAAATTTTAAAAAAAAATTCTATTTGATTTTATATATAAATTAACTAAAAATATTTTTAAAATTAAAATAAAATAGTTTTGGATACATTTATCTATCTAAACGTTTCATAATATATTTATAAAAATAAAATGATTTTTACCACTAAAATTGAATGCCTCATTTGCATTTCAATGTATGATAGTCAAATTTTAGTTTTTACTAAAATTAAGATAAATCAAAATTGTGGAATGATTCCATTTTTTGTTTATTAAAATAATGGGTTAATTAAAATGGATGGAATAAGCGATGGAGCTAGCTAAGTAAACATTAATTTTTTCATTTGTTCTACACAAATTACGTTTAAAATTTTATAAATTAACTTTCTCATCCCTATTATACTATTATCATTTTTTGTCTATATCCCCAAACACATTATTTTGTGAATTAAATGTCTCACATAATATAAAAATAAATATCCCTTATTTACACATTCATTTTATTTTAATATCCTATAATAAACATATGATCAGATTTTACCTATTTACACATTCATAATTATATAATTTAAAAATTGATTATCATTATTAATAATTTAAATAAGAGCCCTCAAGTCGCACCTTATTGGAAGCACCATTGCATGCAAAATCTCGACGTGGTCTTGTATTCTAGTATCATTGAGTTATATATTGTTAGTAATATATGATTTTCATCATATTTATTCCCCACTTACACAGATAAATATTTTTTAATAAAAGGGGTTATAAAATAAATAAAACTAAAAAAAATTATTTGGTTTACCCATTCCATTTGAAAAATTCTTATTGGATCATGTCATATCATCATTGATTTGGATAAAATAAAATAATAGATTTATTTTTCTAAGTTAATTACCTTTTATATTAATTAAAATATATGATTAATCTAAAGTATTTTTTTTTGATTCTTTAAAAGTTTTCATTTATTCTTCACATATAAGTAGTTGTTGAGGTGGTGGGGAGGAATTTCTTCACTGTGACACAATGATAGAATTTTCATTTTTATTAGATATGGATATATTTACTTAATGTGGTATAAGTCAGATTCTTCTGATCGGTTCAAAGAATACAAGAATGAAGTTGAGAACCAACTTGGTAAGAAGATTAAGAAACTCCGCTCAGACAGAGGAGGAGAATATCTTAATCAGGACTTAATTGATTTCTTACAAGAGTTTGGGATTTTATCTCAACTCACTCCCCCTTACACACCTCAATGGAATGGTGTAAGTGAAAGGAGGAACCACACCCTGTTGGACATGGTGAGATAAATGATGGGTCATGCGAGTCTTCCATTATCCTTTTGGGGATATGCATTACAAACAGAAACACACATACTAAACCAAGTACCAACTAAATTGATAAATGGTATTCCATATGTGTTATGGAGTGGACGCAAATCCATGTTATCAAATTATATGTGTGGGGTAGCGAAGCATTTGTTAAGGCCTCTTCAGGTAACAAACTTTCACCCCGAGGCACAAAGTGTATCTTTATGTGATATCCCAAGGAAACAAGGGGATATTACCAATAAAACCCCTCAGACAAAAAGGTTACAGTGGCAAGACATTCCATATTACTTGAGAGGGAGCACACCTCCAAAAGAGATAGTGGGAGCGAGAGGGACTTCGATGAAGTCGAGGCTCAAGATACATTGGAGTTGTTACAAGAAAATATTCCACAAAGCCCCATGGAAGAACAATCTGTTCTAGAGACACAAGAACTATGTAGGAGCATGAGAGAGGTGAGAGAACCAAAACGATATGGTTTTCTTGTCACTGAGGATAGTGACTCATTATTCATTGTCAATGATGATCCTCTTACCTACAAGGAAGCATTTTAAGGCATAGATGTTGCCAAGTAGAAAGAAGCCATGAATTTTGAAATGGATTCCATGTACCAAAACCAAGTCTGGATTTTGGTAGATCCTCCAGTTTATGTAAAGCCTATTGGTAATAAATGGGTATTCAAGAAGAAACTGGACATGGAGGGGCAAGTAAAAACCTATAAGTCACGAATAGTAGCAAAAGGTTTTAGACAGCGTCAAGGAATTGACTATGATGAAACCTTTTTACAGGTTGTGATTTTGAAATCCATCAGAATCCTATTGGCCATTTCCACTTACCATGAATATGAAATTTGAAAAATGGATGTCAAAAAAACATTCCTTAATGTGAAACTCCAAGAAGATGTATACATGACAAAACCTAAAGGGTTTGTGACACCAAAGGATTCCAACAAGGTATGCAAGTTGCTAAAATCCATTTATGGATTAAAGAAAGCATCATGGTCATGGAACATTCATTTTGATGAAGCTGTAATTGAGTTTGGCTTTATTAAAAATGAATGTGAGCCTTGTTTCTAAAAAAGGTTTAGTGGATGTGCATTCATTTTCATAATTGTATATGCTGATGACATATTACTAATTGGAAACGAAGTACCTACCTTACAGTCAGTTAAGGAATTGTTGCATAAATGATTCTCCATGAAAGATGTGGGAAAGGCATCATATATTCTAGGGATCAGGATCCATTGTGATAGATCCAAGACAATTCTTGGCCCGAGTCAAAGTACATACATTGTCAAAATACTGAAAATATTCAGTATGGGACAATCCAAGAGGGGATTGTTTCCAGTGTCACATGGCATTCATCTTTCCAAGAAAATGTGTCATCAGACACATGAGGAAAGAATGAGAAGAGAAAGGATCCTTTATGCATTCACGATTGGGTCAGTTATGTATGCTATGATATGTATGAGTCTAGATGTTGCTTACGCATTAAGTGCATTAGGAAGATATCAAGATGATCTAGGAGACCGCTGTTGGATGGAAGTCAAGAATATCCTTAAGTATCAGAGGAGAACTAAGGATATGTTCCTGGTTTATGGAGGAGATGAGGAACTAGTCATCATAGGATATGTAGATGCTAGTTTCCAGACTGACCAATATGACATGAAGTCACAGACTAGATACCTCTTCAGTTTGAATGGAGGTGCAGTGAGCTGGAAGAGCTCAAAGCAAAGTGTGGTGGCAGATTCTACAGCGGAGTCTGAGTATATCACAGCTTCTGAGGCAGCTAAAGAAGTAGTATGGATGTGATGCTTCATCCAAGAGTTAGATGTAGTACCGAGCAGTAAAGATCCTATCACACTCTATTGTGATAATACTACAGTGGTGACACTTGAAAAAGAGCCATGGTCAGATCAGGGGACAAAGCACATACTTCAGAAGTATCATCACTTGAGGGATTTTTCCCACAGAGGTGAAGTTTCAGTGAGTAGTATTTACACAGAAGACAACGTGGTGAACCCCTTGACTAAAGAATTGACTCAGTAGAGACATGATCACCATGTGAGGTCTAGCAGACTAAAATTCATAGGCATTTGGATCCAGTCCAAGTGGGTGTTTGTAAGGGTTGGTGTCCTGAGAACCAACTGTTTTGTACTTTGATTACATGAATATACTCTTGTTATATATTGTTCATTGTTCTGCATGACTATAATATAATAATGCCCTCAAATATTTGTTGCATTAATAAGGTAATGGAAGATCCCCACTATGATGAGAACCTTGAAATTCTATAACAATATTCTTAAATAAAGTTCTACAGTTGGATGACATACTATGATAGGATACATAGTATACAGACCATCATGTGCGAGTAATCGTAAGAAGATGATACTCTCTATCATGGAGTTCACACTTGGCAATCTCCAAGATGGGAGATTATGAGAACAGACCTACCAGTAGCAATTTTTCATGTCTTGGTGTCATCAGACATTTCCATCTACCTGCATGTGTAATGGTCCTTAGACTATAAGATTATCATTAACTCATGTCATGACTCGCACACTTAGATTTAATAACGAAAACTGTCACGCAGAAAATTGGTGGGAAGTAGGGTACATTGGGTGCGTCACGAGTGACATGTTGTTAATGGATAAGTCGAGGAAGTATTTGTACCTTTAATTTATGGATGTTGATATATTAGCCCTTTAATTGAAATAGAACTGTCACATGAAATTCCATGTCCATTGTGTAAATGATAAATTTATTTCAGGTAGTCAAAGAATGACAGATCAAGCATATATGTTTATGAAACTGCCATGAAACTTACTTGATGAGATATTGAGACAAAGGGATTAAATTACACAGTAAGAGTTTGTATGAGGTGATACATCAATGCGACGTCAACTTCTTTCTCTTAGGTGCCTTGACCCATTTCTAGATAGTAATCTTGGACTTTAGGCAAGCCCGCCTAATGCCAATGTGAAAGGGGCCTAGAGGGTCACACAATAAGTGCATTCAAGTATCTCAAGTAGAATAAAAGATTATTCCCATACGTGGTTTAATAATTATTCAAAAAATCCAAAATATTTTTAATGTTGGAGGAAGAATAAAATGAAAACAATTACACATATTGTATTAATGATTACATGCCGTGTAGTTTTTATTTTGAAAACAAGTACATTCCGTGTATTATTAAATGTAAATGACGTGTAGTTTTCATTTTGGAAATGAAATGAGTAAATTAAAATAAGATATACACGCCGTGTACATTGAATGTACACTCTGTGTAGTTTTCAATGAAAAAAAGTACACGTCGTGTACTTATAATTACACGATGTGTAGTTTTTCCAGTCGGGATTTTGAGGAAATATTGTTTTATTAAATGATATTTATTATAATTAGTGTGGGAGCATGTCAAGGAATTAATGACTTGACATGGGGTTTTCAAAAGAGTTAATGAAATAAATAAAATGCGTTACACATTTATTTATTTTCATAACTCTACAAACTCAAACCTGATTATAAATATCCTCACAACCCCAACTCTTTTCCTAAGACAAGAGAATCGTTGTGCACAACAATTCTGGAGAATTATTTCAAGGCTAAAATAACCTCTTCCTCCAAGAACGCTCTCAAGACCGAGAGAGATCCTCTTCCATCGGATCAAGATGATCTATGTCAGAAAATGCAAGCAAAGGTTTCTCCATGCTAGCACCTGGAGACTCCTTTGGCGACGTCTAGAGATACGAGGTGCACATGTGGATCACTGCTAGAGTAAGTCTACACATGGCTTCTGCCACGCAATAAAGAATCACATCGGAACGTGATCAAGAATATCAAAGAATAGAGAACACCAAAAGGTAATTCTTTTGAATTGATTAAATTAATTATAATAAACCTATAACGATCCTACATTGGGGTTCTAGGACTTTCCTTTTATTTGTCTATTTCCATGATTTGATCTGTGGAGACTAGCATTTATCATCGTATTGATCCTAGATTGATCATTGTTAATAACAAAAATCCAAGTGGGTACATCCACCCATGCGCTTTCTCTACGCTTGTAACCTTCAATTCTAACCTCCATTTCCACCTTCACAGCATATCAAATAATCTCTTCATTGCTACTGAAGTCTCTTATGGGTAAATCCTTTTAGAGACTTGTTTTTAAGGCACTGAATAATAAATCAACATTAATTTAAGGTTGGATGATAATACCTGATGTGTAACTCACATGTCTGGTAAAAGTTTACTCATAGGTACCAATAGATTCATCATCCATTTTCTTTATCTCATGAAATGAATTATCTATCTTGATATGGAGAATATGAGAGAAGTACTTAATGAAAAATATACTCATGAACCTTTCATAATCCATGGATCCAATTTTATCATGTTTCATAGTATTATTGATAAGTTTCCACTATTGATTCACCTCACCTTCAAAACGATAGACATCCAAAGTGAATTTTTCTTGTTTCAAACATTAGAGAATAGAAAATATCTTTTGACGGGTACTGATCCATTTTTAGCAACAAGTGGATCAGAAACCCCACTGAAAAAGGTTGAAATTACCTCATGAAGAGCTCAATATAATATTGTTCCTCCTTTGTTCATTTATAATTTTATCATGGTTTGTATCTTGGGAAATTTTTGTGAGTATAAAAATGAGTTTTTTCATTCCAAATCCCATAATGTTTGAATGTTCAAGTGGAAAATCATTTTATTGTCCATCACACTTAGAATTAACATAGTTCCTTTTGGTTCTATCCATTTACTAAAACCAAAAAGCATATAGTAAGAAACAATAATCACAGTGGGGAACCACATAATCATGAAAACCACTTATAATATGTCTAAATCATAAAACCTTCTTTGAATCTATGACACCTTAGGTTTATCCTAGGACATTCATTATCATATTCCATTTAAGTCCTTTATGATGGATCATAAAGAGTTAAAATTTCCAATGCATATCCCCCTAGAGTATCAAACTAGGTATGTTGTAAGGCCCTTTATCATACACTAGGTGAAAATAGAGTCCAGATCAATACACCATTTTTCAGAGTTATTGACCCTAGGTAACTCTGTGCTAGATCCACATACACTTGTAGTATCTAGAATGAGATGTAATTTATTGTAGAACACTCCCTCTATACTTTACCGAAATTCCATGATATATTTCTATACTTTGTATCATCCTTGGACTTATCCTTTTACACATCCTTAGGGAAGTACCTATGGTTTTCTCATCCTTGTTTTGAAAGGTTAACTAAAAATATCCTCAGATACAATATATAATGATCCAGGATTTTCATACATATATATTACATTATTTTTTATAAATATTCATTACATTACCCAAAATACATGTTTG
Organism: Viscum album; assembly: GCA_963277665.1. Classification (NCBI taxonomy): domain Eukaryota; kingdom Viridiplantae; phylum Streptophyta; class Magnoliopsida; order Santalales; family Viscaceae; genus Viscum; species Viscum album. The sequence continues at coordinate 232,372,348 of OY728125.1, forward strand.
AGGACCATAAAAGTTTAGTGCCTTTAGAAATATGGGAACATAAATGCCGATCTATAAGTGAGTTACATAATCTCCCACTACATTCTTCACAACTACATTCCTTCATAGACATACCATAAATAATACGTATCTTCATAACTTGGGGACTAGAAACGCAAGAAAGGGTGAGGTTAGATGCTCAGTATGAGTAAACAAGGGAGGCATGTAAGCACAACATGAACATAAGGGTATGAGAACAAGAGAATAACATTTGAAAACCATACCCTGTATATAAAAGATCATAATCCAAAGTCACAGAATAAATATTGGTAGTTCCTAAGACATGAATCATAAGGGAATCAAAGAATATAATCCATGATAGCATAACTTTGGAATAATACAGGGAAGTTTTGGCATACAAATAAAGATAGAAAATCATTCCCACTTTAGTCAAGGGTCACTTATAGGGATATCATATTGGAATAGTTTCAATCCCCAAACCATTATTGTAATAAAGGTTAACTCCCAAGAACATCATAGTAGGTAAATTACCTTATTTAATCAGTTTTACTCCCCACTCCAGTCCCGTCTTACTGAACCGAGTTCACTCCATTTTTCAGTGTTGTCTATCTCATGAGATATAAATTTTTACCCAATGAATTGGATGGAGATAAAGGTACCAATAATCATGTAATGACTCTTATTTTTCATGTATTATTTTTGGATATTGTATGTATTATTTTTTGGACTAGGTACTGAGACAAAATGTGATTCTGAGGTCTGGTGTTACTAGAATAAATTTTTGAAGTATATTAAATATATTAAATAGCACATGAGTTCAGGTTTCCGAAAAAGGATCATATTAGAAATCCAAGGGAACCATTGAATTCAGAATGTGGGTTTTACCCTAGGCATGGCGTAAACTTGGTCGGTGTGAGGCATTTGTTTAGGAATAACCTATGATTTTGGAAAATCACGAACCACACAACATGTAATATAGGATTACATAGTGTGTGGGTACCCCTGCATGGTGGATGAGGTTTCAGGTAGGATTTAAGTATCATATGACATGTGACACTATCACTTGGCATGTGACCCCTCCCCAGTGACTCAATGTGTACTCAGAGGGTTCACAGACATGGGTTGGAGTACACGGGTTGGATCATGTCATGTACTCCACCAGAAAGACCCAACCTAGACATGGTACATGGGCTAAGTCATATACTAGTACATAAGAACATTTACATGGGATGAAGCTCTTTACTAGCATATGGGTAGACTACACGGGAAACTGACACACTGTGTACATCTACATGGACACAATATGAGGACACAATCCATTTTCATGGGAATAACCTGGGGTCAAGGGACACAATGTGTGACCCATACTACATTCCGTGTATGATTTTATCGATGGTACAAAGCCCATGTCCTCTATATGTTGTAAAAGTTTCATTAAGGGACATTCCCCTTATCCTATCCCTGATGGTTAGTATGAAATTTTCTCCTACTCCTTGGAAATCAATCCCTTTAGTAGGACTTCTTGGATAGAGTCATTGGAATTACTCTATGAGGCTCAATGTGATATCCTCTATTCATCTTCATTACCTAAGTGGAGTTATTGGTATCATTTTGATCAATAGTACGCTGACGTCGATGCTCTACTTTGTGGGTTAATATAGATTGATTTTGTTGTATCGTCCCATGGACTTGGGAGCGATCCTCATCTATGTATCATATATATTTAGATGTATTTAGTGCTATCAGACTTAGGAGTGTGTTCTCCTAGATGATTGCTTTGTGGAATCTTCAAGCTGGAATCCTAGGTTGATATACTATGGTTTTGAATAACCTTTAGAGTGTATATATTTATTGAGAATATCTGGATATTATTGTTATAAGTGTTGTAGATATATAAATGTATAGAGATGATAATATTTCCTTTGTTTTATGCTTTTTGGTTTCAGGGTGTCCTACTGGGTATTATTATACTCACCCATACACGAGATTTTACCACATGTTTCATGTCTTTTACAGATGACCGAACCTTCTATAGAGTCCTTAACGGACAAGGACCATATGATGCTTAGTGAGACCAAATAGACCATGGTGTGTTCCTATAGTATTCAGATAATAGTCCCTTTAGTTTCAGGTTGGACTTGTTTTCAGACTCTTTTTAGTGGACTTATATTGGCCCTGTTTACTTTCCTTTACTTCATTTTTTACACTGGTTGTGGGTTTTTGATGTATACATGCATGATTTTTTAGTTGATTTTACATTTCATCATTGTATATAATTGGATACGTGTACAAGTGTATAGGTAATTATGATAAGTCCTCCTATTTTAGTGATATGCCTTTTTGGTGCTAGTCTCCATCCCTTGGCCTATTAGAGGCGGGAATGGGGAGTCATGGCATAAGCCTCACTGGGACAGGTCATGAGACATCACATAATGAAAACCATATTTATGTGTTCCACAAGATCATAAAAAGTCATCATATAATGAACCATGAAATTAAATTATTATCATAAACATTTCATCATATCATAACCTATGGAAAAGTGACAGGTTTTATTATCATTTCTTTATAGAATAATCTATGAAAAGAAGTGAGTTTCAAAATAATTTCCTCATGGTATAACCCGTGGAAGGGGAATAGGTTTCATAAACACCATTATATCAAAACTTAAACCATTTAGAGAAATAATATGAATGGTATCCTTGGATTATATCACCATTAAATAATATGTAACACCAAAAAATGTCATATTAGATGGAAAATAATTTTGAAAGCTCATTTAAAACATTTATCGAGGAAAATAACCTTTTTTGTTTCCAAAAAAACATTTTAACAAATAAATGATTTTTTATTTTTTTCATTTAAAATAACCATTAAAAATTATAATGGAATATTTTAATTAATGATTGTTCAAGACATCATAAAATTCTATCCATTCCAAACATGTTAAAATACATATTCTTTCTATATTTTCGATAAAATCCAAAATGGTATTGTTTGGAAAACAACATGAAGATTAATTTAATTATTTTTATAAAAAGTAAAACACGAGTAAAAATGTCTTTTAAAAATAATAAGAGAGTATTAAAACATTTTTGAATTTTTTTAGAAAACATGGTTTTGGAATAGAATAGATTTTTACCGAAGAGATAAATAAATTCGGATTTTCTTAACAACATTTTCTTAATTATTTTAAGTACCAAAGAGTTGAAAAATTGTAATGTTACTTGAATATATCATAAATTAATATATGGAAAGAAAATTCCTGAGAATTAATGAGAATTAGATCATGAGATTTCAACATTGGGGACTTAAACATAGACAATCCCAATAAATGATGAGATTGTAACATAAAATCTTTACCACTTTGGTAACATAGAATCATAATACCTATGAAGGAATAACATAAAATGAAACTTAAAATATCATGAGGATGAATATATTTATGATATTACTTATAAAAGGGGCTATATATACACCTCTCAAAATAATACAGGTTTATAACATAACATATGGCTCAATGATGGAAAATTCAGACAAAAATACCTTACCTTAAGTCTAGAATTCAATCATAATCGTTCAAAAATCCTGTATATATAAATATAAGTTTGTTATAAATCTATTAAAGAACTATATTCATATATATTATATGATATTTTATTTACTTATTCCATTTTATTACTCATTTATTAAAAATTAAATGTTAAATCCACATTTCGGGAAACAAATACTTTGTTTTTCATGTCTATTTTGACTTGTAATTTTTGGTCCACTTAATTCGATCATGGTTTCAGAATATATAGAATTTAAACAATGATATAAATATCACATATATTCAGTAAATATGTATTTATTTTAATCCATAAATTTAGTGGTAGGAAATGAAATACATCGTTCATGGGGATGGTATGCCATACATACGAATGGACACTGTTTCCATTTTATTTCTAGATTGAAAGAAATAAAAGAACATAATATATATATTATAATTATTAAATAATTTTTATGTAATATATATCTCATATTTTTATTATACCCATACTTAATACATTCCATGTAAAGAGTGAACAAGTCACATCACTTTGCGAGGCGATAGTCTGCCGTACACACGAGTAACATTATCATATTCACCAAAAAATGGGGAGTATGAATGTATGTGTTATAATAATTATAGAATAATAATAACATAATAAATATAATAAATATAATATATAAATAATTAATCCATCATTATGATCATCCTTGATAGGTGGTAATGTAAAAATGAATGACATTGGTTCAAATGATGGTGGTCCACCCTACCCACGAACGATGATTTCATAACCCATTTGATGGAAGTGGATATTGTTGTCCATAATTCCATTAAAATAAAAAAATATAATTATATTTTATGTAATTTGTTTTTTATATTATCATGGTATAATAATAATTGAAGGGTGGAGGCATAAATAAAATAAAAATACTCGTTGATGAACATTCTATCTTCTTCGGGTATCCTTCTTAGGTTTGCACCAAAATCCTTCCTATACAGTATTTATGTCCAAAATAAGGCTTTTATGATGAGAGGATCAAAGTTGGGAAGTGATTTTGGTAGGTATTTTCTGATCCATAAGGGTTTTAAGTTGTGAAGAAGAGGGGATTGGGTGTGGCCTTTTATAAGTGGGGGGAGAGGATACACTTGGTATTTTTGAAAATAATTGAGTTCTCTCATGTTTTTCATAAGTCACAGGGATCCAAAATGGACCATTATCTAACCTTAATGGTGGAATGGATGAAATATTTCCATACCATATTTTTTATAGAAGTTTACAAGCCATTTTTATTATTATTTTTTAATTTAACCCCCAGAAAACCCTTTTTTACATTAATCGCGGTAATTATTTTTTGCTACAATCACTATTCATTTTAGTCAAAAATTAAGTTGGAATTATTATATAATATGTAAATTATTAAAATTAAAAATATGGAATCTATTTCTCCAAATTTCATTTATATAAGTGAAAATTTAATTTAAAATTAATCCCACAGATGTGGTGAGAAAATGGGTTTTTAAAGAGAAGATGTTCACAAGTTTATAGAGTTTTATATAAAAATTCAATATAAAATTGATTAAAATGACCTAAATTTAATTATTGGGTGTATAATTAATCTAATTTTTCTTTAAATTTTTTTTAAATATAATTTAACTTTATAAATTTATTAAATGAAAAGGTAGTTTTTGATAAAAAATCAATATTTTTCACTATTAATCAAAAAATGATTTGTTTAGAAAAATATTAAAAGTTCACCCTAAGCTAATTGTGAAGTTTGTAATTAAAAAATGACATTTATTTTATCAAATTCAATTTCTATATGTGCCAAAAATTATTTTATTATTGTTCAAAAAAAATATAAAAGCATTTTTTTGAGAAAATAATATTTTTAAAAGATATAAAGACTATCAAAAATTATGTATTTTTTTATCAATATTTTTTTTATATAATAAAATTAAAATTAAAATTTAAAAAGTATTTATTAATATTAATATCACTATGTTTAATGGATAGGTTATAATGGTCACATTTAAAAAACTATATTAATAATATGTCGTGGTTTTGTCAAAAATCAGTCTTGCGTGCAACACCAGCTAAGACAATATTTCATATGGAACAATCTTAAGTTGGTGTTCCATATAATTAAATGCATCAAAGAAATTTAATTTATTCAAAAATAATAATTCATAAAAATTTGAGGTATTACAACTGGAATCATCACAACTAACATATTTACCCCAAAAATTCAATGTTCATTAGTTATATTGGGATCATAATAAGAATTCATCTACCAATTGATAGAGATACATGGAAGCATGTCCAACCTGTATTGAAGGAAACCCACTGGGAATATATTAAGGTAATGTTTTGATATAAATTCTCTCTATTTTACTGAAAATTTATATAATGAATCATTGGTTTATTTTTAATTATTCCTTACAGAGTTCATTTAATTTAAATGGTTCCATAAGAAATATATATTAACAGTCATAAAAAAAGATAATAGAGTATTCCAGACACTTCTTACAAAGCATAATCTCAGTATATGAAGGGCCAAATGACCTCAATATCTTTGAGGCTGGCCATTTATGTAAACCACTTACCTTACCTAAGGTAATAAATTTTTTCACTACTCTTTCTTCTAAATGAAAATCAATAAAATTAAAATAAATTTATATTACTTAAATTTTATAGGGTGATGTTTTATGTGATTTACATTTATCGACACCCAAATTTTACCTTATTGCGAGGGGTACGGTGTATTATATCCCAAGAGACATTATAAACAACAAAAAACTTCAAAAAGATCCCATGACCATGGGGATTTAAGTAGAACAAAATCTGATCACTATGTTTATTATTATGTTTGATGACGTAAAGACCAGTAAATTTCAAAGAAATTTTTTTTCTTAATTTTCTTTGGAATTTTGCAAGAACACAGTTTCTGATGGCACCTGATTCCGAGGCCCTGTGTGCCCGGAATCATTTTCCGAAGTTTGGCTCGGGTACGTTCAGTGAACGGACAAGCGGGTTTTTCTAACTTTTGAACCGGTGCTTGGAATCGAATTATGAGGGCACCGATGGAATCCCAACGCTGGTGCTTGCTTAGAAACGCCTCTTCCGGAGTTTCGTTTTCTCGGGTGTGGTTTTTAATTTTTGGGGTTAAGTGAAGAAAATAAAATAAAGTGGTGTGACAACTTTATTTTATTTCACTTAATACCACTTAAAGACACTTAAAGCTGCTTAAGCTGATTTGAAGCGGATATGGTGGAACCAAAAATATCCTACCCTCTTGGTAGGATATTTTTGAGGTGGGGCCTGCACGAGCCCCACCATTTCTTTTCCCCTAAGTAACGAACCCGCAAACCCCCTCTTAAATGAAAGTCAACTGAAGCGTTTTCTAAATTCTTAACTCCCCTTTTAATTGGGCGGTTAATTCATTGCAATTAATTCTATGAATTAATTTGTTCGTTACTTATCTTTGAGATCAATTGTTGGCATGAGATTAAAAATAATACCAACACTTGTCTTTTGAAGGGTGACTTGTTTAGAGGATTTTGAGAAATCTTTGAAGCTAGAAGATCATCATATTTCTTCGCGAAGAATGCGAAGAACGCGAAAAACGCCGACCTACAACGAAAGGCGACAAAGAACGCCAAAACCTCAGAGATCGACGACGCGACGCCGTGTACCGCGACGCCGACGATTCTTCTTCCCCGACGTTCTTCTGCGACGTTTCTCCTCCCACGAAAAATCTTCGATCAACTGCTTGAGGTAGGAGATTTCAAATCTTCTAAATTTTCCTTTGTGGATTTTTATCCTTAACATGGATTTAATTTGTGAAATTAAATCTGTGTGTTTTCCCTAACCCTCGGAGATCATCGACGTGACGCCGTGTTCCGCGACGACGTGACGCCCCTTCCGCGACGCGACGATCCTCTTCTCCTGCGACGATCATTTCCGTGAAGAACTCTCATCCAATGACAACGACGAGGTAGGGGTTGTTCCTTTTTAAATCTTTGTGATTTATATCCCCGGTTGTTAGTTACGATGTCTGTGAGACTTTAAAAACTGCTAACGCGGTGGGTGCAGACCAACAAACAAGTCCTAACCCACCGCCCTTTTTGTTTGTTATGCGTGGATTGGCGGGCGACGAGAAACGGGGCCACACGTTAATTTTGAAGGCTTTGTAGTGAAGAACGAGTCCCGGGATGAGCACTGGTGAAGACCGTGCGCAAATCGGACCACCGGAGCGTGTCCGATGGTCCGCGGAAACCCCCGCAAGCGCGCCACGCCGGCACGGCGGTGCCCGGTGCGCCGCCAGAGAGACACGCCGCGGCTTCAACCGCGGCGGCACTGGCTGATCCCGCACGGCGCAGGACCGAGGAGGAAGGATGCGGCCTTGCCGCATCCGTTGGCGAGAGGCGGCCCCACACGCGGGGCCGCAGAACCATCAAGGGGGAGGCGCCCCCTTGCACCTGCTCACCCGTTACGATCGAGCCGCCAGGCGCCCAGGCCACGCCCGCGCCGGCCAGGCCGGGTCGCGCCCAGGCTGGGCCGGGCCTAGATAAGTTAATTTTGAAGGCTTTACAGTGAAGAACGAGTCCAGGGATGAGCACTGGCGAAGATCGCACGCAAATCAGACCACCGGAGCGCATCCGGTGGTTCGCGGAAGCCCCCGCCGGCGCGCCATGCAGGCACAGCGGTGCCGGCGGCCGGTCGCCGGGATGCGGCGGCGCCCGGCGCGCTGCCGGAGAGGCCCACCGCGGCTTCAGCCGCGTCGGCACTGGCTGGTCCCGCACGGCGCGGTACCACGGAGGAAGGACGTGCCCTCGCCGCGTCCGTTGGTGAGAGGTGGCCCCCCACGCGGGGCCGCGGAACCATCAAGGGGGCGGCGCCCCATTGCACCCGCTCGGTCGTAACGGCCCTGCCGGGCCGGGTCGCGCCCAGGCCGGGCCGGGCCACTCCGGCCGGGTCAGACCCGGACCCGGGTTGGGTCGACCCGGTTCGGGACGACCCAGGGGGGGGGGGGGTTTGGCCGGGTCGGTCCGGACCCAGACCCCCCGTTTTCGGACCTTTTTAGACTTTTACCCGTATCGTGAGCTACTGGCCTCCGATCGATGCGCCGTCAGTGGAGATGCGATCCTTGGATCGAGGCGGTCGTTTAGGTATATTACACTTAAGGTTTCCGTATACTTTGGGTTCATTCGGGTTGGTTCACACACGAAACCAACCGGGCCCTCGGAGCGGAAACACTTATAACATGAGCTCTGTACGTCCGATTGATGTACCGTCAACTTTGATGGATTCCTCTAAGTGAGAAGGATATTTTGGATCACTCCGCCCGAGGTTTGGATGCAAGTGGAGTACGGTCGGGTTGGTTTTGACTTAAAAACACCGGGCCCCTGGGACGAAAAAGCCAATAACTCTCAGACCGGGCGTCCGATTGACGCGCCGTCTACGACGTTGAGTTCCTGTTGACGATACAGAACTTTGGGATACATAAACTCTGGACTATGTGTCAGTTGATGTATCAGCCTCTCGGATCATGGAGCGGACCCTTCCGAACGAGCTTGTTGTGTGCGAGAATCCTAGAGCTGGCTGCGACTACTACTATGAAGACGATGACTGTGCAGAGATCCTCAGTGGATTCGAAATCGATGGTGCAGAGACCCTCAGTGGATTCGACGGCAACGACTACAACACTCAGTGATCCTATGTGGATCAGTGCTACAGATCCTGTGTGGATCCGATCCTGTGTGGGTCAGCACTCAGTGGTTCTGTGTGAGCCAGCACCTACAGATCCTGTGTGGGTCCGATCCTGTGTGGGTCATTGCGGGGGTTAGTTACCTATTGATCCTGTGTGGGTCAGATCCTTTTCGGGTCATTGCGGGGGTTAGTACCTATTGATCCTTTGTGGTTCCGAAGACTTAGATAAATCAGTGGATATATCTGATCATCTTTATCGTCATACGAAGAAGTATACCTGTGTGAGATGGATCCTGTTTTTCTTTCCTATGTGGATTGTGTTGTGCTTTCCGGTGTGGATTTACATTTTTCTTTCCTCTGTGGGCTGGGTTGTACTTGGGCTCAGATGTTGGAGCCGAACGAGAATTAGTGACTTAGGTATATATATGGGCATATACCTAAGCAGTGTCGGATGTTACTTCGTGATTGTATCTTTCCTTTGTGGTTTATCCTTTGGGGATTTTGAGAGACCTTCGGGGGTCTCGGGGTCCCTACTGAGTATCTTATACTCACCCCTTCATGGGATATTCCCGCACTACTTGTGTTGGTTGCAGATGACGGACAACGCTGATTGCGGTTGAGGATTGCAGAGCAGGTCGGTACCCAGAGGTGGACCACTAGGCTGGACGTACTCGGAATAGACGACATGATCTGAGGAGCTGTGGAGGCTATCTGTACTCACCCTTCAAGAGGGATTTCCAGTGGACGACTCGAGGCTGTGGCTTTTACTTTTTTGTTACTGTTTTCCCTTTTTCAGTTGTACATTACTTTCAGTTGGGTTTGTATTCTGGCCCATTTACCTTCCCGCACTTACTGTTGTACTCAGTTTTTACTTAGTGTTTACTTCTACTGCTTTCTTGCTATGTTGTGTTTGTTTAGTTTACAAAGGAAATGCCTTACCTGTTTACCGAGATTTATGCCTTGGTGCTAGTCACCATCCCCTGGCCTATGGAAGGCAGGTTTGGGGTAGTCACGGTACGGGCCCCGAGGACGGGTCGTGAAAAATTGGTATCAGAGAAATTTGGTTCTACCATAGACTCTGATCTTTATTCTATGTGAAGAAATAGTGTTAAGCGTATTGAGTGTGGTTATCAGTCCAGGGAGCCCAGTATTGGTGCGGCGGCTGATGTATCTTTACACCAGGACCCTGACTTCTGATTTCCAACTTAATGCATGAAAACATTGATTGCGTGTGTGTTTCAAGTTTTCTTTGTGATTACTTTGTGTCAGCTCACCAGGCATACTGTTCTGACAGTGGCGCACTTGTTTCCTTTTTAGGATGGCCCCACAATGGCATCCAACTAGGGTTCCAAGAGTTGAGCGTGACGACAACCCGCTGAGCGACGAGGCCTCGGTACAGTGGCGCACTTGTTTCGTTTTTTCTTTTTCTTATTTTAAAAAATTAGTTTATTTTTCAATACTATGAACAAATCAATACTCTGATAATTATATTTAATCGGTGTTATATATATTAGGTTTTATGTAATTAGATTTGTTTCAAAATTATTGTGATTTTAAGGTTATTTTAACTAGGATATGATCAAGACTTTGAGTAGCCTTTCAAAAATATCAAATTATATATTTCTATTATTTTATTTAACTGAGTTGATTTCTAAATCAAAGGACTTTTTTTAAACTATTTTTAATTATAAATTTTATAGGAAGTTCAATTCACCCCCTCTTAAGATGACCATTAGGACCAATATTTGGTATTAGAGCTATTAATTTATTTCTCATTTTTGTTTATCATTCTTTAACTATAATCATGTTTTTAACCAAAGATATAAATTTATATTCTTTCTATTTTTTTCCTTTGTGGATAATACCATACCTTAGGGAACTACTATTAACCAACCACCATATTTTAATTTAACTAACTATTCTCAATGGAAGATTAAAATGAAAATTTATCTTGAAATATGTTGTAAAAGTTTGTAATCTAGATCCAACTTAAACAACACTTTTCAATTATTATATCATGTATATGTATAGTTATTCATTTTGTACACTTACCATAATAGAATTTAAATTTATGCATCCAATATTTACATAGTAATTTCCATAGATTATTTTTCATATCAAAGGGTTGTAATGGTTCCCTTTCTATAATGAGAACCTAGAGATACCATGATAAAAATCTTAAACATATTTTATATGGTCTAGATACATCATGATGACTAGATATAGATGATGTATAACTATTAGGTGCTAGAGGATTAGAATCATTGAGACTTCTTCTCAAGAATTTCTCACATGGTGATCTTGAGTAGATGAGATCATAAGGACTGACCAACCAATAATAACAACATATGCTTTATCTGTCATTAGTAGTTTTTATATTTAAACATGTGTAATGGTCTCCTAACTTGAGATTATTATCAGTGTATACTATTTTATCACATGATTTGATGAAAGAAAAAAACAATGACATTATGTCATGGTGAGGTATCTTATGTTTGGTGGGTCATTGGTGGTATGAAATTGATAGAATAATCAAGTTAAAATTTATTGCTTCTAAAAGGAAGTGATATCTCTGTCCTAGTTGATAAGGTTGTTGGTACCTTAAAAAATCCGTGGTCATGGAATAAGAAGGAAAGTTTTATAGTAAGTTCAATGAATGATAAAGTAATAAAGGATGATGACATAAAGTGTGCATCATATATAATGAGATATTGTGAGACAAATGGATTATATTACATAGTACGTGTTGATAAAGAAGGTTTTCATTACTATGAATTTTTTATATCTCCTTAGGGGACTTTATGGTTTACTAAACTTCACTCCTAGTATATGAATAATATTATCTACTATTTAGATAAGGTCCTAGAGGGTCACACACTTATCATATTCAAATATATGGGCCTATTCTAATGAATAGGTGCATATGACATAGTGAGACCCACTATGGGGTTTGAGTGATGTATAAAAATATATTATCACCTAGAATAAATAAATTCATATTATTCAAGTTTATAATAATTGGTATTGATTTTATTTATTAAAATTATTTACATGTATTAATCTAAAAACATAAGAAAGTATTTAATAAATGAACATTATTTTAATATTCAAAGTTCGTTTAATATTTTCGAGAATGACGAGTCATGTTTATATCTCAATTCTATCATGTAATATATTTATTATATTAAAAGTAAGCTATAAAAATTTCATTGATGTTTATGACATCGTCAGTTGGTCATAAAATTTCATTTATAGATTATTTAGTGGGTAATGCATATTAGGGTGTTGGAGATCCATTTTTGGGTGTTTTCCATCTCACTATTTAATTGGTAGGTAGTTCTTAGTTGGGGAATAATTCAAAACCTGATTTTGGGATCCTCTCTCTCCTTTTTCCCACTTCATAGAGAGAGAATTTCATGATCTGGGAAACCAATCTGATTTCTCCTTATTAGATCAAAGGATCGACGTAACAACAATCATTGTGATATCAAATTCATCATTGTATGTTCATGATAACACCCATATATTGATGATAGACACTCTTTAAGACTTTGGAAGTTTGTGTGGGTGATCTAAAGGGATCCATCTGGAGGTTCCTTCAGGAAACTGTTTCTGGCGATGAGTGACTGTTGAACACACCTACAAATCAAATGATGTATTTATTAAATTTATTTTTGTCCTTAAAATATTCAAATGTGTCACAAATCAACCTTACAGGGACTATAATGCTGGAAATAAACTAAGAATGATATCCCACGCATGTCTCCAATTGTCCAGGGGATGGTGATTATTACCATGTAGGCATATCACACACATTAGAGGCCTTATCCTGAAGTATCACTACTAAAAAAAACAGGAAAGGGAAGCACCACCTTTTATCAATGCTAAGAAAAAAGTGCAGATAAAGGTAATTCTTTATTAGTGCTAATTAAAATCACTGATAAAGGATCCCTTTATCCGCACTTTTCTAGTGCTAATAAAACTATAGTCCCATTTTATAAAATGGGGTGCACAGTGCACCTGGTTTATCGCACCCTCAAGATCTCATTGTACTGTACCCCTGTGACAACTCCCCTCCCCCCAATCTTCTCTTTGCCAGACCTCCACCGCTAGCCCTACTCCGCCGCAAACCCTACTCCTTATCCTCCTCTCGAACTGCTTCCATGGATCCTCCTGCCCGTGAACCCTACTTCTCCTCCTCCCCACTAGACCCTACTCCCCACGAACCCTACTCCTCCATTTCTCAATGCCTAGCGGCTCCTCCCATGCTCCTTCCCATCCGACGGTTGCACCTTCCCCTCCCAAGGTAGCATAGAAGGATCCTTGACCGCTCAAAACTTCTTTTCTCCCTCCATCGTAGATGCAATATACTCTAGGTAAGTCTCCCACTTCTCCTTTTAGGTTTATATTTTCTAGAGGGTAGGGGTCTATTGAAAGGATATAATCTTGTGATTTAGGGTTTAATCTTATTATTTTTTGGGTAAATATTTCTTTTTTAGGTTCTCTTTGTGGTGCGGTTGAGGTGTGATCAGGGTTCCACAATGGATTTCAGTAATTTCTTCAACCAATGTTAGTGGTTCCATGACATAAAATTTCTATATTTTTTTAATTTGCTTTTTTGTGCATTTAATCTTGTTTTATAAATTAATTTTGTGCTACAAATTGTGTTTTCGAAGCATTTTTCAAACATATGTGTGTAAAATGAATTTTAATGAAGGAAATGGTTATGTGTTGTGTGTTTTGTAATTTAATACTTCATATAAAGGATATTATGGGTTGTTTGAAAGGTGTGAAATATGTTTTCAAAGGCACTAGTGGTGCAAATAGGTTTGGGTGTAGGTTTTAAAAAGGAAACATAATAATTTAGCATGTTTGGATTTTTGTGAATTTTTAAATATGAGTTGTAAGTTTCTCAAATTATGAAAGGTGTGTTTTAAATTATTCATGGTTTATGTTTTATTTTTCAAGGGGGCTCGACCCATGAAGTGGGTTTATTAACTGTATTCTCTTGTTGTGTTTCATAAAAATGGAATTTTTCAAATGTGTGGGTAATGTAAAATATATTTGAAAGGGGTTTTTGTGTGAGAAAAAATAAAAAATGGTTTGTTTTATAGAAAATAGAGATTTACTTGAAATTCAAGGCATTGAGTTGTGGATTATTAGGGTTCATGGATCCCTCTTTAGATTGTTTCATATTTCATTGAGAAAGGAAAATTATTTAAATGATGTCTTGGAAATGTTTTTATGGTGTGATTGTGATTCTAACAAATTTTTAGTTTATGTTAAGCGAGGATTTATGAAGTGTGAACTGGATTGTAATTCTATTCTATTATTTATGGTAACTGTCTAGATTACAATTTATATAATGTATCTTTTAAATATTGTTTGGACCTCTTGATTTACCCATGAACAATTCACCCCTTTGTGAAGGATGTTTTATCACTATTTGATACCTTTATCCCCTCACGTGTGAGTTTTTTTAACACTAAGGGATTGTTGTTTATCCCTTTGTATGGGAATGTTATTTTTTATAGAATGGATGTAAGACATGTCTGTGGATATTAGTTACTATTTTGGGGAAGGTGAGGGAGAGTTATTTCATATCCTTTAGAAGTTCATGATAGAATTTATGTTCACTAACATCAATTTTCTACTTCTTATGTTAATTTGGGTAAAAAAACCTATGATATTCCATAGTAATTTTGGATAAAACTAGGTTATTTATATCCCTCATAAACCCCTTTGTGTTTGGAAATGTATCTACTATATTAGTTTTCTCATCAAAATTGTATCCTTTCTTTCATTTTATTTGAGTTTGGCCACTAGTTTTGGGATGTTTAATTTGATTATTTTATTATTAATGAGGTGGCTGGTAGGGGTGGTTAAAAGGATGTTTAATGTTTTGCTGTAAGGGTGGTGGGTGCTAGAACTATTGGTAAGGGGGCTGGAAAGTGTATTGATTTTGATGTGGGGTCTATCCTGGTTCCGTTGATTTACAAATCATTATTGGAAATGGTTAGGCTATATTAATATCTATTTTTATAAGTGGTTCTATTCTACTACATTTGGAAGTCCCGTTTTGTGTATTTGAATCATAATTAATAATATTTGATATTCAAATAGGACGAAGATGAATAAGGATTGGATGGATTCTAATCATTTGACAATAGAGTATGAGAATGGAGTGAAAGAGTTCATCAAGTTTGGAAAGGATCATGAAAAGGATCCTTCCCAAATCATTTGTCCATGTTTATGTGGTTTTTATTCTAGACTAATTACTCCAAAGGAGTTGGAAGAAAATTTGATATGTCACGGAATAGATCACAGTTATAAATGTTGGAATAAGCACGGAGAAAAAGAGGATATAGCAACTGGCTGGGATAAAACTGTTTTTTATAGAATATCAGACATGATTACAAATATGGATAATGAATAAGACCATATGAAGGATGTGATTCAATATGTCAATGATGATGAAGATCGTATTGAGGAAATGGAAAGGACAGTTGAAGATGGACTTTGCGATTTCCCAAAATTGTTTGAGAAGTTAAAGAGTCTTGAAAAGATGCCATTTTATGCTAGTTGCACTAAATATACAACATTTTCAGCCGTACTGAAGTTTTATAAATTGAAAGTAGGCAATGGATGGAGTGATGTCAGTTTTACGTAACTACTTTCTCTTTTGAATGACATGCTCTCGGAAGATAATGAGCTCCCAATCCGGACATATTAAGCTAAATGAATGCTACGCTCGATGGGTATGATTTCTGAAAGAATACATGCCTACCCGAAATAATATATATTGTTTCACAAGGAGAACAAATCACATAAAAAATGCCCAAAGTGTGGTGCTTCTCGATACAAGAAAGATGAATCCAGTCCTATGAAATTTTTATGGTACATTCCAATTATTCCAAGGTTTAGGAATATATATATAAGTGAAGAAACTACAAGACAATTTTCGTGGAATGTAGATAAAAGAAATAAATATGGGAAATTACATCACCGAGCTGACTCTTCTCAATGGAAGAGAATTGATCATGATTATCCTGAATTTGGAAATGAGTCGAGAAACCTTCATCTTGCATTATCTACAGATGGAGTGAATCCTTTTAGTTTTCAAACCAGCACTCATAGTACATAGCTTGTTATGTTGGTAAATTATAACTTGCCACCATGGTTATGCATAAAATGGAAATGCATCATGTTATCTATGCTTATATCAGGACCAAAACAACCAGGTAATGATATTGATGTTTATTTGGATCATTTGATTGAGGATTTGATGTTATTGTGGGATCCAGGTGTTACATTTTATGATGCTTATAAAAGTGAATACTTTATGTTGAGAGCGATGTTGTGTGGGATGATAAATTATTTCCCTACTTAAGGAAATATGTCAGGATATAGAATCAAAGGAACTAAAGGGTGTCCCATGTGTGAAGAAGATACAGAATGAATTAGGTTGAAACATTCATCGAAATCTGTGTTTCTAGGACATTGTAGATTTCAACCCCGTCAGCAAAAGTACCAATCTTGAACGACATCATTCAATGGAAGTTCAGAAAAACACACAACACCGTCTCCACTAACAGGTGATCAACTCTTTGATAAAGTAAAAGATGTGAACACTGTTTTTGGTAAACCATTTTCAAAAAACCTTACGAAAATTCATTGGAAAAAGAGTTCAGGTTTTTTTGAATTACCATACTGGAATTGTCTGTACATCAGAGGTTTTCTTGATGTGATGAATTTGGAAAAACAATATGTGACAATGTTATCATAACATTTCTAAATTCTCCTAGTAAAACAAAGGATGGAATTAAGGAAATGTTGGATATGATTGACATGGGAATACCAGAAGAGTTGGCTCCTGTGAAGGGTTAAAATCAAAATTTTCTTCCTCCAGCTGCTTACACTCTTTATATGGAGGAGAGATATCAGATTTTCAACTTCTTCAATGATGTAAAGGTTTCAGAGGGGTATTCATCAAATATCAAGAACATTGTTTCAATGAATGATTTGTAGTTAAAATGTTTCAAATCACATGACTTCCATGTTTTGATGCATTATTTAATTCATATAGATTTATATTGGGTTTTACCCAATAATGTTTGTCATATGTTAACCAAACATTGTTTCTTTTTCAAATCTATATGCAACAAAGTTTTAGACTCAGCAAAATTACTATGGAAATAGAAATTGTAATCATATTATGTGAATTATAAATGTTCTTCCTACCAACATTATTTGATATTATGGTTCATTTAATGGTTTAGTTGGTGAGAGAGATTTGACTTTGTTGTCCTGTGCACTACATATGGATGTACCCTGTTGAACAGTATATGATGATTTTGAAAGGGTATGTCAAAAATAGAAGTCAGGCAGAGGGTTGTATTGTGGAGCGATATATTGATAATGAGGCCATTGAATTCTGTATTGAATACCTATCTGATGTGGAAAGCATTGGTCTCCTGAAATCTTGTCATGCCAGATGCATTGAGGGTGAGGGAATTTCTAGAAGAGATGTTCTGACAATCAATATTATAGATTGGGAGTAGGACAACCTTTATGTTTTCCATAACAGTTGGGAGGTTTCTCTATATATTGGAACCCACAAAAAAATTATTAGGTAGTTGAATCCATCAAGGGATGAAAAATGGATATCAAATACACATAATCATTAGTTTATAGGATGGTTTTGGGACCATATTTTTAAGGAGTTAGTTGAAAAACTGAATTCAATTTTAGAATGACTTTGATGGCTAGCCTCCAGAACAAGTGTGTATGTATTATCTTATAATGGTTAGGAAATTAATGGTTATATATTTTATACAGATGATCATGATGAAGATAATACCATGAAAAATATTGGATTTACACTTGTGGATGAAGCGATGCATGTTTCTGGAAGTAAGAACAGAAATCCAATTTACGCGAATATTTCATACTTTAGAAATATCAAACAAATATGGGAGTTGGATTATACTGTAATAACCTGGTTTTTTGGTATAAAAGACTTTGGAATACTCTTGATATTATTCCAGAGCTGCGCCTTTAGACGTCGTGCGATTCTGAGCCCTGGTGTGGCCGGAATTAATTTTTCAGTGTGTTCACACTGGGAACGCCAAATAAACGGGATAACTCTTAAAGAGTGCTTCATATCAGAAATATAAGTTCATGTATGGGTTTGAAATGGGGTTTTTACCCTAGGAATGACATAAAGCATGTTGGCGCGGGAAGTTTGGACCCCTCAACCACTACCAAAATATTAAACGGATAAATTAAAAAATTAATTTATTCGTTTAATAGTTAAAATCAAGTATATCTTAAACGGTGTCATATTTGGGAAAAGTGAGGGCACCGTTGAGTTTGGAGTGTGCCGTTTACCCTAAGAGGGGTGTATGTTTCATGGGCGCGGGCCTTCTGTGAAAAATGCCGCCAGGGGCGTTTTTGTAATTTGGCAGCTTTGGGCGTTCAGTTTTATAACTTTTGAACGGGACCTCAGATTAAAATTTTGAGACTTCCGTTATGCTTGGGAGGTGGTGTTTTCCTTAAGGGAGACTTAATCTTGACCGTGCCGGAGGTTTCAGATGCGGGTCATTGAAGGGGTTTAAATTAATTAAATGTTTTAATTAATTTTATTTATAACCTCTCTGTCCCCCCTTCTCCTCTTCCCCTCCTATGGAGAATGCTCCCAATCATGGAGCTCCTCCTCAATCCCTCCTCCTCCCTCTTTCAAGCTTTGGTGGTTGCGGATCCGGCCGACGGATCCTTTGCGAAGCATCGGGCAATGCCCACGAGGTAGGAGATCGTCGCTTTGTTTTTAATTTCATATATCCTACTTTGAGATCAATTTGAATTGTTAATTCTCTGTAAAAACTTTGATCAAAGCCCATAATTTCGTAACACATATTATGGCCTTTCCAACGCACATTTTGGTTTCGAATTTGGTGTCCCGAGGCCTCCACAATCGCCCGCCGAAGATTGAGAATTTTTGAGTGTTTCTGGGGCGTTCCGGCTAGAACAGGGCAGTAGTCCGGCTAGCCAGTGCTGCGGCGCGGTAGGCGGTCCTGGAGGAGGTGGCATCTCAGCGTCTCGGTCCGGGCGGCGGTCTTCAGCGGAGCAGGCGGCTCCGGCCGGTCGGAGATGAGCAGAGGCGAGGGGAAGGGAGGAGCCAAGGGGAGCAGGGCTGTGACGACGGTCCGCTGAGGCTCCAGGTAGTGTGGCCGAGCATGGCAGAGCGGCACCCTTTAGCAGAGGTGGCCACGGTCTTTGGTGGCCGTGGCGAGCGGGGTGACCGACTGGATGTCGGCCGGTTGGTGGGGGAGACCGAGGTCACGACGACCCCGGGACGCGCAGTGGACTGGCAGAACGCGGGTCTGGGTCGGAGGAGCCGGACCGGCCGAGCCGGTCTGAGAATTGAAGTGGTCGGCCCATGCCGTGAACCGCAGGCTGGTCTAGGGAGCGGGTGGGCCGGCCGAACTGGCCCGACCCACCCTGTTTCGGCCCATCCACACTAAACCACTCATAAAATATAAACCATGCGTCAGATTCATGTGCCGTCAGCGACGACACGTTCATTAAATTGAGGAGAAAATTTTGAGGTGGTCTCAAGAATTTTTAATTCCCGAGATGAGGGGCATGGTGGCACGACATGTACTTTATGTGAATTGGCGTTTTTCTGGGAATCTTGTTTTGGACAACGCAGACATATCCGATGTTTGAATTGAGCGTCGTCAGTGGCGTTGGGACCCTGGCGTTGAGCCGAAGGTTTCCAGTGTTGTTTCGGGCATTGAAAATGGAGTTGAGGCATGGGCCCCATGACCCGTCTTTCGAGCTGTGTGCAACGCTTTACAACTTTTTCATCATATGTCCGTTCGGGGTGTGCTAGTAGTCGTTTTTGGGTGTTTTTTTTGAGGGCATTGCATTGGCATAGTCCGCCCACTTTAATTCCACATGGTGGTGCAGGCCCCATGAGGTCCATTTCAGGAGCTGGTGGTGATTTCCAGCTTTATCACTGGGTGTCCGTTTTTGACAAGTGAATAGTCAAACTTGTGTACTTTTCCAAGAGGATCTTAACGGTGTGATCTGTTGGCAATGCTTCAGGACCAGGATGTGGGTCCCATGTAGCACTGCTCAGGTTCGGTATATCAGAACACATATTTTATCCGGAAATCTGCTGCACTCAAGTGGTAGTACTTTTGAAGTGTTTCTCAAGGAGATCGCAATGGTGTGATGCGCCTGACTCTTTCCAAGGTCGAGGCTCGGGACCACGGGACACCGTTCAGGCGTAAAGTGGTATCAGATGACATTTACATCAGATATCCGTTGGAGGCGAGTAAGTAGTCGATCTCACATGTTTTTCTACAAGTATTACAATGGTGTAATCTGTTCAGGTGGGCGGAGGCTCTTACGCGGTCTTATTAAATGTGGAAATATGAAGGTGCCTCGGTGGCGGTTCTTCTACCATGTTTGTAGCGGACCCTTGGTGTGTGATCGCTTTTACTCCTGGGAGAGTGATGTTGGTTTTTAAAGAGATGTGGTTTGCCATGCCTCAGCCGTTGAGGTGGAAAGTTGGAGTTTTTACGTTACGCCTTCGTGATGACGTTGTGTTCCGTGTGCACAATAGCCTTTGGGATGGAACGTGGTATACTCTAGGAGTATACGAGAAATGCTTGGAGGTACATGTGGTTGTTTGTACCTGAGAATGTTTGTGCGCTCGGTTGGGGTTGACTTGGGGCCACACGTCGTGAGGGCCCTATATGCACGTCGTGTTCTGATTTACGTAATTCTGACCTCTCGCGATGTATAGGGTTCATCGGTTCTCATCTGTTGGTGAGCAGGGTTGAGTCTTCCCCCGGTTCTGTTCTCGTTTGTTGACTAGCATGGTTGAATTTCCCCTTGGTCTTGTTCACAATGGTTATGACCAGTAGGGTTGAGTGGTTTTTCCCTGGTTCTGTTCTTGATGGTTTGGCCGATAGAGGTGCTTCGTGTTCCCTGGTAGAGTTCCTGTGGATTCGTTGTGACCAACACATTACGTGGGCACCGATCCTATACCTAAGAGGTTGTTTCCAGCAGGGCTAGCTAGGAGGTTGTTTCCAGCAGGGTTGGCCAAGAGGTTGTTTCCTGCAGGGCTGGCCGGTGAGGTACCATCCAACAGGGATGACCAGTGGGTTACCATCCAGCAGGGATGGCCAGTACAGTGGTGTTCACCGAGCAGTACCATCCAGCCGGGATGGCCAGAGTGGTCTCGAGTTTACCTCCAGCAGGGCTGTGAAGTGGTCCCCGATGCCGGGTTTACCTCCAGCTAAGCTGGGAAGTGGTCCCCGATGCTGGGTTTACCTCCAGCTGGGCTGGGAAGTGGTCCCCGATGAAGGTTCCGAGACTCCCTCCAGTGGAGTACCATTTTACGGGACTAGGCATTACGACTCGTCAATGACTTTACCTGGGTTTCCCTCCAGTGGATTACCCTATTACGGGACTGGGCAGTGTGGCACCCGTTGACTCTTTCCAGGTCTCCCATCACTGGGAACCCGTTGACTTCCAAGGATTACCCTCCAGCAGGGCTGGGCAGGGGGTTGTCTGTCGACTTTGAGGAGACCTCTCAACTGCGGGGTAGTGACAATGTGTGGTTTGACGTTCCCCTAAAACTATAAAGTAATAGGGTTGCTTTACCCACTGAGACGCGTCCTTGCGACGCGAACTAAAACTGTGTGGGTGAGTCAGTGCCGCCCAAAGCGGATAGTATCAAGGTGCGGTGATTTGAGCCCCTTAACTTGTGGTTTGGGGCAGATGTGCGGGATGCTAGGAATTGATGGTGTTTACTTATAAGACTGTTGGTGACTCACTTTCTTGGGATAAGCTATGAGATGGAGATCCCCTTAGATCTCATGCGGGTTTCTTGTTCGTGCATACAAATATGTATATACCTTGTTCCAGTACACACTTCTTGGGCTTGGTTACTCTCCCTCTAAGAGAGGCGAAGACGCGCGGGGTATGCCACATGATTTCCGTGTCTAGATTCTTGTGGTTGTATGAGTCTACTCTCCTGCTATAGGCAGCTGTTTCGGTGCGGATGTGCGTCGGGTTACGCTGTTCCGCCAGGACGCGTTCGCGCGTGCACCCGTCTACCCGAGGGGATGGGCGCGCGGCTTGTGGTCCCGTAGTCCCGCTTTCCAAAGGCGGGCGACATCCGTCCCTTATTCAGGGGCGTCTGCTCCTTGATCGAAACCAGGATGATGGGATGTCGGCTCCTCCTTCCTTGGACGTCTCCTCGGAACTCGTCGCCTAATCCGGGTCTCCCTCATAGATTTAAGACATGCTCGTGAATCTCGTTCCCGGCGCCATATCTTCATGGACACTGGTTAATTACGCTGCTTCCGCCCGGACGCTCCAAGGAGTCTGGTCGGGGCAGCAACCTGCGGTGAGGAGGCCGGGTGGCTCTGGGTGCTGGGGGCGTGTCGTAACACTGCGGCTCTGCACGTCTGTCTTCCGTCCCTAATAGGGCTTCTCGAAGGCATGATGACCTGAGGCATCCCGCACTGGGTGCGGGGAACTGTGTCCCCTGAGATTTTCCTCAGCTTCCCATGTTTAACACGGGGTATGCCGCGAGTTTAACATCCAGCGGGGACGACATCGGACCGATCAACACGAAGAGTGGATCAGATGACAGAACCCCTTGCGGGGAACCTCCGACGCTGGGGCCAACGCATGGGTGGCTTCCCAAGTGATATGGAGTGGAGTGAAGTGGCATGACCCCACCGGGATGTGGCGGCCCGAGTAAGGATCAGGATGGATGATGGAGTGAAGAGCTTGGACCCTGTAGGGGCTTCCTACGTACCGCGCGTTAGCACGGATCAAAGTCAACGTAGTTCGGGTATACAGTTTAACGTCATGCTGGACGTCGACAAGCCGAATCACGAAGAGGTCGAGGCCGCCGGGCGGAGGATTGAACCGAACCACATCGCACAGAGGGGGATGGAACGGCCGGGTGGATCACAGTTTCACGTCATGCTGGACGATAAAAGGAGAGATGGAAAAAGGGGCTGTGGGGAGGCACAGTGGAGATACACACGGGCAGTCTCCCACAGGGGCGGATTCATAGGTGAATCGACGCAAGCGTGAACCCTGGAGGGGTCCACTGATGGACAAACCGACGTGAATACGACCAGGACGACCAGGTGGTGGGCTTGAACCTCAGGGAGGCTTCCTACGTACCCTGTTTAGAAGACAGGGATCAAAGTCCACATAGTTCATTCTGTCAGGACTTACGCACTTGAGGCAGCCCGGATGCGGCAAAACTCAGTTGGAAGGGACTTGGACCGAAAGTAGGAGACACCTCGATCCCAGTCACACCCTCTACTGGCTTCGGCAGTGGGGGAGCGCAATGGAGATACACATGTGCAGCCCCCCACAAGAAACTAGGGGTTTGTAATACCCTACCCTCGTAGGGAAAAGCCGCTCCCATTAAATTGTCCCTAAAGAGGGGCAATCCCAACATCCCTGCAGAGACGAGCGGGTGGGGGCCACATCCAAACCGGGGGGGACCCTGCGTGCGAGGCACGGGATCGGGTTATGCAGACGGTTTAACGTCTTGCCGGACGAAGTACAGTTTAACGTCGTGTGTTGAGGACGAAGCGGACGGTTTAACATCTTGCCGGACGAAGTACAGTTTAACGTCGTGTGTTGAGGACGAAGCGGACAGTTTAACGTCTTGCCGGACGAAGTACAGTTTAACGTCGTGTGTTGAGGATGAAGCGGACGGTTTAACGTCTTGCCGGACGAAGTACAGTTTAACGTCGTGTGTTGAGGACGAAGGTGCTTGGCAGTTTAACGTCTTACAGCGCGGACGTGGTACAGTTTAACGTCATGTTGGACAAAACACTTGGCAGTTTATCGTCTTGCAGTGCAGACGTAGTACAGTTTAACGTCATGTTGGACGGATGCAGTTTAGCGTCATGCGGGACGAATGTGCAGTTTAACGTCATGCTAGACAAATGTGCAGTTTAACGTCATGCTGGATGTATGTGCAGTTTAACGTCATGCTGGACGTATGTGCAGTTTAACGTCATGCTGGACGTTGGTTGCCGCCGATGGGTCCGTGTCACTTCGCGCAAGCCTAGAGGGCTGCACGGAAAGACAACGCATGGTGCGGGCACCCAGGATGAAAATCATCGGGCGCCACGCAGGCGGGTACCCTCAGGGGGTCAAAGGGGGCGACCCCGGGGGATTGCGCGCAAAAGCGGAGCTGTGCGCGCAAAACAGCAGGTCGGCGCGCAAAATGGCGGGCTGGCGCGCAATCGGGCCAGCCCTTTGCGCGCGGATGATTGAGATTGCGCGCACCGGGCTTCGGGTAGCACGCGGGGGCAACGGCTCATTCTCTAACGAACGGCCACTTTGAAGAGGGGGGTGCGCGCAATCGGGCTGGATTGCGCGCACCCGGGGGCAATTGCGCGCAAGAGGCTTCTTTTGCGCGCAAAGGCCTTCGGGTTAAGGATTATTCAAAGAAAAGGATCCAAGGTGATTGCGCGCGAAGGCGAACCCCAAGGCTCTATTGCGCGAAAGAAAGGAGGTTACCTGAAGATCGGCATTGCGCGCGGAAGGGGTTGGATTGCGCGAACGAGCGATGCTTCGGATTCTGGCAAACTTCAAAACGTCGGGGGTCGCCTTATATTTATAGGCAACCCCGGGCGCGGAATCCAGTCTCAGGTGCGGAATTCCCTTCACGGGCGCGGAATCCGGACCCGGCGCGCAAGGGAGCCGCGCAGGCCACGGGCGCGCAAAATAGCGCGCCGGCCCAGCGCATTGCGCGCATCCCGGGAGGATTGCGCGCAAGGACTCAACTTTGCGCGCGGGCCTCTGAAATTTCGCGCAAGTCCTCTGGGCCCTCCGGAACGTGCCTCTGACTCCAAATATCACTTCGCTTTCCGCATCCGGAGCTTCGTTTGGGAACAACGAACTTTTCCGGCGTCTACAAAAGCCCCCCCTCGGAATCTGATCGGCGAGAGGTCGCAACGATCGGGTTCCGAGGGAGACGCCGGAATGCCGAAGTCCTGGGCTGCGCGGGACTAAGGCGCGCAAAAAGGGGCGCCAGGCGCACAATTCGCCGCCGCGGTCGCGCAATCGAGCGTTCCGCGCGGCGCGGAATCCCGGCCTCGTCTATAAATAGGGGTCCAGGGTTCCGCGTTCCGTACACAGGCCTTCCGCGCGATAAGCTTCGACGCTCTCGTGCGCGAAATTGCCTTTTCCGGTCACGAAATTCGCCCGATCGGCGCGCAAAACCATCCGGAATTCGCCTGTCTTTGCGCGAAAACCCGGAACTTTGCGCGAAATTCTTCCCAATTGCGCGCCGTCCACTTGGATTGCGCGCCAACCTTCAAACTTCTCTACCAGCCTCGTCTGATCCCGCACGCTTCATCCCTTAACCCGCACGACTCCCAAAACTTCTGAGATGGCCGCGCATCAAAGAAATGAGGGGGATTCCGCCACTCGCAGAGCTGAGATGGCGACGAACGAGGAGGTTTACGGAGCCAAGTAGATTGTTTCCAACAATCAATCCCTGTTCGACTTGCTGACGCCGGCCCAGAAGACATATCCACTGTCGGACAACCTGCCGCTCTGGAACTTCGGCATCCTAGATGAGGTTCCGGTGCCAGGGTTCGAGGTTGATGCGCCACAGACCTGGGTGACTCGGGAGGACGAGCTTCCCCGCTATAACATCACCAACAATGGGCATCCTGCCAGGGAGACCAGGCACTTGGACGTCTATGTCCTGAACCCAAGGACGCGAACCATTGACGGGGGTGAGCCTACTGCGGAGAATTCTCCAGCCCTCTACTCGAGCACATATCGCCAGAGTGTCACCGACGACACCAAGGGCTGGCTGAAAGACTGGGACTTGCGGTCTGGGGGAAATTTCACCAGTGAGTGGGCCTGGGCGTTCTGGGTACGCCACACTTGCGATCACTTCGCAGAGGAGCTGCGGTACATCGGCTTGTTTGAGGCGGTGTGGACGTCGCAGTTCCACTTCTACCAGCAGTCCGAGCTCGGGCCGGAGCTGTTCACCTGCTGGTCCTCGGATACCAACACCTTCCATCTTCACCATGGGGAGGTCGGCATCGGCCTCTGGGACATCCACTGCATCGGAGGTATCCCGCTGGAGGGCTACCAGTATGATGAGTTCCTGCCTCCGAGGAACACCTGGGGTGACAGGTCACGGACTCCCATCCTGACGTGGCATCTGCTGGACCTGGCTACAGAGCGGCTCGGGGTCAAGGACTTCCAGAAGGACATATCCTACAAGGAGTGGTTCGGCCAGTTCTTGGAGCATGACCCAGCGGTCAAGATGCCAGGCAGGGGGAAGCGGTGCCCGACCGCAGCTCAGAGGAGCCGGAACGGGTCGTACTGGCGGGTCCTGGAGACGGGCGACTACCGCTCATGGGGGTACCGCGTCATCGAGGCCCGGGACCCAAATGTCCGGTACACGGCGTTCCTGGCCACCTTTCTGAGTGGGTGGCTCCTGCCAGTGCGGGACGCGAGAATGGGCGTTCGCCCGGCGACACTGGCGGTGGCGGGCACTATGGCCGCCAACAAAAGATACAACCTCGGGGTCCCAGTGCTGGCGAGGCTGTATGCCATCCTGGGACGCATCTCACGAGGGGGGTCGCCACGAAGGATCTGTGGGCCCTTTCAGTTCTTCCACGGCTGGGTGGCTGCTCACCTCGGTGGGTACACGTTTCCGAACGCCATCATTCCTCCGGGCAACGGCCTGCGACCCTCCCTGCTGAACATCGCGGGGGTCGCTCCGATGACCCTAAGTGAGGAGGGCGTGAGGATTCGGATTGGCAATCATGCCAATTTCAACTTCAGTCCATTCCCCACTCCTGTTGGCCAAATGATCGACAATGGGCAGGGTCCGCTGGAGCAGCATGAATACTTCCTGAACATGCGGGGCGGGGTGCTCGTGGCTCGGATCGACGGGAAGGTGATCTGCGAGCCTTACGTGCCAACCCGGTTCGCCAGGCAGTTCGGGTGCCTTCAGCGGATTCCGAAGAGGGTATTCACTGCTTTCCGGGAGGAGACAAACCCTTGCGTCCTTCGCCAGATGTGGCTGATGTTTGCCGCTTTCGGCTCTGGCGACGTCATCACTCTCCCTCCTACCGGAGTTGACGCAGGCTTGGCAACAGAGTACGCCGAACACTGGGCCATCGCGTACCCCGAGGGGCTTCTACGGAAGACAGTTCGGCGGCTCGAGGTTACCCGTGCGGAGACCGGGCGTCAAGGAAGGAGGAGAGGCGCCGCCACACGGGGGAGAACGGAGACGCGCCAAGCAGCGGAGCCGGCGCGAGCAGGGACTTCGGCGGCGGGCACATCGCAGGCTGCCGCTACGACCTCGGCGCCCAGAGAGGGGGCACGCGCGGTGGTCGAAGAGCGGCCCGGGAAGAAGGTGAGACGTCTGCTCGAACCCTCCCACGATGCAGTCTTCCCGGCGCTGTGGTCGGCCTGGATGACCCTGCGGCAGTCACTGGGGACCGACGCCATCTGGCGAAAGATTCTCAGAGAAGGAATCCATCTGCCAGAGGTCGGGCGCCTCCATATTGCGGACAGGGTGGACTTCAACCGGCAGTATGCGTATCTGACAGCCATGGACGATTACGCGCGCCAACATGGTCAGCGTGCGGAGCCATCCCTTCTGGTGAAGGTGATGCTCGGTCTAGAGCCCGCTCCAGAACAGATGCCGCCGGAAGAAGACGACAGTAGCAATGACTCCGAGGAAGAGGAGGAGATGGGGGAGGATGAAGGCTCCGAGGGAAGATCCCATCAGGGGAGTCCGCGGGAGAGCGGCGAGGTGGCCAGCTCTGACAATGTTGATGTCACTGAGCTCCTCAAGGTCCGCTTCTATCCCTACTCAACCTGCTTCATCCATTCCCTTATGCAGCTTCTAACCCATTTCTCCATCTTTCTCAGGAGCACACGGATGTTGGTCAGGCGTCCTCAGCGGGAGTAGGAGGGGCGCCAGCAGGACAAGGCGGGGGCCAGGCACCCATTATCGAATTGACAAGCGCGGAAGGGCCCCCTGCTGCAACTGTTCCTGCTGCGGCCGGGATAGCGAAAGATGACGCTCTGACCTCCCGTAAGTCTCCTTGCTTCTCCTTTCTTTACTGCTGGTGCTCGCCATTGACGATCCGTGACTAACCATGGCATGCCCCGCGCAGTGATCTCAACACTGGAGGCTCGTCGGGTTGCCGAACCCGGGCCATCTACGAGTGGACCAGTGGCAGACATGCCGCCTGCTCCGGAACAGACTTCCCAAACCGAGCTGGCCCCACCAACTGCTGATCAGGGGGCTGCGGACGCCGGCGGTGCTGACATCGGAGAGAGGTCGGGGGCTGACGAGGGTGTCAGCGCCGCTGGGGAGAGAGAAGAAGTTCTCCCGGATGTTGGGGAACCTATCCCTCATGAGGACCTCCCAGGGGCGGACCCTGCAGCAGATCTGCTGGCTGCCTTCCCTGCCTACCGGCCTGCCGACCCCGAGGAGATGGACGACTCAGACGCGGAGGCGGTCGAGGAGAGCCGGATAACGCGCCGCAGGGGGTGGAAGTGCATCCAGCGCTTCCTCAAGTGAGACCCATCGGAGTGGCTGGGGCGCATGGGATCACTTCAAACCTGGCTGCGCTTCCTGTGTGCCGGGGGAGCTGATGCTCAACGCCTCCATCTGACGGTCCATGATTTCATGGCCGAAAAGATGCGCGAGAGCTGCCGGCGTGCCGACGTCACACAAAGTCGGGACATGTCGGAGAGCACGCGGGTGCTCCTCGCGGCGGAGCAGGAAGTCCGGCGCCTCGAAGGGCAGGCGACAGAGAAGGAGGCCTTCGTCGCAACGTGTACCGAGCTTGTGGAGCAACTAGCAGCCCAGCTGGTTGACGCCCAGGTACAGCTGACGGAGGCGGGCCAACAGATGGTCACAATTCAGGTCGAGCGGGAGCGTGCACAGGCCAGAATCGACGAACTGCGTGCTGCGACCGCCGACGAAGAGAGGGCACGCAGAGAGCGAGAAGCAGCTCTGGAGGCCACCAGCCAAAGGGTAGCGGCATTAGAAAGACTCATTCAGCACGCTAATCCCTAAGGGCTTTGTTTTGCCGTTCCCAAAACATTTGCTTCTGCTACCTTGATCCATTTGTATGAACCAATATATTTATCTGCATCTTTTGGCTTAACATGCTCAACCACAATTCACTGTCTTGCGGGAGCGTTCACCAAGCATCAGGCATCCATAGTTGGGCCTGGATTGCTGGAGAAAAGAGGGAGGTCATTCCTAGGAAAGGAGACCTCAGACCTAATCAATGTATCATCCCCCCAACTTTTTCCAACACACGAGCGGGACAATGCTAGGGGCGTTGAGATTTTATCCGAACATAGGGAAATGAGAAAGGGTGAATCGTGTGTCCCGAATCCAGACATCCACAACGGTCGGCCTTCCAGGAAATGCCCAAGACGGTAGGCGGACAGTGAATCGACCATAACAACTGCAATAGACGGACCGAAGGTCATCATTCATATTGCAGGAGGCGGACCACATGTCATCATGAATACCGCTTTGGGGGTCCCTTCAGACACAAGGGTGGAAATCCAGATCAACAGGGCATGCAAAGCGTGGGGCGAAGTGACGATTTGTTCGGACAGAATCCAACGCTCTCAAAATTGTGCCACCGTGGGGAAAGCGTATTAGGCGGATGCACTAATCTGGCCGTGAGTCACCCCAATTCTTAGACAGCACCTCTTTGACGAGGAAACCGTCGCTTCCCACCATTGCAATGGGGCATCCCGAGCTGAATCGGGGAGAATATCACAACTGCACCACTCTACCAGAAGCCAGGCCAGACGGCCGGCGACGAGGAGGGGCGGGACTTAACGATCCCTGAGGCTGGACCCGAGTTGAGATGCCCGGGCGTTCCTACGTACTCCATCAGGCTGGAGATCAAGCCACACGTAGTTCTGAAAGTGCAGTTTAACGTCATGCAGGACGTAGAATCCCGTTTAGGGGAGATCTTAGTTTAGGGTCGTAGAGCTCGGACCATAAGGGGAGATCTTAGTTTAAGGTCTTAGAGCTCGGACCATAAGGGGAGATCTTAGTTTAAGGTCTTAGAGCTCGGACCATAAGGAGAGATCTTAGTTTAAGGTCTTAGAGCTCGGACCATAAGGGGAGATCTTAGTTTAAGGTCTTAGATCTCGGACCATAAGGAGAGATCTTAGTTTAAGGTCTTAGAGCTCGGACCATAAGGGGAGATCTTAGTTTAAGGTCTTAGAGCTCGGACCATAAGGAGATATCTTAGTTTAAGGTCTTAGAGCTCGGACCATAAGGACCTCAAAGTACGCCGCATCGTGGTTCTATCCCCTGGATATGCGAAGATGCACTGAGGGATAGTGTCAAGAGTGTCGAGGTTTGGCCTGGTCAGAATGGGAGGTGGAAAATGTGAATCATGCGGCCATTCACTCAAGGACTGGGGGCACCGGAGTAACGATATGGGAGTACTGCCGACCGTGGCGGAAAAGCAGCATCAATATCGCACTAACCGTTGGTGGAATGAGGCAGCAAACGAGCATCGACCGCTCAATCGCAGGATTCATATCGATTTGATGCCCGAGGCCATTGGGGGTACCGGCCCGAGTCGGTGGGAGAGCACTGAGGCATTGTGTCCGAACCGTTCACGGGGGCTCCACCCAGGGCGTAGACGATGGGTCCGAATGAAAGGGAGCACGAAGCCTGAAAAGTGGAAGGAAACCTGACCAAGCGGATCCTGACCCTCCTGGAAATAAACCAGAGTACTCTTGACACCGGTGGACCACTGCAAGGGGTCGGGGAACATGCCTTGAGGGTGACATGAAGGCGGCGGATTCCCCAGAGAAGGGGGAATCTCTAAGAGGTGGGGGGCTGGACCCGAAGTTTCAAACATCCGGGCGTTCCTACGTATCCCATAAGGATGGGAATCAATCCACACGTAGTTCTTGAAGCGCGGCGCAACACAATCGGGCACCAGTGCGGGGAAGAGTGCGGGTCTGACCCTCGCACACAGAAGGAGCAGCATTTGATATTTCTTGTTTGTCCTTAAAGATGAATGGTTTTTCTTTGTGCGGCGACATGCCTGTGATTGAGAAATCTCTGGCGTCGCCACAATAATCAAGCCACGGAAGGCATTGATGAATGGCGTGGTTATTAACCAGCGCCCAACATGAGTGCCCCCTGAGGGGAACATCACGATGCAGTGCCGTTTCTCGTCGGGCGGCCAAGACGATCACAGTTTACGGTCGTGTGGTAGGACCAGACAACACAGTTTAGGGTCGTGTGGTTCGGACCATGGAGGAATCCGCTTATCGCGGTACGGCGGACACGGCGGAGGTGGGAACATACCCAGCCCTGCGGTCACGCACGATTCCAAGAGAAGAGTCTTGGGATAGGGGTCTGCGTATGTCCATCACCCGAGGGGCAGAGATGCTAGCCTCCAGATATACTGGGCCCAGAACGCGATTGTTCGGGCGACTCCTTCCTCCTTATGGGGACGAGGGTCCAGCTACGCATGGCCCTTAGGGAGGATATCCGCATATATCCTTGGTGCTCAGATCATGGGAGCCTCGAACGACATCATTACCCTGGTTGGTCTGCCTAACGTGTAGAGGTGTACTGAAGGTCAGTATGAAGAGAGTGTCGAGATTCCACTACAACGCGCAAAGGCGGAGTGTGAGGAGGACTGCGCAACCAATGTTCAGAGCCTGAAAGAGCCGACATGGCGATCAAGGACGTTGCTGACCATATTCGCAACACAACATCCGATCGCGTCAGCCTAAGACGGGGCAAGAAAACGAGCATCGACCGCTCAATCGCAGGATTCATATCGATTTGCGGCCCAAGACCCGCCGGTAAATCGACCCGGAGCGGTAGGAGAGCACTGAGGCATCGTACCCAAACCGCTAACGAGGATCCCTTTGAGTGAAGGCTCGAACAAGAGGAAGCGCGAGGCCTGACAAGCAACACAGGACTTGTCGGGATTGAATCTGACACTACGAGTCATAGACCGAAGTACCCAAAACATGTTAACAGATCACCGAAAAGGGTCAGAGGACTCACCCTGAGAGCAACCAAAAGAGGGCAGATCCCCGTGATCAACCAAGAGACGGGGCTGGACCTGAAACACGAGCGTTCAGGCGGTCCTACGTATCCCATAAGGATGGGAATCAAGCCGCACGTAGTTCTTGAGAGGCAGTTTAACGTCATGCAGGACGATGAGAGGTGTGAGGTGGTCCCACACACGGGGGGAGGCGTACGGCGCGGCCAGTAGACCAACGCGAATGAGGACATAATCCCCCGCTCACGCGATATGCCTCGCACAAAAAGAAGGGGAACTTGGGCCAGAGGCCCGACACGGGATAGAGATTCCCGGGAAATGGGGCTGGGCCTGAAACATGAATGTCCAGGCGGTCCTACGTATCCCATAAGGATGGGAATCAAGCCGAACGTAGTTCTTGAAGTGCAGTTTAACGTCATGCAGGACGAGAAAAGAAGGGGGGAGCAGAAGGCATCCCCAAACGTGGGGGGCGTACAGCGTGGCGAGCAAACCGACGTGAATGAGGGCATAGCCCCGCGTTCACACCATACGCCGCACACCCGGAGGCAACTGGGCCAAGGGCCCGAGATGGGATGGAAATTCCCAAAGGATGGGGTTGGGCCTGAAACATGAATGTTCAGGCGGTCCTACGTATCCCATAAGGATGGGAATCAAGACGAACGTAGTTCTTGAGAGGCAGTTTAACATCATGCAGGACGAATGCTGAACAGTTTAACGTCTTGTAGCTCGGACGTAGTACAGTTTAACGTCGTGTTGGACGAAACACTTGGCAGTTTAACGTCTTGCAGCGCGGACGATATGCTAGGCAGTTTAACGTCGTGCAGCTTGGACGTATGCAGTTTAACGTCGTGCAGGACGTTGGCACACTCAGACAAAGTACTGCTTGAGGAACCTAGCGTTGGTGGGAGGAGTGACACGCTCACCATCCATAGTCGCTAGGGAGTACGCGCCATTGGGATAGACCTTGTGGACAACAAAAGGTCCCTCCCACTTGGGCTCCAACTTGGGCGGCTTCCTGCCGGGGATCATCGGTGCTCTTAGGGCTAGCACTAGATCACCCTGCAGGAAGGAGCGGAGGCGAACCTTCTTATTGAAAGCTCGAGCCATTCTGCTTTGATGCCTCTCCAAGTTGTGCAAAGCGCGAAGTCTATTCTCATCCAGTGCTTCCAACTCGACTAGACGGGCTTCAACAACTCTGTCCGGCGCTTGCTGGTCGTAGACCGCAGTGCGTAAGGACGGTAACTGGATCTCGATGGGTAGGACGGCCTCAGCTCCATACACCAGGGAATAAGGGGTCATCTGGGTGGAATTGCGAGTCGTCGTCCGATAAGCCCAGAGGGCGTTGGGGAGCTTGTCCGGCCAACTCTTCTTGTTCTGACCAACCATCTTTTGCAGAATGTTAGAGAGGGTTTTGTTAAACGCCTCGATCTGTCCATTCGCCTGTGCATGATAGCGAGATGTATGGTTCGAGCGAACGTTATACTTGGCGTACAACTTCTTCAACTCGGCTGCCCGGAAATTGGTTCCGTTATCCGTGAGGATAGCGTGAGGCACTCCAAATCGATAGATGATGTTGGAGGTCACGAAGTCAGCGATCAAAC
This sequence comes from Viscum album, assembly GCA_963277665.1. Lineage (NCBI taxonomy): Eukaryota > Viridiplantae > Streptophyta > Magnoliopsida > Santalales > Viscaceae > Viscum > Viscum album. The sequence continues at coordinate 232,406,314 of OY728125.1, forward strand.
AGGATTTGACCTCTCTGAGCGGAATCGCCTCTGCCCATTTGGAGAAGAAGTCCGTGGCGGTCAGAATGAACCGACACTGGCGAGCTGTCGCCGGCGGGTAAGGTCCCACAACGTCCAGACCCCAGACTGCAAAGGGCCAGGAATACCTAGTGGTATGGAGAGGCTCCGGCGGCCGATGCACAAAGTTCGCATGAACCTGGCACGCATGGCACCTCCTGGCATACTCGATGCAGTCATGGATCATGGAGGGCCAGAAGTATCCCAACCTCCGAATCTGGTGGGATAGCTTCGGCCCAGTCTGGTGGGCGCCACATGAACCAGCATGAACCTCTTGCATGACTCATGGGATCTCAACTCCCTGAAGGCAACGGAGGAGAACACCATCGAATCCGCGTTTATAGAGGATCTTCTCCAGGCCGGGACTGCTCTGGAGGACAAACTGCGATGCGCGGCATCGAACTCGCTCGCGCTCGGCCCGATCCGATGGAAGGATGCCATGTTGGAGGTACTCAACCAAAGGCGTCCTCCAATCAGGGGCTGATCCGACTGTCATATCTGGGGTAATCGGGGCTCCGGGCGTAGGGGCAACCGTGGTGAGATTACTTACCAACGGGCCGCGATCTTCTTCCGGGATAACGGGAGCGATGAGCCTGCGATGCGTCACACGGACGGTCAGGTTATCCTGTTCAGGCTCTGCAAGTGACGCAGCAAGGCTGGCCAAAGCATCTGCTCGACCGTTCTGCGACCGGGGAATATGGACAATTTCTGGCCGAGAAGGGAACCGGGCCATCAGAAGGAGGGTGCACTCCAACAATGGCACAAGTTCCGGCTTCCTGACAACATAGTCTCCATTGATCTGCTTAACGACCAACTCGGAGTCCCCTTTCACACACAGATGGGGCACGTCTATCTCGAGAGCCAACTCGAGGCCGGTGATGAGGGCATGGTATTCCGCCTCATTGTTGGTACAGCCCTCTGACAACAGGAACGAGTATGGCAGTACGGCTTGCTCCGGGGTAATGAAGACGATACCCAAGCCCACTCTGTTGAGCTTAGGATTATCGAGTCTTCTACCGGTGGGGCTCTGGGAGGCACCGTCAAAGTGCATCTGCCATCATGGATCGGCTCGATCAACCGAGAGAATGGTCTCATCAGGAAAGCCTAGATCCAGCGGCTGATCCGCGGAGGTCGGGTGAGCCGCCAGAAAGTCTGCCAATGCTTGCCCTTTGATGGCCTTCTGAGACACATACCTGATGTCGAACTGCTGGAGAATCACAGCCCACCGTGCTAGACGGCCAGTCAACATAGGCCGACTCAGGATATATTTCAACGGGTCTACCCGAGAAACCAACTGTACCTCATGGTGCTGCAAGTAGTGCCGTAATTTCTGTACGGCAAATACGAGCGCCAGGCAGCTCTTCTCGATGGGGGAATACCTAACTTCCGCATCGAGGATCATGCGACTGAGGTAATAGAGGCTATTCTCTGTTCCCTCGTTGTTCTTCTGGGCGAGAAGGGCGCCAAGGGACCGTTCCAGGGCGGTCACATAGAGGACCAGCGGCTTTCCGGATACAGGCGGCATCAGGACCGGAGGTTGAAGCAGGTACTGCTTGATTTCCTCGAAAGTGGTCTGACACTCTTTATCCCATACATAGGTGGCACCTTTCTTCATGAGCCAAGAAAAGGGCTTACACTTGCCGGCCAGATTCGCGATGAATCGGCGTATATAGGCTAAGTGGCCTTGGAACCCTTGTAGTTCCCGGATGTTACCTGGGGGAGGCATCTGGCTAATCGCCCTGATTTTCTCTGGGTCGATCTCAATACCCCGGTATCTTACCACAAATCCAAGGAACTTTCCGGAGGTGACCCCAAAGGCACACTTCAACGGGTTCATCTTCAGGCAGCGAGACCGGAGGAAGCCGAACACTTTCTCAAGATCTTTGAGATGGTCCTGACGCTGGCGCGATTTGACCACCAAGTCGTCGACGTAGCATTCCACCAGTGTGCCGAGGATTGGCTTGAATATGCGGTGCATCACCCGTTGATAGGTGGCACCTGCATTCTTCAGGCCGAAAGGCATGACCCGGTAGCAAAAGGTACCTTGGGGGGCCCTGAAGGCAGTGAACTCCTCATCCTCAGGGGCCATCCGAATTTGGTTATATCCGGAGTATCCATCCATGAAGGAGAGGGCTTGGAACCCTTTCGTGGCGTCAATCAACAGCTCTGTCACTGGAAGGGGAAAATCATCCTTCGGACAGTGGCGGTTGAGATCGCGGAAGTCGATGCAGACTCTGATCTGCCCGTTCTTCTTCCGGACCGGCACAATGTTGGCCAGCCATTTGGGGTACTGAACTTCCCTCACGAAGTTGGCTTTGATAAGCTTGTCAACTTCGGCCTCAACCATGGCACCGTGGGATGGGTGCATCTTCCTGGGAGGCTGCTTGAACCCGCGATGGTTCGCCGGGAGACCAAGGCGGTGGACGGCTACCTGAGGATCTAGCCCCGACATCTCGTCATAGCCCCAAGCGAACACATCACGGTGTTGCCTGAGAAAGTCCACGTACTGCTGCCGCTCCTCAGAGGGCATGGCGGCACTGACCAATGTGGGTCTTGGATCGGCCTCGGTTCCAAGGTTCACCTGTATTAACTCATCGACCGTGGCGGGGACACCCTCCTCAAAGGCTGGGGGTGCATCTTCCACGTCCTCTCCACTCGGGGAGGGATCGTCCACGGGAGAGACTGCGTTGGAAACTGCATTGGGGCTACCAGATCCTGCTGGGCCACTGGTGCTGGCGCGGGCGGTCGCGGTCATCTCATCAGGAGACTCACGGGCCGTCGAGACCATGGCGACGTCCAACCGGTGAACCGGGAGGACGTAAGCGTCATCCAGACTTGCCCAGGGATCACTTGCAACAGCGACAAGCTCAACCTCACCTGCCAGGATCTGCTTATCCTTGCTCTTGTAATAGTCCGCGTCCAGATAGCGGGCTTCACATGAGGCAAAAGGAGAGGCATCTCCTTGAAGCACGCCTACTCGACCATTAAGGGAGTACTTGAGGCATTGGTGGTATGACGAGGGAACCGCCGCGTGAAGGTGGAGCCATGGCCTGCCCATCAATGCGTTGTACGCAGTGTCCTGAGAGACTACCATGAATTCGGTGTTGGCAACCAAGTCACCGAATTGGGTCTTCAAACGTATCTTGCTGACCGGGGTTTGCTCGGTGCGGTCGTACCCCTGGATCCTGAGGTCGGAGGGAATCAAGTCATCCTCAGACAACCCCAATCTCCGGAGCGTCCGAGTTGGAATCAGGTTAATCCCGGACCCCGTGTCGACAAGACAGCGCCGGACTTCAAGGCCATTGAACTGGACAGTGACATACAGCAGACGAATGTGTCCCTGTATAGGAGGGTCTTCATCCTTACTAGAGAACGAGAAAACTGCCTGACATTCGGCGTCCTCGATCGTTTCGGCGTGAAAGGCCTCTGCAGCCGCAACCTCTATCTCAAACTGGAGGGGGCTTTTTAGGGCTTCAGCGAGTGCCTCGCGCATCTCAGATGACATGCGCAGAGCCTCAAGGATGGAGAGCCTTGCTGGGATGTCGGCCAAGTGCTTCAGGACATCATACTTTTTGGCCAAGCGCGAGCCCCTGGTTGCAGGAGGTTGCTCTGCAGTTGGCGGCATGACGGGCCTTGCCGGTTGGATCGGCGGCCGACTGGTACTTGGCGCATCTCGCTGTTCACTGGCTGCAGTTCGGGAAATGGTCACCGTACTGGGGTCAGGAGGCCGGGATGGACCCGTGGCAGGGCGGAGCTGGTCGTGACGCGGCTGAGGCGGTTCTGCCTGGTCCCACACCACAAACAGCGGCGGAGGCGAATCCGTCATCCCCGAATGGGGGGGCGGCGCACGTTGTGCTCGGTTTTGAGCCTGCTGCCTAGTCTCAGTGGCGTGCACGGCCTGGCGGGAGGTGCCAACGGCTGTGCCCCGGCGACTCCTGCTGCTGCGGTTCTTCCGACGGTGGCGACGACCGGGGACACTAGGGAGGTCCACCTGGTGTTCTTCAACGTCGGGAACCGAAAAGGGATTTACCAGCTCGACGGTGTTAACCGAAGCGTACCCAATACTGTCATCGGACGAATCATCCATCACCGGGCGGATCCGAGGGGGGACCCCCATCTTCGAGGGCATGAAATCGCCGAGAGTGCGGGATAGTGGCGGAACCGGCGGGGCGTGCTCTTCCTTCCTGCGCTGCCGCCGTTTGCTCCTCTTGGAAGAGGCAGGCTGGGACGACGATGCCGAAGCAGCACCCGCAGATTCTGGGGGCTCAGGCTGATTCAAGCGCGCACAGATGATTCCATGGGCGCGAATGGTCGTCTTGCGGGCCATCCAGTTATTATACTTCTGGGATCCACGGTTGGAGACCAGCTGCCATTCGTCCTCGTTGCCACTATCGTCATCTGATCCCACGAACACGCCCGCCACTTGTGCTGGAGCTGGGCCCAACCTGATTACATTGTTGTTAATCTGGTCTTGGAGCCAATCCTTAAACACATAGCACCGCTGGATGGTGTGCCCCAGGGCCCGATGGTAGGGGCAGTAGCGGGGGTTATTCGTAAGATGTGCCTCCTCTGGCCTCCAACACTCAGGCAGTCGCACAATCCTCTGCTCCAGGGCGCTCCGGAAATAACCGGGGACCTGATCCTCGTGGAATGAGTAAGTCAGGTGTCGCGGGCCCCTGGGAGCGTGGTCTTGACGAGGGGCTGGAGGGGTCGGCCGAGGAGGTGGACCCTGATTATCTCGCCTGGGTTGCGGCGGTACATTACGCGGAGGGGCCGGCCGGTTCTGAGGCTGCCGCTGCTGGGCCGTGAACTGAGCCCGTGGAGGCGGGTTCCTGTGAGGCTGTGGAGCTGGCCTCGCCGGCAGCAGCTCCAACGGCCTGGGGGCCTCTATCTGGGCGACAGCAGCGGGCTCAGCCCTGCTGACTCTCCTTGCAGGAATCATTGGAGGCAGCGGGTGTGCCTGGCTGGCCTGTTGCAGGGCTTCCTCAAGACGTTGAGCTTTGACTGAGAAGTCCCTGAACCCTCCGGGGTAATTTTGAGTGATCAGGGAAGGGACCAGCTCGGTCTTGACGTTCCCGACGCACATTGTCAGCAACTGCTCCTGAGTCAATGGCATGTCAAGGGAATACGTGAGACCCTTCCATCGGGCGACGAAGTCCGCGACTCGCTCATCAGGCCTCTGCTTGCACTTGAAGAGGTCTGCGATACTTGTCTTCCGGGTCGTGGAACTGAACTGGTAGAGGAACTGTCTACGGAGGTCCTCCCAGCTGGTTACCGACCCGACGGGGAGCTGGCTGTACCAGAAAAATGCTGGCCCTTTCAGTGTCTGAACAAAGCAGCGAAGCTTAGCGGCCTCTTGCTGCGCCGGAGTCCCCAACATAGGCCCGCACCTCGAGTTGAAATGGGCCAAATGCTGTGGCGGATCTCCAGTCCCGTTGAAGGGGGCAAAAGTGGGATTCCCGAATCCCGGAGGCACCGGCATGTCATCCACCCATGCTGGGTAGGGCTTGCCGTCCGGTGGGATCGCCACCTGCCGAGTCTCCAAGGCTTCCAAGCGGGCAATGAGTGCCGCCATCGGATCGTCCGGACATGGGTTCCAGTCCTGGCGAGGATCTCTAACCACGAGCGCATTGCACGACCCTTCAATCGGGTCGTCGACCGGGTCGTCGAACTCGGCAGCTCGTGGGATGGCGGGCGGAGCGGCCCTTGGGGCAGTGGGAGGAATCCGAGCGGGGTCTCTCAGGTAGTCACGCCGCTCGGGAGGGTGTGGCGAAACATACCGCGCCCTCTTGCCATAGGCAATGGCCTCTCTCCTATCGGCGAACACGGCGTAATCACGGTTGCCCGGGAGAGTCTCTTCGCGGAGCGGTTGTTCCGGTCCCTGCTGTCCTGGCCTAGGATCACCGTAGTCAGGCCGCCGTTCTGCAGCGCGCTCGGCGAGGAGCTGGTCAACCATCTTCTTCTGTTCGGCGAGCTGCTGACGTAGCGTAGCCTTCTCGGGATCCTCCTCTGCCCTCTGCATGGAGGTAGATGGGTCGGCGGGCTTTATAGCCTCGCTGTGCTCTTTTCCTTTGCTGACGTTTCGGCTCAACGTCAGTGCATCAGTGGGTGCGGGGAGCCCCAGGAGGTTCCTCTGATGACGAGTAACTCTCACCGATGGATCTAACGACGACTTGTCTTCGGGGGGGAAGCCCCCGTCGAGAAGTTCCAAGTCATTCCCCTCTCCCGATAGGTCAGCCATATTGACCGTTTCTGTCCCTGGGGATGTACCCTCAGGGCCACCCAGTGAATCGGGCTGTCGGCGAATCACACTGAAGCTTAGGGCAGCGTACTGCCCCCATCCACGGATATACACGTGGGGAGTGGCTTCCTCGATAACTTTGCGGAGTACCTGAAAACACTCAACGCATCGTTGTTGGAGGGCCTCGTGGTGCCCAAATGACCTGGGGTGCCAAACCGCGGGGAGCATGGCCAGGTCAATTTGACGGCACTGCTCACCAATATCCTCCAGGTGCGCTTGACTCCTGGGGTATGGAATTTGTAGGCGGTGAAGATAGGAGCGAGTCTCCCGGAGAGTTCGGCGGAAGCATTCGAACTCATCCGGGGTGAGCGATTCAGGTGCATCAAAGCCCGGTCCTGCGACTGGCCAAAACTTCTCGGGGAAGTGGCCCTCTGCAAGGACGGTCCAGAAGCTCCACAACTCAAACTCGGGACCCAGATCTCCTTGGTCCTCTTCAATGGCTGGGAACGGATGGGGAACCGGTAGTGGTGCCGAGGCGGGCCGCCGGGCTGACGGTCTGGCCGGCGGTGAATACGGCGAACAAGCCGATTGGCCTCCATATCCCGGGCCGCCCTCTGAGGGTGGCGGTGCCCTGGCTACCACATCACGATAGGACGGGCCGGCGAGCGAACATCCTGCCGTAGCATCGGTGCTCGCCGAGGGTGCACCAGATCGTGGTTCGACCGTCGGTCCCCAGAAAAAGTCTCCGGCTCCTCCGACCGAGACGGAAGGCACTTCCGGAGGGGCCGGTACCAACCGCAAGCTTGATCCTTGGGGGTCTACCAGGCCCTCATTACTCTGGATATACCTTCGTAGAGAAGCGGGGATCACATCGATCTCGCTCTCGGGGAGCACGAGGCTGACGTGCCGCATTCCTACCCCTGCCCTTGACTGGCGGGATTGGGGAAAGGGCTCTGTCGCCGAATCGTACTCCGCCTCTGAATCAGAGAAGCGAACCGGTCAGATCTCTGTCCGGAATTCCGTAACATTCTTCCCTCGGCGTCGACGCCTTGCCTTCCTGCCCCTGGGTGGTTCTTCGGGGCAGGGCTGATCTCTGTCCTGGCGTCCTCCGGCCGCACTGGTGCTGGGGCCAAGAGGACTGGAAACCAAGGTGCGAGGGGCACCGGGACAGATATCAAAGGGGATGCGGGGAGAGCTGATTCCGGGCAGGCCTCCGGGCCGGGATCGGAAGGTGGGATGACCCATGCCTCCTGGATCAGCCACACGGAGCAGATCCCGCTGGTGAATAGCGCTACCGCGAGGTGGTCCGCGGTGGCTACTGCCTGTACCAGCAACCGGGAGAGTCAACCCAACCTGCCTTTGGGGCGGTCGGGGCCGCGATCCTGGTCGGGCATAGAAGTTCCCCTGCTCAGGATGCGCAGGGGCCTGGCGAATGAAGCCAACAGTGGCTTGGGCCAATGCGGCCGCTGTTGCTAGGGCCCCAAGGTGGGCATCCTCTTCCGCTCGTGCCCGACGTTGGCGTCGGTACAGACGAGTCGGGATGAGCGGCGCGGGCAGGTGGAGAGCCCGCTCTTCGACTTGAGAGGCCTGGTGGCGGTGTCGCCGTGGCCTGGCGGGAGTCCTTACCGTAGATCCCTGGAGAAAATCCCGGATAGGGTGATCCCGGGCATCTTCCACCTCATCCGCATAGGGAAGGGAACTGTCAGAGCGCTCCGGGGATAAGCTCCCGAAGCGGTTGGACGTTGAGGTAGGCAGCGGTGCCTCCCTGCGCGGCCCTCGGGGGCGGTGGTGGTGGCGAGGTGCAGCCTCCTCAAGGTCTAGGCGAGCCATGTCCCTAGTGGGGATGACTCCCTCTTCCTCATATCTCCGCACCAGGGTGTTGATCACCCTTCTCTGGATGACCTCCGAGGGGGAGAGAGGGCGTGGTCGTCCCGCAATTGCGGCTGCTGGGACAGCTGTGGAACGGGCGGGACCGCGCGGAGTAGCCGCGTCGGTGTTTCCCCTACCTCTGCGCCAGTGGGCGGGCGGTGATCGGGCACTGGATTGGGCGACCTGATTTCTGAAAGCAGGGAGAAGGACCCATTAACACTGACAGGAAAAAGGACTCGACAACCAACCATTAGCGCCACGACGCCTTCCGTGGGGGGAACCCAGGCCCTCGACGTTGCGAGACGGAGTGCCCGATGTCCCTTCCCCAGCCCCTGGCGGGTAAGACTGAATGCTTGGCCGGGCAACATGCCGGTCTTCCAACACCTCTGAAAGCCATCGGTCCTCGTACCGAGGAGAAGAGATTCACGTCGGGTTCACCATTTTTCTGTTTCGGTGCGGATGTGCGTCGGGTTACGCTGTCCCACCAGGACGCGTTCGCGCGTGCACCCGTCAACCCGAGGGGATGGGCGCGCGGCTTGTGGTCCCGCAGTCCCGCTTTCCAAAGGCGGGCGGCATTCGTCCCTTATTCAGGGGCGTCTGCTCCTTGATCGAAACCGGGATGATGGGATGTCGGCTCCTCCTTCCTTGGACGTCTCCTTGGAACTCGTCGCCTAATCCGGGTCTCCCTCATAGATTTAAGACATGCTCGTGAATCTCGTTCCCGGCGCCATATCTTCATGGACACCGGTTAATTACGCTGCTTTCGCCCGGACGCTCCAAGGAGTCTGGTCGGGGCAGCAACCTGCGGCGAGGAGGCCGGGTGGCTCTGGGTGCTGGGGGCGTGTCGTAACACTGCGGCTCTGCACGTCTGTCTTCCGTCCCTAATAGGGATTCTCGAAGGCATGATGACCTGAGGCATCCCGCACTGGGTGCGGGGAACTGTGTCCCCTGAGGTTTTCCTCAGCTTCCCATGTTTAACACGGGGTATGCCGCGAGTTTAACGTCCAGCGGGGACGGCATCGGACCGATCAACACGAAGAGTGGATCAGATGACAGAACCCCTTGCGGGGAACCTCCGACGCTGGGGCCAACGCATGGGTGGCTTCCCAAGTGATATGGAGTGGAGTGAAGTGGCATGACCCCACCGGGATGTGGCGGCCCGGGTAAGGATCAGGATGGATGATGGAGTGAAGAGATTGGACCCCGTAGGGGCTTCCTACGTACTGCGCGTTAGCATGGATCAAAGTCAACGTAGTTCGGGTATACAGTTTAACGTCATGCTGGACGTCGGCAAGCCGACTCACGAAGAGGTCGAGGCCGCCGGGCGGAGGATTGAACCGAACCACCTCGCACAGAGGGGGATGGAACGGCCGGGTGGATCATAGTTTCACGTCATGCTGGACGATAAAAGGAGAGATGGAAAAAGGGGCTGTGGGGAGGCACAGTGGAGATACACACGAGCAGTCTCCCACAGGGGCGGATTCATAGGTGAATCGACGCAAGCGTGAACCCTGGAGGGGTCCACTGATTGAAGAACCGACGTGAATACGACCGGGACGACTAGGTGGTGGGCTTGAACCTCAGGGAGGCTTCCTACGTACCCTATTTAGAAGACAGGGATCAAAGTCCACGTAGTTCATTCTTTCAGGACTTACGCACTTGAGGCAGCCCGGATGCGGAAAAACTCAGTTGGAAGGGACTTGGACCGAACGTAGGAGACACCTCGATCCCAGTCACACCCTCTACTGGCTTCGGCAGTGGGGGAGTGCAATGGAGATACACATGTGCAGCCCCCCACAAGAAACTAGGGGTTTGTAATACCCTACCCCCGTAGGGAAAAGCCGCTCCCATTAAATTGTCCCTAAAGAGGGGCAATCCCGACATCCCTGCAGAGACGAGCGGGTGGGGGCCACATCCAAACCGGGGGGGTCCCTGCGTGCGAGGCACGGGATCGGGTTATGCGGACGGTTTAACGTCTTTCCGGACGAAGTACAGTTTAACGTCGTGTGTTGAGGACGAAGCGGACGGTTTAACGTCTTGCCGGACGAAGTACAGTTTAACGTCGTGTGTTGAGGACGAAGCGGACGGTTTAACGTCTTGCCGGACGAAGTACAGTTTAACGTCGTGTGTTGAGGACGAAGCAGACGGTTTAACGTCTTGCCGGACGAAGTACAGTTTAACGTCGTGTGTTGAGGACGAAGGTGCTTGGCAGTTTAACGTCTTACAGCGCGGACGTGGTACAGTTTAACGTCATGTTGGACAAAACACTTGGCAGTTTATCGTCTTGCAGTGCGGACGTAGTACAGTTTAACGTCATGTTGGACGGATGCAGTTTAGCGTCATGCGGGACGAATGTGCAGTTTAACGTCATGCTAGACAAATGTGCAGTTTAACGTCATGCTGGACGTATGTGTAGTTTAACGTCATGCTGGACGTATGTGCAGTTTAACGTCATGCTGGACGTTGGTTGCCGCCGATGGGTCCGTGTCACTTTGCGCAAGCCTGGAGGGCCGCACGGAAAGACAACGCACGGTGCAGGCACCCAGGATGAAAATCATCGGGCGCCACGCAGGCGGGTACCCTCAGGGGGTCAAAGGGGGCGACCCCGGGGGATTGCGCGCAAAAGCGGAGCTGTGCGCGCAAAACAGTAGGTCGGCACGCAAAATGGCGGGCTGGCACGCAATCGGGCCAGCCCTTTGCGCGCGGATGATTGAGATTGCACGCACCGGGCTTCGGGTAGCACGCGGGGGCAACGACTCATTCTCTAACGAACGGCCACTTTGAAGAGGGGGGTGCACGCAATCAGGCTGGATTGCGCGCACCCGGGGGCAATTGCACGCAAGAGGCTTCTTTTGCGCGCAAAGGCCTTCGGGTTAAGGATTATTCAAAGGAAAGGAGCCAAGGTGATTGCGCGCGAAGGCGAACCCCAAGGCTCTATTGCGCGAAAGAAAGGAGGTTACCTGAAGATCGGCATTGCGCGCGGAAGGGGTTGGATTGCGCGAACGAGCGACGCTTCGGATTCTGGCAAACTTCAAAACGTCGGGGGTCGCCTTATATTTATAGGCAACCCCGGGCGCGGAATCCGGTCTCGGGCGCGGAATTCCCTTCGCGGGCGCGGAATCCGGACCCGGCGCGCAAGGGAGCCGCGCAGGCCACGGGCGCGCAAAATAGCGCGCCGGCCCAGCGCATTGCACGCATCCCGGGAGGATTGCGCGCAAGGACTCAACTTTGCGCGCGGGCCTCTGAAATTTCGCGCAAGTCCTCCGGGCCCTCCGGAACGTGCCTCTGACTCCAAATATCACTTCGCTTTCCGCATCCGGAGCTTCGTTTGGGAACAACGGACTTTTCCGACGTCTACAGCAGCGAAGACCCAACATGAAGTTCATCTTCTCACCCTTTCTAGATCCTTGTGTCTGGATGAGTCTACCTTCTTTCCTCTTGTTGGGTTGAGCTGGACTCTCTATTGTTACTCTACTACACTCCTTGTTGTAATTCTTACTATACTCTCTATTGTACTCCTTTACTTTCCCATCTTCAATCTACTACTCACCCTTCGGTACCTCCTTTGTTGCTCCCTCGATCCTTCGGGGTATCATACTGAGTATTTTTATACTCACCCCTGCTGGGGCATTGCCCACACTTGGTGTGACCTTGCAGATGACAGACAGGTTGGTCGTGACTTCAGCGGAGCTTAGGAGTTCAAGGTCTTGGACCATGTGCGGTGGTCAGAGTCAGGTTCTAGGTGGGGGACACTTCTAGCTATTTTTCTTTTGTTTACCTATTGCTAGGTTGTGACACTTTTCTGGTTGGGCATGTTTTTTCCCCTTTTCTTTTTAGTTTACCTCAGCACATTCTTTTACTGTTTAGAGGTCGATGCACTTTTGGGGTTTATTTATAGTAGTTGGTACTTTACTTTTCTTTTTACACTGCACTTTAGCATTGAGTGTGCTGCGTGTGTGTGCACAGGTACTCAGGCAAAGGCCTCCCTGTGTTGTTTAGACTTCAGTGCTTGTCGCCAGCCCCTGGTCTATAGTGACGGGCTTGGGGTAGTTTCGGCTCGAGCCCGGGTAGGGTCGGGTCATGAAAAATTGGTATCTGTGGTGCTTCATTCCTTGGGATGTTATTTGGAAGTCCCTAAAAAAATAATTGGTTGGGATTTAGGGCAACAATGTTAATGTGTATCGAGAGAGGCACTCAGGCCAGTGACTCCAGTGATGGTGCGCCGACCGACATATCCATTCACCAGGACCCTGATAATCTTCTTTTCGACTCGGCATGCTGAGACACTTGTTGCAGGGAAAATTGGTTTGTGCATCACATAAGATTGAGTCTTTGACTGTCCTTATTGAGTCAACTCCCCATTGTTGATACTATTATATACATATATGTTCATCAGATCGTGGCACTCGTTGATAATATTTAGGATGTCTCCACGAAGACAGCCAACTAGGATACCATCTTTGGTTTGTGACGATGAACCTGTGAGCTACGAGGCCTCAGTAAAAGACCCATCATGCAAGACCCTTTCTCTGGGTGGGATGGTAGCAGCACCCCCACCTATTGAGCAGCAGATAGGTTTAGAAGAGCAGAATGAGCTTGAGCGCTGGTTGAGCGCACTCTGTGAGTTCCAGTGGCAGAGACCGCTGAGGTTGATTGGTGAACCAAACCCTTAGGCAGTAGAGGTTTGGCTAAAGAAAGTGGTTCGCCTTTTCAGGATTTTGCAGACGCCGACAGATCAGAGAGTGGATTTGGCAGCCAACTTTTTTCATGGAGCAGCTTGGCATTGGTGGAGTCTCATGACCCAGTTTCTTGATGAGTCATCAATTTCGTGGCGTAACTTTCAGTTGTTGTTTCATGGGGAGTTTCTCCCCTCCTGCTTGCACTCCATTCAGATTCAGGAGCTCTTGCAGTTCCAGTAGGGAGGGATAGTGGTGGCTGAGTACGCGGCTAGTTTCACAGACCGTTCATCCTTTTACCCGGACTTAGTCCATGATGACAACATCCGAGCTCGGAAGTTTGAGTAGGGTCTCCGCAGAGAGATTAGTGCTGTCATAGTACCCTTGGGAATTTCCACATATGTCGGGGTGCTAGAGTAGGTGCTGGTGACAGAGAGCTTTTGATCACATTATAGATTTGGTGGTGGAAGCCGGCACAACGGAGCCGAGATGGATACCACAACTAGTGGGCGTCGGCAATAATAACCATGACAGACGTGGCTTTCAAAAAACTAGACTCAGGGGCATGGTCGTACACTAAAGTGGAACCGGAGGGCACCAGTGCAGCTCAGAGAGTGTCGGTGCTATGCTTGCGACGTGCGAGGTCACTTGGCACAGGACTGCCCGACCAAGCACGCTGAGAATGCTGGGCAGGTAGCGGGTGCACCGCCACGACAGAGGCAGCACTGTGATCAGAGTAGCGCCCAGAGAGGTGGTGCTAGCAGAGGAGCGGGTGGAGCTAGTAGTGGGGGAAGACCTTAAGAGGTCTTCCCATCACCACTAGGCAGTCCATGTCAGGCTCCGGGAGCTGACATTTGGGACCGCGAATAGCCACGAGATTTGGATGTCTATGATCCTGCAAAGCAAGAGGTGGTAAGAGGTACACTCTACAGCTCTTCTACTCTTTGCAAGTAGAATTTTTAGACTCTGTGTGTGAAATTATTTCCTCTCTACTCCTTGCTTGAGTTGTTACCAGGGTGGCACGAGGCATCGGTGTAACCCTGTGTTGGTAAGGTAAAAGGTGTGGGACCTTTTTATTTAGTCAATGGTGTCGAATCCTTCACTCTCCGAGCGTATAAGAGAGTCTGGGTTGGGAGACATTGACTCTGAAACCTTGCGCGACCAGATATCCTTGGGTGTTTCACTATATGGATATTCTGAAGGAGGGAATCACCGGGCCTTGTTCTAGGTGCGGGCAGTGATTCCAGTTACAGCATGCAACATAGAGGTTCAATCGGGGAGGTGATCTAACCCCGAGAGCCTTTGGGCCGTTTGAGACCATGCAAAGGGATGACGAGGTTACCTACCGCCTTTCCCTAACCCCAAAGTCAGGAGTGGGTGCAAAACGTCTCCCTCAAGACTCACCTGAGGAGATGTGTGTGTGATCCTATGCACGTCATCGGCAAGGGAAAACCTCTCGTGAACAGATCAAATCCTTTGGTCTGTGTGCGGTGATGCGGGACTGTGAAAGAGTTCTTCTGGGTACGGGAGAGCCAGGTGCGGGCTTAGTACCCTGAGTTGTTCCCTGGTTTTGCTTTTCCGGGATGCAAATATTTAAGGAAGGAATGATTTAAGAACCCTTTTTTTGGCTATAAAAGACTTTGGAATACTCTTGATATTATTCCAGAGAAAAGCCTTCAGACGGCATGCGATTCCGAGCCCCGGTGTGGCCAGAATTAAAGTTACAGTGTGTTCACACTAGGAACACCAAATAAATGGGATAAATCGTAAATGGTGCTTCAGATCAGAAATCTGAGTGTATGTATGGGTTAGAAATGGTGTTTTTACCCTAGGAACTACATAAAGCATGTCGGCATGGGACGTTTGGACCCCTCGCCTGCTATTGGAATGTTAAATGGATAAATTAATTAATTAATTAATTCGTTTAATGGTTAAACTCAAGTATCTCTTTAACGGTGGCTCGTTTGGGAAAACTGAGGGCACCATTGAGTTCGTAGCGTGCCATTTACCCTATTAGGGGTGTATGTTTTACGGGTGCAAGCCTTCTGTGAAAAATGCCGCTGGGGTGTTTTTGTAATTTGGAAATTTTGGGCGTTCAGTTTTATAACTTTTGAATGGGGCCTCAGATTAAAATTTTGAGATTGCTGTTGTGTTTGGGAGGTAGTGTTTGCCCTAGGGGAGACTTAATCTTGACTGCGCCGGAGGTTTCCGATGGGGGTCATTTAAGGGGTTTAAATTAATTAAATGGTTTAATTAATTTTTTTTAACCCCTCTCTCCCCCCCTTCTCCTCTTCCCCTCATTTGGAGAATGATCCCAGTCAAGAATCTCCTCCTCAAGCCCTCCTCCTCCCTCTTTCAAGCTTTGGTGATTGCGGATCTGGCCGGTAGATCCTTTGGAAAGCATCGGGCAACGCCCGCAAGGTAGGAGATCGTCACTTTGTTTTTAATTACATATATCCTACTTTGAGCTCAATTTTCATTGTCTATTATCTGTCAAAACTTTTATCAAAGCCCATAATTGCGTATCACATATTCTGGCCTTTCCGACGCACATTTTGGTTTCGAATTTTGAGTCCCGAGGCCTCCGCAATCGCCCGCCGAAGATTGGGGGTTTTGAGTGTTTTTGGCGGTTTTTGGGGAATTCCGGTGAGAACAGGGCAGCGGTCCGGTGAGCCAGCACAGCGGCGCGGCAGGCGGTCCTGGTGGAGGTGGCAGCTCAGTTTCTCGGTCCGGGCAGTGGTCTTTAGTGGAGGAGGCGGCTCCGGCCGGTCAGAGGTGAGCGGAGGTGAGCGGCAGGGAGAGGCCGCGGGGAGCGGGGCAGCGGTGGTGGTCCTCTGAGGCTCTAGGTGGTGAGGCCGAGCATGACGCAGCAAATCCGTTTAGCGAAGGCTGCTGCGGGCTTCGGCAGCCACAACGAGCACGGGCAAGCGGGGAGACCAACCGACTGTAGGCCGGTCGGTGGTGGAGACCGGGGTCACGATGAACTCGGGATAGGCAGTAGACCCGCAGAATGCGGTTCCATGTTGATGGAGCCGGACCGGCCGAGCTGGTGTGGAAATTGAAGCGGCCGACCCTCGTGGTGAACCGCGGGCCAGTCCAGGGACTGGGTGGGCCGACCGAAATGGCTCGACCCACCCCATTTCGGCCCATCCACACTAAACTGCTCATAAAATATAAACCGGGCGTCAGATTCGTGTGCCATCAGTGGAGACGCATTCCTTAAATCGAGGTGAACTTTTTGAGATGGTCTTAGGAATTTTTAATTCCTAGGACGAGGGCCTCGGTGGCGTGACGCGTAGTTTAAGTGAATTGGTGTTGTTTTTAGGAATCTTGTTTTGGACGGCGTGGACACATCCGATGTCTGAATTGAGCACCGTCAGTGGCATTGCGACCCTGGTGTTGATCTGGAGTTTTCTAGTGTGATTTCAGGCGTTGAATTTAGAGTTGATGCAAGGGCCCCACGGACCGTCATTCGAGCTGCATGCAGTGCTTTGCAACTTTTTCATCGGACGTCCGTTCGGGGCATGTGAGTAGTCGTTTCTGGGTATTTTTCTGAGGGTATTTCATTGGCGTAGTCTGCCCGCTTTAATTCCGCACGGTGGTGCGGGCCCCATGAGGGCCATTTCGGGAGTTTGTGGTGATTTCCAGCTTTATCACTGGGTTTCAATTTTGGACAAGTGAATAGTCAAACTTGTGTACTTTTCTGAGAGGATCGCAATGGTGTGATCCATGGGCAGCCCTTCGGGACCGGGATGTGGGTCCCATGTAGCACTGCTCAGGTTTGGTATATCGGAACACATATTTTCTCCAGATATCTGTTTCACTCAAGTGAGTAGTCCTTTTAACATGTTTTTCCAAGGGGATCGCAATGGTGTGATGCGCCTTACTGTTTTCGGGGCCGAGGCTCGGGACCACGGGACACCGTTCAGGCGTAAAGCGGTGTCGGACGAATTTTATGTCGGATATCTATTGGAGGTGAGTAAGTAGTCAATCTCGAATGTTTTTTTGCGAGGATTACATCGGTGTAATCTGTTTAGACGAGCGGAGCCTCTTACGTGATCTTATTAAATGTGGAAATATGAAGGTGCCCCGGTGGCAGTTCTTCTACCATGTTTGTAGCGGACCCTTGGCGTGTGATCATGTTCACTCCTAGGAGAGTGATGTTTGTGTTTACAGAGATGTTCTTGTCCATGCCTCAGCCATTGAGGTTGCAAGTTGGAGTTGTTACGTTACTCCTTTGCGATGACGTTGGGTGCCGTGTGCACGATAGCCTTTGGGCTGGAACGTGGTATACTATGGGAGTATACAGGAACACTTGGTGGTACATGTGGTTGTTTGTACTTGAAAATGTTTGTGCACTCAGTTGGGGTTGATGTGGGGCCACAAGTCGTGAGGGCCCTATGTGCGTGCCATGTTCTGCTTTACGTACTTTTGACCTCTCGCGACGTAGAGGGTTCCTCTGTTCTCTTCTGTTGCCCAGTAGGGTTGAGTCTTCCCCTGGATCTATTCTCGTTTGTTGACCAATAGGGTTGAGTTTCCCCCTGGTCTTGTTCATGATGGTTACAACCATTTGGGTTGAATGGTTTTTCCTTGGTTCTATTCTTGATGGTTTGGCCGGTAGAGGAGCTTCGTGTTCCCTGGTAGAGTTCTTGTGGATTCGGTGTGATGAACATATTACGCGGGCACCAATCCTATACCCAGGAGTTTGTTTCTAGCAGGGCTGGCCAGGAGGTTGTTTCCCGCAGGGATGGCCAAGAGGTTGTTTCCATTGGGGTTACCCGGTGAGGTACCATCCAACAGGAATGGCTAGTGGGTTACCATTATATAGGTATGACCAGTACAACGGTGTTCACCGAGAAGTACCATCCAGCTGGGATGACCAGAGTGGTTCTGAGTTTACCTCCAGTGGGGCTGGGAAGTGGTCCCCGATGACGGGTTTACCTCCTGCTGGGCTGGGAAGTGTTCCTCGATGAAGGTTCCGAGCCTCCCTCTAGTGGAGTACCCTTTTATGAGACTGGGTATTGGGACTCATCGACGAATTTAACCGGGTCACCCTCCAATGGATTACCCTGTTACGGGATTGGGCAGTGTGGCACCCGTCGACTCTTGTTGGGTCTCCCTCCAGTGGGAACCCTTCGACTTCTAGGGATTACCCTCCAGTGGGGCTAGTTAGGGGGTCACCTGTCGACTTTGAGGGGACCTATCAACTACGGGGCAGTAATGATTTGTGGTTTGACATTCTCCCAGAAATCTCAAGTACGAGGGGTTATTTCCCCACCAATACATGTCCTTGCGACACATCCTAAAACCATGAAGGAGAGTCAGTGCCACCCAAAGCAGATAGTGTCAAGGTGCGGTGATTTGAGCCCCTTGACTTGCAGTTCGGGGCAGACGTGCATGATGCTGGGCATCAATAGTGTTTACTTCTGGGACTATTGGTGACTCACTTTCTTGGGATGAGCTATGAGATAGAGATCCCCAAATGATCTCTTGTTGTTTTCTTGTTTGAGAATACAAATCTGTATATACCTTGTTTCAGTACCCACTTCTTGTCCTTGGTTACTCTTCCTCCAGGAGAGGCAAAGACGTGTGGGGTATTCCATGTGCTTTCCATGTCTAGATTCTTGTGGTTGGACGAGTCTACTATCCTACTATAGGTAGAGAAGACTCAACGGGATGTCCATCTTCTCACTATTTCCAACTCCTGTGTCTGGATGAGTCTACCTTCTTTCCCCTTATTGGGTTGAGCTTCACTCTCTACTATTACTCTACTGTACTTCTTACTACACTCTCAGTTTTACTCCTTTACTTTCCCCTGTTCGATATACTGCTCACCCTTCGGTACCTCCTTTGTTTCTCCCTCGAGACTTTGGGGTATCCTACTGAGTATTTTTATACTCACCCCTTCCAGGGCTTTGCCCACAATTGGTGTTCCCTTGAAGACGACATATAAGTTGGTCGTGACTTCAGCAGAGCTTAGGAGTTTGGGGGCTTGGACCCCATGCGGTGGTCAGAGTCGGGTTCCAGGTGGGGGACCCTTCTATTAGTTTTTATTTTGTTTACCTGTTGCCGGGTTGTAGCACTTTTCTAGTTGGGTGGGTGTTTTTCCACTTTTCTTTTCAGTTTACCTCAGCACTTTCTTGTACTGTTTAGAGGTTGATTCACTTTTGTGGTTTATTTATAGTAGTTGGTACTTTACTTTTCTTTTTTACTCTGCACTTTAGAATTGAGTGTGCTGTATGTGTGTGTGTACAGGTACTCAGGAAAAGGCCTCAAGTTGTTTAGCCTTCGGTGCCTGTCACCAGCCCCTGGACTATGGAGTTGGGCTTGGGGTAGTTTCAGCTCGAGCCCGGGCAGGGTCGGGTCGTGTCATATACGACATTCCAATAGCCTATTTTTCCATGAAAATGGGTTTATAACAACAGTGGTGTTAAAATAGATGAATTGGGATATGTGAAAGTTTATTTTAGTAAAGAAGGGTACAAAGACGAATAGTTTATAATGGCATCATAAGTGGTACAAGTATTTTATGATCTAGATCCTGTAAACTGGAAGTGGTTGATTGTTCTGTTATCATCCAAAACTAATAAAGGTTTTGATGAAAATTCAATTGAGGATGATCCTTTCAGTGGTATATCACAATAATTTTGCAGCTATCCCAATATTGATGACGTTTTGTATGTAAGATGGGACAACAATAAAGGGATTTGGATAATCGATAGAGGTGGAAAATCCCTTCATCCTTTGAAAAAAATAAAGAGAGTTCAATAAATAGGTTATATTTTGTGTGTAATAAAGATCTTGTTATCTCATGTTGTTATCTTATCATTACTGAATTTATGTAATCTAAATTAACTGTTAAAAAACTTTTGTAGATAATGACTTCTGCACATTATGGTGCTCCTAACCTTGAGGCTAAACAAGTCTCTCAAGCTGTTGCTACTACTACTGCTCACAGTGAAAAGAAACAACAAGTTTCTGAACCTGTTGCTGCTTATAGTGTTTAGGTCTGACAACCATAAGCACGTGACGTTGTTACCATTTTAGATTAACATATTTATGATGTTGATATCGATGAAATGGTCTTGGATGAAGGACTAACGTCACAGAAAACACAGGTGCGTCGTAGTTTGACTATGTTAGCCAAATTTCTTAAGGGGAAAAGCAAAAGAATCAAATTTGATGTCAGATGTAATGCACGAGGCCAACATGTGAATCCCAACAAGTTTATGTTTAGTAGTTACATTGTAATTGTCACTCGGCAACGCATGCCGATGGACATAGATTCATGCCACCATGTTGTGTTCGGGCTGGAGGTTGTGATCTGGGAAGAAATTACGGTAACATTATGATATTATTTCTTTAATTTACTAGAAAATAAAATAATGAAATAGTGTCTTACTCTTCTCAATCCCTTTAAGACTACATTTATAGTAGATTATTCACACAAGAATTATGTACTAAGGTTTGCAGGAAAGATTCATCAAGGTTTTTTCACTATTATAACAAAATGTCACATGAATGATTCCAAAGGTAAAATAAACCCACACCCTCCCCTTTTCTACCTTCACCTGATATACCAAGAATCATGGGATGCATTTATTGGCCACTATGGGGATGATAAGGTTTAGTTACATTATGGCTTATAATACGTTTTTTGAGGATATGTGTATTCATCACTTTTATTGTCAATATTTCATTTATGAAACAACAAATCAATACTGAAAACAAGGAACATGCATCAAAACCAACATACCCCTATCGTAAATCAAGGATGGGGTACGCTTCACTAGAAAAAATGGTACGTATTTTAAATTTACAGTAATATTGTTACGTGCCAAGAAACAACATCAAAATTGTCTTTCTATATTTATATATATTGATAACTCTAAAGACAAAAAATATTCATCCCACTCCATGTTCTATGGAAGCAGGCACGTGTGAATAAGGAAGGGAAGCTAGTAGATGAAAACACACAAAAAGTGTGGGAAATATGCGCAATTATGTCACGATAAAAAGTTTTGTTTTAAATTTCTATTAAATAATAATAATTACTTAATTTCTTATATCCGACAGTCACAGGAATCAGCTACTCCTATAGTAGATGCAGACCTATTATGAAGGGATTTGAAGTGGCCAGAACAGTACGGTCATGTCAGAGGTGCAGGGTTTGGGGGAAACCCTGAGTATATTTTGAGAAAAAAACAAAAAGATGATAGAAATGAAGAAATGAAACAAATGAGAAAAAGACTTGATGCTCTTGAAGATGATTTCAATGGTAGGGAGAGTTTTTAGAAACTTTTATGGGTGAGAAGCAAGGAGAAGACACAACTCAGGAACAACTAGTGTGTAAAGATCCCTCCCCACCCTAACCAGCTTTGAGGTGAGAAATTCCCCTCAAAGAGCTATCTTATCTATGGTAATAAATATTCTAATCATTATTCCCATCAAATGTGAATTAGAAAAAACCGATAATTCTCCTGTACTGATCTTATACATGGTGGTAATGACTGTGATTTATATATGTCAAAACCCACCTATCACCTTGTAGCGAGCGCTACAGTGTTCAACATCCCAGAGGAAAAGCTGCATAATAGACCACTTCCAAAAAATCATCTGAAAGTGATGATTACTATAGCTCATGAGCAAAATGCAGAGATACCTATTTCATTTGATGATGATGATATTCATACAGTCGAAAAGGCTATTGAGACATTCATTTCATGTCTATCACAACTTGTAATAGTACATTAGGAAAAAGAGGTATTTATTTCCCTTTTTTTCAAGATAAACCTTTAAAAATTAATGAAAAGAGGTCTGAACTAATGAGTGTTATTATAGATGGATAAAGGGAAGGGGGTGACAAGAAACATGGGCTCAAAAGCATCTAAAGGATTAACCAACCGATCCAAAAGATCTACTGAAAGCACAATTACACCGCCTATTCTCTATCCACATTTACTAGAATTGAATACTCATGTGGATACGAAGCTAAAAAGTGGTAGTTGTCATATAGTTGTTTTTAAAAATAATATATATAGAGAGAAAATTGAATATTGCATTTCTACTGAAAATGTAAATGACATCCTTGAATATGATTTGCTAGGTGTCACAGTTGTAAATTTATATATGAGGTATGTTTTCATGAATTGATTTTCTAAAAGCTGATATAATGCGATAATTATGACTAAATGCATTTTATATTATTGGAAGGTTTATATATGAAAAATAGTTGAAGGGATTTTCCCATGATCCAAAATTCAGAGTCGTTAGTCCTCATACCACATCTACACAACTAACGAAATTAGAGCCATCAATAAGGGATGAAATAGTGAAAGGCTTGATGAAAACATTTAAAAGAAATATTATGGAGGATATAATTGTCCTAATACCAAACATGTAGGGGTAAAACACTACGATTAAAGAATATCTATTATATTTTCACTTCTTTAACTACTTATTCATTTTTTTTGTTTTTAGGCAACACTGGCTGCTAATTGCGGTGATCGTGGATACTTCAAAGATTTATTTTCTATATTCAATCCAAGGATATCCAACAACCCAACCACACATAATGGAGTTTGTGAATATGTAAGACACTAAATCCTACATTTTAGTCCTAAACATCAAGTTATATAATTTATATTATCTTTTACTAAGGATTCTATTATGATAGATTAGTGTATCAATATAGTCTAAAAAAGGAATAAGGAAAGGGGCTAATCATATGCGGGCGAGAAAGTACCACTATAAATTTCAAAAATAATCATATTCATAAGATGATATAGATTTTTTAAGAAACTATTGGGACACATACCTGATGGAAGATTGTACACAAATAGCATGAAGATCTGACTTGGGGACGTATACAATTGGCGGACATTTTTGAGAGGGGTTTATAGAGATTAAAAGATGAAACATTGTTGTATGTAAATATTTATAGGAAAATTTTAAATGTTATTAAATAAAACAACCTTTCTCCAATGATTCATTTGTCCATTTTAATATATTAAATTCACCAGCAACATACAAGAATGATGAACCACTTTTCTTTGGGCTTGGATAAGAAAAACCAGTAAAATCTCCAAAAATACCTTCATTTCACACATGCCCACTCACATTCAAAGAAACGATGAGTAAACATATCCATCAAAAATTTATTTCAGTATGAGCATCCAGATTCCAAATGGATTCCCATGCGTTGAAAAATTTCATTGGTAGAAATTGTACGTTTTCGGATTATCCATAATAAGAAAATGAACATTTTTAGAACCTCCTTCCTCCATAGGGTCTCCCCCCCACATACATGTTTTAAATTTATCACAATAATACATGGGTCATTTTTGATGTGTACGAGTCAACCCCACCTCAATTTGAGGCACGATGTGACTGATATAACTCAAAGTGTCTCTCTTTTTGTTTAAAATGGAAATGATTTTAAATGAAAACAACAATTGACGTACGTAAAACCAACTAAATAAATTTGGATTGTATTGATACTTTATGATAATGATCCATGGTTTATTTGTGATGTTTAAGAGTCAAATCCACCTCAATACTAGGCATGTTGTGACCGGTATCACTCAAAGTGTCTCTCTTTTCTTTAAAATGGACATAATTTTAAGTGAAAACAACAACTAACATATGGAAAACAGACCAAACACATTTGGATTGTTTTGATAATTTCGGAGAATGATCCATGATTAATTTGTGACGTTTATGAGTAAAACTTTACTCAATCCGATGCATGGTGTGACCGGTATCAATCAAAGTGTCTCCCTTTTGTTTAAAATGGACAGAATTTTAAGTGAAAACAACAACTGACGTACGGAAAACTAACCAAACACATTTTTTATTGTGTTGATACTTTAGGATAATGATAAATGGGTAATTGTTGACATGTAAAAGTAAACCCTTCCTAAATCTGAGTCATGGTGTGACCAATATCACTCAATGTGTCTCTCTTTTGTTTAGAATGGACTGAATTTTAAGTGAAAACAATAACTGATGTACAAAAAACCAACCAAATGCATTCATATTATATTGATACTTTAGTAGAACAATACATGGGTCATTTGTGATGTTTAAAATTCAACCTCACCTCAATAAGAGGCTTGATGTTACCTGTATCACTCAAGTGTATCTCTTTTGTTTAAAATGGACAAAATTTTAAGTGAAAACAAAAACTGACATACAGAAAACTGACCAAACACATTCAGATTGTGTTTATAAATTAGGAGAATGAGACATGTGTCATTTATTACTTCTAAGTGTCAAAAATACCTAAATACAAATCATTTTGTGGCCGATATCACTCAAAGTGTCTCTTTTTTGTTTAAAATGGAATGAATTTTAAGTGAAAACAACAACTGACATACGAGAAACCCACCAAACACATTAGGATTATGTTGATACATTATGAGAATTATCCATGGTTCATTTTTGACATGTAAAAGTAAACCCCACCTTAATATGAGGCATGGTGTGACTGGTATCACTCAAAGTGTCTCTCTTTTGTTTAAAATGGACATAATTTTAAGTGAAAACAACAACTGACATATGGAAAACTGACCAAACACATTTGGATTTTGTTGATACTTTAGGATAACGATTCATGGGTAATTTTTGATGTTTAAGAGTCAAACCTTACTCAATATGATGTAATGTTCTACCGGTATCACTCAAATTGTCTCTCCTTTGATTAAAATGGACAAAATTTTAAGTGAAAAGAACAACTGACGTATGAAAAACTGACCAAATTCAATCTTATTGTGTTGATACATTAGTAAAATTATCCATGGGTCATATAAGATGTGTACGATTCAATTCCATCTCAATCCAATTCATGGTGTGGCTGGTATCCTCAAAGTGTCTCTCTTTTGTTTAAAATGGACAGGATTTTAAGTGAAAACAACAACTAACATACGAAAAACTGACCAAACACATTCATATTGTGTTGATAATTTAGGAGAACAATACATGGGTAATTTTTGACATGTAAGAGTCAACCCCATCTCAATAAAAGGTACAGTGTGACCGGTATCACTCAAAGTGTCTCATTTTGTTTAAAATGGACCAAATTTTAAGTGAAAACAACAACTGACATATGAAAAAGAGACCAAACACATTTGGATTGTGTTGATGATTTAGGATAATTATCCATGGGTCATTTATGATATATAAGAGTCAACCCCACCTCAATAAAAGTAACGGTGTGGCCGGTATCACTCAAAGTGTCCCACTTTTGTTTAAAATGGACAAAATTTTAAGTGAAAACAACAATTGACGTACAGAAAACTGACCAAATGCATTCGGATTGTGTTGATAATTTAGGAAAACTATCCATGGAACATATCTAACATTTAAGATTCAACACATTATTAATATGAGCCATGTTGTAGTTGGTATCACTCAAAGTGTATCTCTTTTGTTTAAAATGGACAGAATTTTAGGTGAAAACAACAACTAACATATAGAAAACTGACCAAACACATTAGGATTGTGTTGATACATTAGGAGAAAAATCCATGGGTAATTTGTGTCATGTAAGAGTCATACCCGCCTTAATCTGAGGCATAGTGTGACCGATATCACTCAAATTGTCTCTCTTTTATTTAAAATGGACAGAATTTTAAGTGAAAATAAAAACTAAAGTACGGAAAGCTAACCAAATGCATTGGGATTTTGTTGATACTTTAGGAAAATGATACATGGGTCATATATGATGTGTAAAAGTCAACCCATCCTCAATATGAGGCATTTTTTGGCTGGTATCACTCAAAGTGTCTCTCTTTTGTTTGAAATGGACATAATTTTAAGTGAAAACAACAACTGACGTTCGGAAAACAAACAAAACACATTAATATTATGTTGGTACTTTAGGGGAATGATCCATTGGTTATTTTTAACATTTAAGAGTCAACCCTGCCTCAATAAGAAGAATGATTTGACCGATATAACTCAAAGTGTCTCTCTTTTCATTAAAATGGACAGAATTTTAAGTGAAAACCACAACTCACGTACGGAAAACTTACCCAAAGAATTAATATTGTGTTTATACTTTAGGCCAATGATCCATGGGTCATATGTAACATTTAAGAGTCAACATTGCCTCAATAAAAGGCATGGTGTGGCCAGGATCACTCAAAGTGTCTCTCTTTTGTTTAAAATGGACAGAATTTTATGTGAAAACAACAACTGACGTACGAAAAACTAACAAGACACATTTGGATTGTGTTGATACTTTAGGAAAACGATCCATGGGTAATTATTGAAATGTAAGAGTCAACCTTACCTCAATAAGAGGAACGGTGTTGCCGATATCAGTCAAAGTTATCTATTTTGTTTAAAATGGACAGAACTTTAAGTGAAAACAACAACTGACATATGGAAAAATGAAAAAATGAATTCAGATTGTGTTGATACTTTAGGAAAATGATACATGGGTAATGTGTGATGTGTAAGAGTCAACACCACCTCAATATTAGTCATAGTGTGTTTGGTATCACCCAAAGTGTCACTCTTTTATTTAAAATGGACATAATTTTAAATGAAAACAACAAATGACATACAAAAAACTGAACAAACACATTTGGATTGTGTTGATAATTTAGTATAATGATAAATGGGTAATTATTGATGTGTAAAAGTAAATAATTCCTAAATATTAGGCATGGTGTGACTGGTATCACTCAAAGTGTCTCTATTTTGTTTAAAATGGACAAAATTTTAAGTGAAAATAGCAACTGACATATGAAAAACTGACCAAACACATTAGGATAGTGTTGATACTTTAGTAAAACTATAAATGGGTCATGTGTGATGTTTAAGAGTTAACCCTACTTCAATTCAAGGCATGGTGTGGCTGGTATCACTCAAAGTGTCTCTATTTTGTTTAAAATGGACCGGATTTTAAGTGAAAACAACCACTAACATAAAGAAAACAAAACAAATGCATTCAGATTGTATTGATACTTTAGGAGAATGATCCATTAGTCATTTCTGATGTGTACGAGTCAGCCCCAACTCAATACGAGTCACGGTGTGAATGGTATAACTCAAAGTGTCTCTCTTTTGTTTAAAATGGACAAAATTTCTAAGTGAAAACAACAACAGACGTACAAAAAACAATCCAAAAGTCATTAACTATGACATAAGACACTTAGACAAGCCTTTTAGAGTACTAAGTAGTCTTTAGAAAATAAACCCCCATTAATAATTCATAAGACACCCTAAATATAATCCTTTAGCCCTAGAGTTCATGGTAAGGGATGAAAGTAAATAGGAAAGGGATAGGGAGAAGAATGAAAGGGAAATAAAAAATAATTGAGGATTTAAATTGGATAAAGTTTCCAGATAAAGGGCTCTTAGAAAAGTATTGGGAAGGGGATGGGATGAAATAGGCTGAAATTTCTTAAATTATGCCATATCATCGGCAACATTCATGGTCTGGTTGGGTAGTTTTCCAAAATGTTCACCGACTTTTTGGGATTCATTGGATAAGAAACCCTCTTTTCCACAATTTGGAAAAACAGTTAACTAGCACTGTTACAATCATTCTGAATGACTTAGTTAAACTATAGATCCATACCACATGGTTTTTCCTAACCGTGAACAAACAGTGTTCCTAACAACTCCCTCAAAAAAGTTAAGTTGCAGGATTTTTACTTGGAGTCATACAACCCATCCTTTTCCTATGTATGTAAAAGATTAAAAGATCAAAACGAATAGGAAACTTCCACATGAAAGTGTACCCACATAGGTTATTCTAAATTGTTTCCCCCAATAAAACCACTACATGACTACTAATGATGGACAAAAAATAAACATTTATCTCCCCACCATTTATAAATTCTATAAATGGAGTGAAAATAAGACAACACACCATAAGATAAAGGTATAAACCACAAGAACACATTTCCTTAAGTGTCCCAAGAATCACCCAAAACCATCTACCATGAGGAATCTACAAGAGAAAATCTCTAAGTATGAAGGCAACATATCCCAAAAATAACTCAAAATCTATAAATAAATTCCATATCCATGCTTCACATGAATCTTAACCACAAAAAATAGGATGAATAACTCATTTTCATTCCTTAATCAAATTTTATTAAGTTTCTAACATTGAACTATCTCTATATATTTTATCTGAGGCAATGTAAGATATCATTTAGAGGAGATAGCATTTAATGACACCTTTTGATAATAATAATAAATAATTAGTACATCATATTAGGTATGGATTTTTTCCCATCATTTGATCCGGAATTGACTACCACTTCATATTTTATCTATTTGAACTGTTTGTTTGATATGTTGATTTTTTACAGGTCTTGGTTGGGTGTGCTGCTGTAGAATTTCATTTTATAGGAATCATGGAATTTATCACTGCTAAACAAGTGCTGATAAAAGAGACCTTTATCAGTGCTTTTTTATCACTTATAAAAGATCCCTTTTAGCAGTTCTTTTTGTGTGCTGATAAAGGGGACCACCTCCCCTTTATCAGTGCTGAGCTTTACAATTCTTTTTTAGCACTGTTAAATCCTGTTTTGAGCCTTGATAAGGCCCATTTTTGTAGTAGTGTATCCATACACCTGAACATATCTCCATACATCAGTGTAATATAGGATGATAAAGAACTCATAAAATACATGAATTCATAACATATATACCACATCATAGCACAACTCATAACACAAAAATAAAAATCAGAAAGGGATAAATACTACCCTACCAAAACTAAAAAAGAACCTCACCTACTTACACATAGTGGAAGCCAACCAAAATAAAATCGTGGATAAATTTTATGTCTATATAGAAAAACTAAGATCCATATATTCTTGGTCCTCCAAAAACACCAACTAAAGACCTGTTGCCTATATAAAGCATGACATGTGAATGCAGAGCCCATGTAGGGTGAGTGTATAAACTTACCCAGTAGGGTAACTCAGAATCACTAAACATAAATCACCGAGATAGTAGTCAACTCATCATTATAAAGATATGTAAATCAGAATACGAGACATAATAATAATAAAAATAATAACCTTGATATGCTCAAAGTTATACACCAAGTCTCAAGTTGAGGCCACATCCTCACTTCCATCATAGGATTTTACTAGAGGATAAAATTGTAACACTCATTTAGGAGAACTCACTCCATGATCATTTATGACACTGATAGATATCTCCTGAGATGTTTTTCTTATAAATATTTTACACAATTATGACACTCATGTAAGAGGACACACTCATCAGGTCAATCCAGGATGTAAAACCAAGGAAACTGAGAGGGATCATCCAAGATAAACACTCAATTAGACTAGTCCTAATTGGAAGAAAATAGATGTCGATACACATATAGGGGATCTCACCAAATCCCTATAGGGAATACAAGAACCTAATTGAAATAACCCACCATGTGGGGGATCAGGCCTGTGTTTGTTGGTCATGTTATTCTTAAAACCGTGCCCTAGGGAACAAGATGATGGGAATGAGGATGCAACCCCTATGCCTCACAGAGGGATTCGTACACTATTCCACTAATGGGATCTTTTCAAATTCTCTAAAAAAATTCCAAATTAAACCATTATAGAGGTGGAATAATAAAACTCACTCTAGAACAAACGAACAAGGTAATATGCCCTCATAGATTCAGATGGAGGTAACACACCCAAGTTCATTCCAAATTTGAACTAAGAAGAAAAAGGGCTCAAACTTGTTCATGAAATAGTACATGGAGTGTACCAAGGGGTACATGTGCTGTATCAATATGAAAATAAATTATCATGTCTCATGGTGTCACATGACATACTTTCCTCCAAATACATAGAATTCCCTCTAGGGGTATATGGGGTGTAGAAGTCGATTTGACACTTGGAATTCTTTTTGGTCTAGCCTAGGTACCATGTCCCTTTATATTGTATTTAGGGTATGAACATGTACAATTGCCTTGAATAAGTAATTTATGAAGTATATGGGATGTAACCCACATCACATGACTTGTAGGGGTTGATCCGAAACTTGACACAAGTCATCTGTTCAACCCCATGTACTTTTGGAAGTACACAATGTGTTCTTTAACACACACGATAAGTGGGGTCACATGGCCACCTTGGAATATACTTTCTATACATGATGATCCATTTTACAAGGGAAACACAACATGTGATCTGACACACTCAATGTGTAACACTACATTTATTCCTGTGTGTGTACTCCCTTTATATTCCATTATGATAAGAATAGGGTCACATGATGTGTGAGTAGATCACACGGCATGTGATATTTAACTCAAAACATAAACCTTAGCCACCACACATAGGGAACTAAAGGAAATGTGTTCCTCTGAACTACATAGTTTGTATTTTTGAATTTTACAAAAACCTCCATTCCTCATGTGGTTTCACTTATGATTCCTTCTTATTCTCTTTAACCACAAATCATGGCCATTAAATGTGGATCTATGCTTGGATGAGCATAGCCATCATCTTTGGCCAGATTCTGACCACCCTTTCACTTAGGAATCATCTATCATCATTTCATATCACTAGAATGAAAAAACAATTATGAAAATGAGAACCTTCAATCCATCCCCAATCCACCACTAAAATTATCTCACCTTGATCATGACATCGACCCGCAATATGAACCCTTGGTATTAATATGTTATTCCATAATAACGATTACAAAATAATCAACTATAAGGTATTTATTGAATCTTTTATCAAATAGAATACCAATGAAGATTTTCCAATGAATTTGGAAAGAAAATCACAAATCATAATTGTGATGAATGAACCTAGGCCATTATTCGGGTTATCCTCAATTCATGGTCTTAAAGGTGATGAAAAAAGAGGAATGAATAAGAAAAATAAAACCATAATAGAAGGGAAAAAATTCATCAACCATAAATCAATATTCGACTTTAAAATCAGTTTTTTATAAGGATTTATTGTAATGCATGCTACAATAAGTATTCTGTGTAATGCAAGCTAAATTTGGTGTCATGTGTAACACAAGATAACCTCAATATTGTGTGTAAAACAAGCTAAACTCGATGTTACATGTAACAAAAAATATCGAGAAGACTAAATTTATTAATTATCCCCAAAATCTCATGGTGTTATATACCAAGAACATTATTTCCACTCTCTTGTGGACCCACAACAAGTGTGCGGGGATGGATTGTGGCCTCACCATTTTCTAAATACCTACACCAAGGAAAAATATATACCCAAAATCATCATTTACTAAATAAAAATTTCATTCTTTTTATCAATTTATCTACCATATTGAGTTGGATTCCTCTCCATTTCTCAACATCTTCAGCTTCTTTAGTTTGGAATTCAATACAGAGGTTCAATTTTCCATCGATTGAACTTAAATAACTCTGTGATCTCAATATACTACGAGCTTGGCTAGGATTTCATTTGGTGATGGTGTGTCGAGTTCATTATCATGGATCTAAAGGTGAAAAAAATCCATATTCTTCTCTCAACATTGGTCATATCTAAGATCGAGTTCCTCCAATGAGATTCCACAATGGCTTAGATTCATCAGTAGGGATTAATATCAGTCTCCTTTTTTGGTATCAATGGTTAGATGACTCAGATGGAATCTTTAGTTGATGGTTTGATAAGGTGGCGTGGCTTGATCTTGGTTATTTTATTTGGTATCAATGGGTGGATGACTCAGATGAAATATTTAGTCGATGGTATAATAGGATGGTGTGGTTGGATTTGAAAAAATTGGGCTTCAACCGTGGGGTGCAGTTTTGACTTTTCTTCTCTAGTCATCTTTAAGATTGGTTGATCATGGTTTAGATTCATGAAAAAAGTGAAAAATCTTCATCATCAATCTTCCCACTGAAATTTATTCCTTCTTTATCAGAAAAAATAGGTGTCACACATGGGAGTTCCAGTATCGAGGTCTTCAACATCTTCATTAGGTGGGAATGGGTTCCTCCAATAAGTTGAGATTCACTACAAAAAGCTTTAGTCAAACTTGGGTAGTTTGGTATCCTCAGTTGTGGTAGGTTTAGAAGAGGAGATGTTGGAGCTCATGTTATGGTGAAGATACAGTTAGTTAAAGAGGAGGGTGGCTCTTGATAAGTTAAGGATAAGCTCACAATCACTTGAGTGGGGGAATATAGGAAGTTTATGATTAACATGTGAAATGTTATATATGATTACTTAAGTCACCATGAAGAGAGTGGTTTTAGTTACTTGATTTTTAGAACTTAAGTTTTGTAAATTGATTTTTACAACTTCATGTAGTCACTTCAAGACTTTCATTTTTGTAGATAATTATAGGTTGAAAATTGATAATTCGTTCACTTAGAAATCGTACAAGTGTCAAGTTGCCTTTACCAAATATTTCTGTGCACTCTCACTTTATATTTTTCAATCATGGTCACTTCGAGACTTTTCCTCATTTCAAACAACATTTTAAAAACTTAATTTTAGTGTATAATTTTTTCCAAACATATTCCAATTAAATAAATAATTTTAAATCACATTAATTTTTGGAAAATTAAATTTCATAATCTATTTAATTTTTTTTTACTTATTTAAATTATATTTTATTCCAAATACAATTCATTATTTAATATAAAATGTTATACCAAATTACAAATTAATATTCACAACAATTTCAGTGTATGGATTTTATATTAATTAAAAAAATGATTAAAATAATAAAACTAAAAAAATCCATTTAATGGTTTTAATTCCAGATTGAATCAACCAACCAGATTTTAAATTTTAACATCAAAGTTTGTATTTAAAATTTTAATCACAATAGTAAATAAATCAATAAAAATTGATTTAATAAAATTAACTATTATCTCTAGAATTCATAAATTAAAAAAATGAATGATTAATTGTGGTTTAAATTAAATATGACTGTACTATTCTATGAAAAATAAAAAATTTAGGCTCACATCAACTATACAAAAACTAAGAGATTGTTTAGGTTATCATCCTAAAAATAAAAACAAAATCTATAAAAACTATTTCATTCCCAGTTCAAATGACATAAATAAATTAGTAGAAAATAATATAACAAGAACATCTAAATATGGAGAAATCTAGTTTGGACCAAAAAGATATTATTTTTCAAATTATTTTAATTCTTCCCGTAAATTGTTTGATAGATCTATGAAAAAAATATTGATTTTGAAGTCTTTAATTGATAACCATTCTAGACCTAAATAGATATGGGTTCTAAAATTATTTTGTGTTTTATTGATTGTAGTAAAACTACTTGAACATATCCTATAATAATATATGGTTTCTCAATAGTGGGAGTTCAATACATATTATAGGGGACATATCAATCTTTCAAAGTTTGACCAAAGTGGATGATAAACATGTCACCTTTAGTGAAAACGAAAAAGGTAAAATTATTGGCCTTGTTCAAGTTGGTAATTCTAAAACCTATTTGATTTAAAATGTATTTTTTATTGATTACATGAAATATAATATTCTTATCATGTCTCAATTATGTGATAACAGTTTATATGTCATGTTTGAGGATAATACATGTAAGAATTATTATTCTAAATTTAATTTAATGTTTAATTATTTGAGTAATTAAAATGTTTATGTAGTTGATTTATATTCCTTATTTTCTCAAAATGTCTCTCATCTAAATTCCATTCATCCTGAATCATGGTTGTTTCATAGGATATTAGGCCACTATAATATATAATATGTTATAAATCTATCTAAATAGGGGTTTTTTCGTGGATCTACATAAACTAGATTTCCTATAGTGTAAAGTGTGTAATACCTATCAAAAATGGAAAGAAATATAAAGTGAATTTCAAATAGAAAATAGGATTCTACCTCACAACCACTAGAATTAGTTCACATAGACTTGTTTAGACTATCTAGAGTTTCAATATTAGTCAAAAAACACTATATTTAATCATTAATGATTATTCAAGGCTTTCATGGGTATATTTCATGGCCCATAAATGTGATACTTTCATATGTTTTCAAAATTATTAAAAACTTTTAGATAAATTTAGTGGACTTACCATTAAGAGTGTGAAAAATGATTATATCTGGGAGTTTTCAAATCAATATTTTAGATCCTTATTCTCAAAACATGCCTATAATCATATATTATATACTCCTCAAACACCTCAACAAAATGGATTGGTTTAAATAACAATGAGACCCTTCATGAGAAACCTTGTCCTTTCTAAGTGATCATGACTTACCAGTCTATTTTTGGGATGAATATATAAATAATGATCATTCTGTAATTATCATAATCTTAATACGACCTCTTTTAAATAAGACTCCATATAAATTATGGAATGAGAGAAATCCTATGGAAAATTATTTCAATGTTTTAGGATTTAAAGTTTATATTTTCAATACAAAGGATAATTTGTATAAGTTTTCATCCAAGATTGATGAAGGATTTTTCATTGGTTATTCTATAGATAATAAATCCTAGATAATATTTAATTAAAGAAAAAAGTTGGAAAAATATTCTAATATTACATTTTCTGTGATAGATCCACATGAACCTAATGTTCCCTTAGAATACCGGGAGGATCATATATCCAATTTAAACATCAATTAAACCTCTCAAACTAATGACCATGCTATTGATTTACTTGAAAAATTACCCAACAAATATCATTTAGAGGATCCATAAAAAAGGAAAACCTAAAGGAAACTAGTATAAAAAGAACCATTAGAACCCATATAGGTCATCCTTTAGAGTTTTTTGTTGGTAATATAAATATAGTAGCTCAAAAATAAGAATCACATAGAAACTAGGTTGAATATAAAGAATTCTTATTACAACAAAAACCCAAGAATAATAATGAGGAAATTAGTGTTGAACATTTGGTGATGAATATACAAGAAGAACTGAATTAGTTTGAAATTAATAGAGTGTGGTAACTAGTTAAGAGACCAAAATACCATTTTACCCTTAGAATTATGTGGGAATATATAAAAATGATTTTTGAATTTGGAAATTTTATTAAAAATTAATTTATTGGCGGATCAAGGTTATATTCAAGAAAAAGGTATTGACAATGATGAAACCTTTTCACTTATAACTAGACTTGAATCCTTATGCAGCACATCTAAATTTCAAATTATATTAAATGGATGTATTATTTTATTTTTTTAATGGTTATATAATTGAGTATTTTTTTTAACAACCCCAACGATTTTAAAATCGATATATTCAAACCATGTTTTTAAATTAAAAAAATTCACTTTATGGTTTAAAATAAGATCCCATAGCTCAGTATGATAGGCCCATACCCTTTCTTATTTCAAATGGATTTATAAAATGTGTCTTTAATACGAAATTATTTATCAAAATAAATTTAAAAGATGTATTGTTTGCAATAATTTGTGTTGATGATATTATTTTTGGTTCTTCAAGATATTATTTTCATACTGAATTTTCAAAACTAATGCCAAATGAATTTGTAATGAGTTTGATGGGTGAAATAAATTTTTTTCTTGGTTTCAAAATATTTAAAAATAAATAAGGGATTAATTTAAACCATGTCAATTACACTAACGAACTTTTAAAACATTTTGGCATGAATTACTAAAAAAGAAGTGATACTCTAATGAGGACCACATATACATTGAATCTTGATGAAACAAGGAAACTAGTTGAAAAAACCATTTAGAGAGATATGATTGGGAGTATACTATACTTAATATCTATCCATCCAGACTTTATTTTTAGTGTGGGTGAGTGATTGTCTCCAAGAAAACCCCATATAATCTCATTTGAATACTATTAAAAATGTTTTCAAATACATAAAAATTACGACCGACTTAGGAATATTCTAATATAGAGGACAATATTTTGATTTAGTTAGTTATTAAAATGAAGATTTATATTTCTATAAGTTATATAGAAAAAATAAAATCTATAAAATATCACATTTTGGGAAAGTCTCTTATATCATGGAGTTGTAAAAGTAGGATTTTGTTGCATTGTCCACTACAAAAGATGAGTACATAACCGTAGATAGTTGTTGTGCACAAATTCTATGGATGAAACATAAATTTACAGAATATGGATATCAATTTAGATGTTTCCCTATAAAAAATTTCAATACAATTAGTAATAAAATTTATAAGAATCATTTGTCTCATTCTAGTAAAAACTACATTGATATAAGACATCAATTGTTTAGTAATCATTTTCAAAAGGGTGATATAACTCTTGAATTCATTAGAAATGAATATAATATTACTGAAATATTTAGAAATCCTTTGAATATTGAGAGATTAAGATAGATAAGAAATCATATTGGAATGATAAATTCTTATTAATCCTTTATTCCAATAAATTATTTTGAATTTTTTAGAATTAAGTCATGAGTTATGTGATACCATTATCTCGCTACCACCCGAACTTGCTATTGTTGTGGGTGATACCTTCTGAGTGCTCCCATTTAGGTGATAACTTTTGGGTGTTATAGTTTAGGTGATAACTTTTAGGTTTTACCATTTGGGTTCTATAATTCACGTGCAACCTTTCTGGTGTTACCTTTTGGATTCTACCACTTAGGTTCTACCATTCAAGTGTTGTAGTTCAGATGCTAATACTAAGTGGTACCTTCAAGTGACACCATCGGGTAATACCATAAGATGATACTGTTAAGTAATACAACTTGTTTCTACCATTTGCTTGTACCACGGAATTCTACCATATCCATATTTACATGATCTTCTA
This sequence comes from Viscum album, assembly GCA_963277665.1. Classification (NCBI taxonomy): domain Eukaryota; kingdom Viridiplantae; phylum Streptophyta; class Magnoliopsida; order Santalales; family Viscaceae; genus Viscum; species Viscum album. The sequence continues at coordinate 232,442,896 of OY728125.1, forward strand.
CTACTAATAGTATTTCTTTATTAATTTAACTCTTTAAATTTATATTTCAATCAAATTAATATCCTTTTATTTTAAAATTTTTGATGTACTAATCCCCTAAAACCCTTATTTTAGTCTAAATTGAATACTATCTCATGCGTGTTCTTTAAACATCATCTCCCCTTCTCTCTTGAAAATTACCTTTAACCTTCATCCTTTAAACTCTGAGTATTTTCTATAGTGGTCATGATGAAATACACCCTTTCTCCCAATTCTCTAGATATACCAAAACCTCATAATAAATATAAAGGAGAATTTATTCAATGATTAAAGTCATGAAATCCCCTTATTTTATCTCGAGAACTTGGTTCTTCAAGAATGACTGAACATTCTATCCTAGATTGGATTTCAATCCCTATTTTTATGTTGAGTTCAAGTTTAGAGGAAATAAGGATTTCATTAAGAACTTGTTTGGTTGGAAGGAACTAAAATTCTCTTCAATGTAGTGGGAAAAATTTTTGGGAGTTACTCATGAAGGAGTTTCTGAGGAATATTAAAGATTTTATCCAAATAGTCATACTAAATTTATTTTTGAGGATAATATTTACGAGATTAATGGGGATGGAAAACCGATAAGTAGAACTACACTATTACAAATAGGTACTTTCACTGTGCTAGTAAGATGGATTTATTAGTGTTATAGAAGAACTGATAATATAAGCGATGTTAAGCGGTTACCTTTAACAACACACATAAAATGAGATGATAAAGTCCACTTTTAATAGTGATAAAAAATGTGCTATTAAGTGCATCACTGATAAAGGGGATAATTTTTTCCCATACCACCTTTTAATCAGTGCTCCCTACCCCCTATCCGTGATTCCGTGACTTTAATCAGTGCTTTAGATAATCCCACCCTCTAGCGTGTTCCCCTACCTCCAATGAGATTCTAACATGATACCTCTAGGTTATACACCAATTCCTTTTCCACTGCCCTATATTATTATTTTTACATTTTATGATATATCTATATATTTATATAATTATTTCTACATTTTATTATCTGTATATTTATATAAATGTTTATATATATATATATTTAAATAAATATATAAAATATGTTTGTGTGTGTGTATGTGTGTATTTATAAATGAATACACACACACACACACACACATATATATATATACATATATAAATATAATTATATAGGTTTATATTTATTTACATATATTATATATTAATATTTATATACATATATAAGAATATATAGATAAATATATATCTTTTTGTCAATACACATACAAATATATATATATATATATATATAATAATAATTTTATATACACTAATTTTATAGGTATATAAATATTCATACATTTTTTTAAAAAAGGATATTAGTTTTTATTTAGATAAGGTTATATGTAAATATTTATAATTTTTTTTATTAAATTAAAATTTTATGTATGAATATATAAAAAATATGTATATATTGTTATATATTTGATTATAAATAACATCACATTCTAAAAAATGACAAAATTTGAATGTTATAATATCCCCATGACTATAATCCTTGAAAATAAATTCAGTCTCCATCGAGAAAAGTAAATAACACATCCTTAAATGAGGCTGTAAATCCATCAAATGTTAAAAAATTGGGGTACTCCTATTAAAAACCTAGTTTTGGAGGCCTTATAGGCCTTTTTTGGCCTAAATAAATGTAACCAGTATCCCCACCCATTTCTAGGTCCTAGAGATCATCACATTCTTTTATTTGATATGTGGTAGAGCCTAAACGGACACCCAGATCAAAATTTATGGCAATTTGAAGTTCGAGTTACATTTTCAACTTATTTTATAACTTTTATTAATTTTTTGATTTTTTATATTCGAATTGTTATTAAATGACTATTAATCAATAATAATTAGAAAATTATTAATTAAAAATATTTTTTAATTATTTTATAATCAACTTTCACTAAATATCATATATATTATGTGTAAATACCTATTTGGCCTAATATAAAACATATTTAAAAAGTATATATTATATTTATATTAATATAAATAAATTTTTATATTAATATATTATTTTTAATAAAATATATTTTTTGAAATATAATCTTTATCATCACTTTTTTTAGCATTATTTAATACTCCCTTTAAGAGTGCTACAAAAATCATTGTTAAAGACCCCATTTAACAATTTTTTTCTAGCACTAACAAATGGGGATTTTAAAAACACTTTTAGCAAGATATGTTAAATACCTAGTGCTGGATAAAACCAGTTTTATAGTACTGATACAATAGAACATGACATAAAATTTAGGATTCTCTCCAATTTCATTGAGCACATATTATGTCCCAGTAAGGGGGACCTCAATGTTTTGAGATTATAACATGTCTTCTTATTATAACTCATGAAAAAATGGAAAAGGTTAATATTTGTAGATATATTATGGTGTATATGATGAAACTATGTGAGAATAATTCTAGATAATATTATCTAATTTATCCCAATATGATATAGGATATGCTAGATGTAAAAGGGTTTGTTCCTGATGGGGAAAAAATTCACTCAATGTGTTGGTTTATATATAAGTCAAAACTCATGTAGGAAGATGAAACCCAATTGAGATCCCTGGATAAAGAAATGGGTTTTGTAAATTGAAAGAGTTTATGAAAACATCAATCAAGTGAATAACCCCACTAGGACTAGGGATTTTGTTGATCCCCAGTTAGATATATATGAATTTATGTCCTATTTATATGATGAATAAGTTGTTTGATCTAGTGTTTAAGTGGATATAAAATTAATTATTGTGGTTGAGGAAGAATAATCCGTTTCTATTTTTTTTAAAGATCAATGTGACCATGATACTATCAGAGGTAAGAATATATCCTTTTGTAATTCTGAATATCATATTTCTTTACCTTATAATGAGTGATTATTGGATAATATGAGGTTTTAGATAATGAGGTTTTCAATGCTTCATATTTTTGAGGGATCAGATTCTAAAAGTACAGAATATGTTATTATACTTTCTAATAACTCTTTATATGATGTTAATAGTGAAGATGATGGTTAATAGACTGATACATTCATAAATATTTCTATTTTTGGAAAGTCTATAAGTAGTGATTTGTATAGTAATTCCTAAATTTATTTAGTGGGTCATGTTCTTGGAAGCCCATTAAGATCTGATATAGGGGATGTAGTGACTAAGTGGGAAATTTACTTAGGGTTAGATATTTTTATCCAAGTTTTTTTAGATTCAAATTTTTGATGATGGTTAATTGATGGGGGAAGTCCACCTGAGCATGGTGGACTTTAATTTCATATTTTCAAAGAGATACTGTGGGATATTTGGTGAATATAATAGATCAGGCTAAGATTATCTTTCCCTTTACATTAGTTTTTCCTAATAGATATGTGGTAGTAGTGGATTTAACTTTAGTGCATGATTATGGAGTTAGTCTTGAGGTTACTTGTTAGGGATCTTATTCTAGTCATGTTACCCCTTCACCAGTTCTGGATAGGTCTCCTCTCCTCCTCCTCCTCCTCCTTCTTATTCCAATCCTTTTACCTGAGCTAACATGGATGCCTTTAAGGAAGATATTATGGATTATCTTGTTGGATTTCATAATACATGTACCAATTAGGGTAATTCTCTTAGATATATTGACATTTTTTATTTGTATTTTTTTGGCACACATTCATCCCAATTGTTTTTGAGGATTGGGGATTTTTAGGTGGAGAATAGGATGTTTGTGGAGCACATTTTAATAATTCATACTTCTTTAAATATATGAGTATGGAAAAAATCTAGATATATCTTACCATTTTTTAGAAGCTTTAAACCCTTTATACTACTAGTAATTCCTATTCTTCCAGAGATCCTCCTTTAATGCATTCTAGTCTTAATGCTAACTTAGTGAGAAGCATAATATGAGAAGAGTTTTATAATGTTCTTGGGAGAATCTTACACTTCACATCAAGAAGAGATGATGTAGATAAAGTATAACGGTGTGTATATCTATAATCTTGTTAGATAATTACTTAATGAGGTAATAACTAATAGAGAAATAATTTCCAAATCTATAAAGTACTAACTTTCTATGATTTTCACTATGTGTGATTTAAATTCCCATTTTATGTTTTTGTATGAGAATATAAGGATTCTTGTTATTACTGGGGCCCTCAAGAAGAAATATACTCAGTTGAAAGTGATAGATTCTTTAATGAATTTTTTCATAGAGGAAAATGAAAACTTCTATCAAGTGATAGGGTATAGTGGTAGAGTGATCGAATTGATTTTTTATTTAATGGAACATTTTCTATATACTACCAGGATAGATGAATTTGCTCTTCATACTTTTCCTCTAAATACATTTGTTTCCATTCCTATTTCAGTCCCTGTTTAGACAACTTCTGTAGGTTTAAGCCCTTGTGTGCTTACTCAAGTAGAGGTAGAAAGTCATCTTAGGCTAGTTTATGCTACTGGAAAAGACCCTATAGATCCTTCATCCATTCAAGATGAGGATTATTCTTAATTAAATTAGGATACTATAGAGATACATTCATTTTTTTATATTTAATCTTATAACTTTGATCTTAATGGAAATTCATTACTCTTTTATATTTTTTCTCATCTATGATACACTTTTCTATTATATATTCTTCCTTCCCTTGATGCCTTTTTGATAATCCCAATGGGTGCAGAACATGTTTTTTATATCATATATGTTATCTATTTTTATGGTTTTTTAACATTGTTGAATTATAACTGATTTGGTTATTATTTTTCCTAACTATGTGGAACTTTATTTTTATGCTTTTATTTTACTTTGAAAATTATTTGAAATCTACTGTTGAGAATTTATTTCAACTATTACTTATGATCATCAAAAAGTGGAATGTTTTTGGAATAGATCAGAAATAAATTCTTTCAATTCTAAAAAATTAAGTTTATTTTGTTAATAATTTTTTTAGGTGTTGAATGATAGAACATCATTATTTAGGAGTTTACATAAAATATTTCTAAGTACAAACTACTATCATTTGAATTTATCTTGACACTATCAGAAAATGTTTTCTATCATCTGTAAAACATTGATTCTATTAGAAGGAACTTCTTCTACCATTAGAAGATATGTGCAATCAGGAAACAAAGTCTACATCCACCATTTAACATTCATCTACTAGCATAGGAACTTGCTACCACTAGGTTAATTTCTCTACTAATAGAGAAAGCCTGCTACTAATAGGCTAGAAGGTTCCACTACAATTATGAAAACTCCACTACAACTAAAAGCTTCCACTAACACCTAGTCAATTCTTATACTACTAATTGGTTTCTCTTGCCATCAAGTGATTTTTATGACTATGATGATCATTTACCATTGGGTTATAATTTCATTGGGGATTCTACTTCCATTCCTTAATTGATTTAAATTTTAAATTAAATTATAAAGGCTAGTTTATGTAATTTAATGAATATCATATGTATAAGGATTTATGAATAGTTATTCTTAAAATGGATACTCAGTAGCATTGATGAAAAAGTCATCCTTTCCCAATTTACTACTCGGTATGAGAATTTATTTTATTATTACCTTACAATGGATAAATAGAGTTTATGAAATCTCTAAATCTGAGTGTCTCCTTAGGAAAAATCATTCTTTAGTTGGATTATTGGTTCATTGGTAGTTGATATAAATGTGAATGTGCCTGATTAAGTGTACGTATAGAAATAATGTGGATTATCTATGCTGTATATGACACTCTATTTTCATGAAAAAAATAAAAACCTTACATACTTCATTCGACATGAGATCAATGAAATAATGAAATAAAACACAAAATAAGAAGAAGATCAGTTATCATCATCTTAAGATGATCAGAGAAAGATAATATCACAAATTATTCAACATTATTCCTCTATTATTCTTTATTTTATTACTTTTGAGATGTTATTTTTATACTTGTTTAAACCTTTATCATAATATCTAATACAATATTAAAGAGTAATATAATATTATCTTTTCATTTTTTACACCTTCTATATAATGAATAACTATGGAAGAGGTTTCATGTATCCTAATAAACCACATTGTGTGTAGTTGTGTATATAAAACATGATTTAGGTTGTGGATCACTTTATTGTTTAATAAACATGATTGGAAGGGGGTTACTATTAGGTAGAGAGTATTGAGACCCATTTTTATATTGATCCCCTTGTATTTATTTTCACTATATATTATTTAGTTTTTTCTTACATAGTTTTAAAAAATCAACTTTTGTTTCCAAACTGATTGCAAATCAATACTCTGATAGTTACCATTAATCATAGTCATATATAGTGTGTTTTATATTATTATATTTGTTTCAAAGTAAAAATTATTTTAGAGCTATTTTAATTAGGTTGTGATCGAGTCTTAAATAAGAATTTTGAAAATATAAAATTCTATATTTCTATTATTTTATTTAACTAAGATGATTTCTAAATCAAGGGAATTTTATTTTAAACTGTTTTTAAATAGAAATTTTATTTTAATCTCAATTAACCCCCCTCTTGAGCTTTCTACTAGGACAAACACATTATCACTGATATAAACACTATGAGAAATTATCCATGAAGAAATTAAATACTGATGAAATTGATGAACTTAATTTAAATTTTAAACTAGAAAGTAAAAAAAATTAAAATGTTCTTTCATCACAATAATTAAAAATATTTTGGAAATATCTTATTTATTTTCAATTATATATATTATTAAGTGAAAAAAATTCCTCTCAATATTTTACTAGACAATGGGAAAAAAAATACTTCAACCAAAAGGTGAATATGAATATTCATTATCTGATAGATCTAAAATAATAAATGTTGAAAAATGAAAACAAAAGAAGGAACAATAAAAAATTAGGAAATGAGAAAGGTGAACATTATATTCAAATAATAACCATATTTTCCTATATTTTTGTAAAAAAATTATAAAATTTATAAAAAATAATAACTGATATTATAGTCAAATTAAAAAAAAAACCGAAAAACATAAGAATAAGATAAAGAAAAATAAAAAATGATAGGAAAACGACTATTATGATGAATAGTGTGGTTATCATGAATGATATGGACCAAAAAATGAGAGAGATTAATCAGTGTTTCTTACTTTTTTCAATTCTCCTTAAATAAATTCTATTTTACACATTAATCTAAATGGATACCACTTTTAATTTTGATCACTCTCTCACCTGAATTCATACCAAAACCCAAAAATGAACAATATTTACAAGGTATTCCCTCTATATGGGTTATAATGTTGTTATGGCTAGTACCATTGAATCTAAAAATTAACCCATCAATATCATAAAGCAAATTATAATGGAATTTGGGAACTCATATTATTTTATATTAAATCAATGATATCCCACTAATTTTTTATAGGCCTCTTACATTTAAAAAATAATATGAAACATAAAATAATAAATATTATAATGAAAATAATATTATCTTCATCATCAATAAGGTGAACTTCCTCTCTTTGTAGAGATTCCTAAAACACCCCCTATAGTTCTAAAATCTCTAAAAATAAGATTTATCTCCCCTGAAACCCCAATCTCTCAATGTCCACAGATATTTCAATGAGACACTCCAAATTTTCTCCTTACATATATTTTATTCAACTTTTTTTTTATTTTATAAGAGATTTATAATCAATAGATAAATAATTTATAATGAAGGTTTATCAAAATGTTTTATTTTCCATACTTTTAAATCCTCTAAATTTACCTCAACCTCAAAACTGAAAAATATATTTTCTTCTTATCTATATAGTAAATTTAATTTTTTTTCAAACTTCCATGATAATCTAATTTATTATTATTTGAATAAATAATTTTAAACCATCTTCAATTTAAATACATACGTTTAGAAACATTTCATTGAATATAAATTCATATATATTGATTTTTATTGAGAAGAAACTGAAAAGTTTGGTTTGTGTAGAGTATATTTCACATGTTGCGTTGATAATATTTTTTATACTGTATTAAGTAAATTTTCATTATGTCAATACGTATGAACTATACTGAGTAACTCCAAAAATATATTACTCTAACTTGTAGTTAATTAAATTTCATTCTATATATTATAAAACATTACAAAATATAATTTTTGAAATAAGATGATATGATTAGAAGTAAATGTATACAACATAAAATAATATTTTATTGAGTTTCTTCTAACTTATTTAATAATTCTCATGTTAGATAATATTTTTCTTTGAAAACATATTTTAAAAAAATAAACTACATCTTAAATGATATCAAAAGAAACAGCTTTCATATTTCAAAATTTGATAAGATCTCAAATATAGTTCCAAAATGTTGTGAATAAAATTACTTTAATAAAATCTCACTAAGAAAGGTACATGAACTATGTTTTTCTTGGTCTTCATTCAAGCATAAAAGAATCATTTATTCAATAAAAACAAACATCATTCTCATCATGTGATGTCGATTAATTTTTTATGTGGGTTTTCATGAAATTTTCAATTTATATTTTTTGAAAAATGATATAGGAATTTATTTATGTTTTTTCAATGATTCAAATGGTCTATAAAATCTAAATTCTGTAGGGTATAAACTATAGTATGATTAATTTGTTTTTAATTTTTCTTATTTTGTAATTTGTCCAAAAATATTATATATATATATATGTTATATTCCCTTACAAATTTATTACTTAAAAGAAATTAATGTTTTATAAATTTAAAACATATGTTATATTTATTAAAAATGTTATTTCAAATTAAAATTATTTAATAAGTAATATATAATTAAAATAAATCTTCAATTAGACACTCATAACATGTTTTATGCAATTTTATTTTGTGAAACAAACTATATGTTTTTTAAACTATTATACATGTTTTGTGATAAGATTACTTGATGTATATTTGTATTCTTATTGCCTTTATTATATATTTTATTCAGTAAGTATCCTATTTATATTTTCTCCACACTTTATCAAGTAAAACATGTTAAAAATGTGTTTTGAAAAAATTCTATGTTTTATATATGTTTGGTGAGACATATTTTATTTGAATAGAAATATTAAAGAAAATATTCTGTGTTCTTACATTATATGTATAGAATAATGTTTTTTATTTTAAAAAGGAACATTTGTTTTTTTTTTTCAACTTCAATTAGCTTTAACAAACATCATTTATCCTCTTATATTAAAATATTTTATGGGATTGTCAAATGTTTTGTCTATTATAAATTAATTCATGAGTAATTTAATAAATTATTAACAAAAAATAAAACAGAATGAATTCATGGAATATTCAATATTCCCATTCTATATTTTTAATAACAAAAATATTTTTATGTCCACAATTTATTAAAGAAATACCATGTAAACGAAAATTTGTTTCCTTGAATAGTATAACTAATTAGATATTAAATACTAATTCCCCCTTTATTTTTAAAATTTATACATCTATCATTGTATACAATTTATATCATTTATCACAATTTGGTATAAATAAAAAAATTAATATATATGGAAGGGATGAAATATCCACATATCATTTTATTAGTTAGGATATAAGAATACCCATTTTTTAACTTAACTCTTAAAATATGTATTTTCGATAATGTGTAAGTAAAAATGTTTGAAATTTATTCTCTTATAAGCACACATTACAGAATAAAAAAACAATTTGAAATAGTTTTTATTAGGAATAATATACATGATATCAATGTTTTTTGATATTGGGTGTTTTATTGAATTCTTTGAAAGATTTATTATTCTTTGGTTTCCACATCTAATTTATAATGAAGAGTTAATTTTCACCTTTAGGAGATTATATTTTTTCTTTATATTTAATTTTGTTTTCACACATTTATAGAAACTAAAAACTCAACTTCATCATTACAATGTTTTAGTAAATATTGTTTCTTACAATACCATGTTATAAATTTTTTTTCTGAAAATTAATGCACCCCCTAAAGTAGATTTTATTTAATCCACATTCCTAACCTAATTTTTATCAATTTCCCTAAAAAATAATTTATAACATCTTCAATAAAATATTCTATAATCCATTTTTAATTTAAATCATCTCATGAATGTATTACCTGATTTCATATTTGATAATTTTGAATCAATTTGAAGTCATACACAAAGTGCCACATCATAAACTTGATCATCCTTTGATATTTCTATATATATTAATATTCTAAATAATTTTCTAAAAACACTTTTATCAACACTTATTCCAAACCCTTATTTACTGAATTTCATTCCCTACGTATTAGGTTCTTATACATTCTTGGATTATTCTACCCTAAAAATCTTTATTAAATCTATGACAATTTTTATTTTGATAGAGATATCTAATTTTTTTATTGAATCACATGTAGTACCAAAAATAATTTTATCTATCTCAATAATGGTAATTTAAATATTTGATAATTATTTCAATAAAACATTAATTATTGTACTCTTTTCACATATAAAAAGTAATATCATCAACATAGAATATGAAAATTAGATATCCTATATTCATCTTCCTGAAATAGATATTAATAAATCACCTTTCTTGAAATTATTTTATTATAAACAACCATATTATTTAGAATACCTCAACCATAGATCATGTTTTGGTTCATAGACATACCTATTCAGTTTTTATTCTAATTCCCCATAATATTCCAGAAAAAATAATAAATTTTATCAATGTTATATTCTTCATGTAACTTACTATTTATCAATGATAAATTAAAATATATTTGTTATACTATTATTTTCTTTGATAAAAAATGGTTTTAAAAAATACTAAAATATTATATTCTTGAAATAATAATTTTTTTCTTATCATGATAACCCCAACTGGAACCCCATATCGGTCGATAATAAAGATATGAATGAATCCTGAATCTCACTTTCAATAGGCCATAGGGTATAGAGTAGCTATAAAGGAATAACACATGTATATATGGCTGGAATTACCCTTTAAATTCCTTGTGAATCTTAAATAATCCACCAATTAATTACATAATAAAAGTAATCCAATACTAATTCATGTAATTTCATATAAATAATTTCTAAAAGGGAGGATACCATGAGAAAAACCTATATAAGTGACTCACGAACACCATTAAACCTTAATCAACCTCCAAAAATATACTGAGGCCCAAATTTATCACCAAATCAAACACACAAACCTAAAAAAGTTATATTTGTATATATGGGTGTCAATACATGCATATTTAGTAGGATCCTCTAAAAAACCTATCATGAAAATGTGGATGAAGCATACTAAATCCCCATTGAAAAAACAATGAAATACGATAGTTACATAAATTAGTCCATCTAAGTTTGTAACCTCACCAAGGTTCACTCACTTAATATTAAACTAAAATTATTAACACATCATTGAAAAAATATATATAAATAAGGGTGTCTTTCTTCTACTATCTGTTGAACTAGATTCCCTAAACCTAATTTATTATGTCTTGGTGCTAATATCCCTTCCATAAGTTATACCACACAACTACGAAAACACCTCGCAACCACATCCACATAACCACCTCTGAAACTACACATCACTGTTATCACCATACATCACAACCACATCACTATCACATCCTCATAATAATATAGTGTGACTGAGAGCCAATACATCCAATGTCAATACAAACTACACCTTAAGAAATTATAATTCATGTACATTTACACAAGTATGAATTATAATCCATTATAACCTATATATATGTAATACTAAAACCTCAAGTCTTTACATCCCACATGTACATGTATGTTATAATTATAAGATAATATAACTCTTATGAGTATAAAACCTATAACCATAATCCATTATAGTATGGATATACACACATACCATCCTATATATAGGAGATAAATGGGGTTGGTGTAGTAGTCAACTACTGTTATCACCGATAAACTAGATGTTGGGAGAACAACGAAAACCCAATGACAAATATATTTCTTAGTCACATTATCTATATTGGGTGGTGGGGAGTAAGAAATAACCGAACATAATGGATTTATATTATAACCCACAACCATTTAAATGGAAAATACCCATCCCAATACCTAAACTATAAATTATTACATGACAACCAAGCTTCTGACACTAACAACTAGGAATAAAAGGCTCTCCAAAGCACACAACAAACATAAAGATTAAATAATATCATGTATAATTTATTATTAATAAAACACCAACCATTTTATAATATCTTGATATAAATTTTTTCTTTAATATTTCTATTTACAATATAAAAATAAGGTTTTACTATTTAACATTATACATCTAGTTACAGAACCAATTATTTTTCAATCATTTACTCAACCCATGGATTATAATTCTTATTAACATATACATAACAAACTATATTCATAAATAATTAGTTTCAAGCATTAATCATAATCCATATACCATATCATCTTTAAACCTCTAAGAACCATCCTCCTTTAATTAATTCATTAGTCATTTTACAAACCATAATTACAAGTAACTAAGATAAAATAATCCTACCATTGATAAATAAAACACAATAGTTTATGTAAGTAAAGATTATGAACAAAATAAATGAACACTAAATATAAAATGATTAAAAAACATCCACAAAATAAGTGAAAAATGGCCAAAAAAAAGAAAAAATGAGGTAAACACCATCTCAATCACCATCCAACACCCCTAACACCGTTCCACACAAACAATAACATTCAACCATTAGCCAAAAAATCCACCTACACAATAATTTTCAAAGGAAATAACCCCCAAAATTTTAACTCACCCATATATGGGTTTTAATTAAATTCATAAAAAGTGATATAATATTTCAAATATATAATAGAAAATTATATGATAAGTTGAAAAAATGAAAATAAAATATCAATACTAATTCAACTAATTCAAACAATATTAGATAAAATAAGGACAAAAAATATTCAACCACCAATATTAATTTAAATTATAACTCCAAAAAATAACATTTTCTTATCATATTAATTATTTTTACTTCACTATGAGTAGGTTTTATCAAGAAACAAGACCTAGGACAATAAAAGATAATAGAAATGATAAACACTAGTCAAATACGATTAAAACACCAATCCATAATATTAATTAATCTAAGGAATAATGAAAAATTATATAAATTAATTATTAAATTTTTTCCCTATATTTCTATCATTAAGCTGTTTAATAAGTTTTAATCATTAAAAATATAAAAAATAAGAATCTAAAATCACATAGATAATTAATTAAACTATTTAAAAAATATCACGAGCAAACAAAATTTTTAAAATCATAATATAATGTGAAACAATACCACCATATATTTTTCACATCCATTAAATTTTTGGGTAAATTCCCACTCTTCCACCATTGAAAACTAAATCATGCTAATACCATACATATACATAAAAAATAAGAGAATTTTGAAATCTTTTTCCTCAATACAATGATTCAATGATAAAAAAAATATGGGATGTGGGGTGATGCACACTAATAATGAAATCGCATGATGAACCCATGAACTCTAAGGACATAATCCTATTATGTATCATATATCAATCATTGCTAAAGAACCCAAAAAATTGAAAGAATAAAACTTCGAAAGCTTGGAAATAAATAATGGGAGAAGAATGAAGGGGGAAAAGGGGAAAAATGAAGATACCTTTGATATAAGATATTCTTTATTGAAATTTAATGTCCAATGATAGAACAAATATTTCATGTTTAATCCAAAATACTCCTATAGACTCTTAAGGTTTGAGAGAATAAGGAAAAAGTTGGAAAATTTTGACATGCACCTCAAATTTATAGATAAACCAAGAAAAACTTTATCATAGTGTGGTAAGTATTTACCGTACTAATTAATTCCTTGATTTAATGATTATGACCTAATATCCCGATGTAGATCCATATTTTTCTCAATGTAAATGATATTTTATTTAATGAGAATTTGAAGGATCACAGTGTGGCTAATGGTGTCATGGAAAAATGACCAAAACCTTAAAAATAACAAAGAAATCCCTAAACTTCTCCCTCAACATTTTTAATACTAGGATAAACTTATAATAAAGACTATACAAGTTTTTACAACATCACCTTGAGAGATGAAACCAAGGAACTGAAAAATTAATACTTTATGACACAATGACTATAGTCATGACATAATCTATCCTTGCATGAGATTAAACCAAAACCAAATAAACCCATCAGGCCATCATAAGATTCTATCCATTCCAAAATAGATACAAAAAAATGTTAACTCATAGGATATAACTTTTTATTAACCCATGTTAACCCCCTTACAAAAAAATGGTAAAATATATCCCATAACATATCATGTTATAGAATAAATACATTATAATGAAGGTAGACAATATGATATTAATTAAAAGTACCGTGATACTTATAACATTACAACCCAAATAGTATTTGTGCCAAAAAAATACCTTATAAATATTTAAACTCTTAAATATCATGCCATTAATCCCAAGAAACCATAAAATACTTACGTAACTATCCAATTCTTATGATGTGATGCATTAGGAAAACCATAGAAACTATTTCTATCACCCTTAGGTCCATCATAACAAATATTTTAACTCTCTTAGGACCCAAGGAATGAATAAGTAAGGGTTCAATAAAAATAAGAGCTTATATTCTTGAAAATAAATTAAATTAATATGGGAATACAAATTTTATACCAATTTTTCATTATTTCCAACTATTACACTATTTTCATTTAATGTGTTTCTAAACACTGACTCAGTTGAAATTATGTTATCTAATTTTGTTTAATATAAAATATGAAAATACTTTTCCTCTTAATCTATCCCAATTCTTCACCCATGTAATTAACCCATTCTTTATCAAAAATTGTTTCATTAATAAAATTTGGGTCATTTTTTGATATCAAAGATGTTTGATCCATGAATTTAAATCTTCTTCTAGTCTAAATGATTATAAATTTTTATTTAATGATATATTCTAATTTAATCAACTTTTTTATATTCATATAATTTTTTTAACTTGAAAAGAAATATATTTGTTTTATCATAAATAGTGCATAAATAAAATTCACTAGGTTGTTATTAATTTTTAAATTCTTATTCATGATATTTTAAAAAATAATTATATTATATTATACTAATTTTTCAATGTATTCATCATAAATTAAACCCATTATTTATTTAGTTTTAATTATTCTTACATCACAAGTGTGTATTATTTTTTAAAATTATTATTCCATACAATGGCCTAGAATTTTGCTAAGCCTTTCTTTGACATTATATGGGTTTTTGGTGGTTCATGAGAGCTTTTGTAAATTTAAATAAGTTTTTTAAATATGTTTCTTATATTTATGAAAGAAATATTAAAATTTTATAATTTATTTCTGAAATTTAGGAAATTAATTTTGAATTCTTAAAGTGGTTAAAATATTTTTAAATGTAATTTTTAAATAATAGTATTTATTTTTACTGATTAATTATAAGTTTATTTTAATTAAAATTAAAGGATTTCAAAAACTAATTATTTACCATTACATATAATTTCTATATGGATGTATAAAGATATATTTTAGCTTCATATAATGGTATTATTAATTTCTTGGGTAATGTTTAGGGTGGATTCAATTTCCATGTATGAAGGTAATCGAGTGTCCAGAATATAGGTTGTGTTCATCTTGCTATGGGAAGAGAAGTGATGGAGGGCTATGTGTAAGTGAAATCCAAGCTATGTAAAGGTTATATGAAATTTATGGATCATGAAAAGGTAAATATATACTATGTTAATGTTTTGTTTGGTTCATCTCAAAATTTAATGAAGGTAATTCCTATTTTGAACTATTTGTTCAAGGATAGAATCTTCTATCTCATAAAGGTAATGGAGTTAATGGTTTTAAGTCTCACATGAAGGAAGTTGAGTACCTTACCTAAATGTTTAGTTGATATTCAAAAGATCATGCATAGGGTGGACTTCTTACATGAGGGTACCAACTACAAAAGGTTTAATTATATTTCCCCTATACAGTGCATAAATCATGGATATAGGTTGGATATTTTTTCAGAAATTCAATTTTTCCAACCAGTTATGCTTTTTCAATTCCTTCAATAATATAAATTGAAACATAAACTAAAAATAATGGTTTTAAATTACCAATGAGGAAGATAATTTAATTTTTTAATTTCTTATATATTTGGAGAATTAGATGGATTAAGATAGACATATTAAATAAATGGTTTTAATATAAATTAAATAGAAATTATGATGCTTTTTTTAGGAAATATTTGGAAACATATATATTTTATTCCTAAAAATTTGGAATTTATTTTCTTTTGAGTTTCCTAATTCTTTCTCAAGTCCAAGCGATCCAATATTTTTTATTCCTACCTTAAGATCCATCTACATTCATTCAATTAACCCCTATAAGTTCTAGATCATGGTTAGAATTTTCTATATCCTCTATTTTTGAGTTCATTAAATCTTGAATCTTATTAAAATTAATAGATCCAAAACTTCTCTTTTAATTATCGCAGGTGTGAAAGTAGCTTGTTTTATTTTAATTGTTTTAAATGGAAGTGATTAACCATAATTAGAAAAAAATTTAAAAGGGAATCACATGATGTAAGATTATAAAATAATCTAGAAAAATATAAATAATGATTAATAATTATTAATACCACATAATTAAGTTTAATTTATCCCATTGAAATTAAACCATTCTATAAGATGATAATTTTATTCTTGAAATTATTGGAAGGAACATGTAATATGATCTCATGATTGATATTGATTTTAATCTTTCAAAATCTAAATATGGTATGAAGTAAACTATAATTATCATTATTTCATGATCTAAAAATTACTAAACTTAACTAGAGGATGAATTATAATATACTAATTTCTTATTATAATTATAATTATTATTTTATAACATGGAAATAAAAGTAACAAAATGAAGAATATTATCATGTGTAGTTGAATTAAGAATATTTGATATCATTGAAATTATCTAAGAGAGAGATAGATAGAGAGAAAATACAATAAAATGATTAGAGTAAATATCATTTGATAATATGAGAATAATATGTTTCATAAATTATGAAATAATTGTAAAATTTTAAGAATTAGAGAATTGAAATTGGAGAATTATCGCTTGCATAAATAATTAAAATTTCATGTTATGAGAGTTATTAAATTAATGGTTGGGATATAGTGTGCACTGTGATATTTTATTTGATGTTATTTTGACTTAATTTACTATATAGTGTGTTATCTACCTGATTTTTTGTTGTTTTTTATCGTAGTTAATTTATTGAAAGAGACAAAAAACATAAAGTTGGTAATTTTAAGTAATTAATGTAAGAGGCATGATATTATTTACCTTTCATCATAGAACTTATATCATTATTTAAATATTTCTTATTTAATATTATGGTTTTTTTCTAGCTATTGTTAGCTATTTCCTATAGGTTTATTGATGCTGATGACCTATTTATAATAAATAGGTTAATTCAAGATGGTAATTAAAATAGTTTTTTTTGCTGAAGAAATATTATTTAGGGGTGAGTGAGTGCATATTTAATTGTGAGAGACATTAATTACTTGATGCTATGTACTTAGTTCCCATCAATTTTTTTATGGAAAATAAATTCAATATGTATGTATAATTTATGATTTCAAATCCTTGATGTGATTAGTTGATAACCTTGTTTGGTTGGAATGATTTGATGAGAAATGGGTTGGAGTTCTGAGGAAATATTGATGGTTGATTAAATATTGAGCAATGGGGTGATAAACTAGGGCTACAATAATTGTCAATTCCTATAATGGTAGGATAGAATATACAATGCATAATGGTGTGAAAATTTCACTTAGTTGTTAGATGAATTCATTATAGGGCATGCTCATCAATATGTCTTAATCTTACGTAATGCATTCTTGATGGATAGATGGATGAATATAAATTATATGATTGGTGTCTAACTTCTTGGAGGATTTTGAATCCATGCATGGTAAGTGAATTTTTATTTTGGTATTTTAGGCTGAGTCTTATATTACACAGTTAATTTAAAATGTTTTAAATTAATTTAATTAAATGGAAAAGGATGATTTATGTATAGGATAAGGATTAGTTAGGTACCAAAAGGGGTGAATCGAGGGTCCAATGTTTTTACAAATTTACTTATAATTCAATATATAGAACTTATTAGGTATCTTGATCCACTAAATTATTTCTTTCAACCTCATATTTATGTGTTGTAATAATAATAAAGAAAGAAACACATAAAATTTAGAAGGTTCAACCTGAAATACCACTCTTTATCATGTTGTTTATACCCTATAACACAAATTATCTTCTATAATATTATTATCAATTATAGTGGATCATAATTCCATATAAATGTGATTGGTAACAACCCTTAATCATATTTCATAGGAAGAAATTGGTTATACTCTCCAATAGTTGATCCTCTATCCATGTCTAGTTATACTCCCAAGCCTACCAACTCTTCTTCCCTAGTTTGTTATATTCCATAACCATACTTCTTCTTCTTGACTATTTATAAACCTAAACCATGTGAATCTTCAGGAAATGGTTAGATAACCCCACTAGAAGCTCATCTTCTTATGTGTTGATCCAATATTAGAAATACTAATTTTTTTATTAGAGTGATATTCCTCCATGATCCAGTTAGATTAATATTTCTTATGTACTTCTTTAAGATCTTCATTAGATTCTTAGAAGAAGTCTATTGGTATTGAAACTCTTTCCAAACCATCTTCTGGAATTATTTGGTTCTCCTTATATTGCTCAAATATTATGGTAGATCACCTTCAGAGACTCTGATATTTAGCTCAAATCCATCTCTATTGTCAAGTCATAGGTGTATAGGCCTCTCACTTATTCGACTATATAGTGTTTTCAGAATATTTTCAGCATCAAAGTATTCACTCATCATATTTTTTACCGTACATGAAACAATATATACACAATAATACCATGTGTATTAACTCACATTAATTATTATTATTGGAATCAAGTGATTTCCCTCATTTCTAATTTAGTTAATGAATCCAAATTGTTTCTGCATTAATTCTAGATATTAATTCTCATTTAATATCTTATAATTTCCCCTCATCAAATGCTGCAAGAATCATGACTCATTCATTGTGAAATATTTTCATTAAAATATTAGCTTAATAAAATCATATTAATTTTAATATATTCCTCACATGTATTTAGAAATGCATGATATGAATAGTCTTCCTCACTTAAATTATCTTAATACTATTATAAAAATAACTATACTCTGTATTAATAAATCCCCTTATATTTTATATTCAAAAATTATGAACTACATTACTCATAAAACTACTTATATCTATCAAATGAATTTATCATTTTTTTTTCACCTGAACTAAACCTCATATAAATAATGAATTCATACATGCACCAAGTTCCCATTGAATGACCTTTAAATCCCATGGTCTTCATAATTATCATTCATCTTACATTCATGAAAATTTAACCATATGAATATGTGATAATCTCAATATTACCCATTCATAAATAGGGGTTCATAAATGTTCAATATTCTCATCTTGATCTATGTTGAAATAATTACTCAATATCCTCAAAATAAGTATGAGAATATACCACTTTCATGTTTATTGGACTACCTTATTGTGTTAATAAGTATATACTTCATGGAGGAACTCATATAATGATTGAGTTCGAATGATTAGTTGATGCTAAACTTCAATGTTTGTACACATGGATCAAACATGGTAGACTCTCCATGCATAAATATCATGAAATATCAGTGAATTAATTGTATAAATATAAGATCTGTATTCTTTATAAAAAGTCCTCACACATGGAATATCCATGAATGGTCCTTCTTTATAAAATATCTCTATATACTTCATGGTATCTTATAGTTTTAAACATTCATAAGATGCTCTATTCTTAGATAAGATTCACTTTCCATTTACTGTACATGATCAATCCAAAACAATTCTTTCAATTTATTGTTAAATGCATGGTTGCTTATAATGATGTTACATGATAGGTGGAAACTCATTTGTGTGGTTGATACATTAATCTTAAAGAACATGGTCAATCTAGTGTGCACACTCAATCATTACAGAAGAACCATGATCATTTTTGATAGAAGATCCATCTAAAATACATACTCCTTGAAGCTTATCATCTCATTTATCATGGTGATATCATATTGGTATAATATCATGAAAATATAGAATTAATAATTGGAAGAAATCAAAAATTTATTGGTGGCTGTGAATAATGACTTAAATTGACACAAAAATAAACATCAGGGCTGAGTTTTTTATGAAACAAAATGCCACCTTGGGATTTTCAGATGATTGTTATAAAATAGATCATACATACTATATTCTTCCATTTTTATTAAAGTCCAATAATAGTAACTATAACTCTATTTCCTACATCATAGATACCTAATAAATATTTCTTATTCATAACAATATCTCTTCCCTTAGTCACTCAATATGGGTAACTGTTTCTACTCCGAGAGCCCGTCATTCACTACATCTATGCCACCCTATATGATGGTACCTAATCCACTGCGTATATGAAATACTTGTATATAGAAACTTTCTTTACAATGTGTAAGATTTCCACTATTAGTATTCTCCCTATCACCTCAGGTGAGTCATGTATTCTGGCTCCAACATGGTTGAGCACAACTCCCCAAAGAGTTACTGAGTTACCTTCTTGTCTTGTTAGGGGCTAGAAAAATTTTTACTAAAAAATATAGTAAATTATGCTGGTAATTACAATATTTTTTACTATTGTTAAATTTATTCATGAGAAAATAAAATATATTTTCATGGACTTATCAATAAATCAACCCAATATTCTCCTCATAAAATCATAAAACATTGCATAGACATCTTTAAATTTTATTCATGAAATAACTAAATAGACATATCAATAAATATATAATAATAAGTCAAAAATGTTCTCTATTTAATCACCTTTATAAAATGTATTTAAGAATTATGAAAAGTTTAATAATCATAAAATAAAATTTTATTTAGTATTGGACTTCTCCAAATAAGTTCTTTAAGCTAGTAGCTGAATAAATAATTTCCATTAATCATGGAACCAACTCAATCAACTTATGGACTTATATGGATACTTTATCAATCCTGAAATGAAATTCCAGTTTGCGTAGAAATATCAATAATTGTTAGAATTAATCACCTCATGAAATAATAAAATATTTCACGGAATTATTTTTCAAATATTCTTCATGAAATTAATACATATAATCCTCAATAAATAATCTCCCTAAAGTAGACAAAATTCTTTCTTCAAAAACCTTTCGCACATGTATTTAATAATAATTAAGAGTTTATCAATCATTAGATAATATAATACTTAGTCTTGGAATTATACTAATAATTTCATTAAGATATAAACCTCATAAACCATTTTCATTAATCATGAAAACAACTCAATCAACTTGTGGACTTACATGGATATGTTATCAATCATGAAATCCAATTCATTTTCATTATCACAACACCTCAATCAACATATAGACTTACATGGATGCTTTATCAAGAGTGACATCCAAATCACTTTTATCATCACCTCCCTTAAGCACATATTGAGATACATTGATAACAAATTCATTTATTTCTTAGAAACATAAATCTCCCCCTTTGATGTTTTTTTGGAAATACCATAAATAATCAATATCAAAATATGTGTTCAAATAGATTCTTCCTTCTTAACCTTATGGGAAAAAAATATGAAGGTTAATGTAGGGGTTTTCTCATCTCTTATTTTCTTATTTCAATGAAATCAAATACTTCTCACTTTTTATGAGTGAATAATGATACCACATGGTTCTATTAGTAAATATCATTCAGTTGGTATACTCTACGTATATGTGTCCAATCCCAATATAGAAAAAATAGACAAATATCCATGGTTATATTTGCTAACCATAAATGGATATGCATGTTATACCATGCACAAAATGAACTCATTTATAAAGTAGGGATTTTATTAAACAATTTTATCAAGAAATATTTGTTTATCATGAACACATATCAACAAAATCATTAAAAAGTTCATGTGAAAAGAAAAAAGCCCCCATTTGTATAATCTTTTTATAAAAATATTCCCCCCATTTAGTAAGTGCATTAAATATAATAAACAAAATGAATGAAAGTGTCATTGGGTAAATTATTCCTTATGTTTTTTTAATATTTCTAGTGATTCTACATGCATTGGAAGTTCTCATTTTTAAAAAATGACAACCACTCCTTAGGGTTGCTCCCCCTAAAGGTATATACTCTTCTAATTCCATTTAATTGTATTAAATAGATTACCTATGGTTAAATAATTCATATTTTCCATTAATTATATACTTAAACATCTCTTTCAATTCCCATAATGTTATCTCAAAACACTTGAGATGATAGGGAATAAGGAGAGACATCTTGGTTTCTCAGAATTAACACTGAGGATGAGAGATTCCTCTCAGCCTAGGCCACTCATTCCTTCCAATATAAACCTTCCCTTTGTGTGCAACTTACTTTTAAACTATATTAATTTGAGAAAATAAAATATCCTTTCAATTACATTTATTTAAAAATATATCTCACTATTTAGGTAGAATCTACACATAGTTTTGAGGAGCATGAAAACATTTACCACACCATTCACACAAGTCAATATCTCTATCCATGTTTTGATTGATTTAAATATTTGATTATTTATTTTTCTTATTGAGGTAAATTATCTCCAATGTCCTGAAGGCCATATATTTATTATTAAATGATAAACCCCCTTTTAAGGGAATAAGGGGGAAAACCCAGACAAACTTCATGGACACAAAATATACCACGACCCAAAGATCAAGAAAAAACCCAGATTGACACCTTGGATCTGCCTCTCCCTAGCATTTAAAACATGTTAACACACTCCATTATTTTAAGACTGTATGGATAGAAAGTGTCCTGTTTCAAATCACAGGCCTGATCGGATGGCTGACACCATACCCTCTCAGACATCCAATTCCATGAAGCCTGCATAGGTGAACTTCCTGCTCTAAATCCTCCTTAGTGGCATGTTCCTTGAGGTAGAGTCCAGTTGAATCTTCATAATCAGATTCTAGAAAACCAACTCAACAAAAATATGAAAAGTTCCAAGAAAATGTGATTCCAAAACAACACCAACAACCACCATCCTTGAATACCCTACTCCACTCCACAAGACACCCCAACCACCATAGCCGAAGAAGCCCAAAAGGAAATCCATGGGACACGAGTCCAGTCAATCATCACCTAGGACTGGATGGACCAAAACCATGCCAATGAAATTCCACTGATGAGGGAATCCTGATCGTCATCCGCGCCCATATCCAGATCCTCCCCCCTCCAAGACACTACAGATCTATCATGTAGCTACACTGGAACCTGAAGGAGACGACACCAGGCCACGTCGGACAAATAGAACTGAAACCATACCTTTGATGCCATATGAACCAAGATTTTCCAACCAAGCCTATCAGAGCTGAGCCAGGATAAGACGTCATTGGGAGGTTGAGCTACGTCATCGCCTGAAGGCCATGCCACCAAGCTGAACACTGTGCTCCACCAAGATTTGTTGCCACCGAAGACATGGAGACCGCGAAACATCACCAGATTGAGGTAAATTTATTTAGTGTTTTATTTTATTTACCCCTTAAGGAATAAATATTTTTCTCATCATTATTCTATTTTTCAATGAAATTTATCTTATCTCTTTTTTAACCCCCATTATTTTCGATTTTTATGATTTTCATAGTTTAAATGATATAAAAAGAACCCAGTTCTTTGTGTTCAAACCTATAAAAAAATAGAAAAAACCTATGAACCTTATTATCTTCTTTTTTGGTGAAATCTATACAGATTTCATAGGTTTAGAAACCTTCAATTTTTGAGTGGATCCACTACCCATTCAGAAAATTCTTCGGAAAAAACCTTCATACATTTTCTCACATCCAATATTGATGACTTGGAGATGGGGGTTCCATCATTCCAAGTTCTGCTATTACCGAACCAGTTCGAGGTTGTGCTTCAGGAATATGCAAAGGTTTTGGAATTGGATATCATTTTTATCTAATTTTTTTTCACAGTCACTGCTATAATGGGAGTGTTCATAGAATTCTAAAGGCTTTTTTATATATCTTGTTCCTTCTGAGACTTCTGTGTGTTCGTACCTGTTGGGGGTGGAGGTTTGGGGTATTGTTCTACCTAATATGGTTCTATTTTCTATGGTTCAATTTTCTCAATGGAAATGACTATTGTTAGTGTGATTTTAGATAATTTTTTCTCAAATGAAGTTGTGCCTGGATCCCAAATTTTATGTTTGTGGATTTGAGGTCTGAATTTCAAGCTTCAATGCTGATCGCAGGCATTTTACGTAAATTTTAAAGTGTTGGTTAAACGGTGATTTTTCCTTGGGGGTTGATGGTACTTGCTTCATCTTGTCTCATTGTGGAGGTCCTGTCCACTATTATGTTTCTATGGATTCCTGGTCCATTTATCTTTTCCAGATTGGTTGGGTGAGATGGTTTCTAAAGGGGTTTTGGGATGTACTTGTGTGAGTGGTAGGGTGTTCCAGGAGGCAAGAAATTTAGTAGACTTATCCTTGTGATTTTTCATTTTCATTTTTATCTTTTGGGTGTTGTGAAGATGATCCCCATCGAGGGATTTTGTTGTGTGTTCCTCTACTCTTGCTTCCAGATTCCACCACTCTCTCCAAGGTGGATCTGAGTGGTGGTATTCACGGTGCTTTGGGATGTGTGGGTGAGAGAACATCGACGTCTTGTGGTTTCTCCATATTTATTGGCTCCCAATGATGTTTTTCAATGGATCAAAGGTTCTGATGATATTTATGTGTGGATTGAGGAAGGAAATGGCAGTCCTGATTTTAAATTTTAAATTTTAAGTCTTTTTGTGGATAACTCTTCATGGTTTGAATCATCATGATTGTTATTTTGTGATTTTGTGATTTTGGAATGTGAAAGACCATAGACAACCTACAAGGATTTGCTTCATATGAGGTTCTAGAGTAGGAAGCATTCACTAGGGCTTGGTCATTCGGATTTGGAAGAATGAGATTGTATGAATTTTTCCATCGGTACTAGGCTCATGCAGCCCTGTACGAGAAAGCTAGTCGAGGGGTCATGCGATGGTGGAGTCTTGACCTAGTTATGTAATCACTGGTGAGGGGAATTTCTTGTAGTCATTTTATGAGATAATTTTAATTTAATGGTTTTTATTGGGGGAAGTTGTTAGGGTTCACACTTAGCCTTTAAAAGTGTCATTTGAAATTAAAAAAATGGATTCTACAAAGATATTTTATGACACTTTTCAAGTAAATGAAAATCTTCCACAAATATAATCTCATATACATCTTTCTCATAAAGATTACTTTAGAATTATTCTTAATTTAGGAAAAATATATCATTTCAAGGTGGGATTTAATAATCCTCATATTTTACAAGTTTTTTGATCATAACACCCCATGATGTTATGATATATTTCTTTTTTAATAAATTTAATCACTTTGATAGCTTGTGATACATGTAACCACGAGTCTAAATGAACAATAACTTAGTATACTATTAACCTAGCTGTTAAATTGGTGGGTATGAATATGAATAGATAAATTATAAAACTTTTATGGTTTCTATATGTGTAAAATAAATTCAATGGTTATAAACTATTTAGAAATGAAAATAAAATAATTTGAAAGTAAAATGAATGTTTTTCTAAATAACTAATTTTAGTAATGTAATGTGTTTTATCATAATTATTTAAGTTAATAACTAGTGGTGAATGATTCTAATAAAATTTATATATATTATATATTCAATAAAATTTTATATAATTAATTTAATATTTTTTTCTACACAATGAATAATAATAAATCTAGTTTTATGTTTAAAAATTGTATTAATTTAAAATATGTTTTTGTCACATTTTACATAATTAATTTAAAAATAAAAAAAATAAAATTTTATAAAATTTATTTTAAAAAATAAAATTACATTTTTAAATCAAAATTTAATAATATTCTTAGATTTAATTTTTTATAATTTTATGAAAATATTAATTTTTCAATGAATAGTGAGAATACAAATTTTCACTAAAAATATATATTTTATTTTAAAGAATTTACAAAGTTAAATGAAGTTTTCAAAATGTTTTAAATGAAAATTTATCTATATTATATTATTATTAATACAATTTATGTAATTTTAATCTATTTTCTGTTTAATTTTAATTTAAAAACTATTTACAGTTAATAAAATATTTTCTTTAGAAATTCTCTTTTCATCATGCTTACGAGTTTAATTTTAAATTAAATGATGAAAATTATATGAATTAAATTTGATAAAATATATTATATATTTGAAATCACAATAATTAATATTAGTTAATAATTCAAACTTAATTTTTGATTATAATGAATAGTAAAAACAATAAAAATATAGTAGCATAGTTAAGGATAAAACATCTTTACTGGGGGTTAAAATAAAGAGATAAGGATTAAAAAACCGAAAAAAATTCAAAATTATATTTTTTTGGATAAATTTATGCCTCATATCATCGAATATTCTGGGATAGTCCACTTTGGACCCATTTTTTTGAATAATATATTTATATATTTTATTCTTTTCAAAACATCCAAGTGTGTCCTCTCACCCACATATTAAAGGACACCCACAGTCATCTAATATCCACACTTCAAGAGATTATAGTTTTGGGAAATAACTACTAAAATACCTTCCTAAAATCCCTAACCATAACCTAGAGTTCTTGATTTGATCAGAAAAAATCATAGTAAGGATTTCAGTATAAATATTAATGGGTTTTCTAAAAATAGGTATTATATTTAACCATGTTTTTTTGTTTTATTTATTATTTTATATTTTAAAAATATTAATTAGAAATTATGAAATAAAAAAATTATCTTACATATAATGAGATGTTATTATTTCATTTTAATAACCTATATCAATATCCTCGTCCGTATAATGGGAAATGAAATAATCATTTGTGTGTACGAAATAATACTGCCTCACGAACTGATGTATTTTTTTCCATCAACTCCTATCAAGGATAGATATAATTATAGATTTTATGTATATATGTGATATTTATGACATAATTATACTTATGTAATTGTAATATCACATCTACTTTCTTACTTTTCATTAGTTGAAAAATGATAACGTCGCTCATGCATACATGTAGACTACCACATCCATGAAGAAATGTGATTAGTTTTTCATTTCCTTTTTACATAGTCATTAATTAGGTTGAATTTGAGGAATATATATGATTTATATTATTTAATAATTATTCTATAAATATGAATTATTATTTACCTTTCTTTAGTTCTATTCTTTGAAAAATGGATACAACGTTTATGCGTACATACGACCCACCATCTCCTTGAATGATGCAATCCATTTTTCTATCTATAACTTTTATGGATGAATATATATATTTATATAATTAATTCAAATTACATTTATATCATGATAAAAATTATATATATTATTTGACCATGATCAATGTAGAAGGTCAAAAACTACTAAACCAAAACATACATGAAAAAAGAAGCAATAATCACCTGAGATAATGATTTTAATAATGAATTATTAATTAACAGGTGATAAATGTTTATAAGTAAGTCATATATGGTATGAAATATGTTATTATGGTTTTATAATAGATTTATAATAAACCTATTTATTATAAATGAGGTTCAACCATGTATGAAGGATGCCGAACTTGAGGTAAGGGTTTTTTTTATAATTTAATTATTGATATTGATTTTTATGATTAAGTTATGATGATGAAATATTATGAAATACCTCACAAGAATCTCATGAATTTAATTATCTAATATTTATTTCAGTATAATACATTTTTTTCTATAATTTTACTCTCTTTAATAACTTTATAGATCGAAAGAAAGTTTTTAAGGAAAACCGACTTTATTTCACTCTTTATTGGAAAAATATTTTCCTTCCATATCCATGTTTATTTAAAATTATCATAAGAATGGTTTTAAGAATCTCATATAAATTTTTGAATTCATTTATAACCATGATTGAATTATTATAAAATGGTTGAAAAAGAATCTTCTTATTATTTTTTATATGTAGTACTTTCTTACTTTTTTAGAAAAGTGCTAAATAAATGTTTTAATTTAATTTATATGAAATGAATAGAATTTCCCACTGTTATAAACACTCAATAATTTGAAGCTTGATTTAAAAATTTTGATAGTCTTTTTAAAATATATATTTTTCAATAAATTTATTGAAATTTTTATATTACAAATAATTGATTTCAAAAAGAAAATTTTATTTTTCTAAATAATATTTTAATGATATTTTTATGGTATTTATATACATCAATGTAAAAAAATTGATGTTTCTTATGATTTAATGGTTATATGATCCAATGATACCATCCATATTATTCCATGGATGGGTTATTATTATTGTGAAAAGATTTTTATGATACTTGTTCCTTTTCCAAAGTTTATGAAATTATGAATTGATGAAAGTTTTATGAAGCCCATTTCTTTTCCATAGGTTATGCCATGATGAAATGTTTGTGAAACCCATTTATTTTTCATGGGTTATGATATGATGATTTTTTAAAGATATTTTGGGACACATATATATTATTTTTATTATGTTATTTGTGGGATTGAAATTATATATCCCTCCAATGCATTAGGTAAATATGGATATATCATGAGATAGACATGATTGAAATAGTGAGTGAAACCAGTTCAATAAGGGAATCTATCCACTATGATAGTGTTGGTAGTAAACCTTGGATACTATGATGGTTTGGGGGTTGAACCCAATCCACTATTATAGTAATGGAAGTAAGAATTGAATTTTACGGAAATGATTTTATATGCTTATATATATGACACAAACTCATGTATTATTTCTATGTTATGATCTTATGTATTATGTTCTTTGATGAATTTATTATTCATGTCTTATGAACATCCATTTATTTTTCATGACTCATGATTATGATCAATGATATGCAGGGTAGAGTATTCAAATGTTATGCCCATGTTCTCATACACTTTTTCTCGTTTAATATTTAAATGATCATTGATATATCCCTTATTTACCCTTCTTGAGCATCAAAGTTCACCCTTTAATATGTTTTCCTTCCATAGGTTATCAAAAAAGTAATTATGTATGATATGTATAAGAAGGATGATATTTATGAAGAACATAGCGGGAGATGATTTAGTTCACTTATAAACAATTTGTTTATGTATCTAAGTTTCTAAAGGAATATGACATATACTATTATAGCATTGATATTTGTATTATGTAATGAATATTCATATATTAAGATGTGATATCTATGTAAAAATAGTATGGGTTTCTATAGTTGGTATCCGATCTTCTATTTACATATAGAAACTAGGATGAGAAAATTTTAGTGAGAACCCTAATGATAATCCCAAGTATATGAGAACATCCCAAGTTATGGTAAATAATGGAGTGAGGTCTTCCTTGAAAAAATATGTGTTTTGATTCTATAAGTGGATGTTGTTTTGGAATAGATTAATCTAGGTTTGATAACCCTAAACAATGTTAGTTGAGCATATCATGTCCATCATTCTAGTGCATGATGAGTGTTCTCTTACTATGCACCTAGTTTGACAATCATATGGGATAGTCTTAGGTTAATTTACATTTTCCTTATGAACCATCATGAATGTTATAAATAGACGATGACCATGAATGACCTATGTTAAACCTAATGTGTCATACACTGAAAATAAATTTTCTTAATTTAGACATCTTATAAATTATTTTTCCTGATTATGTAGTTTCACATTATAATTATTGTTTCTCACACTATATTTTTTGGTTTTAGTAAATGGATGGAAGACAAAGTAATTGTGTTGATGATAAATGTGATAGAAAATTCAATGATTTTCATCTTGAGAAACCAAAGGTTATAGGAGCTAAATTGAAAAATCTTGTTTTCATGCTTACACAAATATCTCAATATATGAATCAAACTGAGTATCCAAATGAAAAAAGGAGGGAACAATGTTAAATTGTGTCCTTCATGAGGTGATGTACACCTTATTTTAGTGGGTCCACAAATCCACTAGTCATTGAGGTATATATCCTTACCAATGAAAATATATTTTACATTATCCAGTAAATTGTACAGGAAAAAGTTATTCTGGATGAGTATCATTTGGAAGAAAAAGTAGATTAATAGTGGAAACTTTTCAAGAATATGAGGCAATAAGAAGAAATTAACTCCGTGGATTGGGATGTGTTTAAAATATTATTTTTCATTAAAAACGTTCCTTGTATTCTTCATATGAAAATGGAGAATAAATTCCTTCACATAAAACAAAAGGATGATGAATACATCTGTACTTGTAAGGAAAATTTTACAAGAATTGTGAGTTACAATTATAGTATAGTCATCCAACCTAAAAGTAAGTATAACCAATTATTTAGTAGATTAAAAAAAACCTCAAAGGGAATTACCCATAATAGACTTCAATAGATATGAATAAATCATTCAATGTGCTATTAAGGTGGAAATATAGATTGTATTTACCCCCAAATCTCATGGTTTTGATAAGAAAAGAAAGATTGAATTTAAAGGAAATCCTAAAAACAATAGACAGAAGAAGATGATTCTTATTTTATGCTTGATATATGGATGGAAACATGGAGGAAATTTTATTAAGGGGATTGGTAAATGTTTGAAGTATGGAAATGAAGGTCATTGGCAAATAAAATTCTAAAGTTATGTGAATAGGTTATAAAATGTTGCTAATAGAGATAAATATCTACAGAATGAACAACCCACACTACAGTGTTTCAAATTATAGCAGTATGATCATTATGGTAACTGATTCTAAATTCTGAATATTAATGATGATGATTGACATCAACAACCTTGTAAGCTAGGATACAGTGGAAAATCTTATGAAGTAACATTTCTAACAAGGGGTGTGATAATAGCGTGGTGAAAGGCACTCTTATCACCCACTCTAGAATTTATAATGTCTTATTTAACTATGGTTATACCTAATCTTTTTTATCTAAAGAATTTTCCAAGGGTATAAAAATTCCACCCTAGTAATTATATGTTGAATTAGTAGTGAAAACCCCAATGGTATGATGAAAAAATCTCAAGTATATGATTTTTATCTGATTGAATTTTGTTGGAATGTTCTTCCTGAAAGTATTGTTATTCTCCCACTGTTTGAATTTGATGTAATATTAAGCATGGATTGACTTTATCTAAATAAATCCCACATTAATTTATAAGGATGGGAAGAAACATTTTATATTCCAAACTAACCTATGATTATTTATCAATGTAATTATAAAGATTAAATTCCAATGGATATCAAATCCATTTTATGTGTCTTGATTAATTTTAAAAGGGGTTTCTATCTTAGTTGGTTGGGTAGAAACTAAATATCAATTATGTTCCTATTATATAGTAGTTTGTTAATATATTTTTGGAAGAGTTTCATAGTCTTCCATTAAATCATGAAATTTAGTTCTCAACAGAACTCATACCTGGTGCTGCAGATATTTTAATGACTCCATATATAATGACCTAATTGAGTTGTAGGAATTGAAGAATAAACTATAGAAGAATATTGAAAAGGTATTTATTAATCCAAAACCATAACCTTGGGGGGTTCCCATTTTTTTTGTTAAGAAGAATGACATATCAATGAAACTATATATTGATTATCAAGAACTTAACAAGATCACTTTCAATATTAAGTATCTTATAACCTATATTAAAAAATTATTTGATCAACATCATGAAGATCAATACTTTTCAATGATTGATCATAATTATACAATCAAATGAGGGAAAATAAATAGATTATACCCAATAAAACATCCCATAAAAGGTATGGACACTGTGAATTTATAGTTATTCCATATTTATTATTAATTACCTAAACATTTTACTAGATTTAATGAATTAACTAATTAAATATTACTTTGATCCTTCTTTTGTAGCCTTTATAGATGAAATTCTTATATATTCAATAAGAAATTAATAGCATGAAGTTTACTTGAGGATTAAACTAAGTACCATAAGGAAGGTTAATTTTTATGTTAAATTTACAAAGTGTGAATTTTGGCTACAAAAAGTTTCATTTTCAGGTTATATAATCTCAAGAGAGGGTATAGAGATGGAAATATCAAGGGTATAATTTATTTAATGTTGGCCCAGACTGACTATTGTGGCTAAGATCATATTGTTTTTTGGTTTGTATGGATATTATTGACATTTTTTAGATAATGTTTCATGGATAACTAACCCACTCACCAATTTAACTCAGATGAGATCTAAGATCCTTTGGATAGATGAATGTTTGGGAAATTTACAAGAACTAAAGAGAAGGTTAGTCAGTGAAACTTTTCTTACATTTACCTTTAGTGGAGAATATTTTGTCATCTTTAGTGATGGATCAAACAAGGGATTGAGATGTTTTTCATACAAAATTATATGATGATATCTTATACCTTATGATAATTGAAGGATCATAAGAAAAATTACCTAACTTATGATTTGAAGTTTTCTATAGTAAATTATTCATTAAATATATATAGGAATTATCTTTATGGATAAATATGTTATATATATATATATATTGATCGTAAAATTTTAAATTATATTTTCACATAGAAAGAGTTGAATATGTTCCAAAGAAGATGGTTAGAGCTGGTTAAATATTATGCCTTCTCAATACATTACCACCTCGAGAAATCAAACAAGGTGGTAGATGAGTTGAAAGGATTTTACAATATTATATATGATGAGGATCATAAAAGTTCCAATATTTATTGATTTGTAATGGATGGATCTTGAAATCTTGGACGAATGAGATGTATATTAACTTTCTCAAATGTTTTTTCGACCATCTTTCCATGTGAAGATTAAAGAGTCATAGAAGGAAGATGTATCCATACAGAAGAATCTGATAAATATTCATGATTTTATACTTTATTTTATGGAATGATAGGGTTTTAGAACCATTTATGTATTCTGAACATAGCAGATTTATAGAAGGAGATATTAGATAAGGCTCATATTTAATCATTATCTTTTCATATTTGAATTAGAAATATGTATAGAGATCTGGAAGAGTATTTCTGATGGGACAACATGAAGAGAGATATTTCTAAGTATGTATCTCAATTCTTGGTCTCTTAGTAAGTTAATATTTATAGAAATAAATATAATGTAATGTTACAACCATTACCTATACTAGAATAGAAATGTGAAAAACTCACCATTTATTTTTTCATTACACTCCTCAAAACATCTAATGGACATAATTCCATTTTAATTTTAGTTGATTTCCTTATAATGTCACCAAAAATTATTTCTATCAGAGAAGACATATCTCTGGATCATCTTTATAGAATTTATATTAAGGAAATGGTATGGTTGGATGGAGTACCACATTCCGTTGTGTTTGACTGGGATTTGAGGTTTACATTGATGTTCTGGTTAAGCCTTCAGCTAGATCTGGATATGGAGTTAAGTTTCAAAACTTCTTATCATCCCTAGATTTAATGTTATTTTCAGATCTTGTTTTATGTATTTTAAAAGTTTTCAGGATCAAAACCTTTAACTAGTCGAGTTTTCTTACAATAATAGCTTTCACTCGTGAATTTAGATGGATCCTTATGAATCCTTATAAGGAAAAAGTGTAGAACTCTAATGTTCTATAAAGTAAGAGAAAGATATCTATTGGTACTTGATATAGCTGATGGAATAATAGAGAATGTTGTATCCATTCAATATCTCATTAAGGTAGCTCTGAGTTGATAGAAAAGTTATGCTGAAAATTTTCAGTGTGATATAGAATTTGAAGTTAGTGAGAATTTTTTCTATGAATTTATTCATGGAACATGGATATGATAGTTAGAATAAAGGGAAAGTCAGGCCTTAGGAATATTATCCCATTTCAATATTCTTCATCGAGTAGGGATTCTAGATTATATCTTGGAGCTTCCACCGAAGCCCTTTCAAGTTCACAATTTATTCCATGTATATCTCTTGAAGAAGTACATACTTGATCCATCACATGTACTATACATAGATGTCATATTACTAGAGAATGATATTTTCTATGAAACATTTAGTATAATTCTTGGATCATAAAGATAAATTTATATGGAACAATACTACTCACTATGATAAAGTTCTCTAGAGGAATCATAAATTCAAATAAGCTATGTGGGAAACTAAGGATCAGATGAGATAGATATATAAACATATTTTTGTATTATAGTAAATTAATTTAAAGGTATAAATTCATTTTAATGATGTTAGAATGTAACACCATGATATTTTATGATATATTTCTCTTAAAATAAATTGAATCTCTTTGATAGATTGTGATACATGCTACCCTGAGTCTAAATGAACCAAAATATAGTATATCATTAAACAAGCTTTTAAATTTGAAGGTATTAATATGACTATCTAAATTATAAAAACTATGTGGTTTACAAATTGAAAAATTAAATATATTTTTTATTAATTAATTAAAAATTAAAATAAAACCATTTGAAAGTAAAAAATGTTTTTATGGAAAACTATTTTTATACACAAAAAATATTTTTATCTTAATAATTTAAATTAAACACTATTTGTAAATTATTTTAAGGAAATTTATATATTCTATATTCTATAATTTTTTTATCATTCATCTAATATTTTTTATCTTTAAGCATGGGATAATAATAAATAAAATTTTTTACTTAAAAATTATATTTTTCTTAAAAGCGGTGTCATTACATTTTGAAAAAATATTTTAAAATTATTTTTCATAATTTTAGAAGAATTATTTGCAAAAATTAATTTCATTTTTAAATTAACATGTAAAAATTATCTGAGTGAAATTTTTATAATTTTATGAAAGGATTAATTGTTTGATAAATAGTGAAAATATTGATTTTTATTATTTTTTAAAGAATTTTAAAAGTTCCATTTTGTATTGAAATGGTTTTAAAATTAAACTTTCAATTATAATATGCTCAATACAGTTTTTTCCATTGAAATAAATTTTATGTTTAGTTTTGATATAAAAACCTTTTATACTTAAGAAAACATTTTCTTTGGAAACCCCCTTTTCAACATGTTTGCAAGTTTGATTTTAAATTAAATTCAAACACTTTTGTGAATTTAATTGGATAAATATATTATTTATTATTTATCATATTAATTAATATTAGTTAACAATTTTAACTTATTTTTTTGTCATAATGAATAGAAAAAATACTAAAACTTTACTACCATGATTAAGGTTAAAACATGTTTATTAGGGGGTTAAACTGAAGAGAAAAGTGTTAAAATAAACTAAAAAATTATATAAATTATTTTGGATAGAAATATTTATACCCTATCTCATCTAATATTTTTTCATGTTCCATATTGGATCCATTTTGTGTGACTAATACATTGATATATTTTATTCATTTCAAAAACTGTATGTGTTCCCTCTCCCCCACTTAAAAAAGGACACCTTCTCCTCTCCTATCCATATTTTGAGTCCCTTTGGTACATAAAATATATACTAAAATAATTTAATTACATCCCTCACCATTACCAAGATTCATTTTTTATTAGAAAACAATATTATGCAGGATTAAGGTATAAAACTAAAGAGGTTGTCCGAAGTAGAGGTATAGTTCTTCACCATGCATTTTGGTCTTATGTATTCTTATACCTATTTAAAATATTAATGAGTTTTTTTAAATAATATGAAACTTATATTCAATAAACTAATATTTTATTATTATAGTTTCTTGACCGATATCATTATACTCTTCCATTAAATGGGTAACTAATTTGTCAATCGTCTGTATGACAGACTACCGACTCACGAACCAGTGTCATTCGTTCCATCACAACCTATATCGAATGGATATAATTATGAATTTAATTTATATATATGTTTTTATTAAATAATTATACTTCTATAATTATAATATCACATCTACCTTCTTATCTTATATTTAGTTGGGAAATGACAATGTTGCTCATGTGTACATGTGCACTACCACCTCCACGAAGCGATGTGATTTAATTTTCATTTTTTATTTTAAATGGATTGTGATTAGGAAATATTTTATGAATATATATTATTTACATGATATAATAATTACTCTATAAAGGTGTATTACTATTTATCGTCATTTTAGTCCATTGGTCGAAAAATGAAAATAGCATTCATGCGTTTGTAAGACCCACCGTCTCCATGAACAATGTAATTATTTTTCTATCTATAACTTTTATGGATGAAAATAAATATCTATATAACAAATATATATGATATTTATACCATGAAAAAAATTATGGAGATAATTTACCATGATTAAATTAAAATGAAGAAAACTACAAACCCAAAACATGCCTGAATGACGAAGCAGTTATCACCGAAATAGTGATTTTAATAAAAATTTATTAATAAAAGGGTGATAAAAAGTTATATGTAAATAATATATGGTATGATATATATGATTATTTTATATAATATATTTATAATAAACTTAAATTTGTTATTCATGAGGTTCAAACATTTATTAAGGAAGTCTTACAAAAGGTATGTGTTTTATGTTACAATCTCATTATTTATTGGTATTTTTAAAGATTAAGAACTGATTTTGAAATATTATGATTTACCTAAAAATAATTTCATGAATATTATTATCCTATGGTAATTTTGAAAGAATATTTTTCTATTTCATTTTTATTTATTTAATAACTTAAGAGTCTGAAAGAATATTTTTAAAGAAAAATGACTTTATTTCTATCTTAGGTCGAACAATACTGTTCTTCCATATCCATGTTTTCTTTAAAATTATTTCAAGAATGTTTTTGATAAAATAATATTAAATTTTAAATTATTTTTTACCCATTTATAATTATTCAAAAATATTTTAAAATGAATCTTCATTTCTTTTTCTGAATGAGTTACTTTTTGATTTTTGTAAAAAGTGCGAAAAGAATGTTTCTATTTAAATTATATGGAATGAATGGAATTTCCTGCCGTCATAATTTTAATTTATTTAAATCATTATTTACATGTTTCCATGGTTATTTAAATATATATTTTTTCAAAATATTTTGTAAATTTTATATTTTAAATAAATGATTTCAAATTGGAAAGGTCATTTTTCTCAAAAACAATTTTAATGATTTTGTACTGGTATTTCTATTTATTAGTGAAAACAAACTTCAATATTTCCTATGATTTAATAGGGATATGATCCAATGGTATTATCCTTATTCTTTATATAGATGATTTATGATTATAATGATATTATTTTTATGAAACTTATTCCTTTTCCATGAGTTATTCTATGAAAAATTAACTAAATGTGTATGGAACCCATTTTATTTCCTTGAGATATTCCATGGTGAAATGTTTTTGAAACCAATGTATTTCAAAAAATTTATGATATAATGATTTCTTTCTGATATTTTAGAACACATATATATGATTTCTATTATATGATTTGTGGTCCTGGAATTATATATCCTTCCAATGCATTGGGTAAATATGGATATCTTTTGAGATAAACATGACTAGAATGGGGAGTGAACCTAATTAAGTTTCAGATTCTATCCACTATGATAGTATTAGGCCTAAAACTTGAATACTATGATGATTTGGTTAGTGGACACAACTATTATGATAGTCTTAGCAATAAACCTTGACTACTAAGGAAATGATTTTCTATTCTTATATTTATGCCACAAACTCTTGCCTTATGCCCATGTCATACTCGCATGGATCTTTATCTTTTAATTATTTTAAGATTAATTTCCTATGACAACCAATATTTATATCATGCCTCAATATTATGATCTATGATAGGAAGATTATAGTTTTCAAATTATATGCTCATGTTCTCATACCCTTATTCTCATGTTACAATTATGCTATCATTGATATAACCCTTATTTACCCTTACTAAGTATTATACCTCACCCTTTAGTATGTTTCCCTTACCAAGGTTATGAAAAAATTTCTTATTTATTAATTTACTATGAAGGGTGTTATTTTTGAAAAACATAGTGGGAGATGATATAGTACAATTATGAAATAACTGTTTATGTATCTATGTTTCCAATGGAACCAGAACTATACGAATATATTCTAGATCATTATGTTATGTAATGGGTATTCATCTACTACAATGTGATATATTTGTATGAAAAATTTGGGTCGCTAAAGTTAGAGTAATTCACTATTTATTTTTCTTACATAGTGCATTCTCTAATTCTTTACCTTCTTCTTCAATCTGTGATTTATCAACAAGAATTCCCTT
Source organism: Viscum album (assembly GCA_963277665.1). NCBI lineage: Eukaryota > Viridiplantae > Streptophyta > Magnoliopsida > Santalales > Viscaceae > Viscum > Viscum album. The sequence continues at coordinate 232,481,406 of OY728125.1, forward strand.
GAAAGTACCAAAGATCCAATTTAATAAATTTTGGGGAAATTTCATCAAATGATATTTAACCTTATAATGATGACCATTAATTGATATATCATCATCACTTCTTGAATAATATTCATTAGTAGAATCATAATCAACAAAATTAATATAAAATATACCACTCTCATTACCATTAATTAGTGTTATCTCTGTATTTACTTTCATATTATTGTTTAACATATTTACTTATATTTTATTCCTATATTTTTATGTCATGGATGATATCTCCATATTTATAATAATAGGATTATCTTTATTTTTCTCCTTATGAGGTAGCTCAAAAACATACAAAAATATGCACTTCATTTAGGCTACTGAAAGTAATTTCTAAAATAATTTGGGCATTAAGAGGGAACATTTCCTATGATAACACTTATAGATCTCAAGGATTAGTCTTGAACCACTAGGGGGAATCAATGGTTTACTATTTCTATGAATTCCCTTTTAATCCATACTCTTAAACTTGTTATGGGTTCGAATCTACTCAATGATTTCTCTTAACCTCACCATGATGTAGGGAAATAATAATTAATAAATTAATACACTGTGTTTATAAGGTTTAGACTAAAATACTATTATTTCCCTAGTTTTATATACCCCATAATATAGATTATCCTCTATAATTTTATTATCAATTATAGGGGCTCATGATTCCATAGGAAAATGATTTTTTATACTTCAAATAACCCATCTTCAATAACAACTTGTTATAATCCCTAGTTGTTGATCCTCTAGATGTGTATTGTTATCCTCCCCATCCCTAAAACTATTATTCCATAGTTTTTTTTAATCCATAACTAAACATATTTTTCTAAACTAGTTATACACCCAATCCATGGGACACTTTAGAAACAATTTTTACACCATAGATAGATGATCTTATTCTTCTCTATTGATACAGTTTTAGAAATTATTCCTTCTTTAGAGTGGTCTTCTTCCATGAGCATGTTGGATCTAGATTTCTCACATAATTATATAAGATCTTAAACAGTTACTTGGAACAAGTTTTTCGGTCTTGAAAATCTGTCCATTCCAGATTCTAGAATTATCTAGTTGTCTTCAGCCTCCTTAAATACCTAGGTAGATAACCTCCATAGACTCTTGAATCCGACTCAAATTATTCGCTCTTTTCAATACATATGTGTATCGGTCACTCAATTCTTCAAATTTATAATGTTTTTAGAATAGTAAAAGCATCAATGTATTATCTCATTATATTCTTTATCATACCTACACAAATATATATATATAATAATATCATTTATGTTAATTCACATTTTTTATAATTATTCGGAGAAATTGATTTTACTTTTTTTTAATTCGGTCAATGAATCCAAATTATTTCCTTATTAATTAAGGATATTAATTAATATTTATCAACCTATAATTTCTCCTCATCAAATGATTCTAGAATCAAAATCCATGTATCATGATATGTTTTCATTGAAATATTGACATAATAAAATCATCAAACATTGAATATATTCCTCATATGTATTTATACATGCATGATATTCATCATCAAACTAAATTATACTCTCTTCACATAGTTATAAAAATACCCATACTTATTATTCATAAATACTATCATATTTTATTTTCATAAATTATTTGTATAACTACTTATAAAATCATACATGTTTCTTGCATGAATTCATAATCTATTTTGACACATGAACTGATCCTCATAGGAAGGATGCATTCATGAATGCATAGATTTCCATTAGAATGAATTGTAAATATGATATCCTTCATAATTATCATTTTTATTATATTCATGAAAGTGTAACTTAATGCATGTGTGATAATCTTGATCTTACCCATTTATAAATCGTGTTTCATCAATTTTAAGGATTTCCAACTAGATCTCTGTTGATTTGAGAACTCAAGATCCTAAAAATAAGCATGTGAATACCCCACATGCATGTTTATAATATTCCATTATTTTGTAAACTATAGAAATATTTTAGGAAAAAACTCAGGTAATGACTAAGCTTAAATGATCATCAGATTCTCTACATGAATGTTGGTATATGCATCTTAATCATAGAATACATTTGGTGTATAAATATCACAATATATCTATTACTCTATAATATGCACTGAAGACCCATTCCTTTTTTAGAAGGTCCTCACACATGGAAGGTAAATGTATGGTTCATCCTCATGGAATCTTCATGTGTCATTCATAGTAGCTTAGAGTGTTGAACATGTGGAATACACTACGTTCTTCTAGAATATTTACATTCCATGTATTGTGAACATCCGATCTAGACACCTTATTTAATTTGACCATTAGATGAATGGTAGCTTACAATCATGTCTTATAGTAGGTGGAAGTTCATTTGTGAAATTAGAACATCAACTATGAATTGCATGGTTGATTTAGTGTGTGTAATAATTCTTCATAGAAGATCCATTCCCATTACCTATAGAGGATCTGTGTACTATCCATACTCATAGAATCTCTTCATCTCATTTTTCATGGAGATAAAATATTGGTATAATGTTTGGTGAATATAGATTTAATTATGGGAGAAAATCACGACTTAATTAGTGGACATGGATCATGACTTCATCATGTGAAGAACCAGATGTAAGGTTAGGGATTTATAAAGAAGAAGATGAAACCATGGGATGATCAGATAGGTTTGATGAAAAAAATCATGTGACCTTTATTTTTATATGTTTTTAAAGAGTGGTAGTAGTAGACGTAACTCTATACCCCACATCATATATTTTTATATATATATATTATCATTTCTACTTCTTAATAACTATATCTATTACCGTAGTTTCCAAATTTGAGTAATTGGTTCCACTCAGGGATGAATCCCCCCACCAATGCTACTACACATGATGTTGTCTACTCTAAGAACCCCCAACCACATGATTGGGTTTTTTATTAGCCTCCCACCCTTAAACAAATGTTCTCATTTTAGGGGGTGAGTCAAATTGAATTTTTATTATCTTCTAAAATACCCTCACACCCTATGTAGTGGTAAAGAATCCTTAGTAGATCAGACCCCAGGCAGTAGTATAGTTATTCCCGATTATATATCTGAGGGTAGTTCTTCACCTAGTTGCAATAGTTCACAGTGTTAATTGATGATGACATACTTGAAAATATAACCAGGAGATGTATAGTTCCCAAGGAACTATATTAAAGGATTAAATTATTAATTTTGGAAATGAAAATGGGAAAATATTAGTTGATAGATAACTAATTATTTAATATAATACAAGATACTTGTTTTTTTTTGAATCTTAGTCTTTAGTAGTGGTATCTCTAGGTCTTGTGTGATGATAGTTGAAGATGAGTCTAAGTACATGTAGTTTACCTTAGTGTGGTTGTGTGGTATATTAATTATATTCTATGATTTCATATGATACCCACCCGCATCGGTAGAGAAAATGATACCCAAATGTTTTTTAGTGTGTGTTTCTCAGATATCCAAGACGATGAGGGAATATATGATGGAATTCTCTCCCTACCCTAATACCCTTTTACTATTGTTTTTATAGGTGTATATTGGGCTATAATGTCTTATGGTATATGTTGAGTCCCTATTTAGGCTGTGATGGCACTCAGTTTTACTATACATTTATGTGTGGGTTGTAAAAGTTAAGGTATGAAATATACTTGTATATGGATGTGGTGGCCTCAATTTTCATGAGTGCACATGCATGGGATGTGATGGCTTGAGATATACAGAATATAAACAAACTATAGTGTATTTTTGGAATACAATTTTTGATATATTGAATCATTCGCTTCCTGGATTACTATGCACAGTAGTTGGGTTGGGTCACCACAAGGCCTCAAGCATGTCTCCCTGTACAACAGATGTTTCCAACTAGTAGAAACAGAATATGGTGTAAACATGGGGAGAATATCCCCTCATATTAGTTTATGAAAAATAAAAAAAAGTAATTAAACATGAGAAAATATATTAATAAACCAAAAGGGGAGGAGATAAATAATACCATGTGATAACATATGAAATATAGTAAAGAACCAAATAGCCATGTCAAAGATATAACATTGATCACCCATTGTGAAACATATAAAAAAAAGGAAAGAAATAAAGAAATAATAAATTTATAAGGATCTACATCGCACTATGAGAAATAACACATACTGAGCTCTATGTACACTTCTAAAACATCTTACACAACTATTTCCAAGCATCCCAACCTGTGCTTGAAACCAGGTCAAAGTCTGGTCGGGTACCCAAGTAAAAAAGCGGTTGTTGTACGGTGTGATTAAAAGAATCAGTAGAGAACCAACATATGGGGCCCTGTGTATAACCAAAATAAGTATTGTATGTTTTTGTGTACTGAAAAACTGAAATAATAATAATAATAATAACTTATACTTCTTAAAATATTAAAAGTAACCACTATCATACCTAAGGCCGAATGGATCCCTTGGTTTTACCTTACCTTATTTATCCAATTATAGAATATCTATGAGTAAGCTATGTCACCACATGTGGATACTCATCCTATCCTCATGGTTCACATGTACTCGCCCCTACATATAAGAAAAAATTCTAGGTATCAGTAGAACATTCTAAAAATAAGGCATCGAGTTAGAACCTAAGCGTCCTAGGTTTGCCACTCAAGCTGTGAGTATATAGTGGAACCCAGAAAATGACATAGAAAAAGGAATACTCTCTCAATACCAGATGATAACTCAACATCCAAAAATCACTAGCTCAACTGCCTATTCCTAGACAACTCTTGGATGTTGTGTCTAAATGATCCTAAGGATTATCTGAGATATCAATCAAGGTGATCATCATCATCCTTGAGGATATCACCAACATCCTATACTTAGGGGAAATGTAGATACCCGACAAACATTGGCATAAAATGGATTCTATAGATCTAGTAATCATGTGTGATACACTAATAATGAGTGGTTTCCATGATTCACTCGACAACTTTCTCTATTTTCCATACATTGGGAGGAATCCCATAAATTATAGGCTTTCAAGTAAAAGAATCACTCAATATTTGATCATGATCTCACCAGAAATCCAAGGCTCTATAAACAATAACTAATTTTAAAATAAAACATTAAATTTTATTAAATCCAATATATCATATTAATTTATTAAACTTATGATTTTTGTGGAAGTAACATCTAATGTAGAATATAAGTAGGTATTGGTCCTAGGATCCCTTAACAACCGGTTGTAGAGGTAGTTGAGAGAGGCACACACCTTAGTAAATAACAATTATTTTTTAATTTTCTATGTTTATACATTTCAAATTTTACTAATTAATAGATCTATACTTATCTTTAATTGGGAGGGTTGGATGAATTCCCGAACCCATCATATTATTTCACTAGACTTAGTGGCCATGATGATCAACACATACATTATTAAAACCCTTGGTCATACATACCCAATGAGGTTTCATCTTTTATTGTGTCCCTAATGGGTCTCCTTGGTCCTAATATGAAAGAATAACCCTCACATGGGTCCTTTTTCTTAGACATTATATCCGGTTTACAATCGATGCACCAGGACATCATGTCCCATGATATCATCAATAGGGTAGTGTAGTATCCCTGAAAACATGGGATCTTTCTAGAAAATAAATCTTTTAGAGATGTATCATGGTATATTTTGTTCCTCAAGGTCTCTCTAGGATTATATACTCACCCAAACCAATCTCAGTTTGCCTTAGTTATATCCACCTAGGTCCGACCAAGGGCTAAAATGCCCCTATATGTCTCACCTAACCTCTAAATATAACTGGTGGCTACATGGTGTCTCAATGGTCCTGTCCCTATCCATCAGGGGATAAGGCATTAAGTTATTACATAGGGGTTGTTCGTGACCCCTTATGTCCATCCATAATATTTAACCAATTTATTTTAGGTAAAAATTTCATTTAAATAAACTAGTATAGGGTGTATCCCCAAGGGTGATCCCTAGTACTCACATGGAACCACACAATTGAAAAAATATATTATGGAAGGTACGATGGACCACCTTCCTCATATTAATATTTCCATTTATTTTCTATTGGAAAAAATTGTTTCCAAGGCCTGTACAAGATCATTCAAGACATATGATGTACTATATTTAAACCAAACCACCAGAAATAAATAAATTATAATCACATTAAAATTAATTGATTAATCTCAAAAAATTATAAAAAATTAAAAATAATTAATTATAAATGAATATTTACAAAAACCTCACCCGCTAATACCGTATCACCAAAACTACAACCAAACACTCACTAACAACTTGTGACACATCCCCAACCTTGAACTATGAATAATATATAAGAAACTTTCTAAAATAAATTACCAAATAAAATTAATTTTTTCTTTAATGATTTTTAAAATTCACTATGGTGACATACCTCAACAAACAATCATGTGGAGAAGTGAAGATGACATCTATATTTCCCCTCTTCCTAGGTGGGAATAAAATCCCAATCAATAGTATCTGATTCCACTATGATTTGGTGGAATAAATTTTTTTTTAACCATGGAATGGGAAATTATAAAAAAATAGGAGAAAGTTAAGGGAGTATACCATAGGAGATATCATTCCTCAAAATATCGAGGAAGTCCACCATTGAACACCCCCTTGAAAGGGGTTGAAGAAGGGAGGGAAGGGGGAGATGTTGGCTTGTACGAGGGAGAACATGGGAAGAAAGAGGGGGAGGCCCCCTTAAAATACCAAGTGGGAAAAATAGTAATTCAACTCATTTAATGAGATACATGGTTTGTCTATATGGTTATCCAAACCATGCACCATCCATGATCCCCAACTAACTAAGGCACACCAACCTCACACGGTTATGGAGAATGATTTTATAGATCATGTTCCAAAAAATTTCTATGTCTATGGGTTTTTTGCATAGGATCACATAGTTTTCTTGGGGATCCTACATGGTTATATAATCCATGTGATTATTTAATCTAGGTTGTATGGTTAGGCCGTACGGTTAACACTAACTGTGACCCCTAGGCTATATTTTCTATAATCTTCAACTTTAGGCATCAAACCATGAAGATGCTCCCAGAACCTCCAAAACACCTTTTAAACCTCATATAATGTCTAAAAAAACTATTTGAAGACATTACAAAATTTAGAATCCCATTATGGATCCCTTATAAAAAATTAAACCCACTCAATAGTTGAAAATTCACACCCTTCTTCAAAATTCATCTCAGACAGAAAAGAGATCTTAAAACCCCCAAACTAAAATACTTTTCATCCCCAATAATCCTTAGTGGTAATTAAAATGAACATCCTAACCTACCTCGGTCATGAACTCCCGATAATGTGTCCATGATAGATTTTTGAATTCCCAACGCACATCCATGCACCACTTTGAACATGCAGTGCTTATATGAGTAAAACCCAAGATGATGCTCATAAGCACCATCGAAACATCAAGATAATACTTAGAAAAGCCTATTTAACTTGATAAATCACAATGTATTCTTCTCATTCATCAACTGGAATATGGTACTCTACAGCATAGGTTCTTGGTTTCAATGACCAATTCCAAGCTATGATGCCTCTACTACCAGATTTACCAAAACAACTCACATCCTACATCCCCACAATTCACCCAACATGATTTAAAACAAATCATAATCGTTCATGTACAATAAATCCATATAAAAACTGACACTATTATCATTTCCATATTCGAATTAAGAATAGGAATGCCTCTATCATCCATTTAAAACATTATCACGCTGACATATCATAGAAAGGACCATCCAATTCTCGAATTACACCTTTAATATCCCAAAGGATGTTCCCATTGAAGTTCCTCATCAAACACATCCATTTAAAAGAGAGAAAATAAGTTTTCCAAAATTTTAGGAGACTTTCCATGAAAAAACAGTCTACAGACACCAATGTGTTACCAAAACCTAATATTGTTTCCTTCACCCATAGAGTCATCCCATGATTAGGATAGCCCACTCACTGAAGTCTGTACTTGAATTATAGTGACATTTCCTAGCGAAACCAACAACTTTATATTTCTATCATTTTTCTACAACACAAACATTGATGGATTATCGACCCGATCATGACTGAATCACCTATAAACATTTCTATTTGGGATGATCATGCCTGAAATCCAACAAATACCATATTTAAACCATCACCTAGAATTCACCAAGGAATCCAACTATACCAACTTCCATTTAACAACTACAATACAAATTCTAAAACAAATGTCTAATGACTAGTACCTTACCGATAAAATTTATCATGAGATAGTTTCACCTACTAATGACATCTAACTCCCCACGTTAGGAGAATTATCATCATGACACTACCAAGAATATTCTAGATAACTATGGCACACACTTCATCTATTAACTGACATAATGAGTAGAATGGATAGAACCTAATCATTATAAGAATTAATGTGAACATCACTTAACACCCATTCCCAACCCACGAAAACATAATCCATGACATTCATTGAAAGATTCAATCGATATATATGTGCTTCTCTCCTTGAGACATTATTACTTAAATCCAAGATATACACCCCTTTAACCAACCCTTGACGCTATGTATCCTGATAATTTTGTCATGTTCTACCCTCAGGTTGGCCACCCCACAATACCCAACTGACTTCCTAAAATACCTTTATCAAGGGACAATTTATTTGACCAAAACTCTAGGTCACCATGATCAAATGCATCTCACTAATTAGAATCAACACTTATCCCACTCATGGATGTTATCGATTCCATAACCCAACTCTTGGTCATGTGAGTCGCACATCACCATGCTCAAGATGGCCATTCTCTATGAACAATCAGTCTCAACACGTTAAGTGATCCCCATGAACTCTTTACAAATTTTCAACATATATGTTCCATGATTCATCAATGACTGCTCACCTCATAGAATCATTATAGCACTATAGGTGTCCATCCTTTTTCTGAAGTGTGTTATCCTCACCACAAGCTTAGCCAACCCTAGATTCCATTCTAGTCATGAGAGTCCACCCACAATCTATCCATGCATCTTAAAAGACACTCACTGGTCAATAGGGATTGGAACCCAAACATTCTTTCTCGTCAAAGCCAATGTTGACATCTAATAATCATATGTGATTTCTCCAAAACCAAATGTATCACCCTGCATATGTTGGAAACCTGAGAAAATTTTAGCCATTGGTCTCAACATGCATGTACAACCAAGATCACTACCCCTATGGGATTCCATAAACATGAGACACTCCCTTTAATGGGGTTACCTTGATCTAACCATCTATTAACACACTAGGGTTAAATTCAAAACTAATGGAATCTAGGTCACCCACCTAACCCTACTAAAGAAGCATCATAATAGGGATACTAATACTATCCACCTAGCATAAGGGTTAAACCAATCACCAAGGTCACATCTCATGGGGAGTTATCCATTGTCTCATATCAATCCATTGAATCCACATACCCAAACACACACTCATGATGTCTTACATATTATGGTATCAAATTCCAACCACTATCCACATCTAGGGAATTTTTACCCAGGTCAAAACCTATTTTAATTAGAATTCATGAAAAACATCCACGTTCTTTCCTCAACTATTACATAAAATAAAATGGGCCTGTCAGTTCTCTCTAATGGAGGTAAAAAATATCAACCTTATAGGGTTAAAACATGACTACATGGGTTTAGTTGAATAGTTTTTCAATTCCATATTATAGAGGAAAACACCCTATAAGTTGTAATTGAAAAAAATTATTTAAAACCAATTGATGACTAACTAACTTAGGGAGGATTCTAGTTTCTTAAACATTTAAGGAATCACCTTCTTAGATTCATCCTATTAGGAACCAATCCTCTGTGGAAATATTTATAAAGGTCTGTTTCTGAGAGGGTCATGATGTTAAAAAGATAAATAGATAATGAACTAATCCTCACCGGGAATCCATAATATGCCATTGAGGTTCTAGTTCACTAAAAACCATCAGGTACCTATCAAAATCACACTTGAATAACTGAATTGACAACTATAAGCAATATTTGGATAAGAAAAATATCATATAAATATAGATGGGAATACTCCATGTAGTTTGTTACGACTTTTTATTTAACTAAACTTGAAAATTATACACCTTTAAAGGCTATAATGGAAGGGAATTTGCTTCCCATGTCAACATAGTTCCACTAACAACCCCTCTCGAAGGAATCACATGAACCTAGTGACCAATTAAAGTTACTAACAAGATTTTAAGAATTTATTCTAACTTACTATGGGTTTATACACCTCATGTAAGAAATATTTGTATCGGGATCACTATCACCAAGTCACATCATGGTGAAGTTGACATGTTATATCATAAATGAATATAAACAAGAAAATCCAACTGAGTATAATTCTGACAAGAACTAATATGGGAAACACCATTTTAGTTTTTGTTGACAATCTAAATAGAAGGAATTAGTTTTCAATAAAATCATACACTAGAAGAACTATAAAATGTGGACCCTATTTTCCAAATATGATGCATAAAAAAATTCCCATTTCCTATATCGACCAAGAGTCAAAATCAATCACTATCCTCTCAATAATGAGAAAAGAGATAACAATCCCCAATAAATCATAAAATCCACACCACATGTTTGTATCTCAAGAAGAAACCTTACTCAGATATAACATTAGAAAATAATAACATCATCCTATATCAATGGTAACTTGGAATTCTCACCACATCAAGTTTTCTCAATACAAAAGTTTGATATCCATCACAGGCTGCAAAACATTTATATTAAACTATTCTACAATATCCCCAAATAGTATAACAATATCAAAGTATCTCATTTGATTCAACTTTTTCGCACCACACCCAGTTTTCTATGAAGAGTAACTAGGTTGGGTTTCCCCAAGGCCTCAATTTCACCCCCTATTCCAGAGGCTATTTACTACTAGCGAAGGCCTTGGGTGAAACCATGGGAAGACTATTCCAAAATTTTATAGTAAGAAAAATAATGTATGTAACAAAACACAAGAAAACCTAATAATAAATTGAATCAGAAGAAGATAAATAATAACAAGTGATATTAGATGAAATGTAGTAAATTCATGAACTTCCATGTCATACATACAATGATGATCACCCTGTAGACAGACTATAAGAAAAGGAAAGAAAAAAATATATAAAATAAATGTTCAAGGATCTACTTATTGCATCGATTTTTACTACATACCAAACTCCATGTACACATACAATCTATATTGTTTGACCAGTCCTAGGTCTTATCCCAAACCATGCCTACAACCAAATATAATTCTTCTCGGGTAAGCATGCGTTGTAGAGGTTTGACCTAGGTGTTAGTAAAAAACTCACTAGGGAACAACCAATGTAGTCCCATACATAGGTAATAAAAACAATGTATGTTTATGTTAACTACTCAACGATAATATTATTAATAATATATATTGATGAAAATAAATAATGTAACCAATGTTTTAGAAACCCGATTCTTTTTTGAGGTAATAAATATTTTCATTCCATCAATTTTCAGTTTAAATGATTAAATACAACATAATGTGAATAAATATTAAGGTCATGGAGCCATCGGGGTGTCATAGGATTGTTCAGATCTCAGAACCCAATTTTTGTGGAGAAAACCTCTTGCCACATGGTTAGTAGAAACCATGCGGAGTAGGTTATATGGTTAGTTCTAACTATGTGAGGCTGTAAAATGAGCAAGAGGAGCCTGCAATGTTTAAAAAAAATGTGTGGATGGAGGTGCACAACCATGCGAAAACCTTTTTAGTTTTTTAAAGTCATATGAGACATGCTTTGTGCATGGTTGGGAAACCCATCTTCACTAACCATGTGATGTGCCCCTCCTTAGGGCAGTGGGAACATGGTTGGAACATAGTTTGTCCAACTGTGCAGCCAAACCATGCGACCTAGGTTTTTTTCTGATAAAATTACCAAATCACCTTTAAAATGTTTATAAAATTATCCCTAATTATATTTATCCTTTGTTGGAAGAACCTTTGGTGTGGGACCTCCTCCTTGAATCTATTCCATAGATTTTGATCCCTCTCCTCCATCAGATCTCAAAATCGAGTGTCATAAGTCTCATTAGATCCACATCAGTGAGTACTCAATTAATTTTTTCTATTATTCATTTGTTTTGGTATCAGATATTCTATTTATGTGTAATCTAATATTCCATATTTCTAGGTACTTCATCTGTTTTTTGTTTTTCTCCCGATTGGAGTCAAATCAGGATTAAATACTAGATTAGCACTCTACTACAGAACAATGATTGGTGGTCTCATGATTTTCCCTTAAAGTAGAAGTGTTTATTTATACATTTCACTGCGGAACACATGATTTTTCATTATCTCACCCATGAAATGAAATTTTTTACAGATTAAAATGGATAAGTATGGCCTATGTTATTAATGATACCCAATGATAAATGATTAAAGGTTATGTCACTTAAATTGGAACCACCCCTTAGGTGTGTTGTTTAGCTAAACAGACCACCATGGGTGGATTATGAATCGATCACATTTAAGTGTTCCATTTACCCCTTACTATAATATCTTAAATGATGAATTTAATTGATTAATTTTCAATTGTAATTGAATTGATTAAAGAAAGGGAATGTGTTGACCATTAACCAAGGTTGTTTACAGGTAATTCCTTGTTAATCATGAGTATCATCATATATTCATAATGCCCACGTGAGATAATTTGGATGCTAATCCTTTTATACTTATCCCATGTATTGATCCTCCTTTTCAGGTGAGGTTTAAATGAACTGATCATAGTGAGGAACTTTGTTTTAGTTAAATTATATTGATTAGATTCTTATATACCTTGGGTGACACATGGGTTCACTTACGAATGCCATGGATAGATTCATTTGGCTACTTTCTTCCTTACACCTAAGTGACACTTGGGCAGCCTTGTGTAATACCATGAAAAAACTCATGGGGGATGAATATAATATGCCGAATTGATACTTGGACTCCTTATGGATTATCGAGGATAAACCCAGAGGGAAGTTGATTACATATTCCATGTGTAATACATGGTCTCCTTTAGTGGGCCGCCAAATATGGACTCAATGATGATGATGTTATATGACACCTAGAGAGATACTTAGGTTCTTATGAGAATTTCCATTATTGGGATTATATGATTTTTGGTTCCTGATTTGCCTAGAGTGATACATGGATTCAAAATAAAGAATTCCAAATATGGGATCGGGTTATTAATTGATTAATTAATGAAATTTTTTATATGATGCATCTGCCAAGCTAATGAAAAATATTGGTGTTAGTCTTTATCCTATACCTTATAGATGGCTTGATTAGGAATCTCTTGATCACATATCATTTTGGGAGATAATGTGATGTGTGCTCGGTCCCAAATTTTTTTTACTAAAGGAGACTAAACAAAATTAAATGAACATGATTATAAATTGATATAGGTTTGACTATTAATTTAGATAAATTTTTGCTAAGGATGAAGAAGGTGACAGAGGATGAGTTTCCATGGGAAACTAGACCTTTATGGGCTGTCTACTTTTAGTAATTCCTTACATGTTCTATTACTTCTTTTACACCGTTATTATTATATATTAACTAACTGGATGGAATTAGATATTTAGGTGGTTTCATACTAGGATTGTATCTCATATCCTATTCAGACTACATATGTGTATCCAAACACACTAAATGATTTTAGGTATGGATAAGGTCAAGAAACCTGCTATAGGTCTTTGATTACTTCTTATTAGCATGGGAGCATGGGACTGAGGTTAGGCTCATGATGCTATTAAGAGATAGTTCTTTTTGATATTTTTTTTGTATTTTAGTACATGTATTGTATTGTAATACTGTATACATGTTGTGGTTGTTTTGTAGACACATGACATGATCATTATTTTATTTGAGATTGCATCTAGAATTTTTTATTTATTACTTTTATTTATCTGTTGTCTGATTGATTTACTAACTGCACTATTTATTGTATGAATTATAAAACTATTTTACACTATGATAAGAGGTAATTATATCAACATGGACACACCCTAGTCCATCACTTCTAGTTATTAGCCTATGGTGTTTGGGGATATGCGCTTGAGGCTATGTGGCCAACCAACTTGGGGCACATTTTAGTGGCATACGAGTCCGGGATGTTACAAAGTTGTATCAAAGGGTTTTTTTTTCTGGTTTTAATTTTTATTTTGAGAAAATAGTAGGGGATAGAAAGTAATATGATTTTGGTAATGAGATTTTTTTTTGTGTATAACTTACCAGTGTATAGGAAAAATCCAAAATTCCTTGAGTAAAATTGATGTTTTCTGAATTTTGACTATTAGAGTTGATTTGATTCCACAATTGGGTGATGAACATGAATTGTGATGTTATTATTGAGATAATTATGGGTTATGTTATATTTAATCCTAGTAATATGAGGGTAATCCATATCATGAATCATTTTAGGAATCTTTTATAAATCACATTACATGCATTATGCCATTCCAAATAGGATTCATTGCATGGTGCATGCTATTTTGATACGTGACATGATTGATATAACTATTGTGTGGTACATATTTTGTGTAGGGAATTGGACAAAATGGTTGGTAATTAGAGTTATTATAGTAACCCAATAAGTTTTTTTTTCCAAATTAGGCTACAAAAGACACACAAAGCAGCCAATTGTTGCACATTTAGTCATGGACCATGAGTCACATGGATTGGAAAGTGTGATGGTGTGGATTACATGGATTCTATATTCTTGTTCATGAAGAGTATGGGCCCTTATGGACCAAAATTTGGTGAACCACTTGGTTCAAAAATTTAAAGTTAATTTTCATGTAATGAAATGGAATATTAGAATAAAATAAAAACTAAATTGTTTATAGTAGAGAACTTGACCTAGACCTGACCTTAGTAGTGGACAGTAGGAAATATCTCTTGATTTTATATGTTCTGTATGTAACCTAGACCTAAATCAAGGAGTAGGCATGGGGGTTTTTATATAGAGATTCTTGTACCTATAATATTCCAATATTTTTTCTTTTAGTTACTAACTTTGATAACATTATTTTTTGAGGCATGTGTTTAGAATTGTACAGACATGCCCCCATGATGACCTCCAGTCGCACACTAGGAGGGTGACAATGATCATGATATGGAGGTGGTGGTCCATGGGATACCATTAGACCCACCAGTTGTTTTAACTGAGGTACTAGTGTTTGTACCTGGAATAGATTTCAAGATATAGATATGTGAAGTCTTTATACATTTTATGAAAATATTTTAGCAAGAATAGCGACTCTCCTTGACTATAGAAGAGTAGACGTGTGAGTTCCAGTAGCATCATCCACTAATGTTTTTGAGGGATGGTATACCATAGCCTATAGATTCATGGATGGAGGGAATTCTACTTATCTTGGATATTCTAAAGACACCTCCAGAGAGGAGAGTAAAGAACACTACTTCTATGCTTCTTGATTATACCAAGAGATGTTGTGATGTTATTACTTAGATGGAACATCATTCGGAGATGTATTGGAGGGATTTTAATATATCCATATATGATTAATGCTTTTATGATATGTTTATGTTTGATAGAGACTGAGATTTCATACAATTGGATCATGGAACATTATTAGTTATGAATTATTCGGCCTGTTTTACAATGCTCCAACACTTCACAACTATTCTGATGGGTGATGAGATATCTAAATCCAGGAGATTCAAAGATGGTATCAGGTATGAAATTAAATCATAGGTTAATGAATTTTGGCTGACTACCGTTTATAGAATAGTGAATCAGTTTCTTATCATAGAGCATAACCTGAGAGAGAATGAGGGTGAGAGCTAGGGAGTTTCTACACCAAGATCAGGCGCTAAATTGATCAGTTGTAGGAAGCATCATCTAGAGCATCCATGTAGTGAAATTAGTATGCATAACACATACTTATGAAGATATGTGAGGTTATAATAGTTTATTATATTGGGAAATACTATATCTCAATGCATGAGAGACCCATTCAAGTGTTGTTCATGTGGTAAGATGAGTCATCTACAATGTTTTTGAAGAACTTTTCCTCTGAAAACTAGTGAGAGAGGGTCCACACTGACTCCATATATAAGAGTGATGTCAGTAGCTTCTTATCAAGTTGGTAGCTAGAGTATAGCCGACCTATTAGTCTAAGGCGGTGGTCATGGTCGTGATCATCAGACCCCGAATTTTCAGCAATAGTAGAGTGGATCTGATCAGGGTATCTAGGCTATATCATAAGGACATGGGTTAGGACAGATATGCGTAGTACAATCAAAAATTTAGGAGAATAACCCCAAACCTTCTAATTTGAGAGGTACTATCCTAGTATCCTCTACTTTAGAATATTATCTTTTTTATTCAATATCTTATCATAGATTTATATCTATGCTCATTATGGGTAGAATTGAGATCAGTTTTCAATGTTCTGATGGATTTATGTTGCTCGATACTCCATTAGGTATTCGAACGGAGGATGTACATTAGTGTAAGGACTTACCCCTTGATATTGGTGGGTTTCACTTCATATGGAACGTATTATTACTTGGTATTATGGGTATTGAAATCATTCATGAGATGGAATGTTTGTTTTAATTTCATTATTTCATTGATTCCTGTCACCAAAGGGTGACCTCCACATCAATAGAGGGAATAGATTTTATTCACAATGGTGAATGGGATGTTTAGGTGAGCTGATCTAGACCTAAGTATCGTGGTATGGTTGGAATGAAATCCTAGTTTGTGAGTTTATCTCTAGATGATTTGGGATCACATCAAGTAGATTTTCCTCATGTGGTTGATCATTTTATAGATATTTTTCTTGATGAATTTTAATGATTACATGTAGTGAGAGAGTTATATTTCTCTATTAATCTACTTCCAAGAGCTACACAGATATCTATTACTCCTTACATGATGTCTACTACTGAGATTCATGAGCTCAGGAGATATCTAGAGGATTTAAAGTAAAAGGGATTTACTCAAACCAGTACTTCTCTTTGGGGTTTTAAAGCCTTTTTTCGAAAAAGGCAGATGATAAACTTAGGATATGCATGGATTAACCGAAATTGAACCAAATGATTGTTAAATACTAGTATCCCCTACCATGAACAGATGATCTCGTTAACCAGATCTGAAGAGATCGAGTCTTCTAGAAGATTAATTTGAGAGCAGGTTATCATCAGGTGTGTTTTAGACCATCAGACATACCTCACAAATCCTTTTATAGAAGTTATGGTCTACATGAGTATTTAGTTATGTTTTTCAGTCTCATGAATTTTCTATAATTATCTAGATTCGTTTTTTGTGGTATTTTTGGATGATATCTTGGTGTATTCTCATACTCGACATGACCATGCTAATCATCTTGAGATCATATTGGATACACTGAGAGATCATCATTTATATGCTAAAGTCACAAAGTGAAACTAGTGGATGGATTAGATTCACTTACTTGGTCACATTATCTTAGATACAAGAATATCAGTTGACACAAAGAAGGTGAGAGCTATGGTTTCCTAGAAGAATAAAATGAATGTCTTTGAGATACAAAGTTTCTTGGGTATAGTTAGATATTAAATTAATTTCAAATAGGACTTCTCACACCTTTAATCATTACTCATGAGACTTCCTAATATGGGTTTGATGTTTGTGTAGTCAGATACTTGCAAAGTAGACTTTCAAGAGTTAAAAGAGAGATTGAATTCAACACCAATACTGATTTTTCTAGAGCCAGTCAGGATTCACATTGTTAAAAATGATTCATTAGGTATCGGTCTAGGATAAGATCTTATGTAAAGGTATTGAGTAATGGAATACATGTTTTGATAGTTGATTCCACATGCAAAGAATTAACCTATGTATGATTTTGAGTTAGCTTTAATTGTTGATGCATTTCACTATTGGATACATTACTTTGAGAGAATTTTGTGGTGTTCATAGACCACAAAATACTCAACTACATATTTACACAATGTTGTTTGAATCTAAGGCAATGAAGGTAGGTTGAATACCTATAGTATTTCTACTAAGATCTTGCCTACACACATGAAAAAGGAAATATAGTGGCTAATGAACTGTGTAGGTGGAATCAGATACATTCAGTTCAATAGGCCAATAGTGTGTGGAAACTTATGGATTTGTTCTCTGAGATGCATTTGGAGGTGCATGATAGTAAAGGTAAGACTTTTATTTTATCCTTAGTTGTGACATATACCCTTTTGGACAAAGTCAGGATGATGAAGCTCTCAAATTATAAGGGCCTAGTCCTATGGGATAGTGTGGAAGGTGAGGAACCTCCTCTTGGTTGGACGATATATGAGAATTAAGTTCTACATGTACATGGTCTCATATGGGTTTCATCCTACACACACATGGAGATGATGTGAGCTTTTTATGTTTTATCTTGGGAAGTGCACCTTGGAATCACCAAGATGTATCGGGATTTACATCGCTAATACTAAGGGCTCGATATGAAAATAGATGTAGCTATTTTTTTCCTGAGGTGTTACACTTGTCCACAAGTGAAGACAAAACACCAGCGACTGGATGGACTTTTACAATAGTTTCCCATTCCTGAGTGGAAGTGGGTTGAATTTGAGATCTATTTGGAGACCAGGTTATCATTGTCACCAAGTGGAAATTACTTCATATGGTTTATTATTGATAGGCTCAAAATGTTTTCACATTTTCTACCTATCAAGGAGTCATTTTCAGTAGATGATGTTATGAGGTTGTATATCCATGATATAGTACAAATTCACAGGGTCCTTCCTACTATCATTTTAGATATTGACACCTAGTTTACTTCATCATTTTAGAGAGGGTTACATGGGGAGTTGGGTACATAGGTTCTTCTGAGCACAACATACCACCCTAAGTCTGATAGCCATTCATATAAAAAGATATAGGTGACTAAGAAAATGATGTGGTCATGCGTCCAAGATTTTGGGGGCTATTGGGAGAGGTATATACCCATGGTTGAATTTTCATACAATAATAGATTTTAGGATACTATACAGATTGTGATTTAGGAGGATTGGAATGGTATTCCATGTCAATAACCCCTATGTTGGTTAGAGGCAATATAGGTAGCTATGATTGGACCTCGTCTCATTCAAGATACCATAGTGCAAGTTCAGTTGATTCAGAAGCGGATGGATACTCGACAATATTGATAGAAATCATTCACCGATCTCCATAGGTGACCATTAGAGTTTGAGTTCGGGGATCAAGTATTTTTATATGTTTCACTATGGTTGGGACATAGGAGGATCAAGTGACATGGTAAAATTTTACCATGATGTTTCAGTCCTTTTGAGATTCTAGAGAGAGTTAGGCATATAGCCTATCAGTTTTAGTTACCTCAGTGGTATTGGACCATGAAAGATGTCTTCTATGTATCTCAACTACACCATTTTCGTTCTGACCCATATCATTATTTTAAACTAGAGGTGATTGAGTAACAGGTTGTCATATCCTTTGAGGAGAATTCAATTCATATTGTGTATAGTAAAACAATGGCTCAATGAGGCTAGTCAGTTCCTCAAGTATTGGTGGAATGGAAGCATGAAAATGTACATGAAAAGATTTGGGAGTAGGAGAATGATGTACATTAATAGTTCTCAGAGTTATTCTTAGATTATGCTTCACCACCCTTCAAAGGGAAATTTATGGAAGAATTTATTTAAAGGGAGAAGTTTGTTAGAACCCAGTTTTTTCTTGGGGTATGGAATCTTGTCATTCTATCAATTTTCAATTTAAATTCAGAAATACAACCTAATGTGAATTCCCTTTATGTTTAGGGATCCATTGCTGGTTTTTGGGG
This sequence comes from Viscum album, assembly GCA_963277665.1. Taxonomy (NCBI): domain Eukaryota; kingdom Viridiplantae; phylum Streptophyta; class Magnoliopsida; order Santalales; family Viscaceae; genus Viscum; species Viscum album. Next base: position 232,501,343 of record OY728125.1, read on the forward strand.
ATTGTTTGAAGCCGGAAACCCAACTTTTAGAGAGAAAAAGGATTACTGCACAGTTAGTAGAAATTGTGCAGGGTAGGTATTATGGTTACATCTAACCATGAAAGGATAGACAGTGGGCTGGAGGATCCCACATGGTTTGAAAAATCATGTAGATAAAGGTGCATTCTCATGTGGCACACTCTTTATTTTTTGACAATGGGATGAGATACTGTTTGTTCATGGTTTGTAAAATTTTTCACACTAACCAATTGATGTTCCCCACCTTACAGTAGGGGGTGCATGGTTGGTGCACAATTTTTCCAACTATGCGGGAAAATTATACAACCTAGGTTTTGGACTAAAATCACCAAATTTCCATTAAAATATTTACAACATTATCCATAATTCAATTTCTTCTTCATTGGAAGAACAATCACTATGGGATCTCCTCCTTGAATATATTACATATCTTTTGTTCCCTCTCATCCATCTGATATAGGAATCAAGCGCCATCAATATCATTGGATCTAAAATGGTGAGTACTCAATTAATTTTTATCCATTATTCATTTTTCTTGGTATCTACTGAGCTATTTAGGTAAAATCTAATATGTCATATTTCCAAGTTCTTCATCCATTCTTCATTTTTCTACTGGCCTGAGTTGAATTGAAATCTGATACTGGATGATAAATCTTCTAAGGAACTTCAGTAGGTAATCTAATGATTTTCCTCTAAATTTGGAGTGTTTATATATATTCCATTGTGACACGTGACTGATTTTTTGAGTGCCTACCATGAAATGGAATGTATTCCACGATTAAAAGGATAGGTATAACCTATGTGATTAATCAGAACTATTGATAAATGATTAAATGTTATGGAACATAAATTAGAACCACCCCTATGGTGTGTTGTTTAATTAAATGGAGCACCATGGGTGGCTTATAAATTCATCGATTTTAAGTGTGCCATTTACCCCATTCTATGGGATGTTAAATGATGAATTTAATTGATTAATTTTCTATTGTAATTGAATTGATTAATGAAAGGTAATATGATTAATATGAACCTAGGATATTTTCCATGTAATTACTTATTAATCATGAGTTTTATCTTATATTGATAATTACCATGTGATATAATAAATAGGATAAGCCTTCTATGCTTAGCCCATGCCTTGAGAAACCTTTAGGGGTGATGTCTAAATGAAATGATAATGGTGATGAACTTTGATTTAGTTAAATGATATTGATTGGATTCTTATATTCCTTGGGTGACACATGGGTTCATATACGAAGGCCATGGATAGAATCATTTGGTTATTACATTACTTACACCCGAGTGACTCTTGAAATCCTTAGAGAACTTCCAAGGATGGACTCATGGGGGATGACTGTTATACACCTGAGTGATACTTGGACTCCATATGGATTCCCAAGGATGGAATCAGAGGCAAGTTGATTATATATTCTAGGGGTAAAACTTCATGTCCCTTAGTTGACTGATAAGGATGAACTCAATGATAATGATGTTATACCACACCTGGAGTGATACCTAGGTTCTTATAAGGATCTACATGGATGAGATTATAAGGTTTTTGGTTCATTATATACTTGGAGTGAAACTTGGATTTCAAATAAGGAATTTTAAGGATGGTATCAGGATCTTAATTGATCAATTAATGAAATGTTTTATATGGAGTGTCTGCCAAGACAAACCACAAGATTGGAGTTGGTATTTGTCCTACACCTTATTTATGGACTTATTAGGAATATCCTGATCACAAATATTTACAGGAGATATTGAGTTGTGTTCCAGGTCTCGATAGTTATTTACAAAAGTAGAGAGATTAATTAAATGAACTTGATTATAAATTGATACATGAATGACTGATCATTCAGAGACATTCATACTAAGGCTAAAGTTGGTAAAATAGGATGAGTGTCCACGGAAAGTCAGATAATTATGGGTTTTTTACTTTCAGTACTTCCTTACATGTTATATTACTACCTATATACTTTTATTATTATAAATTAACTGACTAGATGGTATTAGATCCTTGGGTGGTTGCCTACTAGGATTTTATATCACACCCTATTCAACCCATCAGTGGGTAACAAGATATAATATAAAATTGCAATTATGGATAAGGAAAAGTAATCTACTATAGATCTTTGATTGTTTCTAATGAGAAAGGGAGAATGGTACCGAGATGAGAATCATGATGCTATTGAGAGATAATTAGGTTTGGTATTTTTGGTAATTTAGTAAATTTAATATATTGTACAGTTATATATATATTTTTGATTTTTTGTAGACATATGACATGATCATCATTGTATATGAGATTACATCTGGAGTTGTTTATATATTCATTTTGTTTATCTACTTTCTGATTGATTTACTACATCTGATATTGATTATATGATTTCTAATTTTGTGTTACACTATGATAAGAGGGAATAGTCTACCTACAAACACACCCAAGGTCCTTGTTGCTAGTCAGAATCCTCTTGCATTTGGGGAGATGTGCTTGAGATCTTGTGGCCAACCAGGCTCAGGACACCCTTTAGTGGCATATGGGTCTAGGATCTTACAATTATCTTACCTAGAGAATGATGAATACCTTTTTCTAACCATACATTCTTTGGATAACACTATATGTTCTTTAATCAAGATACATTACCATAGGGGGATAATCTTCCTATCCCTAGGGATCAACCATACATGCCTCCACTAAATATAAGGTAAAATTATAGGTATCAATTGGAAATTCAGTAAATGAGGCATTGAGTTGGATCCCAAGAATCCATGTCATGACACTCAATCCATGAGTATGCAGTGGAACCCCAAAAACATACCGACCTTCACTGTTCCAATCTGATGTTATATTACTAGGTCTCAATCTGTATGCAATCAAGACATTTGAAAAAGGAATTACTTTCTAAGGGGAATGACCCTTAGGAAATATGTGAGTATTACTATCATGACTTGAGATGGTAAATGAACATCCCAAAATCACTAGATTAACAACCTATTCCTAGAAAAATCTGGGAAATGAAATCATGGTGCATCTACTCAATCCTAAGGAGTATCCCTAATATCAATCAAGGAGATAATAATAATCTATTAGTATTTATCTAGAATCTAGTGATAAGGGGAAGTGTGGCCACCCTGCAACCACTCATATAACTTGGATCCTAGCAAGCTAGGAATCTGAGGTGATATACTAACTAAGATGTTTTTCTGAGATGTAATAAAAAAATCCTCTATTCTCTTAACACAAGGTGTAATACCACTAACACTAGGCATTATGATAATAGAAAAATTGAATATGGGATCCTGATCTCACCAAGAATATGAGGATCTAAAATCAAAAACAAATTTTAAAATAAAATATTAAATTGTAGGTAACCATATACATAATATAAATCTATTAAATTTTGGTTTCAAGTAGAATAAATATCCAATTTAGAGGATATGTAGGGAAAAGTACTATGTTACCTTAACACCTAGATGTAGAGGTAGTTAAGGGTAGAACGTTCCATAAGAAATACCAATTAATTTATAATTTTATATGTTTAGATAGTTATAATGTTACTGATTGGAATATTTATAATTATCTTGAATTTGGGGGGTTGGGAAAATTTCTGAACACATCTTACTATATTTCTAGAATTAGTGGACATGATGATAATCTCATATTTTAAGGGAAACCCTTATCCATACATACCCACTAGGGGTTAGTCAATCTCCAAGGCACCCATTGTGTTCCTTTGGTCTTGGTACAACATAGGTAACCTCACATGGGTCCTCAGTCTCAGTCATAGTCATGGGTCAACACCCAACACACTTGGATTTCATGTCCCAAGGAATAATCAATAGGGTGGAATGTACTTCCAAGCTATATGAGGTCTTTCCACCACAGAAATCATCAAGAGATGGATGATGGTCCCCCTTAGTTCTCAAGGTCACTCTGGTTTGGTCTACTCTCCCAACCTAGTCTTTTTCTACCTAAGGGCTATCCACATAAGCCTACACAATGGTTGGAATGCCATTCAAGGTCAAGACACACCTTCTAATAGGTTTGGTGGCTACATAGTTTCTCAAGGGTCTCAACTTTGGCCATCAGGGGCCAATGTATAAATCTTTCACACAAGGGTTGTTTGTGACCTCCATAATCCATCCATTATAATTAACCAATTTAATTTAATTAAACATTCAATTGAAATAAATTATTCTAGGTAATCACCCTAAAGGGATATCAAGAGCATTCAAATTTCACTATACACATTAATAATACCGTAGGGATGGTATGAAAGACCAACTACCTCATATAAAACTTTCTATTTATTTTCCAAGGATCGATAATAGTTTCCATGTCCTGTCCAAGCTCACCTAAGGCATATAGGGTCCTGTCTCACAACCAAACCATCCAAAATTTATTAATTATAATTAGTTAATTATAATAAAAAAATTATAAACAAATAGATAATTTTATTTATGAATCCATAAGGCCCAAAACCTCACCGACCGATCCTATCACACCAGATCCATGAACAAATGCTCACCAATAACCAACAATATGTAATGATCCAAACTTTTATCAATGAAAATTACTCTAGGTCTAATTAAATGTCCTTTTATGCACGATGGTTTTATGTTTTTGGATTTCAAAATACCATTAAAAATTGAGACCATTGCTAATATAGCTGTTGAACAATGATCACACAATTAGTATAAATATAGGGCTTTAACAAATTCAATTTACTCAGACAAAGGAAGCGATGGCCTCATCTAGTATATTTTCCCCGTATGAAGCCCATTTGTTGGAGCTCATAAAGGATGTGGCATCATTAGGCTTTGCTCTTAACTAAGCCCAAGCCAAGCTTTAATATGTTAATCTTGAATGGAACTTCCTATGGTAGAAATGGAAGTTGACAGAGATCACCACTCGAGCAATATTGTCTAGGCCACCAAAAGAGTCTGTCACCATCGCACACCTTACCCTTCAGTCTTATGCGGGTGTTATGAGGGGTTATGTATCATGACCATATAACTATGATTATGTGAATTATTATTTTTATATAATAAAGAATATACATTCATTTTATTATTGTTAGTTCGTAAATAATTTTTAAAGCACAAATAGTATTTTTAGTTAATATTAAATTAAGCAATCTATTTTGATTAATTAAAAGATTTCTAAATTATATAATATTTTAATTCAATATTATTACTCGATTACTTTATATAAAATATGAATTACTGTATAATTATTACGAATATGATTGTGATTTTTATTAAGGATTGAAAGCTATTTTTGTAAAATCCCATGAATTTTCAATAAATGTTAGTATTTATTTTTAAAGTAAAAATTAAAATATTTAGAAAATTATTTATATAAAATAAATATTATTTTTGGAATCAGGATGTTGAAATTATTCAATGGTGAATTTTTCCTAATTTTCTGAGACAGTAGTTTTTTTGGGTAAAAATTAATTACCGTTTAAATATATAATGTGTTTTATGACAACATAATGACCCAATAGTGATATAATAAAATAATATAAATTATATGTTCTGACAATTTATGTTTATCCTTAAAATAATATGATTTTACTTTTATTTGATTTATTTTAGAAAGCCTTAGTGGACAATCCAAGACTTAAAAAACATTATATCTTTTGAAATTGTTTTCCTTTAGAGTGTGACTCACCTCCACATAGGAAAGCCTAATATTTTAATATATTCGGCAATTGGACATATAAAATATTTTTTTCCAATCCCCTTTGGAAAAAACCATGGGATAAACCATGGGATGATTTTTTTTGAATAGTTTAATGTGTGGAGTCCCATACCTAAATAATAAAGAATTCTCTCTCTTTTCCTATATAAACCCACCCATGCTCCCACTTCCTCTTCACTCAAAGCCTTTGGATTTCATCCATACTATACTCTCATCTCTCTATAATCCTCATAAGGGGCCCCAAGCTCCCAAGAATCCTCTCTCAAGCCCCTCCCAATCCTTTGGGATCACACTTTCAAGTATGAGATTTCATCCTTTCTAATTTTTGTCCAAATTTCTTTAAGTTATTATGCCCTTTCAATTTCAATTAAGAATGTTGGTGTATGATTGAAACCTCCCCAATACTTCCCTATTTATGTTTAAATGATGATATACCCCTTTCTCTCTCATTAATTCCTCCAATGTACACCTGTTACCATACCGAAATTTCCGTAAGGAATTTCTCTCTCCTCATCTACATTCAAGTAATTATTTTGTATTATGAATCTAAATTCCATTACACTTTTTGGGAAATGTATCTATATGGTCCCTTACTTTCCATTTAATGTACATATTTTTAGACACCCATTTATCTCTCATCAACCATTTTTATGAATTCTTATGTCACGCTGATATGCTGCTGATATTGCACTGTGGTTTTCCAAGCCAAAGTCATTATGTAGTGAATACCATGCCCATTTCACTATCAAGGGTATTAAACATTATGTAAATTTACTTATTGATTATAGAGTTCCATGAAATTATTCCACATTACTTTATCATGGAATAAATGGTCATGTTTAATGAATCCATGTTGTATGATCCATGTGGCACACTTATTCATGAAATGAAATGTTTTAGAAGGCTGTGCCCTGATAGCGCTCCAATGCATTGGTCTAAGATTAATATCTTGATACGTAAAGTACAATTAGGATATACTCATGATAATTAAAGTTAAATGAGTATTTACTCATGCTAATTCAAGTGAAAATAGGGTTTACTCATGCTCCATGTTCAATGAGCCTTGGCTCATGCTAATTCCTTGTTAAGTGTAGTTTCCAAATTTCCACGTTATGATAATCATGATATATCATGCCTTTATGTTCATGTTTCTTTTATGATCCATTGATATACCTATTTCCTAACATGTATTGTATTATTCATGTTATTCCTTTTTTACTCCCTTAATGGGCTTTATAGATCACCCTTTTCACATGTTTGTCCTCATGTTATCCCATTCAATGTTAAGTACAAGAGAATATCATGGTTATGTAAAGGATGTTTTCAATAAATATGTTGTGTGTTTTATATTTTAAGTTGTTATATAATGTTACTAAGCCCCAAATACACTATACCTATTGATATTCCTTGTTGTATCAAGTGAAGAGTTTATGTAATAAATCATGTTTAAGTGTGTAATAAAAAGTCGGGTTGTTATAGTTGGTATCAGATAATAGGTTTAGTTATTTTTGGTATTAGGATTAGAAAACCATAGTGAAGCCTTAGGGACAAGACTATGTATAATAAGAAAATCCTTAAATTTTGGTGAGTATTGAGTAATTGGTTTATCAAGTAAATACATCCCTATATTAATATGACCAAGTAGTGGCAACTCTGCCATAGATGTACCTAGGAGTGAAAACTATGATAAGGATTTTCGAGCTTTACCTGAGGTATCCTGGTACACGAAAATGGGCCTTGATGCACTCTAAGTGATTACACTTCTGGGGGATATTCTTTGGTAAATTCACAAGCTTAGTATGAAACATTATTAAGGGGAAAAAGCCCCTAAGAATATATGTTAGAAACTAGATCATGGATAACATAGATTGAAGCATATAGATTCATAAGTTTAGAAAATAAAAGTTATTTATAAGTCATCAATTTTTTCTTTGGATTAACCTTTATGTATTACCCCTAACATTCCTTTTGTTCTAGCCAATGGCTGGTAATTGGAGGACTTAGGCTAACAACCAATGCTAAGATCAATATGATGGCTTTTATAATGAGATGCCCAATCTGATGGGAGCAGGAATCATGAACTTTCTCATGATAATCTCTCAGTTAACTCAAGATTTGAATAGAAACATTGTTCAATAAGAACATTCAACCCCCACCCCCAAAGAATTAACATGTCGCTTTCGAGAGCTTCATAAGACAAAGCCCTCCTACTTTTAATGGATCATCTGATCCCTCAATCGCCGAACAATGGGTCAAATCAATTGAAAATATCTTCTCTATCCTTCAATGTTCTGAACAAGAGAAGGTTCTTCTAGATGCTTATAGTGTGAAGGGTGAAGCTGATAAATGGTGGACATTGATAAAAAAATATAAAGCCTGAGGACGAGATCAAGGTGTTGGAATGGAAGTATTTCCAAAAAATGGTTTTTGATAAATATTTCCCTCACACCCTCCAACTTAAGATGGAAAGGGAATTCCTTGAACTCAACCAAAAAGATGAAAAATACATCAGAGAGTACAAGGAAAACTTCCCAAGGCATGAACAATATGCCTCTGGCTTTGTCGTTACCCCCGAATGAAAGGTTTACCACTTCTTTGGTCGGCTGAAACTTAGCCTGCGGAAATCCCTGGTGATCCGTGACTTCGACATCTATGAGGAAATTGTCCGATGTCCCCTCAAGGTTGAAATAGAGATCAGAGAATCTCAGGGGTATCATGGGAATAAGAAGTGTTACATGGACTTTAATTATGGTTGTCTGATAGATAAATCCAATGGTGATAAGAAGATCCAGCACCCCACTTTCCAAAGGTGCGGAAAGAAGAACCCCAAGAATTTCATGAAGGGAATGAGGAAATGATTTATGTGTGTAATAGAAGGGAACATAGCTATTAACTGCCGATAAAAAAACCCATAGCTGCGACAGAGGAGAGGAATGCTCCGTTCAACCCTCAACACGTTGTTTATTTCTTCAACTACAAAGAACCAGGGCACATTGGAAATCAATTTTCTAAGACAAGGGTTTTTAGAGGAAACCAACAACTTCCAAGGCAGTAAGGGAGATCTTTTTCCATCACTAATGCTGAAGTGAACCCCGAAAACAAAGTGATGATAGGTACGCTAGTTATTCATTCAATAATAGCAAACATACTTTTTGATTCTAGTTATATGAATTCTTTTGTATCCAGAATGTTTAGTAGAATAATCTAAACACCGCCACAAATCATGGACGTAAAGATATCAGTGGGTACGAAAAATGGGGAAATCATTACATCATATGAATATAACTCACCCCCTATCATAATCGGTGGATTGAACTTCCCGGTGAACCTTATCATACTCCATCTAGTGGAATTTTATTCAATTCTCAGCATGGATTGGATTTCCTTATGTAGAGCCAACATAAATTGTCATGAGAGGGAAATCACTCTCCATATTGAGAATCAACCACCTATATTATAAAAGTGTATGGAGGAATATGAATGTTCTTTATCACCATCATCTAAATCGTGGATATAAATGCCCTATAAACATGTATATATGGCTTAGATGCTTGAGAATAAGGAGAAAAACATCCTTGAAGTCATACCGTTTGTGAGGTAATTCACTGAAGAGTTTCTCGAGGAACTTCCTGGTCTTCCTCCTAGAAGAGATGTTGAATTCTAAATTGACCTTATACCTGGGGAGTTTATAATATCCAAGACTCTGTATAGAATGATTTTTTTGGAGCTTGAGGAACTGAAGAAACAAATACAGGAGAATCTGGATAAAGGTTTTATATTCCAAGTGCTTCACCATAGGGTGCACCAATCGTCTTCATCAAGAATAAGGATTGGTCAATGAACCTTTGTATTTATCATCATGAGCTCAACAAAATCACGATAAAGAATAAGTATCCTCTTCCATGGATTTATGACTTGTTCAACAAACTACATGGAGAACAATACTTATCGAAGGTAGATTTGTGGTCGGGATATTATCATGTAAGGGTGAAGAAGAAAGATATCCCCAAGACTAATTTTCATTCAAGATACAGGAAATATGAATTCATAGTAACGCCTTTCAGACTCGCTAATGCTCTAGAAATCTTTATGGACTTGATGAAAAGTGTCTTTATAGATTACCTTGACAAATTTTTGGTAGTCTTTATAGAATATATTTTAATATACTCCAAAACCAAGTAGGATCATGAGGAGAATATAAGAATTATAATAGGGACCTTCTTAAAGGAGAAGCTCTATGAAAAGTAAAAAAATTGTGAGTTATTGTTTAAGGAGGTCTCATTCTTGGGTCATATCATCAAAAGCAATGGAATATCTGTGGATCCCTCCAAGAAAACTGCAACTGAGGGATGGCCAAATCCAACATCAGTGTCAGATATACGTAGCTTCTGGGGGTTAGCTAGATATTGTCACCGATTTGTGAGAAATTTATCACAATTTTCAAACCCTCTTACCAATCTAACTCAGAAGGGAGTAAAGTTTTCTTAGAGTGATGAATGCGAAGAGAGCTTCAAGGAGTTGAAAAGGAAGATTATCACTGCACCCATGCTCACATTACCCATGAGTGGAGAACTTTTTGTGGTATTTAGTGATACTTAGAAGAAGTTCATGGGTTGTGTGTTAATGAATAATGATAAAGTGATATCCTTTGCCTCGAAACAGCTGAAAATCCATGAGAACCACTATGACACACATGATCTGTAGTTGGAAGCTCTGATCTTTGCGTTGAAAATCTGGAAATATTATCTCTATGGGGAGAATTGTGAGATATATACTGATCATAAGAGCCTGAAATATATATTCACACAAAAAGAGATTAATATGCACCAATGAATATGTATAGGGCTCATCAAGTATTATGGCTTCTCAATCCACTACCATCCCAATAAGGAAAACAATGTGGTTGATGATCTAAGTAGAAAGGATCATTAATCTTTATCCATGATGAGAATTGAAAAGGATCCAATATTATTAGATTTTCAGAGGATGGACATGGGAATAATTAAGGGAGGAATATCATAAATTCTTTCTCAAATGAATGCTCAATAGTCCCTCATGGAGAAAATAAATGACGCTCAATGAAAGGATGTGAAAATTTTGAAAAAGGTGGAAGAAATTATAAATGGGAAATCCTCTGAGTTTTTGGTTGACAAGGATGTAATTGTGAGATTTTGGTCATTATTATGTCTACCATATGATTCGTAGAAAAAGAAGAAGATTCTGAATGATGCACATAGCTCAAACTTCCCTATTCACCTGGGGAGCACAATAATGTATCGAGATCTCTGACAAAACTTTTGGTGGGACAATATGAAAATGCAAATTGTTGAATATACATCAAAGTACATGGTATGTCTACAGGTGATGGCTGAGAGGTAAAATTTTAAGGGGATGATGAAACCACTACCCATACCAACATGAAAGTGGGAAAACATTACCATGGACTTTGTCGTTGGACTTCCACAGAAATCCAGTGGAAACAATTCTATATGGGTCATTGTGGATCGTCCTATGAAGACATCTCACTTTATTGCGATTCGAGAGGACTTATCATTGGATCATCTTGCACAGAATTACATCTAAGAAGTTGTAAGGCTGTGTGTAGTACCACTATCTATTGTATCCAATCGTGATCCAAGATTCAACTCAACGTTCTGGAAAAGTCTCCAACCTAATATAAGAACTGAACGGAGCTTAAGTATATCCTACAATCCTCAAACTGATGGGAAATCTGATCGAACTATTTAGACACTAGAATATATGTTAAGATCATGTTCTGTGGACTTCAAAGTAGTATGAGACCAACATCTTCCACTGGTTGAATTCTACTACAATAACAGTTTACACTCAAGAATCCAAATAGCACCATATGAGGAAATTTATGGGAAAAGGTGAAAAACACCTGTTTGTTGGGATAAATTCGGAGAGCATAAGATGCTAGGACCTGAAATAGTCGAAGAACTGGTGGAGAAGGTGAAAACCATTCCGCAGCATATCGAGGCAGCTCAAAGTTAATAGAATAATTACGCAGATAACCATCGATGAGACCTTGAGTTCAAATATGGAGACATGGTATTTCTATGCATGTATTTTTGGAATAAGGTCATGATGTTTGGAATGAAATGGAAGTTATGTCCTTGGTACATGATCCACTTTGATATTCTTGATCATGTCAGGGATGTGGCCTATCAACTAGAACATCCACCTACCATGACCAAAGTACATGATGTATTCCATGTATCCCTTCTATGGAATTACATACCAGGCCCTTCACATGTACTCTCTTTAGTGGAAGTACAGTTAAAGGATGATATTTCGTATGAGGAGCAACCAATGAAGATCTTAGATTGTAGAGAAAAAGTTTTATGAAATAAGACAATTCCCCTTATCAACGTGTTGTGAAAAAACCACAAGTTTTAAGAAATGATGTGTGAATTAGAGGAAGTGGTGAAGCATAGTTACCCTCATCTACTTTAATGTGGGAAGAGGAAATTTCAAGGGTGAAATTTCTTAAGGGGGGAAGATTGTAACGACCCAAACTTTTATCAATGAACATTCAACTTGGTATAATTAAATGTATTATTATGCAAAATGGTTTTATGTTTTTGGATTTCAAAATACCTTTAAGAATTTTACCATTGATAATATAGTCATTGAATAGAGATCACATGACTAGTATAAATATAGTAATTTAACAAATCCAATTTACTCATACAGAGGAAGTGATGACCTCATCTATTAGACTTTCTCCATACGGAGCCCATTTTTTGGAGCTCGGAAAGGAGGTGGCATTATTGGGCTTCTCTCTTAACCAAGACAAATCCGAGATTCAAAATGTTAAGCTCAAACAGAACCACCTATGAGAGAAGTGGAAGTTGATAGAGATTACCACCCAAGCGATGTTGTCGGAGCCACACCAAGAGTTTGTCACCATCACACACCTTACCCTTCTGTCTTATGCGGGTGTTATAAAGAGTTATGTAACAAGACCTTATCACTATGATTATGTGCATTATTTTTGTATATAATAAAGAATATATATTAATTTTATTATTGTTACTTTGTAAATAGTTTTTAAAGGAAAAATAGGATTTTTAGTTAATATTCAATTAAGAAGTCTATTTTGATGAATTAATGGATTTTTAAATTAAATAATATTTTAATTAAATATTATTACTAGATTATTTTTTATATAATATAAATGACCTTATAATTATTATGAATAATTTTGTGATTTTTATTAAGGTTTGAAATCTATTTTTATCAAAACCCATGAATTTTCGATAAATGTCGGTTTTTATTTTAAAAGTAAAAATTCATATATATATAGAAAATTGTTTAGATAAAATGAATATTATTTTTTGAATCAGAATGTAAAAAGTATCCATTATTGAATTTTTTATAATTTTCTGGAACAGTTGATTTTTTTTGTAAAAATTAAATACTGTTTAAATATACAATGTGTTTTATGACATCACAATGACCGAATAGTGATGTAATAAAATAATAAAAATGATATGTTCAGAAAAAATATGTTTTATCCTTAAAATATAGATAAATAGGATAATTACATGATTAATGTAAATATTATTTGATAATATGAATATAATTTGTTATAGAAAGTTAGGAATTATTGAATAATTCTCAGTATTTGAGAATTAAAATGGTGATATTGCTTTTTATGTAGATAATTAATATTTTATTTTGTTGGAGTTATGAAATCAATGGTTCAGACATTTTGATTTTGTGTTATTTGATATGCTACTATTGCCTCTTGATTTACTAGATATTGTGCCATAAACTTGGGTGTATTTTGTTATTATTCATTACCATGGTTAATTTTATAAAATGGAGAAAAACAATAAACATGGTAATATTTAGTAATTAATGGAATATGAATGATATTAACTACCTTTCGTTATAGAACTGGTATCATTATATAAATAATTAGTAGAGTCTATTATGGTTTATTTTTAGTTATTGTTAGCTATTTCCAAAAGGTTTATTGCTGTTGATGTCATATGCATAATAAATATATTAATTAAAGATGATAATTCAAATTTTAATTTATTGAATATAAATCATTTGGGGTGAACTAGACCATCTTTCTTTGTTTGGGGCATGAATGCCTCAATTTTATGGGCTTATTTTCTTTTGAATTTTTGTGTGGGAAATAAATTCCAATGTATTCTCTAGGAATTTAGATACATGGTTTGGTTGATTGATAACCTTGTGTGGTTGGAATTATTTGAAAAGCAATGTGTTGGTGGATCATGGTTTTATTGATGATTCAATATAGGTTGAGCAATGGGCTGGTAGCTCAGGGATATAGTGATGGTCGATGCCAGTGAAGTTGGGATAAATTATACAATGTGAAACGTGGTGGGAATGGCACTGAGTGGTCAAGATGATTTTAGAGTGGGCCCTAATCGTTGATATATCTTAATCTTTCTTGATGATTTGTTGATGACCATATGGTTAAATTTTATTTATATGTTTGGTGCTGAACTACAAATCATAATATGAATCTATGCAAGGTAGGTGAATTTTTGTTATGTTATCCTAGGGTAAGTCATAAAGCACCCAGTTAATTTTTGAAGCGATAAGTGAATATAAATAAATGAATGGGTATGATTTATAATGTTCATATATGATGAAATACTTGAAAATATAAGTATAAGATCTATAATGAAAATGAAAAAGAATTAAAGTATTAAAGTATTAATATTGGAAATTAAAATGGAATAATATTAATTAATGGATAATATGTCAATTAACATAGAACCGGCTACTTGTGTACTTGTTTTAAACCCAGTCATTTGAAGTGGTAGTAGGGGGTTTTGTGTGATGATAATGAAAAATGAGTTTATTTCTAGCTAGTTTCCATTCATGTGTCTATGAAGAATATTAATTATATTTTCTTATTTCAAATGCTACCCCACCCATATTGGTAGGGAAAATAACACCCAAATATTTTGCAGGATGTTTTCTCTAATACAATGGATGGTGAGGGAACATATGATTGACTTATCCCTCTCCCCCGCTCTCCCTTTAGTTGAAGTTGGTGTTGGAATATCCCATGATCTAAGGGATTATAGTATAGAGTGAATTACTACATGTGATTTGATGGATCTCAATTTTACTACACATTTATAAACATATTTTAATGGCCTAAGTTATAACACATACTTTTATTTTGTTATGGTGGATTTGGATTCCCATGGATGAAATTTCATGAGCTGTGATGAATTAAGGTATAATGAATTTACACCGGGTGTAATGGATTCAGGGATACAATTATTTATATATGGGGTAATGATAATGATGAAATGGATATGTGGAATTATTTCAACCTAAGATCTTGGGACATATATGGGATAGAGGTTGGTAGTGTCAAGGCTTAACTCACAATAGGGATGAAATAACCTATAGAAGGGATTAGCATAATATATATAATTATGGTTTGGGAGTGACAAGATATTAGAGATGTTTATGTGGGGTAATATTATTTTTATAAATGATTTTGATAACGAATTATTTAATATTAAATGTTACTTGGTGAGTGATCCATGGCGAGGATGGGAAAATATCTTTACCTTGGTGAAAAGTTGGTTTAATTGTTTTATTTACTGAAATTTAGTATGAATCTTTCAGAATTTTTAATAGAGTTTTAAGGGAGGATCCTACTTAGTATATATATTATGCTCACCCTATGTATATATAAACTATTTTTGAGGTCAACATGAGCTAGATGGTGATCAAGCTAAGCATTACATGCTTGAGGATTTATTAAGGATTTTATGGATCTTTGTTGTCTTTATTAAGGATATTATTTATTTTTTTTTGATTATTTCCATTTATAAGTGATATTACATTCATATACTAGGATTATAATGTATTATAGTGGTATTTATACTTTATATATGTATTAATGTTGGTTGATGGTTTTATAATATCTTCTCTTATTACACACATATATATTGAGGGTAATGTCTTCCATATGTGTTGTATATATACCCTTAGTGTGATTTTCCAACCTATAGCCTACTGGAGATGCTCTTTGAGGGTTATTATATATTTTTCTTCATTTCAAACCAAACAGGGGTACCTTCAAAGAGAGGGGGTCATGTCATTCCAACAATTATAACTTCTAAAATTTGATATGTAACCCATGCAAGTTTATTTATGTAATTTTCCATCAAACAAATATAAATTTTGGTTTCTAGTTCAAATAAAATTGGAACTTTAAAAAACTCTAAATTGTTTAATAAATTATTTCATTTGGACTATAAGTCATAAGTTATTTTATCCAATTTAGGCCTCAATAATTTTTTGTTTTGAATATGGATATCATTTTAAAAATATATGTCCTAATTTTTTATATTATTTTATGATATGTAAGTATGGGTTTTTCTGTCTCTACAAAAATTCTATTATTTTTATAAAATGATTTATTTTTTGGGAATTCAAGGAGTAATATATTCATGATTTATGTTATAATTCATGATATAATGAATAAATCCA
Organism: Viscum album; assembly: GCA_963277665.1. NCBI lineage: Eukaryota > Viridiplantae > Streptophyta > Magnoliopsida > Santalales > Viscaceae > Viscum > Viscum album. The sequence continues at coordinate 232,517,595 of OY728125.1, forward strand.
ATACATATACACTTGTTATAATTTTGGTCATAATTTTCTTGAAAAACAAAACAAATTAATTTTTACATTCTACAAAATATTTTGTATAACATCAAAATGTCTAACATTAATTTTGTAAATATCATATTAGTCATTATACTAAAATTATTAATAAATTTAATTAAATAATAATCACCTTGATAAGACCAGTTCATTATTGGTCCATATAATTATAAATCCATTAATTTAAGTGGCCTATTTCATTTTCATTCAATCTAGCACTGTCATCCATTTTTGGTATATTTTACATACCAAATTTCATTCTCACATCAATTTAGGATATGGCCTCATATCAACTTTCTTAGTGATCTTAATATTTCTCATTTTATAGGATAACAAGATATCCCATTCCATAACATATTCATATATTTTGTTTTGAAATAAGATATATGAAATGGGTTTCAAATTGTGAATACATTTAAATTATCTCTATACTCCTTAATATCTTCATTTTATTTTTCAAGATCTTAATGAAAAAATAATTTCTGAAAAACTAACTTCATTTACATTATCACAAATATTTCACAAACCTATTAAATTATGTTTTATTATGATAACATATAATACATATTTGGACCTTATTTCTTGATATTAAATATAAATCACATCAATACCATTCAAAATCATGTTAATAACATTTCTGAATGACATTTATCGACCAATATGATATTTAATATTGATAAATATATTGGTTTCACCTATATAATTTTCATTTTTTTCAATATTCTTGTTTCTATTATCATGTGAAATGATAACAAATATTAATTATTCATGGATTATTAATTTTACTTTCCTATTCTAGTCACTTATATTAAATATGATTTATCATTTCAAATTTTACTTTGAGTTTGTCATTAATATAATCCATGTTGCATAAATGCGGGAATATTGTTCAATAAATCCTTAACATATTGAATTTTTTTTTCTGTGTCCCAAATATTTATTAGCCCAGACATTGGTCAAACAGATCCATTTAGTTTTTTTACTATGTGGTAATCATATTACATGATATTTACTACCCATGATCAATGTTTAGTTGTCCCCAAGAAACTAGATACAAAAATATCACATTACGACATGTCATATTACATCATTTGAATAGAAATCATTATTATTTAGTGATATCCATAGTTCATTTCATACATAATATTCCACTTTATTATTTTGGGGAATGAGAATCAAAAGAAATGGGTGATCTCATACACTTAGTTAGGAATAATGGATAGTAGAAGATAAGATGACGTAATAATGGTATATATGAAATTTTAGGAATAGATAATCAATGGTTCCATATAGATAAATACTTTAGAAAAACATAATCCATGAATTTCATGAAAATTGAAATAATTAGTGACATTGATAATCGTAAAAGATCCCATAATTAAGGAAATTATTTGAATTCATAATGTTAGAAATCATAAATATACAGTCTAGGAATTTTGTAAAGACAATATATATAAAGGGTAAGGGAACTCCCATTACCCCATTTTATTTGTCTCATGAGGCCAATAAATTATCAAAGGGGTAATATAATTTCAATCTCCACCTTTCATATAAAATTACAATGGATTCAATCATATAATAAAAGAATATATGGAATATATGGAATATATAGAATAATTTATAAGAATGATCAACTTTAATATACGTATCTTAATTTTTTAATAAATCTTATCTTATAAGATTTTATCATACATAATAAAAGGTTATATGGTCATCTCAATAAAATTATTTAGAAAACTAATTAATATGGATTTATAGGTTAATTAACTTGAACCATATTAATAAAATGCAGGGATTAAAAATGTTAAAAAAGGCACCATTAGCAATGGAAGAATATAGAATAATTATGGTTGGGTAGTAATGAAGATAAGATAGTTGAAGTGTTTAGTTAATTGTATACATGAGTTTTATTTGGTATAAAATGAAATAAATTATAAATAAATAAACTATAAAATTAAGAGTATTTATTCTTTAATATTTAATAAGAATTATGGATATGAAAATTACTTAAGGATAAGGACCCTTACCATGCTTATGCTTCTTAACTTAGAGAAAACCCTTATATCAAACCAAAATCATTAATATTGGAATGTGAGAAATAGGAGAGACTCATTTATACATATTTGTATAGATAAGTTGGACGTTTTAAGGATAAATGATAATAGGGTTGGTTATTTAATGGCGTGGTGAGTGGAATCCAATGGAATAAAGTATTGAATATTTTATTTTACCATTATCTAAAGTTATACACTATACTCCATAGTGTCCCATTACCTCTATTAATGCTGAAATATAATATTTATTTCAAAAATTATGTTAAGATAATTACCTTGGGGACCCAATGTTGGTGGTGGGATGGTAAGGGTTTGGGTGGGGTGAGGGGTAGTTTGTAGGGTCAAGTTCCTAGGGCTGCAATTTACTGTATTTTTCTTCCTTGTATTGTGTTCTACAATGGCGGATGTAATCAACCTAGTATGTTAATATAATTACCTTGGGATATTTTAGTCATGCTTACATATATATTATTTTTATAGTTACCGAATTTCACCATTTTAAGCTACATTTTATTATTTTTACCTAAAAGTACCAAATTTTTACCCTTTTATAATTTAATTGTATTTATTTAAATTATTTAAGGCATTTTGTAAAAATAATCCTCTAATTTTGTGAAAATTACTTTTAAATAAGTGTCATATATTTAAAAAAATGTGGTATCAGAGTAACCATTATTTTTTTCTAAAATAACTGACACTTAAATATAACATAACAACTAGATACATAAACCTTTATTATACTAAAATTATCCCTAAGGGTATGGTGTGAAATGTACATACTTTCATGGGGTTGTTTCAACCAACATTTATCTAGTTGGGATTTCCTCTAACTTTAGATTCTACTATAAACTATTCTACATGAACCTCATTTTTTGGAGTTCTGATTAAGATTGACGTAAGGAAAATGCTAGGTATGACACCTCTTAACCAAGATATAATAAGTATAATTTATAAGGTATATTATTAATATAAAATCTATGGTTTCTCCCTTATATACCAATCAACTCTTGTAATTACCCATATTATTATATAATAATTCTAATGACCATATTATAACTTCTATATAAAAAATGGATATAATTCTTAATGGTCCTAAAAAATGATTTTTAATCTTAATTCCTACTAATTCATTCATTCTAATCCACCAGAGATTAATTATTATTCACATTTCTTTCAAATTATTTATTCTATGGATGGAATTATTTTTTGTATATATTGTACTTGTTATAGTCATGAAGTTTATTAAAGAATATGAGGATCCATATATGTTATAATTGAATTATTAATTTTTGTTAATATCTATTATTAGCTATAGAAGATTTAGAAAATGTATAAATTTTATTTTTTTTCATTATCATTTTCTAATAAAATATTTTTATTTATAGCTATAATGTTTTAGGTTTTATATTATATCCTACCTTAAAATAATTTCATCCTCAAAATTGTAAACCAATCCCTAAAAAATATTGACATGTATTTATAATCACATCCTTAGGTTCCCACGATTCCAACTTGAGTTGTTGATCCCTCTAAAGAACCTTCACTAGAAAAGTAAGTTGATTTCCTAACAATTCCTATCTCATATTAAGAATCTTAACTAGATCTCCATTATATAGTAATCCATGATCCAACTAAACCTGATCAACCATTACAACGTGTGAATAGTTTGACATACATTTCCTTAGATTTAATATATTTAGGAATTAATGCACTTTAGATATATTTTTTATCATGGATAAATGATATGAAACAACTCATATCTACTCCAATATTTCGAACAGATCAATATAACTTTTATATAGCTTCACCTTCATTCCAAAACTGATAAAACCTTTCTATGGATATTTAATTTTAATGACATAATACAATACTTATAATTAAATATAATTTTTGTCTTCTCATAAATATTTTATCTACATTGTGCCACCTAGATATGCAGCAGGATGGTCCTTACCTTCGATATTTACTATTCCATATGTTTTGGATCCAATTACTTCATTTATCCAACTTCATCCCACTTTGTCAGATTTTGAAAACACTTTCCAAACAGTGATTCATATGGTGACTTTTTTATATATGAGTGGTTACTATTATTGTATAAAAATAACACTGGAGGTAAATAGTTATCCTAATTTCCATGGATGTTAATATAGAATGAAACTATAATGTCCACCAATATTGGGGTAATCTTCTCAAAATTTATATCTATTTGATAATGAAAGGTTATACTATTATTATGAACTCTTTTTAAATCATTTTGAATACACATCATAAATTTTAATATGAATCTTAGATCATGATCAGATACTACTGATAAGTATATAACATGATGTATCCAAAATTAATTTATATAATAATGGTGATATAGAAGTAAATCTTCTCAAATTTATATGAAATTGGATCAATTATTAAGAAGGTATACAATGAACCATATTTCATTATGCCACTTATATTTATTAGGGATCCTAATAATAAAATCAATTGTAACCAGGACCCCTACAATATAGGTAATAGATGCATAATTACTTTGGGATGTTTGAATAACCTGAGACCCACACTCCTAGATATCATACTAAAAAAACATAATTTATATATTTAATTTTATAGAAACCAAGATAACCTGAAATCACATAATTGTTTTAAAAATCATGTCAATATTAAAATACACACCCAAGAAAAGAGGTTTAGTGTCTTTTATGATTAAATACCTAACCAACTTATTTTATAAGCAGTCTTCAATATCTCTCATAAATAAAATTAACACATGATACCACTCAAGACATACCATACATAACACTCTTCTTCACTATCTAGGTAATGGAAAAAATAAAGGTTAATCTCAGATCCTAGGTAAGGGGTGAACATAATATATATAAACCAAATATGATAATTGAGTATAAGATAAACACATTCTGATAAGAACACGATCATACTACTTGAACATAACATAATGATATCAAACCCAACAAAACCTAGATCATAAAACATGAATCATGACATAAGAAATGCAACTTATCATAACAAAATGATTCTTAAGAAGGTGAAATCATGATAAAATCTTTATAATACAAGGAATCATAACCTAGGAATTTGGAATATTATAGAAATGCGGATTAAGGGAGTGGAATATATATAATTGTAGATAATCATTTCAGATGTCAAGTATCACTACCCATACTATTATCACACAGGAGATAGAGTCTCATAATATAATATATTTGGTCGAAACCTCATTACTATAAACATAATGGATTGGGTTTACTACCTATTCCATTATAAGTCATATCATTAGATATAGAGATTTACCTAATTCATTGTAGTGCTACATAATTATAGGACCATCCATTAAATATTTAAAAACCATAAAAATGTATGATATATGAGCATGAAAAAATTTATAATTCCATGATGTCTTAATTAACCCATTAGAACCAAATGGGTTTCATGGAAATTTAAATAAGACATGTTCATAAGGAATCCATATAAAGAATGTGGTAGGTATTGTTAGAGCATATACCCAGTGAAGTGAAAGGAAAGTCAAAGAATTTTGAAATAGAATTAAAATAAATCGGAATAACATTTAAAAATTGTTTGGAAAAAAATAAATCAATAGTTTTTGGTAAAAAAAGATTAATTAATAAAAAATTTAGTTTAATAACCATGGAAAATTGTAAATTGATATTTATAAATAAAACTGAAGAAAATGGTGGGGGAAAGCGACCATGGGGAAACAACAAAAAAACTCCCTTCGTAATTTGGTAAAAAATATAAAATTCAATAAAAAAGGAAATTAATCAATCATATAAGTAGGGATAATGGAATCTAAAAAATCTTATGAAAAAACATACATGGAGGAGAAATATTCTCGACCAAAAAGAATAGATATGCGCTGCTCCATTTACATGCATATTTTGGTTGAATTATGAGTTTAAGGGAGGTGAAAGAGTATAAAAACTTTAAATCCCAATAAATAAGTATATGAGGATTTAAAAACATAAATTTTGTAAGAATTTACATAAAATTTAACGAAATAAGAATTTAGAAATAGAAAATATTGGTTTTAAAGTGATATTAGAATAGAAACCCTTAAGTATTTGATAGATTTTGAACTAAAAAACCATGAAATAAAATACCTGATATGGATTTCTAAACACCTTGATTCATATTAAATTTATGTTAAATAAATATATGGGTAGTATATATACCACATAAAATATAATAATTTTTGTAAATGGATAATATATCATTAAATATAAATTGAGACGAGGAACCCTTAAAAACATCCTAATTTATAAAGTAAGAATTATTTTAAGATGAGTATGAGAAATAATTGAAATTAAACAAAAATTAAATAGTAATAAAAATCACAGGGTATCATATAAAAAAAATTAAATGAATTATTCAAGGAATTAGGTGTATGATTCAATGAAAAGAGATTAAGTGAAAAAACACTTACCTTGGATTGCTGCTTGGTAAGAAAATCTATAACTTCCGATATAATAAATTAAAAATCATTAATAATATATTTTATTAAATTATTCATTTATATTTTCTTTTATATAAATATTTTATATCCATTTATTATTTATTTATAGTTTTTATTTATCATATAATGTTAGTAGTTTTTACTTTTTATAGTTTTGACATGATGAGTCTCAATCATCATTCCTTAATCATAATTTAATCATATACCAAATATAAATTACACAAAATATTAGTTACATAATGAGTTAAGAGTATCTTGGTTCATTTTATGGATGTTTCTAGTATGGTTATCTAAGACACAATCCATAATGTGTTTGATTGATTAATTTATAAATGAAAATTAGGTGATGTAGTAATAATCAGTTAAATATTAATATTAAAATTGAAGAAACAATAGAAAATATATTTAATTATTAATAAAATATATTATAAATAATTTTTTTTCATAAGCATCCTTGATTAAAATTTATAGCATCATCTATATAGTTAGTTAAACCGACCCAAACAAGAATATGCTATTATAAACCGATGTGTATGGTTATGAAGTGATATTATTGTAATATCATCATTAAATAAGTATAATGATATTATTTATATTTTATTAAAGTGATAAATCTAAATCGTTAAGATATATATGAAGAATATAATTTAAAAAGAAGGATACAAATTCATTATTTAATAGAAGAAATTGTAGAGTGTCTTCGAAGTATTCTTGGTTATGAAGGAATTGGGGAATTATGATGAGAACATAAATTACCCAACATGGGAAAGATTATTATGGAGAAAATTTAGGAAGGTGTTCAAGAAAAAATTAATGAAAATGTGTGGATTAAATCCACTAGAGGAGGGTTCCTTTTATAAGTGATCTTGAGTGGTATTTTCAAAAAGAATCATTCTTTAATGTGTAAGGAATGTCATTTATAAAGGAATGTGAATTAAATATGAAAAAATAATGGATAAAAGATAATATGAGACTAATAATCCCCCTCAATCATTTTTATAGATAAATCTATAGGATATTTTATGACTTTACCCTTCATTTTAACCCTTTTACCTCATTTTACCCTTTACTATGGTTAAAATATTTACATAGAGAATTTATTTTTATTTTTAAAAGTTAAATTGAACTAAATACATAATTTTTACATTATGATTTAAAATATATAATAAATTTTATTTATTTAAATTTCTAAAAGTGAATCAAATTAATTTTAATATAATAATGCGTAAATAATAAAAAATAAATTTTTGAAATATATATTTGTAATCATAAAAATTCACCTATCATTATTCCATACCAAATAATAGTCATTAAACTAATTATAAATTATATATAAAAAATAATTTTTTTTGAATTAATTCTTTAATAGGGATTAATTTATTTTAATGGGTTTATTTTAATTACTAATAATTTAATAATAAATGAATGAATTTTTATTAATTTTCATTTATATATAATAAATAAATTTCATTAAATTTCATACTTCAAATTTTAAAAATTATACTTTTAAATAAAAACATATAATATTTAATGAAAATAATGTTTTTAAATATAATATTTTAGTTTATCAATGACTAATTATATTAGTATTCCTTGTAGTTACTAAATTATTCCTTATATACTATTAATTTAATTTAATAATAATTCCTCTAATTTTATCAATACATTTTATTGATATCATTATTTTAATGTAATAAATTTAACAAAAAAATATTATTCATAAAAATAATTTATTTGGAATCAATGAGATTTCTGAAGTGAATTAGTGTATCTTAATTATATCCCGTAATCTTTTATTTTATTTCAATTAAATAATTTATATTTAAAATGTATATTTTTTAACATATAAATAAATTTAATGTATAGAAACTATGTATGAGTAATTTTGAACAGATTAAATATTTTTTGGTATTATTCGTATGGGCTCTATATAGTTTTATAATGATGAAATAAAAACCATATTAACCCATTAAATTTTATAAATTCATTCCATTCTAACTTATCAAATAAAATTTCTAATTCCTTTAATTTTATATTAGTATTTTAAAAATTTCTTTCCCCTTTCATGATGTATTTTTAAATATTAGGTTTATTTCTACAAATTTTTTGGACTCATAACTTTTCTAGGTTATGAATTTTAGTGGAAATTTGAATTTTGGTTGTTTTGACGGATTAATTTTGGAATATAGGATTCATATCAAGATTATGAGATTTGGAACATCTCAATTATATGTTCTTTGACATGGATCATGGCCCATGTGTTTTTTTGGGTTCTTGGGAAAATGTTGAAGAATGGTTGGGTGGACTCGTAATGGATTTTCATATAGGTGCTTCACCATGTGAAGAATCTTGATGTAGAGATCACTGTGGTGTAGGCTGAAATGCCTAGTCTAGAGGGAATTTTTTCCTTAGTGGGAATTGAACCAAGGAAACCACAATGTGGGAGAAGTTAGGGTGAAATTGTTTTTAGATCTATGGTTCTGGGAAAATAGTGATAGAGGAGGTCAAATACCATGGTGGTAGGCATTTTGGAAAAATATCCTTGATGGAAATGGTGGTTATTAGGGATGTAAAAAATAACCAAGTTAGGATTAAATTCCAAAGGCGGTTGTAATACCCTAAAGTTTTAAAATTATATCTTCCTTTGAAACCTAATGTGTTGACTTTCTTAATCCCTATGAAATACCAAGTCACAATCAATCACATAATAGTATATAACCGTAACAGTGAAACCATATAGTTGGTGAAAAAATGGAAGAAATTAAATTATAAAATATATATTTAAATAAATATAAATTTCATCATTAATACTAAGGAATTGATAAAATTCAATCCGTGTAGCTACGTAACTAATATGATTGATTTTTGAATAAAAGTGAAAACCTTCTAAAATTAAATTTTAGGCGCTTAATTTTAAGGTAATAAATAAATTATGTAAAAAAATATTTTTTATAATAATAATATATTAACACTAACATGATTGGTATTTTATAAGAAATAATAATAATAATGATAATTAGTATTTTAAAAATTCATTTTCTGACAACAATAGATGTCATTATATATCAATTTTATTAATTAATAAATCAATACCAAAATTTAATCAATTTGAAAAAATAAAATTCATTTTTTTGATTCAGAATAATAAAATCATCATAAGATGAAATTTTTTTACTTTTCAAAAATAATTGATTTTTAGGTAAATAGTGAAAAGATACCATTTTTACTAATACTTTAATGTTTATAAATTTTTCATGAATTAAGTATTACTTAAAAATTTATAACCATTTTTATTAGACAAAAAATATATTTTGAGATTAAATTGAGGCATTTAAAATAGTATGTGGAATTTATAAGACCCATGTTTAAATTTTTGTTAATTTATTTCATATTTTACATTGAAAATTGTCTTTTATACACATGTAATAATAATTATTTATCATCACTTTTAGAAATTAAATATAATAAAATTGGTTTAAAATTTTACAGATTCATATAAATATTATGTAATAAGGTTAATTTCATTTTTGGGCATAAAATTATAACCACTATGATTAGAGTTAATTACAATGAAAATGATGAAAGGGTTATTTTCAAAGAATTATTTTATTAAGATTGTATAACTTTTATATAATAAATTACATTACTATATTTTATATAATTAATTTTATATTATTTTTAGACACATATAAAAATATATTATCACTCATTTAATTTTTAATTAATGTTATATAATACAAAGAAAACTAAATGGTGAAATGTTTTTTTCTAGAAAATAGTATTTTACATATTAAATTTTTTAACCTAAAAGTTAATTATATATTATTTATAACTAAAATAAATTATATAGAAATTAAATTTAAATTCATAACATAAATATTTTTTGGGATGGGTTACCTTATATTTTTAATAAAATATAAATTACTTTGGTAGAAACTTGTTACTAAGGTAAAAAATGAAATGGTAAAATAAAATATTCTAGTGGTAAAAGATATGCAAAATGTTGAAAAAATATGTGAAAATGAATTTTAGATGATTTTAGACATCAAATCACTTACAAAATTAATTTGTTTTACCAATTTTGGATCCATTGAACCTTGAATAGTTTCGTTACATCCTTTAAAATGTAATGGGTATTTAAAAAAATTACATTTTCATCACTAATAAAATAAGATCATTTATACTACATTTATCCATCCATTAAAATGACTTATCATAAAAAAACTAAAACCTAGTATCTCATAAAATATATCCCCATGTACTATAATCATTTTTATTTCCAAAAGACTAATCAAATTAGCTTTTATGTGTCACCCAAAAGAGAACATCCAAAGGGAGAGGTAATGTTCTCAACCAAGCTCTCTTCATTCTCTTCCTCTTCTACCCCCAAAAAAATTTTATTATGAAAACATTTTTTAATTCTAATAGTGAATCAATTTAATTTATTATTAATTTTAAAAAATATATTTTATGGATTCGTATTTAATATGAAAATTTTATATGATTTTTCAGTGGGAAATGAAATAGTTTTATTTTTACCGAAACACTTTCTATGAAATATATGTTTTTATTTAAAAATTAAATTATAAATTTTAGTGTTTGAAATTGATAAAATTAAACTCATTTTTTAATCATAATATTAAACTTATCTTAGGGTGAGTTTTTGAAATTTTTCTGAAATTATTATTTTTTGGGTGAATAATGAAAAATACTGGTTTTATAATTTTTCATTTATGTTAAAATATTTTAAAAAGTAAAATGATATTAGAAATAATTTTAAATGAAAAATTATTTCCGTTTAAATTAAAATAGTCCAAATAATTAATTTTGAATTAGTATTATATTTAAATTTTTGTATAAAATCATATTTATACTTAAAAATTACATTTTTCTAAAAAATGTTTTTTTTCACACATATATTGAAATTGATTTAGAAAAATTATAAAAATTTATTATTGAAAACTTTATTTCTCCTTTGGAATTAATAAGATCAATTTTTTTACTGTTTTGATTTTATTTTTGGTAATAATTAATAGTTATAATTGTTAAACCTTTTCACCCTAATGAAGTTTAAAAGAAATAACAAGAGGGTTAAAAAATGAGATTTGGCATCAAATATATATAAAACTTGGAAAAATGTGATTGGTTTAGTTTATTTCATCCTTAAACTATATTATATTTTAATGTTTACTAATTTGGACCCAATATTATTTATAAATACATTTATATTAATTTAAAATTTTAAGTATTTATAAGAGTTCTACTCCCCTTACTTATAAGGGGAACCTCCTCTACCCACTTATTCACACGTTTTGAGCCAAATAGATTGGAAAATATCTGACAAAAAACCTTACCAACTATACCAAAAATGTTTTTTTAGTATTTTTATTCTTAAAATATAAATAATATATGGATTAATGTTTTAGTCAAAGGTAGATAGAGTAAAAGGAGGTATGAGCCATAACCAACCTATTTCAATTTTATTTGTTATTATAACTCCTTAAAATATATTGTATCTACTAAAAAATAATTACATCAGTATATTATCTATACTAAAATTGTATTACCCTGATGAAACAAATCTCTTCTATCTCATTTCCATCACATGGGAAATAAAAATATCACACATGCATACATGTGTACACCACCACCACGAAGCAATGTGTTTTTTTCATCACCACCTCAAATGAAGGGTTATAAATTTGTAATTAATGAATATATATTATTTTTATTAAATTATCATTATTAGTTTAATATAATATATTTCTTACCTTTTTACCCTTTCAATCTATTATAAATTGATAATGTTTCTCCCGAGTATGTGTCAAATAACACCTCTACGAAACGATGTGATTCATTTTTCATTACCTCCTCAAATGGTTGGTCATAATGATGGAAATGATAAATTAATATGAAATTTATAAAATAATTATGATTATATAAAATTAAACTTCGATATAACTTATTTATTTTCCATCCATTGGAAAAATGGAAATGATGCTCGTGTGTATGTGCGAAATACCTCCTCCATGATATGACATATTTCATTTTTCACATCCACCTTCAACAAATGGTTTTGAAAAATATATTAACATATAAAAAAGATAATTGTGTCTTGATTAATATTATATGGATGATGTAACCATGATCACTTTTACCTTAGGCAACCCACCGATTTCATTTTGGACTTATAAACTAAACGTCCTCAAAACATCCAATGTGAAATTAACTATTTTGGAAACAAAATTAAACATGGTAAAAAAGGAAAATATGGGAATAATAATAATATAATTAAAATTAAAAAGTTTATTAATGATGTATAAAACTAAACTAATTTTATTACTCATGATGGTAGAAATACAAATTATATGCGTCGAGACTCGAGGTAAGAGACATTATTTTAAAGATACCTTTTTAATGTTTTCCTCTAACTATTTTTCTTACATGTTAAATTAATTTTAAATGTTTCAATAATTTATTTCATTATGATTGAAATGTCTATAAATTTCATTTTCAATAATTTTTTATTTTATTTATATGGTTTTAAAAAGTAATCTTGTCATTATTTTATATATGGGTTATTTTTGTCTTTTTATAAAAGTGAAATAGAATGTATCTTTCAACCTATATGGATTGACCGAAATTTATTATCATCATAGAAATTATTCATTATAAATATTAATTTAAAAGTTTACATGGTTATTTTAGAATAAAACCGTTCTCTCAATTTCTTTATTTTTTTTGGTTTTTAAATTTTTTTATTAGGGAAAAAGATATTTCTTCTTAATTGTTTTTTGATAATCTATAGTGTTACAACCTATGGAATTTAATGCCAATTGAAATGATTTATATTTTTAATGTGAAATATATATGTATTTTATTCTTGATATGGCGCTTATAAATTTGATATGAATGACAGGTGATATCGATATTGTTCTAATGATGGGCGATCCTGATATAGCACTCCAAGGCATTAGGTAATGAGAAAAAGTTTACCGATGATAGATTACTCGAAAGAGATATGAGAATTATACGGTTAGTCGATTCCATTATAAAAATTATTTTATGTATGAAATTGAAGATAAATTCCCAAGGGACCTATAAGATATTATTTAAATGGGATTTAAATAAAATATTTGTATTTCAAAAGGTAAGTAAATGATATTTTTTAAAGAAATGTTTATGACTTTTTTAAAAAGGTGAAAGTGTTGTTTTTCAAGGAAATGTTTCCAAGTGATTTCATTTTTATTCATGAAAAACCTTATGGTTATTATTTTTAACAATATGATTTAATATGAAACATTTTATGAAATATATTGAGAAATTAATTTCTTTTATTGGAAAAGTAAATCAATGATTTATCTCAAATATTTATTATGAAAAAGGAAAAAATTATTATGGATCTCATGTTTAAAATTGGACTAATAGGTTTATTTTCATTTATATCCCCTAATTAGGATTTTCTTTCTCATAAAATGTTTTAAAATATTTTTAACAGTGTTTAATAATAATTAGAAATGTTAATAAATCTAGAGTTCATATTATGATAGTTACATTTAATGAAGCATGTGTGTCTTTATAAAGAAGATTATCTATAGAAAAAATGTATGTTGTGTGAATGTTTCGACATTTTTATATAATATTAACAAAATTCTATAAAACACATAAATAAAAAATATTTTATATTTAAGAATGTGCAATCCATTTTATAAATCATGTAATTATAGGGTGATTAAGGTATGAGTTACTATCATTGGTAGTGTAAAAAGGGTTTAGATAAAATTAGATGTTAGGATGATGTTAGAAGATACTATTATGATATTCTAATTTATGGTTATATTATCATGTGATAGATTTTGAGGATTTTCATGTTGCTTCTTCTAATGTATATTTGCTCATAATTACTTTCCATAGATAAAATAAGGAATCTAAATTGGAAACGGAAAAAGATGATAATATACTTTTGAACCAGAAACCTTGAATGTTTGGAAATAGAATATACTAGTTCATAGCCATGTTAAATCAGTGGAAACATGATATTAATAGTGGTATTAGTGTATGGGATAAACCAAATTCTCCATATAAGAATATGTCTATAATAGATCATTTCCTGAAACAACACCCAACATATTTTGGTGGATCATCTGAACCAATAATAGAAGAAGGATTGATTGACACTTTTGGGACGATATTCAAAGTTTTGGGTTATTGAGAACATTATAATGAAACCCTTTCATTTTATTTTTTTTGTAGTTAAAGTTGATCAATAGTAGTCTTTGATTGAGAAAACTCAAGAAAAGGATGAAATTGATTCCATTAATGGAATGATATTTATAAATATCATCATTGAAAAGTATTTTCCTAAAGATTTTTTTGACTTATAAAGGAATCAAATTCATATATTTGATACTAAAGTAGTAATACTATGTTTTCTCCATAGAATCTAATATTACTAGATTTGACAACTTTTCACTAAATTTCATTCAATATTGTGATAGTAAAATTGATCAATTTTACACAGTATAGAATAAAGGTTTATGAAGGGATCTAGTCCCTCGTTATTTTAAATGTTTTGATGAAATTATATGTTGTAATGATAAATTAGAGATGGATATTATGTAATTTTACAACAATAAGGACAAGACCTAGTGGCAGGAAATGAGGAATTATTCATAAAAAACCTGAAGGTAAGAAAATTCAATTACACTCTTCTGATAAGTGTGAAAAGAAGCATTTTGGATAATGAATTATAATATATGGTATGTTTTATCGATTATTAAATATTCGACACAAGGATCATGAATACAATTAAAATAAAAATGGTAATGGCCACACAGATAATGGAAAGTAGGTAGTGAAATTTTTTATTTCAATGAGTTGGGAAATTATCGTAATTAATGTCTAATGTTTGTTATTCAAGGTGAAATAATAAAGATCTAAAATATAAATGTATATTAAAGTCTCTTGATACTACTATTATAGATGTAGAAACTTGAAATGATATGTGACAAGTACATTACTTATTTGTTATGATCATTCTAATGCATTGTTTGTTTTAGGATCCACACATTCATTTATTTTTGTGAAATTTAAAAGTAAAATAGAAATTATACCTCCATAAATAAAGTCTTAAATCTTTTGAAAAACTAATGGAGGTATTATAAAGGTAATAAGAATTTATAAAAATCTTCTTGTTATCATCTGTGGAGTAGTTTTCCTTGAAATACTATTTTATTTTCCATTATATAGTCTGATGTTATTCTGGGTATGGATTGTATTTTATATTATCATGATAAGATTGATTATAGAGTAAAAGAATTTATTTTTGAAAATTAGTTTCAATTTGTATATAGTAATGATTTCTTACATTTGTGGCCATATTAAGAAGATGAGAAACTGATAAAATATAAAAGTGAATTTTATCTTGCATGTATTGTTAAAAAGAACACAACTGTTCTAATTGGTAATGTACTAGTAGTAAATAAATATATTTATTTATTTTATAATTATTTTCCTAGTTTTATTCCAAATCTGGAGTTTTAGTTTACTATTGAAGTAGTTCCTAATTATTATCCAAATTTAAAACCTCCATATCGAATGAACTTAGTCGAGTTGTTAAAATTGAAAATGTAGTTACATCAATTTCTTGATAATGGTTTCATTTTCCCTAGAACATTAAATTTTTGGTTCTCGCAATTTTTTTACTAAAAATAAGGATTGTTCCATGAGAATTTTCATTTATTATAGATCTCTCAATAACATCACTGTTAAGAAAACACATCTTTTTCCTCATATCGATGACCTGTTTGATCAAATCTTGGGAGAATAATAATTTTTGAAAGTTGGTCTTAGGTATGGGTACCATATGCTAAATGTGAAATAATATTACATTTCATGGATGGTATTTAGGACTATGTATGAAAATTATGAGTGGTTATTCTTTTTAGGTTAATAAACAAACCCATAATAGTTATGGAAATATTGAATTGAGTTTTCCATGAGTATTTTCATAAATGTTTGGTTATTTTTATTGATGATATTATCTTTCAATATAAAATATTTGAAGATCATGATAAACATATAATGATTGTTTTTAAAACCTTAATGGAAAATAATTTGTATAGAAAATTTAGTAAATTTGAATTTTGGTTACAGTATATTTAATTTATTTGGAATATAATTTCTAATGATTGAATAACTTTTGATCTTACTAAAAATAAAGTGGCGGAATAATGGATAGGGCCTAAAAATGTCATAATGATTTGAAGATTTTTTTGATTAGTTAGTCACTATTGAATTTTTTTTGAAAAGTTTTCTCACTTTTATTTCCCATTGAATAAGTTAACTCAAAAAGGAGTTAGATTCATCTGGATAAAAAAATGTTATGAATGTTTGGGAGAACTAAAAAATAGTTTAATTATCCCATGTTTGTTTTTCTATCTATAAATATTGATTTTTTTAATTATAAAAATGATTCTTTGAAGATACTTGGTTTTTCCTTGATGCAGAATGATCGAGTTATCACGTATACATATTGTAAATTGAAGCCCCATTTGAAAAATTACCCTACACATGAACTTGAGCTAATTTTAGTAGTTTTTGATTCAATAATATAAGGGCATCATATACGTGGGTATAAATTTGAAATATATAGTGAACATAAAATTTTAAAGTACATATTCACTAAAAAATAGTAGAACATGAGAAAAAGAAGAAGACTAGAACTAATTAAGTATTTTTATTTCTCTATAAATAATCATCAATTAAAGAAAACAAGTTATCTGATTCCTTGAGTCAAAAAATAAAGCATCTTTAACTATGTTACATTTGGCACATTATCATCAATTAATTTATTTAATAAATATTGGACATGAATTTTTTTAAATCCTTCTTTTCTAACTTAGGTATTGGTAAAATAATCCTTTGTAGAAAATGTAGCGAATCAGGTTTTCGACCCTATCAGACTTTGGAATATTCCTACAAATATTTCTAGAGCAATGCACGAAGATGACATGCGATTCTTGGGCCCGGTGTTCCTGGAATTAATTTTATAAAAATATTATGTTTTTTTATTCCATGTACATGGATGAGATGCATTTTATCCTAAAAGGTCGCTCAGATGAGAAATCTGAGGGCACGGTTGCATCCAGAGCGTGCTGTTTACCCTAGACGAGGTGGAAACTTTACGGGTGCATGCCTGCTGTGAAAACTTCCACCAGGGGAATTTTCGTAAATAAATGGAAAAGTTTATTTATGTATTTTCCATTAATAACTCGTGATCAGAGTCCTATATCGCAATTATAAGCACGTATTTGAGTTTAGAATACCACGTTTACCCTAGGGGTGACCTAAACTTCTCAGCACTAGGAAGTTCGCTCGGGGCGTGGATGGTGGTTGCATTAATTAATTAATTTAATAAAAAAAGAAACCCATCATCTATCCCACCTTATTATTCCTTAGTGATCTGTGGTGAAAAGCCCTCCCCCACCTCCTTCTTTGATGGATCAAGGCACCGCATATGTCTGTTTTTGGTTTCGATCGTCAGCGGATCGAGCTTCACAGTGTTGCAACCATTTTTCTGCACCCAAAGCTTCGGCATTTCACCTGAAAGGTAGAAATTTTGAGTTTTAATTTTATGGATCTTGTTTATCTATTGTTGTTTCTTAAAATCTTCATTAGGGTTGTGTAGTTTGGGTCCCTAGCTTTCTGAAAATGCTTCAGATCTCAATTTGGAGCACTGGGGTCCTCTCAGTGGATTCCAAAAGTTTTCTAGTGGGAAACCTGAATTCCGATGGCGGACATGGTGGAATCCGACAAGTTCGGCGGAGGCGTGGTGGTTTTAGACTCTAGCATGGTGGTTTCTGGTGGCAGTATAGTGGTTTCTGGTGAGACAGGCAGTGGTTCGGCCAGAATTTTCTATGGGTTTTTTAAACCCTTGTAACTCTCAAACCGAAAGTCCTATTTGCAAGACGTTTGAGGAGATTCATTCCTTGAATCGTGGCAGACCATTTTTAGTTTTCTTTGAAAATTTTATGATTTGATTTCGTGGATCAGGGCCATGAATCATTGAAATAATAATCATATTTTATTATTATTCAGCTACAACCCACCATAATGTCTTCACATAGTGTCCAATTAACAAACCATCAATGGAGTTGTGATCCAGATAGTAAGGAGCATATTTCAAGATAGTTTCTAGGAATTGGGATGGAGACCAAGGTGTGGGCCCTGCGAGGTTGGTTTTGGGAGTTTACGGAGAAACATGACTTTTTCTTCTAGTGTTCGTTCATGACATACGAGTAGTCAATCTCATACATTTTTTCAAGGGGATCATGATAGTGTGGTCAGATTGATCAGTTTAGTGATTTAGGTGTGGGCCCCACCTATTCTTTCTATGTTTAATAGTACTTTTCCCCGGTTGTCTATTTCAGGCGAGTAAATAGCCTATCCTATGTGTTTTTTCACATAGAACATGGTGGTGACCTTGGTTTGGTCCAAAGAGGTTCATAGTGTGGCGATGTTGTTGGTCGCTCGGGTTAGCCACGTTTGGACCAACAGTGCTTGAGTGTACTCCCTTGGTTTGTTCCTATGAGGGTTTTTGTGGCATTATAACCCTATTATAGGTTTGTGATCCCCTCTATAGGATGTTTTCCTAATAGAGTTGTGGCATCCCTTTGATGATTCTAGAGTGGGATCCTCTAGCTTCACTTCCCTATATTGGGTTCTTGGTATCGATGTGACCACTTATACATGGGTGACGATCCCCTATCTAGCAGGTCAACTCCATAGGGTTTGAGGCATCATCGGGAATGTGATCCCCTATGCATTGGGCCATTTAATAGGGTTGTGTTATCGTCGGGTATACGATCCCCTACTCAGTGTGTGGTTTCAGTTGGGTTGCAGAATCATTGGTTATACGATCCCCTACTTGGCACGTTGTTTCAATAGGGTTTCCAAATTGTTTGTTATATGATCCCATACTCAGTTCATGGTTTCAGTTGGGTTGGTGCTTCATCAGTTAAATCCCCTTCATTGTGAGTTATATCAGATGGGGTTTCTGGCATCGTCGTTACCATCTTCACTCAGGTGACAATCCTCTATCTGAGTGATGTGATATGTGGAATGTCAGATTGAGTTTTGGTATCCCCCAGCTGATCTTGATAGTGATCCCTTATCTGTGAGATCTTTGAGATACTATAGTGGGTTATTGTATCCATTAGAGGACCCTATGAGTGATCCCCTATCCTAGAAGTTTAGTGCTTTCACTCTTTCAGCATGATGTTCTCAATGAAGATATACGATGAGTTTGATCTCTCGGATGGGTATCTGGGATGTGGGTGTGAGACTCAATGGAGTGTATCTCTCAGACACATGTCATCTGGGAAGACAGAGCTTGTGGACTGTGTTCTCCTTGTTTTTGTAATCCTTAGATATTGGAGTAGAACCCGTCGCTGGTTATGAGTTCAGAACCTCATGAGGCTTGGTTCCCGAGACGAGTATATATGGATGTTCATGGTATATGTATGGGAATATACTTGATCTGAGTTGAATAGTCGTGTTTAGCTGAGGATGGTCTCGAGATAGAGTTTCTCTCCCATTTGGGTTCCCTCTGGGTATGATGAGATGACTATTGCCTTTTAGTTACTCTCTTTTATTATTGGGGGTTTTGGTGCCTACTAAGTATTTTTATACTCACCCCTGCATGAGCTTTGTCTAAAATTTTTTTGTGTCTTTTTCATACCACATGCCTTTTGATAGAGTCCCAGGAGGACCCGGAGTAGTTGGATCTTAGTTGAGGAAGTTTCCGATGAGTACCTTTGACAGCGATCCCCTCCTTCAGAGCAGGTTGGATGATTTTGTAGTTTTCTTTTGGTGGGCCATGTATTTTCTATTTTTGTACTTCTATTGAACTTTGGTTTGGGATAGATGTATGCACAAATTTTACTTTCAGTTTTTATATATCTCTCCAATGTTTCATTGAGGTTTAGCATAAGAGTCTCAGCCCAGTTGGTGAGGACTCGACAAGTGCATCCAAGAGACCCTTGATGAAAATTGGGAAAATAAATATTTCCATTAATATCGTAGCCCTTTAGTAGTACTGTTTAAGGCAATGTAGCATACAATGGTCGGTACTATAGCAGCAGGGACTGTTCATCTATTTGGGCTTTCAGGCCATCAGTTTGGGGTTCGGGTCCATTAAGGCATTCGAGCCACCTCAAGGCCTTTGGGGCACCTCAAGGCCTTCAGGCCACCTGAAATGGTTCTTAATGATCATACATACCCTACAAGGAGCAGACTTCAGATGTTGATTTAGAGCAGGAGCATTCACCAGAGTAGAATCTAAGAGGATTTTTCAGAAAGAGAGGTTATGGAATTTCCATTAGGACTATCCTGTGATTGCACGGGAATCCCAGCTGAACATCCCTGCGATGGTAGAGAGCTGATATCATGATGAATAAGCTAGGAGGAGGATTTCCAAGTATAGTCTGTATATTTCCTAAGACCTACGGGTCATGTAATCTCTGAGCCTACAAGACTTGTAAGGGTTCCCCCTCATCCCTTGGAAGGGGGTTCTCAAATAACAATAAAACAAATAAGACCTTTAGGCCATTCGAGCATAGAGGTGTATGTGGGTGCGTGTGTATAGGTATGATAGGCTAAGGCCTCCCATGATTGTGATAGCTTACTCGATGCTAGTCACTAGCCCCTGGCATGTTGGATGCGGGCTTGGGGAGTCGCATCTCAACCCCCATTGGGTTGGGTCGTTACATTGTGGTATCAGAGGAGGTTCCACCTTTGGGATATCTAAGAGTAGGTGGTCTAGAAATGAGCTTGGTTTGAGTTGCATAATGGTAGTGTTAGGATGTTTTGAGTTCATCTTTTGGCCACAAATTCTAGAATTGGTGTGGCGGCCAACCTATCCATTCACCAGGACTCTGATAACCTTCTTTTTGACTCGGTACATTATGACACGAGTCGTAGGGGAATAATGGTACACGCATAATATAGGATTGGGTTTTGGGTTTTTCTTTTCCTTCTTGCATCAGCTCCCCCGATATACTCTTTGATCGTGGTAAGTCTTGATTTTATTTTTTTAGGAATCCTGAAATAAGTTCCGCAACAGGATTGTGGTGACAATCCACCCTGAGTAGAGGCTTTGGAGTATAAAATAGGTTCTGAGGCTGGACCTCTATGCGGTCTGCTAGTTGAGCCACCACCTGTCAAGCAGCTGGTTGTGTCAAAAGTGCAAGACAAGGATGCACACAGGCTGAGTGCACTACATGATTTCTAGAGGTAGTGAACTCCGAGGTACTGGGGTGATCCAGACCCCCAGGTAGCTGATGACTAGCTCGAACCAGTCACCCATGTTTTCCACCTAATGAGGAAACTTTTAGAACAAACGGTAGGCCTAGCGGCAAGCATTCTGCATGGTTCAGCCAGGCGATGGTGGAGTCTAGTGATGTAGTCCCACGATTAGGAGACACTCATATGGGTAGAGTTTGAGCTTCATTTTAGGTAAGTGTTCTATCTGGTGACACTGAGCTCAATGGGGATCCAGGAGCTTCTATAGCTGCGGTAGGATAGTATGACTATGTCAATGTACTTAGCGAGGTTTACAGAGATGTCATGCTTCTCCCTAGATATGGTTCAAGAACTGTTATTTAGGGATAGTACCATCGAGCAGGGCTTACACAGAGACATCCATGTGGGTGTGGTTTCCTTGTAATTTCCCACCTATACTGGAGTGTTGGAGCGGGCCATGGTGGTTGAGATATTTTTGGATGAGCAGGTTCCGCTTGCCAGTAATGTGAATATGGGAGCTGAGACCTCAGTAGCTAGTTCGGTAGTTGGTACCTGATGACATGCACAGGGGTCCAGACATGCTTGATGTTTCAGGAGGCGACCCTAGGATGGGTGATCTGAGGCTCCGCGCTCTTAGACCAGTTTTGGTCAATTGCAGGAGAGGTGGTGATACACTTGTGACGGCTGGGGAAATCATGCTAGATATTGTCCAAACCACCATGTTGATAAGAGGGATATGGTCGATAGGCCTCCTTGGCAGAGGCAACGCCTCAAGTATGGAGGTCCTCAGACTAGCGGATGTGGCGACAGAGCTGATGAGACAATAAGAGGTGGTTGGTGGTATGAGTTGCCTCCACCACCACACCCAGGTGGTCTACGCCGAGCTCAGGGAGTTAGAGGATGAGAGAAAGGAAAACTGTAGGCCTTATATGTTGTTGACCCAGAGGATCCATGGATATACATAAGTATGCTTTGTGACCCTTTTACATTCTGTAGTAGTTTTGATAGACACTGTTAAGTGGTAATCTTTCCATTCCATTTCTTGCTCGAGGTTTTTTGAGGGCATTGGTAAGACCCAGTGTGGGTGTTGGTGTTGCTCGACGTGCTTCTAATTCACAAGGAAGAGGGATATTTCCCCCACCGAGACATATTTTTGTGACATGATTAAAACTGGGTGGGTGAGTTAGTGCCGCCCAAAGTAGATAGTATGAAGGTGCGGTGGACAAGACCCTCTGACTTATGCATTTGGTCAGGGATGTGTGTTGGTGAAATTTCTAGCATGGGAGACCCAATTGGGAGTTCAATTTCTTTCCCTTATGCTTATGGCTTTTCAAGGATGAAAAGTTCTATGGTGGGGAGGATGTAGCAGCTCAGGTTTTTGGCCCCATCAGACTTTGTAATATTCCTACAAATATTTCCAGAGCTAGGCGCGAATATGGTGTGATATTATGGGGAATGAAGTTCCCAAACATAATTTTATAAAATCATTATGTCTTTTAATATTATGAACATTGAGGTGATGCGTTTTATTATATTCGGTAGCTCAGATCAGAAATCTGAGGGCATGGTAGCATCCAGAGCGTGCCGTTTTCCTTAGGTAGGGTGTAAATTTTGCAGGCGCATTCCTTCTGTGGAAACATCCACCAGGGGAATTTTCATAAATACATGGAAAAGATTATTTATGGAATTCGCCTTGAATAACTCTTGTACATAGACAGAGATAGAAATTAAGACTGCGCCTTTGAGTTTATAACGCTGCGTTTACCCTAGGGGGGACCTAAACTTCTCTGCACAAGGAGGTTCAGTCGGGGGCATGGATGGTGGTGACATTAATTAATTAATTTAATAAAAAAACAAATAAGTCATCTCCTCCTTCTTCTTCCTTAGTGCATGGTGGCGAGCATCTGTCCTCCTCCTCCTTTGATAGATCAAGGTGCTCCAGACGTTCATTTTTGGTGTCGATCATCAGCAGATCGAGCTTCAGAGTGTTGCAGGCATTGTTCTACACCCGAAGCATTAGCGTTTCACCCGTGAGGTAGGCAATTTGGTTTTTAAATTTCTAGATCCCATTTATGAGATTTGTTTATTCAAATCATCATAAGGGTTGTGTAGTTCAGGTCCTGAGATTTCCGAAACATGTTTTAGAGTAGAATTTGGGGCACTGGGGTGCTCCCGGTGGTTCCCGGATGGTCTCCAGCAGAAAACCCAGATTCTGGCAGTGGTCATGGTGGAATACGGTGATGGAGGTGGTCATGCGGTGGCAGCGTGGTGGTTTCCAGCGGTGGCGCGGTGGTTTCCGGTGAGACAGGTGGGGGTCTAGCTAGAATTTTCTAGGGGTTCTTTAAACCCTTGTAACTCGCAAACCAGATGTCCGATTTTCTATCCATTTTCGGCGATGAGTTCCCTGAATCGAGGCGTACCTTTAGAGTTTTATTTGGAAATTTTATGAGTTGGTTTTAGGGCTTGGGTCGATGAAATGTTGAAATAATAATAATATTTCATTATTATTTAGCTTTGACCCACCGTAACGTCTGCACGGAGCGTCTGATTAACACATCTTCAGTGGCGTTGTGATCCTGATAGTAAGGCATACATTTTAGGATAGGTTCAAGGTGTTGGGATAGAGATCATGGTGTGGGACCTAGGAGGCTGGTTTTTGGTGTTTACGGAGAAATATGACTATTTTGTCTAGTGTCTGTTCTGGACAAACGAATAGTCGATCTCATACATTTTTCCGAGGGGATCATGATGGTGCAGTCCACTTGGTGAGTTTTGGGATCGAAGAGTGGTCCCTACCTGGACTTGCTAAGGCGAATAGTACCTTTTTCAACGGTTGTCCATTTTGGGCGTGTAAATAGCCTATCCTTCATGTTTTTCCACATAGAACGCGGTGGTGTCCTCGGTTTGGGCCTAAGAGGTGCGCAGTGTGGTGATGTTGTTGGTCGCTCGTGTTAGTGACATTTGGAATTATAGTGCCTTAGTGTAATCCCTTATTTCATTCCTATGAGGGTTTTTGTGGAATTACAACCCTATTATAGGTTTGTGATCCCCTCGATAGGATTTTTTCCTGATAGAGTTGTGGCATCCTTCCGTTGGGTCCGGAGTGGGATCCTCTAGATTTGATTCCCTAGATTGGGTTCATTGTATCACTTTGACCACTTATGCATAGGTGGTGATCCCCTATCTAACAGGTCAAATCTGTAGGGTTTGAGGCATCATCATGAATATGATCCCCTATATAGTGACCCATTTAGTAGGTTTTTGGTATCTTCAGGTATAAGATACCGTACTCAGAACATGGTTTTAGTAGGGTTGTACAATCATTGGTTATACAATCCCCTGCTCGGTGCATGGTTTTAGTAGGGTTGAAGAATAGTTGGTTATATGATCCCCTACTTACCGCGTGGTTTTGGTTGGGTTGGTGAATCATCAGTTCAATCCCCTACATCATGAGTTTTACCAGATGGGGTTTTCGATATCGTCGTGGCCATCTTCACTCAGGTGATGATCCTCTATCTGAGTGATGTGATCTATGGAACATAAGATCCGATTGTGGTAACCCCTAGCAGATCCTAGGAGTGATCCCCTATCTTTGAGATCTTCGATATACCAGAGTGGGATCTTGTATCCCCTAGCGGAACCTAGGATTGATCCTCTGTCTAAGAAGTTTGGTGTTTTTTCTGTTTCAGTGTAATGTTCTCAGTGACTATATCTTAGGAGAGTGATATCTCATATGGGCATCTGGGATGTTAGTGTGAGACCCGATGGAGTGTATCCCTCGGACACGTGTCATCATGGATGACAGAGCTCATGGAGTGTGTTATCGTGGTTAGTGTAATCCTTAGAGCTACGAGAAGTACCTACCGCTGGTTATGAGGTCAGAACCTAATGAGGCTTGGTGCCTAAGAAGAGTATATTTGGATGCTCATGGTATATGTATGTGAATATACCTCAGTTGAGATGACTAGTCATGTTTAGCCGAGAATGGTCTCGAGATGGAGTTTCTCTTCTGTTTGGGTTCCCTCTGGCTTGGATAAGCTGTTTTCTTCCTTTCAGTTTCTCTCTTTTATTTTTGGGGTTTTTCGGGTTCCTACTGAGTATTTTTATACTCAACACTGCATGGGATTTCCCTGCACATGTTTTGTGTCTTGTGCAGACCACAAGTTTTTTGACGAAGTTCCAGGAGGACCTGGAGCAGGCAGAGGTTATATGAGGATGTTTTTGGTGGGAATCTTTTACAGTGATCCCCTCCTTCTGAGAAGGTTGGATGCTTTTTTAGTTTTCTTTTAGTGGGCCATGTATTTTCCCCGATTTTTACTTATATTGTACTCAAGTTTGGGATAGATGTATTCATGCATTTTACTTTATTTTTTTAGACATCTCTACACTATTTCATGTACATGTATCTGGGTGTGTGTGTACAGGTATGATAGGATAAGGCCTCTCATGTGTGTGATAGCCTACTCGTTGCTAGTCGCCAGCCCCTGGCCTATTGGATGTGGTCTTGGGCAGTCACAACTCGAGCCCTATTGGGTTGGGTTATGACTGAAAAAAATTAATAAATCTTATATATAAGATCCTGGTTTTAAATAAAAGGTAGAATTGGTTAGGGTAGGTAATTTTCATGACTTTATTTTTGAAAAAATATATTATCATGTTTTTAAGGAGGTTATGTGTTCCATGTAATTCATAATTGAAGAAGGAATTTTTATGTGAAGCTCAAAGATCATCATTTTCTGTTCATTTTGGTAGTACTAATATGTACAGATACCTTTATAAATATTTTTGGTTTAATGGTATGAAGAATTATATAGCTAATTTTACCATGAAATGGTTGACTTTTTAGTATGTTAAAGCTGAACAAAAACTTCTGAAGGGGATATTTCAACATTTTTTAATTCTAGAATAGAAATGGTAGAACATATGGCTAGTGTTTTTGGTGGGATTACTAAATACATAACTAGTTAATAATGTGATTTGAGTTATTGTAGATCATTTGATTAAATTTATGAATTTCACTCCAATTCAAGATACTATATATTTGGATCATCATTACCAACATTATCTTAAAACGATAGACATGTTATACAGAGTTCCCAAATATATTATGTCCAATCGTGATCACATATTTATATCAATTTTTGGAAGGACTTCAGAAGTTTATTGGTTATGAAATAAATTTCATGATATATTTTCATCATCATTCTGATGGATAGTTGAGGAATACAATTCAGAATTTAGAGGATATTCTTTGATATTACTCATTAGATGATAAAGGAGGCAATGATCAACATCTTTATTTTATTAAATTTTCTTATAATAATAGTTTCCATTCAAATATACATATGGAACATTTTGACGCATTATACGGAAATCAAAATTGGACTCCTGCATGTTGGGATGAAGTCGGTGAGAGGAAATTATTAGGATTAGAATTGGTAGAAGTGATATTTTAGAAGGTAAATATGTTTTTCCACCACATAAGGGAATCCAAAACTAGAAAAAATAGTTATATAGATAACTAGAGGAAAGGTATTTTATTTAAGGTATGTGACAATATGTTTATTAAAATATCTCATTGAAGTGATGTACTGAATTTTGGTAAAAAAGGATAGTTGAGTGTATGACCCATTTTACCTTAAGAAATTCTAGTTAATGTTTGTTCGGTCTCTTATCGGGTACACTTAACTCCCATTTTATCATAGGTACATGACATGTCTCATGTTTATTTTCAAAGGGAGTACATACCTAATGTGTGTCGTGTTTTTAGCCTTGAAGTTGTACAATTATATGAGAATCTCTCCTAGGAAGAAAATCAATTTCAAAATTTGGATTATTGAGATAAGGCACTTTAAAATAAGGTGATTCACTAGGTTTAGGATTTATTGATGAATTTCATGATTGAAGAAGCAACATGGGAATCAAAAAAAATCTATGAGGGAAAAATACCCACACTTATTTAATTAATAAAAAAATTATGAGGATGTAATTTATAAAATGAGGAAGAATAATACATCCCTGATAATGATAATAATAAATAAATTTCACATCTTATTTATTTAAAAAAAATATTTTTTTAGTTCATATATAATGTGATTATTTTTTATGATATCTTAATTAGAAAAGAAATCTTATTATTTTAGCTTGTTTTTTCCATAAAATATCTAGTTTTATTTAAAAATTAAAATTTTATATTTTAGAATTTTAATTGATAAAATAAAATTAATTTTTTGATTCTTCATAATAAAATTATCTTAAGGTGATTTTTTTTATTTTTCTAAAAATATTGATTTTTGAGTGAATTGGGACAATTCCTATTTATTTATGAAACTGTCACTTATTTTCATATATTTTAAAAAATACAGTTCTATTTAGATTTGTTTTAAAGTTAAATTATTAAAATTTGACTAAAAATAATCCAAATAATGTTACAATAATAATTATGATATTTTTTTGTGTTAAATCATTTTTATGATTAAAAATGACATTTCTCTAAATAAACGTTTTCCTTTCAGTTTTTAATAAATATTTTTAAATTGATTTCTGCCATTTTTTAAAATTTAATCTTAAAAAAATTATTTCATATTTTAAATTTTGAGTTTAAAATTTGATAATGTTTTCAATTTTTTTCCATAATGTATAGTTAACATGGTAATCTTTTTCACCGCTGTATGTTTAATAAGGTTAATGTGTGTTTGGGAGTAATCAAATACATAAGGCATAAAATATCTAAAAAATTATTCTAAATGTGATTATGTGTGTGTATTTTGGACTTAATATATATTTTCTTTTATATTTTACTAAATCATATCCACTTTTCTTTAAAAAAACATTTATATTATTTTAATGTTTTAAGTATTTATAAGAGTTCTACTCCCATAAAAAATAAAATATCACCTACTCTCCTCTGTGTTCACACCTTTAGAGGCACTTATCTTTTAAAATTCACACCCAAAAACCTTAAAAACTATACTAAACATTTAATAGAGTTCCTAGTATTCTAAAAATACAAATCTTATAAGGATTAAGGTCAATGCTAAAGTGAGATATCCAAGGAGGAGGTATAAGTCTTAACCGACCTATTTCATGTTTATTTCCTCATATACCTCTTCTAATATGTTAAAACCACTATAAAGTAATGAAATATTTATATAATCTATACTTAAATTTTATTATGTTGATGATAAAACTATTTTCTATCACTTTTCCTTCGTAAAAGAAATTAAATAATCACCCATGTGTTCATGTGAACTGCCACATCCATGAGGTGATGTGTTTGTTTTTAATTAATAAATCACATTGTAAGTTATAATTATATAATTATTTAATATATATGATTTTTGTGAAATTATTATGATTATATATATATATAATATATTACACAGCTTATTACCCTTTCTATCCATTGGAAATTGATAATGTTTCACGTGCGTACGTGTAGAATACTACCTCTATAAATCAATGTGGTTCATTTTTCATTACTACCTAACATGATTGGTCATTAGGATGTAAATAATGAATAAATATTAAATTTATATCATAATTATTATTTTTTGAAATTATAATATCATATACCTTATTTTTTCCACCTAGTATAAAAAATCGAAATGTCGCTCATGTTTACGTGAAAAATACGACCTCCAAGATATGAAGTATTTCATTTTTCACAACCACCTTCAATGGATGGTTCTAAAATAATTTTTAATATCTAAAAATAATAAAATTTTAATGATTAATATTCCATAAATGATGGAAGTATAATCTATTTGTCCTTTTTTAACCCACCGATGTCATTTTGGACATATAAACTGAACATCATCAAAACAGCCAACAAGAAATTAACAATTATTTCAATTAAATAAAACATGGAAAAAAATAAATAAATAGAATAATGATATTGAAATTAACATGAAAATTTTCTTAATTAATTAGAAAAATAATATACATTTATTACTCTAGAGTGTAGAAATATGAACGATAATAGTCAGGACTTGAAGTGATGGTTTTTATTTTAAAAATATTATTTTTAAGTTTTCATTCTATATCTATTTGTTATATTTACATGTTCATTAAAATATTTTATGAATGTTTTTAATTATGATTTTTTACAAATAACTTAAAAGGGTTCTCTAAAACTTTTTCTATGTGGTCTATTTTTAACTGTTTACAAAATTGTGAAAAGAATATTTTTTAAAGTATATGGTTTGAAAACCATTTCCCAGTGTCATAAAA
This sequence comes from Viscum album, assembly GCA_963277665.1. NCBI lineage: Eukaryota > Viridiplantae > Streptophyta > Magnoliopsida > Santalales > Viscaceae > Viscum > Viscum album. The sequence goes on from OY728125.1 coordinate 232,547,712, forward strand.
ATTATTAATTATCAATATTAATTTAAAATATTCCATTTTTTACTTTTAAATAAAATATTTCTCTCAATTTTCTATGATTTTTTATTTTGAAAAATATTTTCTTAAGTAAATTAAAATTTAATATAATTTTTCTGTGATAATAAAGAGTATTATTTTTATGGGATTTATGGTAAATGTTATGATATTTATGGTTAATGTGAATTATATATGTGTTTTATTCAAGATATAGATTTTGTAAATTTTATATGAATGATAGATGATCCTGATATAGGTATGGCGATGGGTGGACCCAATATAGCTCTCCAATACATTGGGTAAAGTGGTGGAGTTTACCAGTGATAGGTTACTCCTATGAGATATGTGAATCATTCAGTTAGCTAATTCCATTTTAATGGTACTTATAATGATTAATAAAAGGTTAATTTCCTAAGGTACCTACATGATATACTTACAATGGGGTTTAAAGGAAATATTTTGAATTGAAAAGTTATACAAATAAGATTATGTTTTTATGAAAAGTTTTTCAACTTTTTTTAATAAGTAAAATGATTATTTTAAATTTAATTTATTCATTATTTTTCATGTTTTCTAGGAAAATACTTATGAATATGTTTTTTTGCCTCTATTATTACATTAATTTTTTTTTAAGAATGCTGTTGTGTAATTAAACTGTTTTCATAGAAAAGTAAAAGGATAATTGAGTTTAAATGTTTATAATGAAAAAAGAAAAAATTATTTTGGATTTATCATATTTAAAAAATTACTAATGTTTTTTTAAATTTATGTATGGTACTGAGATTTGTTTTTATCATACGATATTTTCAAATGTTTCTCACAAGAGTTAAGGATGACTAGAAACATTGATAAAGTTGGAGTTCCACTTACAAGACTTACCTTAAATGAAGAAATTGTATCTTTATAAAGATGTTTAAAAAATGCAAAATGTGATCACTTTTTTACTTTTTATGTAATATTTTTCCTAATTCTGTAAAACCATAAACTAAAAATATTCTAGAAATGTCATAAAGTGAAATCTTTATTATAAATCATGTAATTATGAGTTGATTATTGTTTTGTTTGTGATATATATTCATGAAATTATGATAACATCAGTATTTAAAATTCTCTAAAAGGAAATCATACTAATGAAATATCCATTTTATAACTTCCTCCAAAACCATTTGGAAATTTAATACATCCCCATGCATACGTGTGAAATACTACCTCCTTGAATGAATTTCTTGATTTTTTATCATATCCTCATACAACTAGTTCTAAATGTAAAAACCCATGTAATATTTATAATAAATCAAATTAATTTTTTATTAATTTTCATAAATATATTTTATGTATTCTTACATAATATGACAATTTTAAATGATTTTTTCTTTGGTAAAGAAATGGTTTTATTCTAGAAGAAATGTTTCTCCTGAAATATATGATTTTATTCAAAAATTTCATTTATAAATTTTGGAGTTTGAAATTGATAAAATAAAATTATTATTTGGATTTTTAATGTAAAAATTATCTTATGGTGTATTTTTATACAAAAAATTCTTGTGAATAATGGAAAATACTGATTTTGTTTTAAAATTATCATTTCGTTTCTTTTAACTAAAATGTACAATTTATTTTCAGATTTATTTTAAAGTTATATAAGTATAATTTGAATAACAATAATCCAAATAATTCCAAATGAATAAATATTATATTATATTTTAGTAAAAAAATCATATTTTTGTTCAAACTTAATTTTTCTAAAAATTTCTTGTATTGCATTTTCACAGATAAAATGAAATTATTTTTTCCCCCTTATACAAATTAAATCTTAAAAAATCGATTTATTTTTTGAATTCAGGAGGTTAAAATTTTTTATTGTGGGAAATTTAATTTTTGTTCATAATGGATATTAACCATGGTAAAAATTTATCATCCCAATAAAGGTTAAAGGGGTTAAGTTATGGGTTAAACTATGAGATATGGAATCAAATATCTCTAAAATGTGGTTAAATGTAATCAATCAAGTGTATTTTTACATTAACCTATCTTGGGTTTTAAATTCAGATTTTTGGTTGTACTAGATATTGAGAAAGAAATTTAGGTTTTTTAAAATTTTAATGTATTTATGATATTTCTACTCCCCTAAATTATAAAAGGGAACATATTCTCTTAACTTCTTCACACATCTTGAATTGATTAACTCATCCATCCCCTGCCTAAAATCTATCCCAACTATCCTCCACACATCCTATATGTCTTGGTATTCTGAAAAGGTAAATATCAAAAGGCTTAATATGGTAACCAAAATAAGATATCTGAGGATGGGGAGGGTAGACGTATTAACAAAACAAGGTAGGACCCGAGGTAAGGGAATTTATTTTAAAATTATTTGTTTAAAGATTTCCTTCCAACTCTTTTAATACCAATTTTAGTTCCATTTAAATATTCTATTAAGTTTTTATTTAAGATTAAAATATTACTAAAGTTCATTTTCAATTATTTTTTCTTTCTTTAAAAGGATTAAAAAGGAACCCTTTCAATATTTTTCACTTGAGATATTTTCATCTTTTTTAAACAGTTTAAAGTGAATGTTTTTTCATATATAACTTGACCAAAAAAATACCATCTTCATATTCATTATTCATTATCAATATTCCTCAACAAGTTAACATGGTTTTGTAAAGAATATTCAATTCTTTCTCTTCTGGGATTTTTTAGTTTTTACAATATTTTCTAAAGAAATGAAAATTACTTTTAATTTTTATAAGAAACCTAAAAGTGTATTACTTATGGGATTTAATTCCAAATTAAATTGTTTTTATGGTTAATGTTTAAGTTGTATTTGTTTTTATTAATTTTATAGTTATTTTATATTTTATATGATTGAAGAGTGATAACAATATAGAACTGATGAAAAGTGAGTCTAATATAGCTCTGTAATGCATTGAGTAAAGTGATGTATTTTATCAGTGATATATTACTCCAAATAGATATGGGAATTATCAATTGAGTTGATTTTATTATTCGGGTTCTTTCAAGTATAAATTGAAGTATGATTTACCAAGGCACCTAAATTATCTTCCTTAAATGATTTTTAAAGAAAATATTTTTATTATAAAATATAAAAAAATGAGTTTATGACTTTAAGGATGTTTAATAACTTTTAAGAAAATAGTGGAAGGATTATTTTTTAAGGAGAGGTATTCATGAGTTTCTATATTTTCCAAGAAACCCACATGATTATGATTTTTTACTTTATGAATACTTTATAAATGTTTTAAGATAACTATTGACTAATTAAGTTATTTCAATGAAAAAATATATAGATATTTGAGTTTAAATATATTTTATGAAAATAAAAATATCTCCTTTTAATTTTTCATATTTATAAATAGAATAACAGGTTTCCTTTTTACCATGCCCCATAAATTATTTTTTCTCATCCAACATTTCAAAAGTTTTTTGTAGGGATTAAGTATGAGTAAGAATTTTAATAAAGTCAGATTTATAGTTAAGAGAACTACTTTGAATGAAGAAAGTTCCTCTTTATAAAGAGAATTTTTTGGGGAAAAAATGGACACTATGTGTAAATTTATTCCTTTTAATGTAATAGATTTACTAATTCAAAAAATTTATAAATATAAAAATTTATTTTGGATATAATTGATAAATTTTATTCCATTAATTATGTATTTTATGGGACCATTATATATGGACTATTATACTTGTTATCAAAATAAGGGTTTAGATTAAATTAAACTTTATAACGATGTTAAAATATAATATTAAAAGATCCTAATTTATGGTAATATTTTCATGAGATAGATTTTGGGGATTTTTAGGTTGTTTTATCTAATCTATGTTTATTCATAATGGTTTTCTATAGACAAGACAAGGTAGTTGAGGTAAAAATTCATCAGGAGGATAATATCATTTTGAACAGTATCATAGAATGGTTAGAATTAGAACATATAAGTTTATAGCTTTGTTGACTCTGTTGATGCAGTTTATTAATCAAGGAACCAATACAATGGAGTATCTAAATTCTCTATTGAATAATATGTCGATAGTATATAATTTCATTAAATATCACCCTCTGGATTTTTGTGGATCTTGAATCCCTATAAAATTTTAAGGATCAATTAACACATTGGAGAATATTTTCAATGTTCTAGGATTTCTAGAATATCAAAATACATCTATTATTGTTTATCATTCTAAAGGGGTAGTTGACTGATGGTGGTATTTGATTAAGAAAACTATTCAAATAGAAGAAATTGATTCCATATAGTGGGTGGTATTTAAATATGACTTTATTAAAATGTATTTTATTAAAGTAATTTGACTTATAAAAGAAATGAAATTCCTAGAGTTAAAGAAAAAGGATAATGATTCAGTTTCCACCTTATAAGATAATTTTACTATATTGACATGGTATGCACCAAATTTCATTATGGAACATGACAGTAAAATTGATCTATTAAACTCAATATTGAAGCCATGTTTTAAAAGTTATATGGTTACTCAGGATTTTGGAAGTTATAAGGTAATTTCATGGTTTAATAAGAAGGTCAAGTTAGTGTCTTCGACTTATAAAATAATAAATATAAAAAGTGACCTTGGTGGCTGGAAATAGTAATCATTCATCAAGGAAACCCAATGGTAAGAAAATTGAGTTACCCTTATAGGATAAGTGTTGTAATATGAATTTAGAGGAATTTATTATGAGATATTTGAAGTGTTACCATCATGAAATGTTGAGAATATTTACTCCTAACTTCAAAAAAAATGTAATGGAAATGGTCACACCGGTAATGAAAAAAAAGACTGTGAAATATTTTAATTGTAGTGAGATTGAACTTTATGAGAATGAGTTTAAAAAAAGTTATGAAAGATAGTGATCACCGGGACTATAAGTTGAATAGTGTTGAAAAATCATTTTATATTTTGGGGTGTCAAATAAATTGTTGAAAAATATATTACTTATTTACTCTAAGTATGCCAATGTGTTATTTGATTATGGATCTACACAATCTTTTATTTATGATAAATTATGTGGTAAAATGGAAATATCACCTCATGAAATAAAGGTTTTTTTGTAACAACTAATAGTAGAATTATTAAAGAAAAAAAGATTTTTGGGAATGTTTCTATTATTAAATGTGGTATAGTTTTTCCTAAAAATCATATTATCTTAGACTTAGTTAGTATGATATTATTTTGGGTACAGATTGGATTTTGTTTTATCATATGAAGATATATTAGAGTGATTAAGAATTCATGTGAAATATATATAGTGAATTTTAATTTTTATATAATAATGAGTTCATAACTTTTATAACATATCAATAATATATGAAACTAATTAAATATGGGAGTGAATTTGTTCTTATACATATTATTTAAAAGAAGGAAACCATTCAAATTAGCGATATGGTAATTTTTTATGAATATATCGATATATTTTTTATTAATATTACTTTTCATATTCCATACTAAAAGGGTGAATTTAATGTAGATTTAATTCTTGATGCTATTAAGATTTCAGATTCTCTTTATCAGATGGACTTAGTTATGTTGTTATAATTTATAAATGTGTTATAGGAGTTCTTGATAAGGGTTTCTTCCACCCTAGCAATTCACTATGGGGTGATCCTATATTTTTTGTTAAAAATTATGATCTTTATATGATAATTTGAATTGATCATAGAGAACACAATTAAATTACATTTAATAACAACTATCATTTTACTTATGTCGATGACTTAATTGATCAGCTCCACAGAGCACAATATGTTTCAAAAATTGATCATTGGAATGGGTATTAAAAAATAAATGTTAATGAAGTTGAAAATATATGAAATAATTTCCAACTTGATATGTCCATTATGAATTTTTGGTTGTGAAGTTTGGGTTAAAAAATACACCCTCTGTATTTATAAATCCAATGAATAAAGTGTTCCATGAGTATTCGAATAAATTTGTGGTTGTGTTTATTAATGATATCCTGGTATATTCTAAAAGCTGTGGAGATCATGAAAAACATATAAGTAATTTTTTTGAAAACTCTAAAATAATAGATTTTGGTTGAAAAATTTATTAATTAAAAATTATGGTTTCAATAGTTTTCATTAATTCGAAATACTTTTTCTAACAATATATTAGCAGTTTATCATGTTAAGACTAAAGTGGTTGAAGAGTTCTTAAGTCTGACCAATGTCATTGAGATTATATGTTTTATTGGGTTTATAGGTTTCCATCGATGGTTTTTTGAAAAACATTATTTGTTATCCATCTTACTAACAAATTTTACATAAAAATGAGTTAAATTCACCTGAGAAAAGGAATGTGATTAATGTTTTCAAGAACCACTAGTGAAAAAATAGCATTTAACATGGGGATTTTTTTTATTTCTGACATCATTTTTTAACCTACATTTATAAATGAAACATAAAAAATATTATTTTTAGCAATGGTTTTCCAAAAACTGACGTAGAAAATCATTTTCCTTAAGGGTTTGGGTGCCGGTTTTCCCAAAACTGACACTGAAAATCATTTCCATTATCAATTTCACCATCGGTTTATTAAATAACCGATGTTGAAAACCAATTTTGAGCATTGGATTTTATAAAAACTGACATCGGAAATCAAGCAAAGGAGGGTTTTAAATGTTGATTTTCTACAAACTGATGCTGAAAATCCTCTCCAAGAATGTTTCAGCCTTGGTTTCTTTAAAAATAGACGTCGAAATGTTATTTTTTAAAAAAAATTGAAAATATTACTTTTGAAAAATAATTGAAACCCCTATAATAAAACAATATATACAACAATCAAATAGTATATATCACTGACTAAAAATATATAACTTACATGATTTTATCTTGTTAATCAAAAAATTATCTACACATTTTTATTATAAAGTAGAATTAAAATACATGTACCAGAAATTTATAACATTCTCATTGTTGGATATTGTTGAAGCATTCATTCGATTATTACTATGTTCAAACACTTATTATATAAAGAGTTAGTTTTTTGAAACCATATATAATATTTTTAATAAATATTAGAATATACATACCTCAAATCCTAATCATACATAATAAATAATTCTCAAAAATAGATTGAATATGGGTAAGATCAGTTTGGGAATAATAATGGGAATCATTGAATGCCTTTAATAACATTTAATGATATGAGATTAAAAAATAGAATAATATATAAAAAATATAAAAAAATTAATGCAACTAAACTTATCAAATTTAGCAGTTTCCATATTTGTGATTATCTTGTACATGTGTCGTAGAATATAATAACCACCATGAACATGCCATTTTTGCTAATGAATTTATAGTTATAAAACATTAAACTGATAATAAAAATCAATATATAACAAAAAATAAAAATAAAATATAATATAAAAACTAATGACCTATACCTCCACATATTTGATTTTATTTGGTTTCTTTATCATCATGTATTCCTTGTTAATGTTTTTCCATGATCTAAATTTTTATATATATTTACTAATAATATATTTCTCAACAACGAGAATTAAACATAATGATCTTATAAAAAACAAAAAAACATACCTTTCTAATAAGGTGGGAATTTTTTTATGAACATTCCCTAATAAAGAGAAAAACCAATATAAGGTGCATTCACTTTAGAACAATATGCCTAACATCTAATGCCCCATATGGTACAAAAAGTTCATAAGTAGTGACAATATACTGATCATTATTTAATAATTATGTTTCTATTCTAACCTATTAGGAAATGGAAAAAATCAACACTCAATATTTTTATGTGATAATCTCTCACATATATATATGCAACTCTATCAGGATTCTTTACATGTTTCACTTCAATGGAAACAAATTTTGGATCTATAAAACTATAAATTCCAATACGTTCATTTTTTAGAAGAAGTGTGTGTAGATACCTAATTTAAAAAGAAAATAGAGTTAGTCAATTTAAAACAATCTTTTATTAAAGAGATAAAAATTCCAATGTCAATTTACTTATATGGAAAACAAATGCACCACATTTAGGCCGAGATAATCAAAATCAAATAGATGCATGATATCCTCTTTGAGTAATCTCAATGGATATTCTCTTCTACATATATTGGACCTCATCTGAAACTCGTAGATATAATTCAATGAAGAAGAATCCTAAGATAATATTTATATCCCAAAATAAATATCTGAAGTATCTATAGTCGATTGTTCTTGAACATTTTGTTTCATTTTTTTAGTTTCATTTTATTTCAGATAATCCTATATAAGTTAAATGTCAAAAAACATTATAAGTAATTTTTAATCATTGGTAATTAATATTATGAAAAATTCATACCTCATATGAAATATAATGATGAAAACTAGTTGTCCAAAGTAAAAAATGACCTATAAAATCCCAAACTCTGGTGACCTCCTAAATAGGAAATGGTTGTAGAGTATTATGATCTATAATATCAAGTACTAAAAATATAACCTAACCCATCTGCATTAGTTGGTGATGTATATAATCCCCCAAAAATTCATGAGTCCTAACACAATAATATGTATATGAGGATCTCTAAAAAACAACTCTCAATATACGGTTTGGTCTGAGGTAGGAGGTGGAGGATCAAAGTAGGCACATGGGGCAGGGTAGTTCGGGTGAGGAGGCTAGGAAAACTAAAAAATAAAAAAATTATATGAGTGTATATAATTTATAAAATAGAAAAATTGATGACAAATAAATAATATACAGTTTGGTCCGATCGAGGAGGTGGAGGAACAAAGTAGGCAGATGGGGCAGGGTAGTCTGGTTGAGCAGGCTGAGAAGGCTGGAAAATCAAAAAGTTATAATAGTGTTTATAATTTTAAAATATAATAATTGATGAACTATAAATAATATATGGTTTGGTCCGAGCGAGGAGGTAGAGGATCAAAGTAGGTAGATAAGGCAGGGTAGTCTGGCTGACCAAGATGGGAAGTTTGAAAATTGAAAATTTTAAATCAGTGTTTATAATTTATAAAATAGAAAAATTGATGAAAAATAAATAATATACTTTGGAAATCTGTACAGATATAGTTGGGTAGGCATATGGGTAAGGGTAGTCTGGGTGAGCGGGCTGGGATGGCTTAATAATGAAAAAGTTTTATTATGTTTATAATTTATAAAATAGAAAAATTGATGAAAAAAAATAATAAAACTGGGAAGGCTATGCAGACTATGACTATCTTTCCAAGTGTTCTAACAAATCCATCTACAATACTTCTTGAATTTTTTCACCCATTGACTATTTCATATCTTTCATCACAACTTTTAAGGATTCTATTTCCAAGTCTCTTGGTTGCATACTTTGACAAAAAAACCTTCTAAATACTAACATCCACATAATATCCTCTAACACAGATGGGGTGTTCTACCTTTCCCCAAGCAGTGGATATGATGTCCATCCAACCCTTGGGGATAAAAAATCCCTGTGTCTCTTTCTCCTGAATTTCATCCTGAAATGAGAAATGAAAAAGTTATATTTTTATTTAAAATTTATAAAATTGAAAAATTGATGACAAATAAATAATTTTTACTTACAATTTTATCAACTACTTTCTTATCTTCCTCTTTAAGATAGTATTCATTTCTCCTTCTTCTTTCTCATTGCCATTTTTCATGGGGAGTGGGAGGAGATAGGGGACCAAACTGTACCACTTCTGAACCACTACTAGATCGACCTCTTAATGATTCAAATTTTTCTTCAATCATTTTCTACTCTAAATACGGATACCCACTACATGATAAAGTATGAGGGTATACATTTCTCAACTGGATCTGTTGATTAGATCTTCTGAATTCCTCTCATATTAAGTGAAAATACTAAGTAATTATAAAAATAAATAATAAATTTTACAATATAAATTAATTATCATACCAGAAATTTCTCTTCTTGAAGACTTTCGACAAATCACTTCCATATATCTTTATCTATAAATCGATACTTAAGGCATGGGTTTTGAAATGTTCTCTTTCAAAAAACATAATTTTTTATCAGTTTTGTTTTAAAATATCTCTATTGAACTGTTGCTAAAGTGGGATGTATTTTCTTAATTTCTTTGGTTTCCTCAAATTTCAATGTCATCTGTAATTGAATAAATTAAATATGTCATTTAAAGTATTTAATATTCAAAAAATGAGTTAAAATAAATCAATTAACATATTTTATCATCATGGCCTCCCAAAGCTATTACTTCACTATCATATCCACTAAATTCTAATCAGGATATAAAATACTAATCCGACAATGGCTCTACATCAATATATAACTGATAAAATAAACTAAATTTGGGCTAGTTGCATTATTATTATCATCAAAATGGATGTCTAATATATCATCTTCATTAGAAATTGATTGTCTTGGTAAACATATAATACTATTTTTACCAACTTGAGAAAATTATTTTTTATTTGTAATAGAAGAAGTCTCCTCCACTGAGGACACATCAGTTGTCCTGTAATTTATTTTTGTAAATTAATATTTTTCTTTCATTAAGTAATTATATTACTGAATATTTAATAATATGAAGAAATAGATATACCTCGGTAAAAAATCCCCTCTATATTTATCTTACATTACCACTAGAAAGTGTAACAAAATTTTGTGTGCCTACATATCATTATAAAAATGAATATTTAGAAACAAGGAAGAATAAAATAAGTAAGTAAAAAAAGAGGCATGTATTTGTATGTTTCAAAATAAAGAAACAATATATAAATATTTACCAAAAAAATTATGAGACTAATTTAGTGTTTTCCCACATTCCTTCATCATGACGATTATTCACTACATGCACTATGTCTATCACATACTCATTGTAATCATTCGAAAATTGCGTAATAGATGAAAAATGAGCATGTAAATCAATAACAACATCAGCATAATCCTAATCACCCAAATGGTACTTTTTCCAATAAAAAAGATCGACCAATAATCATTCAATGGATCAATGACATAATATAATTTCGTTGCATGTCTCTCCATGATAAATGGTTCCTCATTGTAATTAAATCTATTCAATTTAACAAGTTTAAACCCATATTCATCATGTTTCACCCCACTATTACTATCAACCCAATTTCAATTAAAACTATGACTTGAATTTTAATGTGATAAATTTCCCATATGTCTTCAAGAAGTCCAAAATATGTTATTAATGCAGAAATTGGGTTTTTATATTTGGCACTCGAAAAATGAACTACTTTAGCAAAAACCAACACACCACTATTCTGATTGGTACTCTTTTCATCCAGGTTTTTATGTCAAATGTGTAACCATTAATATCAAAACCAATCCATGTGATCACATTAAGAGATGGTCCCCTTGATAACCACTTCAATGTTTTTAATGAAGACATATATGTGGTGACATTATTTTTAAACCATGAAACAAATGTATTCTTATTCTCAATCATCAACTAATTTTCATTTATTTTTTGATTTCATAACTTTAATTTATCAATATGTGAGGATATATATGATAGAAAATTATCTGTGTTGTTCAAAATGTATAAATGTTCCTACATCACTTCATCACATGGAATGAACTTTATCTTTAATCCTAGAACCCATCTACCTTGACTATAAACAGTCATATGTCAATATATAGGGAGACTAATATAGTTCACCTGATACAAATAATTAGTATATAACTCAATCACCTCTTATGATACATATTTTTGAATAATAGAGACCTCCGGTTGATAAGTATATTTAATATATCCCTTCAAATTTTTTTTATATCTTTTAAAAGGATATATCCATCATAAATAAATATACCCACATATTCTTATCTCATGCACCAAATAAATCATCAGACGAACCATTATATCAAAAAACATCGGTGGGAAATACATTTCTAATTGAAAAAGAATAATACTTGCTTCATTATCCAAAACATATAAAAAATTTGGATCAATTTTTTTTTGAAAATGTATTTGAAAAAATTACATAACCTAATGATAGTCTTTTTGACAGTTGTCAGCAATCTACCATGCAATGTTACTGGTAGAAGTTATTTCATCAATACATGGAAATCATGAGATTTCATATATATTATTTTACTACACATCAATGACAAAAAATTATTCACATTTTAAGAAAACACACTAGGTATTTTAATAGCATGAATACATTGAAAAAAATTTAGATTTTCAATATTTCTTAATGTGTGACAAACTAGAGGTAAATATGTTCTATTTCCCTTCACATTGGGATATAACTCCAAACATATTGTCATTAATATTTAGTCCAATCCATCCTGAAATCTATATTTTTTCTTTCCTTTTATGTTTAACAATGTTCCAATCAAACTATCACCTATTGTTTTATCAACATACAAAACATCGATGTTATGTTTTATCTCTAAAAATATCCAATAAGGTAGTTCAAAAAAATAGACTGCTTCTTCCATATATTTCTTTGAATACCAAAACTTCTTTTCATTCCAAATGTCGAATCAATATTTTTCACCCTGATATAATAATCTTCAGCTGATAATGGCCGAGGGGGAAGGTTGTATTCTTATAAACCATTAAATGATTTTTTCAATCTATGATAAGAGTGATAAATTGCCAAAGAAAATTATGTCTCATGTACACTGTCTTTCTTCCATTATTCAATTGATAATATGAAGTTTGTTCTTCAAAAATTAGATATTCTTTATGTCCGTTAGCACTATATCCAGATAAGTTTCCATATATAGGATATTAATTTATAATGAACATTATCATAGAACATAAAAGAAAATAATATTTCTTGTGTGTATCGAAAACTTTAATATCTACCTCCCATAGTAGTTTCAAATCATCAATCAATGGTGAAAAATATACATCGATATCATTTCCCTGTTTTTTTGGTCCAGAAATAATCAAGCTCATCACAAAATCTTTTTTCTTCATCCATAGATATGGGGACAGGTTGTAAACTAATAAAAAATAGTCCATGAACTACGTTGGCTACTAACAATCCAATGTGGATTCATTCCATCAGTACACAATCCCATTTTGATATTTCTAACTCCACTTCCAAAATCATGAAATATTTTATCAAAAAACATCCACTATGGTGAATCAACATGGAAACATATATTTCAATTAGAGATGTGATCATCTAAATGGATTCTTAACCATTTTGCATCAATTGAATTTGCAAATAGACAGTTCAAATGAGGAATTATTGGAAGGTACAAAATTTCATTAGTAGGAGTTTTGATTCTGGTATATTAGAATGAATCATAGTTGAATTATCAACATTATTTGCAAAAAGTATTGGATGATATCACTAGAAATTACAAAATTGATTTTTCATGAAGTTAGATAATAGTACATAAGAATGAATCTAAGTTTACTTTCCAAACTATATTATAGAGTGATGTCCCACATGTAGGACAACTTGATAAATATTCATATTCTTTATTTTATAGTACACAATCATTGGGGCAAGAATGTATCTTTTTATACCTCAATACCATTAGGAATAATATTTTATTCACCTCATAAATAGAAACTGGAAGCATGTTGCCTTCTGGAAGTAGCTCTTTTAAATTCTAAAGTAAGCTGTAGAAACTTTTATCACTCCACCAATTTTCCTTTTATGTTAGCTAATATCAAAACTACTGATAATAGTGTATATTTACTACAACTAGGGAATAATGGTTTCTCATAATATTCATAAAATTGTTCAATAGTTGCTTTTTTTTTATAGTTTTAACACCTAAATCATGAATTAATTGTTCAATATGATCTTGTTCCTCATTATGATTATTTTCATCATCTTTGGATGTTGAATTTTTAGTTCTTTCACCAAACCAGATCCAACATGTATAATTAAGGATAAAACCCTAACAAAGGAGATGACAATTGATTTTTATAGATTTTAACTTTCTCATATTCAAACACTTCACACATGGAACAAAATTCAAATAAATGTTTTGAAGATATGGTTTATCAAATTCTAAGATTTCATCAACTCCATTTTTCAAATTCACTAGTTGTTCATCAAAAATGTATCAAATTTCGATCCATTCAATACATGATATCTCAATATAATTAATGAATATATTAAATCATATAAACACTTACATATATAAATATATATATATATATATAGATAAATTATAAATAAAAACACATTTAATAAATACTATTGATAATCAGATGGAAAACATCAGATATGAAACACATTTACAAATAATAAACTTTTTATTTTCATTTTATATAAAAGTGTTATAATTATATTATAATTTAATTATAATATCAATATTATAAAATTTATTAGTTCATTTTACATAGTTGTTTCATTATTTTTATGTTTCATGTGTCAAAAGTATTGAATATTGCATTAATTTAACGAGTGAAAATTAGTTATTATTAGTAATATGAAATAATAATTAGAGGAAATATTCATATTATAAGTTAAATCAATCCTAATACTCCTAAAATTATGAAATATGAAATTAAATACATAAATAAATTTGTATATCTTACAATAAATATGATTCATTATAATTATTTTTTATTATATCCTGAAATTATTATTATTACAATAAAAAAATAAGAAAGATAAAATTTATACCAACTAAGGAAACCCAATAAAAACATACATTCATTTTTAAATAATTTTATATTAATATGAAATACATCTCCTAGTAAAATACTCTATTGAATCGATAGGTTTTTTATCATTGGATGCTAAATTATAAATTTACTTCAATTAGATTGATTCCAGTATTTTATTTGACCCAACTGTGCAAAGAAATTATATCATGGCATGAGATCAGACGTAATAAATAAAATTAAACAAGATGTATAAGTATAGATGCATCAGATACAACCATAAGTTACTAATTAATCACCTAATTATGTAAATCACATGGGGACTATTAATAAATCTATAGGAATCATGCACACTACAACAAGTATAGGTAGACATGCTAGAGAATCACCCACAAAACAAATATTCAAGGAAAGAGACTATATATGTAGGAAACACTATAGCATAGAATATATTCAAAGAATGATAATTATATAATATATACATGTTGTGAAAACAAGTACGCTTATCAAATACCTAAAAAGAATAATATTATTTTTTCATATAAAAATCCTATCATGGTATGTAAATGGTATTCTAATGAAACATACAAGGCATATCAGTAAATTTAAAACCTCATAATAATGCAACCTACATGGAATTTCATATGTATTACATGTTAATTTATATGCTCCTCTAAGGATTCATGTAATTATATATCCTTCTTTTACCAGTCCATGTTTAAATACCATAAATATAATAAATCAGTAAGAAGAAGAATATAATCACATCGATCAAGGTGAAACCATAATAAACTATAAAAAAAATCTACCTGAACAAAGATCACATCCCTTTCCACTTGTAATTTTACTATATATAAGAGGATCACTCATAGGTATGACTATTAACCATGTTCCAACCCATTTATAATAAACTATAAATTAATAATTGATGAAAAACATTAAAATAATTAAATTATAAATAATTTATCTTACAAGTTTAAAAAAACTTGAAAAATTCAGAGTTTAACACAAAGATAGATCCCCAATCTTAACATTGTTAAGTGGAATACATAGGAAAAGTAAACACTACAATATTTATAAAATAAATGATTGTAAAAACAAAAAATAAAGATGAACAAAAAACAAAAAATCAATTTATGGTTGGATGTCGCTGAAAATAGGTTTCTGTAGAAAAAATAATCCATAGATAATGAAACAAGGGGAGATAATGAAGGGAGCAGACTATAGACAGTGAAAATGGAAGAAAATAAAAAATAATGGTCATTAGATATCACAAATATGCATTTGAAGTCATCGCGAGTCAAGAGGAGTCGATGCGGGCTTAGCTTTTGAAGATCCAAAAAACATGAGGGTTTCTTGATCCTAACTATTTTTAAAAGATTTTAATTGCCATTTTTAAAAAAAACAGAAACTGAAGATTTTGAAAAATATATATTTTATATATGGTGTCAATTTTTATGAAAATCAATGCTAATTTTATTTTTAATTAATGGCGTCAGTTTTAATAAAAACCAACGTCGAAAGATCTGACATTACAAATTTATGGATTGGTTTTTGTAAAAATTGTTGCCAAAACTTTTGTTTTTGATTTATGGTGTTGGTTTTTAGAAATACTAATGTCATAAATCATTACTTTGTGGTTTTTGGAATTGGGTTTTAGTATAAATGACACCAAAAATGACTTATAAAAGTTTTTGGCATCCATTTTGTTGAAAACATGCACAAATAATTTCTCAGAAATACTATTGGTCCCGATTTAGACAAAACCAACATCATTAATTCTACGTTAAATCTGATATTTCTACTTTTGAACAAAAAATAATATTTTTTAATGCTCCAATGTTATACTTTCCCACTAGAAATTGGTACTTTATTAATTTTGATTCTTCTTTGAAGGGCCTTGGTTGTGTCTTGATGCAGAATAATTGTGTTTTCATGTTTGCATCTCTTCAATTGAAACCCCATGAGAATAATTATCCAACTAATGACCGTTATCTATCTACAATTTTCATCGTTTTAAAAATTTAGAGGCCTCATCTATTTTGAGAGAAATATGAAATATATACTAATCATAAAAGTTTAAATTATATATCCATAGTAAATCAAAAGGAAGATAATATGGATAGAACTTGTTAAGGATTATGATTTCACAATACATAGTCATCCTGATAAATAAAACAAGGTGGTTGATTCCTGGGGTTGAAATTATAATACATATTTAAATATTATATGTTTTGAACATGAACCTTAAATTAATGGTTTACTAAATACTATCATGGAAATTTTTTATTCATAAAATCATTACTTTTTTGGATCATATATCAGTGAAGTCATATTTTTCAAAAATAATTAAAGAAGGCTCAAAAGGAAGATCATGGTTAGAAATAAAGAGTAGAATTGGTAAAAAAGGGAATGTTTCATAAGTTTAATGTTGATGAAGAAGGTGTCATAAAATTTAGAAATAGGGTATGTGTTCTGAGTAAATCCCAATTAAAGAAGGAACCATTTAGTGAAACTCATAACTCTTTATTTTCAATTCAACCGGGTAGTATGAAGATATATAGAGGCCTTCAAGAATATTATTTCTGGGAATGTACGTTGAAATATATAACTGATTTCACCATGAAATTTTTTATTTGTCATATGTTAAACTTATATAACAACTACATAAGTTTATGATTCAATATTTTTTAGTGACATAATAGAAATGGGAGAACATATACATGGATTTCAATGTAGGACTACCAAATACATCTCAATTTAATAATGTAATTTCGGTTATTATTGATCATCTTACTAAATAGGGGAAATTTATGACTATTAAAGATAATATTTCATTCTAAAATCTTTATATACTTTATAATAATAAGATAGTTAAGTTATATGGAGTTCACATCTCTATTTTATCTAATCTTGATCCCATATTTACATAAAATTTCATGCAA
Source organism: Viscum album (assembly GCA_963277665.1). Classification (NCBI taxonomy): domain Eukaryota; kingdom Viridiplantae; phylum Streptophyta; class Magnoliopsida; order Santalales; family Viscaceae; genus Viscum; species Viscum album. Next base: position 232,565,257 of record OY728125.1, read on the forward strand.
TGAATTTATAAGTCAGTGAGTACTGAATTAAACTTCAGTACAAGTTTTCAACCTCAATATGATGGACTATTTGAGCATATAATTCATACATTAGAGGATATTAATCAAGAAAAATAATTAGAATATCAGGAATATTGGGATCAACATCTAATTTTAGTTTAATTTTTATATATTAATTGACTTCATTCTAATATTCATATAACAGCTTTTGAGGAATTATATGGTGCCAAACTTAATTATGTTGGGATAAAGTTGTTGAGGGGAAATTTTTGGGGAAAAAATTGGAAGAAGGGAATGTTTATAAGGAAAAAATGATTCATCACTACATGATGAAAACATCAAGTAGGAAAGAGAGTTACAATGAAACCTAAAGGAATGAACTTTCATTTGAGGTTGGTGACTAAGCCTTTCTTAAAATGTCTTATTAGAAATGTGTAATGCATTTTGGTAAAAAAAAGAAAGATGAGAACATGAATCACCTAACAGTATGCAATTCTAGAGAAAACGGGAGTAGTTTATTTTTAAGAAACCTTACCTCAGAGTTTATCTCAAGCACATGATTTTTTTCTTTTTTTATTAATAAGGAAGTATATACTTGAGGCATCTTAGGTTTTGAGCTGTGAAGTGGTATAGTTAGAAGAGAATATATCTTATATGTAAAAAACTATTTTATATTCTTGATCATAAAGGGAAAGTGTTGTGGAATAAGATAATTCTCTTGGTAAAAGTTTTATAGAGAAACGATGTGACCGAAGAAGCATCATAGGAATCAGAAGAATCTAAGTGGGGAAAATTTCACTAATTTTTTAATGTAATGATTAAAATTATGAAGACATATTTTATAAAAGAGGGATGATCCGGAAAACCTTATTAATTTTAACAATAAATTAATTTCTTATTTTATTAGTGTTTATAAATAAATTTTATTAATTTATATATAATATTTTAACTAAATAGTATTTTTTAGTTAGAAAAAATGGTTCTATTTTGGCTAAAATGTTTTATATGAATTTTTTTGTTTTATTTAAAATTTAAATTTATAAATTTTGGATTTTAGAATTAATAAAATTAATTTAATTTTTTATTCTTCATACCAAAATTATATTTGTGTTAATTTTTAGTATTTTTATGAAAATATTTATTTTCAGGTATATAGTAGAAACTGCAGATTTTTACCAAAAAATATCATTTCATTTCATGTAATTACAAATTACCATTTTATTTTAGATTGGTATTAAAGTTAAATGTGTAAAATTTGATAAAAAAATAATCCAAATAATTCCATCAGAATAGTATTATGTTTTATTTTTTATAAAATCATTTTTTTACTTAAAAAATAATTTTTCTTAAATATTATTTTTAATTGCCTTTTGAATACATATTTGAAAATAATTTATTCCAATTAAAAAAATTGAATCTTGAAAATGGTTTTCATATTTTCAATTTGTATTTTCAAATTTATTAATATGGGAAATTTTATTTTTGGATATAATGAATAGTTACCAACGTAAAACCTTTTCACCGTGGTAAAGGTTTAAAGGGGTTAACAAGGGTGATAAATTAGGGGATAAGCTATAAAATATCTAAAATAATCAGATACATGTAATTGGTTGACTGGATTAAAACATTAACCTTTCCTGGACTCTAAATATTTTAATTTTTTCCCACTTTGGGTTGAGAAATACAATTATTATATTTAAATGTTTAATGTTTTTTAGAAAATTCCGACACCCCTCATTTATAAAAGGGAAACTCCTCTCCTCACTTATTTACACATTTTGAGCCACTTAGATCCACTAAAACCTATAAAAAACCTATCACAAATATCCTCCCAGAATCCTATATGTGCTTTTTTTTATCTCAAAGGATCGGTCATAAAATGTATTAGGTGTAATCTAAAGGGATATATATCCTAGGAGGAGGTAGGTAGACATTCAGATGATACAAGTCGAGACTCAAGGTTAGAAACATTATTTTAAAAATATTATTTTAAATGTTTATATAAAATTATTTTTATTTCATGTTAAGGATAAATGGTCCAATAATGTTCTTATCTATCCATTAAAAATTGATAATGGTCACTTTTGAACATTTTTTTACTTTATTTATAGTCTATTAAAATAGAATCTTTTGAACATTTTACACATGGATTATTTTTTAGTTTTTATAAAAGTAATTTTTATTTATTTTTAAATGTATACAATGTGAATTAAATTTTACTCCATCCTAGAAATTATTTTTTATCCATATTCTACTACAAGTTAACTTTCTATTTTAAAGAAGATTTTATTCCCTCTCTTTTGGTTGTTTTAGGTTTTAATAAAATTTTCTGGGGAAAGGAAAATATATTCTCTTTTTTATGAAATAAGGGAAAGTGTTATTGAATATGATATTTAATAATAAAATTAATCAATTTTGTTTTTAATGTATAATCTATCTGTTTTTTATTCATGTTTAGGTTCTTAGATATTTTTTATGAATAGTGGGTGAGCTCTATATATCTTTGATTATGGGTGAGATCATAATAGATCTCTAATGCATTGGGTAATGTTATCGAGTTTACCGATGATAATTTATACATAAGAGATATGAGAATTTTTTAGGTAGGTTATTTCATTGTAAGGTTTCTTGATGGGGTAAATGTAAGGATAATGTTTGAAGGTATCTCATGGATATTCTTGTAGTTTTTTTGAAGGAAATATTTTGATTTAAAAATCTAATCAAACATTCTTCTGTTTTTGTGGAATGTTTTGGATATTTTAATAAAAGGGTGAAAGTATTATTTTTCAAGGAAATATATTCATGGGTTTTCATATTTTTTAATAAACCCTCATCTTTATTATTTTTCATTTATAAATGAATATGAAATGTTTTTTTTGAAAACTATAAACCAATTAAATTGTTTTTCTGGAAAAGTAAATGGATATCTAAGATTAAATTTTTATTTTTAGAAAGTAAAACATTTTAAGGATTTTTTAGGTTTATAATTGGAGTAATGATTTTTTTTTTATTTTTTGGACCTTATCAATAATTGTTTTCTCATCCCATGTTTTCATGTGTTTCCACATGGCTTAGTGATGAGTAGAAACATTAATAATTTCAGAGTTCTAGTTATTGGAGCTTCCTTGAATGAGGATGGTTTATATTTATAAGGACCATATTTTGTGAAAAATAGACATTTTCTTGAAATTTACACTTTTTAACGTATCAAATTTCTTAATTCTCTAAAATTAAAAACCTAATAAGGTTTTTTGGATGTAAATGATGAAATTTATTCAATATATTATGTAATTTATGGGATGGTTATGTTTAGTTTTTTATACTAAAATTATATTTAAAATATTGATATGATATTTATAACATTATTAAGATTTTGATATTATAAAAAATTGCCTATATTTATCTTGATATATGGAAAATGATCAAGTTGTCTGTACATACATGTAGACTAAGGCCTCCATAAAAGCGACATATTTTTTTACATCTAGTATTTTATTATTTATCCAACTCTCTTATAATATAATTAAATAACTTATTAATGTATAAATAGTTTCATTATACTTATGTAATAATGATAATAGTCTTAAATAATCACTTTCTTAATCATAACCTAGGATTATATATAGTTTTTGTAAAATTTAATCACCTAAATGAAAAATGATATAAATTTATACAATGGATAAATGATGAAAAATAATTACAAATGATATTGAAAAATAATAAGTAAATATTTATTTCTTTAGTCCTGTAATGATAATGGTAATATGTAACTCATTATTAGGAAACCACCCTGGGTTCCTTAAAATTATCAAACGAACTCTTCATGAACTCTATCTCCATGAATAATAATTAAAATATATATTAATTTAAACTAGAACATTATAAATCATTATAAAGAATCTATTTTAATAGAAAAATGATCCTACCTTGATGAAATTAGAATCTTTAACCAAGAATTGATGTCACTATTACAGTGCTAGTTCAAAATAGTAAATCAAAACATATAAAATCCAATGATGGAAATAAAATATACCTTACTAATATATTTATAACACCTTATTAAAAATTAAATTTTCAAAAGTTCATAATTGTGAATAAGGTTCCTAAAATGGTGAGTTGGATAGTTATTTTTTCTATAAAATGGTTATAGGATGTTAAACTAGACAAGGTATTTGGTGTATGTATGCCCATTTATTTATATTTCTTGGATGAAATATTAAAAATAATTAGTTGTCTTGGAATAAGGAAATGAAATTATGTAATTTTTTCTCTCATAAATGGGGTTTCATTAGGTAAATGGAATTGTCTGACAAAATCTAGTGAATACATTTCTTTTTATATTATGAAGGAGCCGCATTTGTTTTTTATGGATTTCTAATCCCCATGAATTTTTCCTTCTTCCGAATGGTTTCCAATGGATTTTTTCATGGGACCATAAAAACCCAATTGTTCATCCAGGGGGACATGATTTCCAATGTTCGATGTCATTAGGTGTTCTGACCTATGATGCTTAAGAACTTGTATTGGTCAAGAGGATGAGAGGTTGGGCTCATCACGCCATTTGGGGGGGAGTTATTTTCTAATCTAGAAATCTATTATATATTTTAGATATGTTCATGAATTCTTCATTATTTACCAAGTTTTATATAGTTCATCCGAATATCAGTAATCAATTATTATCATGTGTGGAATTTAGAATCATTGTAAGTATCTGAGGTTCTTCATCAATTGAGATATTTGTATGTATCTGAGGTTTTCCATTGATGGTTTCCTCTTATATAATACTTAGAGATTCTTCGGTAGTTATTATTATTTTGTTAGTTTTCTGGCCCCATAGTGAGACACTCTAGAGTTTATTTTCATCTAGGTAGACAGATGTAAATTTAGAGTTTATCATCATACATTTAGACGAAGGTTACTCTGGAGTTTATCATCATCCGTGGAGATGGTGATTTTTTTAATGTTGGGATAGAACCCATTAATGGGATTGCTACATATCCTTGTGAATGGAATAAAAACCATGTAGTTTAGTGACACTTAATAGCAAAAATCAAACTTATTATGTTCATGTGATGAGGACACAACTATACAATTTAGCATCATGTGGAAACGATGTCTAGAAGGAAGGTTCCTAGTCAATGTTTAGTGTGGGATTTATGCCAAAATATCGCAAGGAACTTGGAATAGATATGAATTTCCATGTTTAATTGGGATCTACTAAGGATATGGACCAAAATTATAGGTTTGTTCTGGGGTGTTGGGTTTGAACCTCAATCATGCATCCTACATATCCCATTTGGATAGGGATCAAATCCCACATACTTTTTTGGTGAGGCCGCACACCTATGGCATCCCTCCAGGGTGTGTCTCTCAGGGGAATATGGCACTTTGAGGTGATAGTTTGGGGCTTAATCTTGAGAAGGATACCCCCCCTATGATGGGACCATGGGAGATGTTTTAACTCATGGTGGTTTGGGGGTTTAACTCCAAGATTACTCTTGAGGAGGATATATATATATTAAGGGAATTATGATTGGGACTTATTCCTAAGGAATATTCCCATTGATCTCATGACATAAGTGGGTTTCCTACGTATTCCAATTAGTAGGAATTAGATTTCTTGAAGTTTAATTATTCAAGTGGATTGTTTTGTTGTTATGATAATCACTAACATCTCAGTGCATTTGAGTCACGCATGGTGTGAGAAATAGGAGGAAGTAGAAGATTTGATAAACCAAGAACTATTCATCCTTCACTGGTGGAAGAGGATAGGGCTATGATGGTTCCCTCTCTTCAATTTACATTGGACAAGAGTTCAAGGTAGGGAATGAGTTATGGTTAAGCACACGATGTTAGAGAGAAGAAAGAATAAAAACTCATACAAGAAAGGATATGGGTATAAACCAGGATGCAATCCTTATAATCTGTTCTACAGTAGGATGAGGAACTAATTCCATATTGAATGGAATTACTTGTGTGATCCTTACCCACCATAATGTGAACTGGAGGCTCTGGTTCTCATAGAGAGAAAGTAAGGACATGATCCTATCCCTAGAATCAAATACTGGGAAATCCCCAACATTGTCCATGGGGTAAGAGTCCTCATGATAGTAGATATACAAACCCATAGACACCCTAAGGATCCTGACCCCTGGTAGGATAAGTACAAGAAAACTCTTACCATATAAATACAAATCCAAATGGGATACACTTGGCCAGAATTTTCCTATGATTTTCTAAGTCATGATGTCTTGGTGGAAGCTTTTATTTAATCCCTCTTAGATAAGGGATCCAAAGGGGAGAGGTTTAGACATGGATGGCTTTGAAGAAGGCCCGATGAATGGCTGGAAAATGGTAAAAGGTAGGGCACACCAAGGACGATCATGCTAGGGTGGTGGGTTCTTCACGTAGGTAGGAATGGGTGAAGTGATATAAACTTGGTTGATGGACCACCTAGGAGACTACACTTGGGAGAGACCTTGCTAGAGCATTCAAGGGTCTCTAAAGGTGTTCCCATAAGAATTTTACATTTGTCCCATGCTAGGGAAGGTCCCTCTCATTAGTATTCCTCAATTAGGGGTTAGCCAAATGTCTCGTGTATGTTCTGTTTTCTGTAAACCTTTGGAGGAGTTACATTCTTATATTCCCATTTAATTATCTCTTCTGTAGGTGTTATAGAACTACCCATAAGGTTTCAGAGGACTTGATCGAAGCACTAGGCTGATCAGAGCAACAATTGGCCTTCGATAAAATATATTTTTTTAAACCAAGACCCTAGGGGCTTATTTATAGGAAAATATTAGACCCTGGGTGAAGGAGATTTTTTTGTAAATCGTGTGTATAGGTTTTGTGTGAAAGTAGGTCATGCGGAACCTTACACATCGATGGTTCTTGGGGTACTTGTGTGGCTCACATGGGTAAACATGATGTTCCATACTATAGGGGTTGTTCCCCCACACCCTTACTCAGGCTCAATGTTAGATTTTGGTCCTGACCTTTAAGGGTAGTCCCTTCACTACCACCACTCACCCCCATGAAAAATAAATTGTTGCACCATAAAGGTTTTGCGTCCAGCCGACACCGATTTGGGCTATAACACAAGGAAATCCAATATACTCCTTATATCCTCATAAATATGTATTTCTTCTCAAACTTAGCATTTGGGGTCTAAGTAAAGTTCACTTCTTCAAATATATAAAAAAGTGCATGGAACACATTTCACTATGTCAAAAAAAATCCCCCCTTTGAATTAGATTCATTCAAAATGAAATTAATCTGGTTATAAGGTAAAAGTAAGATACTTTAACACTATCCCAAATCATTTGGAGGGATATATGGAAGATAATCTCTGAGATTCCCCTTGTGGAACTATCTTCTCGAATCCAATGACTCTAAGATCTATTCTTCATGTTACGATTCAGTGGGTCTGATTACCATCTAATCCATGCTGTTGTGAAGGATACTGTTTGTAGGAGAGAGTGAGATCATAAGGTTCCACAAGATATTATAAAGGCTAAAATGCTTTCCAACATTGAGGACATCCAATCTGTGTTATCCCAAACGGATGCCAATCCCAACAAAAAACTTGTGGAATCCATCTAATATATCAAGAAGAAGACTATTCAAGTGTCATACCTTCACCAAACGTTAAATTATGTTAAAGGATAACATGAAAAAATCTAACATTAATTTAAGGAAGCCTAAATAGAAGGGTTGACTAACTTTGTGGCTGCAACATAAGAACTTAGTCAGGCTAAGGATACTGAAGATAGTCGACTGAATGAGCTTCAACAAGCAGTTGATGGGGCTCGAGATTCTATTCAATAGATGAAGAGTTATGGTGAAGGCCTCTTGTAATATATGAAAGAGAGACACCAATTTTTGTATGTTCCTCTAGGATATTTTTATCTTATAAATGAAAATAGTTTTTCTTCCATTCATTTATGTCTTCATCCCTAAATTTTTCTTGTAATCATATCGTCGAATATGAATTTTCAAATAAATACATCTTCATACTAGCTAATTATAATTACAATGATAAGTATGGGGGTGTGCTATTTTCTAATCCAAGAGGCCTAATTATCATATTTTTACTATTTCTCAGTTTATATGGAAAACCCTACAAACATTGTGTGTTTTGTGTCATCACTCAAATTTTTTACTTATGATCATTATGAACTATAATTAGTGGGTGAGACTTATATTTTTCTTTGTCCATCCTTTTTTAGGTTTTCAGCCTAACAATATTTGTTCCTTTTAAGTTTTAAGTGGTTGATATTTCCAAAACCATGTATAGCATAAGTGTATAAAGCTGAGGATCATCTTTTATCCAAGGTTCCCTTTCCGGGTTTTCAACCTAGTGAGTATTATGTCTCCTTTTTTGGGTAGTTTAAATTCATGCATAATGGTCTAAAATGTCTAGTGTTTTTGGTCGAGTATCTTTGATGATGAATTTTGAGATGGTAATCCAAACAAGGCTTGGTGATTAGGAATGTTCAAATATTCTTTAGATACTTCTGTGGGGAATCTGAGCCATGATTATAGATACCCCAAATCTGAAACATGATATTTGATAATAGAGAAGGTCTCTCCTTAGAATGGAGTTAGAAATCATTGAAAACCCAATTATGAGTGTTGTCTTATGAAATACCAATTGGGGAACATACTGCATGGACATGTAGCAGCATCCTTAGCCTAACAGGCCTATTATGGAGGTGACTTATGCAAGTCCAACATAGGAACTTACCACACAATCAGGTAAAGGAGTTCCTAGGATTTTTTATATTCTATTTCTCTTGGGTGGTGTAATTTTATGGAGGTTCATATTTCTCAAGACCAAAAGGGGTGGTTTTACCAAGGTAATATAAATTAAGGGAATATCTTTTTTAGCATACACTACGAATCATAAAACACTCCATCTGGAGTTTTATGTGTGAAGTAGGTTAAATTTTTTTAGATAGCCAATTTCAATGGGAGAAGGTCCTTTTTTGACAAAGGATGAAGGTGTCGTGAAGTTTAAAGTCATGAAACATGGACATTATGATGTTTAGTTTTAAAGTCATGTAGTAATAATATTACATGGTGAAGCTTATAGTCATGCAATAAGGACATTATGAAGTGATATTTTTAATTCATGGAATAAGGACATTATGCTCTTCAGTTTAATGTACAGTAGAAAGGAAATTATGAGAGATTTACTTTAAGGTCTTTAGCTTTGAAATAAGGTTTGATAACTCTCCAATTCTTGGTACTCTGTCTGAAAATGTGATACTATATTTAGGTATGGAAGGATAATGTTGTAAGATATGATTTGGGGATTACCGGGTCCAAAGGGTGGTGTGGAAAAAAGGTCTTATGACATTAGAGGAGGTATCACCTGAGAATAAAGTTACCAATGGTTTAAAAACCCATTATGAGGGATGTTTTATGAAATTACAACTAGGGAACATACTCCATGGTCAAGTAGTATCATCCTTTGGATAAAAGGACCATTATTTGGATGATTATGTAAGGAAAATGGGGGTAAGTAATGCATGGTTAAGAAAATTATTTCTTAATAATTATCACCTTATATCGTTAAAGGTAAATGAAATTTTATGAATATTCAGATCTTACCATGCACAAATTTTAGTTTTTGGAGAAATTACTTGAACATGGAAGGGGTATTTCAAGTTGTAATTTCCAAAGACTTGAGGAGATGGGTTCTCTATACAGGTTTGACCCAAACATACGAAGTATGTTTTCTGTAGTTTTAGGTCATATGAATAGGACCATAATATTACAGAAACAATGGATGGTATGTTGTCAAATGGACCAAGATTATTTGAGAATTATTTGAACATATGATGGGGGGATATGTAAACCATGGTCTTGTATACTTTTATGTTGGGGGAAAGGATATGGTAAAAATATGTAGAGTATGACCACTAATTTTAAATTGTGGGTTCTAGCATACTATCATTAAATGCTTAAAGGGATAGAAGAGGCTTCTCCTAAGTAAAAAATGACTACTTTTTGAAAAAACTATTATGATGTATAATTTATGAAAGGCCAAATCAGGCATATACTACATGGTAAAACAGTGGCATCCTTTGGTTATCAGGTCCTTCTTGGGGGCAATTTATGCAGGTCTAACTAGGGCGCGTACTACATGATCTGGAAAATAAATATCATTTTTCAAACATTCTTACCCCAAAAGATGAGGAAAGGTTATGAAGATATGAAAGTATTTTAGATTAGTAGGATGAAATGTGAAAAGGGGCATTGTTCAATGATAAAGGAAGCATTGTACTAATACTAGTGATGAGTTTGGAGTTCCTTGCACAAATTTGAATCATAAGTGGAAGGGGTATATCTCTTGTTTCCTTGATGGGTTCTCTAAGGAGAGTAACCAAAATAAAATATCCTACATAGATTTTTTATTATATGCATGGGATAAGATATTTCATTTTACCTCATGAATGGGGATAGGGACTAAGGCCTAGGCTTCACTATGTATCTTAATGGGATATGAATTAATCCATACATAGTTCTAGAGGTACCATTTAGTCTGAAGTCATGTGGCGAGCACATTCACCGTGTAGTTTAAAATCTTATGGGATGGCAATTATGATGTGAAAAGGAATACTATAGATGGTCCAGGGTGTAGAACACAAGCATTAATACGTATCTTTTTGGAGTAAGAATTAATTCACATGTAGTTTTAACAAATATGAGTTCATATATAAAGTGATAACTTATATTGGATCTCCCCATGTAGCTCTGACTCATACATAGGATATTAGTGTCTTTTCCATGTTTTACTATGGTTGGGTCTAGGATTGAAGATCCATGCATCACTATGTATCTCATATGGATGAGAATCAAGCCACACATAGTTCTTGAAGGAATGTAATTTAATACAGAAAGGACATATGGTGTTCCTTTTAAGGTCTTACACCTAGGACTATAATGACCTCAATGTGGATCGATAAACCTTACTTATGTTGAGAAATCCTTCACCAAACTCCAGGATCACATGATCTACTCTCTGTGTGAGAAACAAAGAGTGGTAACTGTTTCTTCTACAACACAATGGTAACACAATTTAAAGATATAGGTATTTCAATTATTTGGTGGATGAGCTAGGATATGGAATTCAGAAGTTGCTATATATCTCATTGGGGTGAGAATCAAGAAATACATAGTTATTGAGATTACTTACAGTTTAAAGTCATGTAGTTAGGACAATGATGAGATGATGAAATAGAATGAGAACATTGTGGTTGAACTAAGGTGCCAGACTTGGGCATCACTATGTATCTTGTTGGGATGAGAATCAATACACACATGATTCTAGATAGTATCCCTATGTAGATCTGACTCATGTATAAGAAGTAAATGGGATTTATGATTTGATCTTGGATAGACCTGTGATTAGAGATCAAGGTGTCACTATGTGTATATTATGGCTGATAATCAATCAACACATAGTTATTGAAAATTTCTCCCCACGCCGATCATAATTTGATTTGGGGGAAGGGTACTATTGATAACTTCCAAACTGATGGTTGGGGATAAATCATAAAGTGTGGGCATCACCACACATCTCATTATAATTAGAATCAAGGCATGAGTACTAGAAAGGTTCCCTATGGGGATCTGATTCATACAAGGGGAAAGAGAAGGGGGATTTTATTTTATAAAATCATGGCTGGACCCATGATTGGGGATTCGGGCATCACTATGTATCTCACGAGAATGAGAATCAATATACACATAGTTCTTGAAAATGATCCATGTGCAGGTTTGATTCATGCACATAGGGTGTGAAGGGGTTTTTTTTAAAACATTACAGTCGGACATGAGATATGAGATTTGGGAATCACAACATATCTTGTTGGGGAATGAATCAATCCACACATAGTTCTTAAAATTGGTTTCCTATGTAGGTGTGTTCCAAACACAAGGAAATATGAGGCTTCAGTTCCATTAGGGAGTAGGAATGATGCGAGTGATTATTACGCATGGAAGCTACACATATTTTTTTAGGGACCAAAAGGAATATATACTCACAGTATTTTGGGGATTTCTTAACATCAAATAAGGGAGACGTTAACCATACAGTTTAATATTGTGTTGTGAGTAAAAATAGTTTTTTGTTGCATTAGGTCATGTGACTAGGACCCCATACTGTTTAGTTTATTGTCATATGACAAGGATGATGATTATACATAGTTTAACACCATGCAACATGGAAAAACATGGTGCTATGCATTTTATCTTTCTGCAGCTAAGATGAACCTCATGTTACTACACAAAGTACTTCTTCAGGAACCTTATTTTGGTTGGAATTGTAGTGAGTTCTCCATCAATTGGGATTAAGGAATGATCTCCATTAGATTGGACCTTATGTATGAAGTAAGGTCCTTCCCATTTTGGATCATGTTTTAGAGGATTGTTTCATATTATTATTGGCTTCCTATGTACCAATACCAATTCTCCTTGGAGGAATGAATGATGATGGACCTTAATATAAAAGGCTAGTGTTATGTGATTCTAATATACATCTTAGTGATGCATTTTATGAATTATCTTTTTAGTTAGTCTATCTAGCTCATCTAGTCATTTCAAGGATTACTCATTTGTAGATAACTGGTCAAAATTGGCAATACGAAACAATGGAAAATGAACCTCAATTGGAAAGAAAGATTCTATTATGTTCTCTAATGAGTACAGGGTTTCCCATGTTTTAGTATGAGTTGTAGTTTGATAAACCCATAAGGCATGTAAGATCTTGTCAACACAAAATTTCTTATCTTTTTCTATCATCTTCTAGAGTATGTCTGACAAGGTCTTGTTAAAAGACTATATATATCCATTGGATTCTTAATGATAACGAAATGAATGATTGGATTAGATATCATATTCTTGATATAGCTTGTCCATCATAGTAGAATAGAAATTAGTGCCATTTTTCATCAATATGGTATGAGGGACCCCGAATCTGGTAACGGTATTAGATTTGAGAAAGATAAAAATGCTTTTGGAAACAAGTTATTTAAGTGGTATTGCCACAACCCATTTGGTTAAGAAATCAATAGCAGTAAGTATATACTTGAACTAATTAGCCGTAGATGGAGGATATGGTCAAACAACATCAATTCCCCATGTGGAAAATGGCCAAGAGTATTTAGTTGTACATAGTAACTCTAGGGGTCTATGGATGAAATTGGCATTCACATGACAGGGTTGAAACGTCTTAGTCATTTTTTTTACAATCTTATGTCATCATAGGTCCTTAGTATCCATGAATTTGGATTTGATTAGATATCCTTTACCCTAATTGGTGGGAACCATAGAAACCTGCATGCACTTCTTATATAATAATCTCAAAATCATATCCATCAACACATCTAATAAGGGGTCCATCAAAGCCTCGCTTGTACATGACTTTCAGGTGATTTCAGCCATTATAATGAGTGAAATTAGCCTCTTTCCACCAGATCTACTCTTTAACAGCTCTATCTGGTGGAAGTACTCTATCTTGTAGGTATTCCATGATGGGTATCATCCATCCCATAATAAGACCATATGTCTTAGGGATGGGACTAATTTCATAAATTTCATCTTTTTTTATTTGAAAAAAGGTGAAACCACATGACAATGGGAAAATGTTGTAGAAGCATTTTTCAATGCACTAGCCTAAACATTCTATCACCACAGGATGCGAGTCAATGTTGCATATGGGGGGAATTATATTTTTAACCCTATTAAATAATCACATAGGGGAATTATCTCCCCTTTTATGATGGCATAATCTACATTGATCTGCTTTATTAATGATTCTGAATCACCATTCACCTCTATGTGGTTTACTGGTACTTGGAATACCAAATCAAAGCCTACAGTGGGAAGCTGATATTCTGCCTCATTATTGGTACCACCATTTGATAATAGGAAGGAGTATGGAAACAATTCCTTCTATGGGGATATAAGTATAATCAATAATCCAAGTCTTTTTAGATTAGGGTCTTCCATTCTATTCCCCATTGGAATAAATAAGGCACTGTCAAAATAAATTTCCCATGTTCTGGGGCTATTCTGAATAGAGAAGATTTTATTCATCAGACAGTTCAGTATTTAATGACGTCTGTTCTGCAGATGGGTACTCAATGAGGAAGTTTTCCAAGTCCTATCATTTTACTTCTTTTTGAGGCAAAAACTTTTTATCAAACTACTACAGGATAACCTCCCACCATGCCAGATGTTCTGTCAGCATAGGACGACTGGGAATAAATTTGAGTGGGTTATTGAGAAAAATAAAATGGATATCGTGGTGCTGCAGGTAGTGTCTCAACTTCTAAATGGAAAAAACTAACACCAGGTAGCTCTTCTCGATATCTAAATATCGATTCACATTTTCAATCATGGTTTGACTGAGATAATAAAGGATGTTTCTATTACCAACAGCATTCTTTTGTGTGAGGAAAGAACCCAGTGATCATTCTAGGGTCATCATGTATGATATGAGTGGTTTTCATTCAATAGGTGGCATAAATGCCAGCAATCTCAAGAGGTATTTCTTAAGGTAATAAATTTTTTCTCTATATCCATTGGTCTATTGATAAGTGACCCATTTCTTCATCAATTTGGTGAAAGGTAAACACTTTCCTGCAAGGTTGGATATGAATCACCGAATGTAGGTCGTGTGTCCTTGAAGTCCTCTAAGGTCTTTAAAATTTCTAGGAGGTGATATTCCAAGTATATATTTAGCCTTCTCAGGGTCAAATTTTATTCCTTTATGGAATACGATGAAGCCCCTAAATATTCCTAAGGCTACCTCAAAATCACATTTCAAGGGGTTCATCTTAAGATCATGTTACCGAAGCTTACTGAATATGGTTTATAGATTAGATTGGTGGTCAGAATGTTTCTAATAATTGACCACTAGATCATTAACACGATATTTAGTAATCCTCCCCAAGAAGGGGTTGAAAATGTGATACATAGAATGTTGGTATGTTCTCGCAACATTCTTCAAACTAAAGGGAATTAGTCGATATCAAAATACACCTTGATGGTATATAAAAGCTATGTCTTATTCATATTCTGGGGACATCTAAATTTGGTGGTACCCTGGATATCCATACATTAAGAAGATGGCTTGATAATCAACCATTTCCTCAATCAAAAGTTCTGTGATTGGAATCAGGAAGTCATCTTTAGGACAATGTTGGTTGAGATCTCTGAAATCAATGAAAACTCATATTTTCCCATTATTATTTTTCACCGAGTCAATATTTGAAATCCATTTTGGATATTCCACCTCTCGTATGAAGTCAGCATTGATGATTTTTTGCACTTTAACCTCAATCTTCGAGGCATGGGTTAGGTGTGCCCTCTTTGATCCTTACTTGTATCCTCGATGATCTTATGGAAAACCCAAGTGATGGGTGGCCACCTTGGGGTCGAGGCCTGGAATCTCTGTGTAATTCATGGAAAACACATCCTACTGAACCTTTTGAAAGGAGGTGTACACCTCCTATTCTTTTGGAGTCATGGCCATACTAAATATATTGGGGATAGGATCTTCTTTTAGACCCATATTTATGTCTTAGAGTTCGTAAATAGTGGTGGAGATGGCTTCCCTGAATGCTGGAGGGGCATCCTGGAGATATCCTTCTTCCTACTCTTCCTCATTCTCAACTTAATATTCTTCTGGGAGAGTAGATGATAAAAATATTTCCTCATAGGGAAGAGAGGAGTCACTATTTAGATGTCTAAAGGATGAGGTAATCATTTCGGGCACACTTGCTAGCATAAAGCCTTGTAAGATTCTTAAAGGGGAAACAAGGAAATGATAATGAGTCTCTTCACTTTATCTTACTATCACAATAGCTTATTCTTGTTCAGATGATAGAATCAGGATTTGTTTAAGCTTGTGGAATGGAATTTAGACATTTTCATTCATGTTTTTTTCACTTGGGGAACTGAGAAATTATTCAGTTACATCATGATCAACTATCGTGATGGACATTCCAAAAGATTCTAAATAAATTCATGAATTCTAGGCCACCATTTAAATTTGATTAATAAGAAGTACATAATATGCATAGAGTTTATTGAATGATTTAGCTAGGATCATCTAAAATCCATTTGGGGAATTTATTTGAGTGACATAATTTTCCATTGATTATTTCCCTCTAGTGTGATAAAATCCTATATCAATGTAACATGTTTCACAGGATTTGAATGGGGCCATGTCACCATACAATGTCCTAATTTGACCATTGATATAATATTTCAGACATTGGTGGTATGACAAAGGAATGGACACATGATGATATAGCCATGGTCTTCCAACATGATCATTTGTAGCTATGTCCTACCGAACTACCATGAACCTGGAGTCAGGTACAAGATCATCAAATTGATTTATGATTGTAATATCACAGAGTGGATCTTGATCATTATTATCATAACTTTGTAAAATCAGAGTGCAGGGAGACAATTGAAATTCATTGAGACCTAGTTGACAAAGTGTCCAGACCAGGATGAGGTTAACCCCTAAGCCATTATCAATGAAGGATCATCATATATCAATGTAGTTTAACATTCTAGATATATACAAGGGTATGACATGTCTTTGTATGAAAACATTATCATCATGATTGAAAAAGGATATGATCTCATGAAATTCCACAGGATCATTCTCTATATGATATACTTCAGTAGTAGTGACCTCAACCTAAAATTCCTAAGGGCCTGACAATGCCTCAATGAGTGCTTCTCAGAGCCCTTTTGACAGAATTAGAGCATCCATGATTGATAACTTATCCAACACTTGGGTTGATTTCTTCTAGATGCCATACTTTTTATCTTGAGTTATACATTTTCCTACATGGAGATTCTCTTTTCAATTTTCTCTAGGAGATGATGTTCTAGATGTGGATGGGACGTCCCTTAGGTTAGGAGCTGAAATTGTTCCTATTATGGGTGGATTATGTTGGATAGTTCTGCCTACTCACTAAAGAGTATGTGGAATATCCTCTAACAGCTATTCTAATATAATCATTTCTAGAAGACACTATCATGTATGGAGGAATAACTACCTTGTTCCTACTGAGCTCATTTTAGAGTCATCCCATGAGTTGTGGTTGCGTAGACAGTTCGACCAGGGGTTTGATTGATGTAGGGCCTCCTAGAATGACCACATCATCCCCTATATCCTCAACCTCAAAGACCTCTTCCCCTAGTCTCCCAATAAATTATAGTGAAATAAGGTTCATAATCATAGTCATCATGTGATAGGTGATCTGTTAAGTGAATAACATTAATGGAACAGAAGATCAAATCCTCATCTGGTGAAGATTCTACACAAAGGGTTGACTCTTGTTCTACTATTTGGTGGGGTGAGCCCATGCTTTTGAGATGATAAATAAGAGATATGTTAAGGTTAAGGATAACTTTGGATTTGACATAAGTTCTTATTTTTCTTATTTCTCTTTATACTTTAGGTCATAACACTTTTTTTAGGATTGTCCTTTGGAGGATTGGGTTTTTGATAAAGCTGGTTTGAATATACCAGAAGGGGCTGAGGGTAGAGTTGACTATTTCCACTCTGTTCGTAGAATATCATGAGTCCAATTTATTATTTTTATGACCATCCAATCACTGAACTTTTTCATACTCTTTCTCTTAACCACTTTCCATTCATTTCCAGTTTTTGGATTGGTAGTAGACACTCATGCTACCTGGGATGGATAATTTTTTAGTTTTACTTTCCCAAATTCAACTATCTTTTTTAATAGTCTTTTGAAGACAAAACACTATGAGATGGGATTTCCCAACATTTTATGGAAGGGGAAATAGTTTGGGAGATCATTTTCACCTTCTTTTTTAGGCTTCATAGGATTTGGAAACTGAACTAAGTTGTTTTCCAATGCAGAGATGAAGTAATTGAGGGACTCAGTTATTCCAAAAGGAATAGACCTTGTTTTTAAACTCCTCAAAATATTTTACTTATGATCTATTTGAGTATCCTTATGAAGGAGTCCATTTTTCTAAATCTTAGGAGGTGGAACCCTATGGTATGATGAAGGCTTTGAGGTTGGAGTGGGTACATGGGTCTTCTTATATGTAACTACAACAACCTCTGATTTTCCTATTCTTATTCCTTGAGATGATGGGACCACTCAAGACATGAATTTTGTATCTGTGAAAGAGTTTTCCACCTATTGAGTAATTGAGTCCAGATCCTAAAAACCCCCAGTGTGCACAAATCGTCATAGAGATTTGCTACAAAAATAGGAAACAACTCTTCATGGTGGAGCACTAGGTTCAAGGAATATGTTATTTCTTTCCAATTAGATATGAAATTAGAGACCCTTCAATTCTATTATTATTTTTATTATGTGTGGTCGAAGAAAATTCTCTTCTACGATGTTGAGAAGAATAGGAAGAGTAATTTCTGACAGAGCTCTTCCCATACAGTAATCGATCGAGATTGAAAACTATTGTACCATACAAAGGTTGGACCCTATTGTGATTGCACAAATCATCTGTGTTTCATTACATTCTCTTGCTCAGTGCTCCCCATCATGGGATCACAATAAGAGATGAAATGTGTCAAATGGTTCTCCGGATCTCCCAAGCTATTGAAAATCATAAATATAGGATTCCCAATGATTAGTGAAGGAGGATTTGGATCTACCCATTCAATGAAGGACTTATTATTTGGCAATACTGGTGCATGTTGTCCTTCCACATCTTCCAACTGAGTCATTAATGACTCAATGATGTTTATAAGCATTCAAGGAATGTATTTTTGAGCTGGTACCTAAATAGGTGAGGTAGATGGCACCTGAATGGTTGTGATGACTGGCATGACCACTGGTGGTGGCACCATTGGTATCTTCCATGGGTAACTAATGAGATCAGTTCTATAAAGATGTGCCTAACTATGTTCTGGATCTGTACCCAATGGAGGGAATTCTTGATATGCTATTGTGGGTTTAAAATATATTGGTGGTTGATATCCCACATTGAGCGGATATTCCCTATATACTTTAGTTATTGTGGAAAACCATCATTTATGAGGCATTCCAACTTAAAGTGATAGTTGAGGGTTTTCCTGTGGAGCATATATGGCAGGAAGACTACCCCAGAGTAACTCTATATTGAGTTTTCTCAACTCTCTTATTTCTTCTTATTTCTTAGAAAATCATTAGTCTATAAAAAGGAATTTTACTTATTTAATGGGAGGTGATACACGGTATTACCCTTATATTTTACCCTATTTTGATCATTTTGAGGAGGTAGAGGTTGATTATTTGAGGAGATACCCAAATTTTGGGTGAGCCTCTAGTTTTGGGTATGCACACCTCCATCATTTGATTCAGTCTGAAATGTCACATGAACATGAACTACTTCTTTAGAGTCATCTAAATTAGTCTTATGTTCTTTAGGGTATTCAATGATGTTATTGATGACATTCAGAGATTCATAGTTCATCGTAGGAATTCTATTGCAATCTCTACAAGATTTCCTTTTTCTATGCCCACTATCAAACCTTGTCCTCTTCTTTGTAGGTTCCCTAGGATTATTTTGGTGGATAGTAACTTGAAGGGAATCTCTAGTGAATTTCATTGTATGCGTTACAGGTGAATGTAATAGATCACAAGACGACACAAATTTATAGGATTCACTCCCAGACATCTTCCCTAATCGATAAAAGGATGACTCCCATTGAGGAGGGAATTGTTGTGGTGAAAAATCCCCCAGCTCTGAGGGTCTGTTTTGTTCATATTCTACCTTGACAAACCTTTGGGACTTGTTTAATGATCCTAAGGGTTGGGATAAAAAATACCCCCACCCTAAGAGATGGGGTTGTTCCTAAACTATTATGGTTAATATTACCACAACATCTCTTCTGATTTTACGAATTCTAGGCCGAACTTGGGCTGAGTTCATTATCTAGAACACACATAAATCATCGATTTCAAAAGGCTGTTCTGTTATTTATAAAATTTTCTCAACCTGAAGGATGAAATTATCTAAATGGGATTCCTGCTCAATGTTCTAAAATTCTTTACACAAAAGTATCTCAATAGTCTACCCTCTTCTAGCATGACGTTAGTGAAAGTTGGTTAGAGCATGTTCCTATTGCACATATCCTTGGTCATGAGAAGATTCCATTTTTTGTAATCGGCTTGGTGAAATGACATTGCATGATTCCACATTTTATGTGCTTTTCTATCTTGGTAGAGTAGTGAAACGAAATTCTCCATGTACACCCCATCGTCTAATACCAAAACCCGATGGGGTGTCTATGACCAGCTTTCACAACCTCATTAATGCATCGAGGCATGCACATTGAAGGGCTACCTAATGTTTCTTGAAATTAGGATATCGGGAATCCAAGATAGATTCCAAGCCAATTTGGTGATGCAACCCTTCTATTAACTTAACATGACTTTGATACTTTTCAAAAGGTAATACATTTTATTTTAGATGAAAAAGAGTTTTCCATAGGTTGTGTCAGCTGTCATGCATAAAATATTTTGCCAACATCTCTAGATTACTATATTGAGAGGTTTCTAAAGGCAAAAACATGACTATTATGTCATATTTATCAATCTTTTTCTCATGTTTATAAAATCTTCTTCATCTTTCATAAGAAGTTCTTTGACCTGGTTAGACTAGAGTGGATATTTCCTGATTATTTTACAACAAGAAATGGGATTGGTTTGGATTTCCATTACTATGTTGGAAGGTTAATGATCTAACAATGGTTCAAAGAATAACTATCCCCTTGGTCTATCTTTCGGTTGAGAAAGGATTTCACCTACTAGTGATAAGGCATTAAACATGATTGGCCTTTAATTTACAAGTTCCTCATGATAAGACAACTTTCTCATCACTACATTTTCAATTGGATAATTCTCTTGACATTGTGAATCACTACTATAGAGATAACATTCAAAGAAATAACCATCATTGGGAGTACTATCATGGTAAATTATAGGAAGGGGAAAACCTTATTTATCCTTGGAATTTTGAAGACAAAAATGGTTTCCCTGGCTCTCATCAAGAGATAAGGTCTCAAGGTCAATTGAATTATCACCATGAAGAAAGCCTTAATGTTGAACTATCTAATGGAGACCCTCATAATTAATACTAATAATCCTGTAAATTTGTAATAGGATTATAGGACCTCGAGATTTGATATATAAAAATTGGATGGATTCAACAACTCCAGCGTCATGTAAAGCCTGGTTGTAGATCGGCTCATGATTTTACCATCGTGTTTAATGAGGCTTCTTTTTTCGATTCCTTTTTAATAGAAATTAGGGATAATTTATTGGAGAAGTGGTTATCATGGAAAGTTGTTTGTGCTTGCCTTGGAGTGGCCATTGGAATATGCTGATTACCTTTGATTGGAGTGGTTGTATGTTCACGATCCTGTTGGCCGTATAATATGGGAAATTTTCCCCATGACCCTCCTCGAAAGAATTTGAGGTGTTTATCTACTCTAGGGTGTTATGTATATGAGGCACTCCATTTTTAGGGAAAGTGTTATGTGTCTGTCCCTCTGGAACTACTATCATCACCTTAATGATATCCTGACAAGTTTATAGGATGTGGGTGGGAATTTATGACTGCCCTTTTACCATTTCAAAGATATTCGTGGTGACTTCATTGAACAAAATGGGGATATATTCTCATTATGTATCTAGAGTAGGTGAATGTTACTGCTCATATACTCCCTTTCATATCAGTGGATACTAAAAGTACTCACGTGTGGGGGAATAGAGTTAAGTCTTCCCTCTGATTGTCATTGAGACTTTCCGACCGACTTCTCCGTGTGCTACCAAACAAGACTGCTGACAGGCTTGGTTGATGCTGGTAGGTGTGTGTTCCTGGTTGATGTTTCTTCCAAACATGGTCAGCAGACTTCTATGAGTACTTCTAGATGAGTCTGCTGATAGTCTTGGTGGGTGTAGGTAGGTGTATGTTCATATTTGCATGTTTTTTCCATATTTAGTTGGTGGGATTTTTTTAATGTCACTAGACGAGTCTAATAGATGGCTGAATGAAGGTGGGTGGGTGTATGTTGCCACTCTCTATTTCCCACAAAACTGGGTTTGTGGAATTTTTGGATGTGTAAAAGGTGTGAAACTGCTCCATGTTGGCCGGCTGTTTTCCCCGATGGGCCATCTTGCATGATTAGGTTTGAAGAACCTGGACCGGTCAGTTGAGGAAAACACCCTCATCATGTTGAGGGTTCACTGAGGTGTAGAAATGGAGGTGTTTATTACTTTAAGGAGCCCTTGAAAAGGATATATGTGCATCTTAGAAAATTATTTTGGTGGTCTCTTGATCAACCTTCTTAAAATTTGGTAGGGACTAGTTGTTGCGTTCTAGGGATAATCTCCTGAAATGGTTTAAGATAAAAGTCAGTGTTGTCTACTTCTGGATATTCGGTTATCATTGACTAGACTTTTGGTTGTTTGGGTTGAGTTGGAGGGTCTATCAGGTGGCCTTCAAAGTGGGGATCATATGATTATGATGGTACTCTCAGACCAGTGAGGTTGAGTCCCAGTGTTGAAGACACTGATTCAGTGATGATGTCCTTCGCGCAGATGAAGATTTGGTCTAAATAGAAGAAAAGGCATTCATTGGTGAAAACATGAAGAAGTCCATTGGATTGAATGGAGTTCTTGTAAACAATTTTCTGCATATATGAAAAATAAAAATATTGAACTCTATTAAAGTAGGATATTGTTTGAGTGAACACATGCATGATTGATTTCCCTATTCATCCCTAATTTTCTTTTGAGAATGGGAGGGGCCAAAAATGTTGGTGAAATTATCATCTTGGTTTAGGGTCCACATTGGGTTCACCATTTTTTCCCTCGAAAATGGGTATTTTTCAGGGAAATGGAATGGACCAATAGAAGTTGGTCAGTACATCCCTTTTATATTGTGAGGGATACACTTTTGGTATGAAATCATTTTTTTACTTAAAGATGACATTTTTATAAATATTATTTATAATTTCATTTTGCACACATATATTGAAAATAGTTTCTTCCAATTCTACAAATTGAATGTTGAAAATGTTTTTCATATTTGGAATTAGGATTTTTTAATTTAGTAATATGGGAAATTTTATTTTTGGCCATAATGAATATTTACCAAGCAAAAACATCTTCACCATGGTAAAGGCTAAAGGGGGTTAAGAAGGGTGTTAAATTAGGAGATAATCTATAAAATATCTTAAAAACATGGATACATTTAATTGGTTGACTATAATTAAACCTTAACATTTCTTGGATTGTAATTTTTTTAATTTGTTACCACTTCACATTGAGATATAAAATTATTAAATGTAAATGTTCAAAGTTTTTACAAATCGATACTCTACTCATTTATAAATGAGAACCACCTCTCCTCACTTCTTTACACATTTTGAGACACTTAGCTTAACCAAAAACCTACCCAAAACATCTCCCAACTATCCTCCTAGAATCCTATAGGTACTTTTTATCATAGAATTCCACTCCTAAAAGGTATTAGGTGGGATATAAATGGAGATATCTTAGGAGGATATGGGTAAATGTATAGATGATACAAGTCAGTACTCGAGGTAAAAGACTTTCTATTAAAAATATTATTTTAAATTTTTACTTAAAAGTATTTTTATTTCATGGTAAGGTTCTTTTCAATGTTCCTATAATGTTATTATTTATTCTTAAAAGATTCATAAAGGTCATTTTTTACTATTTTTTTATTCTTTTACAATATATTAAAACAGAAATTTTTTAACATTTTACACATGGATTATTTTTGAATTTTTACAAAAGTTTTTTTATTTTTTAATGTATACAATAGGAATGAAAAATTTCTCCATCCCATAAATTATTTGTTATCTAAATTATGATTTATGTTAAATTAGTGTTTTAAAGAAGACGTTAATCCCTCTCTTCTATTTTTTTAATAATATTTTCTAAGGAATAGTAATTTTCTTATCTTTTTTTGAAATAATGGAAGGTGTAATTACATGTTGTATTTAATCATAAATTAAATTAATTTTATTGTTAATGTACAATTTATATGTTTTCTATTCATTTTATGATTCTTTTATATTTTATATGAATGAAGGGTGAGCTCTGTAAATCTTTGATTATAGGTGAGATCAATATTGCTCTCCAATGCATTGGGTATTGTGATCAAGTTTACCGAGGATAGGTTACACATAATAGATATGAGAATTATCTAGTTAGGTGATTTCATTATAATTTTTCTTGAAAGGGTGAATGTAAGGATAACATTAAAAGGTCTCTAAAGGTAATGCTTGCAGATTTGTTTTTAAAATATATCGATTTCAAAAAGTAACCAAACATGATTATATTTTTGGGGAATGTTTTTGAACTTTTAATAAAAGGTTGAAAGGATTATTTTTCAAAGAAATTTATTCAATAGTTTTAATATTTTTCAATAAAGCCTCATGATTATTATTTTTACTTTATGAATGATTATTAATGGTTTTTTTAAACTATTGAGAAATTAAGTTATTTTTAGTGAAAAATAAATGGATATTTTTGATTAAATGTTTATTATGAGAAAGTAAAACCTTTTTTTTATTTTTTAGGTTTATAATTGTAAATATTTTTTATTTTTTGTACCTTATTGATATTTTTTCACATCCTATGTTTTTATATGTTTTTAACATGGCTTATTGATGAGTAAGAGAATTAATATTGTCAGAGTTCTAGTTATTAGAGTTACCATTAATAAAGAAGGTGGATATTTATGAGGAACATATTTTGTGGAAAATATACATTGTATGGAAATTTATAGTTTTTAATGTATCATATTTCCTATTTCTCTAAAAATATAAACCAAAAATGTTTTTCTGGATGTAAATAATAAAATTTATACCATAAATTATGTAATTTAACGGTTGTTTATATGTATTTTCTATAATAAAAGTATAAATAAAATATTAAAATTATATTTATAACATTATAAATCATTTTATATTGTGAAACAATCCTAATATTTCTCTTTATCTTGGGAAAACAAGCACGTTTTCCATACGTACTTGTAGATTATGGCCTCCCTGAAAGACACATATATGATTTTTCAATCTTGTATTTTATTATTTACACAAATCGTTTATAATATAATTAAATTGGTTAATAATTTCTAAATAATATCATTATAATTAGGTAATAAGGATAATAGTCCAAAATAATCCCTTTTCTAACCATACACACCATAAGATTATAGTTTTTTAGGACAGTTTATTTTACTACATGAACAATAATATAAATTTATATCATAGATAAATGATGAAACATAATTATTAATGATATTGAAGAATTATAAGAAAATATTTATTTTTGTGGTCTTGTAATGATAATGGTAATATTTAACTCATTATAAAAAATCCACCCTTCATTCCATAAAATTATTGAACCAATATCATCATGAACTCTACCAATGTAATTCATAATTACAATATATATTATTTTAAATTATAACATTATAAATCATTGTAAATAATATATTTATTTACTTAAAATGATTATATATTAATGAAATTAGAATGTTTGACCAATAATTGATGCCACCATTACAGAACTGGTTCTAAAATAAAAATCAAAACTTATAACATCTGATGATGGATATAAAATATAATTTACTAATATATTTATAATAAATGATTATAATATTTTTTATAAATTATCGTAACGGTGAATAATTCTCTGAGAATGGTGATTAAGATAATTATTTTTGTTATACAAGTGGTTAGAGGATGTTTAACTAGACACGGTATTTGTTGTACGTATACCAATTTATTTATATATCTTTGATGCAATATTAACAATAATTAGATGTCTTAAATCAAGGAATGGAAGTACGTAACTATTTCCCTCATAAATGGGGTTACATCAGGGAAATGGAATGGTCTGACGGAAGCTGGAAAGTACTACCCTTTTATATTTTGAAGGATATGTATTTGTTTCGGACGGATTTACACTCTCCATGATAGTTCCGTATTTCAAAACAGTTTCCAATGAGTTTTTTCAAGGAACTAGAAACACCCAATGGTTATTTATCCATGGGGACCAACTTTTAAAAGGTCAGATCTCGTTAGGCATTTTGACCTAAATTGATTAATAACTCGAATTGGTTGAGAGTATGGGAGGTCGAACTCATCACACCCTTTTGGGGGGAGTTATTTACTACTCCCAAACTCTCTTATAGAATTAATACATGTTCATGGTTTCTTAATTAATTCCAAAATTTGATGTAGGCCATTCCAAGATTAGTAATCAATTATTATCATGTGTGAAATTTAGAATCATCTATATGTATCTATAGTTCTTCATCAGTAGAGATATATGTATGTATCCGATGTTGTCCATTTAAAGTATCCTAATATATACTAATTAGAAATTCTTTGGCGTTATTACGATGGTGCTGGTTTTCAAGTAACATAGTAAGGAACTATAAAGTTTATTCTCATCTAGGTAGATTAAGGTCACTTAAGAGTTTAGTATCATCTAGGTAGACAGAGTTTACTCTGGAGATTATCATCATCTAGGGAGATGGGGATTTTTTTTATGTTGGAATTAAACCCATAAATGGGATTCCTTTGTATCCTTTTGAATAGAATCAGAACCCACATAGTTTAGTGCTACTTAATGGGTAACATCATACCTTTTAAGGTCTTGTGATGAGGACACAACATTAAAGTTTAACATCATATAGAAAGGACGTATAGGATGAAGGTTCCAAATTAAATTTTAGGGTGTGACCTATTCAAAAAAAACCCAAGGAACTTAGAAGGGATATGATTTTTTAATTTGAATTTTCCCCTTCAAGGGATAGGGAACAAAATTACAATGTTGATTTGGGAGGTTGGGTTTGAACCTCAAGAAGTATTCCTACACATCCCATTTTTATGGGAATCAAATCCCACGTAGTTCATTGGTGAGGACCCAAACATATAGAGGCCCTATAGTGTGTTTATTGCAAGGGATTATGGTCCTTTGATATGATGGTCTAGGTATTACTCTTGATAAGCATACCCCATATGAAGGGACGATGGAGGATGTTTTAAATAATGGTAATTATTGGGTTTAACTAGAGTTTTACTCCTAATAAGGATACTTAGATTAAGGGAATTATGTTTGCGACTTATTCCTAAGGAGGATGCCCATTGATATCAGGCCCAAAGTGGGCTTCCTATGTGTCCCAATTAGCAGGAACTAGAGTTATTGTAGTTTAATTATTTATGAGGATTGTGTCGGTGTCATGATAATCACTAACCCCTAAGCCCTTGTGAGTCATGATCAGTGTGAGAAACTAGAGGAATCAGAAGATTTGATCAACCACACACCTTTCCTCCTTCACTGGTGGAAGAGGCTGGGGGTAAAGTGGAAGAAAATGGGGATATAGTGGAAGGGGTCATGTATATGACACTTCCCTCTCTTCACTTTACATTGGAAAATAGTCCTAGGTAGTGAATGAATGTAGGTTAAGGATGCAGTGGTGGAGAGGAGAAAGACTGAAACCTCTTGTATGAAAGGTTAGAGTTTTACACTGGGATGGCTACCCTAAAATCTATTTTGTATTGGTATGAGGATCTAATTACATATTTAATAGAGAATAAAGTGTGATTCTTACCCTCCCTGATGGGAACTAGAGGCTCTGGGTCTCAAAGATGAGAAGGGACAAACATGTAATTGTCCTCAAAATCTAGTACTAGGAACTCCCCAACATCAAAATTGGGGTAAGGTTCCTCATTACCATAGATATACAACTCAATAAATAACTCTAGGATCCTGACCCTCTGATAGAAAAATTGTTGGCAACCTACTATCATAGAAATGGATTTTATTTTATACCTCTCAGATAAGGTAGCCAAAGGGGAGCTGAATTCCATGGATGGTTTGGAAGAAGGCCCAATGAATGGATCACGCAAGCTAGAAGGTAAGGAGAATAATGGAGGATTGTGTAGGGGGTACTTTGCATAGGTAGGACTGGGCAAATAAATAGCACATTGGGAGAAGGACCACCTATGTTAATACACTTGGGTGATACCTTGATTGAGCCTTCTAGGGTCTCTATAGGTGTTCTCAAAGGTAAGTCGCATAAGTCCCTAGTCAAGGAAGCGACCTCACAGTAGTCTTATTTGATTTGGGGTTGGGATAATACCTCGTGCAAGTGTTTTTTAATTTAAAAATTGGGAGGACTTAATTTTTATTATTCCTTTTTAATTTCCTCTTTCTTTGGGTGTTAGAGATGTACCTAGATGGTTTCAGAGGTATTGAACATAGCACTAGGGTGATCAGAGAAACAATTGGCCTCTGGGAAAATCCATTTTTTTTAAAATGAAGACTACAAGGACCTATTTATAGAAAAATATAGGACCTTGGGTGAAGGATAAATTCCAGAAAAGTCTATCACATAGGTTTTTCATGAAGGTAGTTCATACAGGGACTTGTGCGCCAATGGTTCTTGGGGTAGTTGTGTGGCTCACTTGGATGAAAACACTATTCCATACCACGGGGGATGTGCCCCTACTCCCCTACTCAGGCTCAGTGCTTCTTTACAGTCCTCGACCTTCGAGTCGATACCTCCACTACCATCACTAACCCCCATAAAAAATAGAGAGTCACACTATGAATTTTTCAAGTCTGTTTAACATAGATATGGGCTACAACACATAGAAATCCAATATTCTTCTTCTTTGGGCTTGAAGATGTATTTATTCTCAAAATCAACATTTAGGGCATAATTGAGGTTCGCTTATTCAACTCTGTAAAAAAGGGTATGGAACACATATCACCATGTCAAAAATAATGTATTAGAATAGATCCTTGAAAATTATGGAATTATACATTTCTTCTCCATGAAATCAATTAGTGTTGTCCAAGTGTTTATTCAAATTGTTAACCATTGATTTGTTTCGAGATCATGTGACGAGTTGTATGAAATTATTTGATTTTAATTTATTTCCTACCATATTATTCATACATTATTTATTCTTTGGTAGCTTCTGGTATATTGTTTCCCTTACTATGCATTTGATTCCACCCTTCACTTGTTTTCAATTTCCTTGGTTATGATGAAATGTAGTACACATGATACATCTTGGAGAAAATAGAACATGTAGATAATTTTGGGAGAGACTAAATACTTAACATAGATTAATTAGCTTCTTATATAGTGTTAATAATGCCCATTTT
Organism: Viscum album; assembly: GCA_963277665.1. NCBI lineage: Eukaryota > Viridiplantae > Streptophyta > Magnoliopsida > Santalales > Viscaceae > Viscum > Viscum album. The sequence continues at coordinate 232,594,506 of OY728125.1, forward strand.
TTGAGAAAAACGTATCATTTATTAGCTAATGGTTTTTCAAATTCGCTAATACGATAAACATAAAAGGTCATAGGAAAGTATGTAATAAAATATTTTCTTCATGTCATTAAATTATGTGACAAAATATGTCTGGGGTGTTCTTAATGGGTGGAAGAGTAGGGTTTAAATACATTTAGTGATTATTGTGTCATTATTTGAGGATAATTTAAGAGTTATAAATGTTATTTTTGATTTATTATTAATGGATGATCACTATTTCAAAGGTATAGATAACCCTATTGGTTAACTGAGGAAACATTAAATATTATTTTTTGTTTGCCAAATAGGATAAGATAAATTTAGTGAAAAATATTGAAATATGTCTGTATATTAAAAAGACATAAAATCTTGGTATTGTAGAGATTATGTGTTTCACCTAGTAATTAAATATTTATCTGGATACTGGAATGTGGATGTGGATATTATGCCGATGCACCTGGTGGTAATAACCTTGAAAAGGGATCATTTATAATCAACGAAATCTCCGATCAATGCAAGATGTGTTGGAATAAGATCGTACACCTAGTTAGACACTCTTGGAGTACATTCTTTGGAAATGTTTTGTTTTATTTTTTAACCATTAAAAGGTATTTGAAATATATAAATTAATAAGAATATTTCCATGGAAAACATGTATTGATTCATAGGTAATCTTGATTTAGGTTAAGAAAATCATTTATGAGTTATTTCTTCTAATCCAATAGTTTTCCTTAAGTACATTTATCAGTTTAATTATTCTCTTCCCTAAACTTCCCTTGATTAATGTAATGTGTAAATCTTAGATGAATTGGGTTATCAATGGTTACAATGGATAATGCAGTTATTGTAACACCCTAACTCCAACAACCCTGAGCTAGTGGTTATCGCAATACATTGTTAAATTTTACCATAGATCGCATATTATATGATCAAATATTTTATATTTCTTGGGAGACTATATATAAGGACTCGAATTTATTACATTACATAATCTATAGTTTAGACAAGAAATCACTTCCTTTCACATTGAGAATATTTTTATGTTTTGAGCTTTAGAGAATTGGGACATAATTCATTCATAATATTATATGTTATTATAGAGTGGATACCATAAAAAACAGTACTCATTTCTCTCAAAAAATAAATCTTTTCAAATATAACACGATTTTCTCTGAAAAATCTTCAATAATTTAATTTGGATTATTATTTATCCTACAAATCCTTATATCCTATGAAAATCATTTAAAAACTTGGGATGAGCACAAAATATCAGTATGGTATATGAAAAGGAGTAAAGAACATATTAGTTTATGAATAATTGTAACATGTGAAATAATTTTCAAAATTAATACTTTTCACCCATACATACATACTTTGTGAAATATGATATTTACACAAGATTCCCACAAAATACAAGAACATAAATATAACCATAATTTCATCTTGGGGAATTACTTATATAATATTATAACCCTCACATCTACCTTATAATTTTTAACCATCATGGTTACCTTACAATTTATATAACCATCACAGTTACTCATGGAGTAACCATACAGCCGAACTCAAAATTACACATAATAGATGAATTGGATGGAGATTTAGGTCCCACCATTCATCATAAACAATTCCAAATAACCAAAACATAATCATACAACATTAATAATTTCATAAAATATTTCTTTTGAATCTTGTATAACATAATTTTTAAAAGAGGATTTTAAAAGTAAAACACCTTACAAAAAACATATAACTGAAGTTAGACTTAATATAGTGGATATAATATGTATATAGACTGTAAATACCCCTAATTAAACATATTATAAACAAAACTCTTCACAAAAATAAAAATTAGTTCCATAAAAATAATGAAGTAGAATGTTAACCCAAAGAATGGAAATCAGGTTAAGAATTCCCTTAACTTGGGTTTATCTTACTTTCATCTAATTTAAACCTTCTTTATAATATTTAAAAAAGTGTTATTAATATCTAAAAGAAAAATATAAATCATTATAATACCTTATATGATCATTTGATAACATCATTTCACCCTTTATGTTTTTTTATTTTGTTCCATGCATTGTTTTGTGTGTGTTCTATACATGTTTTCCATGATCAATTCAGGATGGATGTTCTTATCGATTGGAAGTGAAACTCTAGAATTGGAATGAAATGGTAGTAAGAGATTTGAAGAATCATAAATTATAAAATTTATCATTTTTAATTCTGAAATTAGGATGGTTCATAAGTTAAAACATTGATGATGTTCGTTTAGATCATTTTAGTGTTTCTTTGATAATAACGAACTCATTTTGTTTTATAAATTAAAACCATGTGTATGAAAGGATTACAGAAACATGGAAGGGAAAGAATACATATATTATAACATGGTTCAGCCATAAAAATGGTTTCATGACCATACTTTAATGAATTAAATAAAATTGAAATCATATCATCCACGATGTCAGTAATTCGACATATCACAGACAGTGTTTTTATTCCTTGAATAAGTGAGAGAGGAGAGGAATAATGATGATGAATTTTCCCTGAAATGATAAAATCTAGAATATACATGATTTATGGATCTTTTATTCCTCTAGAATAATATGAGGGTAAGATAATATAATAAAAGAAAAGGAAAGGAAAGGAAAACACATGAAAAAGGAGGAGGATTTCTTACCTCTTGATCTCTTCTCCTTGAGATCCTCCTTAAGGCCTTTAAATATGGCCTTTGGGTGAGAAAACTATGTCTTGGACGTGGGTAAGTAGATTGGGGAGGGAATTTGGCAGAAATTAGACAATTATTAACACTTGAGAGGTGTGGGAGGAAGATCGGAAAATATGTGGTATTAATAGTGGAGGAGGGGAGAGATTTCACAATTTTTTAATTAATATATTATTATTTTTCCTCAAGACAAGAAATAATGAGTCTTCCATGACTAAAAACAATAATAATGGAATGTGAGTTTGAGATAATGGGCTTAAATCAGAACTACATCATCGATGACACCTCCATGATGCAAAAATTCATTTTTTTGTCAAATACAAAAAATTCACTATTCACCAAAAAATCAAGTATTTCAGAAAATTACCAAAAATTCAACCCAACCATTTTCAACCTATAGAATCCAAAAACTAACTCCATTTTATCAAAATAATTTAATAAATATTATAAAATTATTTTTTAAAAAAATAATACTTTATTAAGAAAATAACAATTTTAAATCATTTATTTACTTATTCAAAGATATGGTTATCCCATACATTCAATTAAATATTACATACACACTATCATAGGTGGGGTTAATATTCATAAGGGTATGTTACTATTCATAAGGGTAACTTACTATTCATAATGGTACATTACTATTCATTTGGGTCAAGTTTCTACACCGAAGGGTACATTACTATTTATAAGGGTACATAACTATTCTTAAGGGTCTGTTACTATTAAAAAAATTAATTTGGTTTTATAAGACTCTAAATAACTTACTGATCACAATTTTAGATGACCATTTTTCGAAATTCAAAACATAGAAGCAATAAAACTATGTTTAAAGGATAGTTATAAATATCCACATAAAACAAAGTATCATGCATTTCATTTATTATTTTTAACCTTGGGGTGTTACATTATCCAAACATTCTAGAAATTGTGTCCCTGTAGTTTTATTTACTCATTAAACAAGTGAGGTTACCTTTCCCTCATAGAATTTTTAGATTCCTATGATTCTTCCTCAACCATGTGGTTTCTCTACAAAATCTTTACCTGGTTGATTACCTTATTCTGCAATCCTTATTCCTTTTGATCACGAATCTGAACTGGTTTCTCTTCATTAGAAAGGTTCTATTCCAAATGAAATACTTCTGGACTCAAGAAATTAGTTTAATATATTACATATTTTCTCAACCTTTAAACTTTAAAAACATTGTGTTCATGAGACAAACTTGGAAGAAAAACTACTCTATATGCAACTACTCCAACTTTCTCCAAGTTTTCAAAAGGACTGATGAATCGCATAATTAGCTTTCATTTCTTACCAAAATGCATCACACTTTTCTAAGTAGATTTTTTAAGGAAAACATAGTCACCTACCTAAAAAGAGTAGTCTTTCCTTTTGTTATCTACATAAATTTTCTGCCTGCTATGAGATGTCCTCATGTGCTGCGAGATTATCTTTAATTTGTCAGCCACTTCCTCTACTAGTTCTAGCCCCATCAATTTTTTTTCACAGCCTTCATCCCAAAATGATGGAGTCTGACACAAACTCCCATACAATTCCACAGAAGGTTCCATCTGAATTCTGTAATGAAAAATATTATTATAAGAAAACACAACTAAAGAAAGATATTGATCCCAACTTCCCTAGTAGTCCATTGAACAAGCTCGAAGCATATCCTCCAATGTCTGAATCATTTTCTCTCACTGCCTATCTGATTGAGGATGAAAAGCTGTACTAAAATTTAATTCCATGCCCAATGACTTCTGAAAGACCTTCTAAAATTTATAAATGAACCTAGGATCTTGGCCAGATACAATGGAAAGAGGAAGTCCATGTAATGTGAAAATCTCTTTTAGCTACAGTTGAGAAAGCTGATCTAAAGAAATTTTATCTCTAATAGAAAGAAAATATGTATATTTTTTCCACCAATCAACAATAACTCCAATCACATTGTTACCTCAAGATTTATTTGGTGGTCCTACCGTAAAGTCCATGGATAAATTCTCCCATTTCCACTCTGGCACTAGAAACAGCTAAAGAATCCCCTTTGATAACTGTCACTCTACTTTAACCTATTGAGAAGTCAAACATTTCACAGAAAATACTTCAATATCCCTTTTCATTACATCCCACCAGTAATACTTCCAAAGGTCTTTGTACATCTTAGTACTTCCCAGATGAACTGAAAATTGAGAACTATAAGCTTCCCACAAAAAATATTTCTTCAACTGGGAATCACAAGGCACACAAAAACTTTTTCTAGAGCTCATAGTATTTCTTATGTGCTTTCTTAATTCATTTTTATAATGATGAATCCACTAAAACGTGAAACAAAAAAGATGCATTTCCTTCACCAACAACTTTTGTTCCAAAATTGATCAAGTCACTAGTCAAGGGTTCATGTTCCAAGCGTAACATGGTTAATGATGCATGATGTTTTCGACTCAAGGCATTTGTCATATTGTTTTCTTTTCCTAGATGGTAAGTGATCATGCAACCATAATCCTTTATCAGTTCAATCCATCTTTCTTTCCTCATGTTTGATTCCTTTTTAGTGAATATATACTTTAGACTATTATGGTAAGTATATATTTTACATTTGGCTATATATAAATGATGCCTCAAAATTTTCAATGAAAAAACCACAACTTCCAATTCAAAATCACGTGTGGCATAATTTAACTCATGTGGTTTAATTTATCTTGAAACGTAAGCAATTACCTGATCATTCATCATTAGAACACAACCAAGACCCTTTAATGAATTGTCACTATAGATGAAAAACTCACCATTTCAGGAAGGCAAGTCGAAAACTGAAGCACTCACCAATCTCTTACTCAGTTCCTAAAAAAACATCACATTCTTCTAGACAAATATGTTTAATGCCTTTTCATGTTAACTTCATTATCAGGCAAGAAAAACACACAATGTTCTTAACAAACTATCTATAATATCCTACTAATCCAAGAAACCTACAAATACCTATAACATTTTTAGGCCTCATCCATTCATCAACCAATTTTTTTTGGATGGATCTACTTTTATTCCATCCTTATTTACAATGTTCAAAAGAAAATAAATTTGTTGCAACCAAAAATCAGACTTTCTAAATTTTCCATAAAGTTTAATTTCCTTTAAGGTTTGTAAAACATCCCTTTGATGTTTCTCAAGCTCTACTTTACTCTTCGAAAATTCCAAAATGTCATCAAAAAACACCACCACAAACTTATTCAAGAACTAATGAAATATTATATTCATAAGATTCATGAATACAAAAAGTAAATTAGTTAACAAAATGATATAAAAAAATTCATAATTCCCATATCTAGTACAAAAATCTATTTCTTGGATGTTATCCTCCTTCACTTTTAGCTTATGGTATCCAAATCTCAAGTCAATCTTGTAAAAGTACTAAACTCCCTGGATCTGATCAAACAATTCATCTATGTGAGGAAAAGGATATTTTTTTAATAGTGATGTTATTCAATGATTTATAATCAACACAAAGTCTCATAGAACCAATGTTTTTTTAATGATCAAAATAGGAGCTCCCCATGGTGAATTACAAGGATGAATAAAACCTTAATCAAGGAAATACTGAAACTGATTTTTCAATTCAAGAAGTTCTATTTGAGTTATAAGATATATGGGTTTTGATATTGTCTTAGAATTAGGAAAAAATTAAATTGTGAATTTGAATTCCCGATCAGGTATCACACCCGATAACTCATCAACAAAAACATAGAGGTATTGATTTACCACTAGGACATCATTAATCTGAATAGTTCCCTTTTTTTCAACAATACGAGCAAGATAACTTTCATTTCTATCTTTCAATAGTTTCTCAGATTCCTGATATGTTATCAATTTTATGGGTTCATTCTAGTATACAAACTGGAACACCTTTTAAGAATGAACTTCTTTAGCTCTATAATCAATCTTAGAATGATAATCAGAAAGCCAATCCATTCCCAGAATAACATCAAACTCGACTAAGGGTAAAACAACAAAGTTTTTAGGTAAGGAAATTACATAAAACACAATATAAATATTCTTATAATTTCTCATTACTATAATATTTCCCCCCTGGTGTTTCAACGACAACTCACAGTCTCATTTTTTGATGTGATATTTCCAATTTTCAAAAACAATTATCAGATATGAAGCAGTGTGTAGACCCCATATCAAACAAAATTTAGAAAAATATGAGTAAAAAATTAACTGATAAAACTTCATGGGATGGACTGACATCTACTGATGTGGTCATGAAGTATGTCACTATACCTTTCCTATTATATCATGGCTTCTTTGCTTCATTCAGATCTCTCTTTGAGTAGACATTTGCATAATGACCCATCTCACCACATTTAAAACACTTTAGAGTTTTCTTATCAGGATTAGTCTTAGGATCATTTTCATTACAATATCAGGCCACATGTCCAAACTTATCACATCGAAAACACTTCCGAGTTTTGGTAGACATTCCCCAGGGTGCTTATTTCAAAACTTTTCACAAACTAGATACTATATTTTCTTACCATCATATTTCATTGGTTGATTTTTACCCATCACATTCCATCTGTACCTCTTCTTCTCCTTGTTTCCAAAATGCATATGATCATCATGAAACTCCATCTCGACCCTCTCATCACATCAGACAAGTTTTTCATACCTTTTGAATTCACAGGAGGCCAGCACTCTTCGATACCTAGGATTGAATCCTAACTAAAAGTTTTCTTCAAACATAGACACTGAATCATCCTCCTTTTTCTTTAATTCAAGGAATAATCGCCACCTTAGAAAAATATTTTTCAAGGAAAAGATATTTAAATTCATGCCACTCTAAGGCATCAATATCCTTTCTATCCCTAATATTCCTTACCATTGAAAACCACTGATCATCTTCACCTTCAAAATGATAAATGGAAAGAAATTAATTTTGATTATCTTAACAAACCATTACATCAAATATCTTTTCAAGGGATTTAATCCATCCTTCAGCTGCTACTGGGTCAGAAGATCCACAAAAACCAGGACGGTGTTGTCTGATAAAATGTTCCTCTATTATCATGTTCCATTTTGTTACCTATAGCTGTTCTCTTTTATGGATTCCAAAACCGTTTATTTCTGGTGTTATCTGATCCATTACTGTTACAAAATACTCAGTTCCAATCCCTACCATTCTAGGATGTAGATTTGGAAGGATATTGTTCTATCGGTTTCTCTCCTCTTCAGCTTCCCTGTTTCTTCTGCAGAAAACCATTCTTAACAGAAATATCATAGTAGAAGAAACATTGTAACCTTTAAATGGTATATGAGCTCAAATTCACCATAGAGTAAACAAATTTGTGGTAATTTATTAACATCATCCTAACCCCTAAATTTATCTAGACCATCCTTTGATACCAACTATAAGGACCTGACCATATTACATTATATAATTTTAAATTTAATCAATAAATCACTTCCTTTAACATTTATGATCCTTTCAAGTAAAGATATTTTGATAATTGGGACATAATACAAACATTACATTACACAGTATTACAGAGTGTATACCATAAAAACAGTACTCATTTATCTCAAAATATAAAACCTTTTGAATATAACATGATTTTCTTTGAAAAAAATTCATTCATTTAACTTAGATTCTTATGTTTTCTTAAAAATCATTATAACCTCTTAAAATCATTCAAAAACATATGATTAGCACAAAATATCAGTAAGGGATATTAAAATAACGAAATAACATATTAGTCCATGAATACTTGTAACATATAAAATCATTTTCAAAATGCATACTTGTCACCCATATATACTTACTTTGTAAAAGATGATATTTTCACAAGATTCAAAAAAAATACAAGAACATAAATATAACCATAAAGGTATCTTGGGGAATTAATTACATAATACTGTAACCCTCACAGCTACCTGATGTTTTGTAAGTCTCATGGCTACCTTAAAATTTGTGTAACCATCATAGTTACACATGGAGTAACCATACAAATAACCTCCAAAATAAATACTACCAATTAATTGGATGGTGATACATGTCCCACCATTCATCATAAAAAATACCCAAGAACCATAACATAATACTATAACATGAATAATTCCATAAAAACATTACTTTTGAATCTTGTAAAAAAGAAGTTAAAAAAAGAGGATTTTAAAAGTAAAACCCCTTACAAAAATCATATGACTGAAGTGAGAGTTAATAGAGTGGATAGAATATGTATATAGAATATAAATAAATATAATTAAACATAGTATAAAAAAATTCATCACAAAAACAATTTTATTACCACATAAATAATGAAGTAGAATGTTAATCCAAGGAATGGAAATCGAGTTATGAATTCACTTACCCCAAGTTTATCTTGCTTAAAACACGTTTAAACCTCTTGTATAATGGTTAAAAGAGTGTTATTAATATCTTAAAAAAATATATCCATAATTATAATACCTTATATGATTATTTAATTATATCATCTCACCCTTTAATTGTTAGTATTTTGTTCCTTACATTGTTTTGGGTGCGTTCTTTACATGTTTTCTCTGATCGGTTCATAATGCATGTTCTTGTCGATTAGAAGTGAAAATACAAAATTGAAATTGAATGGTAGTTAAATATTTCCAGAACCATAAATTATACCATTTAAAATTTTGAATTCTCAAATGAGGATGATTCATAAGTCAAAACATTAATGATGTTTGTTTAGATCATTTTAGTGTTTTTTTGATAATAAAGACCTCATTTTGTTTTCTAAATTAAAACCATATGTACAAAAAGATTCCGTAACCCTGGATGAGAAATAATACATATATTATAACCTATTTCAACAATAAAAATGGTTTCATGATCATAATTTATGTAATTAATGAAAATTAAAATCACATCGTCCACGATATCGGTAATTCGACTCATCACAAACAATGTTTTTATTCCTTGAATAAGTGGGAGAGGATAGGAAGAATGATGATGAATTTTCCATGATCAAGAGAAAAACCAGAATATAAAAAATTTATCTATCTTTTAGTCCACTTGGATAATAGGAGGGGAAGATACACTAATAAAGGAAAAGGAAAGGAAAGGAAAACACACGAAAAAGGAAGAGGATTTCTTACCTCTTGATCTCTTCTCCTAGAGATCCTCCTTTAGGCGTTTTATTTTGGCCATTGGGTGAGACCATATGGTCATGGACTTTAGGAAGGATATTAGGGAGTTAATTTTTCAGAAATTATACAATACATAAGGCTTGAGAGGTTTGGGAGGAAGAGGGTGAAATGGGTGGTATTTATAGTGGAGGAGGGGAGAGATTTCACATTATTTTAATTACTATTTTATTATTTTACCTTAAGACAAGAAATAGTGAGTATTCCATGAATAAAAATAGTAATAATGGAATGTGAGTTCTAGATAATTTGATTACATCAGCACCACATCATCAATGACACCTCCATGATGCAGAAATCATTTATTTGTTAAATACCAAAAATTAACTATTCACCAAAAAATCAAGTATTTCAAAAAATTACAAAAAATTCATCCCAACCATTTTCTGACATGTAGAATCCAAAAATGCACTCCATTTATCAAAATTATTTTATAAATACGAGAAAAATTAATTTTTACATAAAATAATACTTTATTCGGAAAATAAAAATTTTAAAGCATTTATTTACTTATTCAAAGATATGGGTGTACCATAATTTCAATTAAATATTATATATACAATATAATAGGTGAGGTTACTACTCATAAAGGCATGTTACTATTCTTAAGGGTAAAATTAGTATTTATAAGAGTACATTACAATTAATTAGGCTCAAGTTACTACTCAGAATGGGACATTACTATTCATAAGTGTACATTACTATTATTAAGGGTATGTTACTATTAAAAAAAACTTAAGTTGGTCTTATAAGACTCTAAATAACTTAATGATCAAAATTTTAGATGACCATTTTTTAAAATTCAAAATATAGAAGTAGTAAAATTATGTTTAAAGGATAGTTATAAATAACTACTTAAAATAAATTTTCATTTATTTCATTTATTTCATTTATTTTTTTAACCTTGGGGTGTTACTCTATATATATATATATATTATTCTCACATTACATTTAAAAACATGAAAAAAAATAAAAGTTTAGAGATAAATTTTTTATTTCTTCTAGTATATCCCTGAAACAACTCATAGATCTCTCTTTTAGTGTATTTTAGAATAGAAAATATAATAGAAGTGTGAGCTTAAATGCTTACTATGGTAAGGAATACATCAAAAGAAATAATAGAATAAATAAAGAATTAATAATATGAAAAGGTAAACAATAATAAAATATTCTATAAAACTAATTTCATAAAAGGGGAATATATCGATGGATAACAAAAAAACATAAATAATCCCATGGACAATGATAACTAATTTAATAATGGTACAATTCATAACAGTGGAAATTATAATACTATCATCATGACCTCATTCCAAGACATCATACATAAATAGGTAGGGCATACAATAATTACCGAAACTAGTTTGTCAATTGAGACTTAGAAATATATCAAGGGGCTATAAGAGGCCCCACCCATAAATTACTTTTTTTCAACTCATTCATCATATGAAATAACTAAAAAAATTCAATATATAATCAATATAAACATTTTTATTAGAAAATGAGCATATGAAATGTTAATATATTCCATAGTTAATGACAAGAAAAATATGATTATAATACATCTAGAGTAATTTTTTGGATGGTATAATTAGACTATATCTCTAGTAAATCATAAGATTCATCAAATTATGTTGACATAGATGAAAATAATTTAAAAAAAATTCAATCCTTTATTTGAAAACATGATAAAAATATCATTTTTCTTTCATAAAATTTTAATTAAAAATTTCAATAATTTTAAGAAAAATATTGACTTTTAAAATGAACATGAAATCTTATAATGTAGTCTTCTAATCAATGAATCGTTATGACGGTTGAAATTTTTTTTAGTGGTAAACATTAAAATAATGATTTCTTTCACACTTTTTGTAAAAATTAAAAAATTACCACATTCAAAAACTAACATGAATATTAATTTTAATTTTTTTTAATTAAAGTCAAATATTGTTGAAAATGGCTTTAAATAATCATTTGATCATAGAAAATAACATTCTTGAATATATTTTAAAAAACATAAATATGGAATAAAAAGTTCATTGATCAATGAAGAAATAAAGATTTTTTTTCTTAAGAAAACATTTCCCGAATAATATTATATACCAAAGAGAAATAAAAGAAAACTAAACATGTAAAGTCCATATATAATAATATAATAATAATATAGTTTCATTTTGGAAGAGTAATAGATTTTAATTATCTTGAATATATATTTAAACACACCCAATCATGAATGATAATGAGATTGTATATTAAAACCTTACCTCAGACATATTTTTGGTTAAATGCATTATATACTAAAGAATAGAAAAGTTAAATATATTAAATACTATATTAATAGAATTTTTATATGTATTTCCTTTTTATGACCCTTTTATAATAATTAGGAATCCATTCAATAAATATTTATTTTTGGAGTTGACCAATTATGTTTCTTCAGTAAATTTATTTGAAATTACATTATTATATTAACCATGTTTAAAGGTTTTTCTAAATAGATCCATCATATCTATAATGTTAACAATTTAATTAATATGTTTTTTCATTATATAAAATTTTAGAATTATTCACTCGTGGTGGTAATAGAAAAATAAGTCACATCTCTTTATGGAGGTGCTAGTCTAGACATACATATGAACATAGAGGTCGTCCAAATGTATGTATATAAAAAGTTATTTGAGCAGGTATTGGTCAATATAAGTCGATAAAGTAGGGCTAAGAAGAGAAGATATGGAGTTCCCTTTTATGAGTGAGGTGGGTCGAAACCTTGTAAATACTTGAAAATTTTATTATATAATATCTATCTTACTCAATTAATGGGGAATCAAATTATCATAACATATAATATGATACGTTTAAGGTAGAAATACATACAAACAATTAGATTTAATAATTTTTTATGTTATCTTAAATCTTTATCCCTTTATTTTTAACCATTTGACCCATTTTACCACTAACCGAAGTGTTAAATATTTATGATGGTTACTATTCATTATGAAAAATATTAATTCGACCTTATTAACTTGTATTAATTATTATAATTCCAAATATTGAATCCATTTTATAAGGTCCAATTTATAGACTGGTAAAAAAAATTGTAATATATATATTTAAAACACAATGAAAACAATTTTGAGAAAAATGTTTTATTAAATAATAAAAATGATTTTATGGAAATCTAAAGTATAATGTTGCTTCTAATAGAATTATTTGGATTATTTTTTTTAAAAAGAAAACTTATTTTTCTTTCAAAATAGACTAAAACTTAAATTATCCTTTTAAATACCTAATTAAGGGGGAATAACTAAAAAGTGTTTTGATTTGGGAAAACCATTAATTTGATTTTGAAAATTTAAAGCATATATAAAATAGTTAAAAATTATTTAATTATATTAATTATATAAATTAGTAAATATATATTTGATCAAGATTTTATTAAACTTTCATGTTATTCTTTTGTCATTATAATTTCATAAAAGTGGTAGCACTGTAAAATCAGTATTTTTCTCTATTCACCTAAAAATCAACTAGCTCTGAAAAATATCTAAAATTAAACCTCACATAATTTTGACATAATGAATTTAAAAAAGAAATTAATTTGATAAAATTTAATTCATAAAATTTTTATATTTACATTTTAATAACATTTTCTAATAAAGTTATGTGCATTATTTTACAGATTCTTTAAAAAAATTATATATTATAATTGGAGATTAGTTGTTATATTCTTCCTGAATCAAATATTTTATCCTTGAAATTTCTATAATTTCACCTCATGAATATATATGAAGGTTCTTCAATATATCTTCTTTAGGTTCACATGTTTCCTATTATAAATTATGATTTCCAAATGTTCATTTTCTAATAGAGTGGTCCGATTCCCTAATCCTTATTCTCTTGTTTTAAGAATCTGGATAGGATCTTCATAGTAAGATAAATCATGTTCCAAATACATTTCCTTATATGTGAGAAACTTTAGTGGGTATGACATTTATTTCGTTAGAAATGAGATATGAAAGAAAACATAAACTTTAGATATGCTAAGTAGTATTTCTAAATGGTAAAAAAAGTTTTAATTCTTTCTAGAATTTCAAAAATCCTGATATTCATAGGATATAGTTTCTAATTATTGAAAAAACCTATTAAATCCTTCTACATAGATACACTCAAGAATCATAATCTCCCTCCTAAAATTTTAATCTTTATCACGATTACTAGTATAACTTTTTTCTATGTTTTGATAACATTATATGATTATTAATAGTGTCACCTTCACCATTATCTTCCATGATATCTAGTCCTATGAGCATAATATCACCATCTTTATTGAAACATGTTGGAGTATGAATCCACTTTTCATACAATTATTAATATGGTGCCATTTTAATACTTGAATGGAAGCTATTATTATATAAAAATTCTACCAATGTAAATACTCATACCATATATGCTTAAAATTAATTGATAATGACCTCAACATATATTTTAATGTATAAATATTCCTTTCATAATTCCCATCAATTTGAGTATGATAGGTGGTGCTCAAATATTTCTCGACATTGATATTATTTTAAAGACTCTTCTATAATTTTGACGTAAACCATAGACCGTGATTGGGTATAATAAAAATAAAGGCGACATGAATTCTCCCAACTACATTAATATAAAGCTTCATGAAGCACTCAACAGTTATATCCTCCTTTATAATATAAAAATTTATAGACACGGTAAGATGATAAACAATAACCCATATTACATCATTCTATATAGTGTTCTTTGAAAATAAAGTCACAAATTCCATGGAAATGTTATCTAGTTTACACATAAGAATAGGTAGAGGTTACAAAAAATATTTTAGGATGTTTTCTCTCAACCTATTCCTATTGAAAAACCAAGAATCTAGAAACATGGTATTAAATTTACCATTTCATATCTTCCCACATAAAATGTTCCTTCAAATCGTGATACATTTTGGTTCTACTAGGGTGTATAAAGAAATTTGATATATGATATTCATCTAATAATTTTATTTTCAGCTCACGCATAGGTTGAACATATAACCTACCTCCAAATTTCAATATTCCATCTCCATAGATGAAGTCTAGTAGCTTCCCATCATTCATGGATTTGATTTTATTTTGAACAATCTTATCATCATTCTATGAAAATTTTATTTTCTTTAATAATTAATATTTGGAAATAATTTTGAATATTTGTGTTGTTTCCCATTCTATAATGATTCCTTTATCAAACTTTACTAAATTCAATAATAGATGATATTTTTCAATCCCCATTTTAGTAAAAAATCCACAATCTTTCCCACTCAATGAATGAACCACATCATTTTCCTTCCTAGGGTGGTAGTGTATTGAACAATTGTAATCCTTGATTATTTCTAACAATCACCTATTCCTAAATATTATCTTTTTCTATGAAAGTATGAATGAAAATCTTTATGATTGGAATATATTTAACTTCTTTCACAAAAAAGTAATTCCAATATATTTTAAATTAAAATATTACTAATTACAACCCAAGATCATGGGTTTAATAATTCCAATCATGGATCTTTAATATACTTGATGTATAGGAAAAAACTCTATCATTCTACATAAAGACACATCCAAGTACCTTCTTTGATGTATCAATATATATAAAAAATCCGTACCTTCTTAATGGAAATATATATATCAATGCATTGAAAACTTTTCTCTTAAATTATTTTAACCCTTATTTACTTTCTTTTAACCATATAAACTAAACACCATGGTGTTTCAAATTATTTAATGGGATAGATAATCGATAAATGTTTTGAAAAAAATCATCAATAATAACTAAATAATCCAAGAAACTATATTCCTTAGTTATATTTGTTTCTGTTGTCTATTCCATCACTGCATTTTTCTTGAAAGTATCAACTGATATTACACCCTTAGAGACAATATATCCATGAAAGGAAACATCCTAAATCAAAAACTCACATTTTATAAAATTTTTATATAAATTATTTTCCCTAAGAGTTATAAGAATGATTCAAAAAGGACTCTTATACTCAATATATTTTTACAGTATATCAATATATCATTAATAAATACCATAATAGATTTATTAAGAAAATAATTGAATATAATATTCATTATATCCATAAAAATAAAGGTTACATTAGTCAATACAATGGTAATTACTATTAATTCTTAATGTATATACCTCATATAAAATTTTGTCTTTAGAATAACCTCTTTATTTACTAATAGTTTATGATACTTATAATGAAGATTAATCTTCAAAAAATACTGATCTCTTTTAAGTTGATCAAAAAGGACATTAATGTTGGGAAGATATTACTTTTTCATTATAGTAATATCATTAACTTCCCTACAATGTATGAAAAACGTCATAGAACCAACTTTATTCTCAAAAAATAGAATATGGGATCTCTAAGGTGAAAAACTATGGCATATGAATCCCTTATCACACAAATCCTATATTTATTTCATTAGTTTCACTAATTTAATTGTGTCCATCCTATAGGGAGTGCCATATTTAGGTTTTTTATTAGGGATAAGATCAATGAAGAAATAAAATTCATGCTCAGGTGGGTGTCTATGTAGTTCTTCAATAATCATATGAATGTATTCATTCAAAATAGGTGAATCCTCTATTCTACGGAAACCCTTACCATATATATGTTTCATTTCCTATTATTCTCAAAGAATTGATTTAAGGAGGGCCACTATAAATTGATCTAGGCATGATTTAGATGATGTAGTATCCCCTTTTTAGGCATGATATTCCACATATCCATTATCAATCATAACCTCCATCTCTTGGTAATAAAATTTCACATTATAATTTAAAATATAATCCATAATAAGAATTATTTTAAAGTCAACAATATATATAATAGTTAAGTTTGTAAATATAATATATCTATGTGCCATAATGGGGATTGAATTAAATATCCTTATTACAACAAGATTTACACGATGATTCTTGATTGAAAACTCTCCTCTTGTGGTGTTAGGGAAATATAAATTTTTCTTGGAAATTATGGAAGGTGTAAGAGTGTGAAAAACTAAAATAAAATAATGAATTGGCTATATTTTATGTTATGATCAATATACCTACCACTAAATATTTTCAAAATTAAACCTTAACTATACTAATTTAATAATATTACCATTTCTCCAAAATACTATTCTAAGGAAAATCCATTGATACATGGGGAATTATTTTGAATAGTGCCTGATAACCTTACAGTTTAAAGATTGGCCATTGATGACTTCTTTATTTACCTTTCAATAAATAACCTAATATTCTTTTTCTCTAAACTTGAATTAAACTCACATTCCCATCAAGTATGTTACATGGTGTTTATTTACAAATTTTTCACAAGTTGGGAATTCTACCCTTCCCTTCTTCCTTTTTTTGTATTTATTTTTTCAGAGTGCCTAAATACTTGATTATTTTCTTTTTTCCCATAGACAACACAATAATTTTACAATTATTTCTCTATCTTTATTGAAATTGATACTATAGCTTTTAATACATAAAATTTATGACTGAATAATGTGATTAAAATCTTAGATTTATCCCATCAAATAAATTATAAATCTTACTTCTTGGATTACATACATAATCTACGACATGATTTTATAAGCTTGTAATGTCAGCTTCATATTCAACAATATTTCTCATTGATTTTTCCTTAGCTTATGGAATTTTACCTCCATACTAGATCATTACACGTGATTCAAAGAATATGTCCAAGATAGTCTTTCATCCCATACTACTTATTTCCACTAATTTTTGGAACAAATATGTTGATGTATATGTATATTAGATGGAACAATACAAGAGGTGGTGAATTTTAGGTTTAAAACATTGTGTTTAAACACTTAAGAAATTAGTTTAAATTATCTTAAACTAACACAAAAACAAACACCCACAATTGTATTGAATATAAAGGTATGATACAATGTAATCCTATAAGAAATGTTAAAAAATTCTATTCAATGAAATACAATAATCAAAGTAATACAATTTTGAGAGATTATACCATAAAGCGTATAGAATCTATTAATATAATATGTAATTGAATAATTTTAATTGAAACAATTACAATTGAAAGTGTAATAAAGAAAGGAAAAAATACAATTCCCCTTCTAAAACAATCAGCAGTGGAAATGTAAAAGTGTTACAATTCTTTTGACCCAAAGAGAAGGGTTATCCTTTCACCTAGGATAAGAGGTCTGTCTCACCAACACCTTGGCCAGCCCTCGATATGATGATTGGTACGTCTGTATGCCTATCCCTGGCATCCCCCTATATGATAATCAATTCATCTCTCTGCCTATCCCCAGCAGCCCCTGATACGATGATCAGTTCGTCTGTCTACATATCCCTGACAACCCTCAATTTTGTAGGTAATCAGCACCTCTATCTTTCAATCACTTGAAATCCCTCGATATGATGATCAGTCGCACAAAGTAGGAGAGAAGTCACATCATCTCTCTATAGAACTTGGTAGAAGAAAAGTATCACAGTTGTTCCAAAAAGTCATTTTTCTGCTTCAAATGACCTCCTATTTATAGGCCTCGGGTTCCAACGGTCATATTGCCTCCAACGGTAATATTTTTCTGAAAAACACGGAGGGACCTGGACACCCGGCATTACAACGGTCATATTGAAACAGAAAACAAGACATAGTTCTGATTAGTTTATAACTAACTCCACGACATCATTTTGGTTAAAAAATAGATATATGAAGATGATAAACATGAGTATGATTAATATGAAACATGTGTTTTTGACTAAGTACCAAAACAAGCATGTAATGAAAAGTATCAGTATTATAAGTATTACTGTGTAATGTTTTGTAATGATACAAAGTGAGTAGACTTATAAGACTTAGTATGATTAATAGAGTCAATAAAATTTCCAGAGTTCGTACGATACCAATGATAGAGTCAGTATGATAAGATTGAAAGAGTCAGTACAATCAGCATTCTTAGTATGACCAGCATTCTCAGTACGATCAGCGTGCTCAGTACGATCAGCATGGTCAGTACGATCAGTATGGTCAGTACGATCAACATGGTCAGTACGATCATCATAGTCAGTACGATTAGCACGGTCAGAATGATCAGCATGGTTAAAAAAGATTTCTGATTTCCAAAACAAGATATAAAAGTCAAAAGAGGACTTTTGACTTAACAATATCCCCCTTTTTGGAAACCACAAAACACAAAGTAAAAACGAAAATAAATACTTATCTCCCCTGAGTTATTGGAAACTATTATGAATAATAAATTGAGTACAACTAACTCCCTCTTAGGTATGTACTTTCCTAAGGATTGTATTCGTAGATTTTCCTTGATTTAGAAGTGTTTGTTCAAAATATTCTTCCTTTGTAAAACATTCTCCCCCTTTATAAAACATTCTCCCCCTTTGTGATTTACAAAAAGAATGTGCTAAACTTTAATTACCGAAAAGAGTTAGAAAAAATAAATAAAAGACAATGGATATGGTAACATTAATCTCATTACGATAACAATAGATCCAAACTTGAATACAATTACAACAATCACTTTTTTTCTCTTTCTTTTTCCTTCTTAATAAACTCATGAAGAACAGCCTTCATCTTTTTGATTTCATTTTTGTCTTCAGAAATAGAATCACTCTGAGATCAAATAATCTCTTATTGATCGGCAAAGAGTTGATCCTGATTTTTGATAGTCTCCTCCTGTACTCTTATAACATATTCAAGAGTGTCAATTCTGTCTTGAAAATTCTTGTTGTCTTTGGATAATAAAAAGTTTTGTTTATTCAGGAGAACTATTTCATATTTTAAAGATGAAACCTTTGAAAACTCATACTGAAAGGCATTTATTCTATCTTGTAAATCTTTCACTGAAGGAATATCAGATCCATATGTCACATGATTCAGTCTTTCAATAGTTTCTTTGTCAATTTTATTGAAATCAATCACAAGATCATTTGAAGACCTCCTTATCTCTTCAATTTCTATCTCATGGTAATTCACTGAGCTCTCTGTTTTTTATGACCACTTGGTCATCTTGTTGCAAGCCTTCTTATGGGCTGATGAACTTTCAAATAAAACTTTCAAATCGGCTTCAACTGACAAAAGTTTCTTTCTCAATTATTTTACAGAGTCGAAATTCTTCTTTTGATTGTCAGTGATGGAATCAATTTTTCCTTAAATCCTAGGAAAATAAGGAATGGTCTTCTCAATCCTTCTCAAAACATGGACAATGTAATCACTCTTCTTGAGAGAGATTATGTGTTCTGAATCAGTGTCCTCATCGTACGAATCCAGTTCATTTGATTTGCTTGAGTCTACAACTTGTTGTTTTACTTTTTCTTTTTATTTCTCCTTTATTTGTTCTTCCACTTTATCACTGATGACAATGACATTTTCATTCGAAGAAGATTGAGCAACTTTATTTACTTGAGAAGATACTTTATCAGGAGTTGCAAAAGACTGGTCTTGAGTATGATCGACATGAGGAGTTTGTTGATTTCCTTCACTTTTCTTCTGAAATGATTCCTCTCTACTCTTCTTCAAACTCTGAAGGAATTCCAAAAGAAAATATCCTTCCTCTTCTTCAACTTCCTGTATTTCTTCCAACAATTGTTTCCCTTTCTCTTTCTCAAGAAGACTCTGTACGATGGGCTCTTGATAAACTTCGTCCGTTAGTTGAGCACTTTCTACCTCAACCAATTTCATAATTTTTGAAACATCAAAGTCTTGAGAATTCCTTTTCAAAAGAGTCTTCTGTTTCTTTTTAGCTTGAAGCATTTCCTCTACCCTTATCCTCTCTAAAAAAATCTTATGTTGGGTCAAGACCGAATTTCGGATCACCTTCCTTTCTCTGTTCTCTTTCTTTCCTCCATTCAGCTACAACCTCCTTACTGTACATTGACTTCTTCTTTGGCTTTGAGCTGGTTTGCAGATCAGGCTTTTGAGGATCACCAACAGATGGATTATATTTGAGTGGTATAGGTGCCAATTGATTCTGAGCTAATTCATCTTCTACATCCTTAACAAAAAGCATTGAATTCTGATCAAAACAAACATTCAAATTTTTCATTGTACTCTTACTAATTTAGGATGCATTCCGGTCTATCAGCTTTCCTTTCAAAGGAATGTTGCAATACTTCATACTCTTGAGAATAAAATTTGTAAGGATAGCTGGATACATAATCAAATGAGATTTTATGACTCCTGAAATAAAATTCTTAATCGTTTCAAATATGTATCACATAAGATTTACTTTTCTCATATTGAAAAGATAGTCCAACATGAAGATATCAGAAACCTTCAAAGTCTCTCTATCCCCTTTCCTTGGGATAAGAAAACCTTGCATCCATAGAGCCACAAATTTGTTATCTGGTGAAATATGAGCCACATTCTTTTTCTCTTCATTTATACTAAATAGAGACTTTTCAGCATTTTCTTTGTTAAACGTACCAACATCCTCGGGTAGTTTATGAGATGGACAAAGAGAATCACCTTCTATCGAAACATTTAGAAAATGAGCTGCTTGGTTCACAGACATAGAAATATTTCTATCATACACAACAAAGTTGATAGTCATGTTCTTATCGAACAATACAGTTTTGCAAAAATGACTGACTTCATCAATAATTACTAGATATTGGGATACTGGTTTTTCAATACACAAATGCTCCCGGTCTTGAAACAAAATGATTCTTTTGATTGTAGAATTGTACGAATTGAAAAAGTCTCAAGAAACTAACCTTTCTCTGAAAAAGTATTTCTCTGAGAAAGTCTTTGAAGAAATTTTGGCAGGAGTATTAGCAGAAGACTGAGACATATAGAAGAAATCTCTTGAAAGATCATATGATGACATAAATCAATGGAGCAGAGCTTTTCCATAAATCCTAAAAAACAATGTGGGTTTGGGGGGTAATTATAGGTGATAAAAGGGTGACCGTTGATCTTCTATGGTCGAGACTAGATGAAATAAGCTCAATAGTTAAAATTAAAATGAAAAAACATTTTTTTAAAAAATGGAATGTATGTACCTACCAGATATCGTAAGGTAATTGTTGGTTTTAGTAGAATTTTTAACAAAAGAAAACACAATCGTATGTATAAAAAGAATACTATCAATCGTCATGCTGATGGGAAACAAAGTCATTACCATGAACTCAAAAACCGACGAAAAACAAACTTGTTACCACAAACAGACATGCCGATGGAAAACAAACTTGTTACCATGAACGGACATTCCGATAGAAAAGATATTCATTACCATGAATGGTCATGCCGATGGAAAATAAATTCCTTACCATGATCGGACGTGCCGATGGAAAAACAATTCATTACCTTGAACTGACAAGCCTATGGAAAAGAAGATCATTACCATGAACTGACAAGCCGATGGAAAAGAAAATAATTACTATGAAATGACAAGCCGATGGAAAAGAAAATCATTACCATGAACTGATAAGCCAATGGAAAAGAAAATCATTACCATGAACTGAAAAGCCGATGGAAAAGAAAATCATTACCATAAACTGACAGGTCGATGGAAAAGAAAATCATTACCATAAAATGACAGGCTGATGGAAAATAAAATCATTACCATGAACTGACAAGCCGATAGATAGATAGGTGAATAATACAAAAAAACTGTCAATACAATAAACAGATAGGTAGATAGTATGATAAAACTGTCAATATGATAAACAGATAGGTAAAAAATACGATAAAACTGTCAATACGATAAAATTGTCAATATGATAAACAGATAAGTAAAAAGTATGATAAAACTTTAAATAAGATAAAACTATCAATACGATAAATAGGTAGAACAAAATCACATACCATAAGATAAAATGAAACAAAGTAAAAAATGTTCTCCCCCTTTCTGAGAGTAGTTATTTAATGTAAGGAGAAATGTACAACATGAAGTAGATATGAATGATTACTTTATTGTAATCATTCCTAGCTTCTGTTTTATAAATTCAAATCTATCGGAAGGTAATGGTTTTGTAAAAATGTCAGCAAGCTGTTCTTGCATTCTGATGAATAGTAAAACAATATCTCCTTTTCGTATGTGATCCCTAAGAAAGTGATGCCTAAAATCTATGTGTTTTGCACGTGAGTGATGTTCTAGGTTCTTACTAAGATCAATGTCTCTTGTATTATCACATAGAATTTGAGTTTCGGAAAAACTCAATCCATATTCAGTGAGTGTGTGTTTCATCCACAACACTTGAGCACAGCAACATCCAACTCCTACATATTCATCTTTAGTAGTGGAAATTACTATAGAGTTTTGTTTCTTGCATGGCCATGAAACCAAGGAGTCTCCTAAGAAATGACATGTTCCAGATGTACTCTTTCTATCCATTCTACAACCACCAAAGTCAGCATCTGAAAAACTTTTTAAAACAAAATCATTTCCAAAAGAATAAAAGAGACCTAGATCCATAGTGCCTTCTAAATACCGAAAGATTCTATTTACGGCCTTTAAATGAGACTCTTTTGGATTATATTGGTATCTCGCACATAAGCATATGGAAAACATTATGTCTGGTCAACTAGCTCTTAAGTATAACAAACTTCCTATCATACCTCTAAAAGTTTTTTGATCTACTGGATTCCTAGTTTCATCAAGATCAAGTTTATTTGAGGCACCGATTAGAGTGCTAAAACTTGTAGTCTTTTCGTAAACATACTTTTTGAGTAAGTATTTTATATACTTATGTTGAGATATATATATTCCTTCTGTTTTTTGTGAAATTTGAAAACATAAAAAGAATGTTAACTCACCCATCATACTCATTTCAAACTCATATTTCATTAAGTTAGCAAAAGAATCAGATAAAGTCTACTGAGTTGATCCAAATATGATGTCATCAACATAAATTTGAAAAATAAAAACATTTATATTTTCCATTTTTACAAAAAGGGTTGGATCTACTGTACCTTTTGTATAATTTTTTTGTTAATGAAATCTTGTAAGTCTATCATACCATGCTCTAGGGGCTTGTTTAAGGCCATATAGAGCCATGGTAAGTTTAAAAACAATATCAGGATGTTTTGGGTCTAGAAAACTAGGGGGTTGTTTGACAAAAACTTCTTCTTGAACAAAACCATTTAGAAAAGCACATTTCACATCCATTTGAAAAAGATTGAAATTAAAGTATGCTACAAAGGCTAATAGAATATGAATAGATTCAAGTCTAGCTACAGGAGCATATGTTTCTTCATAGTCTATTCCCTCTTGTTGATTATAGCCCTTAGCAACAAGTCTTGATTTATTTCTTACATTGATTCCATTTTCATCAAATTGGTTTCTGAAAACCCATTTTACACCAATTACAGTTGTTTCTTTAGGTCTTTCAACTAATGTCCATAGTTGATTCCTCTCAAATTCATTTAGTTCATCTTGCATTGCTTTGATCCAATATTCATCACCTAAGGCCTCACTTGGAATTTTCGGTTCAAATTGGGTAATAAAAGCAAGATGTTCTATTTTATTTCTTAAGGAATTTCTGGTCCTTATAAGTTGATTTACATCACCAATCATATTATCACTGGGATGATTCTTAAGTAACAATTGATTTGGGTTTTGTAAAACTTGTTCATCAACATATAGTAGAAAATATTTTGGGGTAAACGTTTTAGGAACACATTCTTGGACATTTTCATTATTAGAAGAATCTTTTAATATTGGTTGATAAATTTTTTTTGAAAACACATCTGAGGATGTAGGTTTGGGTTGGTTGAAAAAAAAGGATCAATTTCATCAAATTTTACATGTATTGTTTCCTCAACAGTACAAGTGTTTTTATTGAAAACTCTATAAGCATAAAAGTTATGGAGTAGCCTAAAAAGATTCCTTCATCAAATTTTGGTGCGAATTTGTGTAGATTATCTTTGGTATTCAGAATGAATACTTTGCACCCAAAAACATTGAAGTATGAAATTTTAGGTTTTCGGCAAGTCCATATTTCATAAGGTGTTTTATTAAGAAATGGTCTGGTTAAAAACGATTTATAGTATAGCAAGTAGTACTAATAGCTTCGGCCCAAAAGTCCTTAGCAATTGAGTATTCCCTCAACATGGTTCTAGTCATTTCCTGAAGAATACGATTTCTTCTTTCAACAACTCCATTTTGCTGAGGAGTTCTTGGGGTTGAGAAATTGTGAGTAATACCTTTATTACTACAAAAAGTTTCAAAATCAGAATTTTGAAATTCACCACCATGATCACTATGGATAGCTATCAATGATAAGTTTTTCTCATTTTTAACTTGGGCTCTAAAAGATTTGAAATAGGAAAAGGATTCATATTTATTTGTTAGAAAATAGACCCATGTAAATCAAGTAAAGTCATCAACTAAAAAAATACATAGTATTTGCCTCCAGTGCTTCCAGTTTGTGAAGGACCAAAAAGATCCATACGCACTAGCTGTAATGCATTAGAAGTTGAAACTTCATTAATTGATTAAAAGATAGTTTTATGTTGTTTTCCAAATTGATAAGGATATCTAAGATCTGGTAGTTCCTTTACAAGACTTTTCATTGAAATTTACAAAGGTTTATTAGGTTGCTGTGTCCTAGTCTTCTATTCCATAGCCATAATTGGTGTTCTATTGCACTTAAGCAGGGTAATTTTTGGATCCTAAGGTCTTCTAAGTTAATAGTGTATACATTCTCTTGCCTATGGGTAGATAGAATGAACTCATACTTGGAATTGTGAACTAGACACTTATCATTTCTAAAATTCACAAGGTAACCTTCATCACAGAATTGACTTATGCTGATGATATTGTGCTTAAGACCTTTTACAAAAAAACATTTGAAATAATAACTTTTCCAAGAAAAAAAATATTACCTATTCCATCAATTTTCCCTTGAGCATTATCTCCGAAGGTGACTTTTCCAACTTTTTTTTCGATTATCTTTTCAAAGAAATCTTTGTTACCTGTCATGTGTCGAGAACAACCACTATCCATGTACCAAATATTTTTGTTGGTACACTTATTGTTTTCTTGAAAAAGAAACAATTAGTTTTTCAGAATCCAATATTATTTTGTTCCTAAAGTGTTAGATAAGATAATTTTAGGAATCCACATTTGTTTTTCAAAATGAGCTTTATGAAATCCTAAAGATTGAATTCTGTTAAGAGAACAATCTCTTTTTCAGAGTCCTCCACATTGACACTTAGAGAAAAAAAGGAGTATTTTCTAGAATAAAACTGTTATTCCTAAACACAAGTTTAGAATATGTATATCCAATAATAGAATGATTTCTTAATGGTCTAATTTGAGAATAAATTTTATCAATGTTTTCCTTGACAAAAGTAAAGTTTGACAATCATTTTTTCTAGTAACGAATTTCTGATTTTAATTTCCCAACTATGTTTTTATCCTCCAAAACAGTTGATTTTGAACTAGAGTTAAGCTCTAAAACATCTTTCTTAGAAATTTCATTTTCTATATCCTTAGAAAGTTTATCTTTATTAGATTTTATTTTCTCAAGGGTTTTTAAAATACTTTCAAAATCCGATGTTTTCATATCAAGATCCTTAGAATGATCTAATACTTCTTTACTTAAAATTTAAATTCTAGAATTTTATTTATCAAGATTCTTCTTGAGTTTAGAATTTTTATTCTCAATTAATTTAGCAAACCTAGACACTTCTTCGAAATAAGGTAAAGTATTATCTTATGATGATGAGGACTCATCATTTGAAGATTCATAATATTTATTATCAGTAAAATTCGCATTCAAAGAATCATTTGTAATACCTTCAGTATTTTGTACCATCACCATGAGACAATGATCTACAATTGGTAATCTGGCTATACGTCCAATATTCCTTTGTCCTGAGGACTCATATTCTGAAGAATTATCTGAAGAATCACTACCACTTGCACTCCATGTATCATTTACCTTCAAGACTTTCTTTGATTTTGTCTTGTAATAGTTTTTCTTGTTTCATTCAGAATGTTTTTCCTTTATGTCTTTTCTCTTTAGTAAAGGAAAATCAGGCCTTATATGTCTTACTTTCTTACATTAATAACAAGTTACCTATGAATATTTCTTGTCCTTCTTATCTTTCTTTTTGAATCTGTATTGGAAGTCTTTTTTCCCACAATCTTGTTCATCCTTCGAGCAAGATTAGCTAACTCATTATCTGAATGATCACTATCACTTGATTCTGATAAGACAAATTTCTTGGCTTTGGATCTTGTTATCCTTTCCAGTGTTTTGGATTTAGATGTAAAGGCAAAAATTCCATTCCCATTTTTCTTCTTGATGAAATCAGCATCTCTTTTCATTTTTGTCCCGTGCTGTATAAGAGTTCCAAAGAGTTCATCAAGAGTAATCTAGGAAACATTTCTGTTTTCATTAATATCTGTCCTTTTTGACTCCCATTCATTCAACATTATATCTATAATCTTATCAACAAGAGCCTCATCATCAAGGATTTTTTCTCCTAAGGATTGTAAGTTGTTGACAATTGTCATAAATCTTTTTTGTACTTTACACACAGGCTCTCCATAAGGAAAAAGAAATCTATGATACTCTGCTCGAAGCATCGCTCTTCTTGTTTCTATAACCTTGGATGTACCAAAATGTGTGACTTCCAATTTCTTCCAAAAATATTTGGATGTTTCACAAGAAGATATCTGGCTGTATATATTCCTGGTCATAGAGCATAATAATGTATTTCATACCTTGTAATTCAGTTGATATTCTTGCTTCTCTTGGTCAGTAAAAGTAATGACTTCTTTATCAAGAATTTTGTAACCTTCAGTAAGCATAATAAAATTGTCTACACCAGTATTGATCACGAAATTATTCATTCAATCTCTCTAGTACTCATAATTGTTCTAATCAAAGATAGGTGGTCTATAAGGATTTAGATTGTCAATTGACCCAAAATTTATTCCTGCCATCTAACAAAAATCTTTTCCACTCCACATGTTAGTGTAGTAATTAGTTAAAACAGTAATATGAAAGAAATAGAACAAGTAATATAAATTAGTGGAAAACTCCTCTCATACCAATTGTTGGATCGAATATGTAGATGTATATGTATATTAGATAGAATAATACAAGAGGGGGGGTGAATTGAAGGTTTAAATATTTGTGTTTAAACACTTAAGAAATTAGTTTAAATGATCTTAAACTAATAAAAAAACAAACACCCACAATTTTATTGAATATAAAGGTATGATACAATGTAATACTATAAGAAATTTAAAACAATTTTATTCAAAGGAATAAAATAATTAGAGTAATAAAAGTTTGAGAGATTCTACCATAAAGCGTATAGAATCTATTAATAAAATATGTAATAGAATAATTGTAATTGAAATAATTACAATTGAAAGTGTAATGAATAAAGGAAGCAATAAAATTCCCTTTCTAAAACGATCAGCAGCGGAAATGTAAAAGTGTTACAATTCTTTTTACCCAAAGAGAAGTGTTATCCTTTCACCTAGGATAAGAGGTCTGTCTCACCAACGGATTAGTAAGCCCTCGATACAATGATCGGTATGTCTGTCTGCCGATCCCTAGCAGCCCTCTATATGATGATTGGTTTGTCTGTCTACCTATCCTTAGCAGCCCTTGATATGATGATCAGTTCGTCTATCTACATATCCCTGGCATCCCTTGATTTTGTAGGTAATCGGCACCACTATATTTCAATCACTTGAAAGCCCTCGATATGATGATTATTCGCAAAAATTAGGAGAGAAGTCACAACGTCTCTCTCTAGAACTTAATAGAAGAAAAGTATCATAGTTGGTCCAAAAAGTCCTTTTTTAGCTTCAAATGACCTCTTATTTATAGGCCTCGGGTTCCAACGGTCATATTACCTCCAACGGTCATATTTTTCCAAAATACTCAGAGGGACCTGGACACCTGACATTACAACGGTCATATTGAAATAGAAAACATGACATCATTTTGATTAGTTCATAACCAACTCCATGACATCGTTTTGGTTAAAACAAATGATATATGAAGATGATAAACATGAGTACTATTAATATGAAACATGTTTTTTTGACTAAGTACCAAAACAAGCATGTAATGAAAAGTATGAGTATTATAAGTATTACTGTGTAATGTTTTGTAATGATACAAAGTGAGTAGACTTATAAGACTTAGTATGATTAAATGAGTCAATACAATTTCTAGATTTAGTACGATACGATTGACAGAGTCAGTATGATACAAATGACAGAGTCAGTACGATATGATTGACAGAGTGAATATGATCAGCATTCTCAATACGATAAACATTCTTAGTATGATCAACATGCTCAATATGATCAACATGATTAGTATGATCAGCATGGTCAGTATGATCATCATGGTCAGTACAATCTACATGGTCAGTACGATTAGTATGGTCAGTACGATCAGTATGGTAAGTATGATCAGCATGGTTAAAAAAACATTTTTGATTTCCAAAACAAGATATAAAATTCAAAAGAGGACTTCTGACTTTACACTAATTCCTTAGTGTTTTAAATAAATGACCACTATTGGCAAAAATCTCATTTAATATAATAAAATAACATGATAGTTTTATCTCTTTCACTACTTCTCAAAGAAAAAATATATATTTTCTAAGGACTTGATTCATTTCTTAGATACTAATATATTAAAATTATCATTGAATAATTTATGTTTTAGTCACATGAAGTGGTCCAACATTTTTTCACCATGTTGGGGATAAATAGACTGCTCCATAAGAGAAAGGTTATTGGTCACAACCTAAGCTAGCTACCCTAATATTATTTTATTTTTTCTATGTCTAGCTCAAGATTAATTTACTTTACTAGGAGAGAAATCCTTACATAGATGACAATCCTTGATAGAGTTTCTATTCCTTCCACTTAGTACCATTTATAAAAAATGGAATACTCTATATTAGCTCACAATATTTTGAATTATTAAACATTGTGTATAATTCTAAATATTATTTAGAAATTAACATAAATTCAAAATTTGTCTACTAATAATATTAGTTTCATAACATTATTATCTTTGGGAATATCCACAAATCATGATAATATATTCAAATATTTCATAGTTTTTTCATAATAATGAGGTGAATCAATTAAATCATATATCCTAAGAGTGTAAAGAAAGATAGGTAGTCATATATCTACTCATCATGCATTAAGGGAAGATCAAGTTAATACTCATCAATCATTTTTATGGTGTTCACCCATAGGTGAATTTGTTACATCACCACATCCCATTTCTCGTATCAAAGTAGGTTTTTCATTTCTAAAAAAGAATACATTCTCAACCTTAACTTAACATCATGATATAATCCTATACAAATACCTACACTTATAGTATCTTATATAGTTATGTTCTCTAATATATGTTTTTCCAAATTTAGTTCCAAAGGTTTATACTAAACTTCCAATAAGAAAAATTATAACACCTTAACTCTAGTAATCCAGATTCGGGGGTTATCTTACCATATTTTCCCAAGAAATAAAAGATTATATCATGAAGGAGAAAATAGTTTACTAGTCTTAGGAGACTAGATACATAAATTTTTCTTACATTACATTTGAAAACAAGAAATAAAACTTATAATTCTAGTGAAAATTTATTATTTTTCTAGTATATTTGTTTACTAATTCATACATCCCATATTGGTATTCTGGGGAAAAGAAATAATAATAAAAGGGTGATAAAGACATGGGCTACTTCGGAAACTCTTGATGCTCCCCCCCCCCCCTCACTGATATATTTAGTAATGAACAATCCTCAAACCCCTCCCCCTCATGTGGGTGAGGGATCTTGCGCTACCTTTCTTTCTGTAGCCATACATGTGGATACCATTGATCTACATTAACTTCCACACCCCAATTTCCCCATTTGTCCTAAGGTTTTATGTTTCCACAATGTTGATTCCTCCCTAACCATTACTCCCATGGAATTTACTATGGATTCCTCTCTACTAGACTACTCCTTGGTGGCTTGATTTGGTAGTTATTTTCCTCCAATAATAGATTTCGACTACTTCATGAGTAAATATTTCAATATACTAATTCTAGTGGTCATTGTCTTTCTCGACCTGCGACACCTCCTAATTTAATTTTGGGATAAAGTATATCTAGATTGAGTGTGGTCTAGGGATCCTAGATCTTTTGATTCCAATCAATTGTACCTATTTCAGTGGTCGATAAATTTTCACCTGTATAATGATCCACCCACACCTGCCATTTGGGTTCATCTTCCTAGATTACCCCTTCCCTTTCAAAATATATCCACACATAGGTTGCTTGGAAATTCTCTCAAAATTTGTTTCTATATAGACCACCAAACACATACCTTTTTTATCCCATAACACCTCATATAGTTTTGGAGGACGATGTCTTGAAATCACTAGTTTATTCCTTTTAGATTGAATTAAAAGTGGATTTCCACTTCAGAAAAAAAGGGTTTTTATGAATCATAGACTTATTTATGTGGTAATGTCCTTTAAGTGGATCATATGGTTTGACATTTTTAGTGGGGTAACCATGTGTATTAACATACTGGTGATGATGGTAATGGCATTGAGAATGGGGAATTTCCACCTTATGGGGATGACGAGGTGAGTCATGGTACAATGAGGTCTTATGCGATTGTGGTATTATTAGCATCGAGTGTCAGAATTAGTTTATTTAAAATAGATAGCATTGGAAATATAATATTTGATATAGAAGAGGTGTTGTATCCATTTATGTCAGGTTCTCAAAAAGAGTCAAGATATGTTTTTCCTAATATTAAGGTTGTGGATATCTTTGGAATATTGAGGAAGGAGTTGGATATTTCCAATACTGTATTACAGACCCTCCACGGGTTAGAGGGGATAGTGGGGGTGAGTGAAGGTTCTTATTTGGTATTTGATTCATTCTTTGAACAGGCAGTGGGCATTGACCTTGGAGATACCCAAAATGCGGTGCAATAAGCAGGCAGTGAGAGAGGTACATTAGACCAAATAGCCTCTAAGAATTTAATGTGGGGAAATAAAGCTGTCAATGTGGTCCAGGTGAAGTTAATGATCACACCGATCCCTAGAAGGTATTCTCAAAGAATTAATCTTTCCATATTATTTGAAGGGCTGGAGGTTGTATTCCAGTTTCAATATCAGAGATATGTAGATGTAGTTGACATGGGAAACCAGTGACCTTTAACTGAAGAGATACCATTTATTATCAAGTGAATCTCTAAGGCCAAACATGATGATGATTGCTCTTGTCCTCTCTCAATTGACAGTACGTAGGAAACAATAGGTAGAGGTCTCTATATCCCAAGTAGGAAGAAGGGTCAAAAATAAAACCCTGATGTAGGGGAATGCATTGTTATTGAGGGGAAAAAAGCTAATGATTGTAAATATTATTCCCATATACCATATCCAATAGAAACAAGGTATTTTAAAAGGATTAACACAAAAATTAGTGAATCCAAAGATCATGACTAGGAATGTAAGAAGAGGTTGAACATTATAATTGAATAGTGTGACATTTTTAAGTAACAAGAGTTGGTTGGTGTGGAAAGCGAGGTGGATGCAAATTTTTTTTATAAATCTCATTGTTCACTACAAAAAGGAAATGCTTGAGTGGGATTTCCATATCAATTCACCTTGGGGGATATTAACAGAAGATATTATAGAATTGTTCAAGTTAAATTGAATTAGGATCAACATGTGTATATCAATAAAATATATCATAACTTGGATCATGGATTCAATTAAATGAATATTAATTTGGTTGAATATATATATATTCTTGGGATAGGACGGTCAATAAATTTGATTCTTGAATCAAGTTTGATCTACATATTAAGGTAAGAACACTTTAAATAGAGGTTATATAAGGTGATAAATTCTAATAATATTAGTATTGTCTATAATGAGTTTTTATTTTATTTCTATGTTTAATGTCCTTTAATTTTGATCCTATGTGGTTTCCCACTTTTACCTAAAAATGTTTTTTAGAGTAAATATTTAATTTTTAGTCTGTTTAATATCACTCAACTACCGGTTAATGTATAGTTGAGAAGGTATGAAATGAAAAAAAATAATAGGGTGAGATTAGATGTTCAGTAAGGGAATAGTATAACAAAATATATCGTAGAATAAATAAATAATTAATAATTTGTAAGAGACAAACACTAATAAAATATTTCATATACCTAATATAATATAAGATTAATATATAAATGGATTATATAAAAACATAAATGATAAAATTGACAACAATAACTAATTAAATAAAGATACAATTCATAATATCAAACATCATAATTTTAATTTCAAGGAATCATGCTAATAAATCATATATAAATGGGTAAGTTATAGGCCAAATACCTCAATTTTTTTATCTCATGAGGCCTTCCAATGAATTGAAGGGCTATAACATGCCACAACCTTCACTTATTCTATTATATTCATCATATAAAATAAATGAATAATAATTCAATACATAATCAAAATAAACATTCATATTGAAAAATTAGCATATGAAATGTTAATAATTTCCCCAATAGATAACTAGAACAACACAATCATGATCCATACATATTAAAATGGTTCATACAATAATTTTAGTATACTCCCAATAAATCATAATATTCATCAAAGCATTTTTACATAGATAAAAATATTATTAAAAGAAAATTTGAACCTTTCTTTTAATACTTAAAAAAACAACCCATTATTTTGATATCATTTTTTAAAAAATTTGTAGAAAATTTAGAAAATACCTTTATTTTTAAATAACCATGGATAAATTTAATTATATCTTCAAACAAAATGATGGTTATGATAGTATGAAAATTAGTTAATGTGGTAAACTTCTAAAAAAATTTACTTTCAGACATTTGGTATAAAGTTAAAAGTACCTCATTTAGAAAATCACATGAATATTCATTTTAAAATATTAAAAAATAAATTCTAATATGATTGATAATAACTTTAAATAATAATTTTATCATGAAAAAGTACATTCCAAAAAATATTTCAAAAACATAGACATGGATGAAAATGTTTGTCGACCAAAGAATAAATAAGATCTATTTTCTTATAGAATCATTTTCTTGATCATATAAATTACTAAATAGCATAAAAGGAAAATAAACAAAGTAAAATCCATATATAACTTGAATTATATAGTAATTTTCCTTAATCAATATTTAATCATAAACAATCTTGGAAAAAAATGAGAATGTTGAATAAAACCTTACCTCAGACTTATGCTTGGTCAAAAACATTATATTGTAAAGAAAAATCAATTTAAATTTAATAAATATCATATTAATAAAAAATTTAATATATATTTAATTTTAAGTAAATTTTAAAGTCATTTGGTATCCATTTATTTAATACTTCTTGTTGACACTGGCCACTTATGATATTTCAGTCAATTTTTCCAAAATTGATTTTTTATATTGGAGATGGTCAAATTTATTATGTAATGGTTAAATATTAAATATAATAATAAACTTTCCATTATTATATTTTTTCATTATAAAATTTTTTAGTATCTTCCAGGAAATGTTGTAATGGAAAAAAATCACATTGTTTCGTGGAGGTGGTAGTCCACTAGTTTGCATGAACGATGTTATCATTCTTTAACAGATGGAAAGGTAAGATAGTATATGATATATTTTATTTTTAGATTCAAAAAATTTCATAAATATAATATATATACATTTTTTCATTTTTTATCCATCCAATTGAATTGGTTATGAGAAATATTACACCACTACATGGAGGAGGTAGACAGTACGTACCCATAGGCGATGTTTTTGTTTTCCATAGGATGGAAAGGAGATATATAATGGATGAAAAATTATCATAGAAACATATAAATATGGTTAATATACTAATTTAGTTATGTTAAGATTCTTATTAATGACTTGGACTTTGATATAGTATAATGTTACTTGAAGATGCATAGTAATAACACCTACCACTTCTTTTGGTAACCTTTTTTATCAACATATTAACCCTTCTTGAAGTGGTATTTTGGTGGGACTAGGAAATCTTGGATTTCTAGATAGATCATGGGAAGGTATATATGTATGTATAAGTTGATTTATGTAGCTCAATTATTGAAGATAAGAGAGGAGAGAGCGTGACCTTTTATAATTTATGTAGTTGGAAAACATATAAATATTTCAAACTTTATTATATAATATATGTCTTACTCATGTTAAGTGGATCCAAATTATCATATATTTTAATATTAGAAGGTTAAATATTAAATAAAAACATAGTGAGATTTAAGCACCTTTTTTATGTTATCTTGAATATTTATCCCTTTATTTTTAACCATTTTAACTTATTTTAACCATAAGCGATGTGATAAAAATTTACCATACTATTCATTCTGATAAAAAATTAATTTTAAATTATTAACTAATATTAATTATTATTAATTAATATATGGAATAAATTTTAAAATATAAATTTATATAATAGATAAAATTTAATTTTAATATATACATGTAAAACTCAATGAAACTGTTATTATAAAATAATTGTATTAAGCCTAAAATTGATTTTAGAGGAAAATGAAGTATCATTTTTATTATAATGTATATAAATATATTATGTAAATTAAAATGATATGTATTTATATTTAAAATGAAAAAAATTGAAAGGATACTTGATTAAGATAGAATAACTAAATTTAGTTTTTATTTGAACCAAAACATTAAATAGATTTCCAAAATATTATGAATATAATTCTATGTTAAAAATTATATTTTTATTTTCATTATATTACATATTAAATATATATTTGGTCTAAAAAATTGATTCATATACATTCAAGTAATTCTTATATCATTATAATCTCATCAATGTGATAGTACTTGTAAAATTGGTTTTTTCACTATTCACCCAAAAATCAGTTATTTCTAGAAAAACGAAAAATACACCGTAAAATAAATTGAGATGATTAATTAAAAAAGTAAATTAATATCATAAAATTTGGTGTAAGGAATTTGGGATTTTAGGTTTTAATCACATTATTGATTAAATCGTAGTGTATTATGCTATAGTTTCTTCAGAAAGAAAAGTTTACTTACTATAATTCTTGCTTGAATGTTATAATGATTGTATCAATTAGAAATGAAATGGGATTGGATCTAGAGTAAACAATTTATTGATTATTCCTAACTAGATATCTCAAATTTTTATTAATAAAGTGAACATAGTTTAATTATAAAACACACTAAAGAAGATAAGTATGGAGTCTCATGGAAGTATAGATAAAAAAGATAATGAAGGAATAAATAATAAATTATATATGTGTCAAAAGGTGGAAAGAATAAATGAGTTTATTACAAAACATGAAGTATTTCGTAAAAATGGTTGAGGGAAAATATGAGTTTCTAAGTTATTAAGGTAGTCACCTCCTTTAAAATTATATAATGAGTTATATCCATCTTTCTGATACCCTTGACTAATTTTATTAAAAACAGTTGATTAAAATGGTGTAGATGAAATTTATATGGGGTATGGGGGTTGTAACACACCAAGATTTTAAATTATATCTTCCTTTGAAACCTAATGTGTCCACCAGCTTCCTTCACACACAACACCAAACCACAATTAACCATAAAACAATATATGATCATTAAAATATAGTTATATAATTATAATGTTAAAATGGAGGTGACTAAATTATGAAATATATATAGAAATAAAAATAAATTTCATTATTATAATTAAGTCATTCATAAAATTAAATTATTATAAATATGAAACTAATAATATTAATTTATTCTCTAAAATGTAACCCTTATAAAATGGGATTTGCTAAATTTATTTTAATATAATAAATATATTATAGATAAAATATATTAATTAAATGAATAATATATATTATATAAATTTTATTATTAATTGATAGGAAATAAGAATAAGAGATATTTTAAAGAGTTATTTTCCTATGAAAATAAATTTCATTATGTTTTTATGTTTTTATTTTAAAATTAAAATCTAAAATTTTTGAATTATAATTTGAAAAAATTAATTTCATTTTTATATTAAACATAATAGTATTATATTAAGATAAAATTTTGGTAATTTTATGCAATAATTATTTTTAGGATATTATTGAAAAAATACCATTTTAAATAATACTTTACTTTTTATAACATTATCATGAAGTAAGAACGAATTATAAAATTATAAAAAGAATTATTAGACCAAAAATATATTTATAGGTAATATTTATTAATTAAATTATTATTTAGAATTTATAAGATCCATGTTTAACATTTTCGGAAATGTAATTAATATTTCACTCTAAATACTATTTTTTATTCACTTCTATTAACAATTATCTTTTTCATTATATATAGAAATTTAATCTAAGAAAATGGATTTCATATTTTATACCTACATGTTCATATTATTTTAAAAATTAAATTTCATTTTTATGTATAAAAGTATGATTACTAGGATTATAGTTAATGACCATGTTAATAGTTGAAGGGTTATTTTCAAAGAATTATTTTAATAATGTTGTGTAATTTTTATATATTAAATTAAATATATATTTTCTATTATTAAATTTATATAATTTTTACACATTTATAAAAGTATATTATCACTCATTTAATTGGTAATTTATGTTATATAAGATTAAGAAAGCCTTATAGAGGAAATAACATTTTTATAAAATAGAGATTTCATGTATTTTAAATGGTTTAATTCAAAATTAATTTTATCATATTTATAAAGTGAAATAAATTATATGAATATTAAAATTAGTTTCATAACATCACAATTTTTTAAATGGGGTTAGCTTATACTTTTTTATAAAATATAAATTACCTGGGTGGAAGATTATTACGTGGTAAAAACCGGAATGGAAACATATAAAAATATAGAGGTAAAAGACATGTAACATTTTTAAAACATGTATTCAACATAATGGTAGAGTATTAGTATACTTATCTGACTACAATTTTTATTGTTTCATACTTTTAGATCAATTGAACCTTAAATAGTGTCATGCCATCATTAAAAAGGTAATGAGTATTCACAGAAATGTAATTTTCTTCACTTATAAAAGTTGATCATTTTCACCACATTTGCCTAACCATTTAAAATAATTATATCAATTAAAAATCTACCCTATTCTATCCTAAATTCTCTCCCCATGTCCTAGAGTACATTTTATTTCCAAAAGACCAAGCTAAGATACCTTAAGTTGTTACCCATGGGAGAACATCCAAAGGGAGATGTGATGTTCTCAACTGTGCACTCTTAAATATTTTCATCTAATAACTCAAAAAATATTTCATACCAAAAATTATTATAAAAGAGTATTAATAATTTTATAAAATTTCATTATACTAATAGAATATCTATTTTCTATCCACCTCTAAAACAATTTGAAAAGTGAAGACATCGTTATGTGTATGTGAAAAATACCACCTCCAGGAATGATGTGCTTTATTTTTCATCACTAACTTACATAGATAGTTCCAAATATATATTAAAAATATTAATATCATATTTATAACATTTTTAAGGTTTCTAGATTAATAACTTTCCATATCATCCTCTCTATATATAGATAATAAACGCATCTCTTACACATACGTGCAGATTACACGCATTTATGAAAGTTATGTATTTCATTTTTCACTCTAGTATTTTCTTATTTTTCAAACCCTATTATAATATGATTCAATACCTTAAGAAAATAAAAATAATTTCATTATACTTTTTTAATAATGGTATTATTTCAAAATAATCAACTTCATATCAACACTCGCCCAAATATTACAACTTCTTATTTTAGGTCGGTTTAACCACCTACATGAACAATGCTATAAATGTATATGATAGATAAAAAGGAATCTCAATTACTAATTATATTATATTATAATATTTCAAAAATTATTATTTTCTATGGAATGGTAATGGTAATATCTAACCCTTTATTATGAAACCACCCCCTGTTTGTTAAAAATACCGAAACAAGCTAGTCACCAACTCCATTGTCATGGATTGTAACTAAAATACTTATGAAGTGAAATTTTAAAGTTATAAATCATTATATAAAATCTATTAATGTACCTAAAATTATATTATAAATATTTAATTTTTATTCTATAAACAAGAATCCAAACTCACATTACAATATTTATACTACAAAATAAATCAAAACAAATAAAATCCGATGATGGAAATAAAATATCAATAACTAATAGATTTATAATTAATAAATATTAATAAAGTTTATAAATGAATATAAATATTAATAAGGTTCAAAAATAGGTGATTAATATAGTTATTTTTTGTTATATATGAGGATATATAATGTTCAACTGAATATGACTAAAGTTAGGGATCCGTTGTATAAACTTTCAAAATTGGAGACATATTTATTATTAAAAAATTATTTTAAGGTATAATTTGTAACACATTGAATCATAATATCATAATTAAAGATTCAATTATTTTATTTTCAATTCTATTTAATTTTCATATCTTCTTATTATTTTAATTCAAAATTACTAAATCTTTAAGGGTTTCTTAGTCTTAATTTTCAATTTCATGAGACATGTTTGATATCACACAAAATGACTTATTTTATATGGTATATTTAATAACCCATTGAAATTTATTATTTTTATTAAATTTTCTTTAAGATTATTTTAAATTTTTTTTATAAATCCACCCTTCATATCTTTTTTATTCTATTGATCTAAAAATTTATAAGGGTTTTTCATATTAAATTATTTTCATAGAGAAATTTTTTATATTATAAACTAAATTTCATTTGAATGGAGGGTATAATTAATTTTTGATATATTATAACATGAATTAACTTTTAGTAATGGTATTTGAAGATAAATTTCAATCTATCTCTTTTAAGGTGTTTTAATTTAAATGTTACCTTAGCCATAAGGGATTTTGATTACTGAAATCTCAATTCATTGAGTTCTAATGAAACTCATTAAACTTATTTCTTACATGTATTTTTTATTTCACCCTAATATTTTAATTCATGGATTAACTTATAAATAATATCATGCTATTTTATTTTTTGGGATTAAATTAATATAAATAATTTACTACTTTAATCTTACCGAATCATCCACTTTGTATAGGAAATTTTTTTATTCTAATTCCTTTCGTATGTGAATACTCTATTTTCCATTTATTTGTTTTAATGGTATTATCCTATATAGAAATACATTGATATATTTCGGGAACTTATTTACTAAATAATACACTAACTACTCTATATGGTGTTAGTTTTAGGGATGCATTTTTAGAAAGCTATTCCTTTTATTGATTAAGAAAATATTGAAAATATTTTTACTTTATATTTCAATATTGATTTTTTTGATTACAATGGAACTTTTTTATGTATTTTATGGTTTGTTTATTAATTAAAATTATGAATACATTGGAATTTATTAATTATGGTTAAGACCCAAAATATCCCCTCAATAAATCAGTATGTCTCATTAGACAAACCTTCTCGAGTGTTTAGTGTATACTTTCCCATTTATTCAGATTTCGTAATTATAGTCTTGAAAAGAAGTATATTTATTATCATAATAACATATGTAATATA
Source organism: Viscum album (assembly GCA_963277665.1). NCBI lineage: Eukaryota > Viridiplantae > Streptophyta > Magnoliopsida > Santalales > Viscaceae > Viscum > Viscum album. The sequence goes on from OY728125.1 coordinate 232,635,079, forward strand.
TATAAATAATGAATTGGAAAGACCTAAATTATGAATTCCATAACAATAAAATCAGTTTTTTTTCCATGTGTTTACTTATATTGTAGACCATGGATTTTCATCAAGTTGTTGTGATTAGTTATATAGAATTATCAGATTATCATTAATTTAAAAACATATTAATAATTCCTTCTTTATTCTATGAAAATTTATGGCATGTGTTTTCCTTTAGATATATTTTTTCTCACCCTTTCTATGTTCTCATTCCCCATGTTATAAATAAAATAATTACACATGATATATCTATAATAAAATATCATATGTGGATAATTTTTGGGAGATTTTTAAGACTTACATTAGCTTAAGTAGTTTCTTATATAGTGGGAAAGGTGTACGTTTTTTGAGAAATCCATGGGACTTATTAGTTAATGTCTTTTCAAAAATATCAAAATCTTTAAATCTAAATGGTAATGGGAATGTTTGTAATTTAATATTTTCTGTAATTATTGAAATTATGGAACAGTTATGATCCAAGTTATCAGAGTGGTTACCATGGTGGGTGTTGGGTGGTTGAAATGATTTCTCCCATGACATGGTGTTCTCTTGGTGGCAATATTTATTGACCAAATACATCACAAAACTACCTAGATTTGTGTGGTATGAAGTAGGAACGCTCTATGAGAAATGATGAACAATGATGGTAGAGGAAAATTCTGTAGACCTCAATGTTTTGTTGTCCTCAATGGATACTATGAGGTGCACCATGATGAGGTATATTCTATCATTCCCTATCAATGTATACACAAGTTTTAGTTTTTATCATTTACCCTCTTTGATTATTAGGGGTCTTGAACCCTTTCTTTTACCCTCTATATCTCCCTCACATTAAGTATAGAAGAGGGACCATTTATTCCCTACATCCTTTTCAATCAAGTATCCTTTGATTTGGGGTGATTTAAATTGTGATTCTTGAATATTTAATTTGATATATACACCTTATACCCTCACTGTGAGTTATAATCCTTTGGAATATAGAGAGTCATACCTAAGGTAATGTGGAATCCACCATTTAATATAGTAGTTGAGTGGTCCAGGGATACTGGAATTTACACTAAAAGTGATTCTCAAGGGTGAATATAGTTCATAATATTTCAAAATTGTAAAAATATTATTCTTTTGTATTTATTACCCAATTTTACATCATGTAATTTTATGGGATATAATCATCAATGGTATATAATAATCTATTCTATATAATATCTTATGTCATGCAATTTTTTTTATAATGTTTTATTATAATTGAATAAAGTGTTTTTATTTTGATTCATATCATTTATGATTTCTTTTTTAGCTATGTATCTATTCATTATAAATAATAAAACATGTACCATATGGAAATAAAATTAATACATAACTCTATGAAGTTTTAATTTTTTATTTCATCCTTAAATAATTGGAATTATAGGCATCTTGTAGTGAAATATATAGTCTATTACTTCAAATTTTATAACTAGAACTTATTTGGGATCTCCCTATACATTTTTATGTACTTGGATTTATAGAGAAGTTTCATCTATAAGCTCTATATTATAGGTATTTCTTCATCTATGGTATTGATGGAATGCATAACCATTTATGATACAATAAAAATTAATATTTTCCAATATTAATGTCTAATAATATTTTATTTCTCACATATTCCATTTTTTTATTTTTCCTCATCATCATGCTGACCTTTCCTAATTCTCTCCATAAAATAATTTTAGGTAAATGCATGTAATAATTATGATGTTCCCCCTTATATTATAGAATATAAGTCTATTCTTTCAAAATCCTTGACAACAGGATCATTTTGTACCCCTATCAGGGATCCAATACTATGATCTTTTCTAATAAATACATTGATTACCTTGTTTTCATTATAAGTATGATAATACATATCATAATCACAATCCTTGAATAGTTTTAACTATATCCTTTTTCACATATTCATATCATTTTGTGTAAATATATATTTAAAACTATTATAGTTGATATATATATCTCATATTTATTTCCATAAATGTAGTAGTTCAATATATTAATTTATATAACCCAAGTCAATAAATCTAAATATTTAGTTAGATAATTAATCTCACAGTGTATCAATTTTCAAGATATATAAGCCACCACTCTATTATTTTTAATTAGACCATATCCAGGAACATTAATTAATGCATCATTATAAATAAAAACCCCTTCTTTTCCAAATGGTAGAGTTAGTATAATTGTAATGAAAAATATATTCTTTAATTTTACAAATTTATTAATGTATTCCTTTTTCAATCAGAATTATTTCCACTTATTTATTAAATTTTTAATGGATTAACTAATAATTAAAATTTCTAACTAAACAGTTGATAGTATCCAGCTAATCCATGGTAACTATGTATTCATGTTATGTCTATGGGTCCTATACATCCCTTTACCACTACATTTTTAAGCATAAAAAGTTCTACGACCATTTTATAAAATATGGATAATAAAAGAAAATTTCTGAAGCCCAAATTCATATTTATACAATTTCCAATACAACACTTTACATTATAACATTGATAATGATTATAAAATGATTTTCATGCTCCCTATAATACATATGGAATACACGAATACCATCAATAAATACCCCCAAAAACGTTTCAAGATAATCCTCGAGTACTCAATTAATTAAATAAATCCATACATATGGTGTATTTCGTAACCTAAAATGAACTACTGTGTACTCATAATGAATTCAACTTACATAAAAATTTATCAATTTCATATCCTATATTTAAAATTTTAACTAATGGTTACCCAAATGAAGATAAAAATTTGAGAAGTATTGGGTCCCTTGAAGTTGATCAAAATGTTCACCAAAAAGAGTTGATGATTATTTTTTATTTTTAATAAATCCATTGATTTATTTATAATTAATACATAACCTCATTAAACCATCCTTCTTCATCACAAATAAAAGTGGTGATACCTATGGTAAAACACTTGGATGAATGAATCCCTTATCATTTAAATCACATAACTGATTCCTAAACTCATCTAGTTCTACTAGATCATTTCTATATAAAGTCTAAAATATGGGTTTTTCATTAGGGATAAGATAAATAAAGAATTTAAATTCTATATCATTGTAAATGTGAGTAATTCATCAAAATATATGTCAATATATTCTTATAAAATGGTTATATACACTATTTTTTATAGTCTCTTTCTCATTAGATTGAATTTTATTTTTACAGAGATTTCATTAAGATAAGTTATTGGGGATAGGTCCTAATGTGATCCAAGTAATAGAATCTCACTACTAAAGATAATATATTCTATACACACTTCACTGAATATGAATTATTTATGTCTATCATATTTTTTTTCTAATTATAGACCCAATCCATACATAAAATAAATTAAATTACACCATAGATATAATAATTATATTTTCAACTACAACACTCCAGTGTATCATTATTTAAACTGAAAGGTATATCTTTGTTTCAATTAAAGAAACACTATATATTCAAAAAGGTTGATCATTCCTTAATGGATTAGGGGTTCATTGAATTTTATTTTTAAACATGCATGTTATAAAAGAGTTCATAAATCTAGAATCAAATAACAATTTAGATAAATTTTAGTGTATAAACAATATACCTTCTATCACATCACATAGAGCCTAAACATTCAGTGCATATTATTGAAAAATAATATCCATGATCACCATTTCTATTCTATGGTAGATTACCTTGAAAATTAGACCATTTATTAGATTAATGTCCCAAATTATTTTATTTGAAGAATTATATACTGATATCTTCTCTATAGTATTTTAACTCAAGATATTTATAACCTTTCTATACATATTTAAGTCTTACTCCACATCATTTTAATCATTTATAGGATGTGTCTTACAATATTTATTATATATATTGGGCCTCAAGCATCCCTTATTTACCTTTTTGGTGATTCTTTTTTACATGAATATCAACCATCTGCTTCTCCTTAGGTTTCCCATTATAAATGAATGATTTTTAAAACTCCATAGTCTTGAAAACACGTTTTACTATCTCTACATGTGTTGAAATCTTTTGAGATACTAAATATAATTAAATATTTTGATTTAATCTATTAATGAATGTATCAAAAAAAATATGTTCTTTTGATAATCAACAACATAACATGAGAGCCTTGTGAGATTTACTCACACCCAACCATTATATCTTGTTCTATTTATCATAAAGTCAGGAATACCCTTCCCATCATGAAATTTTTCTCCTAAGTAAATTTTTCTCCAAAAAAACACCTTATATAAATCCAAATCAATGTTTTTTATCTATATATCCTTATTCATATTTTGAATTAGTGACTACTATTTGGAAACATTTCCCCTAAAATGATATAAAACAATTATTACATTTTTTATTCTCAAAAAACCTCAATTATAGAAATATATTCTCTAGATAATATATTCATTTCTCTTTGACAATTGTATATTTAGACCTAATAAATGTTGAAGCTTATTTCCACAAAACATTATATAAATTTTATGGTCCATGTTGAGTGTCAATGGGTTTCAACGTACGGAAAATTTTATTCATTATAACCTGAGGTAATTTCCATTTAATAGAAATAATTTGTTTAGAATAGACATTGAATTCTTTTTCAATATTAGTTATACAACCCCCATAATATCCTTGAAGTTTCCATTTTTTCAGAAAGTGAGATTGTCTAACAAATGATATGGAATAATTAGTAATATTATAAACTAATAATGTATAAAACATGAGTTATATGTTATTTTTTCCTAAAACGTGTTCCTACAAATAAGATGATTACAAAAAAAATTCAAGAATAATATCTATATTTTTATAGAGGTAAAATATAAGCTCCATACTTATATTCTTTTAAATATAGTTCCTAATGTTTTTATTACACCTTTATCTAATTGTAATTGAAATTCCTCAACCCCTATTACCAAGATACACTATATAATTTCTTACTTAGTAATTTGAATACATGAGATTACATACCTCTGATCATGGTTTAGTTGTACTCAGATGTCTAGTAATATAAATATTACATTAACACATAAAATAATTCATCATTTGAGTTAAAGTCATTATTCCTTAATGATATACACAAATATGATCATATATATTGTTCCTTTCCATTAACATGGGAAATGGGAAACATAAAAAAGGGTGATATCAGATGGCTAGTAAGAGATAATGTAAAAAATATTCTATCATGGCATAATAATCGCATAAATGACATATAATGAATTGATAATCAATGGTTCTTAATAAATTAAAACATAATCATAAGAAATACATGGATGTAACGATAATGGAATTAAACAATCATATCATAATGATAGAAATAATGGAAATGAAAACAGATGGGATCAAAAATATACCATTGAGTCATTGTTCCATGATATTATATATGAAAGGTAGGGATGATCCCATTACCATATCTCATTTTTTAAATGAGACCCGTATGTGTATAGAGAGGCAACATAATTTCTTTCACTACCTACTACATAAAATTATAATGAAATATATTATTTAAAAATTCAGATTATGATACATATAGAATAATATTAGAGAATGTACAACTTAAAAATACGTAGCATAATTTTACAATGAAACCTATCTTATAGAATATTATCATATAGAACAAAGTGCTATATAAAAATATTAATCAATTTCCCTAGTCAATGAATTCCTAATTTTTTCTCAGTAAATTTCCTTAAATGTTATTAGAAAAACTTATAGAATCACAATTTTAAAATAAGTACACATATCAAGTGCAGAATATGGGATGGTAGTGGTTGGGTACATATAATTATTAAGATAGTAATTTTTTTGTAGAATATTATATATATAGTTTTAATGGTTGGTAGGAGACCATATAAATTATAGATCAATAACCTCTAATATTATGAGGGTATAATAAAAAATATTTGATTTTAATTAAGGATATAAAATTTCTATAGAGATAAAGATTTATGTGAGTATTTTTTGATGGAAAAGGTTAACTTGTGACAATACCAGGTTCAATCTACACTGGGCCTGACAGAAGATCCACCAAATATATCACTGATATCCTCACCTAGAAAGTTCCCTTATAAGGAATTAAATTTCTATAATATTACAACTTTATGGAATACATAGTGTTTTTTATAATAGGACGAAAAATATTATTATGTAACTTGGAATATTTTTAGTATTATAATGACTCATGGAGTATTATGAGAGATAAATGGGGTATCAAATGTTTGGGATGTCATAAGGATATTAATTATAATGACATTATCCAAATATTTGAACATGAAATTTGAAATGAAAAAGGATACTATAATGGAAATTAAAAATAGTAATAGAAAAAATTTAAAAAAAGGACCCTTACCATATATAAGCTTCTTATATGAGATATGACTCTTAGAACAAACCAAAATTCTCAATATTGAAGAGAGAGACTTAGGATATACTCCTTGGGAGGGACATGATGTGATAAATTAATCTTGGTGTGCGGATAAATTTAAATATGTAGTTTGTATTAATTTTTGTGGGGGGTGGAATTCCATGGAATAAATTATCTAATATTTTATTTTCCCATTATATCAAGAGATCCACTAATCCTCATAGTGTCATATTACTTTCCATAATGCTTTATTCAACTTTTTAGTTCAAAAATATTGAAAAAACTACCCTAGAAATTTTTGGTCATGCTATATATATATGTTGTTAAATTTACTCTATCTCGCCATTTTTTAATAAATTATACTTTTTTTACCAAGATATAAAAAAATTTAAGAATAAAATATATTTAATATCTAAAATCTAAATTTTGAATCTATTTTTTTCATATTAATCATATAATTATTTTAATTTTATCATATAAATAATAATGATAAATTTAATAGAAATGTTTTATTTGAGAAAATGCTATTTTATTACCAAAATAATTTACACATCAATAAAACATAACCCCAAGATACATATAACCATAAAGTAATTGAATAATCCTTAAGGGTAAGGTTTTCAATAGTTTTACTCTTATGGGGTTGTTCTATCAAAATTGAAATAATAGTCATTTCCATTTACTCGAAATTACTCCATAGATTATTCTGTTTGAATAATAATTTTAGATGTTATTCTGGGAAATGGTTTTGGGAAATCCATAGTGATAATAAAACATTCTAAAATTATTATAAATGTAATTTATATGTTATATTATTACTTTTCAAAACCATCGTTTCGCCCTTTAGGACCTATTAACTCATTTAATTTCTCTTATTATTGTAAACTAATTCTAGTGGTTACTTTCTAAAAGTTATATCACCAACAATCATAATTTTCAATAGTCATATAATGACCATATTTTATCTTAATTACTATAAATCCATTTATACCAATCCAAAAAATAATAAATATTATTCTTATTTTAGAAAAAATGTAAATTATATGGCATGCACTATTTTTCTTTTGTACTGTTATTTTGTGGTCATTATGTTTATTATAGTATATGAGCTAAAATAAATCTACATTATTATCACATTTTTTGTTCTTATCTATTTTCCATTATTAACTATATGAGCTATATTAAATATATATCTTTTATATTTACTACATTTTTTATAAAAATATATATTTTCTATTAATAGAATTTCCTAGGTATTGCACATGTCTCTCTAAAAATTTCCAATAAATTTTGATTATATAAATTATAATTATTATTTTTCAAATAGTGGTTTCTTACTTTATTTTTATTTAAGAAAGCAAAATTTTATCCCATATTACATAAAATTTATTATTATAAATTTAATAGATAATAATATCTTCAGAACAATATTATTTTTTCCTTAACATGTTTAATCTAGATATGTAATGGTGTTGTTTGAACTACATATGAGCCAGCTATTTCTTTTTTCCTTGAAGTGATATTTTTATTAGATGAAAGTATAACATCCCTTGATACCAAGATGAATTATATAAAGTAAATAATATTAATTATTTTACTTGATATTATTTTTTAACGTATATTTTTAGTAGAATAAAATTTTACAATTTTTTAGCTTTCTAGTACAGACACTAATATATTTTAATTTTGGCATTTTTTATTGATGTATCTATTGAAACTAACACGTTATTTAAAATAAAGGGGTGACTTTAAATCATTTTTTATGAGATACTATACCAAAATATTAACAATCATTGAAAATAAAATTCAATTGTGTAGGAATAATCATAAAACACCTTTATTGTGCTTATTCAACTTCAAATTACTTTTTTATAGTTAAAAATACATTAAATGATGGTCAAAAAATTACACAAACAAAAATTTTTTTTTTTTATTTTTATTCGACTCTTATATTGTGACACTACCATATTTTTTAAGTTTCCAAAATCAAGTTTATTTTTTCATTTGACATATGTATTTTTTATACTTTTGATTTTATATTTTTTGTTTTCTATCACAAAAAAAACTTTATTTTCATTCAATAATTTATTATTGTTTTAAAAGTAAATTATCTAGCATTTATGAGAATTCTATGAAACTTTCCTTGAAGTTATCAATAGATATTCTTCTAAATTTCAAAAAATTCATTAGGGTCATATTTTTAGTAATGAGATATATATGATCATCCACTATTCTTCTTTCCCTAAAAAATTTAGTCCCAAGATAAAAAAAAATTTCATTTATCTATATTTTAAAATTATTTTTAATCCATCAACAATTAATTATTATTCTTTATCGTTTAGTTTTAAAGAAGCTTTCTTTAGATTTTAATAATTTCAATATTTGAATGATTTCATGTCTTCTATCATGTTGTAGATCTCTTCCTCTAGGTATTTCGAATGGCATTTTCACTTTTTAAAAATAGTATTTCCCTTATTTACTCAACTTATATAAATATTAATCACATATTAACCTACTTAAAGGTTTATTATTTTAGTATAATAATACTTTCTCATTATGAAATTTTATATTTTGAAAATCGTTTTTAGATGAACTATTACAATAACCAAAGCCTCATCTACAATTTTTTTTAAAATTATATATTTTTAACTTATCTGATGTTTTTGTTATATATTTTTTTGCTTATATTTTGACACTTATATATGATAATTTTTACTCCATAATCCTTAATTTTAAAATTCACTTTTGTAACATCTTATTCTTCTTCCATTTAATGGAATTTTCTTGGTCAATTAGTATTAAGATACCAAGATTTTCACATTGGAAATGTGAAAGAGAATGTTTCCCATAAAGGTTTTCATTACCTCTCTTGATAATGGAGGATTTGAAATATATTAATTAATAATCATTTTCATCATAAGGGATACGAACTATAATGATATTTTTTATAGATTTAAATTCCATCTCCTTCATTTTCTTCTCTAATTTTGTATTATTCTAAATAATCATCATATCATATAAAACAAAAATAGAATGAATATCATTTATGTAAAATATTTTGAGATCTAATTTTTAAATAAATGAAACATTTTATTAATGAATGTGGGTAATATTCTACAGATTTATTTCATAATAATCACATTATTGACTAGATTACAAATTATATACATATATCTTATTATGTAAAACACTTAATAGAATAATTTATCAAAAAAATACATTTCCAGTAGCATCATGTATTCAAAAATGTGCCATAATAATTAATTTTTTTATTCATTAAACTTTTAATAATAGTTATATAATATTAATATATTTTACCACATAAATTTATCAAGAAATTATCATTGTGTAAAAGGTATGTATTTAGGGATTTTAAAATAAAAATTCAAAACATAAAGTAAAAATGACCACTAAAACTTATTCTAATGATATAACCATAGTTAATTTGAGTTGAATTAAAAAATAGAGGACATACATTCATTTTTTATTGTTAATAAACCATTCCTTATTTCTTACATTATTAAGTAAAATCCCAAAACATAAATGATAATGTATTTTTTCTAATGGTATCAATGAATTTTTTTAACATCTTAACGAATTTAAATGATTAATCTCATTATAATTTCCTCCAACAACCATTGAGTTAGACATGTTAGAGAGGTGATATCTATATCGTGAGGAGTTTTTCATGGTAACCAAATCAAAATATTTTCACATGAATTTATAAGTATAAAACCTCTTTATATAGCATTATAAGAAAACTCCTTGGTCATGAACATAACATAAAATTTTTAAAAATGTTTATCTAACCATAAAAATGGACTTCAATTAAAAATATTTTTATTGTTTTCTTTATCACAAATTACATATTTAAATCATTCAATATTAAAAAAAGAGTAAAAAACCCCATAAAATATCATTATCTAATGTTATAAATGATAAATGATATATTTATATTGAATATTGTTGAGGTAATAATTGTATCATAGAGAATAAACTTCCATGAACATAAAAACTACAATGTGACCTTAACAACATCATGGTTTTATTCATCACAAACCCTGACATAGTGACATTCAATACATCAAAACATTACATTAGTTTATGAATATTTCAATGTAGGAAAATAGTATCCCATGTTGAATCCAATGATTTGGCATCAATAACAAACTCCTTGAAATATCTTTCAATGAAATATACACTAGTCATGTATCCAACATTGAATCTATTCAAATGAGAAATATTTAAGAGATAAAAAATAGAATTTCATATAATCTTTATATAATTTAATGTTTTTACATAAAATATTGGAATAAATTTTTAATTTACTAGATTCATTATGGTTTAATATTTGAGATAAAATCAATCAAAAACAAATACACAAAACTATGATACCAATAGTTTGGATTCAAAGGAAGACACCTTATAATAGAAAGAGAATTGGTATCTTTAAATTGAATATTTTATTTTCTCTAATATAGTTTAACCATATTAAAACAATTAGTTTGAATCTTAGTTTCTCTCATAAACTCTTATTTTACAAGAAATAAATTAAATACATAAAGAACATGAGTTTTTCTTGATTTCTCTATAATGTAGTGGACTCTAAAAATTCTTATGCCAATTAACTATTATCATGAATAAACCAAAATATTCCATAAAATATTATAAAAGGTTTCGAGTGGATTGATTGTCCCTCAAGGATCACTTTTCTCAACCGTATTTGACTCATTACCATTACAATATCAATCTAAATAAATATATAATGATCATAAATTTTAATCATTTTCTACTTGTGTACTCAATATTTTTTTGAATTTTAGATTGAATGAATCCTTCAAATATTAATAAAAATAAATTACCTAGATATAAGAATATATAAATAATAAACATTATCCTATAGAAAAATCTATCCCTCTTCTTCTTTTATTTTTTTGAAATATTATTCATACATTATTATCACTACTAATAGAGATAACTAGTATTCATGTTATTTTATCCATATATTAATTATATTCTTTCAATATTGATGGTTTTTAAAATAAAATTCATTTTTTCCTTTACAAACCCATATAGAAACACTATATTACTAAATGAGATAGAAAACAAAATATAAAAAAGTTGTGACTAAAATATGATTTTACTAAATGAGATAGAAAACTAAATTTTTATATATGTTAAGAAAAATATAATGTGGTTTTATTCAGCATTATTTTTTTTGGTTAAAGGCCATTTTTAAAAGCCATTCCCATGAATCATGGCCTCAATATTTTTAAAGCTATTTCATTATTTAATTTTTTTGGATAAATAAGATATGATATTTTAATAAGAACTGTATCATAGTTTTCTTACTCTAATATAATATCCATCAAACCATAGTGTTCTTAAACATTCTTGGGTGTTTTATATAATAAAACCCTATCTGATCATCCTTAATATATTGACCTCCATGAGATTGTGTACTTATCGACAACATGAAATAGATAATCTTTATATAATCCCATCTTCATAAAAAAATTTAACCATAATACAATTTCTCAGTCCTAGACATAGTATATATTATAATACATATTATTTTTTATCTTATGGTGTTATTAGGCGATGGTAATTACTCTAGATTCCATGGTGTTGTTTTGGTCTCATTCACCAAACTTCAATTTTCAACATGTCAGATTCATTAAGATTCTCCGAGTAATATTTAATCATGATATGAGTCAGTTTTTTACAATTTATTCCAAAAAATATATCCAAAACTAAAAATATATTTTTGGGCTCTTAAATATACACATATAACATATATAAATAAAAATATTTATATTATACTAATATTAATATGAAATATTATATTAACATATGCATAAAATTTTCTATTTAAAATTATATAAAAATGATTTATTTTTTATTAGTAAAGGTATGTTTGGTGTAAAAATAGACAAACCCACCCTCCTACTGACACATCCAAAAACGCCAGCACAAACAACATCCTGGCATGAATGAAGCCCCAAAAATGTGATATTCTTATAGATAATTTATTCTCCCATAGGTGATTTGCTACACGAACATAAATGTTATGTTCCCCAACACATGAATCTCATAGGTGAATATCCCCGTAGTCAATCATCATAAATCCCTGATATCCCCCCCCACACACACATAAGAAACCTCCCCTAATATTTGATCTATAGGTGATTTTCCATGAACTATATAGAAAATATTATACACAAGATTTATCCTCTAATAATTAGTAGTACAAATAATCCCTCTTCCATTATAACTATTAGCGTCAACTCAAATCACCTGATGAAAAATTCATATTAGGTGACTAATCTCATTATAATTTAATATCAATTAAAAATAGTTGTTATACTAAAATGTTATTGACCAATGGTGGGGAGGTATTTATCTAAATTATATATATATATATATGTGTGTGTGTGTGTGTGTGTGTATTTTTAATAATTTGATATAATTTTTTCTTCCTTTTTCAAATACAATAATATTAAAAGGGAAAACACATATTATGAACACATATCTATATAATGTACATACATAAAGTATTATTTGTAAATATATCCTTAAATATTTATTTTCTTTCTAAATATATTATTTTCTATCATAAAAAAATTGTTTTTTTGAAAGATATAAATTTTTCATTGCATAAAAAAATTCAAGATAATATCATCAAAATATAGGTAGTTTTTGAACTATATTTGAAAATATCATTTTTTATGAATATATATATCATGTAACACTAATAAAGAATGTTTTAAACATAAAAACTATTTTTTATAATTCTTATATTCCATACTAGATATAAAAATACATACTAAGTAAAGTATATATGTATTATTTTATACAAACATTTATTTATAACTATTTTCAAAATGTTTCTTATTCATGTTATATGAACATGTAAATATATTATTAAAAGGAAGACAAACAATATTTATATATAAAAAAACTCAAAAATAAGAATTTATATTTTTTATACACAAAACATATAAATATATATATGTGTGTTTGTTCTATGAATATTTAAATTATATTTTTTAAAACATTCATATATAAATTTTTTATTAACAATAATATTAAATGTTTTATAACCCGTTTTATTGAAATGTTCCAAGAAATTTTTTAAACAGAAACTCTATAACCATTTCGTGTAAAAATATTTCTTACACTTTTATGTACAAATATTATATATAAAAATGTACGTAAATGTTTTATAAACTATTTTATTGTTTTTATTTATTTTATCAATAAAATAATGTCAATTGAAAACATATACATAATAATATATAGATATAACACTCACAAAAAAGAACATATATTACATACATTTATATAAAGAAAAATACAGACACACAGAAATAGAAAAACATATATATTCTTATAGTTATATATATATATGAAATGATTATGTCGATACCCCATTTTTCAGTTGATCACACCAATTGTGAACCTTGAATCCCACCATTATTATTTCTTCAATTAGTTTCTAGAAATATCGTTATATGTTATAAAAATGAGAGGTATTATTATATAAATACAAAATAATTATTCTATATCACTTGAAATTATTATATAAATAACTATAAATTTATAATAACATGAAAAAAATTTCATAAAACATGTAAGAATCCCCCAATAAATAATTCCTTTGAAATATTATCCTTTAAAAGAATAAAAATAATCAACTAAACTCATATGATAAATGCTCCAAAATATCAAAAAAAATTAACAATCGCTGCGCATAATTTATGTATGGAAGTTTCAACAAAAACATATAAAAAGGGTGAGTATATTCATACCAAGTAGGTTCCTCTACTGACTATCATGTATAATTTTTAAAGGGTTATACAAATGCATCATTGAATTAAGAAGATAAAACAATAATCACAATTAAGGATTCCATTTTAACCCATATCTCACCACAAATTCCATCACCATAAATCATGTATTTATATATATATATATATAACTCACATGATGAAAAATTCATAATAATAAAAATAACTGTCTTCTACATACCAACTATGAGAAACTTGAATCCTATCACTAAAAACAATACATATACTAGCTATAGCTCTATTTCTTCTCATAAGGGAGAGGAAACTGGTGTACTTCTCATTCCACCATCTATTAATCCATCTCCCACTCAATGTTGTTTCACACCCAGCTTCAAATAATAGGTTTTCATTATGTATTGAATGATGGGAATGATTCACCGCTTATATTACATAAACATGTAGTAATTACACATAATAAAATATATTCTCATTTTCCTTTCATAATTATTTATTAAATTTATTAAATCAAATATCATTCCTTATAAATGGAATGAGAAAATTTATATTTATTGTGTGTGTGTGTTATGTGAAGGATTATATAAAATGGTCAATGAATATTTTTATACGTCTATCCTATGAACATTAAAATATGTTATGTGGGAACACACATTTTCATACATAAATAATATAAAAACACTTTTATTAAATGTTTTATTTAACATTTTTATAATTATTTTTTTATAATTTTTATTTAAATTTCATATGAAAAATTAAATATTAAATGTGTAAATACCCCGATCGGTCCACCTAAATGGTGCCTGAGAGGGGGTCTCCACATGTCCTTTGGTGTCTCTCCATATACACTATAGGTTGTTGACTATCAGTGAGGGAATAACAAAGTTAAGGAGAGACTATTCCATCAAAAATAGGCATCAAGGTTCCTTCCCTAATCTGCCTAAGATTCGGCATGACCTGCCCAATTAATGAATGTCCCACTAACCGATAGATGAATCTAGGAGCCCCACAAGACCCAACTGTTTAGAATATAAATGAAGTAACTATCTATATGATGTGTCAAAACAAAATAGAGTAGCATCATATAATAAATATACAGTAATCAAATATGAAAATTAACACATTGTCCAGTACATGGTGAATTATAACTAGATTAAAATAAATACAAATACCTTTGTCCCATGTCACATACATACTAACGTATAAAAAATATTTATAACCTTTTAGACAGTACCATGAGTCCAACTCCATCTAGTACCTATGTGTTGTGAGAAAATAGGAATGTCTAATTAAAACACTAAAACCCACCCCGTCTATACAGATATGGGGTAATTCCAATGGCCCAATTTGTGTCACTAGTTGCTCAATTATAATGAGTGATGTTTTGATCAAGTGTATGCGAATGAAATACATATAATAGTGTGTTATTTCTTATAAAATAAACCATCTTAGAAAACATTACACACAAGCCTATCTACTTCAGAACAATGTCCGAATCCCCCTCATACTATAACCCATGAACTACCTACTTCAGCTCCATGTGAGTAATATTTTTTTTTTGTTAAAATACTAATAACATAGAAATCCCATAGACCGTGACTATCAATTTTTTAACTAACTCAACAAACACCTTGAAACATCCATGTATAGTCATGGGGGACCATCAAGACACCCCAACACATCCCCTATTTCTCTAGGGAGGTCACCATTAATTACACCAACCAACCCCCATAGATTCTAGGGTGATCACAATAATTCAATATGACCTATCCCCATAGGCTATGTGGAGGCCATAGTCAAGAACACAATACCACTCCAGTAGTTTCTAGGGAGGCTAAATTCAATTTCATTGGCCCATCCCTGTAGGTTCTTGGGAGTCCATCATAAATTACCTTGACCCATCCTTGGGCACTAAGGGAGACCACATAATACTTGAGGGAATCACACATAGACACATGAAACATGGAACTCAACGTGTCTCACCACTCACCAACTCATTATTAAGGAACTAGGCCCTTTATACATAGTTTCATGTCAACACATCCTCTCATGTCCCTCAGGCCTATCCCAAATCTCTGAGAGTCTTTGACTTCCATTAGGATTGACCCATAACATTGATACCAAGACAAAACAACATACTCAAAATCCACAAAAAGTATCACTATTGTCCATCAGAGAAAACCCACACAATGAAACCATATAAAGGAGCAAAAACAAGGAAAGCATGCCTTCATAAATTGGGAATCACATATATGTTCTCAAAAAGGCCAAATCTAACCCACAATAATCCCTTTAGGATATCCCCATTAAACCAATCCAAAGATCATTTTAAATACCTTTATCCATTTTGAAATCACATTTCAAAACCTTTTTACAAATCATAAATTTTCTCTTTTCCATTTTAATCCAAAATAACTTTTTAAAATTTCATTTTAAAAATAAACCATCTTCCTTTCGAAAGACAATGCATGCTACTAGTAATACAAAATGAGGTCCACTAACACTCGATCCCATTCCCACCATATGGTGAAATTATTGGGGGTATTAAATTATTTACGAAGTTATTATTAATGAGGAAAACAAATATAAAAGCACTAAAATATAAAGAGTCTTAAATAAGGTCAATGAACCTACCTCAATTGAAATTATGATAACACATCCCAATCTTGTATCGACTTCTATGGAGTCCAAGAGCCCCTATCTCAACATAAAATATCTTTAAATTAATTAAAAAAATATGATTTGTATAATTGGTATCAAATGAATATTTTAGTCTAATTATGTTAGAATCACAAGAAACCAGGTGTGTTTCACTCCTAATGAACCAACAAATATGTGCTAAAAAAATACCCAATTTATAAACTTGAATTGGATGGTAATTTTACCCAATTTCATCTTATTACCTAACTTAACTCGAAAAGAGGAAAACTACATGGAAAATAATGAATAAAAACTTGATTATGATTTCTCAATATGCCCTATAAAATCCACACAGAAAATCCCCTTAAGGCACACTGATTTCATCATAATAAAATGAAATCACCCATTCTTAAAACCTTATGGTCGAACTAAAATCAGATAGAAACGAGAGGTAATAATAATAGGATAATAGGAGGAGGTCTTACATTAAAATCACCTAATGTAACACCCATAAATCATCCCATTTCATGGGGGTTTAAGGAACCAAAATTAGGGAGAGGATACAAAAATGGCCCCATCCCATCACCCAAAACAACTAAAACCTTATTATACCCTGAAAAGGAAAATACAAAAACGAACCCACTAGAAAAACCTCAAAATATCCCCACCAACTAGATGTTGGCTTCTACTCTGAGTCAGTGTTGGCTACATTCCTAGCCCACTGGCTAACGGGTTTCCTGATGTGTAGACAAACCACCAGACCACCTTTCCAATCACTCTTGTTCCCCTGAAACTATTTTGAACCTCATTACTAGTTTAATCACATACCATTGAGATTTTAAAATTATTGGAACACCCATCTAGGCCTCAGTTCTCAATATGGACCCACCACCAATTGAAAAATTCCAAATCCCTTAGGAGTTTCTAACATATAATGAAACAAGTCATTACAAATTCCCACCATAATTATTCCCACCATGAAGAATCCCTGGTAAATCTCAAACCACATCTCCTTACCTATATAGGTCATCAATTTATTAAGAACTCAATGTGCTCCATCTCTAACTCTAAACATGGTTTCTCTGTTCAACTTTACCACCAATCGTAACACACTATATCTCTTCCAAAATGAAAGGTTTAATACTTGAACCACTACCATAAAATATTGAATGATTCTCCCAATTTTGTTTCCAACTCATTAGTTACAATTATTGAGGATATCATTAGTTAGTCCTGATCTGACAAACTTTCTTCAAAACCACAAAAAATTACCTGTTGATGCACCACCACATATACCAAGAAAAATGCCTTAATCCAAGAGAAATTGGCTCACCATGAATATATAAACACTAAGGTTTTGACTAAAAAATGGAATATTTCACTGATTAGTTTTTAATTATCCATATTCATCATCTTATTCCACCCCGAGCACCGACACCCTTCTGATCTAACTCACCCTTAGATCACACAACCACCACCCCAAGCTCAATGATCACACAATAACTCTAACCAACAATAGAATTCAATCCCTAATACGGTGTATCCTATTACTAAAATACTACTTCTATTTCAAATATATGAGGAACTATTTCACTATACCCATGACCCATCCCACACTAGGGTTACTCCCCCACAAATGATGAGATGATCACCACCATAGAAGTTTCCTTTTCACCACCACACTTAGAATAATCCTTAAAAAACATTGAAAACCAATTCATTATTATGTCACCCTACTATATTACTAAAAATAAGGTAGGTTCTTGACTAGTCTTTCCAATATAAAACACTTAATTGCAAAAAATTGACTCATCTCGAGGCTTATGGTGCAACCAATGTAATGATCTACTACGGACAACAGATCCCACAAGTGGAGCTCTAAACCATAGGAATCCACTACAAAGAGCTCATATGAATAAATTATCATCATAGACCCAAAACAAATAACCATGAAGTGTTCCAACCTACAAAATCAACAAAAGTATATAAAAAACATCACAATTCCAATCCTTAAACTCACTAAAATCACATCTATCTGCTCAAGCCTCATGTTAAACATAAATAAACAAACCACGCATGATTATCTTACATAATCAATCTCACAAACCCATTGAAGGAGAACCACACTAAAAATGAATCTCACAATCCCACTACAAGTGGATCCCATAAGAATCCATGGATACCATCAAACACATAGGTCAACCACTAGATCTCTCTTTGTCCATCACTAAAGATCCAACATACTAGTCCATTTAGGCACAAGTTTATATATATATGAAACACTTTAAGAAAAGAACACGCACCCATTGACCTCACTTATTGGTTTCAAAATTACCTCAATACATGTTCCGAACACACAAATCATATATCCTAGTCACTCTCTACCAAAACAAAAAACATACATAAATGAGTTTTGAGTAGTTTCTAATTTTTAAAAATACCTTCTAAAACATTTTACACATTCTGAAAATCTAATGATATTTCAAAAAAAAAATAATCTATATCCATGGGTTTTACATTAAATCCAAAAAATCACAAAAATATTTGGCATATCTAGGTGCTTTATAGAAAAATGATCCCATTTTCAAAAATTCATTTATAAAATAATTTCCAAAACCTCCATGAAATCCAATTTCAAAAACCTTTTTTATTACCTTTTTATGGAAAATAAAAAATACATTTCCATTCACAATTACCATGTATATAAAGTAAATTTTAATAAACCAACCCATACATCCATTTATTCATGATTTATGACACCACAAAATATTTTCCATTTAAAAAATTAGGCTTTTCTTATAAACCAAAATTTCAAAACTTTATTTCCCGATGGGGGCCAAGAAATCACATCACAATCTATCAAACACACGCCTCTTGTACATACTAATATAATAAAATTTTATAATATAAATTATAAATCATTAATTACATTATAATTTTCTTCGAATAATATAGATTCTGACAAGGCCCCTTGTTTAAAAACATGACCCATAAGTGAGTGTGTTATGCTCATGGTCGACCACTATCATGATGCATGTACAACTCACTAGATCCCATATGAGTACTAGGAATCTTACTAAGCCCCATCCATCCCACACTAAGATTATCAGTCCAACAGAGCTCCACACTCACCAAGATTTACTAATCATAAAATTGGGCATCCCCTAGTAACTTGAGTTTCAACCAAGGTCATGCTGGAAAAGATTGCACACTGTCTACCTCCCAAGTCTTGAAATTCTTACTCTTCCTTTAAAAATTATATCTAACCCAATATAGATCTAATACCATTTTGTAACACAGTAGACTGAGATACCTAAATGGATCTTGGGTGGGGGTCTCCACATGACCTCATGCACACCTTCCAATACACTAGAGGATTCTAACAAACTAAAATGTCTTAATATTGTTGTGGGGAGACTATGACCCTAAAAATCTGTTGGGATGATTCCCATGATACATACATTAATAGCGGTGAGTCCATTGTCCAATTAGGCATCCCCAGATCCTAAAAAATACAAATTTCTATTATGATTAGGTGGATGAGAATGCAATACATAGAAATAGTGTTGTCTTTCTCATTACAAATTAACACCCAAAAAACATAACATGAAAGTATAACTAATTTTTTCATGATACTGGAGTCCCCCTCATATTTTAACCCATGCACTACCAACTACATATCCATGTTGGAAAGTATTTGTTTTCAGAATTCAGTAATTGAATAATACCATGGCCCATGTCTGTCACTCAAATGTTGGCATCCTCAATCACATTGACCCATCCATGTATACTCAAGTAGGTCCATCATGTGACCATGCACTATCCCTATAGGTTATATGGACATCACCATCATACACAATGATCAATACTTATAACTTAAAAGGAGGTCACCATTAATCATGTTGGCCCATCCCTATAGGATTTGGGGAGGCCCTAGTCAATAACACCGACCTATCCCTATAGGTTATAGGGAGTCCAAAATTAATATTTTCTGCCCATGCCCATAGTTTATAGGGAGGCCATAATTAAGTACCCAAATCTATCCATGAACACTCATGAATGTTGAATCAATCATGAGGTTAGAACACTTAAAAATATCAAATGGGGTGAACAAACCATCTCCAAACTCACCAACTCATCATTAGGTAAGTGGTCCCTCTGGAACTTTTCCTAGAAGTACACACCATCTCATGTTCCTTATACCTCAACCCTCTAGGGGTCTATCACTTTAATCGAGATTGACCTACCATATTGATATTCAGAGAAAAAAACATTAGTCAAAACACACAATAAGCATAAATATGAACCATCAAACAACAATCCATACAATGGATCCTTGGAAAGGAGTGCACACATGGAACACATACTTTCATAAATAGGGTATCTTCTATAAGAGTTAAGACATTCCAATTAGATCCCATTATAATCCATTTTGGATTTCCTATATAAAATAATCCAATAATCCTTTAAAAACCCCTTTCTTTATTTAGAATACCCATTCTAAACACCACCCATTTTCTCCATAGTTTTCCATTTTATGACAAACCTATTTTTAAATTTTCATTTAAAAAAACAATTTCCTTTTTAAATAAAGAACATGCCACCAACAATCCATTTGGAGGGACATTGACACTTGATCCCATTCCCAACATGTGGTATAACTCACATGAGACAAGAAATTATGTTGTAAGTTATTATTTATGAGGAACACAAATATAAAATCACCAAAAGACAAAGAGTATCAAATAAGGACAAGGTCCCCTAACTCAACTAACATTCCAATAACTTACCCTAAGCATCAATTGACTTATATCAAGTCTAAGAGCCCCTATCTCAACATATAACATAACTAAATTAATTAATTAATTATTCTAAACCAAAAACCCAATTTCCATAATGTGAACCAAACTCATTAGATAGTTGAACGATGTCAGAATCATGAGTAATCAATTGAGTTTCACCCCAAACAAACCCCTGAATCTATGCAAAACAAAATCCCCAGTTATTAATCTAAACTAAATTCCTATTTTATGAATTTTTTTCTAAATCACTATTTTAATTCATGCAGTGACATAACTCATGGAAGACGTTGAACAACTTATTTTTGATAGTGTCCGGTATGGCCTCTATGATCCCCACAATAAATACAATTAAGTCCCAACAGTTTCTCCATGATTTAAGGAAATCAACCCTTCCTGAAATCCTATTGTCAAAAAAAATTATTGAGTGATAATGTAGAAGAATAATAGTGGAATATGGGGAAATAATTATTTGAAATCACTAGACGAACCACAGTAGAATCACCACACTCGATTGGGGATTTATGTAACCTAGAGGTTGGGAGAATCTGGCCCAAATGGCCTCCTTTGGTCACCCAAATCCCCTAAAACCTGAGTGGCCCCCAACCAGAAAAATAATAAAAAACCCTTAATAAAAACTCCATAGATATAGCCCCACTGGTGGATCTACCGACCAACCGGTGAAAATACACTTGTAAGCCAGTGGACCGAATAGAGGAGTAGGGCTACTGCCCAGCCCAACAATGATTCGATGGGCTTCCATCAGCAAGTTAGTGACTTGTTGGGAAGCTCAACCACCTTCTCAATCTATTTCCGAGCACCTTCGATTTATAAATAAGCCCCATTCTTTGTTGAAATACATCCCTTTAAGAAATTAAAATTCACAAAACTCCCTTCTAAACCTCAGTTTTCAAAATGGACCTACCAACAAATGAAAAATTGAAAATTCAATGGAAATTTCCAACCAGTAATGTTTCAGTTAATTACAAAATGTTTTATTTTGCAAGAATAAATAAATTTCATTTGTATTAACATATCATAAAATATTTTATTATAAATGTACATGTTATTATCTATAGAAAAATACTATATTCTTAGATGATATATCATTTACTTCTATAAAAACATTTTAAATATATTATATTATGATTATATCTATTATGTTATGGGGTAAGTATAAAGGTACATATTTTATCTTGTATATATATGTTATGTTTTGTGATATTAAATTATTTGAGGAAATAAAAATTTGTATCTATATATATTATATGAATACATCATGCTTTTTCAAAATATGTTATATCTTTCATAAAATAATAATAGTTTGTTAAGATATAAAATATTTAGTAAATACACTACTAGAAAACTGGGTTTGTCTAGTGATAGGGATTTAAAAGTGCTAGAAAAAATTTCTCTTAAAGACCCTCTTTGTTAGCGCTAGAAAAATCGATATGAAAGGGGATCCTTAAGAGTGATAAAAAAAGGGCTATTAAAGGGGGACCTTTTTCAGCGCCTTTAAAAATGCATAGAAAAAGGACCCCTTTTATTAGTGCTATTGAAAAAGTGTTGATAAAGGGTATATTTCCAAAAAAAAATCATTTTAAATAATATCAATATATAAATATATTTATTTTTATATTAATATAATATATCTATTTTAAATATGTTTTAGATAAGGCTAAAATGGTATTTACACTTACTATAAAATATATTTAGTGAAAATGACTCATAAAATATCTAAAAAATATTTTTAATTAATAATTTTCTAATTATTATAAAGAAATATTCATTTAATAACAATTTTAATACTAATAAATTAATAAATTAATAAAATATCTCAAATAAGATGAAAACATAACTCGAACTTCAAATGACTGTTAATTTTGATCCAGGTTTTAGTTTAATCTCTACAACATATCAAATCAAATCTTGTGATGAGCCCTATACCCAGGCGACTAGGGGAAGCCCCTGTAATATACCATAAATCCTCCAAAATATGTTTTTAGTTAGGGAACTCCAATTTTTTAACATTTGATGAAATTCCAGCCTCATAAAAGGGGTTTCATTTCCTATTTTTAGTGGGGACTGAATTTATTCCTAGATTTTACATTAATATTGATATTATGGTTTTGGAATTATAAATTTTTTCAAATTGTAATGTTATTTATAATCAAATATATAAAAATATATACATAATTTTTTTATATTCACACATAAAAAATTAATTTTATACCAAAATAATTAAACATATTTAGATATAAAATATATTTATAAATATATTGATATAATAAAAATAAAAAATAGTATCCATTATATTGAAAATAAAAATTTATGAATATTTAAATACCTATAAGATTAATGTATGTAATATATATATATATATATTTGTGTGCATGTTGATAATCAAATTTATATTTATATTTATATTCTAATATATGTATATAAAGATTAATATATAATATATGTAAAAAAATATAAATATGTATAATTATATTTATATATTCATATATGTATAAATATATACATGTATGTATGTATGTATTTATAAACACACACAAACATGAAAAAATAGTTATTATATGTATGTAAAAAAATATAAAAAATTAATATATATACATATATAAACATATATTTAATTATGTGTATAAAAAATGTAATAATATATATTTATATATAGATATATCAAATATAGAAAAAGTCAATATAAGGGAGTGGAAAAGGTGTAGATGTATGAGTTAGAGGTCTCAAGTTCGAAGCTTGTTGGAGGCAGGGGAGTGCTTGGGAGGGTGAAATTATCTAAAGATCTAATGTGTGGGGAGGGGGTGAGCACCCCAGGTGAGAGGGTAACAAGATCTGATAAATAGAGGTAGGGATCACTGATAAAATTTTCTTTTAACAAAAAAATCCCCCTTTATCATCACTTTTTTGTGCTAATAAAGGTGTTTTTTAACAGCGCTAAAAAAAGAGCTGATAAAGCCGGCCTTTAACAACACCAAAAAAAGTGATGATAAAGGTCCCCTTTATCAAAACTAAAAAATAAAATATAAAGGACGCCTTTGTTAGGGATTTTTGAACATTGATAAATAGGGCCTTTATCATCTCTTTTTATGAGTTCTATTAAAGATAACCCATTAACATTGCTTCCATTATCCGTGCTTCTATAGCACTGATAAAGCCCTTTTACTTGTACTATTAATGTCCTTATTCTTACTAGTGATAGAAAGATATCATAAATATATTTTTAAAATGTTGGAAACTATTTTGTTTTCTGAAAAATAATTATTTATAAAAACAATATATACAATTTTATAACATAAAATATTTAATCAATATAAATTGTTTTCATATAAATCTTATTTTCTTTGATTAATGTAAAATTTTCAACTACATTATGACACCATGTATAAAGATATATAAAAATTTATATTGAAACATTTACAAAAAAAATTAAATGCTTAAATAAAGGTTTTTATATTCCATAAGAGCATCCTTACCTCATCACAGTAACACCAATTCATAAATTTATAGTTTTTTAACCACACTAATTACTATAGAAAAAATAGAAGAAGTAAAGGGTCAGTACCATATGGAATAGGGAGGCACAATGACTACTCTGGAAAAACTGTTTGGGCATCATAATCCTTTTAGGATTGAGACACAAAATTTATCATAAATTAATTTTATAAACTAATGAATTGAAATAAAGTAAACTAAATGCATATTGAAGTATCTAGAAGTGGGGAACTGGTTTCCAAAGGTGATTTTACTAAATAAATTATCTAGATTTACTTCTAAAATAATCACATAAAAATCAATGAAATCTATCTCTTTTATTGATATGTATAGGGTCAATTCCCATCACGTTACCTTAACATCTCAATTCTTCATGGTCAAATTAATTTAAATAACTAGAACCCATTAAGATATGATCAAAATTGTTGTATAATATCAGAATTAAGTACTCATGAAACAATTAAATTAACTATTTTGGGTTTCATTTGATATCAAACACATGTGGTCAGCTATTTAATAATGAATAACTTAAACATGTGAGCATAATAAAATAAAAATAAATAAAATCACCCTATGATAAAAATTAAATCAATATAATATGGGATACACCCATTTTTATATAAGACTCTCTCTCTAATAGATATATCCAATCATTATATCATGATCGTTGATGATAAATAATCCAAAAACCATATACGATAGAATGGAAATGGGAGATTTGAGAAACAAGAATGGAGTTAAACTAAAAACCATTAAAACATACAAAAAAATATGGAACTTTAATAAGAAATATGTGAAAATATGGAAACCAAGATATGATGATGCTCCTAAGTCAAAACCCTGTCAATAGATCCCCAATGTCTATTTGATCCCACCTCAATGATTAAATCCACTTTTAAAAAGCTTCTAAATAATGGTTAAGGTCCCATATTCAAACAACTTCTAAACACACATCAAATTGAAAAATTTCATAAATATATGAATTTTCTTACATGACCTATTCATAGAGTGAATGGTTTATCCTCTTTTGATTTGTGTTATGTCATTATTTTTTAGAGCATGATCTTTTTTTCACTCCATGAATGGTTTATTCAGAAGTTATTCATATCTTGAATGATGATTCATGTCTTGAATGGTGTTACATGGTATTATGTTGTGTTCTACCTATCCTCATTCACAACATAAATATCACTTTATGGCATTGAACTCCATTGTATTTAATACTAAATCTTTGCTAAGTCCTCAATCATCCAGTACCATGTCGTGACACTTCTTAAAATTGTACAAAGTTTCTAATTATATTCAAAGATAGTATTATAATAAAAACACATAAAATAATGAAATATGAAACTAATATCCTATTAAATCATCAAAATTTAATGTAAACTTATATTAAAACGAATGAAAATGTTTATGAAAAATAGGAGTTTCAATTTTTATATATTTATTCTCATAAAAGTATTATTTATTATTAAAATTTATGTCTTTATATTATTTTTTATCATGAACAGTTTATTTTTTTCTAATGTATTTAAATTCTATGGATAAAATTAGGTTATACCCCATTTATAATTTATTTTAATTTGGGTTATATATTTTATATATAGTTAATTTTTAAATATCCACTTATATTTGAGTTTGTATTTTTTATTTATAATCTATTAATGTTACTAGACCAGCATAGATTGTGTTTTCATATAGAACATGTTCTTTAATAAATGTTTTATGTTCTATATAGTTTTCTCTTAATTTGTATAAATCTGTTGACTACAATTGAATATATGACACTCCATCCAGATCAACATAGGGATACATGCTTACCTCCCCATATTCAAGAGCTTTCTAAACATTGGTGAGAGTATAAGAGTAATTTTGGGCGGTCATACTCTCGATACCATCACATATAATAATAGGTTAACAATAGAACATCATCATAAATCAGAGTGAGTGAAAATAATATTATGTAAATTCTAACAATCAGTAACAAGTAAACAATGACATAATATTTCACATTAAACCATATTAAACATACATATATAAAAGATGTCATTCACACTAGGAAAATAAATATATAACAAATAGAAAACAAATTAAGGGGAGACTTAACTATAAAACCTTGGTCCCACTTTGGACTACACTCTTAATATCCACCCAACTTATCTAAGTAGATCCCCATACTACCTATCAACTAAAGTGGAACATGTGATCAATATGTGCACCAAGGTTCCCATGAAGGGTGTGAGCATTAAACTAAGTAGGGTATCGATAAGTGAGCCTCATATATTACATCACGTATAATGTGTTCATATATATGAAATTAAATCACACAATAAGATACAAGATGTAAAAAATAATTCTCAGTCATCATTTTCTAATCAAGACCCTATGTTGTCTGACCTCACTTTATTTAGACAATGTTAAAAGAAAATTCATCTAATAATACAATCATAATCAACTACCCTATAACATGGGGTGGGGTATTATAATATATTTAAGACCACTACCCTCTCAATCATTCTATGGTCTCATACCATGTCCCAATCTCATATCATATCCCATATTGCTTCTTTCTCACTCAAGGTGTAGTGTCATGAGACATCTATTACTTTGTCTTATACCTCTATCAACTCACTCAAGATAAAGACTCAGGCCAAAACACACATAACATCACATACCTCCACCCTCTTAGTGAGGGTTAATTATTACATTGTATCATGTACACATCTCATACCATATCACATACCACCAATATGTCACTTACGGTGAGGTATTTCCCATATTACATGTCACATCCCATATCACATGAAATAATTTCACCCTTCAACTCAAGGTGTGGCCTTATACCACATCCAATATCTTAACACATTAATAATTAATCACAACATGGTTAGAGCATAATATTAAGGAAAAAATAAATTTTAGGAAAACCCATAGCCCATTCCTTAGAAATACACACACACATTCCCACCTAGCTCTCAACAAGAGGGTAGCATGTGAAACACAATATAACTAACATAACTAATATCATCATCCACAACCATAAAACTAATCAATTTTTACACATCACTCATAATCATCATATTCCCTTAGGACATTTAAAAAATACTAGAATTGCCTATATTTAAAATATCCCACACTTAAATCACTAATCTACTCACTCAAAAAAATAACCACCCCATAAGATCTTTCATTAACACACATTTTAACCATAACTATAACCCATGCACATGGTAATAACCTGACCATAACCTACAGTGTCTCACTATATTCTCAGTCCCCATTCCAAAACTTCCTATATGTTACATCCATACTCAGATCAGCCAAATATCGCTTGGTCGACCCATATACCGACCACATTATATACTAATAAATCCTCACATGGATTACCAATAACTATCCATACTTATATCTTGATCCTAGTCCACTCTCTCAAAATCCCCATTAATATGATAGATCATACCATTACTTCACATCCACCAGGTTCCCCTAGGAACAACTAAATATAGTGGATAACCTCTTCTATGGTCTGAAAATAATGTTATCCAAAACACATGGCTTGCCAATATCTTCTAGGTCCATTCTCAGAATCACACTCTTCTTACTCAAGTATTTACTAGGATCCAAGGCTAGTTCCATATCCTTTCCCATAAAATTTCCAAGGCTGGAACCAATTAGTTCATTCCTTATGGTCTAACCACTTGTAATCCTATCAACTAACTCCCCAAGGGTTAAACCATTCCACACACAACTTATCCAATGAGAAAATACCACTCAAATCTCAATTAATCTTTATTAGACATCAGAACCCCTGGTAGTATAACAATTGAACATCTCTAAAATCCAAAATCATTCATGACATACACTTAAAAACTAAAGTATTGAAAAAGGTATATCCCAACATTCCGAACTCAACCTCTAAATTTAGTTATTAACAAGATCCAACCCTAGTAAAGAATAAGAAATTAACTTGCAGAAACACATAAGGTTTTGTATAAAAGAGACCACAAACATTCATAACAGAGTTACCACCCATAAACTAGGCTCCATCAAGCCTCACCCATGTAAACACCAATTATTGTGATGATTACAAGACCCTATCTCATACTACACAACAAAAAAACAATAATTATTAACATTTATAATTATTTTCAAATTCTAATTTAAAGAATAATAATCAATACAATCTCACCGAGTGTTCTTCCATACTTGGAAAATCATGAAACATAATTCCATCAGCTTGTGGATTTCTCCAAAAACTATTATGAATAAAATATTAATTATTTGATACGAAATTTACTTCTAAATAAATTATAATTCAATGAAAACCCTACAAAAATTCACAGAGTTACATACATCAAACAAATCAGTTATCAACATAATAAATTTACCCTCTTTAGACATCCTCAATCAACTATAAGACTAACCTACTTCATATAGAGGTGATTATACTATTCTCTATTGAAATCATCTTTAAACCCTATCTATAACAACTATAAGTTTTCAACACAAGGAGGGAAGAATAATAGAGTAATAGGAGAGAATAAATACTTGGATTTAGAGTGAAGTAACTAGCTTGGACCACCATGGATATATAGATAAAAAGGGAAGGTAAAGAGAGGGGTGGACCTCTCCTGGGTTTGGCTTACATGTTCGTTCCTCCTTTTAAAAAATAAAACAATAACCTATCAGGTACTCAATTTTTGGTTTCTAGTTCTCTATGGGCCACCTAGTAAACACCCAATGCATGGAAGGTGGGGCTTCAGGAGCTATAGGTCCACAACCCAACACATTGGGTACCCAATGGACCTATAACTAGTAATCTATTGTGATTTTAGAAAAGTTTCATTTCACCATCCAAAGGTTCCCATCCCTGAACACCCGACCCACCACCAAAACCTTCCAAAACACTAAAAATACATCTAAAAACACCCCTAGGTATTCTTAAACTCTTGGAATTCCAATATAAACCACAAATATAAAATTTCCCAAAACCTTATAGTTTCAAATTAAAACTCCCTTTAAAATACCTAACCCATAATGACATAATTATTTAAAAACTCCTCAGAAATGGGAGTCTCATCCCTAATAAGAAATCTAGATATTCCCCTTATCCCATGTCCAACCATTGGAAACTAATATCCCCACTAAATATCAATTTCAATTCATCACAGATCCATCTTGTTGGAACCCAATTTGGAATGTTAAGATTTTCACCAAAAATAAAAAAATGTTAACTAATACACATGACTTGTAATGACCCAAAATTTTATCAATGGAAATTCCCTTATTATAACTATTTCATATAGTACAATAACATAAAATCACATTAATAACACAATACAAAAATTATAAATGAAGTATGAATAAAATAATACGTATTTCTAGAAGTTAAGAAATTTTTAATGATAAAAAAGTAACTTGACCAAATAAATAGTAATATAGCCTTAGGAAAATTAAACCATCTAATAGACTAGTAAAATCATCCATGAAATTACAGACAAATTTTATTCATACTATAAATGAATTTATAATATAATTATTTCATAGTATGACTAAATAATTGTTTTGAAAATTATTTATTAAGTGTTGGTATTTTTGTAAGTTAGAAATATTTATTTTCAATTTTATAATTAATATAATTATTTAAAAGAAAATTTATTTTCATAAAATTTATTCAAAAATTTATATTTTGTTGTCTTATGAATTTAATATTATTTTATGGGACTTTATTTAATTTTTAAAATGTTACAAAATTAATTATAATTTCAAAATCATTATTTTTCATGTAAATAATAATTTTAAATTAACAAATTATAATATTTTGAAAAGTATTTTTATAAAATAGAGTTAAGTTTTTTGAATTCTACACTTAAAAATAATGTGTGTGAATTTTTTGGATTTTTCTTAAATACATAAATTTTTGGTGAATAGTGAAATATGATAATTTACGCTATATATAAATTATAAATTAAATACACTATTCCTTGAGTCAATGATAATTTAAGAACCATAATATCAAAATTAACTTAATTACATTAATATATATGGTGATAATTATCAAACTATTCATAGTCTTGAGCCAAAATAATAAAATAATGAATAAAATAATTAGAAAACACCCATCTCATGCACTATAAATATCACCCTCTCCACCTCTTCTCCTCACACCATCCATGCTTTAAAACATATCCAAATTCCTCCCAATACTCTAAATAAACCCTTACAAAATTTCTAGGATCTCTTTGTCTCATAAAAATACCAAAACTATTTTCATAAGGGGGATCTCAAGGAGGATAAATCCAAGAGGTAAATTCCTCTTTTCTTTTCTTTTCGTTTCTTTTCAAGTTCATTATATTAATATTCTCTCCTCTACTCCCCTAATAAAAATTGAATTATAACTATATTTATTTATATATAATGTAATGTTATTATGATAATTGAATAATTCATTATCTTACCACTTCTCCCCTCCCTTTTATTCTAAAAATGGAATCGTCAACTGAGAGGTGTTGAGTTACCACCTTTGTAGATGATAAGTTTTGATTTTACTTTATCTCATTCAAATATGGTCTTAAAACCATTATAATGGTTTAATAATATTCTAAAATTAATTTTTAACCCTTTTTATGTTATAAAACTAACATTTATACATAATATAATCTGATAAAAGAAAATGAGTTTGTCGTAATCGAAAACCCGCTAAATTAATCTAAATGATTATAATTAACATTTTATATAATAATTAATCCTCATATCTAGAGCCAAAATAATATATATGACCAATTGAAATTATGTTTGTTCATTTATAACTAATAATTTAAATTCTTTAGAATTATACCCATGAACTTTCATACTCATTTACAAGCAAACTATTCATGAAAACTAAGAAAACGAACACTTCCGAGCAATGAAACGGAACAATATAACTCACAAAAAATAAAATAAATGAACTAAATAAAATTATAATAAATTAATTAAATGTAGAAAAGGTTCTGGAATTATTAATTAATTAATATCATTTTTTTATTCATGACATTATGATCAAGTAAAGAATAATTTCATACATAAGGTAAGAGATCCTTTCTGAACGTCTATTTTTTCGTTGTGTTACTCTTTCCCTCTCTTAACCACAATTTAATTCCACTTTATTTTTATGTAATTATTCTAAATTATTTTTATATGTTAAAAAATTTTGTATCCGTGTCTTATCATCCTTATTTTATGTGATATACATGTTTTTAAAAGGTTCCCTTCTCAATTCTTCCGGATAAGCAAGCTTGATTAAAGGGAACTTCCAAATTTCTTACCCGTTTTCAAGTGAACTCCATAATCTATTTTAAGGAAATATTATTTTACTAAAATTTATTATTTTATCCAGAAAATATAACTTGGTTCATTTCTGGTTTATACAAACTATTATTCTTTTTCTTCTTCAAAGAATCTTTAATATTTTTCTTAAACCACACTAAAATGTTTTATTTCTAATATTTTTTAAAAACTATTTATAAATTTATTCACTTTAGTTTGAATTCACCTGTCATGATCTATACTTATTTTCCATTATTAATTTCTATGTATGGTTTAAATTATTTCTTTCATGGTCACCATTATGATATTCCCTTATGTTATTCCTTTTGACATGATTATGATACCCAATTTTTACCATGGATAACCCTTAAATTTATGTTTGACTGATTATGTATGATTATTTATGTGGAAAACATATTCATGAACTTGTTATGATCAGTGTGCTCAAATATAACTCCAATTACATGGGTAATTTCTAATATAATGAGATGTCATGTGCAACAGTCTTGGTGGTCAGCCTTGACTCATGTTTATCCATGTGAAAGTAGACTTAAATCACGCTAAAGTCATGTTTTATGTTGCTACCACATTATGATTATTACATGATTATACGATCCCATGCTCTATATTTTATTATCCCATATTTATAATCATGTTCCATGCCTTTTTTTATCATTATGTTATGTCTTATGACCCATGTGGTAAGGTTTATTTTAATATTTATTTACATACTAGGATATTTATATCATCCCTTTGTTCAATTATTTTACTAGGTTATCCTATGTTAATGTAAGTTATCAAAGGAAGTTAGGATTAAATAAAAGATTTTCTTATTTCGACATCATGATATTTAATAATGTACCTATCTCCAAGACACTAGACTTTACGGTCCTTGGATTTTAATTTGATATTTAATTATTCTTAAAATCATGTAATGATATGTGTAAAAGTCTTGGGTCACTATAGTTTGTGTTAGTGGAAGGTCTGTTTACTTTTTGAGGTTAAGAATAGAACACTTTAGTAAGAACCCAAAAGATAAGATGAAGTATGAGAAAACCTCACTAAATTTTGGTTAGTATAGAGTAAGTGGTTTATGAAGAAAATACATCCATGTATAGATACTACAAGTGGAAGTGGTTTGAGCATAGATGTACCTAGGAGTAACAACTTTGAAAAGGTTATTCTGGCCTGACTTGGGGAAACTTGCTACATGAAAATGGGTCTTACTGTGTACCTGGTTTGATACTCTACAAAGATATTCTTTTGTAAATTCATAATCTCATTATGAACCATTATTAAGTGAACAAAAAATGCCCATAAGAAAACATTCTAGTAAATAGATCATGGAAATCATAGATTGAAACCTAGGGAATCACAAGATAGGATGTACTTTTCATTTACAATTTTATCCTTTTATGATGAATTCTTTCTTTTATTATGATTATTAGTTAAGTATTCATGCCCCATAATTATATATTATTTATCTTAGTCAATGGATGGGAATATAATAATTAATTCCAATAATGAATGTGATAGGAAATGTGATTATTTCCCTAATGATATGCCAAATATGATGGGAATGGGTGCTCAAAACATCATGATATTACTTTCTCAACTAGGTCAAGTCAGGAATAATAACATGAATCAAATGGAACACACTCATTCTTCTAAGATAGGGAAATTTATGGATGAATACATTATGTGGAAAATTCCTACCATGTTTAGTAGATCTTCGGATCCCCTCCTCATGGAATAGTGGATTAACTCTATTGAAAATATATTCACTATACTCTAATGCTCATAAGAAGGGAAATTTGTGCTAGCGGTCTATCACTTTGATGGGAAGGAGGATTTGTTGTTGAAACTAATAAAGAACACAATATAAAAGGAAGAAAATTATTCCTTGGATTATGAGGAATTAAATAACATTTTTTTCAGTAAATATTTTCTTGAACCCTCCATATCAAGATGGAAAGGGAGTACCTATAACTGAAGTAGAGAGAGGAAAAGTCTATCAGGGTGTATGAAGAAAAATTTACAAGGTTTGCAAGATATGACTATGTCTTTTTCATGAACATTAAAAGCAACGTGGATATCTTATTTAGTAGACTAAAGCTGAGTCTATGAAAAGAGTTAAAGATTCAATAATTTTATAGCTATGATGAGATTTTCCGTTGGGACCTTATGGTTGAAATAAAGATTAAAGAATATAAGGGGTCTCAGGGTCCCAATAAAAGAAAGAGGAAAATAGAGTCTATTATGGGTGGATCAGTAGATAAATTCTATGATGGAAAGAAAAACCAATATCCCACTTGTAAAAATTATTGGAAGAAGCATCCTAAGAACTATCTAAAGGGAATCCATAAATGTTTTAGATATGGAAGAATTGGGAATCTATATAATAATTACTGAAGGGATATGAAGAATACCACTAATGTGGAAGAAGAAGTGAAGTTTCATATCAACACTCAACCTATAGTGTAGTGTTAGAACTACAAGGAACATGGTAATTATGTGAACCATTTCCCATAGCCAAGGGTTGTTGGAGGCAATCAAGAACCCAAAACACTGTGGAAGCAAGGAATGGAATATGATATCACTACTACAGAGGTGGAACCCAAAAATGATATGGTGATATGTAAGATGATTATTATTTCAAGAATAGATAACATACTATTTGATTATGTCATAAAAATTCTTTAAAATCTTGAAATTTTTATAGAACTATTCAATTACCACCTCAAAAGTGTGAGGTTGAGTTATCTGTAAGAACCAAAAATGGGTAAATTAGGGTACCCAAAGTTTATAACACCCCTCCAGTAAATTTTTGGGGACTTAACACCCTCTAATATCTTATCATACTCCCTTTGGTGTATTTTGATGCTATATTGGGCAATGAATGTCTATCTTTATATAAATCCAACATCAACTATCAATAAAGGTAGATTTCACTTCATATCATGAAGCATCATATAATTCTACAAAATTATAAGAAAGAAGAAGAATCTCTTTAAAAATCATCATCTCAACTGTGAATGATGTTACCTTATGAGAAAGAATATCTAGCTCAAATACTTATGAAAAAAAAAGAAAATCATTCTTAAAGACATGCCCATTGTGAGGGACTACACGGATGTGTTCCCTAAATAGTTGCATGATATTCCTCTTAATCAAGAGGATGAGTTATCAATTTAACCTATTCCTAGATTTATGACTATATAAAAGACACCTTATAGAATGGTCATCATTAATATGGAATAATTGAAGAAGTAGTTATAGGATAATCCCGACCAAGGTTTCATATGCCTGAGTGCTTCACCATGGGGTGCTTCAGTCCTCTTTATCAAGAATAAGTATGGATAAATTCATCTCTGTATTAATTATTTTGAGATCAAAAATATCATAATAAAAAAAATAACCCCTTACCCAAATATATGACTTGTTTGACTAGCTATGTGGGGCCATTTATTTCTCTTATATGGGCCTTCATTCAGGATATCACCAATTAAAGGTGGGGAATGAAGATATTCCCAAGACATCCTTTCAAATGAGTTATGGACAATATGAGTTCATAGTTATTCCATTTATACCCACTAATAATCTATAAATTTTCATGGATTTAATGAATACAAACTTTAGATATTACTACGACAAATTTTTGGTAGTCTTTATCGATGATATTCTGATATACTCCAAGAGCAAGGAGGAACATGAGGAGCATTTGAATACTATTATAAAACTTTGAGAATGAAGAATATTTCTGCAAAGTATAGTAATTGTGAGTTATGTATTTAGGATGTATCATTATTGGGGAATCTAATCACAAAAAAAGGGATATCCACGGACCCTTACAAGGCAAAGGCAATCAAAGAGTGTCCTAGGACAATATTTATGATGGAGATCCATAGTTTCCTTGGTCTTACTGGGTACTTCTGGTGATTTTTGAATAACTTCTCATGATTTTTGAACCCAATAACCAAGGTTACTCTAAGGGGAGTTATTTTTTCTGTACCAATGAATGTGAATATTGCTTCAAAGAGCTGATGAATGGCCTTATCAATGCACCAGTACTCACACTACTGACAAGTGGGGAATTCGTTATGGTATATAGTGATTCTTAAAAGAAGGTATTATGTTGTGTTCTAATGAGAAATGAAAAATTTATAGCCTAAGACTCATGGCAGTTGAACATACATGAGAACAAATACCCCACACATGATCTATAGTTGGAAGGTGTGATCTCTGCATTGAAAATATGGTGGTATTATCTCCATGGGGATGAGTTTCAGATATATACTATTCACAAGAGTCTCAAATATATATTCATATTGAAGAAGATTAATATGTGCCAGAAAATATGGTTTGATCTCATCAAGGATTATGATTGGTTAATCCACTACATTCCACGTAAATATAATAAGGTATAAGATTCTCTAAGTAGAAATGATCCAATATCTTTAACAATGATGAGAATTAAGAAGGACCCAAAATTCTTGGACCTACAAAGGATGTTCATCAGAATCATTAAGGAAGGAATTTCATCAATCCTTTCTCAAATTATTTCTCAACCAACCCTTATGGATAAAATAAAGGACTCTCAAAGGAATGATGTAAAAATTCAAAATAATGTAGAATCCATGAGAAAAGGGTAATCTTTAGAGTTAAAATTGATGAGGAAGGAGTCTTGAGATTTGGGTCATGATTATTTATACCATTCGATCTAGAGATAAAGAATGAGCTTCTAAATGATGTACATAGCTCAAAATTCTCTATTCACCCATAGAGCACAAATATGTATCGAGATCTCTAAGAGGACTAGTGGTGGGACAATATATAGAAGGAGATTGCTGAATATACATCAAAGTGTATGGTATGTCGGCAAGTGAAATATGAAAGATAAAATTCTAATGGGATGATGAAACAACTACCCATACCAACATGGAAGTGGGAGAACATTACCATAGACTTTTTAATTATACTTCAAAATACATCCAGAGGAAACAATTCTATATGGGTTGTTGTAGATCATCTTAAAAAGACAGCTCACTTTATAAAAATTCGAGATGACTTACCACAAGATAAACTTGCATGGATATTCATCAAAGAAGTGGTAAATATGGATGGATTACCACTATATATTTTATCCAATTCAGATCTAATATTCACCTCCATGTTTTGGAAAAGTCAACAACATGATCTAAGTAGTGAGATGAAATTTAGTTTCTCCTATCATCCTCAAACTGGTGTCCAAGCAGAGTAGACTATTTAGCCACTAGAAGACATGTTTAGAGCATGTTCTATGGACATAAAAGGTATATTAGGCCAACATCTTCCTCAGGTTGAGTTCTCCTACAAAAAAAGTTTCAACTCAAGAATCCAAATGGCTGCATATGAGTCTCTCTATGGGAAAAGATATAGAACAATGAAATTTCAGGATGATGTTGGTGAATGTAAGCTGTTAGGACCTGAAATGGTTGAATAAATGGTAGAGAAGGGGAAATCCATTCAGTAGAATATCTAGGCATACCATACTCAACAACAAAGTTTTGTTGGCAATCATTGATGAGACATTGTGTTTAAAGTTGGAGACATGGTATTCCTCCTCATATCTCTATGGAAAAGGATCATTCAATTTGGGAAGAAAAGAATGTTAAGTCCTAGGTACATCAGACCCTTCAAGATCCTTAATCATGTCAAAGAAGTGGCCTATCGACTAGAACATCCACCTACCATATCTTAAGTACATGTTTTATTCCATGTATCCCTCTTGAGAAAGTACATACTATATCCCTCACATATACTAAATTTACATGTGGTACAATTGGAGAATGATACCTCATATGAGGAGTACCCAATGAAAATCTTGAATCATTTAGATAAATTTCTATGCAACAAGACAACTCACCTGTTCAACGTACCATGAAAAAACCATAAGTACAAAAAGGAAACATGGGAACCTAAGGAAATAATGAAGGGGAAGTACCCACGCCTATTTTCAACTTAGAATGTAAAACAGAATTTTGACGGTGAAAATTCATAAGGGGGAAGAATGTAATGACCCCAAATTTCATCAATGGAAAATCCATTATTATAATTATCTCATATATTATAACCACATAAAATCACATTAAGAACACAATATAAATATTATAAATGAGGAGTGAATAAAATAAGAGGTATTTTAAGAAGTTAAGGAACCTTTACTGATGAAATATTATCTTAAATTAGGAATAGTAATATGACCTCTTGAAAAGTAAAATAGCCAGTAGAATATTAACCTCATCAATGAAGGTATAAATAAAATTTAGGCAACCTATAAATTAATGTACAATAGAATTATATCATAATATAAGTAAATAAATTTTTTTAAAATTATTAATTAAGTGTTAGTATTTTTGAAATTTATAAATATTTAATTAAAATTTTAAAATTAATAAAATTATTTAAAAGAAATTTTATTTTCATAAAATTAATTCATAAATTAATTTTTTCTTGTCTTATGATTTTAATATAATTTTATGAGACCATATTTAATAGTTCAAAGTGATAAAAAATTATTTGTCATTTTAAAATATGTATTCTCTAAGTAAATAATGAATTTAATTAAAAAATAAATTTATCATATTTAGAAAATTATCTTCATAAAATGGAGTTCATTTTTTTTAATTCTATATGTCAGAAAAATGGTTTGGGTGAGTTTTTAGTGTTTTTTTGAAATACATAAATTTTTGGTGAATAGTGAAATGTGGTAATTTACAGTATATACACATTATAAGTTAAATACACTATTCCTTGATTCATCATTGATGTAATCACCATAATATATAAATTAACTTAATAATTTTAATATATTTTGGAATAATTCTCAAACAATTCATTTTCTTGAGCCAAAATAAAAAACTAATGAATAAAATAATGAGAAAACACTCTTCTCATCCACTATAAATACAACCCCTCACCACCTGTACTCCTCACACCATAAAAGATTTGATAAATTTCCAAATTCTACTCAATAATATTCCAAAACCACTCCCCCATTTCTAGGAGATATTTTTTTCTTTAAAAGACCAAAACCTTTTCCCTAAGGAGGCTCTCAAGGAGGATAAATTCAACAGGTAAATTCCTCTTTCCTTTCCATTTATATTAATTTCAAGTTCTTTATTTTCTTATTCTATCCTCACCTACCCTAATCCAAATTTCACGATAACTATTTTACTATTATTATAATAGAATTTTATTCTGATAATGTAATAATTCATCATTAAAAACCTTCTCCGCTTCCTTTTATTCACAAAATGAAATTGTCATCCATGAGGTGTTGATTTGTCGCCATCGCGGATGACAAGTTTTCATATTCACTTATCTCCTCCAAAGATGGTCTTAAAACCATTATAATGGTTGAAATAGAATGTAAAATTTATTTTTTAACCCTTTTTATGTTTTAATTAGCATTTATACATAATACTAAATGATAAAACAAAACTAGTTCATTGTGATAAAAAACCAGCTAAAAATAATATAAACGATTATCGTTAACATGTTATATAATAATTCATCCACATATATGGAAAAAATAATATATAATACCAATTAAACTTCATCTTGTTCGTTAATAACTTATAATTTCAATTTATTAGAATTATAACAATGAATTTAAATACTAATATACTAGCAAAATGATCATGAAAACTAAGAAAATGAATAGTCCAGAATGATGAAATTAGAGAATATAACTCATCAAAACGGACATAATTAAACTTAATAAAATTATAATAAATCAATTACATGTAGAAATGGTAATGTAATTATTAATTAATTAATATAATTTTATTTTTAATGACATCAATATCAAGTTCAAAACCATTTCAGACATAATGTAAGGGATCCTTTCTAAACCTCTATTTTCTTTCGAGTTACTCTTTCTCTCTCTTTACCCAAATGTAATTCCTATTTTTTTATTTAATTATTATATATTGTATTTATATGTTCTTAACTATTATATTCAAGTCATATAATCCCTCTTTTTTGGGAAATAAAAGTTTTTAAATGTTTCCCTTCTCAATTATTCTTTATAAGCAAGTCCGATTAAAGGGAAATTCCCAATTTTTTACCTATTTTCAATTACACTCCATATTCTTTTTTAAGACAATATTATTTTACTAAAATCAATCATTTTATCATGAAAATGTATATTGTTTAATTTTTGGTTTTATTATAACAATTATTCCTTTTCCTTTTTAAATAATCTTTAATATTTTCCTTAAGCCACACTAAAATGTTTTATTTCAAAAGTATTTTAAACACAATTTTTACATGTATTAACTTCAGTTTTACATAATTTATCATGATATATACCTATTTTACATTATTAATGTCCATTTATGGTTTTAATACCTTTTTCATAGATGCCATTATGATATTCCCTTATGTTATTCCTTTTAACTGGATTATGATACCCAATTCTAACCACGTGTAACCCTTATGTTTATGTTTTATTGATTATATTTGATTATTTATGTGGAAAAATATTCATGAACATGTTATGATGGGTGAACATAAATTACTATATATTTAATTGGTTCATTTTTAGTCTCATGTTACGTCATATGTAACAATATTGGTGGGTATTGTTGATTCATGCTCCATATACAAGGGTCTTGGTGGGTAGCCTTGACTTGTGCTCCTCCATGTGAAATGATCCTTAAATAATTCTAAAGACATGTTTTATGTTTCTTCCACATTAAAATGATTCCATGACTAAAATATACCATTTTCTATATGTTATGATCTAATATTTTTAATCACGTTCCATGACATTTTGTATCATTATGTTTTTCCCATAACCCATGTGCTAAGCTTCATTTTTTTATTTCCTTACTAGGTTTTTAAGCTCATCACTTTGTTCATATATTTCCCCAGGTTAACCTATTCCAATGTAAGGGCTCAAATGAAGTTAGGATCTCTTTATGAAGATTAAATAAAATATTTTATTATTTTGGAATCTTGATGTTTAATTATGTACCTCATCTTCAAGACACTAGACTTTACGATCCTTGGCTTGTAATTTGATGTTTAATTGTGCTTAAAATCATGTAATGATATGTGTAAAAGGATAGGTTATCTATATGAATTTACATTAAATTGATAAATAAGATTCCAAAACCACCATATTATACCCAATTGTATGTACCAATTCCCATAATTTACCTCGTGAATTGATTTCCTAAAAAATAATGTTGTTCCACACAAATTAAGACACTCAATCCATAAAACAATTCCTCCCCCAATGATATCATGGAACACCAGATCTCAACCCGACTTAATCATCAAAACACACCCCTTTTTAGTCATTTAGTATAATGATGGTACCCACTACTATAGATGAGTGCTCAACCTATGAAGTTCCTAAATACGGTTCATCCTACCACTATCACAAGAATTTCAAATTCACCGGCCTACCAAAATAAAATGATATCCCCTAAACCAGAAATCAAACTCTACCCACTTGATGAAGGAGTCACGTATCAAGAGTTAGTGGGACTTTGACCACTATAGGAATCTTCATGTCATTATCCAATTAATAATACTCTACTAACACCAAAATCCTATCTTGATTTACCTCTCATTATCCTTGGTCATCAAACTATACAACATCGATACATGATCCATGTGTTCAAGTCACACAATACCAAATGACCCCAATATCACTTTCTTGATTTGGGTGACCCTCAACCATCATCACTAATAAATGACACACTCCATCACCTCAGGTCACACAAACCATGTCCACAGAACCAATCCATCCCCATTATAGTATCCCCCAACCACTATCTCATATATTCACATGAACACCCTATTCTATAACACTCCTCTACCCAGGAGATCATGTCAAACCCTATCATTATCAAAGATTATGCTCTATGAGACTTCCCTTCAACTTAAAATATTACATTGAATGGAATCCCCACTTCCCTTTATGAACCATTAGAATGACTCTCTTCTCTTCATTTAATCAGTCCACCGACAATGTATTTTACCCATAATTCCTAAGTATGTACCATTATCACATAATAATCAACCAAAATTGTTGTGGGAAAGAAAAATATACAAAACAATCACTATATTAATGAACTAACAACTTTGTGTTATAAACAATCATGGCATTCCCTCTCCCAAGGTCGTTTCTCTAAGGAACTATATATTGGTGATGTTCCTTAGCCATACTATAAATTCCTATAGAAAAATCTTATTAATTTATTTATCCTTAAAATATAAACTATCCAAGATCCTAAGGTTCCTAAAAACCATGTATCCATGACCCATATACATTTCTAAACAATGTTTCTAATAATTTAACATAATCTCACTACTCTGCTCTCCATGCCTCATATGGAATCAAATTTCTAAAGCTCTAATAATATGTTCCAACACAAACCAAAAGATAAATCATATTTCTAAAATGAAATCATGATAAAAAACCTACCAAAATCCACAAGTCTAATAATCTCCCCATGATGCACCCAAAGTTCCCTCATTCCCAACATACATAGGGAAAACATTCATAGAACCAAACACATAATTTCCCTTCTATTGATCATTTCTCCATAATCTAAATGTATATCTTTCCATTCACCGAGTACACAACCCCAAAACTCATATACTAAGAAACCTATAACTCATGTCCCATATGAAATATTTAAAAACTATAAACTCAATTCCTCTATATATTATCTCTTGATAGAGCCACTTCAATATCCCACTCTAGAATCACCACTACCATCTCAATCTAGTTAAGGGTTACCAACCAATCGACACCCATCTTATCAGAACATCAACAAAACCATGGTAATTCTATCTAGATTCCAATACAACACACCTCATATTACAAAACTACACACTATAAGGTTTTTGAATACCAATATCATTAATTCAAGGATCAAAATATCTAAATAGTGGCACATGAAAGTTAATAGACCAGTATTTATTCATTTTGGCACTACCAATAAATTACATGGGAAAATATTGAATATGTTTTCAATGAGAGTCCAAGAGAAACATGGGGAGACTACACTCTTAGTACCATCGCATACAATAATTGGTAAAAAATTCATGAATTATCATACATTATTGGATGTTTAAGAAATTAGAGCTAATATAAAATCATCAATAATACGAAAACATTAACATGTTATATCAAAATGAACCATATTGTACACACACACAAATACAAAGAATGTTCCACCTCAGAAATAAATATAGAGTAAATAAAAAAATAGGACATAATAAACTATAAAAGATAGGTACATCATTTGACTACTCTCCCATCATACATATAGCTACTCCTTATGGATCCCACAAACTACACATCACTTTAAAATAAAACATAATATCATCATATTCATTAGAGTTCCCATGTAGGGAGTGAGCATAAAACACAGTTGGGTATCACCTAGTTCACCATATATAACCATCCTATAAAGTGTATACATGTATTATAATAAAAATTATTCATCAATATATAACATTAAAATAATCAATTTTGGTCTTTTTGTTCTACCTAATACAAAAAGATGATAGACATCATTTGCTTCGAAAAATACTAAAATATAAGTAATTCCACTATAAAAACCAAAATGGTAAACAATCACTAAGTGTACGGTCGCTAAACTAAGTCCTAACCACTACCCTCTCACTTAGGGTTAAATTTGATACCAATTCTTCATCTCACATCAAGTCACATTCCAATACCATCAAACTCAGCATGATGTCTCATACAATATCTCATACTATATCCCATACATCCACCCTATCACTCAAAATGGGGCCTTAAACAATGTAATATATAACATCACATACCTATAACCTCTATCTCAAGGTGAGTTATCACATTATGTTATAAATCCTCATCTCATATCATATCTCATACCACTATCCTATCACTTAGGGTGACGTCTCATCCTATGTTACATGCCACATCCCAAATCACATCACATAACTCCACCATCTCACTTTGGGTGAGGTCGAGTACCAAATCTCATTTTAAATACTATAACCAATGTAAAAAAATATGGTTATATAATTATAATATATATAAAATTCATGGTATACAATTCTACAAACTAGCCCTCATCTTTCCATGCACACATTCCCACTAATCTCTAT
The DNA here is from genome assembly GCA_963277665.1 of Viscum album. Lineage (NCBI taxonomy): Eukaryota > Viridiplantae > Streptophyta > Magnoliopsida > Santalales > Viscaceae > Viscum > Viscum album. The sequence continues at coordinate 232,679,741 of OY728125.1, forward strand.
ATTATAGGGTAACACATACAACCCAAAATAACCACCCTTACTAATCTCATCATCCAATATCATCAATTTAATCTATATCTACACAACAATCCCAATCATCCTAGGCCCATAGTTCATACCTCAAAACTATCATGACCCATATTACTCATCTAGACACATAAAAACCCAAATATCTCTCTTTTAAACAAATTACCACTTAATATGACCTCATGGTAAGAAAAATTCAAAACTCTACTCTAAACCTTGCTCTCATATATCATGTGAAAACACACTAAGGGGCCTCAACAGGTATGCAGTCCTTGTCCCAATAGTTACCATGTATTAACTCTATATGAAAACCAACCAAATCCCACATATTTTACAGATATGAATACCACATTCAAAATAAATAAATCCTCAAATGGATTCACCCAGAAAACCCACACTCAACTCACAATCCAATTTTGTGCCTTTTTAATCCACATGGATAAGTGATACCATGCCATAACTTATGTGAGTTGAAAGTATGCTATCATATTTATTTACAATTTTGTTCTAGTTTTTTCATGATGATTTTTTTATGATGAATATGTTTAGGAAGAGGAAGGTCAAATGATACCTAGTAGATTTTTGGAGAATATGACATCATTCTAAAATATTTTCAACTTTTTGGGTCTTAAAATTTGTAGTGTAAAAAGTTTTGTTTCATAACTATATGATGGTAAAACGATTTCATAATTTAAAATGGATCACATTATTGAATTACATAATAATAATCTCAATATGAGATATGGTGATTCGTGTATGTATTATGGGTTAATATGGAGATATTTTTACAATCATTAGAATCAAAATACACAAGAAATGAATATGTTTTTGGGATGACTGTGTGAATGGATTAGGTGATGTGGATTAGTTTATCGCATGAGATTTAATATATAATTCTATGGATTCATGTGAAAACCCAAGAGAAGTAAGGTGTTAGAAGATCACATATTGAAAGATACAATGGTTTTGATGCAGTTCATGAATAACCAAGTTAGGTGTATTTTTGTTGAAACATGTGATATAGGTTAAGAGCATAATCTATAAGGGTTATTATGTTATGGTTTATGTGAATTTAAAGATCCAAGTCTTATGTTTGAATATAATGGAGTCAGGTTATATTTGTAACTTTTTGGCAGTGGAAAGGATTATAGAGTGTGTTTTTTTAGAAGATAATTCTATGTGGTATCCTTATAAATACCCATTTTATACATGATTAATGTTCTAATAAAGTATTAAGTGATTAAATAGTGCTTGGAGTGATATGAAATTTTTTGTGAATTATTCACATGATTAGGGTTATGTACAACATCTACCATGGATCAGTTACATGATCAAAGACATATTAAAGATATAGGTAATTGAAGTCATGTGATACAATTCCTTTTTAAAATATTACTTGAAATGGTTTCATACATTAGATCAAGTGTATAGGTTCTCATTAAATCTATTATTCACTAGTATTCATTGAGGAGTTAAGTTACCCAAGTTTTTCACTTGGGGACTTGTTCTCAAGGTTATGTGATCGAGTAATGCACTTGGGGTTCACAATGCACAGTGATTATAGGGAAAAAAAATTAAACTATAAATAGGTGGTTTTAAGACTATTATGAAGAATGAGGAACATATTAGAGAAACATATTCTATATTTAATGAAGAAAAAAAGTCAATATAATTTTAATTTGGATAAGACAATCTTTATGTCTTCAAACTTTTAAAGACTTCAACTAAAACTGTGTGAACAGGGGAGTTGATGGTAATGAATTGAGAAAGTATGTGTAAATTAACTAAACACATTATAGATATGGTGCATCTGTTATAGAGCTACAGCAAAAAAATATTTTTAATCCACAAAATCTAGTGAAAGATATTGGGTTTTGGTATGATCGACCCAAAATCGTTATATGATCTTTGGATTATCCATTATTGGGGAACCATTTAAAAACTATTATGTTATATTTTTTATATATATAAGAGAATGTGAATTATAATTAAATATGATTATTATGGTCCTATAAGTTTGGGTAAAAGATAAAAAGAAACGGTTTTTATCTAGGTCCACTCCCTAATTCAACCCCCTCTTAGGGCATCTTGAGGTACAAAAATATGGCTTACCCTAGGTTAAGAGTTTTATTCCCAATATTCCACTTGTAATTCTCAATGATTCATAATGTTTTAAGATTCATATATATACTATTCCATAAAATTACCATTTTAAAAACAGTGTGGTTCATTCCTAAAGTGGGAACCACTTTTAATCCATTCAACTAACTCACTAGGTCTCACTCCACACAAAATATTAATCACTGTATGAAGGAACACCAATTAGGGGTCCTTTAATCCATTCAATATTTCAAACCCACTTGGAAGTATAGCTATTAGGAATCTTCTAAATTCTAACTCATGCATGGAACACTCTAACCATCACTAAAGGCTTGACTTAGGCCTATCAGACCATTATGTAATTACCCAAACACTTCATAAAACGTCCTGTACCAAACCCAAATCATACAATGATAATGGACATGTATAAACACATATGATTTAGTATTTAAATGAACACCTACCTTCATAATGGGGTTACAACCACAAGAAAAGATAAAATAAGGGTATTCCAAGCCTTTACAAGGTGAATCTACTCTTCTAATCTCATATATAATACCATAGTGTGTAAATATAAATTAAAAAAAATATATAATTAAATTTAAAATTTAATTCCATGTACCATAATCACCAATGTCTCATATATAATCCCCCAATGATCGAAACCTCGGGAAAAAATTTTCATTAACCCATGTAATCCCCTTAGAACTGCTACAAACAAATTCTACATCATTCAATACTCAAACAATTACTAAATCAAAGACAATTTGGGAAAACACCTATAAAAATAATTGAATTAAATTACATCAATGAAATAGTGAGAAATGGGTAACATTTACACTTTATATAATTCTTCAATCCACTAAATAATAAACACAAGATGATTCCATGGTGATATGATTAAATTTTCATCAAAAACCTATCCCAAAAAACTAAAAATTTGAGATGCTAAGTGGGATAAAAAAACCAAGATTCAGTGTAAATAAATGATCTTGAACCACAATGGATTCATTATGAGTATGTTAATGGATGGAGGATGGAAGAGTGTTCCCCTCCCTCTTCATCATCAGAACAAACAAGAAATACCCTAAAGGGGGTTCAATTAGAGTAAGGAAAATAATTACATATATAAAAAATTAATACAGCACCTATAAGGTACCTAAGAAACCTACATCAAGTTATATAGGATCCACTAACCACTTGATAGACCATTTTCGACTAGTTGATAGGGCTCCAAGATCTACATATTCCTTTCCCAAGAAATTGAGAACCCATTATCCCTATAACTTGCTCCTAGTGGTAAATAAAACAATTTTAATTTCACCACCATAACCTTACTTTATCCAAACACATTATGTAACTCATTTAGACAAATAAACATCAAATACAATACCAAAAAACCCCCAATGTGTGATCAAAATAAAAAATTCAAACATCAATTCCTGGTCAAAAAATACACCCACTTGATACCTCAAAATTAAATTACCTCTAAAAATGACCAATCCATAACAACATAGTACATTAAATTTTTTTTGTTCTTTTCTTATGATATTTGTCTTATCAGGTTATTTACTTTGAATATTAATATATTATATACTTTGTTAACATACTCTATATTTAAATTATATTTTATAAGTAAATAAATATTTATAGTCACATCTTGACATGTTTTGTGCATGTATTTTTTCAATTCTATATTTTTTCTAAATTTTTTATATATTTTTATGTATTAATTTCAATTTTTTTCTATGTTTTTTGTATATATTAAAATTTTATAGTATGTTTTTCTTTTATGTTCGGTTTTCAAAAATACTTTTTCTATTGTTAAATGTATTTTTTAATGCATTGAATATTTTTTCTGTGTATGGAATAAAAATAAATACATCGTAGGTTATTTATATATATATATATATATTTAATGTATGCACTAATTAATTAACCATGAAATATAGAGAGTCATCACTCCATGATTTGTATTTGAGAGTTATCAATGAAACCATGTCACAGTGTTCATATTAAAATAATAATGGTTATTATCTACAATGATTACCTATAGTGATTATCATACTCATTTGGAATAGTTACACATCATGCGATGTTTTTAGAGATATTATTGATTGATTATGGGATTTTGTAATCACTTAAATAAGAGGTGTTATTTGTGAAAGTTACAATGATGGAAATTAAATGGTTAGTCGTTTTATAATTTATTAAACTAAAAACTCCAATAGGATTATTATTCAATGAATACAGCCAACAAATTAGTGTTTTAGAACTCATTTTATTACACACTGGTGATTATTCACATCATTGTGGCTCCCAAAAATACTTTCTTTTAATTTTTTTAATGGATGAGGTTTTATGACACCATCAAAGGAGAATGTTTCATGTTAAGGATTTTTGGGATTCTAGTGTCTATTGGATGATTTTGTAGGATAGAATCCACTTTTTATTACTGAAGGACAATGATTCAACTCAACGATCATAATGATTATACCAAAGATAGTAAGGCACAGCTGTTTTATAGTTATTATTTCATCATTAGATTCCATATACTAGTTGGTCTTTTGTGAGGTTTTTCTACATTCTTCCAAAGTATTCTGGAATACTGATATCCAACAAAAAAAATTAGTGGTAACGTATAAATTGAGAGTAATGAATTGATAAGATGAAGACCAACAATGAAAAACTAGTTTTGGGATTTTATAGATACCAAACCAAGGTTATAAAATCCTATTATTATTTACTATGTTTTACTAAAAATAGAATGGTTTATGAAAATAAATATTTTTTTTAGAAATTTACATGTAAAATGGTACATTTTTAAAAAAACTATAGTTTTATCATTATATAATAGAGTATTTTTTATATTACCAAATCCTTGTTTCTTAAAGAAAACACTATGTTATATAAAAATGGTATTTCAAAAATGATAAAAAGTGGCTAGTACATGGATAATACATTGTTTTTATGGTGGGAATAATGATAAACTCATTTTTACAATAATTGGGTAGTGAAGTCACAATGTTGTGGTTGGAATTTTTTTGAGATTTAATAAAATTTTAGTTTTTTAAAAACCTTCCTTAGCTAATACGAAATCCAAGTCACTTCATACCCAATAAATAATAGATTTTATATGTTTTTATAATTTAAACTATTATATATGATGTTAAATATATGATTTTTCCATTGATTTATAAAATTAGTAGTCATGTATCTAAATAATTTAAATTGTGAATGCTGTATGATTTAGTTTTAATCATTTAAACCAGTTCGAATAAATTTTCATAATATGAATATAATATTTACATACGGGGTATGAAATAAATGATTTTTTTTCAACAATGACTATGATTTTTTATTATATTTACGATTTCAATAGTAAGGTATATTTATAATTTATACATATTGGGTGTTATACTTTTCATTTTAATTATGGCCTTTATTGAGTATTGATCCATGGATAATAGTTTTTCTGGTCAGTCTTCTCACTAGCCTTTGGTCATAGGCTCTATCTAATAAAGTTTATGGTTTAATATCATTCACACAATGCTTTACCATGTAGGTATTATCATCTTTTATGATTCTAATCTTCTATAATAAAGAGTTTCATGTAACATATTAATTTGGTTTATGGGGAGGGATTCAAAAAATGTCACTAGCATCATGAATACATGAGGATTACATGATATTTGAAATTCATATGGGATATAATAGTCTTTTATGTCATATATATGATTCATATGTAAATGGTAAAATTTTAAACCATGGTAAATACAGAATGTGGAATTTAATTCAAAGAAAACACTTTTTAATACATTTACCATTATGTAGGAGTGATTCTAACTATTAGCTAACCTTGAATTATATTGTATAAGAAAATCTTGTTTTAGGAAACACAAAAATTTAGTTTCCTATATCTAATGTAATATTTGGGTTATATTTAGTTTGGTAACCTTAATCATTAGGTGTAAATAGGACTAGAGTTGAGATACTCCATATGATGAATTGGGCAATGAGTTATCCACATGACTATTAAAGAGTCCTATGTGATATGATTGACATGATTTTATTCCACATATAGTCAGGGATTAATTTTTGATCATATAAGGGATAATTATTGATAAAAAATATATCTTTACAACTAAAATGTATATAATGTATAAGGAAATCATTTTTATTATTAGTAAATTCCATAAATAAATTTTCTCAATAAGGTTTTGGAAAGTATTATCAATATAAGTCTTTATATTTATCTATATAAATGTGTATCATAAGAACAACATGGATTCAACCCAATAAGATCCATCCAAGCTAAAATTAGTTTGGCTTAAGAAATTATTGGTGATGTCAATATTGAAACCCCAAGATCCAATTTTGCAATCAAGGTCAATGTGAAAAAGGCATAAGATATAATGGAGTGGATTTTTATTATCAAATTATTGAATTTCTGGGTATTTTGGTGGTAGATCTATTTTTCATGTTCATAAGATCTTTCTGGATTTCAGTTACTCTGGTGGGAAATAAATTTAGTTTTTTTCTAGTCAATTCAAGGGCTATGGTAGGCTGATCCATTTTCACCCAGTATTTTCATTCTTATGCAAGACACTTTCATTATACATTTTTACAGGTTAATAAAACCTGGAACCATCCATTATTTCCGATGCCAAATAACCTTAATGGTATCTACCATATTTTTTTATGATGATATGTTTCTAGTTTTGTTGGCACTGAATTCTGGTTAAGTCCATGAATGAACATTTTTGAGCAAACTAAAGACATATTTTGAATCAGCGAACAATATAAAGATTCCCAAGGAAGGTGTGCACAATATTTTAGGTTGTCATGAAAGATTAAAAAATGAACTCAAAATCTTTCACACCCAATTAAATTTCAAATGGTTTCTTCTGAACCAATCGTGTGAAAACTAACCAAGCAAGAAGCGCGAAAAAATTTATCTAGTGCACAAGATTGGAAATAGAATGTAAGATCTTTTATGCCTAATGTGGCATCAATAATCCACATTCACTTAGGCCTACTTTCACACCACCACTGATGTTTTTTCCTATTAACTGAAGCGTACCCATGTGCTTTCGTGGATAGTTACAAAAGATGAACTACCACTCCCCTCCATTAAAGATGACCCATCTACAACCACGTGAAAGACATGGCCTCAGGGTACTGGATCTTACATGATAAGACTCCCAGGGGTCCCCTTTTGGGTGGGTCCACTAGGTATTGAACATAGCCCATTTCCTTTTACTCTAAGTAAATTATGCACAAAAGGTTCTCCTTGTATACATGTTTCCCATTATGTCATGAAAATGTTTAACATAGGGTTCCCCCTTGCGTGCAACCACTTATTTTGCACACAACCATCCAATCTTGTGGGCAACCCCTAATACTGCGCAAAATCCTTCAATATTTCATGTTCCCCTCCTTATGTGCTCCATGTATCATAATTACCCTAAGTAACCATGTCTAATCCCCTCTTAAGAGTAACACCTTGTATTCCACATTCTTCTCTCATGTAGCCGCCGGTGCTTGTACGAAGTGATTTCAAAATCCATGGGGTGGTTCTTCATATTACATTGCTTTGAGTCATGTTTCTTTACAGAGGCATAAAAATAGATAATTCTTCTTCACATAGTCATGCTAATGTGGACCTCCCAATGGATCACTCCACAACCCCATCTCCATACAACATTGTTGGTTCCTTCCCTTCAATAAGTGTTAAAGTGCACCATTTATGTACGTTCTAAGGGTGGGGAGTAAATCATCGTTGTCCGAGCTGTAGGATTTTAAACATACAAGAACCCGCATCCTTAACACAACACATTAAACTTTTCTCACCACATAAGAGACAAGTCCAGAGAGGTCCATGAAGGGGATGGACACCAATGCCTTCTCACTCCCCTCCCCCTCTGAGCTTTGTCTCCATGCGCACCTCAGGCAGTCAATGCATATGTCCTAACCCAACCTGAAAGGGTGTTTTGAGAATTGTGTCCATAACCTCATCATACATCTGGACCCATACTTAGGATTCTCTCTTAGGGAAATCCCCTTTAACCTCTTTGGGCTGCTAACCATGTGTAATCCTTACTCTATTTCTCACAGAAGCACCTTTCACAACGCGACCATTAGGTCTTTGTTTCCTCTTGTTTCTCAAATTGATCATGACTCATGTGGGATTAGAGTAATCATTGACCATGAAATCCTCTTTACGACACCTTAGTGTGTAATCCTCCTCCCTCATCCTACCTAACTACGTGGAATTTAAACCTTTCCCCATTTTCAATAACGGAACGTTGGAAGCCTCCCCAAGGTTCAAGACCATCACCCATTGGTTCCAACCTCTTCACATCAGTTTACCCGCGTCGCACATGATGTTAAACTATATCCCCCCTTTCATCCTGTATGACACTAAAATATATGCTTTTGAACTATGTGGGTTTTTATCCTTTTCTACTAGATAGGGTATGTTGGAAGCCTCCCTAAGGTTCAACCCCAAAAAACTAGTAAACTTTGGTGTTCCATTTGTTTGGATCCACATTCTTGGTCCTCCCCCTAGTGGTGTTAGACTAGTTACCATGAATCTAACCATGTTTAATCCCCACACTAAATCCATAATACGTTATCCAAGAGTGTATCTCTTGTCATGGGTTATTAACCACAGATACTCCCTTATCATGTCGTTAGGTTTTTGTCCTTTGTGTACACCCTGATATTATGCCCCCATATCCGAAATAAGTGGACTTTGATCCTTTCCAATTTTGATCAAGTTACGTAGGAAGCATCCCGGATGTTAAAGTCCATCATTTATATCCTTTCCTGGTCTCTCCCTTGAGCCTTTGTGTTTTTGGAAGGTCATGCCCCAACCAGGAGGTTCTACTTTCTTTGTCTCACATCTATGTGTCCATTATCACTTGCCTCCTCCTCAGGTGACTGATCACCCCATTTACAGAACTACGTGGACTTTGATTCCCTCCCAAGGGGATAATTAGGAAACCTATTTGATATTTAATATAAATTCAATTACCTCTTCACCGGTCCTCGATTCCATCCCCACTCATTTCATCCCTCGAAACTCTATCCATATCCATCCTGATTCCACCAAGGCCACCACATCCCAGTTAAATCATGCCATCCTCAGGGAGCTAATCATGTGTAATCCCCATTCATTTCATTCCACCATTTTAACACTTGGGCTACTAATTTCATGTAATCCCCTACATGTATTTGGGTTTTTTTCCATTTTTCACACCTCGATCCCTTGATTTAACCTCCCAAACTATTTGGGTTTTGATCCCTATCTTCTATATAGGGTTCGTAGGAGGCCTCCATGAGGTTCAATCCTAGCCAATGGTAAACCTTGGTGTCCCTTTTGTCAAGACCCAATCATCCTTGGATTCATACTCATTGGGCATCTTCTTCCACCCATCTAGTAAACCTACTAGGTGCTATCTCCTAGGGATATACCCATATGATCTACTCCCATCAGTGTTCTAATTAATCCGATCCATCTTCGCTAGAGGTTAAACATGCGACATGTCCTATGTTAAACATGGGAAGCTGAGGAAAACCATACAGATATTCCTATGGAATACAATTTCATGCCTACAATGTGGGATGCCTGAAGCTTCCGCTACCTTGAGAAGCCCTATCATAAGGGAAACATTTCCAGGTGTGCCAATATTTCAGCTTCCATACACATTCGTGATGACCAACATGACAACTACCCTGACCGGAGGTTTCTTCCCTAACTTGACCCAATGGAAAGTCCTAACAGAAGTAGTGTAATTAACTAGCGTCTATAAGGATATGGCACGCAGAAGAGTTTCATGAACAAAGTCTTAATCTTTAAGGGAGACCCAGACTATATGAAAAATTCTAAGGAGAAATCCATAGAAGGAGAGGCCAAAATCCCATCATACCATTTTGATCAAGGAGAAAATTTCGCTGAAGAAATAAAAAATTCCACCCACCATTGGAAGGATGGAATGCAGGGTAATAGCTAGCTCATCCCCATGGACAGATACATACCCCGAAAAAAGTTTCATAAACAGAAATGGTGAACATGACGTGAATACCTTCTCTTAAATATGGGGATTAGCAGCATTCGAGCATCAACAGATAATCGTGTCACTATATCTAGCTATTTAGCACCAGGTCCCACTAAACAAATAGTGGGCTTAGCGTGAAACTCACCAGGATTTGGGGAAGTTGGTCATTGGGCATCCCAGTCTTTGACACTTTCAGCATGGTTCATTCTATCCATCCCTATAGGATTGAACAGTGATGTGGAAATGGACATAACTTTCTTATTGTATGTACTGATGGTTGAATTTTCCTGATTTACAGGACCCAAGATACAGCTACAGGAAACCGATCACCTCCCACCCACAGACATAGTGGATGGGGAAATTCCAAAATGGTAGTCCTGCATGCCTCTATCTCTTCTATGAAAACTTCCATGACCACAACTATCGGGCGCTCAATCCTCAAATCACCCTCTAAATTTATTAAAAGTAGGGTGACCAGTACTCATGTCCATCGATATGAACAAGAGGGGGTTATCCTGACAGGGGACATGGCCCATCAAGACATGAAGGCCTATGTGGCCCATCAGTGCCACCACCTCCAATGGATGCATAGGGAGTCGCTGCTCCCCACTCTGACCATCAACAGCTTTGGGAGCCTATCCCAAGATCACTCTTATGATTCACTCCCTTATGCGAATGAAGTAAGGGATGTTCAAGTCCACTCGGCTAGGTATTCAGCTAGGGAGTCACTGAGGACGGATCCCACCCAACAAGTTAGGGTCTCCAACGGGTCTTACAGACAGAGGAGTAGCTGTTCCATACCCCTACACAACCAGCCCTTGTTCAGCTGACCTGGCGTCAATGTCAGGTGAAAGCTCCGGAAGACGCCTGTCAGGGGGAATTATCTTCCATGACTCCTTTGTCCCGAACCACCACAGGCATGTACTATTAGCACCATATTGTTGTCCCAGAGCAGGGTCACTTCCATATCCTATAGTAGGGATGCTTCCATGCTCGGTTCAAAGTGAGTCACCAGTCACCTCACAAGCAGGTTGAGCTAATCTCCCCGATCACCAGCGCAAGCGGCAGTCATCACGTGCTGATATGTAATGATGATGGTCAGTACAGAGGTCCTCCCCACACCATCATCAGACAGAGTGGAAATCCTCCCAACTCTCGCATCCATCATGTAGGTGCATCCCATTCCACCATCATAAACTCTAGTGGAGACCCACCTCGCTTCATCGACACTTAGCATGAAGTTCATCCTTGTGCCCCTAGTATCAGGTATGAAAATTTCCCTTTCCTACCAAGTTATCAATTCAAGGATCCTACTTTCCTTGTCACCTACCATTATTAGGGTCCTCCCCGTGTTCTCACTGACTCTAGCGGAGGCCCTCCCCACTTCATTGATGGACATCACAAAGGTTTTACTAATTTCCAGTATGGTCAGAACATTGACCCACCTCAAACCACAACCACCGGTGCCGATCAAAGATAAGTTCCTCCCCACACTATGGATGACCACCATGGAGGCCCTCCACATGTGATTTCCATCTCCAACACAAGACCTATCCACTACAGTACCCTCAATCATAGAGGTCCACCCCATATTCCATTTGAAATATGCCCAGGTGCCCCTAACACCAAGGTTGGTCCAAGAGTAGGTCCTCCTGTCTCTAGAACCAACCCAATTGGTGGTCCTTCCCATGTAAAAAATATATAATTCCTTGAATAACTATCCTAGGGTTGGAGGGTATGTCCTTTCTACTAGAGGAAGAATCTTGAGAAGCCTCAAACCACAATCAAACTCGTTTGTTTTTCAAATTCTAAAGCGGAGTGTGATTTGATGATGGACCCTTCACCCCAATCCTCTATGTTGGGGGTTCAGTTAAAAAAATTCATATTTTCCTCATCCTTCTTGAGATTTAGTTACACCAGATCCTTTCATTCCTTCTAAAATACATATATGGGGTGGAATATTTATCCACTTTATAGGGCCTAGCTGTTCAATTCTCCTTATCGTCAATAGGATCATTCTCTACCTCAACAAGAGATCATGGACAGTTTTTCTAGAGATAAGTAGAGGAAATTTAATAGTGTGACCCACTTCCAATGACCACAACCCCTACATGGAAAGTAGTTATCATTAATCCTTCTTACATGGATGTGGTGGTGCAATCAGTTTATTCTTCAAAAGATATACCAAGATGTGCCAGCTTGTCATCCCACATTCTATACTATCCACCGGCTAGTATAATTCCACAATGGTCAACTTCAGTGTCCTTAATGGTCCCAAAAATGTTTTTGGTTGGAAATTTGGGAATTCAAGGACCAGATCTCGAGTCTGAGTTGAGAAGTTTGAGGGATATTCTCGCTACGGACCATTTCCCAGAGATTTTTTGGCAAATTTCCACCACAAACTTCAACATTATGGAGTCCCTTATGTAGGACGAGGTTATGTACCTCTGCCAAACCTTAGGTACGACACATTTCTATGTCCACTATATATGATTATCTTACCCAAGAGAAGGGAACACTACGAATACATTGGCCAATAGTTCCAACTAGTTGAGTTGGTCACACTCCCTGTCGCTCAGCACCCTGTGTTGCCTAGTTTCCATCAGACCCGATAGAAAATATGTGTATAGAGATTTATTATGATTAGAAAAGTTATCAAGGATGCTTCCCCACATGTCAAAATCCATGGTTGGGAGAAGTATGATGCCCTACATTTCATTCCTATCTTGTGCCAGCCTGGTTGATTAGTCACTGAAAGTGGCTAATATTCATTTTTAGGATCTTAATATTAATGTTTTTATAAGTTCATAAACATTAATTTTAGTCCAATTCAGAAATTGAACTTCATTTCCCATCATTGTGCAATTCATGCTTAAAATGTCAAATTTGGCCCACTCAATAATTTGATTGTGTAAATTATAATATTCATCATTTTAATTTGAAATTTTGGTCTATTATTGATAACTTTTTTTGGAACATTTTATCTTTTAGGTCTTATGGATGAATCCCAAAGTAAGATGGAGAAGTTTGCGCCTGAAGGAAGAAACTTGCTGGAAAAAGCATAATGGGCCTAAGGCCCATCAAACAAATGTGGGGCCCCGAAACCAAGCCCAATGAAGCTCAAATTTATACAGTAGAAAGATAAAATATGAGGATCATTTTATTCAACTGTGTCCGGAGCTAATTCTGATGTTTTCATGATGATAAAGGGATCTGAAGTTGAGATTTAAATGGAGGACTCGTCATTAATGCACAGAAATCCGTCCCACCATTTCGACCATAACATTCAAACAGCTGATCCATATTTCCTGAAATTTTGAGAGCTTCTATAAGACACATGGAAAAAGATATTTTATATTTATGAAAACTTCGGATTCTTCCATATAAAGTGTCAAAAGCACACGTCCAAATGGAGGACGAATCTGGACAGTTTTCCGGGTCAACTTCGAAACGTCAATTTCCTTTTTATTCATCACCCTCCTTTTGACTCTATTAATTATTGGGGGGGTGAATTTAATGTTGGGGGTGGACATAAGGATCCTAATATGCCTATATAAGGAGCTGATGGTGAAGGGAGTAATCATCTAACATTTTTCTTTGAATCCATATTTTCCTTTCAATTGTAATTTTCTGCTTTCCTTTTGTAATCGTATCGTCAATTTTTCCCATGTAAGCTTTTCTTTCACATTGAGTATCTTAATAAAATTTGTTCTTCTTCTTTATTTTTTCTTTTCATTTTATTCACACGTTGATACCATTGAATCTAGGTGTTAATTTATTCACACCCGCACTTGTGAATTCATCACACAACGGTGGAGTGTTCGTTCTTTTAATAATTTTCTTCTTCTTCAATTCCACCCCCATAAGTCTACATCCCGCTTCCATTGGTAGAATAGCATCAATGGAGGGATAACCTCTTAAGGGTTGATCCAAGGGAGTAGCAAGGTCATGGATTGAATGTGATTTCATCTAATTAATATTTAAATCTGTTCGTTATTTTAGGATTTCCATTTGATGAGTTACATTTTTTCTCATCTTTTCCAACTTTAATGATGACACATTTTGAGTGCTAGTATGATCTATTTCCTTTGAGTGCTCATTAAAGTTATCCTCAAAGTGAATTAGTGATTGGCCTTGTAATTGTGTAGGGATTAAATTGGTGAATGATTTGGAAGAATTATCTCATTGTTTGGATATGTCTTGAATTAATGACATGAAATTTTCTAAGAAAAGAAATTCATCCAATCCACCCCAAGCAAAACCATAAGATCAACCCACCATCAATAATTGTTTAGTTCACATAATTTTTTATTATATGTTATTTAAATTATATATTTAGTTCTCCAATTAAAATCGAACCCAAAGTTGGCTACTTCAAAGCCCATCCCGCACCAAATCATAGCGTCTCAAGGTTACTTCATCGGTCCCTGTGGATTTGATCCCTACTTGTACTTCAACAACCGCTTTTACCAGTAGGGTAAATTTGGGCGCAACCACTGGTTCACCCTGTGATATCGAGGATATGCCTCAGGGAGTTATCGCAGTGAACATGGTAGTTCCTGAGATATATATGGAAGGGGGAACTGGTACAAGGACAGGAGAATAGGAATAACCCTTTGGGGAAGTACAACACTCGACAGATCTTGTAGGTATCCATACTCGCCAACAAATGACTTTTATTGGCCTTATTGCACATTCTGAGTCATTTACACTTAGTCGAGACTCCATTAAATGAAAAGAGAAAGTTAGGACTGTCAAACCCTCTGACCCATCTGGCTCATTGCAAAATATGGAATATGACACTAGAAATATGGGGTTGCATCAACATCTTTCTCAAAAAATGATGGTTGAAGAGCTCCTCACTGAGCGATCCATGGAATGGAATCCAGATTATGGTAATCCTTGACCTAGGCAATATGGAAAGTGGCAAGTAAAACCTTTTCCTGGTGAGTTTCCTTTGGGTGATCTCAATAACCCTAGCCATTTAGATTGGGTAGAGGCCAGTGTTTATGGCAAGAGGTAGTGATATGCATTGGAAAACCCACCTGAATTGCATGAAAACCTTCCTCAGGACCTGACTCAGATTCCATTGGCCACTCCAAAGGTTCCACTGGATGCTCTACATGTTATTCCCACAGCTCCTTGGGTAATTTTTTCAGTTTCCCCACAAACATTTGGGCCTTCTTACCATGTGAAAGAACCTACCAATGTGTTGGTGGTCAAAGATCCTCATCAAGATCATAATCCACATCCAG
This sequence comes from Viscum album, assembly GCA_963277665.1. Classification (NCBI taxonomy): domain Eukaryota; kingdom Viridiplantae; phylum Streptophyta; class Magnoliopsida; order Santalales; family Viscaceae; genus Viscum; species Viscum album. The sequence goes on from OY728125.1 coordinate 232,695,186, forward strand.
ATGATCTGATGGCAGCACTTATTGCTCACCTCAAGGCTCCAGAAACCCAATAGGTGGAAATTTTGCCTACTAACAAGCCATATATGATATGAGTGGATGATATTATATCTCCCCTAGGATTAAGAAATAATTCCTTATCCCCCTTTAATGGGATGGGGTTTGCACTGCAGCATCGTTCCCAATTTATTTCAAGGTGGGGACTGATACTGGGAACTCCATTGTAGTAAGAGGCCACCAAGCTCCAGTGTTTAGTACTAACACTAGAAGTCACCACATTTTTATAGTATAGATAGTTACCCAATGGGTCAATAGCTAGTTGGGAGGACCTTCATAGGATGTTTCTCTACCAGTTCATCTACACGACCCAGAATACAAGTATTACTGTCCTCTTCAAGTTCCATCAGAGGCCTGACGAGTGCATCGTAGACTTTGTCTCCAAGTGTAAGGGCCTCACATATTCCATTAATATGCCACTAACCCAGGATAAGCTAATAATGATATGTGTGGGGAATGTGAAAACTGAACTGGTCCCTTCTCTCATCCCTCATAACTTCTTAGGTGGGTTCCAAGATTTCACTGATAAAGCTTAATGTTTAGAGGAAGCTTTTCAACAAGCCAAGTAGGCACATCCACTACCACATATAGCTCCCATAAGAAGATCCTCCATGGTTGAGACTTCTGTGGTAATACAAATAGAGGCCACCAGGTAGCTGGAATTATTACTAGTACAGAAAACTCCACTACGTCATGAAATTCAACCACCTCAGGCGTAGCCTTCAGCTTAGCAGTGCTCGCCACATAATTAGAAGGCACCACCATGCAATGCACCACCTCCAATTAGGTGAGAGAACAAGGTTCCACCTCCTTGACAGGATCCTAAATCCTCTCATCAGGGACATGCTCCTTGGGATCCTTTCTTGGATCAGAGGAACTAGATATACTCATTTAATGGGGCCCAGTTTCCCGATTATTTCCGAAGTGCTTTGGACCTGGGAATCCTATAGTTTCCATAATGCAAGAGGCCTGAAGAAGAGGATCTTACTAATCACCCCAATTACTACCCTTATCACAGGTTCCTTGGGAACTCCCTCAGGTTTTTCTATGTGTTTAAATACTGGCTCCAAAAACAGGTCGATAACAACATAGTCATGTTGGTTCCATCCCATGCATGGGTGCCATGTGTATTTATAAATCCTGAAAGTGATAATGATTGTGAATTGAAGCAGGTTTCTAAACAAGGGTCTCAAAAACATGATGACTAGATGTATTGCAAGGTATTCTCCCGTGACCATGGTATTATCCATGCATGTTTGAATCAGCCTGATCCATCAAAAGTTAATGTGTGGCCTTCAGCTACTACATCTGCATCAATATCTCAGTCTTTTTCCTCTCAGGGGAGAAAACACTGACAAGGCAAGGGAAGAAAAAGCATTCTTCCTATACCAAATCCATATTGTTTTCTTAGAAACTTCATGTCACCAGGGATGAGGACAGCCCATAGATTTATTGAAATAATGGAGGATTGTTCATGTGATGACTAGGGGTACATTTCAGTCAATACTTTCAATATGGTAAACCCTTACGTGGTACCTAATGATGAAGAGCTCCATTAAGACCCTCCCAACATCCCCAGTCGGCACCAACATTGATGAAGTTGTGGGTATGTTAATTTTCAAAATGCATTGGCCATTGCTTTATGCCAATCCATGCACACCACTGAGGCTAGACAATGGTCCCATCATAAAGCTTAGCACACATAGCCATCTCATCTCATTTCATCACATATACCTCCACTGCCATTTTTACTACTAGATTAAGCAGAGCCACTACAACTATGATTTGACCATCCCCGTTATGGAATGGGTGGAACTAAATCATCTGGCTATCAGCTAGTAGCCACTCTATGCAGTTTGACTAGTGAGTGGTGGGACATTCCCAGCACTAGCCAGAATCTTCCAGTTCAACCAGCAGTACCAGTCATACCTCCTACCATAGAGCGACTTCTTATCAGCAGAAGTGTATGAATGGAACATAAATATGATTTCGTCAAGAATATTTCTGTCATTCCTTTGAGGCTCTCTATCCTAAAGGCTCTCCACCTATCATAAGATATGCATGAATCCCTTGTTGAGGTATTAAGAAGCCCCCTCTAGTTTGAGATATAAGTAGCAGTTCCATAAGCCTTCCATGCAGAGTATGTCAAGCATGTGGAATGTCAGACCATCATTTCTTTATCTAGACAAGATGACGGTTTTCCTATATAGGGGCCCATCCACCTGTTGTACATCACTAGTCAGTTAAATGGAGTGGAGGTCCATCATTGTCTTATCGACACTATCTGGTATCAATATTATTCCAACCTTGACACTCCATTGGATGGGACTGCCTAAAATAGATCTAAGTCCCTCTGACTTAAATATTCTAGGTTATGGGAGGATGGATTAGAAACCATTTGAAAGGATCCACCAGATGAACCAGTTTACTAGCCTAGTTCTTATCATTGAGTTCATTTTTATCTCACAAGACACCACTTACAATGAATTTATGGGTAGACCATGGCTCCACCTACATGTGGTAGTCCCTTCCTCATATTACTAATTCCTTAAGTACTCCCTTGGTGTTTGAGTTGGTGTAATCCAAGGTGATGTCCTTCCCTTTGACTCTTGCGAAGCCTGCTACCTGGGTACTGACTATTATAAGATTATGGATAAGAATATTCAAGCTAATGAGGTTGAACATGCTATGGTTGCAACTATCCCATGAATAGACCTAGATGGTGCCTATGTTTTCCAGATTCCCCGATTGGAGTTCACGACCCAAGATTTGGGGCAATGCTTTATTGTTACTAGAATGTGGTGGAATCATGTTCCCAAGTCTAAGGAATTCCATGAGATCACCTCGTATGCCTATAAAAATTAGTCTTGGGTAATCCCAGGTATTTGGATGTCCATCCCATGGCAATAGAAATATGTTATACTTTCCTTTTTCTCTGGTCTGGGATAAAAAAACTCAAGTAGATGCACTTTTATTACATTGATATTATCAAATTCATCCTCTTGGGATGAAGTCCAGATGGGTTCAAGTTAATAGATTTCATCGCCATGGTTTTATTTTTGAGTCAAAATCTATGTTTTGACCTTCCCATTCATTTCTTTTTTGTTTTGGAAATCAAAAATTATTTTGTCTTTTCCATTGTAACTGTATATATTGTTTTTCATCGTAACTACATATATGTTTTTCATAATAACCGCATGTATTGTTTTTCATCATACCCACATGTATTGTTTTTAATCATAACTATATATATTATTTTTCATCAAAATTGCATGTATTGTTTTTCATCATAATGGCATGTATTGTTTTTCATCATCACCACATGTATTGTTTTTCATCATAACCGCATGTAATGTATCATATCAATGTTATGCATCGTAACCATGTTATGCATCGTACCCATGTTATACACCATACTCATGTTACCCATCATACTCATGTTATGCATCATAATGATGTTATCCAACATACTCATGATATACATCATACTAATATTATGCATCATACTCATATTATTTATCATACTCATGTTATGCATCACACCCATGTTATATATAGTACTAATGTTATGTATCATACTCATGTTATTCATCATATCCTTGTTACTCATTGTACTCATGTAATGCATTGTACTCATGTATAACTCTAATACCACACACATGTTTCACATTATCCTTTTACTCATTCTTTATATATTCATCATACTCATTCTCCCATATTCCTCTACCTATTATTTTTGAACCACAACTATTTTTTGGATTTAGTTATATAATAATAAAAATGATGTCATGTATTCTATTTTTTTTACTATTATAGTTCATGGTTTCCAATTCCCTCCAAGTATTCTAGAGAAATATGTTCGTTGAAATCAAATATGACTGTTAGATATGAGGAATATTAACAGGAGGTTATTTGAATTAGAGAGAAAATGACTTAGACCATTCAACATAGAAAATATACTATTGTTAATTGAGTTCTATAGATAGATAGTGTATCCTCTGTCTTGCTTCTTGGGAAAATCCTTAATTATACAAGACATGAATGACTTATTCTTAGTTCTTGTATTTCAATAAGTTCTTTTCATTTATTTGTGTGACCGGTCATCATGATAATGATTGAGGGCTTCTGGGGATAGGAAGGAAGATGTGTCGATCATTGTATCGAGGTATTTCATGTATTGGAATGACAGAGGTGTTGATTACCTTCTTAATAAAAGGGCTTATATGGATAGGAAGATAGATTTTCCGATCATTGTATTGAGGGATTACCTGGGTAGTGCTAAGAAAGACCTATTATCCTTTGTGAAAGGATACCCTACTCTTTGAGATAAAATAATTTTAATACCCATTACTTTTATGCATCTATTTGTAATAGAAATAAAATCCTTTTATTTTCTCTTTCTATTAATATTCTTTTCTATTGTAATTATTTTAATTATAATAAATTAATTTACATTAGATATTGTATTAATAGATTCTATATGATGTATGGTAGAATCATTTATATTTTTTATAATCTGATCATTGTATTCAACCCAAATAAAATTGTTTTAAAAGAATTTGTTGTATCATATTATATCCATCCAATCCAGGGCCAAACCGATCATTTGTATTGTTTCATAAGAGGATTTGTGAATTGTATTAGTTTCTGATATCTTAAAATAATTTTTTTTCTTAAGAGTTTAAATACAAAACTTTTAAACCTAAAATTCAACCCCTTTTGTATTGTGCCATCTCATATACATTTCATATATATTTTGATCCTACATTCAGTAGTTATAGAGTCCCTCAATAGGGTTTCCACTGCCACTCAGGCTAGCACCATTGTCTTGTCAGGATCAGCCAATTCAAAAGAGTTGCCTCATGTTGATGATCCTATGGATGATGAAGAGGATTTGGAAGAAGCTTTTCATTCATTCAAATAGGGTGTCTCCACTACATTTTATGAGTTGATATTGGTGTACCTTAGTATTGAGACGAATCTGAAAAAAACACTAATCAACACCTCTATACCCGTAGAAGAGCAATAATGATACGTGGATTTCCTAAAACAACATCATGATTTATTTTCCTTAAATTATGACAATATTTCATGTCAAGATCCTTAGTTTTCCATCCACTATCTCAGTCTCCCAGCAAATCATCACAGGTTCAAACTACCACCCAGAAAGATACACCATTCTAATGGTGCCATGTTCAAGGCCGAGGTTGATAAAATCATCAAATCCAACTTAGTCAAGGAGGTATAGTACCCCAGATGGTTAGAAAAAATATATTTCAATTAGAATTAAGAATACATATATCAGAGTCTTCATCGACATTCAGGATCTCAACCGTCACTATCTAAAGGATGATTTTACATTTCCTACGACATAAGTGTTGATTGATGCAACTGTTGGGTTCCAGGCTCTCTCTTTCATGGATGGGTATTCTGGATATAATCATATCCAAATGGCCCTTGTGAATGAAGAATCTACCACCTTAAAGACACCACAAGGTACTTTTTTCTACTGGTTAATACCTTTTGTTATAAAGAATTAAGTTGACACCTATCAGTGTTCCATGCACCACATATTCAAGATAATCCTTGGGACATCGGTGGAATTCTATGTGGATGATCTGGTGGTTAAATCACTCCAACATCAGGACCATCTTAGGGATGTTAAGAAAGTGTTCTGATTCCTCTATTCCTACTATTACAAGATGAAACCAATGAAGTGTGCCTTTGGGGTCACCTAAGGAATGTTTATTGGCTTCATTGTCAGATACAATGGCATTGAGATTGATCCAAAAAAAGATAAGGGCCATCTGTTAGATGTCTACTCTGAGAAATATTCAGGATCTTTGTGTCTTTTAAGGCCACTTGCACTATATACACCAATTCGTCACTAATATGGAAGGAAGGTGTAAGAACTTTTCTCAGATCATTAAGAAAGGTGTCGATGATTAGTGAGATGAGGATTGTCATACTGATTTTGAGGAAATCATGCAGTACCTACTACAACCTCCAGTTCCGATGCTGCCCATTTTTTGAAAGCAGCTGGTCCTCTATGTGACCGCTATAGAATATTCCCTTGGCTACCTTCTATCTCTGAAGAACAATGAGGGTATATAGAACAATTTATACTCTCTTAACAACATTCTCCTTGATACAAAGACTATATATTCCTCAATCGAGAAGAACTTCCTTAAACTATTATTTTTAGTATAGATATTTTGACATTACTTGCAGCACCATGAGATACAGCTAGTGTCTTGAGTATATCTAATGAAGTACATTTTGAATCACACCATGTTGATAGTTCATCTAGCTCGGTGATCCTTTAAAATTTAGACATTAAGTTTGTCCCCTAGAAGGATATCTAGGGGAAAGAATTGTTAGACTTCCTTTCTACCCATCCAGCCCCCATAGATCAATCTCTAGATCTAGAATTTCAAGATGAGAAAATTCTCTCAGTGGATCAAGACATTCTGTGTTGGAAGATTCACTTTTATGGTGCTTCTATAAGACCTATAGGAAGGAGAATCAATAATCCCAAACTCCACAATGTGGGCCTGGTTATTGTCTTCATCATGCTTGTACAAGTTGTCTTTCTATATTCGTTCCTATTGTCAAAAAATACACCATTAATGAGGTGGAGTATCAATCCCTCATCACGGGTCTCAAAAATGACATTGGGATTTATTTTTCCCACCTGTATGTGAAAGGGGACTATGAACTATTCATTAAGCAGATCAACGGCGACTACATCGTACAGACGTTAGATCACATACCTTTATTAGAGCATACTCACAAGCTGATGGCCCAGTTCCCTTCTTGTCTTGAAGTTACTCATGTCCCTGGATCACAAAATTGTCAAGATGATGCCTTGGTCATCCTTTATGCATATCTTGTAGAGCCAGACCATGATGATTTGATTATTGATGTGGTGCATCAAAGAGTCATCACTCCTGACAGTCCGAATGATGATGATAGCCCGTATGTAAGCTACAGTACCACTGATGCCTCCAAACTGGGACCTCTAGGTCCCCCCTCCATAGTATTGAAGGAGACCCCGGACTGGAAGACTCCCTTTATCAAGTATCTCTAGCATAGTAATCTCCTGAAAGACTGATCCAAACATGAGTGAATCTGATGGTGAGAAGTGTTGTTCACCATCTAGAGTGGTCCCTATCTTGAGAATATCCTCTACAGATGTGGGTTTAATGGGATTATCCTCTTCTATATTCAAGAATATGATATTTCATAGGTTATGTAAGATGTTTGTGTTGGTTCATACTGGGCTCATCAGGCAGGGCCAAAACTCTCTCATCAGATCCGAATATTGAGATATTTTTGACCCACCATCATCTGTGACTATATTTAGTTCTCCAAAATGTTCCACGAATGACATATACATGATAATTTTGTGAATAAGCCGCCAAATCCTCTTCATATTTCGATGTACTCTAGGCCCCTTATAGTCTGGGGATTCAATGTAGTGGGACCATACCCACCTGCAACAGCTTTCCAATGCAGGTTCATCCAGACCGCTACAGATTTCATTTCCAAGTGGGAAGATTTAGTTTGTCTCAAGGAAGTTAATTCCTATTCCATCATTGACATCATGAGTTCAAATTTTATCCACCAATTTGGAGTAGCTCATGCCATTCACACTGATAATGACACCACCTTTTAGAAAGTTGAGCTAAAGAAACTGTATGACAAGTATAATATCTATTCTAATCATACCTATTAATATCATGTGAAAGAAAATGGGTAAATCGAGTAATTCAAAAAAACCCTCTATAACATCTTACAGAAGATAGTTGGTCAGAAAAAGAATATTTGGTTGGACAAAGTCTCCCATTATCTCAGTGCTTACTGGATGACGACCCATAATTCCACCTAGGTGACTCCATATTCCTTGGTGTACGAAACAGAGGCAGTTTGAACCATAGAGATTCAGTTACCCTCACTATGCACAGTCATCTATGATCAATAATAACTATAAAAAGTATCCAAATTCCATCTGGATGAACACTAATTGCTTAACGAGAATAGGCTTCGTTCCTTGCACAATCTGGAGAGGCATCCGAACAAGTTAGATAGGGCAATAAATAAGAATGTTTATCTCCGCTCTTTCTTACAACGTGACACGGTATTGTCCCTAAGAACACTAATGATACCTAGTAGGGAGCCACTGAATCTGGAGCCCAAATGGGAGGGACCTTATGTAATTCACAAGGTTTACCCCAATGGTGCATACTCTTTGGTCACTATGGATGGTGAGCATATTACTCCTCCCACCAATGCCGAATTCCTCAACAAGTACATTATGTAAGGGAATATCTATCTTGGAAGATGTTAGACTCTTCATCTTTATCCTACAAGATGTTAAACTATAAACAGTCAAAGCTCTATGACCCTAAACTAAGATCCTTTTCGTCCCGTGTGATGATAAACTGCGAATGGTGAATACCCCTCACAGTTTGAGCTCTACAACCTTAAAATATTATCTCCCTCACTCTTACCATAATACGTTAAATGGAACGGGTACCACCACACTTCACACATCCCCTAATTTGGGTCTCCATCATCTTTCACATATGAAAGAACCCCCTAGTGTCCTGGTCTCATGCCATCTTAGCTCACGTATCCTTTGGGGCCAACATTATAGAGGATCTCCAATGACAATTTGATCCAAGCCTCGCATTGCGAATATGGTTAGCAATTGATGCTCAATTATTTTTTCCCATTCCAGGACTTATGAGATAGATACTTTGTTTCAAAAATGGTCAACAGTTATCCTCAATTATTGTTTCCATCCCCATGGTCTCCCAAATGATGGGTGTAATGATTCACCTTTTTTTACCCTTCTGTCCCACACACAAGGCATTAAATTGGGCATCTACAGTCTGAGATCTATAACCATAAAATAAGATCTTCCACATCCTTGTCACATTACATTAAACTGCATGGAATTTTCATAAATACATATTTCTTGATTCTAATCTTTATGGGATACGTAAGAATGCTCGAACATTTCATCCATGACCCAGGATCAGGTCCCTCATCATTTCCTGCCTCTTAGCCCAAGTTCTATACTAGGATTGTGTGCTATGGTGTGGACTCCTTTTCCCCATTCAAATAAAGAAATTTTGTAATGCCACACACATCCCCTTGAGACACTCCTCCTTTCTACATCCTTACTGCACAATGATAAATTGGATTACATTTTCAGAACTACATATGGCTTGATTCCCATCTTTATGGGATACGTAGAAATGACCAGACATGTCGTCTTCGGGTCCAAACCAACAAATATCTTCACCCCCAAGAATAGTTATATTCAAGGGTTTCATATGGTGTGGTGTGGAATTATTTAGTCCCCATTCATGACAGGTTTACAATGACCACATCATGTTCTCCTCCTTCAAAAACATCCTTCTTTCCTTGTCCTTATCGAATGACGTTAAACTTCACCAAATTTCATAACTATGTATGTCTTGATTCCAATCCTCATAGGATACATTGGAATGCACATACATTTTGTCCTCGGGTCCATCCACAGTTTTTAGTAACCTTTTTTTCCTTCTGGACCCTTGGCCTATGTTCTTTTGTGGGTATGTGGTGTGGTGTGGACTTATGTACTCTTCCACAACGGTTTTGTAATGTCCACACCACATATCTCTCTCAAAATCTCTCCATCCCCTTTTCCTCATGTCCTTACAGCATGATGTTAAATTGTACGACATTTTCAGAACTAAGTATGAATTGATTCCCATCCTCACATGATACATAGGGATGCATAGACATTTCATCTTCAGGCCTAGACCGAGGCACCTCAAATCCTGCATTTTTTACAACCCCTTGGCTCGAACTCTTTCGGAATCATTTTGTGTCATGATGACTTCTTTGGTCCTCATTCACATCATGTTTATAATAGCCATTCCACGTACTTCCCTTTAGGGATATAACTTCCATTATCCTTTATCCTTACCGCATGATGTTAAAATGAAAAGATTTCAAGAACTATGTATGACTTGTTTCCCTATCTTTGTGGGATACATAGGAACTCCCAACTATTTCATAATCGGGTCTAGCCTTAGGTTCTTCTATTCCTTCTCTAAGCCCCTTTGCCAAGGTTCTCTCTTGAGATCATTAATGGTGTGGTATGTGGACTTCTTTGGTTCCCATTCATGTTGGGTTGTTCTACCATTCCATAAACATTCCTCTATCGAGAAACCTCTACCCCTTGCATCCTTTCGCATGACATTAAATTATATGGAGTTTCAAGAACTACATTTGGCTTGATTCCCATCCTCATGGGATACATAAGAACACCCATACATTTCATCTTTGAGTCCAGCTCCAGGTTTATCAACCCATTTTCCCCTTCTTGTTTGGACTTCTTGACCTCTATTATGCCTCACCAACATGTTAAACTACACCATGGTTTAGGACCTAGAGTGTTGGATTCTTCATGGACATGATTTTATCCATTTCCATGCTTCACGTCTCCCTTTATTTGGGTTTCCATTATATTTCACATTTTAAAGTACCCCTGAATGGTATGGATGGCTAGCCTTATGGATCGTCTACAACTTTTGGCCAACATCCTGAAGGATTTTGAATTACATTATGATACATGTTCTTTGTTTCAAATACTGTCAGTAGACAACCCTCATATGTTAGTTCCCATTTCAGGTCACATGATATGGATGCTATGTTTTAAACATGGTCAAAATTTATCCTCCATCGTTATGCCACCCCAATTATTCCAAAATTATTGGCATCATAATTCACATCCCTTTCCACTCTATCATTTTCAAATGGAATTTTCTTTCTCTACCCTTGGCTCTGTGCCCTGATCCCCTACCATGTGCTTCTGTGCGTTGTAATGATATTCCCCTCCCTTTTCTCCCACACTGAGAATAGATCCCTTGGGATTAGGGATTTGGGTAAGGTTTATGCCTACATGGAAGGGATACACTTCCATTTTGGTCCAAACTCAATGAAAATAAACTAGGATCTTCAGTTTCCTATTCTAGGAATCATGACTTTAAACTATGTTCATTCTCTTAAAAATTTGTAATATGGTACGGTCTTCCTTGTCCCTATCCACGTCAGGTTCCTTTGTATCACCGCATCACCTATTTTCTCTTTGGGAATCTCCCTGAGTTGGTCTAAGATCTATAAAAATAAACTATGATCCCTTATATCCTTATCTTTAAATGTTAATACGCGTATTTTACACCCATGTTGTTTAATGGTAAATTACCCAGCCATATGATGTTTCACTCAAGATGATTTTTCCACTTTTCATTATTGGATGCATGCCATACCACCTTTAATAACTACATTTAGCTTGATTCCCATTCTTATGGGATACGTAGTGATGCAAAGACTTTTTTTGTGGCCTAGATGCATCACCGTGAACCCTATTGTGCCATTTTGGCATGAGTTTCCTCGCAAGTATATGGTGTGGTGTGGTCTTATTTCCTTATTCATGTCAAGTTTGTAGTAACCACACCACATACCTCTCTAGATAGTTCTCCATTTTTATGTCCTTACCGCATGAAAATAAACTACACGGGAATATACCATGCACAAGAAATTAAATCGGGAACCTTATGGTCTGAGCTCTACGAACATAAACTAATATTCTTACTGTCTATGTTGGTGAAACGTTAAAATGAATAACAATTATGATATTCTTCTTTAAAAGAGGATATCACCCCCTTTTTGGTATTGGCCACATGTCGTACCACCACAAAGAACTACGTGTGGCTTGATTCCTATCCTTATGGGATATATAGTGATGCCCAGACTTCATGTCTATGGTACAGTCGCTATAACATTCACCTCCCCAACCTCTTGTGTCCTACGTTCTCACATAAGTACATGGTGTGGTTCATACTTATTTGGTCCTCATTCATGTAGGGTTTATAATAACCTTGTCATGTACTTCCTTTTAGATCATCACTCCTTGCATTCTTCCACCATGACACCTAAATCGCATGGGTAATGTCTGCGCTACGCACATTCCTTCATTTGGAGTTTTCATTATCTTTCACATACAAAGGGACCTTTAACAACATGGATGCTAGGACTCAGTTATCCCTTACCATCTTGGGCCAACATCCCATAGGATTTTTAATTACAATTTGACATAATTATTGCATTGTGAAGATGGTCAGTAGTTGATGCTCATTTATTTGTTCCCACTCTAGGCTAACATGAAATGGATGCCATGTTATGAACATGATCAATAGTTATCCTTCATTGACATGATGCCCCCATTGCATCCCAAATATTGAATGCTATGAATTTCATGTTTAGTACCCCTTTATATTTTATGAAGCCTCAACACCTCGGGTGTTGTAACTCTGTGCATTCGCGCACATTGAGTAGGAATGTTTGTTTATCTTGGATTTTACCCACTCAGCATTTCCTTTCCATCGTTGAAATTTATCTTTAGATAAGTAAGGCCTAACAATGCTCCATTTTTCCTACACCAAGCATGGTTCACATAGGTTTATGGGTCGTGGTAGGGTAACATCCATATACGAGACAGTGTGACCCGTTGGTCTTTCCAAGTGACATTAAACTATGACACTATCCTCCTCATCACATAATGTTAAACTATTTAGAATACAAAAAACTATGTTAGTATTTATTTCATCCCTTTTTGGCTACATAGATACATTCGGGCATCTTATTCCCACATCTAGCCAACTGAATGGTAAACTCCATGTCGGGGCATTCTTGACCCCCAATTTCCATTCAAGAGCATGCGATGTGGTGCAGACCTCTCTGGTCCTCATTAACATTGGGTTGTAAACCGCACACACATTTATCATTTAGAGTAACCATGTCCTTGATGTATGACTTTAAACTACATCCCTTCCCAGAGAAATTTCAGGATTCCCCATGATAATTATGGGGCATGTCAGATTCCTTGTCAGAGAGGATTTCCCCCACCGGCGTTGGTCTCTGACCACGCTGTTCTTAAGAACTATGTTTGGTTTGATTATCATCATTATGGGATATTTAGTAATGCCCAGACATTTAACCATGGTCCAAGGACTAATACGGTTAACTTTCTAAGTTCTTTTCCACTAATTATGGTCCAAACTCTATGACCCTAAACTAGGGGTCGCTAGTTTCTTTAACATGAATTTAAACTATTGACTAGGGTCTATGCTATATGAAATTAATCTATGTGAAAAATCCTTATCAAATAAAGTTAAACTATTCCAAGTATCTTCCACATTTTCATGAATTAAAACATCAATCCATCTTAGGTCCTCACCAAAGAGGCCCCTCCCAAAAGTTGTCCTGATCTCAGTTCAAACTGATACGATCACCCATTGTACTTTCATCATGGTGGAGTAATTTCAAGAGTGTTGGACTTTATCCAAAAAAAAATCATTCCATAACCATGATTTTCATACCCTTTATTTCATATCCTCACTCCCACTCATGTCTAAAGGAACCTCCTAATGGTTAGGATGCTCGACCTTAAGGCTTTCCCACTATCATGGGCCAACATTCTTGAGGACATCAGATGACAGTTCGAGTTTGGCCCCGTGTTTTCGAATGTGGTCAGTAGTTGTCCCTCTTTTTTCTATTCCCATTTTAGTCTAACACAATTTGGATGATGTCTCTCAAATTTGTTGAATATCTATCCTCCATTGTCATTCCATCCTCACTACATTTAAAATTCTGGGCATCTTAATTCATATTCTTCATTCCCCTTTGTTCTGATTTATTCCAACACCCCTAGAATCATCCCTATAATGATCTAGAGTATGTTGGGAAGATAATTTTGGATGTTCTTAGGGGCCTATTCTCTAGTCAAGACCCCTCCTTTATATCAAAAAAATTGGGTGGTCATTCAGACCCAAAGTATTTGAATGTTTAGTTGGAAGTCTCATACAAAAAGTGAATAATTTTGTAGTCTTCTCCAAATTCTCACACTGAGTGTGACCCACATGAACTTAGGGATTGATCACTAATAATTGACAGTTCTGGTAGAGGATCACTAAAATAATTTATCAAGAAAACAATAAGTCCATGCACGCAGTTCGGGATAGGAAAACAAAGAGGGAGATATATTTATGAGTTTATCCAAAACATGGACCCTATGGATCATCCCCTTTAAGGGATTTATCCAGTGCTTCCACCTTCTGAATCGTAGCCTACAGGGATACTTCCCCCTTCTTGAGATCCCTCTCTTCATCAGCAGCTGTAGAGTAGTGTTTATTAGCTTTAGCCCGCATTCACTCCTACTCAGCTTGGAACACAATCATTTGATGGATTTCTTACACTACTTTATCTAGGTCATCCACAATATGGGTCTTTAACTATTAAATGATCTCAGAATGGCTAGTGATAAATGTATCTTTTTCATTTATTTGATATTCAAGGTTTCCGACTTTCTGCACAGACTTAAGAAAGTTTTGCGTATTTCCTGATTCCTTACAGAAATAGGAAATATCATATTATTGGCTACTCTCTCGTATCTTCTTAGACATATAATCATGTATTATTATATGAATATGGTGAAATCTACCCCTATGGCCTAGATAATGTCTAACCATATGGGATGTGACCCCATCCAACTCATCCATTCTTCCTTTGATTGACTGAGGAAGAGATTGATTCCCTTCCATACCTTGTGTTGGGTCATATGGCTCTCCTCAATCATGTTAGGATCAACTTCTTCCATCTCATTAAGATATTTATTCCTTTAATAAATAAAATATCAAGGAGTTTAGAGTTAAGGTCCACTTATGGCACAATTTCTTCTTTAGGGACCTCACCCTCGCTATCCTGGAGCTCAATCCTAGAAGCAACATCACCCATGATTGCAGATTCTTGCTCACTTAGTGCTAGGGCTTGACCATCTGGAATAATTTACTCTATAACAACTGGTGAAATCACTGGTAGAGCTCTCAAAAATGTTTCAGACTTGACAGTTTTCCAAGCCTCCAGCCTTATATTGGGAACTGATATCTTGGTCAGCCGAGTTCCCCAATAAAATATGTGAGCCTACAAAGGTAGAAACATACAAGATCCAAGCGCAGTGGTGTCCAGTGCCAGGGTCATGGTAGTATCGGCCACCACAGGAGATCCCTCGATTCTTGTTAATTCAATAATCGATATTGGCTCTTTAATAGAAGGAATAGATTGACACTCTATGCTTTACATTTCATCCCCTTGCTGGCTTATTGCTGACCACTTCAATTGTGGATGGTACTTCGACCACTTCAAAAGTGTTTGGTAACCCACCCAACTTGGTCCCAGAAGTAGATTCATGAATGTGTTCTTACACATCCATGGATACATTTTCATCCTCTATAGGGGAATCTTCCTGAATATCATCATCAATGTGTTCTTGAATAGGGAAATTTTTGGTCAGTGTATTTGAGTTATGAAAAGAGAAAGGATAGTAGAGATATGAGTCGAGACTCACCTCAAGTTGTTCGGCTAGTTATGCATTAGATCCTATGATTTTTCTACTCTCATGTGGTCTTCCATAGAAGATGGTTGTTTCATAAGGACTCTCACCTCCATGACCTTCACCCCTACCTCATCATATCGCTCTTCTTCTTCTTCATCTTCTTCCTCTTCCTCCTCTTCCTCCCCTTCTTATTCTTCTTCTACATCGTCATCATCCTCAGATTTCATCTTTTCTGGATCGTGTTCCTTGCCAAGCATCACATTCACTAGGAGATGCAGTTCTTCATACCTCCCCCATTGGAAAGCGTAAATATCCATGGATGTTAGGTACTCATATCGGTGATGAATGCTACCCTTATATACCACTTTAATGCACCCTACATCTAATAGGTCAAGACTAATGTGCACCAGCTTCTTCCACGACTCTTCAGTGTACATAGATTGTCACAACATCCTCTAGGAAGACCATAGAGATGGAAAAATGGGACTAGTGGTTGGATTTAGAGTAAGTCTTAGTTTCTTCCCAGGGCATTCCCTAGCTGACCCACGAGGCCGCACATGGGACCACCCCTCTTTAGAAGGTGGATGAACATTCTCACCTTATGACGCTCCTACCAACGAAGTTCTAGACCACGCTATTCCAAATTCCTGGATTATTCCTTACCTCACCTCCCAAGAAGTACCTTTTCTACTTCCACATTGTCCAAACTCCATGCTGGTTTCCTTGATTTGACAAATGTGTTTCTACATAATCACCTCGGGGTATTTTTTTATCCAATGGTTGACATAATTAGTTGATAGGCCGAAATTTACATCATTAGGGGAAGGGTGATGAATTCACCAAAACCTGTAGTCATGGACATGAGCCACAGTTAGTGAGGATGCATGTATTTCACTATTCCTAAACCTCTGTATATTCTTTCATTGGCATCTTCTGCATGCACCCAAATTTATTGGAAAACCTTGTCGGTACATGGGGTTTTCAAAATATTTTTCCATCAATCTGGGCTACCAGCACACCATACCTAATGCTTTTCAAGTATTCCCTATGCTCCAATGGGCCTCACCCATCATCTACTATCTATCCAGTTGGGGTTTGAAATAGGTAAAGGTTGAAGTTTTCATGGTTTCCAATCTTGAGTTTGGTCCCTTCTTCTTTAAACATCAATGAAAAAATTCTAGCAATATTCAATAGGGATGGTCACAGACCCTCACCTGGAGGGCAGATGGAATTTGAGAAGACATACCCACTACAATGAGCTGCAACCTAACCATAAGGAATCTAGAATGGTCCCCATATTCTTTTGGGCATACTTCCACTACAGATGCATCCTAGAATTATATTCAACCTGGCTTATACGAGCACCACCAGATTAACCTTGTTCTTGGATTCCAGGATTCTGACCATCACTATCATCCCTGGATAAACCCCCATCCTCGTGTCCCTCACCAGTAGCATCCACCCTCTCTGAAATGAAGGAAAGAACTCGGAATATCATACATTGGGGCCTGGTTTTTGTTTATTCCAAAGCCCCATGATCGGTACTTGTCTTCTTCTAGGACCATCCAATATGATCCCTTCATCCCCCTCTATGGTGTGTTCAAGCACTACTTCCCTTAGCCAGGTATTTTCACTACATTGTCCTATATTAGAAATAGACTAAACCAAACTGAATAGGATATATCCTTCAGTATGTACTTGATTTTTATATTCTCATTATCCAGCTGTAATAGATTCCATGTCATAATGGGGGTGACGTCTTATCCCCCCAAAACATTCTCTATTGAAAGGAAGTCTTTATACTGGCACCCTTATAGGGGAATTTCACCAATGCAATGGATGTTGCATAGGCTGATGCCTACCTCCACCTGGTGGAGGTGCAAGATATTTGTGTCAGGAGATCACTAACTAAAGAGATCGGGTACCAGGTCTTGATGGTGTTATAAACTAAACTGTGATGTCAACACAACTTCAAAAATCCCGATAGACCACAGTTCCACCTTATACTCCTCGCATATCTGCCGTACCCAGTATTCCCATGCCCATTCACTCGTAAAATAACCCCCAGACCTGAAGTCTCATTCATTACTAACTTTGGTCTCATTAGTAATGTTGTTTCTGAAGGTGATCACATAGTGAGATAGAGACTCCTCAGGATTCAGATCGCTCCCAACAATAGTCCTAGTCTTCAGATTTAGGACATAAACGGTCTTGTTCTGTGTTTCCCTAGTGGGGGGATCATTGATTGTGATGTTTTATTGTGGAAGTCTATCCTCATGTGTTACCAACAGCCATGGTGTGTCGCTCTTGAAGCCTAACAACAATACCTCTTCCAGAATACTAATGTTCTATATCATTAGACTTTCACTCAGGATGTAATCCTTTTGATCTTTCATCTGCATACTGAAAATCATCGGATTAACAGATATGACCCTTCTTGCATGAAAAATATAAGGATTTGTAATCATCTGAGATATCCATGTAGCCACAATAGCCTCCCTCCCAACATCAGTCAGTTCAACAGCCATTTCTGCCAGGTCCTAAAATTTACAAAGCGACTTGTGTGAAAGAATGTGGTTTCGGTGCACAAGACATTCTGTTGGGTGAAATATGGATTTAGGCAATTCAAAAAATATGGATAGGTTGGGAATGTGAAAGAATCAGCAGTGGTACGAAAGAGTCTATGTTTTAAAAAAATATGCAGACCAAATTTAAGATCTTTAGCGTAGAAAGGAAGATCTTTCACAAATGAGAGCAAAGTCTCTTATAATATGGGAATGTATAAGTTTGGAGACTCCCCCCTATATATTTATTGGCACAGAACGACCCATCGTGTGTGAGGAATTTTTTTGAATGAGGAATCATCATTTTTCAGAAACCACTCTCAGGCACATTGTTTTTTGGTATTTCCCTTAGAATATGACCTTCAGGCCCCCATTTAGATCTGGTTTTGATGAGGGAATTTTTTGGCACTAAATTTTGTTTAAGGCCATGAATGGACATTTTTGAGAAAACAAAATAAATATTTTGAATCAAAAAACAATGCTGAAATGCCTAAGGGAGGTGCACACAATATTTAAGGTCGACATGAAAGATTAAAAAATGCATGATAAATCTTGCACACCCAATGCGAAATCAAATGGATTCTTCCGCGCCAACCTTATGAAAAATAACGAAGCCAGAAGTGTGAAAAAATTTAACTGGTGCCCAAGATTGGAAACCACATGCAAGATCTTCCATGACCAATGTGGCATCGATAAACCACATGTGTGTATGAATCCTTTCATGCTACCAATGATTGTTTCTCCTATAAATAAAAGTGTACCCCCATACTTTGGGGGAAGATTACGGAAGATGAACTACTGCTCTACTATGTGAAAGGCAACCCTTCCATGACTTTTCAAAAGACATGTCCTCAAGGTACTAGATCTTGTGTAATAGGTCTCCTAGGGGTCCTCCTTCAGGTCAGAACACTAGGGCTTGAACCTCACCCATATAATTTTACTCTAAGTAAATTTCACACAAAAGGTTCTCCTTACGTGTATGTTTTACCTTATGTCATGACAATTTTTCATGCAGGGTTCCCCCTTACACAAATCCACTCATTTTGCGTGCAACCATCCAATCTTGTGCACAACCCCCCATCTTGTGCACACCCCTCCTTATGCACTCCATGTGTCATCCTTGACATAAGGCACCATTTCCAAGCCCCTCTTACGTGATACATCCCTATCTTGGGAATACTTCTCCCTTGAGGCCCTTCAAGATTGTATGAAGTGATTTCAAAGACCCTTCGGCAGTGCCTCATGTTGAGTTTAATTTCCTCATGCTTCTTAGAATATGTACAGTAAAATTGATTTCTTCTTTGCATAAACATGCTAATGTGGACCCCCCAATGGATCAATCCACAACCCCATATCCATACGACATTACTGGTTCCTTCCCTTCACTAAGGGTTAAAGTACGCCAGTTATGTAAGTCATAGGGGTGGGGAGTAAATCTCCACCATCTAAGCTATAGGATGTTAAACTACCAAGCACCCATGTCCTCAACACATGACATAAAATTGTGATAACTTCATAAGCAACATGTCCAGGGAGGACCGTGAAGGGGATGGGCACTAGCAACTTCCCACTCCCCTCTCCCTTTGTGCTTTTTTGCAATGCGTACCTTGGGAATTCATTGCATAAGCCCCGACCCAACATGATAGGGTGATCTGGGTATGGTGTCTATAACCTCCTCATACATCTCGACCCCTACTCAGGCTTCCCTCTCAGGGTAAGCCCCTATATCCTCTTTGGGATTATAACCATGCGTAAGCCCCGCTCCATTCCTTGCAGATGAACCATTCATGATGTGATCGTTAGGTCTTCGTTGCCTCTTTTTTCTCACACAGACATGACTCAAATGGGCTTAGAGTAGACATTGACCATGAAATCCTTTTTTTATTCCTTAGTGTGAAAGACCCATCCACTATCCAACCAAATTACATGGACTTTCATCCTTGCCCATTTTACAAGCAATGTACGTAGGAGGCCTCCCTGAAGTTCAAGCCTATCACTCATCTGTCCCAACCACTTCACATTTATTTACCCTCATCCCACAATACGTTAAACTATATTATCCCTTTAATCCCACATGACACTAAAATATATTCTTTCAAACTATGTGGGTTTTGATTCCTATATCATATACAGGGTACGTAGGTAGCCTCATTTTGGTTCAACGCAAAACACTGGTCAAATTCGGTGTACACTTTGTTGGGATCCACATCCTTGGTCCTCCCCTTAATGGTGTAAGACTATTTTTTGTGAATCTAACTATTTTTAAGCCCCAAAATCAATCCATACTCCTTAAACCAAGATTGTCCCTCTTGTGATGGGTTGTTAACCATGTCTAAGCACCACGAATGTCATCAAGTTGTTTTCATTTGTTTACACCCCAAACTTATATCACTATATCTAAACTATGTGGACTTTTATCATTTCCCTTTCTGATCATGGTATATAGGAGGCCTTCTTTAAATTAAATCCCATCACTCATGTCCCATCTTGGTCTCTCCATTGAGCCATTGTGTTTCTGTAAGGTCATCCCCCCACCTAGAGTTTCTACTTCCTTTGGGTCCCATCCATGCATCCATTATCACTAGCCACCACCAAAGGTTACTCATCGCACCATTTCTAGAACTACGTGGAATTTGATTCCTTACCATGGGGATACAAAGAAAACCTATTAGAGGTTAAAGTCAAATAGAATTACCTCTACACCGGTCCTTAGTTCCAACCCCACTCATTCAATCCTTTGATAAACCATCCATATCCATCCTAATTCTAGCTGGTCTGCCACATCCTAGTGAAATCACACCATCCTCGGGTAGCTAACCATGTGTATGCCCCATTTATTCCATTTCTCCTTTGTAACACCAGTGCTCCTAACCGCGTGTAATCCCCATCATGTATTTGGGTTATAAACCATTGTGCACACACCGATCCCATGATTATCCCTCTAGAACAATGTGGGGTTTTATCCTTTTCTTATTTATAGGGTACATAGGAGGAATCTAGGAGGTTCAATCCCAGCCAATGCTAAACCTTGGTGTCCCCTTTTGTCAGGACCTAATCATCCTCGAATTTGTCCTTATTTGGTGTCTTGATCCACCCATCTTTTAAACCTCCCAGGTTTTCCATTCTAGGGATACATTTAACACCCCAAGCTTCAACAGTATACTTCTCTTTGAATAATGTGATGGCGTGTGTTGTATGTAACATCGAGTTCCAACACACCACGACCAATCAAACTAGCCGTTATGAACAGTAATACCTAATTTTTGAAATTTTATAAATTTTATCTCTCAAAATGGACTTCATTTTTGGATTCGGAATATCTAATTTATCCTAGGGATAATTTTTGGAACTTTTCGGATAACTTTTATATTTTGATGAATAGTGAAAACTTACTAAATTTTAATTAAAAACAACTTTTTTAATAAAAATAATTAATACTGATAAATTATTAATTTGAGTGGTTTTAAAGTATATTTAGAATATAGTTTCACCACTTAATACAATGTAGATCATTGTATATAATTTTACAATTAAACCAGACATAAACAAGTGTCGATCTTTTGATAGTTATTATCTCTTAAAAACACGCTTTTGTTTTAACAAAGGAAATTAATTTTAAATTAATTTCTACCACTTCTGTGTTTTGAATTTGGAAAGATGGATTCCATATTTGAAATCAAGATGTTCATATTGTTTAAATAGGTAACTTTAATTTTTAGACTTTTCAAATAATTACTTTGGTAAATATTTTATTTACCATGGTTAAGGGTAAATCCGGTAAATAAGGGTTAAAAAAATATTATAATAAAAACAAATTACCCTAAAACG
The DNA here is from genome assembly GCA_963277665.1 of Viscum album. Taxonomy (NCBI): domain Eukaryota; kingdom Viridiplantae; phylum Streptophyta; class Magnoliopsida; order Santalales; family Viscaceae; genus Viscum; species Viscum album. The sequence continues at coordinate 232,717,083 of OY728125.1, forward strand.
TGTCCTAACCTTATTTTTTGATACATTTCCGACCATGAGCATCTTTTTGTCGATTTTGGGACCCCATGGAGCCACTTGTAAGTGATAATGACACTTTATATTAATTAAGTTAAAATAAATACAAAAATGACATAAGCATCTATCTTTTAGAAAACCAATTTTCACATAGGGTTATATATATTTTATTTTAAACTATAAATATTCATAAGAAATATAAAAATATTTCCTACATAATTATATTTTATTTATAATTTTTAGACATTAAATATGTTAATTTATTTATGAAACAATGATGATGCAATAGTTACCTAATTAATGAAAAATTAGAATAATTGATATTATAAATACCCAAATAAATATAATTTGAAACTTTTTTTGAATTAAAATAATTTTATAGGTTAATATGAAATGTTAGGATTGATTTAATTAACGTTTTTATAAGTAATAATTCTGGTATGAGTTTTACAAAAATCAATTATTGAATAGTGTAAAAATTCACATAAAAGGGTTTTTAAAACAAATATTATATTATTAATTGATATTAAATTCATAAAAATATAAGGTTCGTCCAAGAGACTTATATCATGATATGTGTATTATTAATGGACCAATTGGTGGTCTCTTAGATATATATATTAAGTTTATCAACCTTATAATATAAAAATACAAAGAGACATTGTAAAAGTGAAACTAATTAACTAAGAGTTAATAATTAATGATAAGGTTAATATAATGACCCAAACCTGTCTAATTTATATTGGTTGAATGGTTTTCGACCTATCCCCACCTTAAACTTAAAATAATACACTTTTTATCCATTATAAATCAAATATGAATTTATTATAAAATTATATTTCTAGCTTTTCCAAAGGTTCCCCTCACACCTCTTATAAAAGGGCACTCCTCTTTGTCAATAACTAACACCTTAAAAGCCTTTTGGTTCGTCCAACCTCTACCAAAATACTCTCTCAACTTCCCTCACTTCATCCTAGAGTCATTACTTTCGTCAGAAAGCCAACTTAATGAGCCCTTTTGATCAAATCAAAAAGAAGAACCCGAAGAAGAGGTAATGATTTCACCACCCTTTTTCAAGTTCCTTTCTTCTTCCACTTCTTCTTTCTTTGTTATTACCATTATAAAATAATAAATTCAGTATATTATATATACTTTTATGTTATTATAAACATTTTACAACCATATTTTAGTATTCTATCAATCCTTTGAATAACATGTCACCATACGTGCGTACGTACGACTTACCGTCTCCACGTTGTGGTGTAATAGTTATTCAAGAAATTATTATTTAGATGGGTATAATAATAATGTATAATTCATTTAAATAATAAATATAACATGATAATGATTCTTTATATATATGATATACCATCCAATTATATATTATTTTAATATCAAAAGAATGATATTGTCGCTCGTGTGTACGTACGTACTACTGTCTCCACGAACACGATGAGATTCATTCTCCATCGTATCCATTCAAATCTAAATCTCATTTGATGATTGATAATAGTATCTAAGGACTTTATATCATTCTGGATATGAATAAGATACAACCTACCCCTGACAAACACATCTTACGTAACAAAACATATAAAAGAAAACGAGTAAGCCAACACCTGAAACAATGATAATACTAAGATATTATTAACAAATCAATGTTAAAAGATCATATATGATATTATATTGATATATATGATTCTTCTATAATTTAATAACAATTATTTCACCATTATACATGAGTTTAACCTACCCCCAACCAAGTAAAAGTACAAGGTAAGGGTTTATTTCGCAATCTCTTCATTATCCGAGGTTGTTTATACGTAATAATCTACTAGGATTTCTTTATCATCCACATCCATGTTTCTTAAAAATGTATTTCAAAACATTTTTACTATTTACAAGAATATGGGTTAAAGTCATTTATACCCTTGGTTGAGTTTTTTTAAGAGGATTATAAAGGAATCTTTCTGTCATTTTCCAAAAAAGGTGCTTTTTAACCTTTTCGACAGAATTAAGGTAAGAATATTTTTTTTAACTTATACGGTGAGTATGGCTATTTTCCGCCATTATAAAATTGTCAAAGATTCCCTTACAATATTATAAGAATATTTTCAAAGAAAATGTTTTATTTTATTTCAAAATAAAAATAGATATTTCTCTAAAAAGAGTTTTGATTTCATCTATGTCAGCATCCTTTGATTGATTTTACGCTTATTTGAAGATGATTTATTATGATACAAAAATTCTATATTGTATTGAAGGTTTTGTGATATGGTTGACTGTGGATGTGCTATTTTTATACCATTCATGTCTTATGGATGAATTATTTACATTTTGTATGCTAGTTTTAATACGAATGTTTATGTTATGTTTAAACCTGTTCATATGAGGAATGCACTGGACTTAATATGTGAGGGTGGAGCCTGCTATAGCTCCTCGATGCATCGGTAGGTCTCGTGAAACAAACTAGTGTCTTGGTACAAGGCCTTGACAAAATCTTATTTGTATTCTTGGCACGAGGCCTTGGCTATGTGGTTATGATAGTCTGGCATTATGCATTCCATCATTATGAAAGAGGTTATTGATATTGCATGTGATTATTCGATTAGTAGAATATCCATGTGAACAGGTAAATGGCATTATTTCATTTTATTTTTGCCATGCTATGTTGAAGTTCAAGTTTAAAAGTCTTTTGTTTTAGTTATAAATTTCCTTAAATGTTTATTCTTATTTATGAAAGTTTCCACTATATTGTTATCCTTACTGGGAATTTGAGCTCACCCCTTTTCTATGTTTTATTTTTTCCAGGATGTGAAGAAGTAAATTATGAATGACCTGCAGGGATAGTATGAGGGGATAAGAGTGTGAAATATGGAAACTATGTTTTTTGTAGTTTTCATTTTTATGATGTAAGGTAAAACTTTATGAATATATATAGTTAATCCAAGGCTACTAATCTAATCGGTCTATCGAGATTTGATCTTTCTTGTGATCATGCCAATGTTATGTAATAATGCACCGACTCTGGGTAACTGGGGTCGGGGTGTTACAATTGGTATCAGAGGAAGTTTAGTACAAACATTGGAAGCTAGATTTAGATAAACTCTGATTATAGCACATATATTTAAGATGGACTTTGAGTATTAGTATAGAATAACTTCCTAGAATTTTTGTATTGTAGAGATTTTGTGAGTTTTCTAAGAAATACATCCCTTCCTGGATACGAGTAGGTAGAGGTGGCTCTGACACAGATGTACCTAGGGTTAAACCCCGAAAACACCGCTTTGAGCTAGACTCGAACGGGAACCGGTGAACAACAACGGGCCTTTCTACACTCTTGGTTACGACATTCCTGGGGGATATGCTTAGGATAACTATCATTTTCTTTAAAAATCATTATTAAGGGTTTATGAGTATATACTTCCTCATAGAAAACATTTTTATGATTATAGATTATATCCATAAATAGTTCAATTTATGTTAAGTGTTTTATAATTATGGGATTGTGTATTTTGATTCATAAACTGATCTAGTTTATGACATTGTTTAGAAATGGCGCCTAGTGGAAGAAATGGAAACTGTATCAATGCACGCACTCCATGTAGGGATTTCCCTCCTACTCAAGATAATTATAGTGGAGTTGGTGATGCAACTGGTGCCGATTAACTAATCACCATACTGGGACAACTCACCCAGGTTATGAATAATAACCTTACCCGTATGGAGCACCCTAATACGCATCATGGAGGATCAATGTTAGATCGATTCATGAGGCAACAACCACCAACATTCAATAGGAGTACAAATCCCTTAGTATCTGAGAAATAGATAAATTCCCTAGAGAAATTATTTCAGGCTTTGGGGAGTAGTGAAAGGGAAAAAGTTATCATGGTAGTTTACCACCACACTAGAGATGCTGATCAATGGTGGTCATCGATTCAAAACACAAAGGAAGATGACGAAGTATAAAATATGGAATGGAGGGAGTTCAAAGATCTGTTTTTAGAAAAATACTTTCTTCATGACCATCGAGCAGATATAGAAAGGAAATTTTTGAGTTTGAGAAAAAAGGAGGATGAGAATGTAGCAAAGTATGAGGCTAACTTTACAAGGTTAGAAAGGTATGCTGGAGATTATATATGTAACCACAGAAGTAAGATTGATCGTTTCTTTGATGGGTTAAAACCATTTCTCTGTCGAGCATTAGTCTCACAATCCTTTTCATCATATGAAGATATTGTCTCATGTGCTATCAAGACTGAAAATGAATTCTCTAAGTCTTATGACTTTAAAGCAAAGCAAGAGAAGAAGAGATCTACTGATCAATCTGGGAATGGAAATAAGGGGATGAAGGGAAAGGTTGAATATCCATCCTATGGTAAATGTGGGAAGAAACACCCTGGTACTTGCTTAAAGGGAATGGGTGTCTGTTACAAGTGTGGTGAAAAAGGCCACCAAGCTCGTGATTGCAAAGGGAAGAAGGAAGCTACCAATGTTCAGTGCTACAATTTCAGGGAGATGGGACATTATTCAAATGCATGTCCTAAGAATCAAGGGAACTTACCTCAGAAAATTCCAAGGGATCAAGGCTAAGCTTATTCTATCACTACTGCTAAGGTAAAAGCTCTAAAAGACATGGTGGAAGGTAATTTAATGGTTTCCTCAAGTTTAGAAAATACATTATTTGATTCTGGATCATCGCATTTTTTCATATCTTCCCAGTTTTCTATGAAAATTAGATATTTCCAATTTGATTTAATAAGGGAGTTGTCAGTTAAAACTCCTAAGGGAATTATCATTGCAACAATGTTTTGTGAATCAGTCCCCCATTAGAGCACATAAATGTTCTTTATCTGCTGATCTCATCGTCATACATATGATTGAGTTTGATATAATCCTCAGTATGGATTGGCTTTCAGACTATGATATGAATATTTATTGTAAGATGAAGGAGGTTAATATTTTTGATGATGATGATAAGGAACACCTTATCTTTAGAGCAGAATCATCACCACCTAATTATTTTCTAGATCCACCCCCAGTAGCTCAACTAAATTCAATTATTGTTGAGGAAGAGAATGAAATGACTATAGGTGAGGAAAGTAATGTTCAAATAGAGGATGTACCTGTTGTGAAAGAATATATAGATGTATTTCCAGAATATTTACCTGGACATCCTCCAGAACAAGAAGTTGAGTTTTCCATTGATTTAATTCCTGGATAAAGGCCTATATCGAAGACCCCTTATAGAATGGCCACTGTGGAATTAGTCGAACTAAAGAAACAACTAGAGGAATTGAGTAACAAGGGATTTATTTTCCCTAGTGATTCTCCATGGGGATCCCCTGTTCTTTTTGTTAAAAATAAATATGGATCTATGAGGTTATGTATCGACTACAGGGAGATCAATGCTATAAAAATAAAGAACAAGAATCCCCTACCTCTCATTGATGATTTATTTGAACAACTACATGGATCTCAGTACTTTTCAAAGATTTACCTTCGATTTGGATACCATCAGTTTTGTGTGAAGAAGGAAGACATTCCAAAGACAGTATTTCGAACCAGGTATGGGCATTACGAGTTTACAGTAATGCCTTTTGGATTGACTAATGCACCCTCTGTATTCATGGATCTGATGAATAGAGTTTTCAAGGAATATCTCGGTGAATTTGTGGTGGTATTTATCGATGATATCTTGGTATACTCCAAAAGCAACGAAGATCATGAAAATCACTTGCAAATTATCCTGAAGACTCTGAGAAGACATGAATTATATGGGAAGTTTTGCAAGTGTGAATTCTGGATTTAGGAGATATCTTTTCTTGTTCATATTGTCTCTAAATATGGAATATCTGTTGATCTTTCTAAGACCAAGGAAATCCAAGAATGGCCAGCACCTACGAGTATAACTGAGTTACATAGTTTTATTGGTTTAGTAGGTTATTATCGACATTTCGTCCAGAATTATGCCCAATTAGCTAACCCATTAACGATGCTCACACGTAAAGGGGTTTAATTTGTTTGGACAAAAGAGTATGAAGAATGTTTCGAAGAACTAAAGAGAAGATTAGTCAATGATCCTATATTGACTCTACCATCGGGGAATTATGGGTTTGTTATTTATAGTGATGCATCGAAGAAAGGACTTGGTTTTTTCCTTATACAGAATGATAGGGTTATTTCCTATGCATCACGACAGTTGAAAATTCATGAACAAAACTATCCTACTCATGATATCGAGTTAGTAGCTGTGATCTTTGATTTGAAGATATGGAGGCACTACCTCTATGGTGAAAATGTGATATTTATACTGATCACAAGAGTTTGAAGTATATTTTCTCACAAAAAGAAATCAACATGAGGCAAAGGAGATGGCTTGAATTACTCAAGGATTATGATTGTATGATACACTACCACCTGGGGAAAGCAAACAAGGTGGCAGATTCTTTGAGCAGAAAAGATCATGGAGTTTTGAACAATATGAGAATTTAAAGGGATCCAATTTTCATGGATCTAGTGAAGATGTACATGGGAATAACTAGGGAAGGTGAAACATCAATGCTTTTTCAAATGGTTGCCAAACCATCTTTACAATAAAGGATTAAGAGTTCTCAGACCAACGATGAAGAATTTCAAAAGAAGATTAAAGCTGTGAATGATGGGAGATTGAGAGACTTTGTGTATGAAGATGGAATTTTGAAATTTGGGAAGAGACATTGTGTTCCCAATATACTTGATCTAAAAAGGGAATTGCTGGATGATGCTCATCATTTCAATTTCTCTATACACCTTGGGAGCACCAAAATTTATAGAGATTTGAAGGAACATTTTTGGTGGGACAACATGAAGAGGGAAATTGCTGATTTTGTGTCAAGATGTATGGTTTGTCAACAAGTGAAAGCTGGAAGGCAACAGCCTGGAGGAGTCATGCAACCTATTCCCATACCAGACTAGAAATGGGACAATATTACAATGGACTTGGTCATGGGACTACCAAAGACTCCTAGAAGGAACGATGCAATATGGGTTATTGTTGATCGTATTACCAAGTCAGCACATTTCCTTGCTATAGGAGAAGATTTACCACTGGAACGTCTAGCAAGACTATATATTGATGAAGTTGTGAGACTTTATAGAGTACCCATATCGATTGTTTCTGATCGTGATCCCCATTTTACTTCAAGATTCTGGAAGAGTCTTCAGAAATCCCAAGATAATGAACTTCATTTGAGCACTGACTACCACTCTCAGACAGAAGGACAATCAAAATGGACTATTGAAACCTTAGAAGACATGTTGAGATCTTTCTCACTTGACTTTCAGGGTATGTGGGAACAATATTTACCTTTGGTAGAATTTTCCTACAACAATAGCTTCCATTCGAGTATTCAGATGGCACCATATGAAGCGTTATACGGAAAGAGATGTCCCACACCAACCTGTTGGGATGACGTTGGTGAAAAAAAACTTGTTGGTCCAGAACTGGTGGAAGAAACGATGGAAAAGGTGAAGGTAATCCAAAATCACATCAAAGCAGCTCAAAGTAGGTAAAAAAGCTATGCCGATAATCGAAGGAAGGATTTGGAATTTCAAGTTGGAGATCATGTTTTCCTGAAGGTATCTCCATGGAAGGGAGTCATACATTTTGGTAAGAAAGGTAAATTGAGTCCTAGGTACATCGGAACTTTTGAAATTCTAGAATGAATTGGGGTTGTAGCTTACCGATTGGCAATGCCTCCAAGTCTCTCCAAAGTTCACGATGTGTTCCACGTATCTCTGTTGAGGAAATACATGCCTGACCCAACGCATGTACTCACCTATGAAGAATTAGAACTGTAACCCAATCTATCTTATTGTGAAGAGGCCATCAGGATTCTTGATATGAGAGAACAAGTACTAAGAAACCGGACGACTCGTCTGGTAAAAGTCTTGTGGAGAAACCATAAGACGGAAGAGGAAACGTGGGAACCTAAGGAACTTACGGTGAAGAACCACCTGAGTCTTTTAATATGGTAGTATTATATAAATTTCAAGGACAAAAGTATTTGAATGAGGGGAGAATGTAACACCCCAAGCTTCTACGGTACGCTTCTTTTTGAATAATGTGATAGCGTGTGTTGTACGCAACATCGAGTTCTAACACACCACAACCAATCAAACTAGCCATTATGAACCATAATACCTACTTTTTGAAAGTTTATAAATTTTATATCTCAAAATGGACTTAATTTTTGGATTCGGAATATCGAATTTATCCTACGGTAAAATTTTGGAACTTTTTAGATAACTTTAATATTTTGATGAATCGTGAAAATTACTAAATTTTAATTAAAAACAACTTTTTTAATCAAAATAATTAATAGTGATAAATTATGAATTTGAGTGTTTTAAAAGTATATTTAGAATATATTTTTACCATTTAATACAATGTTGGTCATTGTAAATAATTTTACAATTAAACCGGACATAAACAAGTGTCAATCTTTTGATAGTTATTATCTCTTAAAAACACGCTTTTTGTTTTAACAACGGGAATTAATTTTAAATTAATTTCTGCCAATTCTGTGTTTTGAATTTGGAAATATGGATTCCATATTTGGAATCAAAATTTTCATATTTTCTAAATAGGTAACTTTTATTTTTACACATTTTGAATAATTATTTCGGTAAATATTTTATTTACCATGGTTAAGGGTAAATCCGGTAAATAAGGGTTAAATAAAAATTATAATAATAAACTATTACCCTAAAACGTGTCCTAAACTTATTGGTTGATACATGTCCGACCATGGGAATCTTTGGGTCGTTTTTTGGACCCCATGGAGCCACTTTTAAGTGATAATGACAGTTTATATTAATTAAGTTAAAATAAATATAAAAATGACATTAGCATATATCTTTTAAAAAACCAATTTTTACATAGAGTTATATATATTGGATTTTCTACTATAAATATTAATTATAAATTTAAAAAGATTTCATACATAATTATATTTTATTTATAATTTTTAGACATTAAAAAAGTTAATTTATTTATGACACAATGATAATGCAGTAATTACCGAATTAATGAAAAATTATAATAATTGATACTATAAATACCCAAATAAATATAATTTTAAACTTTTTATGAATTACACTAATTTTATAGGTTAATATGACATGTTAGGATTTATTTAATTAACTTTTTTCGAAGTAATAATTCTGTTATGATTTTTCCAAAAATCAATTATTGAATAGTGTCAAAATTGACATAAAAGAGTTTTTAAAACAAATATTATATAATTAATTGAGATTAAATTCATAAAAATATAAGGTTCAGCCAAGAGACTTAAATCATGATAGTTGTATCATTAATGGACAAATTTTGGGTCTCTTTGATGTATATATTAATTTTATTAACCTTATAATATAAAAATACAAAGAGACATTGTAAAAGTGAAACTAATTAACTAATAGTTAATACTTAAAGATAAGATTAATATAATGACCCAAACCTATCTAAATTCTATTGGTTTAATTGTTTTAGACCTATCCCAACCTTAAACTTTAAATAATACACTTTGGATCTATTATAAACTGAATATGAAATTATTATAAAATAATATTTCTAGCTTTTCAAAAGGTGCCCCTCACCCCTCTTATAAAAGGGCACTCCTCCTTCTCCTTAACTCACACCTTCAAGGCCTTTTGGTTCGGCCAAAATCTGACCAAATACACTCTCAACATCCCTAAATTTATAATATAGGCCTTAGTTTAGTCAGAAATCAAACTTATGGATTCCTTTTGAACAAATCAAAAGGAAGAACCTGAAGAAGAGGTAATGATTTCACCACCCTTTTTCAAGTTCCTTTCTTCTTCCACTTATTCTTTCTTTGTTATTACCATTATAAAATAATAACACCAGTATATTATATATAAATTGATGTTATTATAAACATTTTAAAACCATATTTCAGTATTCTATCCATCCTTTTAATAACGTGTCACCATACGTGCGTACGTACGGCTTACCGTCTCCACGTCGTGGTGTAATTGTTATTCAATAAATTATTATTTGGATGGATATAATAATGATGTGTAATTCATGTAAATAATAATTATAACATGATAATGATTCTTTATATATGATATACCATCCAATTATATATTATTTTAATATCAAAAGAATGATATTGTTGCTCATGCATACGTACGGACTACTGTCTCCATGAATGCGATGAGATTCATTCTCCATCGTATCCATTCAAGTCTAAATCTCATTTGGTGATTAATAATAGTATATAAGGACTTGATATCATTCTGGATATGAATACTATACAACCTATCCATGACAAACACATCTTATGTAACAAAACATATAAAAGGAAAAGAGTAAGTTAACACCCGAAACAATGATAATACTAAGATATTATTAACAAATCAATGTTAAAAGATCATATATGAAATCATATTGATGTATATGATTATTTTATAATTTAATAACTATTATTTCACCATTATACAGGAGGTTAATCTACCCCCAACCAAGGAAAAGTACAAGGTAAGTGTTTATTTTTCAATCTCTTCATTATCCGAGGTTGTTTATACGTAATAATCTACTGGAATTTCTTTATCATCCACATCCATGTTTCTTAAAAATGTATTTCAAAACATTTTTACTATTTACAAGAATATGGTTTAAAGTCATTTATACCCTTGATTTACTTTTTATAAGAGGTTTATAAAGTAATCTTTCTATCATTTTCCAAACAAGGTGCTTTTTAACCTTTTCGACAGAATTAAGGTAAGAATGTTTTTTTAACTTATAAGGTGGGTACGACTATTTTCCGACATTATAAAATCATAAAACATTCCCTTAGAAGATTATAAATATACTTTCAAAGAAAATGTTTTATTTATATCAAAATAAAAACATATATTTCTCTAAAAAGTGTTTTGATTTCATCAATGTCAACATCCTTTGATGGATTTTACGCTTATTTGAAGATGATTTATTATGATACAAAACTTCTATATTGTAATGAAGGTTTTGTGATATGGTTGACTGTGGATGTGATATTTTTATACCGTTCATGGTTTATAGATGAATTATTTACATTTCGTATGCTAGTTTTAATACGAATGTTTATGTTATGTTTAAACCTGTTCATATGAGGAATGCATTGGACTTAATATGTGATGGGTGGAGCCCACTATAGCTCCTTGATGCATCGTTAGGTCTCATGAGACAAACTAGTGTCTTGGCACAAGGCCTTGACAAAATCTTATTTGTAGTCTTGGCACGAGGCCTTGGATATGTGGTTATGATAGTCTGGCATTATTCATTCCATCATTATGAAAATGGTTATTGATATTGCATGTGATTATTCGATTAGTAGAATATCTATGTGAATAGGTAAATGGAATTATGTCAATTTATTTTTGCCATACTATGTTGAAGTTCAGGTTTAAAAGGCTTTTGTTTTAGTTATACATTGCCTTGAATGTTTATTCTTATTTATGAAAGTTTCTGCTATATTGTTATCCTTATTGGGCATTTGAGCTCACCCCTTTTCTATGTTTTATTTTTTCCAGGATGTGAAAAATTAAATTATGAATGACCTGCAGGGATAGTATGAGGGGATAATAGTGTGGAATATGGAAACTATGTTGTTTTAGTTTTCATTTTAATGATGTAATGTAATAATTTATGAATATATCTAGTTATTCCAAGGCTAATAAACTAATTCGTCTTTCAATATTTGATCTTTCTTGTGATCATGCCAATGTTATGTAATAATGCACCGACTCTGGGTAACTGGGGTCAGGGTGTTACAATATACCAATCTGATGCACTCTGATTAGTGTTCCAATCAGTCTGATCCATCTCTGATAGACATTAAAATCAGGGAATACCCCGTGTTAAACATTGGAATTTTTAGGAAACCCTTAGAGTAATGCTTATGGAATACAATTCCCCGCACTCGATGTGGGATGTCTCGGGTTACCGTGCCCTCAAAAATCCCTATCATAAGGGGAATAAATATAGGTGTACAAATGTTTCAGCATCTATACATGACAATGATTCTGAACATGATTACTCCTATGACTGAAGTTTCCTGCCCTGACTTGACCACATGGAATGTCCTGAGAGAAGCAGTGTAATTAACTGGAATCCACGAAGATATGTCAACGGGAAAAGTTTCATGAAAAATCATAATATTTAAGGGATACCTAGACTAGGTGAAAAATTATGGTGATAAATCCACATAAGGATAGGCCAAAATCCCATCATCCCATTTCAATCAAGCAGAAAACGTCCCTGAAGAAGTAACGGATGTCGCCCACCTTTGGAAAGCCGGAATGCGGGGAAATAGCTAGTACGTCCCCACAGAGGGATATGTTCCCCGACTAAAGTGTCAGAAACAAGTTTTTAATGAGAAAAGTAGGTATATAAGAAATATTAATAATGTTTTGGAATAGTATAGTAGAGGTAGTGGTCATATTATGAACATATAGAAAAGAAGTGCTTTTATTTCAAACCATTGTCGATATAGAAGGGATAAGAAAATTCAAATCACCCTTGGAATTCACATGAATAATTTTCTAATAGAATACTTGGAAACTCCAATATCCTTGAGTAGATATCATACCCACCATTTTGAATGGTCGGTTGAAAAAATTTCTATTCACATCAACAATTATAAGAATCACTTTCTTTATTTCGAGGGACAAATTTTCTTGGTGAACAACGTACTTTTATCCTTTCCCATGAATCTTTTTTTTATTTTAATGTTGAATAAGAATTTTTTAGATAACATTTAAAATCTTATTATATTACTCATATGGGATGAAAATTTTTATGGACTCTTTCATTGGGACTCATGGAAGAGGATGGTGAAGAAAAAAGAAGTAGGATGTATCAACCTGAAGAACATTTGGGAATCTATGTATTGCATGAAAGAGAATTCTCATGGGATTCCTTGGAGGGTCATTCATTGTGGTTGAAATTCATTTCATAAAAGTATGGATCAAATATGTGTATAATTAAGGGGTGATCCTTAGGGTATCAACAAAGGATTTGTGGGAATGTTTTCAATATACATATCCATTGATTCTAGATAACTAGATACAATGATATTTACTTTTGGAATCAAAACGGGGAGGGAGTTTCACTGGAATTTCCTGGGTTCTAGAATCCAGGAATTTCTTTTTACCATGATAGATTAGTTTTTGCCTTTATCAGAGTTGTTTTAGATCAGTAGTAGTTTGAAATATTCCAGAATATCATACTCAATAATTAACAAGATAAATTTATTTATAGGCTCCCTATCAAGATTATTTTCAACCAAGGTCTATGGATCTCTATTACATGATAATCTTGTTTGGATGAGTGTGGGGGGGGGGTCTCCTCTAGTGTTGTGATATCCCATAAAAGTAATGTTTTCATTTTTAGAACATTAGAGCACATAAAATCTCTATGGACATGGTGGTTATATGTAAATGCATTACTCGTTCCTAAGTATACATGGTATAGGTTCTCCAAATAAGAATCGACATATCATTTATTCTTTCATGGTGAGTGGGAAAATCATATTTGGGGGATTCTTGGTGATTTATTTATATTCCTATCTAAGATATACCATTTTGAAGATTTTCTCCATAACTAGTTTCATGGAGTTAGAGGCAATAAGCATGAAGAAATAGAGAGAGTGTCCTTCTTAGCTGTAGGATGTTATCACATTTGGAATACTATGAACCAGGACCTATATGAGGGGGTTCTCAGCTCCTTTCTAGCTTTGGTTGATAGATCTTGTAGTCTAGTGGTTAATCTCGGTGTTTTTAATAGATCCCTCTATTCATATTTGTATGAAATTTAGAACCTCCCTCCTTTTCGCTCAGAGAGTGAATACTAAGGGAAAATAAATTATATGGATTCCACCAAGTAACATCCTTAAGCTGAACATTAATGGTTCTTGTATACATGGTTTCATGTGGGGATGGGATAATGTTTGAGACTATTGAGGCATCTTCATTGTAGATTTATCTGAATCTTGTGGTCATGGTGATTATTTTCTTACAGTATTCTATGGAATTCTCTATGGGATCCAAATATTCCATGATAGTAATCTCATACTGGAGTTTGTGGGGGATAATTCCTTGATAATCTATAATTATTTTCAAGATCATGATTCTATTCTATGGTCCATTATTTATCATATTCAAATATTTAATCAACTTATTAACAATCATATGGATGTGATTCATTTAAAACTTCAATAGAAAAAAGTCATAAATTTCATTGCTTCTTAGGTTGCACAAGATACATATTTCATTATGTTTTCTAGTATAGGATCCCTTCCCCCTGAATTGATGGATCTTGTTATGGTTAATTACCTTGGACTTCATTATTTTCTCCCTACATGACTTATTTTGGATTGTGTGGTTTTTTTATAATAAAATTCTACTTATGATAATTTGTAAATTCTCATTAATAATTGGTGGGCAGTGTATCATGATTTTAATAAATAAAATAAAATAATAGTCATTATTAAAATGATATAAGACATGATACTCCACAAAATATACATCAATTTATTAATAATGGAATGAATCATGTATTTATTTTTTAGATTTAGTATAAGTTTAAAAATATAAATTAAGAGATAATTATTTATGGTTAAGAGGCATTGTTAAGGAGAATCATTCTAAATAATATATATGTGAATTTTATAGAAATTATTTTATATAATTCTAAGACATGGATATTAATGTAGGGTTGTGAATCCTATATTTTTTCATATAAATAAAAACTCATAAATTTGAGAGACTAGATTAAAGGGTAACCACATTTGTGTGTTGAAAATAGGGTAATAATTGGAATTTTTGAAATCTACACTAATGATTTAATTACACCTAGTGGATTTGTTTTATAATTAAAACATTTTACTTTATTCCATCCGTATATTGAAATTTAATTTAAATATATTTTTCAGAAAAGATCCAATTTTCATTCATTATTAAAAACAATAGTTTTCTACATAAATGAATGGAATGCTTTATGAGATAAAAAATATGGTTAATAGTTTACACATTATAGAAATAAATAATTCATAATATAAGATTAAAAATTAGCAGTTTTGGGTTGTTTCTAAAAAGATATAGCTTTGGTATTTTTCATGTACGAATAAAAATAAGGAATATATTCAAAGACTATATAGAGTCATATTTCTTTAATTAATTTTATTATGGATTATTTGATACATGAGAATATTTTTTTCTAGAATATATGACTGAAGAAACTTTTAATTGAAAACATAAGAGATATAAGGAAATATTGGATCTTATACAAGGTGTTATATATGGACTAATGAGTACTCAATAAATTGGTTGGTTTTGATACTTTAAAACATTTAATGTTGGACTTATTATATATTAGTTTTGAGTTCTAGTGAAGAATAAGTTTTAAAACTTTTAAAATTTTAATAAATTTGGAAACAATGTTTAATAATTTACTATTAAAAGTATTAGGATTATATTTTATGATCAAGGTGGTGAATAATTCATCCAATAATTTACCAATCATCTTAGTTATTATGGAAATATTATAAATCATCCACCTAGAAGACAATAGTGTAATAACATGTTTAATAAGAGGAATTATACCTTTTGGTATTGGTATGATCAATGATGAGTAAGTGTGAACATTATATATCATTTTTTTTATATTCACTAGAAACTCTTTAATTCTTATTTACCACATTCCATCAAAATAAGATATAAAGACACCATATGTGATATGTGGAATGAATTGTTTTCTGATAGAATTGATCGTAAATTATAGAAACTAATATTTGTTTTTTATCTTAAAAATGCATCAGGATATTAATTTTATAATTGTACTAAAAAATGTGTATATGGCTTAAATAAGTGTTTTTCATGAGAATAATAACATTATTTGAAATTTGAGTAGGAGGAAAATTAAAATTTTCTTGACCAACATATAGGAATAATTACTTATATTGAATGTGAGAAAGTTCCGTAAAGGTCTATAGATATTTAACCGAATAAAGTCAATCATAAACCTCAAAGGTATGAAAGGATTTATCCTGATCTATGAGGTATTAATTTCTTATTGAAAATGGTCATAAGATAAAATTTATAGATAATTAATCTAGTACCAACTAAGAGACCATTATGTTTTTAAATTCCAAGAAGTGGATATAGGCCATGAGATATGACATTGACTCTATATAACCTTACCAAGTTTATAAATAAGGGATTCACATAAAGGGGTGTGTCCCATAGGTTATAATGTGGGTTTTTAAAAGAAAAATTATATATATATATTGTAGAGTTAAAACCTATAATTAACACTTAGTGGAAAACTTTTATAAGTTTATCCATGGTATGTACTATGAAAAAACAATTTGAATAGTTATGAGGATAACATTATTTCATATATTTTTTTTCATATCCAATCATTATGATTATGAGATATATTAAATGGATTTAAAAATCAATTTTATTAATGATACTTTTTTTCAATGACGTGTATATGATACTTATACAAGGGTTTGAAGCACCAAATATTGCTATAAAGTAATGAATATTGTAATAGATCTTTTATATATTTAAGTAAGATTATTAGAGCTTGAATATTTGGTTTGATGATGAAATAAAATAGTTTTGTGAAATCAATAATGTGTGTGATTCTTATATATACAATCTAGTAATAGGTTTTTGGGGTATATACATTGTTTTGTGTACATGGCATAATTCTTATTATAAATGATATACCAACTTTTTACAATATAATGGAATTGTTCAGAAAGTTATTCTAAATAAAATATATGGGTGAAGAAACTTAAATACTGGATATGAATGTCTATATAGTTAGATCAAATTATTTTTTTTTGGTAGAGTCAAAATGTATATACTAGTAAATTTCTAAGGTGATTTATCTTGAAAAGCCTTTTATGGAAAAATTCTTATGAAGACGAAATTTCTTTTAAAGGAATTAGAAAGGGAAGTCAAGGATAATATTTATAATTCATCTTCAATAGGATTTATTATAAATTAGAAATTATATATATGATATAATTCTTCATATTTTAGGTCATCTTTTGGATTCTATATTACTTATCCCATGCATTAATAAGATTTAATGATTGAATGGTGGCCAATATGTTTAATTATTTTATCTATTGATTTACTATGCTTATTGATCATCAAAAGTATTAAATTATTGGATCTTAATTTATATTCTATAATATAATCATTTGGAAATATGATCTTTTATGATCATCTGGAATAAAATTTTTATTGGAAAAATATTTCTATTATCTCAACAAATAAGAGATATATTATTAAATAAAATTTAAAGACCGAAAATGATTGATATTATAGTGAAATATAGAATGAATATATGAAGTGTGAAAAAAGATAATATTGAACAAATGTTTTTTAATTTTTGTTCTATCAAACTACACATCTGATGATATGATAAATAATATAAATAGTTCTCTTAAATAGATAAAAAATAATTGGGTAATTCTCTCTATAAATTTTATCCCAAAGCATGAAAATATTTTAATAGGGTGAAAAAACCAGTACATAGTAGAACAAAATAATCTTAAAGAATCCAATAAAGTCATTAATAATAACATTAACTTCATTACAACAATAACTTCCTGCCAGTACATGATAGTTGGAAGAATAATCAATGTCCATGATGAGCAATATCTTAAAATTTTAATAAGGAAATATAGAAAATATATTATGGAAATATAACTATATTCCCTTCAACATCATAGTTAATGTACTGATATTTCAAAAAAAAATCCCCATCAATATAAAGTAAATGAATCTAAAATGATAATCAGTGTGAATCCTCAAGAACAATAATGTTCAAAACAATTGATGTTCAAAATTGAATCCATGACAGTGTCAATAGTCAAATAAGAAAGTAGTAGATTAGATGACATGTCAAACTCCAATTACTATATTTTCTAGTGGTTTGATTCTGAATCTATATAAATACCTAGAGAGATCTTATTCAATAGAGTAAAATAGTAAATATTAGCATAGAGAAGACTGAATACAAGAAAAAGTAAAATATAGACCAATAAGTTGAACATAGATCACTCTATAAAGATCTAATAAATCATGAAACCTCACTTTTATCATTTCACTGTATTTTAAGAAGATAAATCTTTGTTATTTTATTCATTCTCTTATTTCTCTTCCCATATATCATGAATTATGTTTTTATTTTATATTCCAAATTTAAGGATTAATCCTTCCTAAGCAATTACTTTATCCATTATCTGATCTATTTATATATGAAATCTTTGGGATAGTGACATGTATTCTAAGGGTATATAATTAAGGAAGCTCCAAATATAGGAACTTGTGTATTTTCAATCTCTAAAAAATATATTCAAGGGATTTTAACTTTTAAACTACTAATATATGATCAACAAATTCATAGGAATAAAGACATATCTATATCATCATAAAGTGATCACTTCTTATACTGAAGGTTTTTTTATATCTTTCTATATGATCCTACATTAACTTTATGTTGAAACAATACATTTTTATAGCAATATGAACTTTTAATCAATCAAAATACTATATATAGGGATTTCTATTCCAAAAATGCATTAACATGTTATTTTTTTTATCCATCCAGACATTTCTCTTTATTTTATTGATCATATTTTCTTTTTCATGCATTCGTATTTAATTTAAATCTTAATATTTTTACGTGATTAGGACCATTATCATAGATTTATCTTTAAATTATTCACTCATCATCTTATATAATTTACATAAATAAAGGTTATTGGGTGGAATTTGGTTTTCAACTTATTTTAATGTAATTTAAATATTAATTGAATAATAACAAACATTTTAGTGTTATAATATTAAATAACACTGATACTTTTATCCGAAAAATAAATATTATTCTTTAAAGTCACTTTTTTTATAAAAACATGTTTTTACGCATTATATTCACTAATACTAATATAAATTTCTATAAATCATGTGAATTGTATTTTAAAAAATTATTTCCATATTTGAAATCATCTTGTTCAAATTCGTAAATAATGTATTCTTTAATTTTTTCCATTAAAATGGTTAGACCCCGCTCCACAGTGAGTTATGATCTCCTTTTAATTTTTTTGAAGTCTACTTACTTTTACATTAGAGGACTATGAAAGGGTTTAAGGGAGGTATCTATAGTTCCCTCATGGTTCAGAGCCTAGAATTTCATGTTTTGGTAAGGATAAGGTGTATGGTTTTTATACAGTTTCCAATAACTATGGACCATAAATGCACGACATGGAAATGGAAGGAGCATAAATTATTAAATGAAACGATGGGGACCTAGAAAATGTATGAGGTATGAAACTTCTTAAAGAGCCATTATGCATGGTTTTCACATGGTTTGTATTAATATGTTCCTAACCATGTGGGGTGGGCAGTTCTCAAATAGTGTGGTTCGTATGGTTGGTGCATAATTTAGAAAACTGTGCGGCCAAATTATGAGTTCAGTTAAAAATGTCTAAATTTACTTTTTAAATTTTTTTAATATTAATTCTAAAATTTTCATTATCCTCTTTATTTCATGCAAAAACCCCCACATTTGTCTCTCATATCCTTCTCTATTAATCTTGAGATATATTCTTGGTTTCTACTCTATTTTGAGTTCCTCCTAAAGTGATTGAAGACTCGGGGTAAATATAAGATTATGTATAATGAACAATATTTTTCATACTTGGATATCACATCTTAATAGATCAATATTAATTACATTATATAGTGATCCATTCTATAATCTTATATGTTAAGTTTCTTTAGAAACTTTTATATATAAATAACTAGTCCATTAATGATCGATTCCATCTCCTATTAAATTCTTCATATCTAGAAACCTTCTTAGACATATCATACTTAGTACCTTTCTTCATAACCTTAGGAAAGGAAACATAAGAAATAGTGATCTTAGATTCTCAGTAAGTGTAAACATGGGATATATCAATGATCACTTGAGAATAAAATAAACATAAGGGTATGAAATCATGATCATAACATTTAAATCCATTCCCCACATTTCATAGATCATAATCTTAAGTCATGGAATAAATCTTGACAATTCATTAGACATGAATAATAATGAAATTAAAGAACATGAGCAATGAGAGCATAACATTTTCATAAGATATAAGTTTTTTACATACAGATATCTATAGAAAATTATTTTCTAGTAGTCAGGGATCATTTCCAAGACTATCATAGTATAATGGGATAACTCCTAAAAACATCATAGTAGTCAAGGTTCGCTCCCCTGAATTTCATAGGGGATAAAGTTACTTACTAAATTTGGTTCAATCCCAATTCTAGACCTATTTATCTCATTAGATATCAATATTTTCCAAATTCATTGGAGGTAGGTAAAGGTCCCACCCATCCTTGGTTATAAAATGACTACCAACCTTGGTTATAACACAGCCATTATCCTTGGTTATAAAAAACCATATTCCTTGGTTAGAAGGTAAAAACTATCACATAATGAAAACAATACATATGTGTGACACAAGATTATAAAACATTCATCATATCATCACATCATAACCCGTTCAAATAAAATATGTGTCATAAAAATTTCATTAATTCACTATAACATAACCCATAGAAAATAAATGGGTTTCCTATAAGTATCACCAACATTAACATTAACCATATAAATAAATACTAAGAATGGTATCATTACATCATATCCCCATTAAAACATAATTAACATTAAATATTTCATCATATATATAAAATGATTATGTAATATAACTTGGAACATTTCTTGAGGAAAATAACCTTTTTGATTTTAAATAAATGTTTTAGTACATGAAGGTTTACTAATTATTAAAGAAACATTTTATTTGAAAATAATCTTAAAAACTTGTAATGGAATCTTCAAAACATTTTTCAATCATGGTGACCAGAAATTCCATTCATACCATATACATTAAAACAAAACATTACATTCACACTTTTGTAGAAAAAGTAAAAAAATTACCACGTTCGGAGAATGACCAGAAGATTTATTTTCAATATATTTTTAAAAATTAAAAATTTGAAAAAAAATGACTATAAAAAATAACAAGAAAATAGTGAAAAAAATTTAAAAATTTTAAAACTCATCAATATGGAAGAAAAATGTTTTTTATCCAAAATAATAAATAATGTTGATTTACCTTAAAAACAAATTTTCCATATCATGAGTACTTAAGGTAATGAAAATGAAAGGAAAACATGTATTCTCAAAAACTAAACATAGGAGAAGAAAATTCATTATTTTCTTGATAGGTAGATCAAAATATTTCATCATAAAAAATATAATTATAAACAATCCTCATGAACATTGAGTTTGTAAGATAAAACCATTACCATTTTGGTAAATTTTGATTTATAATCCCAATGAAAGACAAATCCTTTGGCATATTTTTATATCTCATAATTTCTATGATAAGTATCATAGAAGAAATCAATTGGTAGTTTATATACTAAAAAATAAAAAAGTTGTGTATATGGCATGTGTCCCATTGAAATAAATGTGTGATGAAAATACCATACATTGAGTTCCACTTGATTCAAAGGCACACTAACCACCTCTTCTTTGATACAACTTTCATATATCTCTTATTAAGGGCTATAGGGTTTATCTTTTGGGAATACCAAAAACTCTAGAATGTGTCTAGGTATGTGGAGAAGAGAACTTTGTAGAGTTTGGTTGAGCTAGAAGGCTCAATGCGATATGAAGAAGAGAAAAGAGGGTTTCCCATTTATAACCAAGGAGAGGGGAAATCTTAGAATTTATTAAAATATTAAATTAATATAAATTAATTTTAATTTATAAATGGATCTAAATTGATAATATTCAAAGGTATGATAATGATGTTTTGAAATCCTCTCAACTAATAAACTTTTTACAATATTGAATCACATTTTTACCCTTATCTTTTTTCTTTTAACCTCTTGTTAACCCTTTTGACAGTTACAGTAATATTAAAAAAAATTACCATTTAAAGGTTAATAATGTTACTAAAAAATAGAAAATAACCCATAATTGGACCGTGATTTATGTTTACAACCATATCCCTTTAATTTTTATATATCTTATTTTTAATAATTTAATTTAATTTAATCAAATATTATTTATTATAAAATATCATTAATTTCATTTTTAATACTATTCAATTAATTTGTCTTGAAATGCATCAAGTAAAATGGGAAATTTGAATATAATCCTTTCACTCATCCCTAATATGTAATATATATCAGGAAATATTTTGGCACACATTAAGTCACTCAAATTATATTACTTTTAATATTTCTAAAACTATTTTTTATATGTATTATCAATTTGATAAATACAACATTGGTATTTCGTAATCATTTTTAGTCATTATGTAAATTTTAAAAAGTAAATAAAATTTTTTATTAACAACATAATTTCATTAATATTAAAATAGACATTTATATTCATCCACAACATTCTTTTGTTCCATTTTGGAAACATAAAAGATATTTAAAACTAAGAGAGTGACATTTTGTAACTTTCTATGATTTTAATAATATATAGGTCCTTTTACGCGACAAGTTTCCAATAAAAACTCAATTATTAGGATAAGGTGATATGGGTTGAATTACCTTCATCCAATAATATTTTAGGTGGAAAAGTATATACTTATAACCTTGTTTTAACCTAGATTAACCATATTTACCCTTTACTAAGGTGATAAATTTTACCATAACTACTATTCATATTGACCAAAAATAAAAGGGACCTATTTACCAAATTTTGAGCTTATAATTAAAAATATGGAATCTATTTTCTCAAATTAAATACCTATAAGTTTCATAAATAAATTTTTAAATAACAAGGAAACTTCATATGAAAATCATCTTTTTAGAAAAATACATTTTTATGTATTAAAATAGATTTTATTCTTATTATATGACAAAAAAAATATTAGATGAATGTAATGAAATTTAATTAATTATATAATATATAAATTTTATTAAAATCATTCAACAAAGGTGTTTTACAAAATATATTAAGATAAAACCCATTTGAATGCATAAAAACATTTTCCTAGAAAAATAACTCTTTTACTTACTAATGATTTTATATTAATTTATAATTTATTGGAAACCAATGAATTTATTTTATACATATATAAAACTTAATTTTTTCTTAATTTAGTTTTTACTATTTATTCCCTAAGTCCAAAAGCTAAGTGGTAACTATAAAATAATAATATCTAAATAGTATATCATAGTTTTTTAAAACTCGGTGTCGTGTGTAATGAAACAATCAAAGAAATTAAATTTATTTGATTTTTCTCATAAAATATTGAGGTGTTATAGTCTTAATTAATAACATCCCCATTAATTACAAGGCCTATTATTACCTCATTTCTTATGGATTTTATACCATATTTTTTGTTGTTTTTTCTTCTTTCTCAAAATATATTATTTTGACTCGAATCAAAGACTAGTATTCAATGTGTGGACTCCATATAATTGAAGGTAGGTGGTATTGAAGATATCCCTTTAGGTTTTTTCACTTTTATTTTGTATTACATATATGTAAGAATTTTAGTTTTTCATGCAATGAACCATGAACCTAAAATTAATTAATTCCTTCACTAAAATGATTCCAGAACCCATTGAAATTCATGAACTATCCCATTTTAAATTTTAAGATACAACTAAGTCTATAAGGCCCCAGCCTTAAGCATTACATAATCTTGAATTAATTCAATAATTCACATTGATAATCCTTTCAGGTTTATAGATTTAGATAATTAGGTCATAACTTATACATAACAATTTGAATATTATAGGTAGACAATTTTACTCACTATCCATTATTTTCACAATACAAAAACTCTTTTAAAAAAGTATGTCTAGTTCATTGATTTAAACAGCATGAATTTTCCTTGATTCCACCCTTCATCCAATCCACTTTAAGTCATGTGAAAAACACTTCCAAAACATGTAATGGGAATAAAAATTTCATTAAGGTATATATAAATAATAAAAACTATTATTTTTTCAAAACAACATTTAAACCATGAATACCTTATAATAAAGTAATACTTTTCACCTTAATGTAGTAGAAAAAACACTTTACATAATATAAGATCATTTCTTACCATTTTTTAACCAAAATATTACCATAAATCCTATAGAAATCAACATATATCATATAAATGTAACTTGGTACCTAAACATACTAAAATGGAATAACCATATGGCAAACATCCACACATATCACTAAATCGAATAGCCATATGACCAAATTCCATACCCAATTCATTGTAGGTTATAACTTAACCACCCACCCTTGGTTTATCATAGAATCACCCATCATTTGGATTGTCACGTAATCATCCATCATTGGTTTATCACGTAACCACCCATAAAATGTCCAAGTACATTTATATAATCATAAAACATAAAATATTTCAAATATCAACATTTTAGAAATAACATTTAATTTGTAATAACAAGATATCATTTCTAGATATTGAAATAATAAATCCATTTCAAAAACCATTTTCAATACCAAAAGACCCAAAAAGGGAATAAGGGATTTCTTTTCCTTTTAAAAACATTAAGGATTATAGAGGAAGCCAAATAATGATTATCACGATGGAGATGTCATTGTCACCACATACATTAAAAAAGTTCCTTTTTTTTATTTATTAAAATGATTAGTAGAAAAAATATTCACATTGAATGAAATCAAAATTCAGAGGGTTTTATTACACACTGTATAAAAAAATTCATGTATAAATAAAAATATTCCTCAATGAAAGGAGATTGAGATGAAGTCCCTTACCTCGAGTCTGAATTGTCTCGTATGTTCCTTTTGGTTCCTGAATAACAAAATTAAGTTAATTTATACTTTCTTCAGAACCTTTTATATGTTTAATATTCCTTTTATATCACATATTACTTTTCTATAACAATTAGTTAATTATATGAGTTTATATCGGACATTTTGTTGATGTTCGGAACTAGAGTTAAAAATGAATTTGTTATAATTACAAATTGTACTTATGGTCAAAGTTACATTATCTCCAGAATGATATTAATTATTTAGATATCATATATACCATATATATCAATTTTATATGTATTTAGAATATTCCATAGCATTTGGATATAAGAAATGAAATGCACCGTTCATGGAGATGGTAAGTCGTACGTACACATGAATGCTACTTTCATTTATTTTTCATATTTGACGGAATGATAACTAAATTATAAATAGGTATATTATAACTCTAATATAATATATATGTTATATATATCACATAAGTTAACTAATTCCATCTTTTATACGTTCCTTGTATGGCATGAATGAGTGATATCACTTTGACGGGGCGGTAGTCTGAACTTCCTCAAATTAAATTATCGTATTTGTAAAACATGAAAAGAATAGAGGTATGTTATAAATGAAAATTAAGTAAGCATGGAGATAAACTAAATATCATATATATCATATATAATTATAGTTCCATCATAATGGCCACCATGAGATGTGGTAGGAGAATATTGAACAATCATCGTTTCGTGAGGCAGTAGTTCACCGTCTATAGAAATAGGATGTTCTATACCCATTAGACGGAGGTGTGTGTAAGTTTAGTTCGAATACATATCATAAAAACAACCTAGTACATTTAGTATACTGTGTTTTTATGTAAACAAATAATAATAAGAGTATTGGGTGTGGAGAAGGAAAAATAATGGAAAGGAAATTGAGAGAAGACATTACCTCAAATCAGGTAACTTCTTTTGATTTGAGTCAAATCTGATTTATTGAATTGCCTTATGCCTAGGGGAAGGCTTGCATAATGAATAAAGGTATGTTGGTAGCTTATTAGAAAGTATTTTTTATGAGCCAAGGGGCTTGAGAGGTGTGATTAATGGGTTAGAGGTGGTGTCCTTTTATAAGAGGGAGGAGGGGCACTTTAGGAATGTTTTAAAATATTATTTTATTATTAATTTATTTTAGAATTATAATAAAACCAAAGTGATATATTTTTAAGATAATACAAGTATAGGTCTACATTGTCTCATAAAATAGATTTTAGACAAGTCTTGATTTAAAATTTAACTGTATCATTTAGCTTTAACCTTTAGTTAACTAATTTAAATATTATCATGTCTTCTTGTATATTCATAATATATGGTTAATATAGTTACCATAAAATACCAATAGAACCTCAAGTGGTTCATTAATGACATTTACAACATTATCTAAGTCATTTATTATAATCTTAAATTTTTAGGACTACTATAACATTTAATAAAACATTAATTGATTTAAAAAATAAGTTATGTCAATTTTTATACTATTCACATCATGACTTTTTTAAAAGTTCATAACAACTTGATTAATTCACAAAAACATTTATTAAAATCTAAAAAGTCATAATAATCCATAAATTTTGTGGGTTGAATAAATAGTTTCAAAATAAATTTATTTAAATATTTATAATCTCATTTATTTAAATCTTTTATTAATAGGGTAATCACTACATCACCCTTGTGTCATAAATAAATTTATTTATTTTATGTCTAAAAATATTAAATAAAATACCATGATTTGGGAAATATTTTATCTTTATAATTAATATTTATAGTCGAAGATATCACTTATAAAACCCCATATAAAAATTCTTTAGTAAAAGATACATGTTTAGAGTATCTTTTCCTTAACATTAAAGTAAAAGTGATAAAATGTCATTTTCAAACACAAGTGGCTCGATAGGGTCCTAAAATCATAACAAGGATGACCATGGTCAGAAATACCTCATCCAATATGGTTAGGATATGTTTTAGGTTAATTTAATATTATTATAATTTTATTTTTTACACTTATTTACCATATTTACCTTTTAACCATGTTAAATAAAATATTTACTGAAGTTACTATTCATAATGTCTAAAAATAAAACTTAACTATTTATAAAATTCGGAACTCTTGATTAAAAATATGTAATAATTTTTTCCAAATTCAAAATACAGAAGTTGGAGAAATTAATTTAAATTTAATTCCCGCTGTTAATACCAAAAGGAGTGTTCTTAAGAAGTAATAACAATTAAAAGATTGATTTCTGTTTATGTCCAATTTTAAAGTGAAATTACTTAAAATTAACATAATTTTATTAAATTATAAAAATAAAATCCAATTATACTTTAAAACCAATTAAATAGACAATCTAACTATATAAATAAATTAGATGAAAAGGCAGTTTTTGAATTAAAATGCAATATATTTCACTATTCATTAAAAATACACTTTATCAAAAAAATACCAAAAATTTACCCTGAGTAAATTTTGATGTCTCATTTCTAAATAAGAAGTTTATTTTTTCAAATGGAACATATAAAAGTGAAAAAAAAACTATATTTAAAAATGGTTCACCATGAAAAGCTGGTAAATCTACTTTTTAATGAATATTAGAGTATTTCATTCTTAAAATCAGATTCATTCTTATTTTAAGCCTCTAAAGTTTATTGGATAAATGTAAAGACATTAAAAAAACATGTGCAATAATAATGTAGTTAGTTATTTTCATTCCCATCAAAACAAAGGCTATGAGTTAACTACAATTTAAAACTATAATATTATTATATTATTTTTTAGTATAAATGAATGTTTTGTGCAATATAAGACTTCAAAGAAACTTTCTGTTGCATGTTGATTACGCTATCAAAAAAAAATTCATATTTAACACAAAATTAATATCTTATTCATAAATCTTAATAGATATTAAAAATTATTATTCTATAAATACTTGATTCATTACATCCTTCCTCCTTTTCCAAAATTTCATCCTCATAATTTTAAAATTGGGCTTGGGAACTTCATTGAAAGTATCACATCAGAAAAAGATCCAATAAAACTATCACTTTAAAGGAAATAAAAATAAGTTAAAAGGTCACCTGAGATAACATATACTAGGATTCCATGTTAGAAAACATGGATATGGAAGTGAAACTAAGTGTTGATTTATGATGGAGAGTGATAGAAAACATGATCAGGAGAATGTTAACCACAAGAAAACTACAAACTTGTGATAGGTAAAACAGTCTTGATTTCATAGTAGGACATGTAAATGTAAAAAATTTGTATTTTAAGTTCCTTTTAATAAAGTTGAGTAATTTAATTACTACCTAGACTACGATCATAAGGAAATATAATTACATGAAATGTAGTGTTTCATCCTTTATTAAATTTCTATCACAAACTTATCTTTTCTTTAAAGGATGAGAATTCAAGATGACATTGTCACATATAAATTGCTAGAATCAACATCAAGTGAATCACATAATCTATAAAAGATGAACTATATATTTCCCATGTCTTTAGATGCTAACCAAAACCAAAAAGTTTAGTAAAAGATTATATAATACCCAAAAATGAAAATCCTTTATTGAAAGAAATACTACTCTTCATCTCAAAAATAAAACAAACAATACCCAAAGTTTAAAAAACCATTTTTAAACAATTTTTCTTTTAAATTTGTTATAATAATCCAAACTAAGTATTAAGCCCAAAATTCAAAAGGATTTGATCACTTAGTATTACATGAAAAATCGTAACATTTATCTCCAAATAACATCGACTACTCTTAAAGTCTCATAATTAAAATCAATTATCCTAATCACATATTTACCATGATAGGTTAATCACTTCCATAAATAACCCAAATCACAATAAGTCCACAATAAAAACATAGATTCTTCTAAAATAAAATTCCACCATTAATCCTCAAATGAAATCCCATAGTATTCTATTTTCCGTAGTTATATAGTGTTCCCAAAGAAGAAAACGTCTTCCAAAATAACATTTATCACATAATTACCAAATCATTTTCCTATACTATGGATATCCATTTGATAAAACATAAGTTCCTGAAATCAAATTATTCGTGATCCATAAAATCATTTAGCTAAAAATAATTAGTCATTTTAACCAGGAAATTCATGTAGTCTAGTGGTAGCTGCTAAATTCCAGTCGCACTTTGGTTGTGGGTTCGATTCCTACAGCTTTATCTGATAAGACGGGTTCTCACATGGTATAAGTGTTTTACTTTTTCAAAAACCATATAATTTTAATAACATTAAAAAAAGAGATAAAATACTTAAAAATATCTATAACCTATTTCAACCTCAAAGGTTATTTTATACCTCACATTTTGCATCCCAAAAACTTATAACGCATAATTACCTCAAAAAAAAGATCACATGAACCCCTAAGGCTATCCATTATGTCCCCAAAAGAAAAGATAATTCTTCCTTGAATAACATTCTCACATATCATACATCTGGGTTAAAAATACTAGAAAAATTATCCCAAAGTAATCCTATCATTAATCCATTTAAACATATCATCATCCATATATCCAACGTAACTCTTCAATTCCTAGACATCTTAATCATCGAACATTGTTCACGATCCTTTATCCATGTTTTCCATATTCTTATTTTATAATTTGTTCCTACAAACAAAATGATTCTTAATGTCCTAATATTTTATTACTAACAAAACATGAGATAAGAAATAATCTATAACTTTCATAGGTCATTTTCGGTTTCCTCATCTTCAATTAGAATGGCATTTGGAATTGGTAAAAATATATTTGTATGATCCTACTGATCCCATTCCCAAACCTTCTTCATAGTACATCTATTTGTTTAATGACCATGCATAAAACATTCAAAACATTCAACTGATCCCTCAGAAAGAACTTATTTCCCTATCTTGGAGTCAACTAAATACTACATTTTTTCAAGGGAGGTTATTGCTTTATGACCTTCATTACCACATCTGAAACATTTTACCATCCCTATGAAGAATTTTCGTAAGTGTTTATTTCCAAATAATTTACACATAGGTTTTTTAATACACTTAACTTTGTCATTATTACCTAAACTTCCATTGGGATTAGTTTCTGGCATATATGATTCCTTAGAAAAATCAACAAGGTTCAAGTGGTCAATCATGACTCATGATAGTTGATTAAGAATAACCACAAGGGTTCTCATTATAGCTCCCATTTCATTCGATTTCACATTAAGAAAACCACAACAGTTTCTTTCACTCATCCCTAATATGTAATATATATCAGGAAATATTTTGGCACACATTAATTCACTCAAATTATATTACTTCTTATATTTCTAAAACTATTTTTTATATGTATTATCAATTTGATAAATAAAACATTGGTATTTCATAATCATTTTTAGTCATTATGTAAATTTTAAAAAGTAAATAAAATTTTTTATTAACAAAATAATTTCATTAATATTAAAATATAAATTTATATTCATCCACAACATTCTTTTGTTCCATTTTGGAAACATAAAAGATATTTAAAACTAAGAGAGTGACATTTTGTAACTTTCTATAATTTTAATAATATATAGGTCCTTTTACGCGAAACGTTTCCAATAAAAACTCAATTATTAGGATAAGGTGATATGGGTTGAATTACCTTCATCCAATAATATTTTAGGTAGAAAATTATATACTTATAACCTTGTTTTAACCTAGATTAACCATATTTACCCTTTATTGAGGTGATAAATTTTACCATAACTACTATTCATATTGACCAAAAATAAAAGGGACCTATTTACCAAATTTTGAGCTTATAATTAAAAATATTGAATCTATTTTCTCAAATTAAATACCTATAAGTTTCATAAATAAATTTTTAAATAACAAGGAAACTTCAGATGAAAATCATCTTTTTAGAAAAATACATTTTTATGTATTAAAATATATTTTATTCTTATTATATGACAAAAAAATATTATATGAATGTAATGAAATTTAATTAATTATATAATATATAAATTTTATTAAAATAATTCAACAAAGGTGATTTATAAAATATATTAAGATAAAACCCATTTGAATGCATAAAAACATTTTCCTAGAAAAATAACTCTTTTACTTACTAATGATTTTATATTAATTTATAATTTATTGGAAACCAATGAATTTATTTTATACATATATAAAACTTAATTTTTTCTTAATTTAGTTTTTACTATTTATTCCCTAAGTCCAAAAGCTAAGTGGTAACTATAAAATAATAATATCTAAATAGTATATCATAGTTTTTTAAAACTCGGTGTCGTGTGTAATGAAACTATCAAAGAAATTAAATTTATTTGATATATATAATTTTTAAATAAAATACCATAATTTATGAAATAATATTTGATTTTTAATGAATATTTATAGTAAAATATATCACTTATATATACCCATATAAAAGTTGTGTTAGTAAAAGATACATGTTTAGGTTATATTTTCCTTAACTTTAAATTATAAGTAATTAAATGTCATTTTCACACACAAGTCACCCCATGGGGTCCTAAAACCGACCCAAGGATTCCCATTGTCAGAAATATATCATACAATAGGGTTAGGACATGTGTTAGTTTAAATTTAATATTATTATAATATTACTTTTTACCCTTATTTACCAGATTTACCCTTTAACCATGGTAAATATAATATTTATTGAAGTTACTATTAATAATGTCTAAAAATAAAAGCTAACTATTTACACAATTTTAACCTATTGATTCCAAAAATGGAATCCATTTTTCTGAAATCAAAATACTAAAGTTACAGAAATTAATTTAAAATTAATTCGCTTTGTCAAAATAAAAAAATGGGTTTTTATGAAGAAATAACTATTAAAAGATTGACATGAGTTTGTGTCCAATTTCAATGTTAAATTACTTAAAATGACCATAATTGGATTAAATGATAAAAATATTATCCAATTATACTTTGAAACCAATTAAATGGATAGTAAAACTATATAAATAAATTAGATTAAAATGTTGTTTTTAATTAAAATGTAGCATATTTCACTATTCATTAAAAATTATCTTTTTCAGAAAAAATACCAAAAAAATACCCAAAGTAAATTTTGATATCTAAATTCTAAATAAGAAGTTTATTTTGTAAAATGTAACATGTAAAAGTGAAAAAAACTAGATTTAAAAAGGTTTCTCCATCAATAGGCGGTAAATCGGCCTTTTAAAGAACATTAGAGTATTTTATGCTTAAAATCAAATTTTTTCTTATTTTAAGCCACTAAAATTTATTGGATAAATGTAAAAAAAATTATCAAACATGTTTAATAATAATTTAGTAAGTTATGTTCATTACCAGCAATACAATGACTATGTGTTAACTACTATTTAAAATAATAATATTGTTATATTATGTTTTGGTATAACTCAAAGTTGTGTGCAACATAAGATTTCAAAGAAAATCAATATTGTGTGTTGAGTACACTATCAAACAAAGAATCCTATTTAATATAAATTTAATATCTTATTCATAAATATTAATAGATAAGAAAAAGTATTATTCTATAAATACATGTGTTGTTATATAGCCACTCTAATTATGATGATATAGGTTATGTAAGAGTTTTTTATACTAATGATATACCGAATGGGTGTCTTATACAGTACAATAGGATATTGTATTAACCTTTTTTAGATGAAAAATCTAATGGCATGTTTGAAATAAAAAAAATTGTGAGTCATCTTAATTTTTCCCATGGCGATAATTTTATCTAAACGAATTATGCAGTTACATTTTAAATTGTTTTAATAAATAGGGAATTCTAGGATGAGATCCTTAGATTCCTAGTGAAATATAATAATAACCAAAAGGGAATATATGATGAAATCATTGGGTTCCATCAGATACGCATTTCATAATGAATGGGAATGAAAATATGAGCTCCTTAGATTCCATGAGAAATACATCAATACTTTGGTAAGAATGATGTGATGAGATCCTTGGATTCCATTTGGTTATTAATTTAGGTATGTCAAGATGAACTCTGTGGATCTCACATATTACTAGTTAATTTGGACTACTTTGGATAAGTAGTTATATTTTCATGCCATGAGGTATTAGGAATTATAGATGAGAACCTGGATTTCACTGAAGTAGGTAGGTTATACCTGGGTATCATCATGGAGACCATGGATCAAGGTTATATTACTATTTATTATTTGTCTATTTTATTCTATCCAAATTATGATAGAAATATACCTGAACTTTTCTTGGATAAAACTCTATATGATTTTAGACACCAATGGTGGTGGACTACTGTTTCATACTCACACCTTTCGTGGGACACCAGTTGGTACACATATAGACTTTGTGGATGATGGGTTAGATAAGGGAAAATCCCTATATTGGAAACTCAATTTTTGGACAGGACAGAGAAAAAACATTGGGATCGTGCTAGTTCTCATACTTTTTGGATTTTGTTTTGTTTTTATCATTTTTTCTTTTTTTTATTTTTTGCATTTTTTTTATATGACTATATATTGTTTCACTCACCTAAGGGAATAAATTTCATTTTATTATAGCATGGGTTATCAGTTTCCTTTTACATTCCTTATGCCTTGGTTTATGTATTTACATATGTCTGGATGTTATATCTATTATTTTTTCTATGTTATTCATTTTCATAATAAAGGAATAGTCTACCCATGATAACCTCATGATCCATCATCGCTAGTTGGTAGCCTTTGGCATATGAGCTGTAAAATCCCGACTCGGCTCACCTCTAAGATGGTGGTTGGACCAGTGGGTCACATGACCTCAAGTGCATCTCCCTGAATATCAGAGGCTACCGACTAGTAGCGACGTAGTTCTTAACGAGTCTTGGGGGTAGACTATTCCCTTATAGGAAAAAGGTAATACACAGCCGAATAAAATAAATTTATTACAAGTAGTAGAAGAAGATAAATAAAATAGTCCAGTAATCGAAATAAGTAATCCCAACTGAATAAATGACAAGTGCCGAAGCTGATGAATAAATCTAGATACACAATGATATCATGCTATGATGTTTTTACTAAAGTAAAATCCTGAAAAATATGAATAAAAGAATGTTATCAAAGTTTTAATGAAAAAGAAACAAAGTGCATCAATTATATCTCGAGAAAAGGCTTGGTCCTCTGGCCCCAATCTTCATCCTAAGTAGAAAGAAACACTTAAGAATCAGAAGTTGCATGATTCTATTTATCCATACCTGCAATCATATAATCTAGTCGGGTGACAAATGGCACCCAAGTAGGGTGTGAGATATAATCATTGTAAGCTGGAACCCACAGTGTCTAGACATTTCCATTTTATGCCATGGACAAAAGGCAGTGTTCCATATTTACAATAAATACGAGAAACATAAATAAATAAAAATAATTGAAACTTGGTTTGGGTTCCCAAGACGACACTCATCCCATACCACCTACTTTAGCCTAAGCCTAGATTTTGAATAGGGTACATGTATAAATCAGGATGTATATATGTATGTAAATATAAAATCCTATAAAAGAGACGATATACAAAAAAGGACCAGACCCCAATCTTATGTTACAGCATAGGGTCTAATTTATGTGTCAGAAAATTGTGCTTGAAGACACCTGATAAGAATCACAATTCACATGGAACTCAAAGTCGCTTCAATAAAAACCTTCCTCGCATTATCATTATTATTCTATTAAAGTTTAGAGTTGGAGTTTGAGCCTGTCCTGAAGGTATCACTATATTACATCCTTCCATTTATCCAATACCATTGAGGCCATCCATGGAAATCTTCTGAAAGACCATGTATTACCAGAGGCATTGTTTTTTCATGATTATTTCCCGGGTATCGCACATAAGGGATCGATTATCACCCTAGGCATGGAGTACCCACTTTTCCAATACGTCCATCCTCGATTTCCCCTTAGTGAACCGGTACCAATCATGACTATATAGAAAACCTAGGGAAACCCTCATTTGGAAAAGCCTAATACATCGCCTCCCCAGTGTGTAGTGTGGTAACCAATCAGGAATGGAGATTTCATGTGTGGGTCATTAATATAGAACCCACCTTGCCTCACCGCCATGAAATTATTTAGATTTCAAGGAAAAAGATATCACGGATTATGAATTTATTGTTACAACAAAATAATTTAAAAAACAAAGATCCATGTATTAACTGATCATTCATGCCAAAGAGTCACTGTCAAAATACATTATCAGTAAAAGTAGAAAAAGTGAACTTCTCTCTTTTATAATAGCATAACACAATAATAATTTTTAATAATTAAATCATTAGGCATAAACAAACTAACAAAACCCCAAAAATCATGGTTTATAATTATAATAATTTATTTATTTGATTTGAAACTCAACCAAAGTGGGTCGTATAAACACATGCAATTAATAATTTAATTATTCCGGGCTAACGGAATCTAGACAAATTATTTTGGCACACCCAGATGGGTATCAAATGATGTTGAAAAAAATTAAACAATCTAGTTCATCTCAATCAGGTTTGCAATAGTAAAGCCATGTAATTTAATTAAAATAGAATTTTAAAAATTAAATATCATCGATAGGCACTAACGAGCGGCACAACATGTGATCTAAAAGTTGAAACAAAATGATGGGAAAGAGAGTAAACACCATACCTCATAGTCATAGTATATCTACACCCCGCAAAAACCTTTGATTTGACTTAAAACGAGAGAAAACATAGGATTTGAGAAGGACCCAAATTTCAGGTAAAAACATTACATGGTAGCTCACATGATTGAGAGTGAATGAAACTTAAAGATTCTTGATACAGAAGAGTAACCTTATAAAGAGCCTCACAGTGCTTCTGACGGTGTTGAAAAAGGAGAAGAATTGGAGGTGGACTAGGCTTCTAGGGCTGTGATGGGGGTTGGCACACCACTTTGAGAGTAGGGGGAATGACACACAAGAGGGTAGAGAGAGAAGTGAAAAGAAAAAAAGGAAAGGAATGAAATAAGGAAATAAGGAAAAAAGGAAAAAATAAAGAAAAAGGAAGAGAATAAAATAAAATAAAAGGTAAGAGAATGGAAAATAAGAAGAAGAAATTGCTAAATCCATTTTTAATTATTTTTACTCTTCTTATGTATGATTTTTATTTTATTATTTTTTCATTCCTTTTTCATCTCTTTTGATTTATTTAAATTTAAATTTATTCATTTTAATACTTTTTATTTATTTTTACCTGAACCTCGTGCTAGGGTGTGATATATTATTTTACATAAATCTCATGCAACTATTTAAATAATTTAATAGCTATTAGGGACCAGAAAAGGTCTTCGAGGTAAAACATAAATATATTTATTTATTTATTTATTTACACCTATGCACACACACATAAATATATATATATATATATATATATTCCATATATATATACACACAAATATTATTTTCCCCAATTAAAATTAATAATAAAAGCAACAATATTTTATTATTATTATTATTATTAAATATATTCTATAATTATCACCATGAATAGTTCAATCAAAACTTTCATTAAAAATGTAAAGTTAATAAATTAACCACATAATTGAATTTATATGCCACAATTAAAAATGTTTTATCTAACCCAACAATAATTATCCACCCATATATATATAAATATTATATATATACACACATCTATGTATACATATTTATACACCCACATATGTATATATATACATATATATTTAATCCACATTTATATATACATTTTATATATATACACACAAATGGTTTTGTTCCAATATAATTATAATAACAATAATAATAATTATTATTATTATTTAATACAACCCATCAATGAAATCATTAACAATTTAAAAACAACAACCATTAAAAATGAGATAAGAGTTATTAAATTAAAATTAATTGCACATTTGTATTTAATTCATCAATTAATAATATCACAATTATTACATTTCCCACTTATTATTCACACCGCAACACAATTTATTAATTGCATAAGTATATTTTAATTATTTTTTCAAATAAAATAATAATATTAACAGTAAAATTTTTATTTTTATTTCTAATGACCAATAAAATATTTATAAACCAATGAAATTATCTTCAGGTGTGATCTAACAAAACATCTGACGCTCACCAAAGATATACCCTACCTAAGGTAAAACGCACGTCCCAAATATAACGATGGTCTCAAATTTCTCATACGACACACCATTTGTGAGAAAATAATTATTTATTAAAAAATGGAATAATTAATTAATTAAAAAAAGAGGGCATTATCACATGTGAGGTTTCCAAATACCCGACGCGCATCAAAGTTATACCCTTCCTAGGGTAAACACGGCATTTTCGACCTATGGGTGGTCTCAAATTTCTCATATGACACGCTGTTTGAGAGTTATTTTATTTTTTGGAAAAAACACACATGAGTGTGAGTAAATATAATTAATATTTTTATTCTTTCAACATAAAGGGTCTATGAGCCTCAAACTCCCACACCAACATAGTATCTAACACGGAAAATATTGTATATAATATTTCAAAGTGCTAAATAATTCTTTACCCTTCATTTAATTTATTTTCATTTTAATTTAAATCTAATTAATTTAATTCAATTTCTTTGAAAGGAAAATCACAGGGTTACCTATAGGAAATAAAATGTTCTGACACTCATTTTTGAAACCGTCCTGCCTAGTAAACAAAAAAAATTAATTCCCTCCACTTTATCATCCTGTTCAAATCTCAGGACATTACAACCTTCCCACCATTGAACTTATCATCTCTGAGAATTTTTCAGGAACATCATAATCCTCACCCAACATACAAGGGTCATGAAGCCTCATATAAAAGGTCACGTTGCATCTTCAAAGACCTAACTCACATTCAAGCATTGGTTTGGAAAGTGGCACATAAGCAATTAATATCTGAGCCAATGCTCATTTTCTAATAGAAACATAGATATGGAACATACCTAAGCTTATTTATCTTGAAGCATTACCCCATCGTCATCTCATTAAACATCAGGAAAAATGTACTTCTTATCTTAGGCTTTAACTTTAGAAAGGGGAAAATGTTGAACCACGATACCTTCCAATATTGAGATTTCCTACTATACATGCCCTTAAGAATTCCAGCGACACTTCTTGCATGATTTCCAAAATCGATAAAATGGCCAATTCCCCATCGACCTCAAATCCCATGTCTAACTAGCTTTTCCTGAAAATCCTTGACCGACACAAATTGCACTTATCTTATCTGAGGGAATTCCATATATAGTACTTCATTGATCGTTCCGCTAAACAAGAGAGACAACTAGTTAATCCACTCTAATTGACTATTAAAGAATCCACTTAACTTAGAAGATTGGTTTTTTAATAAACTAAAATATTATTCCTTCTTCCAAGGTATCTCAAATTCACCCTGAACACGTCTACTAAAGTCCATACCTAACTTTTGGGGACATTCCTTGATTTAAGCATCACCAATCCCATCAAAAAGTCTAGGAAAACCTCATATTGGCTTGATAGGAGTACATGGAACTAACCTAAGTCCATACTCTATGTTTTTGAGTGATATGTTGGAACAAAGACAAGACGCCCACATCATAACATTGATCAAGCCCAGGGAAACATCATCCTAGGGATCATGTTAGATAAAATAACTAGTGTTCAAGAGTTTTTCCAAGCCATTAATACATAGGAATCCAAGGTTCACTCAAGATTAACCATGATTTGATATGAATCATGCATTCAACATGCAATCCAATAGATATTACCAAATAGATTTTAAAATTTAGTGTAGAAACAAATGAGACTCTCTTAGTGAATCAAGGATGATGTTAAGATAGGGGACATAATCATCACTAAACTAGAGTACACTAAGAGGATTTTGAAGTTTATAATAATGAAAATCACTAAACCAATTCTGTCCGACACCTTAGAAGAATCTCGGCTTCACCAGTCGATGCACCTTCATTAACCGATCACATAGCCTTTTCCACCTGAAGTTTCCCATGATCATTCAATCATAAAAACCATAGTATAATGATGAAAATGGTGTTAATCAAAGGTTTCACA
The DNA here is from genome assembly GCA_963277665.1 of Viscum album. Taxonomy (NCBI): domain Eukaryota; kingdom Viridiplantae; phylum Streptophyta; class Magnoliopsida; order Santalales; family Viscaceae; genus Viscum; species Viscum album. Next base: position 232,756,107 of record OY728125.1, read on the forward strand.
CACCTCTAACTATACCAGCATCAGGTTTTGAAGTAAGAACTAACATGATTTAATGTTCACAAGCCTCACAATATTTTATCCAGCCTAACCATTCTCTAGTGGTCCTCTTTGGTTTTGTTTCTTCTGCCCTGAAGGATGCGTATTTAATAGAACCAAAATGAATGTTCCCATAATAAGAGATCCCTAATCATCAAAAAAGAAGATATAGACTGTCCACTCAAAAGAGTTTTATATAATAACTACCATAAACTTAAACATTTAAATAATTGGCATGATTTCCAAAACCAAACTGACTGACGTGTCAAAACACCCATGTCTCTGGAAGTCATCACAAGCATTGGGATAAACTTCACTTCTTTACACCCAGTTTACTCTACTCCTAAGAAGACCCAAGATCAAACTCAACTGTTCAAGTCTCAATGATTCCACTAAACTCAACCAGTTCGTAAAAATAGTATGCACTTGACAGGAACCATGTACGTGAACACATACTACTACAGGGTGATATAGAAGCAAGATGACTCTTAACATGGATGAATATGCACATATTCACCCATCACTATGGATAATAGAGGGTCAGATGGCCTATTAAGAATTGGACCATGCCTGAGGCATTACTATCCTACTAAAAATGAACATCACTCAATGATCAGGCCCGGAAAAAAAAGTCAAGGATACCATGACCACCTATCTAAACAAGGGGTCATTTAATAAGTAAGAGTCTTAATAGGTACTATGATTCTAGAATGACACCAAACGTTAGAGAAATAAAAGAATTATAAAGGCATTTAAACTCAAAAAGTGAAACCTTCAGTGGTTTATCCCCATACAAAAGCATAAAGCGTCGATCCATATTGGGTTCCCACCTACGAAAGTCACTGGGCCCCAGAGTCGATCATTATGGCCATTGAAAAAGATAAGAAATCCTATATAATACATTTACGGTTTAATTCCAATGAAACACAAGGAGAAACTTAAGATACCCTTACATAGGAGAATTAAATAGAGGACACCACTAAATGTTCCATTTCTAAGCCCTCATGTAAACCAATTTCATAATAAAACATGAACATGTTCAACAATCCAATCATATGGGAGGCCATATACCAATCTATAAAGAGAATATACACTTTAAATGTGGTATTTTGATCGCATTTAATGTAAACCAATAAATTTTAGCAAAATCAACCAATTACATATCAAACAAACTGGCATGTCACTACAAGAAACTAATAGAGAGAAACATGCTAAAATCACAGAAGCATGACATTTTAATCATAGATACATGATAATAGGAATAGAATCATGGTACAAGGAAAACATGTTAGTGAACTGGAAGTATGGAAATTGGAAATAATGCTCAATATATAACTGAAACATGGTATCTAACAGGCATGAAGCATAAATACAAGACATGGTATGGCATTAATTTCAGTTAATCATATCATCAGGAAACCTAAAATGAAACTACGTGGAATGACATTATGCATGAGATGTGAATTTTTATGTGCCTAATATGATGCATGTTATGTTTCATCCACACCGAACAAGGTCAAGGGTAAATTTCCATAAATTCCAGAAATCATAAGTAGTGTAAATTACACCAATCACTTGAGGTGAAATCATATCAACTGTAATATCAAAAATCATGAATATCAATTCCCATCCCTTGCCACTTGGTCATTTCCATTACATTGGGTGATTAGTCCCAAACACAACTATTAACCAAGAGATGAAAAATTCCTAGTCTCATTTCTACCATCCCAAAACAGTAAGAAAAAAGAAAAAAATAACCACCTTTTATGCCACTTTGTAACATCCTAACCCAGATCACCTCTAAAATAGAAGATGGACCGGTGGGTCACCTGACCTCCAGTGCATCTCCCCAAACTCCAGAGGCTGACGACTAGTAGCGAGTGCCTTTTTAATGTGTCTTTGGGGGAGACTATGCCCTTATAAAAAAATGGTGATACATAGTAGAAGAAAAATAATTTTTAACAAGTATCAGAAACATATAAATAAAAGAAACTGAAATAAAAGAAAATAAACAATCCCAACTGAATAATTGAAAAGTGTCAAAGCTGATACATAAAACTAGATACACAATTATGTCGTGCTATGATTTCTTTACTAAAGTAAACAATAAAACAATAGTAATACAAGAATTCTATCAAAGCTGTCATAAAAATGACACAAAGTGTATCTCGAGAAAAGGATCAGTTCTCTTCCCCCAATCCCCATCCTAGGTAGAAAGAAACACTCAATCCTTAGAAGTATCACACTTCACTTTATCCATACCTTTGAATATATAATCTACTCAGGTTCCAAATGGTACCTAAGTAGGGTGTGAGATATAGTCACAGTAGGCCAGAACCCATAGTGTCTAGACATTTCCATCTCATGCTATGGAAAAAAAATAGTGCGCCATATTTATAATAAATTCAATCTCTTTAAATAATTAAAAATAACTATAACTCGGTTTGGGTTCCCAAGAAGACACCTGTCCTATACCACTTGCTTCATCCTAAGCCAGGAACATGAATAAACTACCTGTATAAATTAGGATGTATATATGTATACATATAAAAAATCCTAGAAAATAGAAGTCATACTAAAAAGGAGCAAACCCCCAAGCTTTCGTAATTGCTTGGGATCAAATTTATATGTCAAAAAAAGTGTGCTTCAAGGCACCAGAGAGGTATCACAATTCACACAGAACTTAAGGCGGCATCAATAAAAACCTTACTCGCATTATCATTATTATTATATTAAAGTTTAGAGTTGGATTCAATGCTCGTCCCAAATGTATCGTTATGGTATATCCATTAATTTAATCTAATACCACCGAGGATGCCCATGGAAATCTTTTTAAAGACCAAGTATCACTCAAGGCATGGTTTTATCATGAGTCCATCTCGGGTATCACATCGAAGGGGTCAAGTATCACCCCAAACATGGAGTAGCCACTTTTCCAAAAGTTTCATTCTTTGTTGTCCCTTAGGGAACTAGAATCACTCATGATTATATAGAAAACCTCGGGAAACCCTCATCTGTTAAATCCTAAGACATTACCTTCCCAACGCATAGTGTGGTTACCAATCAAGAATGGAGAATCCATGTGTTGGTCCTTAATATGAAACCCCCATTGTCTAGCTTCCATGAATTTAATTAGATTTCAACGAATTAGATATCACATATTATGCTTTTATAGTTGCAGTAAAACAATTTAAGACACAAAGAGCCTCACACTTCCTGTTTATTCAAGCCAAACTGGTAAAATCAAAACACTTTATCAAAAAAAGAAGAAAATTGAACTTTTCTCTTTTATAATAGAATACCATGGTAATAATTTTTAATAAGGAAATCATTAAACATAAAAAACCAACAAAACCCCAAAATTCGTGGTTTATATCTACACGAAATAATTTATTTTATTTGAAACTCAACCAAAGAGGGTCATGCAAACACATGCAATTAATATATTAATTATTCATGGCTAACAGAATTTAGACCAATTTTTTCAGCAAACCCAAAGGGGAATCAAATGATGTTGAAACAAATTAAACAATCTAGTTCATCTCAATAAAGGCTGTAATAGTCAAGCCATGTAATTTAATTAAATTAGAATAGGAAAAATTGAATATCACCGGTAGGCACTGATGAGTGGCACATTGTCTGATCTAAAAGACACAACAAAATGATGGGAAAGAGAGTAGACACCCTACCTTATAGTCTTAGTATATCCCACACCCCATAGAAATAGTTGATTTGACATAAAACGAAAGAAATCATAGGATTTAAGAAAGACCCCAATTTATGGTAAAAACCTTCCACAGTAGATCATGCGGTAGAGAGTAGATGAAACAAAAATATTCTTGGTGTGGAAGAGTAGGATTCTCGAGATCTTCACAGTGCTTCTTAAAATTTTGAAAAAAGAGAAGAATCGGAGGTCCAGTGGGCTACTGAAGTGGTGATGGGGGTGGAGAACCACTTGGGAGGAGGGGGGAGAGACCCATGGAAGAGGAGAGGTAGAGAAGAGAAAAGAAAAAAATGAGAATGTAAAAAATAAGGAAAGAAGAAAAAAAAGGAAAATAATAATTAAAAGTAAAATAATATAATAAAAAAATACAATAAATGGGGAAAGAAGGGAAAATAAGATGAAAAAATCACTAATCCATTTTTAATTATTTTTACTCTCCTTATATACGATTTTTTATTTAATTATTTATTTTCAATACTTTATAATCTATTTTGATTTCTTTAGATTTGTTTTTATTCCTTTTATCCCTTTTTAATTATTATTACCCTAACATTACACTAGGGTGTGATGTATTATTTTACATAAATCCCATGAAACTATTTAAATAATTTAATAGTGTCTTGGGACCCAGAATAGGCTGCCTGGTAAAATAGAAATATAATTATTTAATAATTTATTTACACTTATGCATACACACATAAATATATAAATATTCTATATATATTTACACACCAATATAATTTTCCCCAATTAATAATAATAATAATAATAATAATTTATTATTATTATCATTAAATCTATGTCATAATTATTTCCATGAATAGTTCAATTAAAACTTTCATTAAAACTATAAAGTTAATAAATTAACCACACAATATCATTTATGGGGGACAATTAATAATTTCTTATCTAACCCAAAAATAATTATCCACCCATATATATATACATATTATATATATATATACACATATGTATATACATATATATACACCCGCATATGTATATATATACAAATATATTTAGTCCACATATATATACACATTATGTATATATACACAAATGTTTTTGTCCCAATTTAATAATAATAACAATTATTATTATTATTTAATACAACCCATCAATGACATCATTAAAAATTTAAAAACAACAACCATTTAAAATGCGATAACATTTATTAAATTAAAATTGATTACACATTTGTATTTAATTGGTACAATTAACAATATCACAATTATTACATTGCCCACTTATTATTTACACAGTAAAAGAATTTATTAATTGTGTAAGTATGTTTTAATTATTTTTTCAACTCATATAATATTATTAATAATAAAATTATTATTATTATTTCTAAAGGCTAATAAAATATTCATAAACCAATGAAATTATCTTGGGGTACGATCTGATAAAACAGTCGACGTTTGGGAATGTTATACCTTGTCTATGGCAAACCGCACGTCCTAGACCAAATGGTGGTCTCATATTTTTCATACATCACACCTTTTTTGAGAAAATAATTAATTATCATATAAAAAATGAAATAATAAATTAACTAAAAAGTGGGTATTATCAAGTGTGATATTTCCAAACACCCAATGCGCATCAAAGTTATACCCTTCTTAGGGAAAACTTGGCGTTTTGGAACTAACGGTTGTCTCATATTTTGTCATATGACCCACCATTGAGAGTTATTTCATTTTTTTAAAAAAAAGATGCACTCTTGTGAAAATAAATATATTTAATATTTTTATTCTATCAACGTCACGGGTCTACAGTCCTCGAATTCCCATGCTGACGCAACATCTAACTCTGAAAATATTATATAGAATATTTCAAAGTGATAAATAAGTCTTTAGCCTTTATTTAATTTTATTCCATTATAATTATAATCTATTTAATTTAATTAAATATCATTAAAATAAAAAATGTAGTGTCAACAATCAGGAAAAAATTTATGACACTCTATTTTATAACTGTCTTGCCCATCTAATGGAAAATTTAATTTCCACTGCTTCTTCATCCGATTCAAAACACAGAACATTACAACCTTCCCACCTCCGAACTTATCATCCCTGTGAAGCCTTTGGGAACAAAGTAACCCTCACCTGACCTATCAGGGTCATGAAGACTCGAATAAAAAGTCATGTTTCATCTCTAAAAACCCAACTCATGTTCAAGCATTGGTTAGGAAAGTGGAACATGAGCAATTAAGATCCATGAAAATTCCTGTTTACCAATCGAAACATAGAGATAACACTTACTTAAACCCATTAAGCTTGAAACATAAAAACATAATCATCTCATTAAACATCAGGCCAAATTTACTTCCCATCTTAGTCTTTAACTTTATAAAGGGGGAAATTCTGAGCTATGACACCTTCTAGCATAGGAATTTCCAACTAGACATGCCCTTAACGATTCTGGGGACACTTTTGGAATGACTTCCAAAATGGATAAAATGGTCGATTCCCCCTAGACCTATAAGACTAAGTTGGGAATGATTTTAATGAAAAGACCTTACCAACACAAGCCGCACTCATCTCATCTGAGGACATGCAAGAGATGTTCCTTCACTGATCATTCTGTTGAACAATGGAGAAAAATAGTCGAGAAACTCCACATGGTTATTCAAAAAGGTCCTCGACTTAGATAGCCATTACTTTTTATAAACTAAACTATGAAGCCTTCTTATAAGGTATCTCATATTCACCATGAACACATCTACTGAAGTCCATACCTAACTTCTAGTGATGTTCCTGGATTTAAGCATCACCGAGCTTGAAAACAACTCCAGGATGACCTCATATTAGCATGACTGAAGTATAAGGAACTAACCTAGGGTAGTCCGTACTCTATGTTTATGAGTAAAAAATTTGAACAAAGACAAGATGCCCGCATCATAACATTGACTGAGCCCAGAGCAGCATCATTCTGGCGATCTTATTAGATGAAAAATATGGTGCTTAAGAGTTTTTCCAAGGAATTCCTACATGGGAATACAATGGTCACTCAAGATCAACCATGCTTTGATATGAACCATGCATTCAACATGAAACCAGATAGATATTACCCAACAACTTTTAAAATTTAGCACGACATAAAAATAACACTATCTTAGTGCATCAAGGATGATGTCTATATTGGGGACAAGATCATCACTAAACCAAAGTATAATAGGAGGATTTGAAAGTTTTCAATAATGAAAATCAACGAACCACTACTGGTCGACACCTTAGAAGAATCTCAACTTCACCTGCTAATGCACCACCATTAACCTATCACTGAGCCTTAACCACTTGAGGTTTCTCATGATCGTTCATGATTAACCACCATAGAATAAGCATGACCAATTGTTTTTCTAAAGGTTTTCAAACACCACCAACCATACCAACATCATGTTTCCAAGAAAGAAATGAAACAATTTAATGTTCATAAGTATCATGATGTTTTAGCTAGCCTGACCATTCACTAATGGTTCTCTTTGGTTTTGTTCCTTCATCCTGTAAGGACACATATTTAATAGAATCGAAATAAAACTTCCCACATTAGGAGTGTCCTAATAATAAAAAAAGAAGAGATATACTAGCTGCTCAAAAACATTCTTGATCATAAATACCATAAACACAAATGTTTAAAAACTTGGCATGAAAGCCAAAACCAAACCGACCAGCATGTCAAAAAACTTGTGTCTCTGAAAGTCATCTTGATAATTGAGATGAACTTAATTTCTTTAATCACAGGCCACTAAAAACCTGAGAAGATACGAGACGACACTAAATAGTTCATCGCTCAACGATTCAACTAGACTCAAAAAGTTTGTAACAATATTTAGCACTTTATGGGAACTGCGTACATGACTGCATACTACCCCAAGGTGATGCAGAAGTAAGATGAGTTTTAACTAGGACGATGACACACTGATTCACCCATCACTATGGAGAATAAAGGTTCAGATGACCTATAAAGCAGCTGAACATGCCTGAGGCATGTCTAACCTGCTGAAAATGAACATTACCCAATGCTTAGGCCTGAAAAAAATTCAAGGATAACATGACCACCAATCTAAACAAGGGTAATTTAGAAAGTAATATTCCTACTAGGTCATACAATACTCGAACAACGCCAAACATAGAATAACTCACAACATTATTAAGGAATTTAAAATCAAAGGTGATACCTTTCATGGCCTATCCCCCTACAAAAGTAGAAATCATTGACCCATATCAAGTTCCCACCTACAAAAGTCACTAGGCTCAAGAGCTGAACATTAAGGCTATTTCTAAAGAGAATAAAGACTACAGAAGACACTAATGATTTTATTCCATGGAAACATAAGGAGAAACTCAAAGAACCCATATTTGTGGGTCTTAAAGAGAGAACATTACTACATGTTCAATTTATAATCCCTCATTTAAACCCATTTCATAGTACCACATGAACATGTTCAGCAGCCCAGTCAAATGGGTGGAAATCTACTTATACATAAATCGCCCATAAACTTTACATGTGGAATTGGGATCCAATTTAATTTCAACAAATAAATTTTAGAAAAATCAACCAATTACATATCAAAAAATATAACATGTCACTATAAGAAACTAACAGAGAGAAACATGCTGAAATTATAAGAGAATGTCATTTTAATCCTAGGGACATGATAATAAGTAGAGAAGCACGATAAAAGGAAAACATGTTAGTGAATAGGTATCATGGAAATAGGATAGCATGCTAAATATATCACCAAAACAGGGTATCTAATAGGTATGAAAAATAAATAAAAGACATGGCATGTAATACAATGAACTCAATAATATCAGCAGGAAACCTAAAATGTCACTACATGGAATGACAATATGCAAGGCTTGCTAATTTCTACATGCTTAATATAATTCATGTTATGTTTCATCCTTTCTAAACCAGGTCAAGGGTAAATTTCCATAAATTCCATAAATCATAAGCAGTGAAAATTACACCAATCACTTGAGGTTAAATCATATCAACTGTAATATCGAAATGCATAAATATCAATTCCCAGCCTATACGACATGGACATTTCCCATACGTGGGGTGATTAGTCCCAAACACTGCTATCAACCAACCGCTGACACATTCTTAGTCTCTTGTCTACAAACCCAAAATAGTAATACAAGGATAAAAATAACAACCTTTGATACCCCTTTGTAACGTCCTGACCCAACTCACCTCTATGATGGTGGTCAGACCAGTGGGTCACATGATCTCAAGAATGTTTCCCCAAATACCAGAGGCTCCCAACTAGTTTCGAGGGCTTTTTTAACATGTATGTGGGGGAGACTATGCCCTCATAGGAAAAAGGTAATACAAATAAAAAGAAAATAAATGTATAACAAGTAGCGGAAACATAAAAATAAAAAAACTATAGCGGAAGAAAATAAATAATCCCAAATGAATAAATAAAAAGTGAAGAAGATGATAAAGAAAACCAGATAAAAAATGATGGCATACTATGATGTCTGTACTAAATTAAAAGCATGAAAAAATAGGAATACAAGACTGTTATAAAATATTTAATGAAAATGATACAAAGTGAATCAAGTGGAACTCAAGAAAAGGCTTGGTCCTCTGCTCCCAACATCGATCCTATGTAGTAAGAAACACTCAAGCATCAAGAGCAACATGCTTCCCTTTATCCATACCTGTGAACATATATTCTACTCTGGTACTAAATGGCGCCTGAGTAGGGTGTGAGATATAATCTTAGTAGTCCAGAACCTACAGTGTCTAGACCTTTCCATTTTGTGATGTGGATAAAAAGTAGCATGTCATATTTATAGTAAGTTCAAGGAACTTAAATAAATAAAAATTACTTTAAATTTGTCTAGGTTCTCAAGAGGAAACCCATCCCATACCACCTGCTTCGGCCTAAACTAGGAATCTGAATAAGGTTCATGTATAAAGCAGGTTTTATATATGTATAAATATATAAAACCCGAGAAAAAAAAGGTAGGATAAAATGGAGTATACCCCCAAGCTTGTGTTATAGCTTGGGGTCTAATTTATGTGTCAAAAAAGTGTTCTTCAAGGCACTAAAGAGGTATAACAATTCCCATGGAACTCAAACCGAAATCAATAAAAACCTTCCTCGCATTGTCATTATTATTATATTAAATTTTATAGTTGGAATTTGAGACTGTCCGGAAGGTATATTTATGGTAAATCCTTGAATTTTCCCAATACCACTGATTTCATCCATTGAAGTTTTTGGAAAGACCAAGTATCTCTAGAATCATGGTTTTATCATGAGTCCATCCTGATTATCGCACATAAGTGGTCGAGTATCACCCGATGCATGACGTAACCACTTTGCCAATGGTTCTATACACAATTTTCCCTTAGAGAACCAATATCACTCATGAGTATATAGAAAACCTAGGGAAACCCAAGCTAGGTAAATCCTAAGACATCACCTCCCTAACACATAGTGCGGAAACCAATTTGGAATAGAGAGTCCATGTGTGGATCCTTAATACGGAACCCACGTTGTGTCACTGCCCTAAACTTAATTAGATTTCAAGGAAATAAATATCACAGAGTATGCATTTATAATTGAAAAAAAATAATTTAAGAAACAAAGATCCATGTACTTCCTCATCAATCCAGCCAAACAATCACAGTCAAAACACTTTATCAGTAAAAACATAAAAAATCATTTTTCTCTTTTATAATAGCATAACACGGTAATAATTTTAAATAAGGAAGAAATTAGGAACAAACAAACCAAAAAACCCCAAAATTAATGTTTCATAATTAACCTAAATAATTTACTTGATTTAAAACTCAACCAAAGAGGGTCACACAAAGACATGAAATTAATAAATTAATTATTCATGGCTAACGAAATTTAGATCAATTACATCGGCACACCAAAAGGGGTATCCAATGATGTTGAGACAAATTAAACAATATAGTTCATCTCAATCAAGGTTGAAATAGCCAGTCCATGTAATTCAATTAAATTAGAATAGAAAAAATTGAATATCGTTAGTAGGCACTGACAAGTGGGGCAACGTGTGATCTAAAAGATGCAACAAAACAATGAAAAAGAGAGTAGACACCCTACATCATAGTCATAGTATATCCCAGGCCCTGCAAAAACCTTTGATTTGACCTAAAATGGGAAAAATCATAAGATTTAATAAATACCTCTATTTCGGGTAAAAACCATCCACAGAAGATCACATGATAGAGAGTGGATGAAATTAAAATATTCTTGGTGAAAAATACTATCCTTATTGATAGCTTCATAGTGATTCTAATGATGTTGAAAACAGTGAATAATTGGAGTTGCATCAGTCTTCCGTAGTGGCGAAATACTTGGAGAGGAGGGGGCACCATGCATCGGAGAGGATAGGGAGTGAAGAGAAAAGATAAAAAAAGAGAATGGAAAGAAATAAGGAGGTAAGAAAAAAAAGAGAAAAGAACAAAAGAACAAAAGAAAACAAAGAAAATCAAGAAAAAGGAAAGGAATAAAGTAAAATAAAAATAAAATAAATGGGAAGATAAGGGAAAATAAGAAAAAAATAATAATAATGGTTAAATACATTTTTAATAATTTTTACTCTTCTCATATCCGTTTTTTATTTTATTATTTATTTTCCTTCCATTATCATGTGTTTTGATTTCATTAAATTTATTTTTATTCTTTTTAATCATTTTTATTTATTATTACCCAAACCTTGCACTATGGAGTGATGTATTATTTTACATAAATTCCATGAAACTATTTAAATAATTTAATAGCTTCTTAGTACCAGCAACATGCTTCCAGGTAAAGAAAAAATTTATTTATTTATTTATTTATTTATTTACACCTACACACACACACACAAATATATATATACACACACCAATTTTATTTTTCCAAATTAATAATAATAATAATTAGAAAATATTTTAATAATATTATTAAATATATGTCATAATTATCACCATGAATAGTTCAATCAAAACTTTCATTAAAACTGTGAAGTTAGTAAATTGACCATGCAATAACATTTATGTGGGAAAATTAATAATGTTTTATCTAATCCAACAATAATTATCCACCCATGTATATATACATGTAATATATATCTATATACATATGTATATACATATATATACCCGCATATGTATATATATATACATATATATTTAATCCACATATATATATACAGATTATATATATATACACTAATTTTTTTTCTCAATCTAATAATAATGACAATAATTAAAATTATTATTCTTTAATAAAACCCATCAATTTAACCATTAAAATTTTAAAAATAACAACCATTAAAAATGTGACAATTCTTATTGAATTTTAATTGATTGGACATTTTTTAATTGGTACAATTATTAATATCACAATTATTACATTTCCCACTTATTATTTACACTGCAACACAATTTATTGATTAAAGAACTATATTTTCATTATTTTTTTCAACACAAATAATAATTTTAATAAGAAAATTATTATTAATATTTTTAATGGAAAATAAATATTTTATAAATGAAGGGAATTATCTTTGGATGAGATTGGACAAAATGTCTAACACTCGCAAAAGGTATACCCTACCAGGGTTAAACCCCATACCTCGAACCTAATGGTGGTCTCGTATTTCTCATAAAACACACCGTTTATGAGAAAATAGTTATTTATTATATAAAATTTTGAATAATAAATTAATTAAAGCTAATGAGGGTATTATCACGTATGAGGTTTCCACACACCCGAAGCGCATCAAAGTTGTACCCTCTCTACAGTAAACTTGGTGTTCCAGACCTAACAGTGGTCTCAGATTTCATATAATTCACTATTTGAGAGTTATTTAATTTTTTTGAATAAACTGCACTCATTTATGAATAAATATATTTAATATTTTTATTCTAGTAGCATTGAGGGTCTACGGGCCTTGGAACGCTATGTTGACTCAACATCTAACTCTGAAAATATTTCATAGAATATTTTGAAGTACTAAAGATGGCTTTAAAGTTTAGTTAATTTATTTCCATTTTAATTTTAATCTAATTAATTTAATTCAATTACTTTAAAAGAAAAATCACAGTGTCAAGTATCAGAAATAAAATGTTTTCACACTCAGTTTTAAAACTGTCATGCCTATCTAATGGAAAAAAATATAATTTCATTCACTTTTTCTTCTTATTAAAAACATGGAATGTTATATGGAAAGGTATGCATGAGGCCATATGGTACACCAGTCCGAGGAACTAGTTTATTAGATCTTAGGATGGGTCATCACAAAGTGATATCAAGTCATTCTTTAATTTAATACACGAGTCTAATAGATGAGAGAATAGGATGTGTCAGGGATTGATAATTAGCTCACTCCTAGGATTAACTAAACCAAATATGGGGAGAAAGAAAACTTTCTAGGAGACATGATTGATATCCAAGTTTTTCTTTTTTAAGTTTGATTGCTTTTCAACTTGACTGGTGCACTTGAGTGAGATGTTATTAGTTATTGGGTTTTTACTCATGGCCTGATATGGAAGGAGGAATGGTTTCATCTATCATTTTGGAAAATAATGATTCATGGTATTATCATTATTTATCCACATTATCTATATTATAAAGTAATTGGGGTGGTTTAAAATTTATTAATCAATTTATATAGGGATTGATATAAATTTATGGTGTCATTCTATTTAAATGATTGCTAAAATGGGTAAAATTTTAATTTGGAGTTCTTACATTTTTAAAATAATTGATGGTGATTGTTAAATGGGGTTCTAAACACAGTTTATGAAGTGTTTTCCTTTATAACATATGGTTGAAACTCTATAAAACTACACCATTATTGGTGAAACCCCTAAAATGGATAAATATAAATTTAAAATTGTGAAAGACTTAAATGAATAATGACTTGAACTCTACCCATTATAATGAGACTTAATAGATATTGTGCCATTTTACAAGTTTCCCTTTTTTAATTTCAAAATATATTATTTCATAGAAATCTGATATGTGTGTTTGGAATTATAGGGGTATTATTCCTTGTCAGTCATTGGTACTGCACTAGGATAGAGTGAATGAGAACACCCCTTAGGGTCTTCTGATAGGTCATCCTGATGTTTCTTGTGACGTTGTAAATGCTTAGATCTAAGACAATATTCTCTGTATGGTACAAGAGATGGAGAGGTATGATCCTCTCACAGCTCTTTCTATGTTAAATATTACTAGGGAGTTTCAACTCCAACATCCTATGGAGTTTAGGAGGGAGGGAGGTCCAATGGAGGCTGATTTTAGGACCAAGTTAGTTTGAGCCATCTTTAATCATCTTGAGACCCATCAGTAAAGGAGGGTAAATATGGTGGTAAATATATTGTGTTTGTTAGTGATAATATAGTGGTAAATCGTAGTTTAAGATGAGTGGCATATGGGAATGTCCTGGAAGGAATTTGAGACCTTCTTCTTCAAAAATTTCTTCCCAGAGACTGTGAGGGCTATCAGAGCTAGGGAGTTCATACACCTAAAACATGGTAGATTTTCTATTATAGAGTGTACCAGCTTCTATATGGGCTTTTAGTGTTTATCCCATATGATAAAATAGGATGAAGTGTCTTGAGAAAGGAAGTTCAAGTGCGGGTTTTGGTACACCATTTTTTTGTAGGTTAATGTATTTAGGCTTATCACCTTTTCTATAATGGTAAACTAGGTGATTATTTATTAGTAGAACCTATGAAATGGAAAGGGATTGGGGAAGATGAGTCTTACATAGGCCATTCTTGGGTCATTTGGTAGCTAGAAACATTTTTATGAGGTGACTCTCTAGACCAGTAGTGGATTGAGAAGCCATGGTTACTATTCAATATAGTTTCACCAATGTGGTCAATGGGTATACATTAAAACTCAATGTGATTAAGTATCAATGGAGTACCCAATGTGTGGGAAGATGTTTCCCATTTATAGGATCTATAGGATGGTGAAGAAAGATCATAATGACTACGGTTCCATACTAGTGCAAGGCTATGGGGTCGGTTCGGCTAAACCTTATCAAGTGGGTACTTAGAGTTCTATGGGAAGATTATGTAATGTAAAAGGTAGTGGAGTGAAGATTCGGGATTACAATCACTTTTATTGTTGTTTTGGGTAGAGAAGTCGGGATGGATCTTAGGGTTATGGTTCAGGCTTGTTATATGCAGTGAAACCTACTCTCGTGGGTCAATATGTTAGGCTATCCATAGTCTGAGGTTTGATCTTGATAGTATCCACTATAAAATGTGATTTTTTTTCTTATTCCATTCTCAATCATTTATATCAATTTATTTTGTGTAAATATTGGTCTTGTCCATGAATGAAAAGTATTTCATTTTTTTAGTTGACACCCTATTGGGAGTGAGGTCAGAGGGAATACTCTATTATTGGTAGTATTCCCTAGTGGCCAACGGTTATCATTTTTTATGGGATATATTCATCTTAAAGATGATAGGATTTGAACTTATCCACTGTATGGACTGTCTGGTTACATAATGAGTGCTTATTAATTACTATCATAGGAGGGTGATGTTCACATCTCTTGATGGTCAGCAACATAGGTATGTGAGGGGATGGGATATACATGCAGTATGTGTAGGACCACATTTCCAATAGCTAGGTATGGTGGCTTACCAAGTTACTAGGTTAGTGTTAGATAAATGTGGGATTCAACAAAGTGTATTTACTCTTATGGTGGATCAGTTCTGGGATATGTTTTTGGAGGAATTCAATAGACTAATAACACTTAGTATAATTGAGATCATGATAGAACTTATGCAGGGTGTAAAACCTATAATTATTCTGACTTATAGGATGTATCCAGTAGAGTATAAGGAACTAAAAATTTAGATAGAGTAATTTGAAGTTAAGAGATTTATCAGACCGAGTTTCTCCCCTTGGGGATCTCTACACTACAAAACAAATTGACATATAGCGGTGGTTGTTTTTTGATATGGAATTGGTTTAGACCTCCACCACATGATTCTGAGATGGTTTTCAAAAATCCATTTCTAAAGTTCGCATTGAAATTCAACTCTAGTCATTTTCTTCCATTTAGTAGTGGTTTTTGAAAACTATCATTGAACAATAATTTAGGGGTGGTTTTTTTGATTTTGTTAGCAGTTTTTCCTCCCAAAAATGTCTAAAGGATAGTACTGGTTTTAACCACCGCTCTATCGCAATAATTTTTTGGGAGGAAAACCCACCACTAAAAAATGTTAGACCCTAAATATAGGTAGTTTAAAATTCCACTAAACAATAATTTGGCATATATTGTGGTGGTTTAAACTACCTCTATATCTCAATTGTTTTTAGAAAAATATAGTTGTAGAATCTGTAGCCCCAGAAAAACCAAACAAAAACAGATATCCTATTATAACACATCAAGATATAAATAATAACTTTATTTTCTACATACATCCTCCCCCCTGTTGAATTTTAATTAAATACACCAAAATGATGTGTTTCGTATGTACCATGTTGATAACATTGAATATCTAAATCATTTCAAAAAATCCAGTGCAAATGACCTTAGAAAATCACTCACACAACTAAAAATGAATATGAAACTGTAAAAATTCACATTGATTGGTGTTTCACATTCACTAATCCAGGTACCATCCCAATAAACTCTTCATGACACCCTCTGCATCTTCGTATCCATTCCCTACTACCAGCACCTACATGAAAATTATGTTGAAAATTATATAGTGTTGTATATTTAAATTTAAACTTAAAACCAATAAAATTTTGTGTATTAAATGATTTTTAAGTTGATATATTTATCTTCTCAATACCATCCATTGATGAAATATCACCAGGGAAAGATCTAGTGATCTTCTAATATAGTTCAGTCAATGATTTCTATAGAACGAAGATCATTGCATCTTGCATCTTTATATTACCCCCTAGTTCTTGAATTTTTTTGCATTGCAACAAGCTCTTGGTCTGCTATGGTAAAGTGGAATAACATATATACGAAGAGATTCATGTTTAAAATATTATAATTTAATTACATAATGACATTAAATTACACCATAATGTATTAAAATTTCCAATCCCTATGAATCAAAGACTTCATTTTTCCAATATTGAGACATGACTCCAATCAACATAGGTAATCAGAAGGGTAACTATATTTTACACCAAATATACTTGAATGTGGCCAAATAATATGTGAAATCATCCATAAGGAACCCATAATTTTAAAATGAGACAACCAACTTCATTCCGTTTAGATTACAAACATCTGAATTGTTCATATTTTTCTTCTTAGTAACATTGTTTACATATATTATGACAAAATAGATTGTAGTATAAAAAAGTTCAATAAATTTATTCACAATATAATTTTTACCTATAACTATCACCCTCCAATATCATCATGAATAAAAAGGTATGATGGCCATCTCCCTCACTGCTGAACATGCTGAATGGGGTGGCGATGTCTCAGATGCTGATAGTTGATCGAGATCAGTGAAACACTTCCTCCTTGGAATTCCTATCATTTAATCAAATCAAATTAATTTCAGAACATGCATTTAAAAAAATTAATTTATAATATTTTTTAGAAATTAAAATATATTCATATTACTAAAAAAAATATATATAGCTGTTATAATGGACTACTATACAAATAACATAAGTGGTCGATAATTAATGGATGACTATACATACAATCTTTTTGTCCATTAATCGAGTTTTTATCAAGCTCCATCATTACTTTATATACTTTATCCTACAATGAAAGATTAATATTTTCAATATAATTATGGAAAAATATGTTTCTTTCTTGATGTTGATGGGATTAAATTTCAGAGGTCAAATATTCCACTTCATCACCCATATCATACAAGTCTCTTTTCTTTACATGAGAAACTACACTCCACCCTTCATACACAACATCTTACATAAAATATAACATTTTCTCTTTTGATGATAAGATATATGGATCATATAATTCATTATCACCAAAATTAATCAAGTGATAAAATTTCACATAAATAAATTGCAAGGAATATCTTTTATAACCCCCCGTAATATAAAACCCATACATTTGAATAAAGAAACTGAAAAATGTTCATGGTTATTTAATTCTATAATATTAGTCAAATTTATATAGTATCCAGATTAAAAACTATAAATATACCACTATTCTATGTTTCCAAACCCTCTTCCTTATTTTTTGTACTAATTTAGATCCTTTCAAATTGTATGTGTCGAGGTTCCAAGCCTCTTTTAGAGGACTTCATCCCAGAATATTCAAATATTCTAACAACTTATCCCAAGTATCAGTATTAATAATCTAAAAATAATAATTTATATTATTAGATTTATAAAGTGTACGTGTCAACCTAATATTCATAATTATTATAATATTTATGAACTTACACGATATAAAACCCATTATACAAGCTCTTTGTTAATAGATTTTGTTATATCTTTCTCATTTCTGTTCAGCCACTCATTCATCTATTTGTTTGTATCTTTAGAACTTCAAAAAATGGATTTGTAATTTCCCAATTTATCAGTACATATTTATGTTCTTGTAATAATTCTATTTATATCAATGTAACATTTTAGCTCCTCCCAAGAGATCGGCCAATAGCAGGAAAGATTTTTTATTTCCCGCGTATTTTAGATTGATTCAATGTGTTGTCAAAATATCTAAATTTATTGATTTTTGTCTCAATATCATACAAGTATCTAGAAAAAAGGTTAATACACTTCTCTTCCAAATAGACTTCACAAATAGATCCTTTAGGTTGTGATTTATTTTTCATGTATGATTTCAAATCACTAAGATATCTATGAAATAAGATAATCAAAAAATAATTATATATTTATTAACGTTCCAAGAATTGTTTAATTAAGATGAAAAAAATATAAAAAAATGCACCTCTCAATTGGATACATTCATCGATAATGTACAAAGCCTCTTAATTTAGTTTCATCGACCAAATGCATAGTTAAATGCATCATGATAGGAAAAAATGAATGAGAAAAGATCATGTCCATTAAAAAGGTTTCAATAAAAATATCTCCCAAAGTTTTTCAAGATCATATTATTGTATAGTTTTATCACATATTTGTTTGAAAATTTTGAAAAAATTTAGTACAACAGCAATTACCTTTTCAGGTAATAATATATGCAATGATAATGGAAGTAACTAATGTAACAAAATATATTAATCATGACATTTCAGTCTAAGAAAACTATAATTCTTTAAGTCATAAATACTTGAGCTATTACAAAAATACCCATAATATACCTTCACATGTTTGAAAATTCAAAGGAATGTATCTTTATCCCTATTTTTCATTGAAAATTTTTTCAGATCAAACTTTCCATTCTCATCAAGCCATAAATCATACTTTATGTTCAATTTTTGTAAGTCCTTCCGAGTACTGTGATGGTCCATCAATTTTCTAGCCTCATTAAGAAATGTGAAGATATAATTGTCATAAACATTCTTCTAAATAATAATAACAACAATATTAAGAGGCAATAAATTAAATTCATAATACTGAAGATTAAAAAATATACATTATTTCTTCCATTATTGTGTTTTAATTTCACTTAATGATGCACTTCAAACTCATTTACCATTATCATTAAAATGATGCAAGATCCCAATTTTGTTTCAACATATCCAAGTTGATCTAATATTTCAGAACCAATCAACAATTTTGAAGGTGGTCACTGATCAAAAAAACCATTGAATTTTGACTTGTTCAACCAAAATCTATAAGATACATCAAGAAATATTTGATGACACAAGAAGTACCATTTTTTACTATAATTTAGCTATTTGGGCTCAAAATAAAAAGATATAAATCAGACAATCCAAACCTATGTAAGTGTTTTAACCAAAAAAGATCCCAAGTCTAGGGAATTCCCTAATTGTCCAATTAACAAGAGCGTGCATTTTTAACATTTTTCTAGAAGAAGTATTATATGTCTTCACATAGTTGCTCCATAAATCCAGTAATTCTTTAATTAGAGGCTGAAAGAATACAAAAATATCATTTCTAAGTATTTGTTTCTATTAATAATCATTGAAATGATAATGTATAGTTGTTTTGCACACATCCACAGAGCTAGATTATAAGGGATCAAAACAACTAGACAAGTGTTATAACTGGTGCTTAAAGTCCTAGATGGGTTGAATCCATCGACATCCTATCCAAATCACACATTCCTTGGATTAGATGAAAACGATAGATGTAATAAATCAAACTTATTCCACGATTGTGAATCTCTTAGAAGTCACATTACCCATTCATTTTTATTGCCTATAAAATGACACTTCATGTGAATGGTAGTTTTTTATGACATGGATAATATTTTAAATCAATGATATAAAGGGAAGTAATAAAAAACCTTTCTAGGTGTGTTCTTTTTCTTCTTATTTACAGTAATATGTAGATTCATACTTCCAAAATCACCCATTGAATTCTATCTAGAAGACTATTTTTTCAGTCCTATTTGCACGAATCCCCTCACCAATCAAGCATATAATCATTGGGACAAGTATGTATTTTAGTATAATTAAGACCAATCTTGTTAAAAAAAAATTTCATATCATAAAAAGACTCAGGGATATTATATTTTGGAAATACATCATGCAATAATTCCAATATCATGGACATCACCTTATTTGTAATTCTTTGTAGGCATTTGATATGATACAACTTCAGCAGAAAAGAAATTTTTGAATATTTCAATCATCCACCATGTGAATCTTGATTTACATCATTAAATAAATCATGAAACATATTTTTTACTTAGTAAAGATATATCTTACATTAGTCTCTATAGGACCAATAGGGGGTCCAATGATATTTACAATCTTGATATAGTTGTTGAATAGTCTAAAAAACATCATTTTTCAAGTTACTATTTGTATCTCCCTAAACTAGTTGTTCTAATATGGTTTTATATTGATGTTGTTGTCTTTAAATTCTAAAAGAATAAATTATAAGGTTTTTCATTTCATTTTCTATTTTCAATGAAGTTGGGAGATCATTCTGTTGATCGACATCAGTGCTCAAACATTCTATAGTGTTCGATTCTCTAAGCCAAATCCAACACAAATATTGAGCAGAAAATTTATCCAATATCGAGTATTCATAAACATAATCCCTCTCCAACCATATTATAAATTTACATCTGGGACATGGACATATTATGGTATTATCAATAGAGAGATTTGAAATTTAAAAATATAAAAACTACTGAAAATCCTTGACATGTTGAGTTTTGTTCTTCTGTAATGTGATCCAAATTTTATCAATATATATCACAATGTTACTACATGTTAAAAGGTGAAAAAAATCAATCAATTAAAAAAAATAACCATTAAAAATCAATGGATAATATATATGAACAAATTAATTAGAAAAGATCAAAACTAGATATAACAAAACCAACTGATCCATTATCCATAAAAAACAACAATATCACATCACTCACTAACCCTTCCAATAATAAACATTTATTACCAACCATTCTATTCACATAAATTGTAAATATATTACTCATCTAAAATAATATCAATATTATCACTATGAACAACACCTGAAAAAGAAAAGGTCAATATAAATTTAAATACATCAAGAAATATTAAACACAATCAAGAAACATCAATAGGAAAAAATCTAACTATTGCACTTACATATTATCTAGACACATACCCTCTAGAGTGGGTAGCTAATATCATGAATGAAACACCTCATAACTTATCTAGAGTTAAGATAAATTAATAGAAAAATAAATTTAAAATTAAAACATAAATTGTTGATAACTTCTGGGAATCATTATTGATATTAAACTGGAAGCACCATTGATAATTCACTAGAAGGTCCATTATCAATTACTAAATATTATACTTAAACCATTCTCTGTTAGCATTAAATGATCCCATTTTAAAACAAGCATGAATATTCGCATCCACCTAAAATCCTTCAACATCATCCCATTATCATCACTGCATTATCTCTATCATCTTAGAATTCAGATCAGCATATTCCTTTCACAACATCATTGTGTACTATAACATTCCATAATATCCAATCATTATTCATGTCATTTTTATCACATATCATCATAAATAAACCTTATTCATCTTGTATTAAGGATCATATAATATAGATTATATCTCTTAAAAATAGATGACAATCAATTCATTTTCTAATTTGGGACTACACCATATAAAAAGTTATAAAGGTGAATATAGTTAGAATTTTGACACATCATCATGCATATTTTTCATGAACACAAGGAAATTTTTTACTACACTATGTAGGATCCTATGTAATTCTTGAGAATGTTCGATTCAAATTTTGTTAAATGTGGCACACCACTAGTGTTTTTTAGAACACCAACATGTTGTTTTAGCACAGTGGTATGAAAATAAGAAAATTTATCTATGAAAAATTATATTAAAATATTAAATATTTAATTAAAAAAACTAAAATTTTTAATACATAAAGAATAATTTTGGAAATAAGATTATTCAACATGAATTTAATAATTTACTTAGAATCAACAACCATGTTATTTAATAAAATTATACTATATTAATTCCGACCAATATTATATAATCAATATCAAAAATTAATAATTTATAAAAC
The DNA here is from genome assembly GCA_963277665.1 of Viscum album. Lineage (NCBI taxonomy): Eukaryota > Viridiplantae > Streptophyta > Magnoliopsida > Santalales > Viscaceae > Viscum > Viscum album. Next base: position 232,778,522 of record OY728125.1, read on the forward strand.
ATTTTTATTTTATTAATAAATTTTTCCTGATCAAAAATTTAATTTAATTATTATATCATATATTGTTATTTATTTAAAACATCATGAAAATAAAATATATCATTAATTTCCTCCCTTATATGAAATGAATTAATTAGATACAACAATAATCTACATGATTAATTATATTCATGACATTATAAAATTACTCACATGATTATGTAAAATTTAGATTATAAAACCATCAAGAATTTCCATTCTAGAGGACTCGACAATAAAATGAATAACATGGTAATGATAATGGAAAGAAAAAAATTAATAAAAAACATGTTGAAAATATCCAATAATTCATGGTCTAAAATAATGAAATCTAACCATATATTCATCTTGAATTAATTGTAAAAAATTATTGTGTATAAATAGAAAACATTTACACTAAACAGAGAAAAATCACTAGCAGGCGGTGAGGACTGGGATGAGTTTGAGGGGGGATTAGGTGAAACAGTATATCTAGGTTAGGGAGAGGGCCAATGGGGCTCAAGCACTAGAGATGGAAAGGGTTCAGGGTCAAGATCAATTTCAAGGGTGTGGGGATCGAGTAATGGAGAGTGTGTGGGGATCAAGAACTAAAGAGAGTAAGGGCCAGTAGTGTTGGAGAACTCGAGGGGGGTCTTGGGGGAAAGAGGAGCACCAGTTAGGGGGGAACATGAGAGTGTCGATGAGGCAGAGAGGGCTAGGGATTAGGGTAGGGGTGCTCGGGGGAGAATGGTGGGGTTAACTAGGGATAGGTATAGGTTTTTGGCATAAAGAGTCTCTTTCTTAATAAATTCATAATTTTTACTGAGTGTTTCTAAAAAACCACCCCCAAAATTTATGTAATTGTTTAGCAGCGGTTTAGTAAACCTCTACTAAAATATGAATTTGGTGTATTTTTGGGTCATTTTTTCTAAAATTATTATGGTTCTTCAACGTTTATTTGAGGTCAGTATACCCCTAGGCCAGGTTAAAACCAATATACATACTTTGAATGGATTTCAAAAGAAGATATTGTCCATATGAGCACCTTTCTATGTTGTCTGGACTAACAAACATGTTAGCTATGTTAATGTCCATAATGAATCACGTAATCCACTTATACCAGGATCTATTTATTTTGGTATTATTTGATTTTATTCTCATGTACTCTAGGATCTATGAGGAACACACTTAGTAATTGAAGGTTTTTCTAGACATGTTTAGGGAGCATCGATTTTATGAAATATCTCAAAGTTTTTTCAGGGATAGTCAAAGTTCACTTTATGTTGTATATTATCACTGATGATAGGGTATATGAGAACCCTAATAATGTTAAAGTTGTGGTATCATAGGAGTGGTCCTAGAATTTATTTGATATAAATAGACTCATTGGATTGTCGAGATACCATCAATGGTTTATCTGGGATCTCTACCATCTTCTAGTGCCTTTGATGGGACTGGCCAGAAAGGGGATGATGATTGCATGTACCAAATCTTGTGAGAACATGTTTCTAGAGTTAAATAAGAGACTAACAATTGAACCAATACCGACCCTACCTCATCTATATATGGAATATATATTGTCTTCTGATGCCTTAAGAATTGGGATTGGTGCAGTTCGAATCTAGGGAGTTCAGATTGTGGTATACAAGTCCCAACAGTTTAGGCCACATGAAAAAAAACTCTCTAATACAGGACCTTGATTTGGAAGAAGTATTGCATACAATGAAATGATTTCAACATCATTTACTTGGTGAATGTTCTAAATTTTTTAAGAACCACAAAATCCTATAATACATATTCTCTAACCAGGAGGTAAACACTCAACAATAATGGTGGATGGAATATCTTCAATCCTTTGATTTTTAGTGATCCTATACTTATGGTTAGTGAAACACTATTACTAATTCCTTAACCAGGATGAATCAATATTATGTTTTTTGGGAGCCTAGTAGTGAATAACAGTTGATGTATCTATTAACCAAGAAACATTTGGGGGTGTAGGAGTATCAAAGGTAGGAATCTATCACATCTTTATCAATTGATTATTCACTTTTAAATCATATTAAATATAGAAAATTATCTAATCCATTGTGCTTAAATTTTAGAGATAAAATTAACTATGGGGAGCTACCACATGACTATTTCCTTAAAGAGGATAAGATACTTTATGTCCATAGGAAAGTATTGGTTCCTAAAAATTTGTGAGAATATATTATAAGAGTCTCATGATTATAGGTTTGTGATGTACCCTAGGAAAAAAAATTGTATTAATATGTTTTATTGTATTACTAATGTCCAGGTATGAGGCATGAGATAGAACGTTTCATCATAATATACTCCAGCTGTCAGTAATTGAAGGATGAGCACCAGCGGGCCACTATCCTCCTACAATCATTGACAATTCCTGAGTGGAAATGAGATGATGTAACTATGAATTTCATAACTCACATTCTAAGGAATCCATGAGTAAATGATTATATTTGGGTAGTTTTGGGTCACTTCACCAAGTTTTATTATTTATTTCATATCGTATATATCTTCTCAGTGGACAATCTGAGGAAAATTTATATTTTTGAGGTTGTACAGTTACATGGGGATCCCCATACTCTAAACAAAGACTGAGATTCTTATTTAATATCTGATTTTTATAAGAGATTACAAAAGTCTCTTGATTTTTATGTTCTTTTATTAACATCCTATACCACTAGACTGAATGATAGTCAGATCACAATATACTGATCCTAAAATACATTCTTAAATCATATGTCCTTGACTTTGGGAGATCATGGGTGAAGCATTTGGTATTGGTAGAATATTCCTGCCAATAAATATACCATATTACCATTCATATGGAGACTTATGATTATTTTTATGTTAGATTTTATCATTCACTACTCTAATGGCTAGAGACAGGTTATCAAATAATAATTGGAATATTTCTCATATATAAAATTAAAAAACATGTCCAGGTTATTTGTAAGTGTATAGAAATGAAATAGAGTTAATGTAAGTCCTATGATAACTAGTGTCTCCAAACTCTTGAGTTTAATATTAGTGAACTTTTATTCTTACGACTATCGCCTTGATTGGGACACCATCACTTTCTGAGATAGGGAAAAATTGTAAAGACCTGTAAAATTCAAGGAAATTTTTTTCTTAATTTTCGTTGGAATTTTACAAGAACGCAGTTTCGGATAGAACCTAATTCCAAGGCCCGGTGTGCCGGGAATCATTTTCCAATGTTTAGCTTGGGTACGTTCAGTGAACGAACGAGCGGGTTTTTCTAACTTTTGAACTGGTGCTCGGAATCGAATTATGAGGGCACTGATGGAATCACAGTGCCGGTAATTGCTTAAAAACACCTTTTCTGAAGTTGCGTTTTCTCATGTGTGGTTTTTAATTTTTGGGGTTAAGTTAATGAATAAAATAAAGTGGTGAGACAATTTATTTTATTTTATTTTACTTAAAGCGGCTTAACCTATGTTAAGCGGATAAGATGGGACCCATAATATCCTACCCACTTGGTACAATATTTTTGAGGTGGGGCTCGTACGAGCCCACCATTTCTTTCCCTCTAAGTAACGCACCCACAAAAACCCCTTTTTAAATAAAGTCAACCGTGCATTTATTTGGGTTAAGAAACGCCTCATTAAATTTGACGGTTAATTTGTTACAATTAATTCATTGAATTAATTATTCGTTACAATTAATTCATTAAATTAATTATTCGTTTCTTATCTTTGAATTTCAATTTGATGGAATGGGGAATAAAATAAGACCAACACTAGGTTTTTTGAGGGGTTTCTTGTTGAGAAGATTTGGTGAACTTTGGGTTTGGCCGGGTTGGTTCGTACACGAAACCAACCGGGCCCTCGGAGTGGAAACGCTCATAACATGAGCTCCGAACATCCGATTGACGTGCTGTTAACTTTGTTGGATTCCTATAAGTGAGACGGACCTTTAGGCTTACTTTTCTCAAGGTTTGGACGTAGTTGGAGTATGGTCGGGTTGGTTTGACTTAAAAACAAACCGGGCCCCTGGGACAAAAAGGCCAATAACTCTCAGACCAGGCGTCTGATTGACGAACCGTCTATGACGTTAAGTTCCTGTTGACGATACAGAACTTTTGGATACATCAACTCTGGAATATGTGTCTGTTGATGTATCAGCTCTTTGGCCCATGGAGCAGACCCTCCTGAACGAGCTTGCTGTGTGCCGGAACCTTAGAGCTGGCTGCAACTGCGATGACGACGATGACTGTACAGAGATCCTCAGTGGATTCAATGGTGACAACTACAGCACTCAGCAATCCTACGTGGATCAGTGCTACCGATCATGTGTGGGTCTGATCCTATGTGGGTCATTGTGGGGGTTAGTTACCTATCGTTCCTATGTGGGTCAGATCCTTTGTGGTTCATTGCGGGGGTTAGTTACCTATCGACCCTATGTGGATAAGATCCTTTATGGGTCATTGCGGGGGTTAGTACCTATCGATCCATTGTGGGTCCAAAGACTTAGATGAATTAGTGGCTATATCTGATCATCCCTATCATCATATGAAGAAGAATACCTGTGTGAGCTGAAATCTTGACTTGCTTTCCTATGTGGATTGTGTTGTGCTATCCTATGTGAACGTGATCGAATTTGGGTTCGGATGTTGGAGCTGAACTGGAATTGATGACTTAGGTATATGTATGGGCATATACCTAAGTAGAGTCGGATGTTTCTTGTGATTTTATTTTTCCTTTGTGGATTATCCTTTGTGGATTCTGGGAGACCTTCGGGGGTCTCAGGGTCCCTACTGAGTAGCTTATACTCACCCCTGCATGGGCTATTCCCGCACTACATTGTGTTGGTTGCAGACGACGGACAGCACGGATCATGGTTGAGGCTTGCAGAGCAGGACGGTACCTGGAGGTGGACCACTGAGCGGGACGTACTTGGAGTGGACAGATGGACCCGAGGAGTTGTGGAGGCTATCAGAACTCACCCTTCAGGTGGGACTTCCAGTGGACAGCTCGAGGCTACGGCTTTACTTTTCATTTGTTGTTTTCCCTTTCCAGTTTTACTTTACTTACAGTTTTGGGTTTGTATTCTGGCCCATTTACTTTTCCTCACTTGCTATTCTACCCAGTTGTTTTACTTACTGTTTAATTCTGCTTTCTTACTCTGTGGTGGTTGTTTACTTTTCAAAGGCAATGCCTTCCCTTTTTACCGAGATTTATGCCTTGGTGCTAGTCGCCAGCCCCTGGCCTATGGAAGGCAGGCTTGGGGTAGTCACAACACGGGCCCCGACGATGGGTCGTGACAAATTGATATTAGAGGAGTTCAGTTCTACCACAGAACTTTGGACTCTGATCTTTTTCTATGTGAAGAAATAGTGTTATGCGTATTGGGTTTGGTTATCAGTCCAGGGAGTCCAGTGTTGGTGCGGCTGCAGACGTATCCGTACACCAGGACCCTGACTTCTGATTTCCGACTTAATGCATGAAAACATTAATTGCATGTGTGTTTCAATTTTTCTTTGTGATTACTTTTTGTTAGCTCACCAGGTATACTGTTTGACCATGGCGAACCTGTTTCTTTTCAGGATGGCCCCACGATGGCAGCCATCTAGGGTTCCGAGAGTTGTGCGTGACGACATCCCACCGAGCGACGAGGCCTTGGTACAATTCCCTTTGACAGCAGAGGCACTGGTGGTACCCCTACTCGCCGAGCCACCTATTCTATCAGCCCCGGCCGCTGATGATGCAAGTCGCCTTAGTGCACTGCATGAGTTTCAGCACCAGCGACCACCCAGGTTCCATGGGGAGATGGACTCCCAGGTAGTCGAGGACTGGCTGGAGGCAGTTGTATGGGTTTTCGGGTTAGTGAGGACACCAGCAGACCTCATGGTGATCCTCGTAGCGAGCCTCCTGCACGCGGCAGCAGGCAGATGGTGGAGCTTGATGATCTAGGTGCACGATGAGGCATCTCTTCTCTGGTCGGACTTTGAGAGCCTCTTCCTCTTGGAGATCGTCCTAGACACCCTCTGTGTGGTGCGCATCCAGGAGCTTCTATAGCTGCGACAGGGCAACTTGACGGTTGCCCAGTACTCAGCGAGATTTACCGATCTCTCGTGCTACTTGACAGACATGGTACAGGACCCATTCTTCCGGGCCCGAAACTTCGAGAAAGGATTGAGGTAGGAGATCAGGGCATCGCCGATATGCCTCAGCATTCCAACACAGGCAGGGGTTCTGGAGCGAGCCCTTCTGATCGAGAGCTTCCTTGCAGAGCCTACATCAACAGCGAGACCCACCGCAGGGCAGCATGTAGCAGAGTCTTCTGCAGTAGGCAGTCGACGGATGACTCATGGGTCCAAGCAGACTAGACCCTCAGGCAGACGACCTCAGGACACTGGCTTAGGAGTGCGGGGCACACATCGCGGAGCCAGTCTTTCGAGAGGCAGATAGTGCTACGCATGTGGCGGGCAGGGCCACATGGCTCGTGACTGCCCGACCCTCCTTGCTGAGGAGTAGCAGACGGTTGAGGGGCCACCTAGGCAGAAGTAGAGGGTTGACCGTGGCGGTCTGAATGGAGCAGGAGGATGAGGCAAAGGAGCTGGACGAGCGGCAGGTGGTGGGTGAAGCTTTGAGGCTCTACCACCACCACCACCACCAGGAGGTCCACCCCAACCACAGGGAGCTGGCGGGCAAAGACAGGCACAACTTCAATTAGCGGAGGCATACAACCACGGCACACCCGAGATGATTCGAGGTACTATATGTGTCTATTCCACCCTAGTTGAAGTTCTTATAGACACAGGAGTGAGTCATTCTTTCATAGTCACTTCCCTTGTTCAGAGCTCGGAGATTCCGATAGAGCCGTTTGCTCGATCCTTACGGCTAGAGACTCCTACGGGAGCAGACTCGATAATTACGCACTGGTTTTGGCAGTGTGAGCTTACTCTAGGAGGCTAGAGCTTCAGCTGGGATCTTATTGTAGCAGCGTCGAGGCCTTACGACGTCATCTTGGGCATGGATTAGTTATCTACAGTCCATGCTCAGCTTGACTGTATTAGGCGCAAGGTGCGATGTGTACGCACCGACGGGAGCAGGATCACCTTCACCGGTGAGAAGGGAGCTTTCGCAGCACAGGAGGGACTCATGCAGAGGAGAGGACATCCCATCACTCATCAGTTGGATAGCCTCATCCTAGGATCATTTGACGTGCAGAGTCCTGGTTTTCCTGCAGTGGTGGATCAGTATGTGAACGTTTTCCCCGACGACGTTCCAGGACAACCTCCTCGTAGAGAGGTAGACTTTTATATTGATCTACACCCCGGGATAGCCCCGATATCCACTCCAGCATATCGGATGGCCCCTGCTGAGATTCAAGAGCTATAGGTATAGTTAGAGGACTTGCAGGGAAAGGGATTCATCCGACCTAGTGTTTCATCATGGGCTTCCCCGATATTGTTCGCCAAGAAGGTGGATGGGAGCTTGTGACTGTGTGTCGACTATCGTCGCCTGAACCAGGTCATAGTGAGGAACAAGTATCCGCTACCAAGGATTGACAAACTCTCCGACCAGCTCAAGGGGGTACGGTGGTTCTCAAAGATAGACCTCAGGTTAGGCTATCATCAGCTCCGAGTTCAGGATGAGGACGTGCAGAATACGGCCTTCAGATGTTGGTATGGCCACTATGAGTTCTTTGTTATGCCATTCGGCGTAACCAATTCTCTATAAGTGTTCATGGACCTCATGAACAGGATCTTTCATCCATATATCGATCAATTTGTCATAGTCTTCATCAACAACATTTAGATTCACTCGACCACTAAGTAGGAGCACACCTACCACTTACAGGTTGTACTAGACACACTATGAGAGCACCATCTTTATGGAAATCTCTCGAAGTGTCAGTTCTGGATATGTGAGGTCCACTTATTGGGGAACTTCATCTCTAAGGTGGGAGTTGCGGTGGATCCTATAAAGATCGAGGTAGTGCTAGCTTGGGAGCCACCCAGGAGCATGACGGAGGTGCGGAGTTTCCTGGGACTAGCTGGATACGACCAAAGATTTTTCCCAGACTTCTCCAAAGTTACGGCACCACTCTCAGCTTTGACGAAGAAGGAGAAACCCTTTGTGTGGTCATACAGATGTCAGCAGAGCTTCCAGGAGCTGAGACAGAGATTGACTAGCGCACCTATCTTGAGGTTTCCGGAGGAGGGAGTTGGGTATGTAGTCTACTGTGACGCATCAGGGACTGGACTCAGATGTGTCCTGATGCAGGAGCGGGTAGTGATCGCATATGGATCATTCCAGTTGAGGCTGCATGAGTAGAACTACGCTACCCATGACCTGGAGCTAGCAGCAGTGGTCTTCGCTCTGAATACATGTTGACACTATATGATGGGCAAGCTCTTTACAGTCTATTCTGACCATCAGAGCCTCAGGTACATCTTCTCTCAGAAGGACCTAAACCTGAGACAGCGGTGATGTCTTGAGTTCCTCCAGGACTATGACTTTGAGATAGTCTATACTCTTGGAAAGGGGAATGTAGTAGCTGCTGCTCTCAGCAGGAGGACGAGCATTCAACTACTTGAGGAGGCGACAGAGCAGCTAGCTGCTTTGCAGATATCCTTCATGGATGGAGATGGAGAATCCTTCCTTCAGTCACTCAAAATCACTCGTCCACTACTACTGCAGGTCAGAGAGGCACAGCGTGGGGACACTGACTATGATACATGGTGTGCACAAATATCCTCAGGACATGAACCCGATGGATTCTCTGTAGGAGGAGAGCATGATGTCCTTTTCAGAGGGCGTACCTTGGTACTAGTTTCTTTATGGGAGGAGGCGATGAGAGAGTTCCACACTTCCCATTTGGCGGTACATCCTGGCATAACGAAGATGTACTAGCATATCAAACGACAGCAGTGGTGGCTGGGCGTGAAGAAGGTTATGGAGGAGTTTGTTTCTTGATGCCTCACCTGTCAGCAGGTGAAGGCAGAGCACCAGGTACCACCAGGCTTGGTACAGCCCTTGGAGGTCCCGGAGTGGAAGTGGGATGACATATCTATGGACTTCGTGACTGGACTTCCATGCTCTTCCAGAGGTCATGACTCCATTTGGGTGATTGTTGACCGACTCACCAAGTCGGCACACTTCTTACCCGTCAGAGAGCAGGGCTTAGTAGAGGGATTGGGACGTCTCTACGTTCAAAATATTGTACGGCTTCATGGTGTTCCATCATCTATTGTCTTTGATCGAGATGTTCGCTTTACTTCCTGAATCTGGAAGGGGTTGCAGGAGGCGTTCAGGACGCAACTACGTCTGAGCACCGCCTTTCACCCTCAGAGAGATGGTCAAATGGAGAGGACCATTCAGACTCTCGAGGACATGATATGTGCATGTGTCCTCGACTTTGGTCGCAGCTGGGAGGACCACCTACCCTTGGTGGAGTTCGCGTACAACAAAATCTACCACTCAACCATCGGGATGGAACCATACGAGGCATTGTACGGCCGACCTTGCAGATCTCCTCTATGATAGACATACCCTAGGGAGTCAGCACTTGTGGGACCAGAGATGGTTCAGGCCACAACAGAGACGGTCCAGGTCATCCAGGAGTGGATGAGGACAACTCAGAGCTGGCAGAAATCTTATGCTGACAGGAGGCAGAGGCCACTAGAGTTCGAGGATGGCGACCACGTCTTCTTGCAGGTCTCACCTCGACGTGGATTACGAAGATTTGGCTAAGGCGGAAGTTGTCTCCATGCTTCATCGGACCCTTCCAGGTCCTTACCAGGATTATCGAGGTGGATTATCGTCTTGCTCTACCACCTCAGTTGCACCAGGTGCACGACGTCTTCCATGTATCTCAGTTGAGGAGATACGTGCACGACCCGACACATATCATTGACCTTGGGGAGCAGGACATTGATGATGGGGTGACTTTTGCGGAGGTCCCGGTTGAGATCGAGGATTGATAGGAGTGGGTCCTACATGGACGGTTGATTCCTCTAGTGAGTATCAGATGGCAGCACAGGAACCTCCAGGAGAGAACTTGGAAGCGGGAGGCTCAGATGCGTGCTCAGTACCCACATTTGTTCCCCTAGTTTTTTTATGTATCTTTACGGGGACATAAAGTCCTGAAGTGGGAGTGATTTAAAGACCCGTAAAATTCAAGGAAATTTTTTTCTTAATTTTATTTCGAATTTTACAAGAACGCAATTTCTGACGGAACCTGATTCTGAGGCTCGGTGTGCCCGGAATCATTTTCCGAAGTTTAGCCCGGGTACGTTTAGTGAACAAACGAGCGGGTTTTTCTAACTTTTGAACCGGTGCTCGAAATCGAATCCTGAGGCACTGATGGAATCACAGTGCCGATAATTTCTTAAAAACACCTTTTCTGTAGTTGCGTTATCTCGGGTGTGGTTTTTAATTTTTGGGGTTAAGTTAATGAATAAAATAAAGTGTTGCGACATTTTATTTTATTTTTTTACTTAAAGAATCTTAACCTAAGTTAAGATGATAAGATGGTAACCATAATATCCTACCCACTTGGTAGGATATTTGTGAGGTGGGGCCCGTATGAGCCCACTGTTTCTTTCCCTCTATGTAACACACCCACAAAAACCCATTTTTCAATAAGGTCAATCGTGCATTTATTTGGGTTAAGAAACGCTTCATTACATCGGGCGGTTAATTCGTTACAATTAATTCATTGAATAAATTATTCGTTACAATTAATTCATTGAATTAATTATTCATTTCATATCTTTGAATATCAATTTGTTGGCATGTGGAATAAAATAAGACTAAAACTAGGTTTGTTGAGGGGTTGCTTGTTGCGAGGATTTGGAGAACTTTGGTTTCGGCCGGGTTGGTTCGTACACAAAACCAACCAGGCCCTCAGAGCGGAAACGCTCATAACATGAGCTCCGAACGTCCGATTGATGTGTCGTCAACTTTTTTGGATTCCTATAAGTGAGACGGACCTTTTGGCTTACTCTGCTCGAGGTTTGGACACAGTTGGAGTACGGTCGAGTTGGTTTGACTTAAAAACCAACCGGGCCCCTGGGACGAAAAATCCAATAACTCTCAGACCGGGCGTCCGATTGATGCGTCGTATGTGACGTTGAGTTACTATTGACCATAAGGAACTTTTGGATACATCAGCTCTGGACTATGTGTCAGTTGATGTATCATCCCTTCGGCTCATAGAGCGGACCCTCCCGAACGAGCTTGCTGTGTGCGGGAACCCTAGAGCTGGTTGTGACTGCGACGATGACGACGACGACTGTACAGAGATCCTCAGTGGATTTGACAGCGATTACTACATAACTCAGCGATCCTATGTGGATCAGTGCTACCGATCCTGTGTGGGTCAGCGCTCAGCGGTCCTATGTGGGCCAGCGCCTACAAATCCTGTGTGGGTCCGATCCTGTGTGGGTCATTACGGGGGTTAGTTACCTATCGATCCTATGTGGGTCAGATCCTTTATGGGTAATTGGAGTGGTTAGTTACCTATCAATCCTATTTGAGTCAGATTCTTTTTGGTCCATTACGGGGGTTAGTACCTATCGATCCTTTGTGGGTCCGATGACTAAGATGAATAAGTGGTTATATCTGATCATCCCTATCGTCATATGAAGAAGTGTACATGTGTGAAATGAAATCTTGACTTGCTTTCCTATGTGGATTGTGTAGTGCTATCCTGTGTGGACGTTATCGAATTTGGGTTCGGATGTTGGAGCCGAACTGGAATTGATGACTTAGGAATATGTATGGGCATATACCTAAGTAGAGTCAGATGTTTCTTGTGATTGTATTTTTCCTTTGTGGATTATCCTTTGTGGATTCTGGGAGACCTTCGAGGGTCTTGGGGTCCCTACTGAGTGGCTTATACTCACCCCTGCACGGGCTATGCACGCACTACGTTTTGTTGGTTGCAGACGACGGATAGCGCTGATTGCGGTTGAGGCTTGCGGAGAAGGACGGTACCTGGAGGTGGCCACTGAGTCGGACATACTCGGAGTGGACGACTAGACCTGAGGAGCTGTGGAGGCTATTAGTACTCACCCTTCAGGTGGTACATTCAGTGGACAGCTCGAGGATGCGGCTTTACTTTTCAGTTGCTGTTTTCCCATTCCAGTTGTACTTTACTTTCAGTTTTGGGTTTGTATTCTGGCCCATTTACTTTTCCACACTTACTGTTGTACCCAGTTGTTTTATTAGTGTTTACTTTTTCTTTCTTGCTCTGTGGTGGTTGTTTACTTTTCAAAGGAAATGCCTTCCATTTTTACCAAGATTTATGCCTTGGTGCTAGCCGCCAGCCCCTGGCCTATGGAAGGCGGGATTGGGGTAGTCACGACACGGGTCCCGAGGACGGGTCGTGAAAAAAATGGTAGCCATGTTCATAAAGATTTTTGGCCTAGTTTCATATCATCTAGATCTTCTATAGTGGTTTAGTTTCATGAATGGAATGTTTCACATCTCTCAATTATGATGGTACTTTCTAGATAAATCACACTCTCTTGATGTTGATGACATCGATTTGGTTGTTGATCTATCATTTATGGAGCATAAAATTTTCATTATAAATCATAGGGAGAAGTTAATTCATGGAAATTATATTCCTATATGCAATGTTTTTTGGAAACAAAGATGTTTTGAGGGGGAAAATGGGGATGATAATCAAATGTTTGGGTGAAATGGTTGTATATTTTCACTGAGGATGACATAGATATTTGAGGCTTCATCTTGAGAATGAGTTGTCTTATGGTGGAGGGACTGTAATACCTCACTCTAATAGATTCCATGATATACATTTAATTTAATTTTAATCCATATAATTTAACTTTTGAAAATTTTAAAAGGGTTTAGGGGAGATCTCATAAGTTCAGTGAAAGTTTAGATCCTATAATTTCAAGTTTTTAGAAGGCGGGGCAAGGCGTACGATAAACAAATTGTTTGAACTAACCATAAACCTTAACCATGTGGCATAGTAAAGGGAGGATCATGATTTGTTAAAACATTCTATAGGGGACTAGAAATCATTCATCTCCTAAGACATATCACAGATCCATTCCACATGTTTTTTCTAGGCTTTGTCTTAATCGTGTAGGGTGGGGGGGTTTAGATAGGGAAGTTCTCAGGGTTGGTGCATGGTTTAGAAAACCATTTAGCCAAAAAATATTCCTGGTAAAAATTGTGTAGAATTAAACTTTTATCCCCTTTTAAATCTTAATTAAATCATTTTACTTCTACCATTATTTTCATACAGAATCCTCCATCATTGGCTCTACACTCCTACCATATTAATATTGAGGTATCTCATTGGTTTCTTATCCATTCAAAGTTCCTTTTTAATAGATTGAAGCCTTGAAGTGCATATAGAAGTCTATCTTCCTACTTTACCCCATAAATCATTTATCTCCAATTCTACCATTTTGTACTGATTTATACCCTATTTTCATGGGTTTTGTTTAGCTTCTCAAAATATCACTTTTATTCTCAACTCAAACCCCAATATTCAATGTGTGGACTCCATCTATCCTAAAGTAGTTAACTTTTGAGCTAGCAGTTAAGGTTTTCAACATTTTATGGTGTATTACTTGTATTTCTAAATGCTGGTTTATTGTACATTAGGCCTAAAACTAAAATTTATTAATTATCTCCTTAAAATGATTCTAGAACCCATTGAAAATAATTAATTGACCCTTGTTAACATTTATCTGAAACCATAGTGACCCCTATTAGGAGGAGATTGGTTATTTAAGAGATGGTTTTTAATAATTATAAACTATAGGGGTGCCTTTTACATGAAAATGGGATATGTTCTTAACTTTTTTAACTAAATGAATTAAATAGACTTTTTTAAATGGAAATAGTGTGAATCTTCTTAATTTCATCCATGGTCCAAGAAATATCTAAAAGAATTGTGTAGTTATTTATTAAATTGGTTAAATAAAAGGGTAATTTCAGGATGAGATACATGGATTACAAGTTAAATACAATTATAAATAAATGGTAAAACCAGGATGAGCTCCTTGGATTCTAGATTAAACACATTTCTAAATGAATGATAATCATGGGATGAAATCCTTGGATTCCATAAGATATACAATTCTTCTTTTTAGGAATTATAAGATGAACTCAATGGATTTAATTTTATATATGAGTTACGAATTATAGGATGAGATCTATAGATTATACAAGCTTCAATCAGATTTTTACGGATGTGATAATTAACTATATTTTCATGATATGTGATTTTGAATACTAGGATGAGTGCCTAGATTTCATGTGAGGGTTTTGGTTAGAATAGTCATCGAGGTGTGATAAAATACATCTGACCTTAGTGAAAGATGGTATCCTAAACCTCAGAATGAACATAGATCCTATGAATTGAGGTTGTTTTATTTTTTCGATTTATATTTTTTATTCTTTCCTACTTATGATATACATATGTGGTCACTATTCTTGTCTCAAAAATGGATATGATTTTAGATAACATTAGTGATATTATATTAAGTCATAATCACACCCTTAATAGGATTTTAGTTAGTACCCATGAAGAATTCATGGATTAATAGTTAGATAAAGGAAATCAATATATTCTAGTTGTTTGATTTGGGTTGGGATAGATCATAGAAACTGGGACTGGGCTAGTTCTTGGACTTTTGGTAGTTTGGAAGCTTTTGTTTTTTGTTATCTTTTTTTATATTTGGAACTTGTATATATGAACCTGAATTGTATGACTCACATATTGGAATATAGTTGATTTTTTTATAGTCTGGGTTATCTTTTTACTTTTACCATCCTTATTCCTTACTTTATCCTTCTATGTTTTGATGGATGTTATATCAAATATTTTCCTCTGTGTTGTGCACTCTGATCATGAGGGCATAATATCCCCATTATAAACTCGTGGGACCTATCCTATACTTAGTATCCATTAGAATATGGAGGGTAAATTTTGATTCCATGTGGTACACCATCCCTTGGAACCAGTTCAATGGCTCTCAGGATGGGGTGTCACCAAAATTAGTTTCCAAATTTGAAGGTGGAGTTAACATGGTATGGGTAAATTAGGTTAAAAGTTGTTAAACATAGTAAAATTTGTTAAAAAATGAGACAAAAAACATTTTATATTAGATTTTATAAGGAGTATTATAATTTTATCTTTCTCCACAAAATTCTTGGCCATTTTTAGGCTTTTTCTTTGAATAATGGTGTGATATTATTGTGAAATGATGAGTTTTTACAAAACTAACATTTTCTTAACTTATAAAAGGAGACCACATCCTTCCCATTTCTCCAATAATTAAAAAATATTTTATGGACCAAACCTCTACCCTTCTATATATTCAACACCATCCTTATTACTTTGAAGCCTTGGTCTCACCAAAAGACAATGCAAAGGATCCTTAAGAAGTTACCCAATGAAGAACTTCCAACGTATAGGTAATACCCTCAACCCAAATTATATAGCCATTTTATTCTTATAAAACCTAAAAATATCCCCAATACATGAAGGCATGATAGAAATAAATTTTTTACTATTATTAAGTGTTATTATACCAATGGTATAACCATTTTATATTTTCCTCTAAAATCATTATGAAAATGTAAAATATTGTCATGTGAGTGTGAAGACTATATCCTCTATGAATGATGTGTTCAATTTCCAATAACCACCTTAAATGGGTACAAAAAGGTAATTTAATTAACAAATATTATATTTTCACATTATTAAACTTTTTTAAGTACAATTTTTGTTGTTATGAATAAATTATTAATAAGAAATGGTTGTAGTAACTTTAACAACCTAAAATGGACTTATGAAGGTGCCTTTCATAATTTGGATATATTTTGGGGTAACATTTAAACTTTATAAGTATTTTACTAATTTAATAATAATGAAATAAATATAAATTACTATTGAGATAATGAAGTCAATTTATAATATCTTGTACCAAGGTCATAAAAATTGAAAGCGTTGTGAAAAGATAAACTGGAAAACCCTTAGTAACCGACGTAAGTAAAAACTATATTAAAAATGATTAAAAAAAGATAATTCATGGAACTGAAAAAATTAAATATCGATGAATAATTTTCTTTATTATATATATATTGAACTTAATTTAATTATTTAGGAAGTTATGTTCAGTGTCGGGCTCTTTCATACATGAGGCAAGGGTTTCATTTCAAAATTTCCCTCTTTGAGACACATTAACTTTTATGCACCTTATTTGTTTTAAATTATGTTTATAATTATCATTGGATATGTAATATAATATATTATATTTATTAATGGTATTTTAACATCAAACTCAAGCTGTCTCTCTTTTAATGGGTTTTTATTAGAATGTTTCTAAAGATGAAGGGGATATTTTATACCATCCTTGTTAGTTGTGGATTACACATTCTCATTCTTTTTTCCCTTTTACAAAATATTAATCTCATAATAATAATATATATATTTTTATATGTACAATAGATATATACCTATTAAAATATAGTTTTTGAATTATTGGTTTATTCATGTATTTAGTTCCATTTGAAATTACGACTTTCAACTAAACTCGATTTAAGGGAACATTCTTATTTCTTGTTTCATGTAAATAATGACCCCAAAATTTGTTTTTAAACCCTAAAAATATTTTAATAACCCTCATTATTTTTATTATAAACCTCTTGGTTAATTTTTTGTTTTATGAAAAGTAATGTTCTCTTTAAATCTTTAAAATATGCTTTAGTTATTTCATTAAACTCCACCTAATTAGTTCTATTTTATTATTTCTTATCCATCTCATTGTCATAAAATTTATACATTGGTACACTATATTCAAGAAAAATGTACCTTTTTAATTATTAATGTAAAAAATGTTTTAATTATATATAATGTTGATAATACTTATGATTTATCCTCCGATTTTTCCATAAATTTGAATTAGGATACCCAATTATTTCTCATGGTATTGACCATAGTTTTGTTTTATGTATGTTTGTTTTTTCATATAGAACACATGTGTTTTTTTTTATTATGAGATGTGTGGTAATAAAATTATTTTTTCTTATAATTCATTTTTTAAAGCTATATATCTCGTGGGATTCTATTCTAGGAATTAAGGAGTTAAACTAATCCAACAAGGGACTTTGTTGATTATGTTTATAGGAATATGGATTAAACCCAATAAACTGTAGGAATTTTTCTTCTCTGTATTTGGGTATGGGGAGTGAACCCAATCCAAAATGGGACTTTTTCAAATTTTGATGATGGTCATGGGAGCTACCCATGACTTATGTTTACAATGTCATTTCTTATGTTATTTATATATATTCTATTATTCCATAATATTTTTTTTGGTTTACTTTTACAAAGTTTCCATATATATGATCATTCTATTTATGATATCATGTTATTCATTTTAAGTCTCTCATATTATTTTCTTATTAGATTTATTATTCACTTACTCGACTTTATTTATCACCCTTTACCTTATGTATTTTCCATAGGGTATCCTATACGGTTTTAAAAGATATACGAAATATTGGGTAACTATATGAAGTTTTAAATAAATATATATTATTATATATAAGATGACATATTAAAGTGTCTAATCAACCATAGACACTATACACATAGATCATTCCCTATTATTGTTTATAAATTCTATTAAAAATTACGAAATAAATTATGGTGTAGGCTTGGGTTACTATAGTGGGTATCAGAGAAAGGTCTAATTATTTTGGAGATTAATTTGAGATACCATTAATGAAAACACTATGGTGGGATAATGATAGTGGATTATCCTAAATTTATTATAAAGTATATATTGTATTGTTTTCCTTGAAATTACTTCCTTTTATAGAAACTGGAAAGTATATTTGGCTCTATAATATTTTTACCTTGGGCTAGTAACCCTAAAGAAGGTGTGTTGGGTATTATCTAAATTGTGACCTAGTTTACAACACCTCGATAAAAAATTTATGCATTTGTTTTTCACATACTCTTTATGAAGCACTGAAAAGGATTTATTTCCTAGTCAGTTTAACTGATTATGTTGAGAAGTATAAGATAAACCAACATAAAGTAACTTATATTAAACTAATAATGATATAGGTTGAACTAAATTAATTATGGGCTAACATGATGATGTAAAAGGGTAAGAGTTTTTAAGGTCAAATTCATTTTGAGATATTTATTATGATAATATCTTGAGGATGTTAAATTTTTATCATTCGTATAAAAACTTTTAGTTCTAGAGATAGTTAGAACTACAAGGAACCAAGTTAACCTTGGGTGAGAGGAACATTGAAATTATTACTTAGTGATCTATCCATTACAATATAAAATTTAAAGAGAGATTTGGTAATTATTCTAAACCATCTATCACAAAACATGTTTAAAAACATAACAATAAATGAAATTTTTCTACACCAAGAAATAGATGGGTAGGATGAATATTCTGATGAAGAAGATGATGAATGAAATAAGACTCAATTTCCTTCATATCAAAAATGTGGAAAGAAGAAAAAATGGTATTTCTTTAAGGGAATTAAAAGATTATTTATATATGGAAGAGGGGGTTAAAAGGAATCAAAATTATATATGAGAATCAGAAGTTTTATTAACATTATTGAATAAATAGAGTTCATCCTATGGTTATATTAATAATTCAAGATATTATATGTGGGGAACTTAGGCATTATCCAATTCAATTATCTAATATGAGGACTAACCATGATAAAGAGCATCACCAACCTATAATACCAAGTGTATAATAATATTAGTACAAAATAACTACTCTAAAATTTCATCCTAATATTTATTGTACACACAACCTCTAATCTGGAGTTGTAAATGTCTCATTACAACTTGATTCTATCAACTCTAGTATATCTAAAAAGTATTTAATGGTAATTAAATCACTACCATGGTGATTTTATTGTCTAATAAATATTATAGTGGTATTATTATTATATTACACTTTTAATCTTATAGGAATGTCATTTTAAAATTCTTTTTGTCCTTTATTTAGGTAAATTTAAAGTGGTTTTGGAAATGTATTGATTCTCTCCACTAAGAGGAATAATTATTTCAAATAAGGAGATAAAATTTTATATCAACTCAAGACAGTTTATGTGTGGATGCTTATGAAAACCATTTATGAGGGAATTATAGATTTTGAGTCTTGATATCGAATAAAAATGAATCTTGGAACAAAGTTTTGTATAAAATATCAACATTAGGGATAATTCTATTTCGAGTAAAAAGATATATTTGACATGTTTATATGGTAAAAATTTCTATAGAACTTATATCATGACTCACATTTTTCAAAAACAAAAACATTGATATTTTCATTAGTAGGTAATAATTAAAATTCCTAGAATGTAATTTATTTAATGAGGGGAGAATGTAATGACCTAGGTTTTTATAAATCATATTATCTCAATAATATATTTTTTTAAGACTCTAAAATTTTTTCCTTATAATTTTAAGGAATTGACATGGATTAGGAAATAAGTAATAAAAAATATGAATTAAAATTAACAATACTATATTCATTCATAACTGGAACATTACCACTAAATAACATAGAAATTAATATGAAACTCCAAGGATTATTACTCACCATGTTTAAAGTAAATCCATTAAAAGTGTATAAATTAAAATAGATAATAAAAAGAAATAATAAAATCCTTAACACTTAGAGATATATTGTATCATATTCTACTTTGAGTATCAATAACATCTCAATTATACATATGATGAGTAAGAAAATAATGTATAGAGAAATCATATTTTTAGATCAAAAAAGAAAACTATGGAAAATGATAATTGTGGTTGGAATGAACTTAGTAAAACTATATTTGAAAGAAATATGGTCATTTCAAATATGGTCATTGTAAATATATTAATTGAAAACATGGTCATTGAAAATATGGTTTTTGGTCATATATCTAATAGTTGCAATGAAGTCTTTTAATTTTATGTAGTTGATTTAAAATAATTTTACTAATAATGAAATAAAAATAAAATATTAAAATTATATATATACAAATATATATTGATGTGTTATATATAAATATTAATAATATTATTAAAATATGATATGATGTATATATATAATTAAATGGAGTAGTAAATTTTAAAATTATGAATATAAATAATTAATTAGTAGTATTTTTTATGCCATATTTAGTATTACAGTAATTTTTGTTTTCAAATAACTGTTTTATTATGTATGGTATATTTTTTAAAAAACAAATTATATTGAAACTTTTAAAATATTATTATTTATGAACTAATATATTAACATAAATTAAATTAATAACCTATATTAAATAATATTAAGAACACATAATATTTAAAGATTCCAATTTTCTATTAAAGTTTTTTATTTATAATTTTTCAAAATATATATAAATTTTAGAATTTTATTTTTATATAATAAACCTAATTTTTAATTCATTATATCAAAATTATCTTAGCAGGATTTTTTGAGTATTTTATAAAATAATATATTTTTTGGGTGAATATAAAAAATGATGATTTTGCTAAAAAATATCACATTAATTATTTAATAATTATATAAAATCCTTTGAAAACATTTTTAAGATAAAAAATATAGTTTTTAAATATCAATTATTTTTTATAAAATAATACATATATACATAAAACCCATGCTTGGTTTCTTAGATAATTCTGGTAATGTTTTAATGAAAATTGATTTTATACTGTTTCTTTTAACAAAATTTTCACATGGATAATTTTTTTAATCTTATTTAAATGTAATTTAAATATTATTTAAATAATAATAATAATTTCGATTTAAATATCATCAATAACATTTATAATTTTTTTAACAACCCAAAGTTTAATCAATGGAAATTGCCTTCTTATAATTATGCCTTATAGTGTAATAACATTAGGAAACATAATGACATATCATGATACTAAATATTCTGTGACCATTAAACATAATTTTTCCACTTCTGTGTCTTGAATTTTGGAAATCTGGCATACACGGTTGCGTTCAGGGTGATTTTTTTGGGTATGATGGAACAACAAAAATTTTTGGTGAATAGTAACCTATCCTTATGAATATTAACCTACCCTTATGAATATTAATATGAACCTTATGAATATTAAATATTCCAAAATAAATGTAACCACACCCTTGAATGCATAAATAAAATTTAGATAGTTTTATAAGTGATTATATGAACATAGTAAAAGTATTGATATAAATAATTAATTAGAATTAATTAATTAATTTAAAAGAAAATGTATTTTCCTAAAAACATTTCATAAATTAACGATTTTATGTCTCCTAGTATTAAGATAATTTTATAAGACCTTATGTCATTTTTGAATGCATTATAAAACCAATTATAATTTTAAAATCTTAATTTTTCATGTAGATTGTGATTTAAATTAAAAATTAAATTAATCATATTAAGAAAATTATTTTTGAAAAATGGATTTCATTTTTTTATTTTACACATTGATAAATGGTTAGGGTTAATTTTATGGATTTTTCTAAAATATTTGAATTTTTAATAAATAGTGAAATATGGTAATTTACCATATATATACATTAACGGTTAAATACACTATTTTAAACATCATTTCTGATTTTAGAACCCTTTTTGAGAACTCAAATACACAAATTACTATTTTTGGTCATGTAATCATCACTATTTCTTATCTTAGGGATACATAATAAATTAATGATTACAATATTAAGAAAACCCTCCTCCCCTCCACTATAAAAACCACCCACACCCCCTCTTCTATACACTCTTTTAAAGACTTTTTCATTGCCTAAATTATGATCACATCTCTCCCCAATCTCCTACACAACATCCAAAATCCCTTGGCCTCCTAAAAATAGAAAATAATCTCCCATTAAGATGCTCTCAAGGACAATTAATTCAAGAGGTAAATCCCCCTTTTCAATTCCTTTACTTTCCTTTAAAGTTCCTTTGTTTTATTTTCTATCCTTACCTCACCTGATCAAAATATTATGAAAACTCTATTACCTTATATGTACTGGAATTTTTTCATGATAATGTAATAAATTATTATCATCTCTCCTTTACCCTTATTTTATACTAAAGTAAAAACACTATCCAATATGTGTTAATCTGACACATTCAAGGGTGACGGGTTTTCAATTTTCATTAGCATCTTATATTCTATTCAAGAAACCATTATTATGGTTTCACTAGACTATAATATATGTATTATTTCTCATATATGGTTCAGTAATATTTTTTTATACATGGTTTTGATTTATAAGGCAAAATGTGATCTTTTTGATAAAAAAATTGCCAATTAACCGAAAAGGTTATCACTAAAGTTACATATAATGATACATGTTCACTACAAGTAACCCAAAAATATTTACAACCATTTAACCTTTTGTATTTTAAATAATAAAATATAAGTCCAATTCTATATAACCATCCTCATTTTACATGATTATCCATTCAAGTATATAAGTAAAGTGATCATTAAACAAACGGATCCGAACAATGAAAGTTAACCTCATAATCTATTGAAAAGGATATGAATCAACTCAAAAAGTTTATACTAAATAAATTATGTTTAAAATATGTTCTATATTTATTAATTAATAAAAATAATTTGATTATTCAGGTCATTAAGATCATCCGAAGAACAACATCAGACTTAAGGTGAGGGATTCTACTTAAACCTACTTTAATCCTTCGGGTTGTTGTATCATTATTTTTACCCAAATGAAGTTGTCTATTTTTACGTAGCTCTTCTAAATTCTATTTATATGATCCAAATTCATGTATCAAGTTTCATTCATTATTTTATTTTAGGTATATACATGTTTTTAAGTGGTATCATCCTCAATATTTACTGATAAGCAAAACCTATATAAGGGAACTTCCCGAACTCTTAACCAATTTCCTATGCACTCCATAATCTATTTTAAGCCAACATTGTTTTTATAAAATCAATATTTTTATTATGAAAACATTATTTGTTCACTTATGGTTTTATAAAAAATATTATTCCCTTTTTTATTTTAAATCCTCTTTAGTATTTTCCTTAAAACTGCACTAAAATGTTTTAATGTTAAAAATTCATAAATAATCTTCTTACATGTTGTCACTTATATTTGAAATCACTTAAAATGATATATTATTACTTTTTCATATGAATTTCCATGTATTTTTTAATTCCTTTCTTTCATGGAAACTAATATGATATGCCCATTCATTATGCTTTATGGCATGATTATGATACCCATTTCTTTCCATGGGTACCCTTATGTTTGTGTATAATGGATTATGTATCAGTCATTATGTGGAAAACAAATTAATGAAAATTTTAAGATGGTTTCACCCAGATATTACTCTAATGAATTGGGTAAATTTGAGTCTCACGAGACGTTATGTGCAACAGTCTTGGTTGTTAGCCTTGACTCGTGCTACCATGTGCAACGATCTTGGTGGTTAACCTCGAATTGTGCTCCTCCACATGAAACGATCCTTGACTCATGCTAGTTTCATGTTTTATGTTACTGCTACATTTCATGGATTCCTTTTTTATATGATCTCATGTTATACATGTTATGGTTCCATATGTTCAATTACATTATATGATTTTTTATATCATTATTTCATGGATCCTAACAAATGTGCTAAATATTTATTCATATGATTATTACCTTCCTAGAATTTTAGCTCATCCCTTTTTTCATGTTATCCATATGTTATCCTATGCAGATATATGAGACCATTGGAAGTTAATAGATCATTATGGAGATTGTATAAAATTCATTTTTTTGATGTTTAATTATGTAACTAGTCTTCCAAGATACTAGACTTTATGATCCTTATCTTTTAATTTTATGTTTAATTATTCTTTTAATCATGTAATGATTTGTGTAAAAGGATAGGGTTTCTATGTTTGGTATCATTAAAAGGTCTAGTTATTTTGGGGTATTAGGAATATAGCACTTTACTAAGAACCTTAGAGATGAGACTAAGTATAAGAAAACACCCCCTAAATTTTAGTAAGTGTAGATTAAGTGATTTATCAAGAAAATAAATCCATAGCTGGATAAAAATAGGTATAGGTGGATATGGAACCTATGTACCTAGGGGTAAAACACAAAAACATCATCTAGACTCGAATGGGAACTGGTGTCTGACAACGGGGCTTGCTGCACTCTTAGTTTGACACTCTTGAGGGATTTTCTCTAGTAAATTCATAATCTTTTTATGGACCATTATTAAGGGAAAAAAAAAATAAAGAATTACATAAGAATATATGTTAGGAAATAGATTATTGATAACCTAGATTAAAACCCAAGGAATCACAAGTTAGGATATACTTTTCCTTTGAGATTGTATCCTATTATGTTCAAAGTTTTATTTTTATGCTTGATAGATAAGTATTCAATCACCCCTAATTGTATGTTCTTTTTCTTAGTTTCATGGTAGGAAATAGAAGAAATTGTGACAACAATCAATGTGATAGGCAATGTGATGATTTCTCTAATGATATTCCTGATATGATGGGAATGTGTACTCAAAACATTATGAAATTACTTTCTCAGCTGGAACAAGTTATGAAAAATAATTTTAATCTAGAGGAATGACCTCCTCCTCTTAAGAAAGAGAAAGTTTCCATAGAATCCTTCATACGGAAAAGGACTCCCATTTTTAGTGGATCTTTCTGATCTCGTCCTCAGAGAATAATGGATTAACTTTGTTGAAAGATATTATCTATTCTCTAGTTTTCAAAAGAAAAGAATGTTATACTGGCAGTCTATTGTTTTGAGGGGTAAGCTGATCAATGGTGGATACCGATCAAAAATATGAAGTCCAAGGAGGAAATTGATTACATGTATTGGAAGGAATTCAAGAGAATATTTGTCAATAAATATTTTCCTTGGACCCTCCATCTCAAGATGGAAAGAGAGTTCTTCATACTCAAGTAGAAGGAAGATGAGTCCATAGGGGCGTTTGAAGAAAACTTCACAATGATTGAAAGATATGTCTCCAAAATTTTCATGAACAACTAAATCAAGTTGGATCTCTTCTTTACTGGACTAAATCCAATTCTACAAAAATCGTTGGCAATTATAGAATTTGACAGTTATGAGGAGATTATTCGTTGTGCCTTCACGGTTGAAATAGGTATTGGAGACCCCCAATGGCCTCGTGGTCTTGATGAAAAAAACTGTAATATGGAGTCCAATGTGGTTGGTTCGGAAAATAAAACCCATGATGGAAAGAAGATAGAAAATCCCTCATATCAAAATTCTATGAAGATGCATCCTAGGAACTACGAATTGCTTCAAATGTGGAAGAATGGGACATCGGGCAAAAAATGACGAATACATATGAAAAATCCCACTAATGTGGAAGAAGAAAATAAGGTTCAAATAAATTCTCAGCAAATGGTGCAGTGTTACAACTGTAAGGAACATAGGTATTATGAAAACAATTTCCCTAAGTTGAGGGTTGTCGGTGGTATTCAACAGAAAACTCCAAGGCAATAAGGAAGGTCTTGTACTATCACTACTAATGATGTTGATCCGGAAAACGATGTTGTGATTGGTATGCTAGTTATTAATTCAAGAATAGCCAAATTTCTCTTTGATTCTGGTTCTATGCATTCTTTCATATCTTGTAAGTTTAGTAGAATTATTCAAATACCATCTCAAAATTTTGAAGATAATTTATCTGTGAGAACAGCGAATGGGGAAATTATTGCATCCAAGGTTTATAACTAATCTCCTATAAATGTTTGTGGACTAAACCTCCCATAAAATCTTATCATACTTCCTTTAGTGGATTTTGATGTTATATTGGGAATATATTGACTCTATTTATACAAAACCAACATCAAGTATCAGGAAAGTGAGATCACTCTTCACATCCCGATGCATCCTCCAATTCATTAAAAGTGTAAGGAGGAAGATTAATCTCATTTAGTATCATTATATCAAGTGTTTATATTAATTACCTATAAGAAATAATGTCTTTTTCAAATTATTGAGACCAATGAGATAATACTTCTCAAAGATATTCCCATCATGAGGGATTACACTGTTGTATTCCATAAATAATTTATTGGCCTTCCTCCAGATCAAGAGGCTGATTTATTAATTGAACTTATTCATGGATACCAACATATATCAAAGAAAACTTATATAATGGCCACCGTAGAGCTAGAAGAGATAAATAAGCAGTTATAGGAGAATCTACAGAAGGGTTTTATATGGACAAGTTCTTCACCATGGGTTGTGCCAGTCCTTTTTTATCAAAAAGAATGATGGTTCAATGTGTCTCGGCATTGATTATCTTGAGATCAATAAGATAATTATAAATAAAAAGTATCTTATACCTTAGATAGTTGACTTATTCGATTAGCTTCATGTGAACAGTTATTTCTCTAAGGTCAAAAGTGTAGGATTGAAATAATGATGTAGATGCTCAATATACAAGAGGGGGGTGAATTGTATACTTCAAAAATTTCCTTAAAAAAGGAAAGATTTAAGTTTAACAAAGTTAACCTAAGTAAAACCACAATGCCTCAAATCAAACTGAAATATTGAAATAAGGAATGAAGTAATAAACTTCAAGTTCTATGTACTTTCGTAAAACTGGAAAGAGATTCAGAAAGTAGGTTCCGGAAATATGGATCCGGAAATTGAAATAAAAAATATTACATTATGAGATTCTACCTTAAAGTGTATAGAATATAAACTTATCAAACTATAAGTAAGGAAGTATAAGAAATTTCTAATTTCCTTATAATACAAAATTCAACGGAAACAAACAAGTAGTAAAACTACAAGTAATAAGATATAAGTATTTTAACCCAAAGAGAAGGGTATCCAACAACCTTGGATAAAGGTCTGTTGATTTATACTTTCAAGAAAGTCTATCTTACCCACACCAGGGTAAGACCTCGATACGAAGATCAGAATCTTTGTCTTGCTATCCCTGCAAGCCCTCAACTTCAAGGTAGTTGGAACCTCTGTCTTCCTTAGCAAGGAATTCTTCAAACTTTAAGTTAGTCGTCACCTCTATCTTCCTATCCCTGGAAGTCCTCGAATGTAATCACTAGCATTCGGAGTCGCACGAAGCAAAAAAACTGAACGATTGGTTCAGTACGCACAAGGCATGAAAAGATTTCTCTCTCTAGAAATCACCATAGAAGTGTGTGGTTTCTAGATTGATCAATTTTTTTTCATTTCTCTTTGATATCTTTTAAATGAGCTCCTATTTATAGGAAAGGTCGGCCTCCTTTCCAACGGTCATATTTTCCTGAAAAATCGGAGGGACCTGTACACGTGTAACTTACCAAAAGGTTACTTTATAACAGAATAGACGAAATCATTTTATAACAAAACAAGTGTAATAGAATGTACGACATCCTTTTAAGTCCAACTAAAAAGTTCGGAGTGAAGGTTCAGAGTGTAAACAAAATGAAAGTTTGGAGTCTAACAAAAAAAAAATATTCGGAGTGTATAAAGCAAAGATGATCAGATTCTGTTTAATAGATGACTTCCGAATGAGAATTCGGAATAAGAATTCGTAATTAGAATTTATAATCAGATTTTCGTAATGGGAATTCGTAATCAGAATTCGTCATTAGAATTCGATGTCGAACTTTATGAGAGTTCGTATCCAGAATTTAGAGTATAACTTTATCAAAGTTTGTATCCATAATTCGTAACCTAAAACAGAATACTTCATATCAAAGTTTTAAAGGATTCTGAGAATATAGAAATGACTCTGGTTTTTATACTTAAGAAATGTATGGAAATGAAAATATGATAAGAATAATTTTCCTTATAAAAGATATTTTTCTTATAAAATCGATTTTCCTTAAGGATAAGCTGTTTGTGATTTTCAAAACAAGATGGAATGGAAAAGTAATAAGAAAAACCTTATTGAATCAACAATCTCCGCCTTTTTGGAAAGCACAATAATCCTTACAAAAAAGAAATACTAAGAAAAAAGAAAAACATTAAGGCTTATTTCCCTTTGCTTATGGGTGTTGATGAATACGACTAACTCCCCCTTAGGCTTTGAAACTCTAAAGATCGTATTCTGGATTTCCGGAATGATATTTCATTAAGAAAAAGAATATATTCTTTAATGAAAAAACTCCCCCTTAGATAAACTCTATTAGAGTTCTTTTTCTTTTTTACCCTTTGTTAAGATTCTTTTTCCTTCTCCCCCTTTGTGATTTTCAAAAAGAATTAAAGGGAATGGAAAATGTAACAAAGTACCTAAAAAATAAGTAATGACAACAAAAGAGACAAGCAAGCAAGATTTTTATTAAGTTAGAAGATACAACAAAAAGATTGGATTTGCCTACTTTGGATCTTTTTCCTTTGACATGAGACCCTTCAGAATAGTCTTTATCTTCTTCAAGTCTTTATGATCTTATTTGTATTGCTTCTCTAAGACAACTATTCTTGCATTTTGAGCTTCAATCTTTTCTTCCTGGGCTTTAATCTTTTCTTCCTGATCTTTCAAAACTTGTTCTTACTTTAACAACTTCTCTTCAATCTCAATCCGATGATCCCTTTCATACTTCCAGCTTTGAGAAACAGAATTCAGCGTCCCATTCAGATCTCTGTCTTCTTGAATCTGGAAATTCTTCTCAGCTGTCAACTTTTCTGCAAAGGAATAATTAAGATCATTTAGCTTCCTTTATTTTTTCTCAAATGCATCTTTAACATTATCTTGGAACTCATCCAAGAGTCTCAACTCATCTACTGTTTTCTTTGACCAACTAGTCATTTTGTTACAGGACCTTTTGTGGGCTTCATAGCCAACAATAAAAGATTTGAAATTTTACTCAATCTCTACACATTTATCCATAACCATGGATACAGAGTCTATTTTCTGATTTAAAGTATGTTGGAGCATCTTGCATCTTGAATCAATGCTTGAAAAAGTCAGAATAGAACCTTCCAGCTTCTTTAAGGACTAAAAAACGAAGTTATGTCCCATCGAAGATGACTCCGAATCCGAGAATTTTCTTGGAGAATTTTCTTCTTCAATTTGCTCAACATTTCTCTTCGAAGAACCACCAAATTCTCTTCTCACTGAGCTCGGGGTATCGACAACAAGTTGCTTCCCCTTGTCCACTTTCGGAATGGATTCCTATTCCGGAGTTTTCTGTTCACTATCAGACACTTGAACAACAATTTCTTTATCAGCAACAACTTTTTGAGCACCATCCCTTGTGTTCTTCATTTGAGCAATATCAAGTAGCAAATGTTCTTCTTCTGCATGATAAGCTACTTCTTGTTCTCCTTTTTCTTCATCCTTCTCTGGAGTGACTAACTTAGAGAAATCAGCTTCTGAGGTTCGGAGTGACAAATGTTCCGAAGGTGTCTCTTTATAATCTTCTACTTGCTTTATTAGATCTCTGGTTTCACCACTACTTTCAGAAACTGCTTCTCCTTCTTGTACTTCCTGAAATTGCTCAACTTCCTCAACATGCTCAGAAACTATCTCCTCCAAAATGACATAATTTCTTCCTGGAGTCTCACGTAGAGATTCCACAGATAAAGATCTCAGAACTAGAATGTTTTCGGAGACCATATCATTAAATTTTAACAAAGTCTGAACTACCTCATCTTCAGACATCTTCTTCTTAAGCTTCTTTTGTTTTTCTTGTTTTTCTAGTTCATCCGTTGTCCTTTCCTTCAAGGCCTTATCCTCCACAGGATCCAAGAGAAACTGAGGCTCCCCTTGAACTCTATTCTCTTTGATTTCACTATACTTAGCAACTACCTCATTGGGCTAAGCTTTCTTCCTCTTTGGTTTTGGAGGTGCGGAATGAACTTCCTTAGATTTAGGATCCTCTGCTTCAACTACAACTTCATTCAACATTCTCTTCTTCACTGGCTTAGCAGATTTAGGTTCGGTAACTTTCAAAACCTCTTCTTCTTGAATTGGAATATCATATAACTCACTAGTTTTCTTGTCGAAACCAACATTCATCCTTTTAAGGGTATCATCACTCACCAACAAAATTTTGCAGACCCTTGGCTTAGACTTTCAAACCTTCTTGAAATACTCAAGGCACCGAACTATTAACATTGAAATTATTGCTGGATACATTACAATCTGAGCTCTTAGATTACCTTTCTTAACATTCTCAATGGTAATAAGAATGTGTCTCATCAGATTAAACTTCCTTAGATTTATCAGAAAATCTACGATAAAGATCTCACTCTTCTTCAAACTATCTTTGTCACCCTTTCTTGGTATGATAAAGCCTTGCAACCATAATTCTAGAATCCGAAAATTCATAGATAGAATAACAATCTTCGGAGCCTTGTCATTTGACAGTCTGAGAGTCTTCAATGCCTTTTCCTTATTGAATCTTCCTTTAGAATCTGGAAAAACATGAGAGATGAACTCAGCTTCTCCTTCATAGGTCAGCCCTACCAAGCTGGATGCCTTGGCATAAGAGAGTTTATAAGTATTTCCATAAGAGTTAAAGGAAAATTTCTCCCTATTATCTTCCTTAAAGAAGGAAACTATTTCATAGAACTCATAGAGTAACTCCGAAAATACTTCATCTTGCTTCCCAGGCTTATACACAACAACATCTTCCCAACTGTTAATCTTTATGTTCTTTGATATAAGAGAATCATACTTATTGAAGAAATCAGGATGAACCAACCTTTCTCTATATACCAACGATTTCGAAATCGGCTTAGAGGTTGACATGTCTTGAGAAGCTTCTTCCACAGACATTCGGATCTGAAGACTTATGAGATGTTCGGAACGGAAATTTCTAAAGATAGGAACGGTCTTAAAAGGAGAGGCAGAGCTTCGGGACACTGGAGCTTGAAAAACGATTTGGGATGAACATTTGGAGTCCCCTTTAAATTGGAAAAGGAAAAAACGGTTCATCTTCCTCAGTTGATCGAACGGTTGTAAAAAAACTGAGATCAGATCTGATGGTTGAAAACAAATTATCAAGAAAATTTGAATCCGATCTTTTTGAGGTTTTTATTGAAACAAAGATTTAAGAAAACTATAGTCCAAAAACAAAATATAATAAAATTTCAACAATTAAAGTATGATTAAGAAAACATTAGTAAGGAAATCATACCTTTCGGATTGGCTTAGAGAAATTATTCATAATGGGTAATATTCTTCTTAGAAAGAAAAGAATATCTAAAAACGCACTACAAAAAACTCAGTATGGAAAACCTGTTTTCGGAAATCTCCATTCCAGAAGTTTTTAAAACAAAAAAACATTCTGGAAGTTTTCAATACGAAAATCTTCATTCCAGAAAATTTTCAGTTCCAGAAATTTCCATTCCAGAAATTTTAGTTCCGAAAAGTTTGAAAAACTATATTTAAAAAAATAGTTACTCTAACAATCAAATGTACTCCCCCTATGAAAAGGAGTTTGTTACTGTTAGGAGAATCTTTCAACAAGAAGTTAATGAAGAATGATTACCTTATGGTTATCATTCCTAACTTTTTTTTAATGTATTCAAATCTATCAGAAGGAAAATATTTTTTAAAAATATCAGCAACTTGATCTTGCGTTCCGATAAACTGAGGAATGATATCTCATTTTAGTGTGTGATCCCTAAGAAATTAATTCCTAATATCTATGTGTTTTTCACGAGAGTGATGTGAAGGGTTCTTACTTAGGGCAATGGAACTTTTGTTATCACACATAATTTGAGTTTTAGTAAAACTCATGCCATAATCTGTGAGTGTGTGTTGCATCCACAACACTTGAGCACAATAACTTCTAGCTGCTACATATTCAGCTTCAGTAGTGGAAAGTGATATAGAATGTTACTTATTGCAAGACCAAGAAACTAATGAATCCCCTAAGAAATTACAAGTTCTGGATGTGCTCTTCCTATCCATTCTACATCCACAAAAGTTAGCATCAGAAAATCTTTTTAGAATAAAATCATTTCCAGAAGTATAAAATAATCCTAGATCCATGGTTCCCTTAAGGTAGCGAAAAATTCTTTTTACTTACTTTAAGTGAGATTCCTTAGGATTGGATTTATATCATGCACATAAGCATACTGAAAACATTAAGTCTAGTTGACTATCTATTAAGTAAAGTAAACTCCCTATCATACCTCTAAAATATGTTTTATATACTGGTTTCTCGGCTTCATCAAGATCTAGAGAGTTTGATGTACTGATGGGAATACTTATACTCTCATTGTTGTCATAACCATACTTTTTAAGAAGATATTTAATATACTTATTTTGAGATATATAGGTTCCTTCTGGTTTTTGAGAAATTTGAAAACCAAAGAAAAAAGTTAACTCACCCATCATACTCATTTCAAACTCAGATTTCATTGGACTTGCAAAAGAATCGGTTAAAGATTGCTGAGTTGAACCAAATATGATGTCATCAACAAAAATTTGAATAATCAAAACATTTTTCTTATCTTTCTTTATAAAAAGGGTTGGATATTCATTTCCCTTAACATAGTTATTTTGAAGCAAAAATCCACTGAGGCTATCATACCATGCTCGTGGGGCATGTTTAAGACCATACAAAGCTTTGGTAAGTCTAAAAACATGATCAGGATATTTTGTATCTTCAAAGCCAGGAGGTTGTTCAATGAAAACTTCCTCTTGAACATAACCATTAAGAAAACCACATTTCACATCCATTTGAAAAAGTTTAAAATTAAAGAATGCTGCAAAGGAAAGTAAAATACAGATAGATTCAAGTCTAGCTACTGGAGCATAGGTTTGTTCATAGTCTATTCCCTCTCGCTGATTAAATACATTAGCAACAAGTCTAGCTTTATTTCTTACTATGACTCCATTTTCATCACACATATTTCTGAAGACCCACTTTACTCTAATAACAGAAGTTTCCTTAGGTCTTTCAACCAAGGTCCAGACTTTGTTCCTTAAAATTAATTTAGTTCATCTTGCATATCTTTGATCCAATCATCATCACCTAAAGCTTCATCAGTTATTTTTAGTTCTAATTTGGAAAGAAATGCTAGGTGTTCTATTTCATTTATTAAGGAACTTCTAGTCCTTACAGGTTGATTTACATCACCAACGATACTATCACTGGGATGATTCTTAAGAAACACCTGATTTGGGTTTTGTAAAACCTGTTCATCAACATAGGGTAGAAAGTATTCTGGGGTAAATGTTTCAGAAGTATATTCTTGAACATTTTCTTTATCATAAGAATCCTCTATTAAAGGTTGATAATCAGTTTTTGAAAACACATCTGAGGATGAGGATTGGAATGGTTTAAAAACAATAGGATCTGATTCATCAAATTTTACGTGCACTGTATCTTCAACAGTACATGTATTTTTATTGAAAACTCTATAAGCCTTAGAAGTTGTGGAATAGCCTAAGAAAATTCCTTCATCAGATTTTGGTGAAAATTTATGTATATTAACTTTAGTATTCAAAATGAATACTTTGCAACCAAAAACCTTGAAGTAAGAAAGTCTTGGTTTTCTACCGTTCCATAACTCATAAGGCATTTTATTAAGAAAAGGTCTAATCAAAACTCGATTTATAGTATAGCAAGCAGTACTTACAGCTTCTGATTAGAAACTTCAAGCTATAGAATATTCACTCAACATAGTTCTAGTTATCTCTTGAAGAATTCTATTTCTTCTTTCAACTACACCATTCTGTTGAGGAGTTCTAGGTGATGAAAAATTGGGAGTAATACCTTTTCTAATAAAACAAGTTTCAAAATCATAATTTTGAAATTCTCCTCCATGATCACTATGAATAGTTTTCAATGGAAGGTTTTTCTCATTTTTAACTTGGGCTCTAAAACTTTTGAAATAAGAAAAAGCTCCAGACTTCCTCGCTAGAAAATAGACCCAAGTAAATCTAGTGTAGTCATCAACTAGAACAAATACATGGTATTTGCCTCCAATACTTCCTGTTTGTGTTGGGCCAAAAAGATCCATGTGCACTAACTATAATGCATCAGTTCTTGAGACTTCACCGATTAATTTAAAACTAGATTTATGTTGCTTTCCATATTGACAAGGATCACAAACTTTAGAAGAATCAAATCTAAGCTCCAGTAGATCCTTAACTAGTTTCTTTTTAGAGAGTTTGCATAAGTTCCTAAGGTTACAGTGTCCTAGTCTTCTATTCCATAACCAGGGATGATCTTCCATTGCACTTAGGAAAGGAAAATCTTGGCTTCTAAGGTCTTCTAAATTTAAGGTGTAAACGGTCTATTGCCTATTGGCTGAGAGAATAGATTCTTCCTTGGAATTGTGAACTAAGAACTTATCATTCCTAAAATTCACAAGGTAACCTTCATCAAATAACTGACTTATGCTAATGAAGTTTTGCTTAAGACCTTTAACAAAAAGAACATTTGAAATAGAAGTTTTACCAAGAAGAACAATATTACCTATACCAACAATTTCTCCCTTAACATTATCTCTGAAAGTTACTTTTCCTCCTTTCGTTATGATAATCTTTTCAAAATAGCTTTTGTTACCAGTCATGTGCCAGGAACATCCACTATCCATGTACCATGTGTTGTTGCCGGTATTCCCTTCATTTTCCTGAAATCAAGAAAAGAATTAGACTTGTGGAATCCAAACTTGTTTGGATCCGAGATTTCCAGATAACAGAATTTTAGGAACCCACATATTCTTAGAGAAATAAGCTCTGTGAAATCCTAGAAATTGGGTTTTGTTTAAGGAACAATTCTTTACCAGTGACCACCACATTGACACTTGGTAAAAAATGGGTATCTCTGAGGAACAAAATAATTGTTACTAAAAATTGGTTTTTCATGGGTATACCCAAATCCAGATTTATTTCTTAAAGGTCATATTTGGGAATACATTTTATCAAAATTTTCTTTACCATGGGTAAAGTTTGATAAACATTTCTTTAAGGAAAAAATTTTGGACATGAGTTTTATAACCAAGTTTTTTTCTTCAAAATCATTAGATTTAGAACTAGATCTAGGCTCGAAAACACTTTTCTTAGAAATTACTTTTTCTAACTCTTTAGAAATTTTGTTCTTCTCAGAACTTACTTCTTCAAAAAAAATTGAAATACTTTCAAAATCAGCATTTTTCATATCAAGATATTTTGAAAGATTTGATATTTCTTTCAAAAGAATAGAATTCCGAGAGTTTTCCTTATCAAGTTTTTTATTGAGTTTGGAATTCTCAATTCCATGAAGTTCAGCAAACCTAGAAACTTATTCATAGGTAGGTAAAGTATTTTCTTCATCAGATGAATATTCTTCATCAGAAGAGTTATAATAATCTCTATCATTTGAATTTAAAGAAACATTTGTCAATGATTCAGAATTTTGTACCTTAGCCATAAAACAATGATTGCCAATAGGTATTCTAGCTATAAGACCAAGATTCCTCTTTCCTGAAGATTCATAATCAGAAGATTCATCTGAAGAGTCACCACCACTGGCACTCCAGGTGTCATTTGCTTTCAAAACTTTCTTAACTTTGGCTTTTTAATACGTCTTTCTGTTCCTATTTTAATGCCTTTCTTTCCTTTCTTTCTTTTTGAGCATAGGGAAATCTGGTCTAATATGTCCAGCTCTCTTGCATTCATAACAAGTGACTTCTCCATCTTTACTATCTTTCCTTTCCTTTTTCTTATACTTAGATTGGTAAGTTCTTTGAC
Organism: Viscum album; assembly: GCA_963277665.1. Classification (NCBI taxonomy): domain Eukaryota; kingdom Viridiplantae; phylum Streptophyta; class Magnoliopsida; order Santalales; family Viscaceae; genus Viscum; species Viscum album. The sequence continues at coordinate 232,814,224 of OY728125.1, forward strand.
CAGCTATCTTTTTTATCCTTCGAGCAAGATTTGCTAACTCATTTTTAGAGACTTCACTTTCACTATATTCAGATTGGAAAATAACTTTCTTAGACTTGGATCTGGTTACTCTCTCTGGAGTCTTATCTTTCATATGATTTTGTTGTAAAAGATACAGTACCATTTCCATTCTTCTTCTTGATGTTTTCAGCATCTCTCTTCATTCTCGTTTCATGTTGGAGAAGAGTTCCAAATAGCTCATCAAGAGAAATTTGAGTGACCTTCCTGTTCTCATCTATAGCTGTTCTTTTTGATTCTCACTCATTGGGCATAATATGAATTATCTTATCCACAAGAGCTTCATCATCTAAAATTTTCCCTCCCATAGATTGTAAGCTGTTGACTATAGTCATAAATCTCTGTTGAACTTTACAAATTGGTTCACTATAAGGAAAATTGAATCCATGGTATTCAGCTCTAAGCAGAGCTCTTCTAGTTTCAATCACTTTAGAAGTTCCAAAGTGTGTAACTTCTAACTTCTTCCAGATACAATTAGCTATCTCACAAGAAGAAATTTGGATATATATATGTCGAGTCATTGAACAAAGTAAGGTGTTGCATACCTTATAATTGAGTTGATACTCTTGCTTCTCCTAGTTAGTGAGAGTTCTAATTTCCTTATCAAGAATTTTATAACCACCAGTAAGCATAACAAAGTTGTCAACTCCAGTATTGATAACAAAAGTCTTCATTCGATCTCTCCAGTATTCATAGTCATTACCATCAAAGATAGGTGTTCTTGTAGGATTTATATTATCAATTGAGCCAACATTAATTCCTGCCATACTTAAAATAATCTTCGTCACACAAACTTGTTAGTAGAAAAAGTTTGGAATCACAAAGTTCGGAATGACAAAGTTAGGAATGATAATGTTCGGAATGATAAAGTTTGGAATGATAAATAACATTCTAAGAAATTATGAAGAATAAAAGAAAAAATGAGCAAGAAAAACTTATACGTGAGTATAAGTATTTCAGAGACCTGCTCTAATACCAATTGTTGGATCGAAATAATGATGTAGATGCTCAATATACAAGAGGGGGGGTGAATTGTATACTTCAAATATTTCCTTAAACAAATAAAAGATTTAAGTTTAACAAAGTTAACCTAATTAAATCCACAATGTCTCAAATCACAACTGAAATATTAAAATAAGGAATAAAGTTATAAACTTCAAGTTCTATGTACTTTCTTAAAACTGGAAAGAGATTCAGAAAGTAGGTTTCGGAAATATGGATCTGGAAATTGAAATAAAAAAAATTACAATATTAGATTCTACCTTAAAACGTATAGAATCTAAACTTATCAAAGTACAAGTATGGAAGTATAAGAAAGTTATACTCTCCTTATAATACAAAATGCAATGGAAACAAACAAGTAGTAAAACTACAAGTAACAAGATATAAGTCTTTTAACCCAAAGAGAAGGGTATCCAACAACCTTGGATAAAGGTCCCTTGATTTATACTTTCAAGCAAGTCTGGCTTACCTTCACCAGGGTAATCCCTCGATACAAAGATCGGAATCTCTACCTTGATATCCCCGCAAGCCCTCAACTTCAAGGTAGTTGGAACCTCTGTCTTCCTCAGTAAGGAAGTCCTCGAACTTTAAGGTAGTCAGCACCTCTGTCTTCCTATCCCCAGAAGTCCTCGAATGTAATCACCAATATTCGGAGTCGCATGAAGAAAAAAACTGAATGAGCGGTTCAGTATGCACAAGGCATGAAAATATTTCTCTCTCTAGAAATCACCTTAGCAGCGTGTGGTTTCTAGATTGACCAAATTTTTTTTCTTTTCTCTTTGAGCTCTTTAAAATGAGCTCATATTTATAGGCAAGGTCGGCCTCCTTTCCAACGGTCATACTTTCCTAAAAAATTGGAGGGACCTGTACACATGTAACTTAACCAACGGTTAGTTTATAATAGAATAGATGACATCGTTTTATAACAAAACAAGTGTAACAGAATGTACGACATCGTTTTAAGTCTAACTAAAAAGTTTGGAGTGAAGTTTCGGAGTGTAAAAAAATGAAAGTTCGGAGTCTAACAAAAAAAAATATTCGGAGTGTATAAAGCAAAGATGATCATATTCTATTTAACAGATGAATTAAGAATGAGAATTCAGAATAATAATTCATAATGAGAATTTATAATCAGATTTTTGTAATGGGAATTCGTAATCACAATTCATCATTAGAATTCGATGTCGAACTTTATGAGAGTTCGTATCAAGAATTTTGAGTAGGACTTTATCGAAGTTTGTATCTAAAATTTGGAACCTAAAACAGAATACTTCATATCAAAGTTTTAAACTTTTCCAAGAATATAGAAATGAATCTGGTTCTTATACTTAAGAAATGTATGGAAATGAAAATATGATAAGAGTAATTTTCCCTATAAAAGAAATTTTTCTTATAAAAGTGATTTTCCTTAAGGATAAGGTGTTTGTGATTTTCAAAACAAGAAGGAATGGAAAAGTCATAAGGAAAACCTTATTGACTCAACAAAAATTCGATTAGGATATCACCAATTAAGGGTGAGGTAGTAAGATATTCTCAATATTGCCTTCCAAATGAGTTATAGATACTATGAGTTTATAGTAATTCCCTTAATACTCACTAATGCTCCAGAAAGTATTAGGGATATAACGAATAGAGTCTTTAGAGATTACCTCGACAAATTTGTGGTAGTCTTTATCAATGATATTCTTATACAATCCAATAGAAAGAAGGAACATGAGGATCATTTGAATACTGTGCTGATGAATTTTCCAAGAGATAAACTATATGAAAAGTATATTCAAAGTGTGTTCTGGATGGAGGAGATATCATTATTAGGGAATATAATCACTAATAATCGGATATCTCTAGACCCATCCAAGATAAAGGAAATTTATGAATGACCCAGTCTAATATCTGTAATGGAGATCCATAGATAGATTTATGGTTCTAGCCACATATTATCGACAATTTGTGAATAACATCTCATGATTTTCAAACCCAATGACCAAGTTAACATAGAATGGAGTGAAGTTTCTCTAGACTCAAGAATGTGAATACTACTTTATGGAGTTGATAAAGAGGCTTACCAATATGCCAATACCCTCACTCCCAATAAGAGGATAACACTTTGTGGTTTACAGTGATGATTAGAAGAAAAAATTAGGATGTTTACTAATGAAAAATGATAATTTGATAGCCTATACCTCAAGGTAGTTGAAAATCCATGAGAAAACCTATCCCATGTAAGATTTGGAGTTGGCTGCTGTGATCTTTGAGTTAAAAATATAGATAAATTATCTCTATGAGGAGAAGTGTGTGATATATATGATCAAAAGAGTCTCAAAATATATATTCAAATAGAGGGAGCTTAATATGTTCCAGTGAAGATGGTTAGATCTCATCAAGGATTATGACTTCTCAATCCACTACCACCCTAGTAAGGAAAATAAGGTGGTGGATGCTCTAAGAAAAAAGGATCCTACATCTTTATCAATGATGAGAGTTGTAAAGGATCCAATTATCTTATATTTTCATAGGATTGACATGGGAATCATTAAGGGAGTAACATCATCAATCCTTTCTCAAATGATTTCTCAACCATCCCTAATGAATAAAATAAAGGATTCTAAAATAAAAGATGTGGAAATTTTGAAAAGGATGGAAGCTATCGGAAATGGGAAATCCTCTGAGTTAAATTTTGATTGGGAAATAGTTGTAAGATTTGTTGTACCTCTCGTACCCCTCAAGGTTTAATTTTCATGATCACAATCACTATCTTATTTATCTAATATTGTTTTAAGGGTTTTTGGTTGATAGGCATAAATTCAGGGTGCCAAGGAATTGGGCCAAGAAGGCCAAGAAGGCAAAAAGCCAAAGTGGACTGAAATTCAGTCCACCGGCCAACCGGTGGCTTCACCACCGGCCAGCCGATGGACCCTGGACAGAAGGCTGAGCCACTGCCTCAGCACCGGCCAACCGGTGGCCTCAGCACCGGCCAGCCGGTGGCACCCAGCCAGCACAGTGGTTTCTACTGCCTCAGCACCGGCCAACCGGTGGCCTCCTCACCGGCCAGCCGGTGGAGCCTGAGCCCGAGCCCTCCTCCATTTTGCACACACCGGCCAACCGGTGGCTCTGTACCGGTTAGCCGGTGGAGCCAGTCAAACTAGTCGTTGGGCTTTTGACCAGCCTGTCCACTTGGCCTCCAACGGCTCCGAAGGCCTCTCCAACGGCTCCGAAGCACCCCAAACGCCATTTGAGGGTTCCCCCTCTATAAATAAAGGACTAGGAAGCCCCGGAACATTGTCGGAACTATAATCAAGCCACGGAATCCCACGGGATACATCTTGATCATTTGGCGAACCTCCGGCGCATTCCTCTAAGGAATCCTCCAATTGCTCCAACTCAATTCCACATCCAAGGAGCACCACCAAAGAAGCTTGGGAGCGCCCTTCATCAACTCCTTCAATCCATTGGCTCCCAAGACTTCCCCATTATGGTTTTTCATTACTTTATTTATTTTGAGCATCATTTTGGGTTTGTGCCTACAAACCCCATCTCTTTCTCTCATCCTTTATTTTGGGTTTTCACATCACCTTTAAGGTGTGAAGAGGTTAGTCAAGCCTTTCCTTTTAAAAGGCTTGAATCATAGGTGAGCTAGCCTTCACCTGTAAGAAGGCTAGTGGGTTCTTGCTCAACCAATTAAAAGCAAGTGGGTTCTTGCTCAACCAATAAAAAGAAAGCTGTAATAGGTGAGCTAGCCTTCACCTGTAAAAAGGCTAGTGGGTTTCTTGCTACAACCATTGAAAAGAAAGTGGTAGTAAATCTCTCAACGGTTGAGTTGGGAGCGGAGACGTAGGCTTGGGTTTAAGCCGAACTCCGTTATCAATTGCGTGTCTTGCCTCTTTTATTTCCGCTGCACTTTCACTTTGATTTTAAATTGTTAATCATTTTTAAAAGGCAATTCACCCCCCCTCTTGCCATCACTTCCTTCTTTCTCCGCCCAACAATTGGTATCAGAGGCAAAATTTGAGTAATACCTTCACTGGTTTCAAATTTAAGATCCATTGTGATGGCCTCAACCTCTTTCGCCCCCGAAGGCTTTTCTTTGGGTCGTGCTCCATTTTTTGATGGAACCGACTATTCTTTTTGGAAAACCCGCAAGACCACATTCCTTAAAAGCATTGGTTATCCTATTTTTAAAATTTTCATGCATGGTTATTCACTTTCTTCTCCCGATGAGTCCAAATGGACCCCCGAAGACATTGCAAATTTTGAGCTTGATGTCAAAGCCATGAATGCTCTTTATTGTGGACTAGACCGTAATGAATTTAATCGTATTTCTACTTTCTCATCTTCTTATGACATTTGGAAACTTTTAGAAGTAACCCATGAGGGCACTAAAGGCGATGACAAGCCCGATTGTCCACTCAACAAGAAAAAGGCCAAGCAAAAGGAGAAGAAGAAAGCATTCAAGGCCACATGGAGTGATAGCTCCACATCCTCCTCCTCCTCGAGCGACAACGGTACAAAATGCCTAATGGCATTTCATGAGGTAACATCTTCCGACTCCTCTTCCTCTTGTTCTTAAAATTCAAATTCTTTCAATCATTTATCGTACGAGGATCTCCAACATGCAAGAGATCAATTGGAGGAAGGTTTTCACGAACTTTCTTCCAAATTCGTTGCTTTAAAAAAGAATTTCAAAAAACTCTCTTCCGAAAAAGAACAAATTCTCAAAGAGAAGGAAGAGTTGTCCCTCAAAGTCCAAAACCTTCCCGATGTTGAATCATTGGAATCAGCAATCAAAGACCTAAGGGAATCCCTTGCCAAGTTCACCCAAGGTGACCAAAATTTGACCAAACTCCTCGGTTCCCAACGCATATCTAGAACCACCGAAGGGCTTGGCTATTACAAGCAAGCTTCCTCTTCCCTTGCTTCAACTATTTTTGTAAGGGGGAGCTCTCAAAACAAATTTTGTAACTATTGCAAAAAACCCGGGCACTTAATCTATGAGTGCAATTGCAAAAATGCCCGGTATGGTAGGCCCAAAACCATTTTCTTTAACGATGAATTTTATAGGAGAAGACCCGCCACTAGACAAGTATGGATTGAAAAATCCCTCTTAGCGAGTCTCTCCGGGCCAAAATTTGTCTCGGTTCCAAAAACCTCTCCCTGGTGATTTGTTGTTTTTATTTAGGGGGAGTTAGGATCGTTTAAACCCTTTTGATTTCAATTTCAAAATTTTCGATTCAAACTTTCAATTTCAACACTTGGTAATAAATTTTTTAATTCTAAATTGTTATTCAATTTTTCATTCAAAAACTTTCAATTCAAACTGTTATTCAATTTTTCATTCAAAACTTTCAATTCAAACTGTTATTAAATTTTTGATTCAAAACTTTCAATTCAAATTTCAAAAATTTCAAATGGTTTAAAATCCCTTTTTCCCTCAATCAAGTTTTATGCCCCGTGCTATTTTGATAATCACAAAGGGGGAGAAATTCTTGGTTGATTGGGGGAAAAATCTTTTAAAGCATGCTTTTCATTTCAATATTTTACATTGTTTGTTTTGGTGATTTTGATCATCAAAATATGGGGAGATTTTTGTACCTCTCATACCCCTCAAGGTTTAATTTTCATGATCACAATCACTATCTTATTTATCTAATATTGTTTTAAGTGTTTTTGGTTGATAGGCATAAATTCACGGTGCTAAGGAATTGGGCCAAGAAGGCCAAGAAGGCAAAAGGCCAAAGTGGACTGAAATTCAGTCCACCGGCCAACCGGTGGCTTCACCACCGGCCAGCCGATGGACCCTGGACAGAAGGCTGAGCCACTGCCTCAGCACCGGCCAACCGGTGGCCTCAGCACCGGCCAGCCGGTGGCACCCAGCCAGCACAGTGGTTGCTACTGCCTCAGCACCGGCCAACCGGTGGCCTCCTCACCGGCCAGCCGGTGGAGCCTGAGCCCGAGCCCTCCTCCATTTTTCACACACCGGCCAACCGGTGGCTCTGTACCGGTCAGCCGGTGGAGCCAGTCAAACTAGCCGTTGGGCTTTTGACCAGCCTGTCCACTTGGCCTCTAACGGCTCCGAAGGCCTCTCCAACGGCTCCGAAGCACCCAAAGGCCATTTGAGGGTTCCCCCTCTATAAATAAAGGACTAGGAAGCCCCAGAACATTGTTGGAACTATAATAAAGCCACGGAAGCCCACGGGATATATCTTGATCATTTGGCGAACCTCCGGCGCATTCCTCCAAGGAATCCTCCAATTGCTCCAACTCAATTCCACATCCAAGGAGCACCACCAAAGAAGCTTGGGAGCGCCCTTCATCAACTCCTTCAATCCATTGGTGCCCAAGACTTCCCCATTACGGTTTTTCATTGCTTTATTTATTTTGAGCATCATTTTGGGTTTGTGCCTACAAACCCCATCTCTTTCTCTCATCCTTTCTTTTGGGTTTTCACATCACCTTTAAGGTGTGAAGAGGTTAGTCAAGCCTTTCCTTTTAAAAGGCTTGAATCATAGGTGAGCTAGCCTTCGCCTGTAAGAAGGCTAGTGGGTTCTTGCTCAACCAATTTAAAGTAAGTGGGTTCTTGCTCAACCAATAAAAAGCAAGTTGTAATAGGTGAGCTAGCCTTCACCTGTAAAAAGGCTAGTGGGTTTCTTGCTACAACCATTGAAAAGCAAGTGGTAGTAAATCTCTCAACGGTTGAGTTGGGAGCGGAGACGTAGGCTTGGGTTTAAGCTGAACTCCGTTATCAATTGTGTGTCTTGCCTCTTTTATTTCCGCTGCACTTTCACTTTGATTTTAAATTGTTAATCATTTTTTAAAAGGCAATTCACCCCCCCTCTTGCCATCACTTCCTTCTTTCTCCGCCCAACAAGATTTGGGTCACAATTATGTGTATCATCTGATCTAGAGATAAATAAGGAGACTTTAAATGATGCACATAGCTCAAACTTCTCTATTCACCTTGGGAGCATAAAGAAGTATCTAGATCTCTAAGAGAACTTTTGGCTGGATAATATGAAGTAGGATATTACTAAATATACATCAAAGTTCCTAGTATGTCACTGAGTGAAGGCTGGAAGACAAAAGTCTAATTGGATGATGCAACCACTACCCATACAAACACGCTAGTGGGAGAATATAATGATGAATTTTGTTACTATAATTCCAAGGAAATCTAGAGGAAACAATGTTATATAAGTCGTTATCAATCATCTTATAAGGACATCTCACATTATCTCAATTTGAGAGGACTTCTAATTAGATCAACTTTCACAAATAAATATCAAAGTGGAGTTAAGTCTTAATGGAGTACCACTATCTATTTTATCTAATAAAGATCTTAGATTCAGCTTGAAGTTCTAGAAAATTATTAAACATGCTCTAAGCACTAAACTGAACTTCAGTACAGACTATCATCCTCAAACTGATGGCCAATCTAAGAGAAATATTCTGACACTGGAAGACACATTGAAAGTGTGTTATATGGAATTAAAACAGGGATGAGACCAACATTTTACACTTGTCAAATTCTCCTCTAAAAATAGTTTCCAATCAATCTTATAAATGGAACCATATGAACCCCTTTATGGGAAAAGTTTTTGCACACTACCATGATGGGATAATGTCTGTGAGCGTATGCTGTTAGGACATGAAATGGTCGAAGAAGTGGTGGAGATGGTGAAAACCATTCAGCAACACATCAAGGAATCCCAAATTTGACATGTATGTGGAAACTAGTTGATGGGACCTCTAATTTAAATTTGGAGACATGGTATTCCCCCACATATCTTGATAGAATAAGGTCACTAGGTTTTATATGAAAGGAAAGCTAAGTCCCAGGTATATCGGCCCCTTCGAGATTCTCGATCATGATGGAGATATGTCCTATTGACTAGAACTTCCAACTATCATGTCTAAAGTACACAATGTCTTCCATTTATCCCTCTTAATAAATTATATTCCAGATATTTCACAAGTATTTTCATTAGAGGTGGTACCGTTAGAGAATGATCTTTCTTACGAGGAGTATCCAGTGAAGATCTTGGATCGTAGGGATAAATTTCAATGTAATAAAAATACTCCCTTATTCAAAGTACTATGGAGGAACCATAAGTTCAAAGAGGCGACATGGAAACTGGAGGAGGTAATGAATGAAATGTACCCACACCTTTTTCGTCTTAGAATGTAAAACGAAATTTTGTTGGAAACATTTCATAATGGGGGAAAAATGTAACGACACAAAGTTTAATCAATACAAATTCTCTTCAAATTATTATTCCTTATAGTATAATCAAATTATGAAACACAATTAAATATCATGATACTAAATACTATGTGACCACTAAAAATAATTTTTCCACTTTTGTGTTTTTAATTTCGAAAATATGACATACACGGTTCCGTTTAGGGTGATTTTTGGGGTCTGATGGAACAAATTTATTTTTGGTTAATAGTAACATAACCTTATGAATAGTAACCTATACTTGTTAATAGTAATATGACCTTTATGAATATTAAATCATCCAAAAGAATAGTAACCACACCCATGAATGTCTAAATAAAATTTAGACATCTTATAAGTGACAATATGACCATATCAAGAGTATTGTTATAAATAATTAACTATAATTAATTAGTTAATTTAAAATAAAATTTATTTTTCTAAGTGGTGTACATAAATAAAAAAAAGTGTCTTCTTCTTTTAATATAATTTTATAAGACTTTATGTAATTTTTGATTGCATTATAAAACCAGTTATAATTTTAAAATCGGTATTTTTCAAGTAAATTATAATTTTAATTAAAAATTAAAGTAATCATATTAATAAAATTATTTTTAAAAAATGGATTTTGATTTTTGATTCTACATGTCAAAAAATGGTTTGGGTAAATTTTTGGGATTTTTCTAAAATACATGAATTTTTGAAGAATAGTGAAATATAGTAATTTACCGTATATATACATTAAGGGTTAAATGCACCATTCCAAGCATCATCGCTGATGTAAGTACCCTTGGTGAGAACTCACATATATTAATTACTATTTCTGGTTATTAAATCATCACTATTTATTGTCTTATGGTGGAATAATAAACTAATGATTAAAATATTAAGAAAACCCTCCTCCCCTCCACTATAAAAACCACCCAAATTTACCCCTTATCTTCACTCCTCTGAAACATTGTTCTTTGCTAAATTCTACTCAAATATCTCCCCAAGATTCTTCCCCATTTCCATCAGCCCATGGTATCCTCAAAAGACCAAATCCTCTCCCCTAAAGAGGATATTAAGGAATATTAATTCTAGAGGTAAATTCCTCTTTCAATTGTTTTACTTTTTTGGGGTTCATTTGTTTTATTTAATGACATTACCTCTCCTCATTCAAATGTTTTGACAACTCCAGTACCTTATATTTACTATAATATTGTTATTATAATGGAATAAGTTATTATATTGTTTTCTTTACCCTTATTTTATAGTAGTAGTAAAAACACCATATGAGATGTGTTGATATACAACATTCAAGGATGATGGGTTTTCAATTTCCCTTACCATATTCAATTTTGGTAATGAAACCATTATTATCGTTGAACTATACTATAATATATGTATTATTTCTCATATATGGTTCGGGAATATTTTTGTACACATGGTTTTTATTTATAAGAAAAAATATGTTTGTTGTGATAAAAAACCTGTCAATTAATCCAAAAGGTTATCACTAAAGTTCTATATAATTATTAAACTTCACTACAAGTAACCAAAGTAAATTTACAACCATGTAACCTTATGTATGTTAAATAATAAAATATAAATCCAATTCTAGGAAACCATCATCATTTTACATGATAATCCATTCATGTTTATAAGTAAACCGATCCTGAAACAAACAGACCTAAACAATGAAATTGTACCTCATAACAAATAAAAAGGTTATGAATGTACTCAAAAAGGTTATAATAAATCAATAAAATGTAAAAGATGTTTTATAATTATTAATTAATAACTGATTTTGATTATTTAGGTCAATAAGGTCAAGTGAAGAACACCAATGGAAATAAGGTAAGGGATTTTACCATAACCTCCTTTATTCCTTTGGGTTTCTCTATCATTATTTTTACCCAAATGAAGTTAACTATATTTATTTACCTCTTATAAATTCTATGTATATGCTCCAAACTCATGTATCATAGTCCATTCATCATTAAATTTCATGGATATACATGTTTTTATGTGGTTCCCTCCTTAATACTTCCTGATAAGTAAAACCTATTTAAGGGAACTTCCCAAATTCTAACCCAATTTCAAGTGCACTCTATCATCTATTTTAAGCCACAATTGTTTTTATAAAATCAGTATCTTTATTATGAAAACCTTATTGGTTGACTTCCAGTTTAATATAAAATATTTTTCCCTTTTCTATTTTAAATTCTCTTCATTATTTTCCTTAAAACCGCACTAAAATGTTCTAATGGTAAAATTGTTTAAATACTCTTCTTACATTTTGTCAATTCTATTTGAAATCACTTACCATGATATATTCACATATTAATTTCCATGTATGTTTTAATTCCTTTATTTCATGGAAACTTGTATGACATGCCCATTCATTATGCTTTATGACATGATTATGATACCAATTTCATTCCATATGTATCCTTATGTTTATTTATAATTCATTATGTAAAAAAATATTGATGAACATGTTAAGATAGGTTCACCCAGATAGTGCTTCAATGTATTGGGTAATGTTGAGTCTCATGAGTCATTTTATGCAACAGTCTTGACAGTTAGCCTTGACTCGTTCTACTATGTGCAATGGTCTTAATGGTTAACCTTGACGTATTCTCTTCAAAGTGAAATGAGCCATGACTCGTGCTAAATTCATGTTTTATGTTTCTACAACATTTTTATTATTCTATGTTTATATGATCCAATGTTATACATGTTATGGTACCATATGTCCAATTACGTTATATACATTTTTATATCATTATGTCATCTTTCCTAACCAATTTGCTAAATCATTATTCTTTTCATATTCCCTTAATGGGATTTTAGATCATCCCTTTATTCATGGTATCCCCAGGTTATCCTATACAGATGTATGAGCACATTGGAAGTTAGTATCTCATTATATAGATTAAATAAAAGTCATTTTTTATGATGCTTAATTATGTAATAATCCTTCCAAGACACTAGAATTTGTGATCCTTGTCTTATAAGATGAAGTTTAATTATGATTTTAATCATGAAATGATATGTTTAAAATTATAGGGTATCTATAATTTCATCCTAAATAAAAATATAATGCTTAAAATAAACATTTTTTCTAAAAAATAGTTTTTACACATTAAATACACTAATATGAAAAATAATTTTTATGACACATGTATATTTTAATTTAAAAAATTATTTACAAATTTTATATAATTCTTTTTAAAATAGTAAATAATTTCAATGTTAGTTTAGGAAAATAAAATTTGTTTCCAAGAGTGAAAGTGGAGTTACCACTAAAAGTACATGTTAGGTTAAAAGTTGTTCAACATTGTGAAAGTGATTAAAAAATTTGAAAAAATCTTTGATATTGCATGTATGAGGATATATCATCATTATATCCTTCCCCACACTATTATTTTAAATTTTTTCATTCATTTGTCCTTGAATAATGGAGTGATATAGTTGATAAATAACAATTTTTTACAAAAGTTCCATTTTATCTCCTCTAAATTGAGACATCCTAATACCCATTTATACACCCATTCCAAGGCATTAAATGAAATAAAACTCTACTATAATCTATCCCAAACAACCTAAACATTAATTTCAAAACATGGACTCATTATAAGACCAATATAAGGAGCCTTAAGGTGTTACCCATGGAAGAAAATCCAAAGGAGAGGTAATACTCCCAACCTAACTTCTTTAGCTATTTTCTTCATATACGCCATAAAATATCCTCTATATATTAATGTATGATTACAAAAACATTTTTATTATGATAAAACTTTTGTATAATAATGGAATATACATTTTATATTTACAATAAAATCATTAAGAAAAAAAGAAAACATTATCATGTGTGTATGCAGACTACCACCTCCTTGGATGACGTGTTAAATTTTCCATCACCACCTTAAATTTTAGGTTAAAAAAGTTATTTAATTAACTTATATTATATTGTTCACAACATTAATATTTTTGAAAAATAATATTTTGTTTTCTATATGTGCGATTGATAGGAAACTGTCATAGTAACTTTAACATCCTTAAATGAGCTTTTCAAGGCACCCTTATTAATTTGAAAATATTTTGGAAAACTTTTTTAAACCAAAAGATTATTTTCCAATTTAAATAAAAAACTTCATAATAATACAAAATTTTTTGTGATCATGAATACATTTTACAATAACTTTTACAATTTTCAACAAAACAAAGATATTTCAAAAAAATACTAACTGAAAAACCATGAGTTACCAACATAAGTAAAAGTTGTATTAAAAATAAGTACCAAAGATGATATATGGGCCTCATAAAACTAAATATGGATTAATAATTTAGTTGTTTATATATATATAATGAACATTATTTAATTATTTTGGAATATAAGTTCATTTATTGTTCACTTTCGGACACAAGGTAATCTTTTCATCTCAAAATTTCCTTATTTAAGACACATTTTCTTTTATCCACCTAATTTATTTTAAATTGTGTGTATAATTACTATTGGATATAAATTATCATGGATTATCATTATTCATTATATTTTAAGTTTAATTTCAATCACTCTCACTTTTAATGGGTTTTTAGTAGAATATTTCTTAGAAAGTAAGGGATATTTCATACCACATTGGTTATTTATCAATTATATATTCTCATCTTCTTTCTATTCATGTTATGATATTCTATTATAATGAAGTTCTTTTATTTCATATACATGAACCTTATATATATAACTAGTTAAATATAATATTAATTTATAGAGTTGTACATGTATTTAGTTCACTTTAAAAGTCACATTTTTATATAAATCCAATTTAAGGAAGTTTTCCAATTTATTGTCTCATGTTAATAATCACCACTAATATTTTTTTTAAACCATTAATAGCTTATAAAAACTCTCATTAATTTTTTTATAAACCTATTAGTTCAATTTATGACTTATTAAAAACAATATTCTCTTTCCTTCTTTAAAATATCATTTAGTTATTTCGAAAAACATCACTAAGTTGTTCTTTTTTAGTCTATATTTATTAGATAATTCTCATGAATTTTTAACATTTGGAATCCATGTTGAAGAAAAATTTCCCTTTTTAAATTATGAAATTATAAAACTATTTAATTCCATCCCCTTTTTAGTATACTTATGACTTAGCTTTCTGTTATGCCATACATCAGAATTATGATACCCACTTCTTTCTCATGGGTTTGATGATGTATATTATTTTATATAAGGTACCCTTTATTCATGTCAGACACATATGTATGATTTTTATTTTCTGATGGGTGGGCTTGAAATTATATATCCCTCCAATTAATTGGTTAAATATTTATATCTCTTGTGACTCTATGTAAGGGATTAGGGTGTGAACCAACTCCACCATGGGACTCTTTCCAGCATTTTTATGGGAATAAAGAGTGAACCTAATACACCATTATACTTTTTACTCTCTGTTTATGGGAATGGAAAGTGAAACCAATCCACCATGGTACATTTTTAACTTTGTTATGATGGTATTGGGAGAAACCTGTGACTTGTGTTTATAATGTCATGTGTTATATTATTTCTATGTATTCAATGATTACATGATATTATGATTTCATTTACTTATTCCAAATTTATATTCACATGATTATTATCTTTATGATATCATTTAATGCCTCTTTAATCTCTCATGTTGTGTTTTATTTCCATATTTTTTCCCTCACTTGGATTTCTATCGCACCCTTTTCCTTCTGAATTGTTCCTTGAGTATCCTATGAAATTTTTAACGATATGTGGGAATTAGGAGCACTATATTGGTTTTTAAATAAAGATATTTTTTTGGTCTAATATGATTTATTCATGTGTATAACAATAAAAACACACTATACCTCTCAATCCTTGGATTATATTGTTCCAAAATTATGTTCTAAATCATGAAATAAACTATGTTTATGGCTTAGGTCTCTATATATAGGATTAATCCATTTATTATATATAAAATCCTCCGCATTAGTAAAATCCTTCTATAAACTTATTATAATTATATGAATGAGATAAATACATATTATCCTAGAGAAATTAAAATTTTAGCATAAATATTTCAATTTGAAAATTTCTTAATCTCTAGAATGAGTTGTGATTTTCATAAATTAATTTCATTCCTTTACACGGATCACGATATCTAAAATTTTATTGATAATAATTTAAATTGGGATTAAAAATAAATCACAATATTATAAAATACTAAACAACCTATTTTTTAATCCACAAAATAATTTTAAAATCATAATTTTTTTTATGAAATTTTCTAATATTCAATAATAGAACATGATGAAAAGATGAAATCTTTGAAAATAACTGTATTGGACTATGAATTAAAGGAATGTGTGAACATGGGATTTTGGATTAAATATTTTTCATCGACATATATTTTCAATGGAATATAGAATAATGATAATGAAGAATATATATATTAATCAATATATCATGCTTCAATAAAGTGGAATCCTCCATCATGATCATTGAAGAATTAAATTTTGAGAAGAAGATAGAGAGATCCACTAAGAATATATATAATGATAATTATCATATAAAAAAGAATAAAATTACTATTACATATATAAAATTATATAAATAAATAGGTACAATTATAAATTAGTTCCATAGCATAAAAAAGTAATGGATTGGACTCTTAAGCTTCTTAAGGGCTTGGAATCAGTACTTGTTCAAATCAAATTAATATCTACTAGACTAATTTATATATAATCAAATAAATAATTAACTATTGAATACATTGGAAGTGGAAACTACTATAACATCTGCTTCTATAGATCAGAAGGATGACATCCTTAATTCTAAATTGGAATATATAGTAAATAAACATGGAGGATATATAAAATAAAATAAATCATGGAACACCAGAATCCCCCTGAGATATCATTATAAAATTAAATACTCTAGGGACCATGAAAGAAAATACTTCTTGGATTTCTATACCAAAATGTTTTTTTAAACAGAACCTGAAAATAATTCCAAATGGATATAAAAAATGAAAATTTGGATTACAAAGGTTTTTTTCTATAACTTATAGATCAATTAAAATATGTATTCCCAAATCCATCCTATTGAGGACTTACAAAAAAATATTCATTTGATATAGAATTTACATCATTCCTAATGCATCGTCATTTTAAATAACATAGAGTAATTTAAATTTAAATTTATTAAAAAATATATCGATGAGGTAATATTCTATTTTATAAATTAAATTTATTTATATATTCAAGAATATCTGCTTTTATAAAAAAACATATCAAGGACAACTATTCATTAGTTAGATCTCTATAAGTGTTTCGTTTTCTCTCCATGCATTTATTATCTTCTGATTGTTATGCATCCATTCTAAAGCCTATAAATGGAGTAGTACCTCCTTCATATGAAGTTATAGTCCCTGAGATATTTTTCTACATCACTTCTTCAAATTAATTTTACAATTATCTCTCTCTATCTCACAGATATCCAATCTCTCATGAAAAATTATATTAGAGATGAGATTTTTTCTTATTCAATTTATAATATATTTTCCTAAACTTCATCCCTCCTTCATAAGTTTTCTTTGAACACTAATGGATTCGGTGGAATCATTAATTTTTTTATTATAACATGGATAATATACTTGATGAAAAAGGAATAGATGATGTCTAACCATGAGGAATATAAATCCTTCTCCATTTATATATCATTCTTTCCTTTTCATAGTCTTATCCTGAATTTGTTTTCATATTAAATCCACTGAAATTTATAGTGAGAAAATTATATAAATGGGGGTGGGGGTGGTTAGAAAATCCTCTACAATTCGGATCCCATTTCTTCCAATAAATAATTGGGGTGAATTATATAAATGAGAGATTTTGGGTGGTTTTTTAGATTCCAAATGGATAAAAAAAGATAAATGGAGAAGATAATAAATGGGTTAAGAAGATATATGAATAGAACAAAATATGAACCATTTCATGTTACTATTTTTAATCCTAAAATTTTATTTTCATGTTTACCATATATACTATAAAATGATTTGATTAAATTTTAATATAATCACACTTTTCCTAATTGATCTACATGAATTTTAATGTATATTCATTTTGAATAATCATAAAGGAAACATAATTTCAGGGACCAATTGATTACCAAACTAGTTATAATATTATATGACATAATAATAAAATTATAAATATAAATTTAAAATTTATAAATGCATTAAAAATTATTCGACTAAATACATCGAATCTGAATCAAATAAATTTAGAATAAACTTTCTTTAAATTAATATCTAACAAAAAAAATCAATTTTTCTAATATATACTAAATCAATTAA
This sequence comes from Viscum album, assembly GCA_963277665.1. NCBI lineage: Eukaryota > Viridiplantae > Streptophyta > Magnoliopsida > Santalales > Viscaceae > Viscum > Viscum album. Next base: position 232,831,855 of record OY728125.1, read on the forward strand.
GGATATATTGATTAAAAATTTTAGATCCTAGAATAGAACATGGTGATAAACAATATATAATAATATTATTTATTATGTTCCATTTAATTTTATCATTTAAAGTATTTCCATTATTTTTTTCTTTATATCTATGAATATATTTTTTCAAAATTATTTTTTCTAGAATTGGATTAATGATGGGTCAACAATATCAGTATATATTTGGATTTCTAATTCGGAGAGTTTTAAATCACATCAATTAAATAGATTCACATATTTTTATAATGGGTAAATCCAAATATTTTTTCCATGATCATTTCTCACTTATCCTTGCAAAAAAGGTGAGTATAATTGAAAAGTATAGAGAATAATTTAATGATAAAATTGTGTCTTACCGTATCTTTTTTAAAAAATCTGTAGAGTTTTCTTGAAACTAAAATACATATATAATTAGAAAAAATATCATTTTTATCATCTTAGTTTCAACCTACACATAATTTATCTAACCCAAATTAATGAACCTTTAATTATATGATTTAATGTACTCTATCTTGTGATCATCAAATGGGTGATATTGTCAAGAGATCCTATAGATACCAATTACTCTATCCCATAGATCTATGAGGTTTAGTGATCAAACAACATAGATTTGTCTAGTATTTTTAGGATTTTATTTAACATCTCTTCTGATCGTTAAAATATGGATATTTATGGATCATCCTTAAGATTACATAATCTCATCCTATGTAATGATGTGATTTAGAAATCATTGGGTAATAATTGTTTTATTAAAAAATATTCTAATTTGTTTTTAATAAATGATAGAAATATGATTAAACAAAATCCAATGACCTAAACTATCCAACCTACAAGTGGAACATAGAAGTAATGGATGAATCTAAAAAAATACAGTGTATTATAAATATTTCTTCAACATTTGGTTATCAATATTAATATATAGTTATTTCATTGAAATGGATAACATGAATAAGGTAATTATATATGTGGTGTCAAGACCATCATATGAACATCACTTACCACAAAAAAAAAAGTTCAATTCCAAATCATAAAATAAAAAGATTACAGATTAAATTAAAATCCATAAGACAAACTAACACTTCATTCTATAACTACACTCCAACTAGTACAAAAAAATTTGAATATCAATCAAATACAATGAAAATAAATATCTTAATAATGGATCATGGAAGTGAAATGGATATATATTTTTCAATCTATTCAGCACCCATTAAGAGTAATATTTATTATTTGAAGAAGACAATAAAAGAATTTCCACACCAGTATTAGTTAAATACAAGTAAAACAATCATCATGGTAAATATAAATCAGCTATAATTATTTAATTAATATCCAGACAATGATAATTCCTAGATAAAAATTATATTAAAATGAGTAATCAGAATATGATATACCATATCACATATAAATGACTATATTTCACAATGATAAGATTCCAACTCCATATAAAGATTTAGGAGAGATCATTTAAAATAGATAATGAGGTTTAATTAATTTAGTTAAGAAAATATATGATTTAAAATGAGATAAATGTCAAAAAAGAGTAAAGATTGTATTCTAGAAAAAATATCATGCATTATGACATTTACCATTAATCATATTCTCCAAATTTTTTATGAGAATGATTATTTATTTTAGGATTTACCTTTTTTTATTCTCCTAATTCATTCCTTAAACTTATCCTTTATATATATAAAAATATACAAAGAAACATTTATTATAATCACTCCATCAATTCTCAAATTAGTAGACTTAAAAAATTCATAGGGATTGTGACTTGTCTACTTTTAATATTTGATAAATGATGTTTTGAGGATAAGAATTTTTCTATTTCCAATATTTAATATAATAAACTCTATGGATATAAAATTTTCTATAATCAATCTTTAATCACATATTCTCTGGGGATAAGCAATTTTCCATCTCATCTGAAATAGGGTATTACATGTGTTTAATGTTTTATATATTTTTTATTAGATCATCTTAAGAATTTTTGTTAAAAGAGAATATGTTTCTAATATAGTATATTTTACTCAATAAATAATAGTGTATATTGGGATTTATTTCCCCAAACTTCATTAAAATTTCATGTGTCATTTCCATGTGGTCATTCTAAATTATTTTCATTATTTAGTTAACAATATTATACATCATTGTTTACTTTAATATCTTTACGTTAACATGACTAAACCTGATGAGTGAACCTAAAACCATTCAATAATAATCATATAGAATTTCTAATAATTTCTAGAAGCTTTATTTTCTCATTACATATCAAATTTTTTACTTAGTTGTATAATGCATAATCAAAAGGCACAAATTCTTATTATGAGAGGTCATGTAACTGATAACCTTTATATTATTATTTTTTGATCAATTCTACTATTTATTTTTACACTTAGATTTTTTCCAATTCATAAATTTTTATATGATGATTTATTAATCTTATCATGAAGCCTTTAAATTAGTAGTTTTAGTATATGAGTTTTAATTCACCCCCTCATAAATTTTCCTACCTGATTTCATCTCTATGCATAATCCATGGAGTAATATATTTTGATTTGATCATAACTTGCATATATCAATAAAATCTCAGTGAGAGTCATTATATTTCTATAAATAACATCCTTAAGTACATGAGGATAATTAAGGATATGTTCATGGTATTTCTAAGTGAGAAAAATATCTTTATAAAGGGTTATATTAATGCTTCTTTCCATTTTGACAAGAATAATATGAGGTATCAATATTGTTTCATCTTTTTCATTAACCAATATATTGAAAGAGTTTTAACATATCAACCATGTAAGACTCAACAACCAATAAAATTTACATCACTACATCATATACTATAAAGGAAAACTATTAGATAAAAGGGTTTGTCACTAAACATAGTGTGGATCTTGTAATTATAGGAGGAAATCTATTTTACTATGACAAAAATTGAGTTATTTATCATTCCAAGGAATCTTGATCACTATAAAGGACCATGAAAAAATGTCATAAATACCATGTCATTCAATAAATAACTAAGAGAGTTGATGTAATGATATTTTTTGTAGCTACTATGGATAATATAATAGATCCATTGAAAATAAAATTAACATTATAGAATAATGAGGGTCATTTAATGTCTCTTGAAATTATATACATGAGATATATTATGTTATTATTGTTGTGAATGGACATATATCGTGGTTTTATAATAATGGAACTCCCCATTTAATATCCATTCAGGTGTTCTATATATATTACATAAATGATTGAATGTAAAATTTACTCAAAGTAGGACATTGAGTTTTTACCAATAGATGATCATCATGGATCATTATTTCTTATGAACATATGTTAAAATTAGAATGGGTATATTATTACATATGGTATTGATTAAACTCCTGAGATATTAAGTTCAGATACTGTTATCTATACTAGATTACAAAAGTATATCATACGGAATTTGATATTTTCATTGATATAAAAAATCGAATTATGATCAATATAAATCCCCATTACCTATGGTTAAACATTATACTTATCATGTGAACCATCATACATTCAAACCTTTACAATTACATTTTTAATACTGAGGTAAAAATGTGGTTAGTAATTTTATTAATCATATCTTTAGTTTAAGTTAACCAAGATGTAATTTTTCCTCCTGTATGAAAAGCATGACATCTAGGCCTAGTATTGAATTAGTTTAATAAAATTCATTGCCATGGTTACTTGAGTGATAAGTGATGTGTTCTACAACATAGATGAATGAAATGTGATGTATTTATTTATATTGTTAATTATATTTTTAGAATCATGAATATATGTAATATCCTATACTAGATTAACATGTTTTTTATCTAATGTCCACTCATTGTCTTAGATAAATAGATTTTATGGGAATTAATATTATGTATAGAGTTGTATATTATAGAAAACATGTTCATAAGAAGATATGATTGTGTTTTGTTGAGATCATTATAAAACCCCTTGTATCTTGAGTAGTAAAGATGATTTTCATGAGGCCAATCATTTGTTAAATTTATGGAAGAGTCAATTCATAATTGTTTTGAATGCTATAATGGCCCGTAGTGTCACACCTAAGGTCATGATATGATGATTAATTTTTGAAAAAACGTTTTTAACAAAATTTGGGAGAGTTTATTTAATAATCCTCTTTAAATAATTTTTTATGGATTTATAAAGAGTTGCAATGTTTTTCTAAATGTTTTTGAGGATTAAGTAAAAGTGGGGGATTGTTGGAAATAAAAACTAAAGCATAAAACATGGAATATTGAGGATCTTGATACCATGGTTTATGTTTTGTAAATATAAATGAAACCAAATCTTAATATTAATATATTAATTCTATAAGATATCAATTGTAAAAAATATATTATGGTTGTTTTCATGAAAATTCTTCTTATTGACACATTAAGTTATGATTTTTTTATAAACTTTTGATTATTAAAGAAGTAAAATTGGAACTTAATCAATGAGATAGGTTTAATAAGATTTTTAACAATAAAATAAATTGAATTGTCATGTTTTAAAAGTTATACTCCAATAATAAAACCCAAATAATTTAGTTAAAAATAACAATAAGCTAGGTATCTAGCGTAACATGAAATGTGGAGCTTAAATATAATTTTGATATAGTGTAAAAAATTACTATTTAAATACGACCATTAAGCAAACCATTAATCTAGTATTCATGAATTGGAGTAACCAAATTATGAAATATTTTTATAATGTTCCTAATCAATAAAAATGTATTGAAAAATTCTTAATAAATAAGAACTAAAGTTTTAGTAAATTGTTTTTATGCATCAAAAATATGATTTCTTTAAATATTGTTTTATTGTATATTATGTGTGGATATTATAAATAATTTCCCTCAATTTTAGAAACTAAATATTATAAAAATAATATTATATTATAAATAAACTTATGAAAATTTTGTTATAGAAAAACATTTGTGATTTTTTTAAGAAGATTTATTTTTATGTGAATAGAGAAAAATATTGATTTTTGTAAAATTGTTATTTCTTTCCAAAAAAATAAAGTTATTTAAAATTACCATTATGTTTTAAATCTGATCATAATGTAACATAATAATTATTTAAATATAAATAATCTAATTAATCACATAGGGATTATTATGATACTCTATTTTCTTATAAGTTCATTTTTAGGCTCCAAAAAACATTCTATAAAAACTGTTTTTCGTTGAAATTTATGTATTTATTTTAAATGTAATTTTTGACACTTATAGGCATTGAATATTATAAAATTTATTTAAAATTTGGAATCATTATGTTATAATATATTAAATAGGGTAAGAAAAGTTTTGTTCATTATGAATATTAACCGTGGTACAAATTTGTCACCTTGGTAAGGGTGAATCGGGTAATTAAGGTTTCAAATAATGAGGTAAGGTCTCAAAATTAACCCAAAACAAAAATTTATTTCCTTTTATAAGGTTACATTTACCATAATAATCCATAATTCTAATATATATAATTTTGATTATTTTTTTCCTTTCCTAATTAAATATATATTATTTTAAATAAATAATTAATATAAAATGTCACTCTCTTTGTTTTAATGTCTCTAATATTTTTTCCTATGGATAAAATTATATTATGTTGGGTAATAAATTTTTAATTTAAATAGTAAATATTTATTAACATGGTAATTTATTTTTAATTTTTATTGATTGAATAATTACCTAAAAGTTTACGCAACACCAACACATTTCTTGTTAAAGTAGTTGAAAAATCAAGTAAATGAATTTAAAAACATCAAAAGTAATACTATTTGGATGAATTATGGCGTCCAAAAAATTTCATGGTTAGTAATAATGTATTTTTTTGGGGTGAAATAGTTTTTATATGAATTCCATACTTGGCTTGATGTCTTTAAAGTCAAAATATGTCAATAGTTCTTAGAATTTGATTAATGTTTTTTTATGTTAAATAGTATTTTATTAAATGAATAAAAATTTATAAAAATATTATACTTGTCTAATTGAGTGGGATATGGTTTACAATATCAACCAATTTCCAATTTTTCATCACCTGTAGATTATTAGTAATATTCGTTACCCTTAAAAGGTAAAAAACATTAACATCAAGGTATTTTTCAAAAGGGTTAATGGGGGTAAAAAAGAGATAAGGGATAAAAAATCACTAAAACTTATATAAATATTATCATTTGAGATAATTTATACTTATATTACCCTTAGATTATAAATATATCAATTTTGAGTCACATTAATATAAGAATAAATTTATATAAATTTAATACGTTAAGTAATTACAAGGGTACCCCTCCACTCACTTATAAATTGGAACCTCCTCTCCTCCCTTATTCATAAATTTTGACCACTCTATCTCAGAAAATCACTTTCCTAATTATATTTTAGATTGATTCTCCATACCCTATATATATTGGCCTTTCCAAAATACCATCTATTCAAGAAATAAGGTGTAATAGAAAGTTGTTTTTGTAATGAAAATGAGGTTAGGTCACTTATGAAGTATGTTAAACTTGAGGTAAGGGATTTATGTTTCAATCCCATGTTAATCAAGGTTATTTATTATTGAATTTAATTTGATTAAATTATATTTTGTTATCTAATAAATTAATTTCAAATTCTTCTCCTCTTATTATTGATAGAATTTTCTAGTAATAGTACCATTTCCTCTCTTTAATACTTAATATTATTGAGAATATGATTTTAAGAAAAAAAGACTTTATTTTTTCTTTGGTCAGAAATATTTTTCCTCAATCTCTTATTTTTTGATTAATATCTTTTAATTATGGTTTTTAATATTCTCCTATGATTGTTTAATTTAATTTTAAACCACTTTAGATTTTATTTAACTACATTTATAAGGAATCTTTTTATCATTTTCCAAACAAGGTACTTTTGACTTTTTACTAAAAGTGTGAAAGGAATAATTATTTAAATTTTCATGAAATGTACATAATTTCACAATATCAAGAACTCTCAATTTATTAAAATATCTATACAATTTTCCATATTTATTTTCAATGAAATTTATTCCCTTAATATTTTTGAAATTTATAGATTTTAAATAAGTGAATTCAAAATGAAATAGTTATTTTCCAAAAGAAAATATATTGCAGTGATATTTTAATGGATTTGTTTCATATATGATAACGTTATTTTGTGTTACTTATGCTTCCCTGCTTATATAATTCCAAGATACCATCCTTATTCTTTTTTGGAGGGTTTATGATTACGATAATGAAATATTGATGAATATCATTTTCTTTTCCATAGGTTAAGAAACGATGGAATGAAAAATGTTTTCATGATCTTATGGAATATATATGAGAGTTTTATGAATATGTGTTTAGTGGGACCAAAATTATATACCCCTCTAATACATTGGGTAAGTAATAATATTTTATGAGATAAAATGGTACATTGAAGGTTATCTAAATCCAAAAATAGGGTACACTGAAGACTGTACCAAGCCTGAAAGAGGGTAGATGGAAGGTTATCCCATGTATAAAAATATTGAAAATGGTGGTATATCCCAAGACCTAAGTAGGTACTCATATATTTATTACATTCCTAACATATGATTAATTTATTTATGGTTATCATTGATATAACATTTATTTGATTATTATTATTCCAAACTTTCTTGATGTTATCGTATTTGAATATTAAGATCTCAAGGATCAAGTTCTTTGATTCCTTTCTGATTCATGTCTTACGAATTTTGATGATTTATTCCATGAATCATGATTATGATCTATGAATTTTTGGGCATGATTTTAAAATATTAATCTCATGTTCTTATACACTTATTATCATGTTATGATTATAAATTATCATTGAATGATATCTACCATGTTTACCCTTACTGATCATATTAAATCAGCCTCTATTATGTTTTACTTTTATAATGATATGAAGAATGTTTTTAAGAATTATATGTATAATAAGGGTACAAGTTGTGAAGAACTTATTTGGAGATGATTTAGATCGTTTATATATCAGCTATTTATAAATCCAAGAATCCAAAGAAACTAAACCTTTTTTGTTTTGGCTTGGAATGTAATGTCATATAATTAATATTCATCTAAAAATATGTAATATTAATATTTCAAATGTTTGGATTTCCCAACTAATCAGATCATTATTTAATTAAGGTAGACTATAAATTAGAATATGTAGACCTCATTCATTTACAATTGATGAAGTTTCACATAGTTGAATACTTCCCACTTCCTTTCTCTATATTTTCTTTTATGAAAGAGGTGATAACATACCTTCGAAGAAAAAATATTCCCAATAAAGAATTAAGTGATTCCAGTATCCACTTAATACCTTTATAGTAATGAACCCATTTGTTTCTACTAAGGGAACTTGATCAAACTCACTACTAGAAAAGATTAATGAATGAAAAATGTTATATATTGGTTTTATAGTTTGAATTTCATATTTCCATTTCCTTACATGGTTAATTATATGAAATGTTTTTGTGATTTAATTCATCACATTTAGGTATAGAGATGTCCCATAAAACCATTATTATATATGTTAAAAGAATAAATTTAATTTATTATAAATATTCAAAAGATGTATGTGTGTGTATGTGTTCGGTGAACATAAAACATTTAACTTAGATGGTAATATGAACCATTATATGGAAATATAACTTATAAACATCTAATATTTATTTTAAAATTTTAATTATTCACTTTAATTTCATATTTAGGGGTATTTATTAACATGTGAAAACTCTTTTGTGATGGTTGTATATTTATTAAATACAAAATTTTAAAAACATTTAATAAAAAATAGTACAATATAATTAAAAAAACCAAGAAATTAATTTCCTAATTACTTTTTATAAATATAATGATATATATATAACAATCATAATATATTTACAAACACCAATATACATGAAATTTTTTATTAACTCAATTAGAATGTATTAGATAAATATTAGGAACATTTAATTAATATTGAATCTTTAACATTTTTTAGTTTGTCTCAAAATAATTTTTTTATTATAATAAAATAAATTCTATATAATTAAATGCGTGTAAATGTCCCCAAAAGCATATAAATGATACATAGTGACTGAAAACACTCTAACACATATACAAGTAAAATGGTAAAATCAAATTAACAACTTCAATAATATAACGAAAATGAAATATTTGGGATATTATTCACTTTCTTAAACAACCATTATTACTTTAGTTTTATAATAATAATATTTATCTTCCATTTTTATAGTATACCACCAAATTTCTATGAAAATCATATCTCAATTTATATGAAAAATCATTGAAAAATCAAACAACATATTTGATAAAATATTGTATATTCGCATTTATGTTGTTGATAATAAAGACCCCAGAAGTACCACTATAAGGTATTAGGTATCTCCTTAATTGAATATAGATAACAAATGGTGTGTAAGGTATATGTATAATTTTTTTAATTTAGATTTCCCTCAAACAAAAATATATAATTATTACTTATAAATTAAACATTATCTAAAAATAAATAACTAATAATAAGATATAGACATATGAAGTTCCCTTTATATGAATTATATTTGTTGTCAATAAGTCAATATGTGTTTATAAGAAGTTGTTAATGGAGTTTGGAAGTAACCAGGTTGTGGGAAGTTAGAATTGGATTTCATTCTTGATAAGGTAGTTGTTAAATAAATTAGGAAGACTATCCAAGTGAGAAGAGATTATTTGGAAAAGGATTGAAGTTTGGTGTTTTTTAAGTGGTTGAGAAGTCCTCATAATGCGTTTAAGAGGTAAAAAAAGAATTTTATAGAAGTCTAGACATCTATAAAATATGTAAAAGTCCAACCTATAAGTCTTTGGACTCTTACTTACAATCTTAAGAGTTAAGCTTATAACTTTTATAGCATAAGACATTGGTATAGTGTCAGACTGTAAGGTCAAGCATAAACATTATTAGTTATGGAAGTCTTTCCACGTCATACTTTCAGGTTGTCACATATAAATTTTTGAGTACTATATGATATTTCCTTACATTATACGTTTTTGGTTGTATGAATTTAATGGATATATATATATATATATATATATATATATAAATTATTGAAGAATCTATTATTATTTTTTCCTAATATAGGGAAATTAGGCCATGTCTTGGAGTCATGTATGAATTCCTCAGGATTAAATATGACATTGAGTTTTGTGTAAAACTTTTAAAATCATGTATAATTTTGAGAACCACAAATGAATGTATTTATACACCTTATAACATTGTCAGATTATTCAACTTATAATGTCACGTGAAGTGAGAAAATTCATAATTTCAGAATTTATATTTTTCAATAAAAGGATAATAAATTATTCAATGATTGTTCTAATATTCAAGGATTGAAACATCACTCTCAATATAATTTTTTTATTATTGAATAATATATTAAAGGAAGACCATAGGAGGGAGATGTTGGATGTTGAGTTGAGTTACACACCAGAAGAAGGAGGTTCCATGTAAGAGAGATATATAGAAGTGTATTATTCAAAGAAGATTTATGCAACATATTTAATAGAAGAATTAAAATAAATGAACACCCAAAACTTTTAGATATTTAAAATTATTTCTTAAAGAATAATTCTAATGAGTTTTAATGAATGATAAATTAGGAATAAATTTAACAATTTAAATGAATAGATCCCTGATGCTACCGAAGATCATGGGAGTTTCCAAAATTATATTTTTTAGAACTATTATTCGTGATATTATTTTATGAATATATATATACAGAAAAAAATGAAAAATGAGAAGAAATATTTTTAGAGAGCATAAAAAAATAAGTGATATAATTTTGAATAGCTAAGATCATGGTGATTCAAAAAATAAAATAAAAATGTGGATATTGATGTAGAGTGTCATTTTAAGAAAAATAATCATATTCCTCCAAAGTATTAAATGTGATAAGAAGATACAATATTGAATGAATTTTTGAAAAAGATGACAAATTAAGATGTTAATGTTTTCAAGAAGGCCTGGACATATTTATTAAAGAAGTGTACATGAGTGGATTAGTAAATCCATTCTGTTCATGGAGGATGATCATTTTTCAAATTTGTGTAGAAGAAGTCAGGCATCAATATATATAGTTCTTACTTGGGATGATAAAATTATTGTGGGGAAGTGGAATTCTATAAGACTCTCTTATGTGACTAAAGATCTAGAATATAGTGTGACACTTTATTGATTAGAATGCAATGTTACATGGTATAACCACTTGTGAAAATATTAGAGAATATGTGATTGGAAAAAATAAAAAATCATTGAATGAAGTAGGTTTTAATGTCAAAACTTTTAAATTATTATTAACCTATTCTTGTTAAATTCTAATATAATCCATTGAGGATGTGGTAATCATGAAAGATAAGATTATGGTTTTAACCATCAATAGAGTTTTGGATTTTAAAAGAAGATTCATCATAATAGTCCATTGATCCACACCCCATTAGTCGTATCCATGACATATAATCTACATGTGGTGTCTTATAAAATATATATTCACTATGATGTTATAATAAAATATATAATAATAGATAGAATGAATTCTATTAACAGTATTATTATCCCAACATTGATGTATAAAACTATCACAACTCAAGGAATAAGATATTATTATACAACTTATCAATTTTCCTAGAGGCTGTAGATATAGTAATAGTTTTATATTCACCAATTACTGATGGTTATCTTATGAAAATTAATGTTAATATAAATAATAAGGTTGGTGGATAAGTATACAATGGATTCTTGATTTCCATGTCTGAGAAGATATATACAAAGTATAGTTTCTTTAAACTACCAAAGAGATTTGGGATAAATTGAAGAGTAGTTGTAAAGGAAATATTAAAGTCAAGGAAACTAAGTTATAAGTCTTTAAGAGCATAATTTAAAACAAAAATATTTCTAATTTTGATAATATTAAAGATTTCTTTACAAGAGTCAATCAGATTATTGGTAAAGTCAAGGGATTTAGTGACAAGTTGGATGATTCCACCATTTCCAAAAATTTGATAAAGACTTTTCTAGAAAGGATTGATCCTAGGATTTAATCCTTAGAAGACAAAGAATATTTTTCATTTGATGAGTTCAAAAAATTCTTATAGTTTATAAAATTAGAAAGGGTATATCTTTTGGAATGAATATTAAAGATGAAATGAATTTTTAGTCCATGAAAAAAGTAAAGACCAAAAGAGATGAAACTAAATATTCAAGTAATTTATATTATGATGAGGATAATGAATACTTCAATAAATTTTTTATCTTCTCTTAAAAATGTATAATAAGGACATGTGGAAAAAAATAAGAAACCAATACGGTGCTATAATGATAATAACATTGGAAACTTTTCTTATGACCACACATATAAGAAGGTTGAATATAATAAGTGACATAAATATGGAAGGAATCTCCTAAAACAGAAGTATGGGGAATAATAAGAAGGATATCACTAGGAGTAAGAGAAATTTAATGAAAAAATGTGAGAATATAGACTCATTATCATCATGAATATAATATTATAATGATTTATAGTTTTTGGATAATATTTAGATTGTATATTGACACATATAGCATTGATGATAATGAAGAAGGGTTAGAACTAGAGTGGTAGATGAAAAGTGGGATGAAATCAGATATTGAGAAACATAATTTGTTTAAGAAAGTAAAAAAAATTGGGAATTGAAAATAACAAGGTAGATACAATGAATGAATATTGTTTAAAAATGGAATTTCTATACATTAATGAGATCAAGAGACAAAAAATTTTATTAGAAAATAATTATAAGATTTGGGATGATCTTTAAGAAAATTTAACTACAAGCGATGGACGACCTTCTGAGAATAAAACCATTTTTCTAGTTGAATAAAATCTTACATGAATTAAAAAATAAAGCTAATGTTAAAGAATAATATTTTCAAGAAGTATAAATGAAAAGCTCTAATATTAGGTAAAATCTGGTTCTAATTATTATCAAGATAAACCTATTACATCTAATAGTGTATGTCTTCAAAATTCATGCACATGTTTACACTAAGAATAATTATAAGGGATGCACTTCCAAATATAGTGATGATAAGAAAATTCCAAAAATACCACTACCACTATGAAAAATAAGGCTCAAGTTATGGAAGTACAACAAGAAAAACATCATTCTAGATAGATCTAGAATTAGTTGAGGAGACCTAAATTTAAAAAAATTGTTAGTTTTATGGAAGTTATGGCCACCAATCCTATAATTGATTTTATAATATTCCTTTATATGGTAAAATAAATGAACGAATGGGGATATGTAGTGAGAAAATTACAACATATTCTCAAAGAAATCAGTATATAGACACAACTACATTAAATTTTTTAACTCAAAATAGATTTGGATATTTAAAGGATGTGTATTCAAGATGTGTGAAAGGATGTCATAAAAAAGATGATTTCATGACTATATTATCTAGAAAAGGTACCTATTCTATAAAGGAAAAGAAAATAAAAATAAAAATAAAAAAGAAATTAATGAAATGTTGAGAAGGTTAAGAAATATTTCTTGAATGTATATCCAGATCAATTAAAATTGACCAAAAAATAGGGAAAACTATGATGGATGCTTTATCTAAGGGAAATAAAGTGGTTTCAAAAGAAAATTATAATGTTCATAAGAAACATGGGAATTTATCTACATGTGTTTACTTGAAACTACAAGAAACATTGTGTGATATATGCTTTTAGGTTGTGTATGGATTGAAAAACTGCGTGAAAATTATACTAGACCAAGAAAATTCTATGAGAAATATTCTATTAGAAAAAGGAAATGAATTTTCCATGATCTCAAAGGTAAAAAATAATTACTCACATATGAGGATAGATTGTGGAAAAAATATGATTAAGAAACTTGTTAGTGATGATAATAGTAAAATAATTGTTGTGTTTGGAAGTAAATAGTAGGCTAGGTATAAAGGAAAATATCATATTTTGTGTTTCAACTAAGAAGAAAATTTCACCTCCTAATTCCATTTTTTTATATCATAAAGATTATTTATGGATAAAATTGAGTGTTGTTCAAAGTAGACAAAAAAGAAGTTTTTCTGCATGAATCCATTCAACTACAATGAAGTGGGGTAGTTGAGTGTTTTCCCTTGAGGGGGTGAAAAAAATTATATGAAGAATATATCATAAAATGAATCTAGAAATTCTATATAGCTATGAAAAACTAGTGAAAAAGGTTTTCCAATAACACTTACTACTATTATACTTGTTAATATTAAAAAAATTCTACATAGGGATTGTTAATTGAAGAAAGTATGAAAAAAGTTGTATTTTTATAATTTTCCCTTGAAATTTTTGATGTGTTTATTGAGGTGTGAAAAGGAGAAAACATTTATTAGTAAAACTATTTTTAAACAACCATAAAATGAGAATTTTATATTGGTATCACATGCACTGTTATTTAGGGATAAAATTGCAATCCTTGGTTAAGAACTATTTTTTTATAAAGTGTTATCCAATATAGACATATAGTTTCCTTATTAAAGGCCCTATGAAAATAAAATCATGATGTATCATCCTTCTCTCAAGTGGAATGAGATTTTATTTAGTTTTAATAAAGGGTGAAGTAAATGGTTTCAATAGAAGCATGTTGATATTAGGAGACCCTGTCATATATCCTCTATATTGTTTTCAATAAGGGGGTGGGGGATAGAATCACACATATTGAAATATGATGTCTTCGATGGTATTAAAAACAAATAAAAAGTGGGATATTGAATAAATATTTGGATGGAGTATATTTGTTTTCAATAATTCAATATGTATGTCACGTCCACTAGGTCGAATACCCTGAGAGGGGGGTGTGAATCAGGGTATGATAGATTAAAACCATTTCCCATTCGGATCTAGTTTTATTGTTAGAAAAAACTCAATTCTCTCTTCCTCCCGTAGTAATAAATGAGCATATATGAAATCATGTAAATGACACAGTGATTTTTACTTAGTTCACCCTCACTAGGCTACGTCCAAGGAGCATACAACGGAAATGTGCCAATGTACCAAATTCACTAAGCCTCATGGACAATAATGAGTACAATATTCAAGATATACCTTCTATGCAATAGATCACTGCCTTTTCAATGTTTAGGTTCTACTCACTGCATTCCCAAGGGTCACTCCCTATCCCTCTTTCTCTGGCTCACTTTTGGTGGAAAGGTCATCATCTTCCTCTTCCATCACTCCCTGCTCTTGGAAAGGAATATACTCAATGTTTATGGACTTGTAGGTCAAAAAGAGTTTATGGACATATAGGTCCCTTAATTTTCATGAATTCTTGTATCCTCAATTATAGGTAGATGCTCTGTTGAAGTCCATTTTTCACCCATAGATGAAGTCCACCTTCCTGAGTACAGTTAGGTACCAGAAAATACTTTCGCAAGCTGGATTGAGGCTTTTTCAAGATTCCTTGAGTAAACTGCGAACCACCACCTTCTCCCACATATTGAGTATTTGGTTTCGTATGTGGAAAACTTGTTTCACAAATAGCTGCCTCTTCCATAGACCGCTTTTGCCTTCTCATACCACTACCTTCATTATGCCTCTACAAATTGACCTCTGTCTGCAAACTGTTCTTTATTCATGGACTTCCTTCGCTTTCGTATACTAGTCCTCCCTCTCCGTGTACCACTTGTGGAAACCCCCCTATTACATTCTATAGATACCTCCTCCATGTACCGAGTCAACTCCTTTTGCGTACCAGACTTCCTCCTCCGTGTACCAGACTTCCTTTGCGGGTTAAGAATCCTCGAAAACACCTTTAGCAGAATTACATCTACATGAAGCACTACAGCCTTCGCAAACCTCCCTTTGGAACTTCTTTCATCCTTTTCCGAAATCCCATATCAAAAACATGTTCTCTAATGATATTATATCTCCCCCATAATTGGTAGGATTAGTGATTCTTATATAGGTGAAGATACCTACAAAATCTGCTAATCTATGATTTACCAAATCTTCTATCTAGCCTTCGCTACATACCAATCATCCAGCCACTGTGAACTGAAAGCCATCCACAAACTGTTTTTCCACACCAACCGCATACCAAATTTGCTCCTATGTGATTGATCTCCTTTTCTGACGTCGATCCATTCGCATACTAGACCACTGATCTACTGCAAACTGTTTTTGGTTTCGCGAACCTCTTTTGCATACTACTCCCAACCGCTCCACATACCATTCCAAGAACATGGTACGCGGTCCATGAATTATGGTATGAATATCTCACCCTTTGCATGTTTTCTTCAACATTATTTATATAGTTCAATACTATGAATAAATCCTTAATTTTTTGACATCAAACTTCCGATCTTGAGGTCCAAATATTTGGAAAACATAGGGAAATTGCATAATCTTAAAAACCTGTCTTCAGCAGACACCAAACATACTTATTTGTGGTCATCTGGCTTTGTCAAAAAACACAACCACACCAAAAACATACAGAGATGATTCTTTGAGGGATTTTTTCCCAACAATGTATTAACAAGAGGTTTTGAATATAAGTTGGAAGATTCCAACTAGGGGATAGTTTTCATTGGATGTCATGGTTGATAAGTTTGGTGTTAAAGAATGTAGGAATATTTTTTAAATGAGAATAGAATATTTGGATGAGGTTTGAAGGTTTTAGTTAATTTAGGTTGGTTGAGAAGAACTCATAATGAGCTAAAGAGGTGATAATGGAATTTTATTGAAGGATATTAGTATGGAGAATATGGATATTTCTAGAATTTAATATGTTTTACTCTTCAATAAGAGTTTAAGAGTTGACTGTATAAATTTTCTTGTGTTAGATTTTTTCCATAAATTAGTCTTTAGGGTTGAGTGTACAAATTTACTACCCACTTATTCCATTGAATGTAAAACTATAAGGGTGCCACATATTACTTTAGAAATATGTATAACTTTTCCCAGCATCAAAATTCAATAGAGAAATGAGTTTACAGGACACATATTACTCTGGTAAGAATCATAGAAGACATTTTACAAAGATAATGAAAATTTCATATGTCTACTAATTGTGTAAGACATACCAAAGATCATGTACAACTTTGAGAGTCATATAAGACTTTTATAAATGCATATAACTTTTAGTAAAATGCTTGAATTTATTTCATCACCATCCAAAATTTTCACTTCGTAAGACTTATAGTCTCATATGAAATGTATAAATTTGGAATTTCAGAATTATGAATTATAAATAAAATAAGTATAAATTAATAAATTCTAGTTTTTATCTTAAAGGATTAAAACTTAATTCTCACTCCAAGTGGTTCGTGATTTAGGTTTGGATTAATTTTAAACCAACCAAAGGAGATGTTGGATCCTGAGATGAGTTCCCAACCACAAGAAAGAGGTTCCACATCATAGTGCCACGAACACGTGGATAATTCATAGAATATTGAACTAGTAGATTTAATGGAATAATTAAGAGGAGAAAACACCCATGTAATTTACAAATAAAATAGAATGATTGAATGAGGATTCAAATGAGTAGGAATGATTTATTAATTTGGAATTTATTGATAGATTTAAAAGATGAGATTTCTTTTGCATCCGGAGATCATGGTAGTATCCAAAATTAAGTTTTGGAAACTATTATTCATTAAATTATTTTTGGAACATATATTTACATAAAAAAGAAGAATGGGGTAAACTAATATTGAGATAGAACTTATAAATACTTTGTGGAAGATTTTTGAGCAACTCAGAGACTAATACTTTACATTATTGAAGAGAGGAGGGGGAGAGTGAATATAAGAATTATTCTAGGGGGAATAAACCTATTTTTCTTGAGTATTTATTGTTATGGTGAGAAACTAGATAGTGAAAATATTTGATAATGATGAGAAAGATAAACGGTTATGTTCTAATGTAGACCTGATAGTATATACTTGAAGAAGTGTACATGAGTGGACTGGTTGATCCATTTTGTTAATGGAGGAAGATCAATTTTTAAATTAGTATATAATTAACCAAGAATAAAAATATATCATTTTTATTTTAGATCATACATTCGCAATAGAGTTTTTTAAAGATATAAAACCCCCTTGTATGACTTGGGACCTAGAAAACAAAGTGACTTTTTGCTGATTGGATTGAAGTAGTACATGGTGAAAAAAATTATGCATATCATAGAAAATATATGATTGGGATGACTAAAATATCATGAAAGGAGTATGATGGTATGTAGAACCTTGTAAATACTTGTGTTCTAGTTCTCTTTACATTCCACTACCATTAAGCAAGGTTGATTTAATAAATAGAGTATCATGAATTTAACTAACAATAGAGGATGGATTATAAAATAATATTCATTAAAATATACCTATGATTCACCCTCCTCTCAATAGTACCCTCATCATAGGCTCTATAATAGATTTTCACCTGATAAAATCTCTTTTGTGTAATGATAATTAAAAATCCATACAACTTCCGGAAGAACCCAACAATATAAAATATTGACATTGATGCATCTAGTAGTGTATACATATTTATCAAGTTTTCACTAATTTATAGGTATAAAAATGGGTATTAAAATATATTTTTTATGATTATTCAAGGATAAATAAAAAATAGAAGTATAGATATTTCTCAAGAATTATGGATGGATCATATAGAATCTATATAATTAATAGTTACACCAGATTTGAGAATAGAGAACCCCAAAAGTTCCCATGACAAGACCTCCTATTTTGTGTCTTGTTTGAAAAAATAAAATAAATTCAGTCAAGAACCATATTTATACACCATAACTAAGAATAAATTCACATTAAAATATATGTGACATGGGGAGCTGGAATAGTAGATCCTTCCTGAACATTGTAAGGATCATTATTAATTCTTCAAGAGGTTAAAGATTTAAGAGTCCTAAGATAAAGGTTCTATGTTATAAAAGTATATGGTATGACATTAAGTTTTTAGCCAAAGGAAGTATATGGTGATATTTATTCTAGATCTATTCTTTTATTATTTAAAAGATAGTGGTGTTTTGTGAAAGGGGAAATGTATATCGATGTTTGGTGATATCATATTATAGGTTTACATTTTTATTTATCCCTATAATTCCCCATATTTATTAAACCATTTCCTGTATTTTTTATTCAAAAGAAACATCTATGTCATTTTCAACAGGAATTCAATTATGTTCATTATTTTTTATTTTTTTTATTTTTTTCATTAATATTTTTTTTAAATTATTAAAATGATCAATCCTAGAATGGATGATATTTGTTTTACTATAATTGTCAAGTCACATGACTATTGAGGGATTAAGAGGAGAAAGATGACAGATTAATTTAGTCTATCAGTCTCATCATGAAAATCCATTTTGATAAAAAATAACCTTGAGACAAAAAAAATCATTTTAAAATAAATTTTAAACCACAATATTTATTAATTGATGTACTGTAGGGTTATTGATAAAATTAAAGTATTACTTATAGTTTGTATTTTAATCTATTTCTAAGATCAATCTTAATCTAATTATTCTAATTTATATCTTTGACTAATATATTTATGTTGACCTAGATAGAATCAAAGTACATGACCATAAAGATTTTTGTAATTATAGATTTATATTATAGTCATTTAATTTGATAAATTAAGGAAAAAATAGGTATTTATATTTTGTTTAACTATCCTTCAAAATTAATTCCTTCTTTTATTTTTATTCACACTAATTTTTCATAAATCCTAAAATAATTATATTAAATATATTTTTTTGTTAAAATTATTCTGTGAACAATTAAATCACACAAGGATATTTGGTATGACATATATTATTCATGGGAAATCCATCATTCTATCACTATTCTATTATTTTGTAGTGTAGTGAACAATCTATCGTAATTGATAATTTATAAACTTTATATCTCGGTGAACTTGACGATGTCAACTAGAATGTAAATTTGTTGGGTTTATTATTGAGTATCATGGTGATATTAATATAATATAATTTTTTTGATTAACCCATTCCATTGAATCACTATTTATTTCTAAGCATTTTTCTTATTATATGCATGCCCTATGTTGATTTTGTTGTTGTAAGAGTATCAGTACAGTATAGGGATTCCAAAAACTTTTTCAAAGAGTATATAATTATGAGATACCTTGGAATATTGTATCGAGATTGATTTATTCCTATTTTATATTAATTATATACTGTGTTATAACATAATCATACCACTATACGTGATAAACTTAACATACAACTCGCTAAGAAGGATTAATAAAATAGATCACAACAAGTGTTTGGGGGTATAACTATCATGGAATACGGACTATTTTCCATTAATTAGGATACCCTAATCATTAATAATTATCTAATTTAAGATAAAAACTTTTAAATTAAACCAACTATCATTAAAATGATCAAGAATATAGTTAAATTTAATAAAGTACACTATGAAGATCCTTTTATCCATTTATCTAATTTTCTGTAAATTTATGACATATTTATGAATAGTGGATAAACATTGGATGCCATATTATATAGAGTGATCTTGTTATTACTAAAATATCATGTAATGGATTAGATAAAGAGACAAATGGAAATATTTATAATGAATTGGGATGAGAAGGTAAAGTGATTTCATCACAAATATTTTCATCCAGTAAGAACATGGAAGATGTGAAGTGACATCCATAATTTTTTACAAAATTAATGTAGAATATGTATTCAAGTATTTGTTAATATTAAAGGATCATATTAAGAAGTTACTACATCATTAAAATCATTTTTTTCTATATATTAATTAAACCATTATGGTTTGCAACCTACGGAATTAGTTGTGACTGATTTTTCAACTGACAGAATCTTTATGATGAAAACTCTCAAATTTGTATGATAACTTCTTAATAAGATCATTTAAATTAATTTATTAGGAAACATTTAATGGGTTCCACTAATGTGAGTATTATATAAAGTATAGGAGATTATATTCTTAGATACCCAAGTAGATGATTTTATAAAGAAGTTGGATAAAATTTAATTTCTTGTTGGACCAACCCAGCCATAATAGTCATTACCAACTGCACTCACACTAGAATCCCATTTATGAGATATTTGTAAAGAAGCTTAAACATATCAAGAAAATAAACCATTATATTGTAATTAAATAATCTATAATTGATCCCCTGATTAATTTTAAAACTATTATCACCAATGGAGGTCAGTTCAATATAGTTCACAATCAAATCCCAACAAGAACCAATATCAATGTGGCCTAAAAACTAACTAAAAATAGGATAAACCCCTATTATCACCAAAATAATTGGTCTTAATAAAGTTTAAATCTTTTCCACCACCTTGACCTCATTTTAAATAGAATTTATAGAAATTGTTTCAACCAGCACCCTCCCAGCTCCTAAAAACAACCCATGAGGACATGATTAATAAATTTATTCAGAATTCCAATTAGTTTATGATAATCTAATAGAAGTCATTGATGAATAAAAAATAACCTATTTAAAACCTTATGAAAAATGGTGGAAATTTTCTCAAACTCTTTCATAGTGATTACTGAATACTATATCATGTAACATAGAGTATAATCTATGGGAGGAGGTGAAGTCTTCAGAAATTTGTGGTGGGCCTAGAGGGAAGAAAAATAAGGATGAAGAGACAGTTAAAAAAGAATTAAATGAGAAAAAATATTATAAAAATAAACAATCAAAGGAAAATGAGAATCTATAAATGGATAAAAATATTTTGAAATAGAGAATGAGGCTTATAAGAAACAGTAGCCCGATTGACGCCCACTAACATTTATGGTGACGATAAAGAAATGGTTTGTTGAATCGAAATATAAGAAATTATTATATATTTTCAAATAGATTTATATCAACCTCAATTTTATAGATTCCATTTCTCAAATATTATATAATGTTAAAAAAAAATAGTTTATAACTATCAAGAATAAGTTGGATGATCTAGGACTCATATCCCATAGTGAAGAATGTTAAAATGTATTAACGGAGATATACCTACAAATATACATGATACGGGGAGATTTTCCATCCAATCCATAATAGGATCATGAAAATTTGTGAAATAACTCTAGGATTTTGGAGAAAGTGTAAATATAATTCCCCATAGAATTTTTTAGAAGTTGGGATTTGATTAGCCAAAGCCAATCTAAGTCTCAATCTAACTTTTCAATCAATTAGTGATGTACCTATGAGGAATTCTAGAATTTTTTCTTATTATGGAAGGAAAATTTATATTTACTAATTAATATTTTTATCCTTGAGATGGAATAATAAAGATACATTCATATTATTATTGTTACATTCATCCTAGTAATTTGGTGTGTGTTAATCAATGTCAACTAAATGGGACTAATTTTTAAAGTGGGTGACAAAAAATTCATCTTTGATCTAATAAATGTAATGAATAATAGAAATAAGTTGGGGGATTTCCATGCTA
Organism: Viscum album; assembly: GCA_963277665.1. Taxonomy (NCBI): domain Eukaryota; kingdom Viridiplantae; phylum Streptophyta; class Magnoliopsida; order Santalales; family Viscaceae; genus Viscum; species Viscum album. The sequence goes on from OY728125.1 coordinate 232,854,409, forward strand.
TATTATGTATAGAATAACACCCATCTATAGTGAGTTTATGCCAAGAATAATGAGAAAAGTTGATGCAACTCACTGATGAGATAGTGGATAGTAATAAATATAATCTTAGTATAGAAAAAAAAAGATGAATTTGAATCTATGTAATGGGTAGAGAACCTTCCAAGTTATTTGTATTGTAAATGACCACATTGATCAACAAGACACCACATCCTAAAACTATTAAATGTCATGAAAAATATAATGAAATAAATTTATTGTGGTATCATCCACATTAAGGGAATTTGAAAAACCCTTTTCACACATAAGGTACTACTAGAAGACAGAAGTAAACCACAATGAATAATGTAAAGGAGACTCACACCACCAATGATGAAGGTGGTCAAGAACGAATCTATCAAAATCCTTGATGTTTGTATGATATTCTCAATATTAAAAAATTAATTGATGAGTCCATTTTAATCCATTCCTATAAGGGGAAACATTCCAGTGATTAAGGTTAGAGAAAGAAAAATAATCCATATAAAGGCCATTAGAAGATAAGAATTTGTAGATACTCTAAGCTTCACGTACATGGACATTACATTAATTTTTCAGAATACTTAGTACATAACAAAAATATACACATAAGGACCGTAATAGTTTAGTGTCTTTGGAAACTCGTAATATAATCTTCTAATCGTGGTGAAAGATCTTCAACATCTCCCATAAAGATCTTCCCCCTTTTTTTCTTACCTAAAACCTTTCTTTGTATCCTAGGTAAAATAAAACATAAAAGGGGTGAGCTCAAATGCCCAGTAAGGGTAAACATAGAGAAGATAAAACAATCCATAAACATTTGAATGCAAAAACTTGAACATAAAATCTAAACATCAGAATCTTGAGAAAAGACATGAATCATGGAAGTACGTAAGGCATAGATCATAATTGAACATCAATCATGATAAAATAACTTGGAAATAAAAGTTGTAATTATGGAAAAACATTAATCACATGATATTATTTCCATGGTAGCCAAGGCATTTCTGCCAAGACCATCTTAGTGGACAAAGTCCCCTTCTGAATCGAGTTCACTCCTTGTTCCAGTCTTGTATTACTGAACTAGATTAACATATAATTCCATCCATGTCTATCTCATGAGATATAAATCCTTACCCAATTTATTGGATGGAGATATAGGTCCCACCCATCTCATAATTAAATCATTCTTTCATGTGCCACAAAATAAACATAAATCATTCATTTAAACCCAATAAATAAAATGGGTTTCATGAACATCATCCCATCATCAAATAATCCATATAAAACAAATGGATAACATTTCATCATAAGAAAATTGAAACCATGTAAATCATAGAGACTTTATACTTGAACCATACACATATGAAATAATGTCATCTTAGATGGAAAAATGGTTATGATAAAACACTTGAAATTAATTCTTGAGGAAAATATCCTTTCTTCTTCAAAATCAATTTCTTTTAACAAAACGTCATGAAATTTTTAAAGAAAAAGATTTTTTTTAAAATAGTAATGAAATTTTTTTGGAGGAAGCTTCATGAAAATAAGGCTTTATATAACATTAAAAAACCTTTCATGCCATATAAGTTAAAAAAACATTCTCCTCGTACTTTTGTCGGAAAAGTCAAAAAGTACCTCATAACGTAAACAAAAAAATATTCCTTACATACCATGTAGTAAAAGTCAAAATGGGTAAAAAGGATATTAAAAATACATAAAAAACACTTTTAGAAAACATGGACATGGATGATAACAATAACCCTAGTAAATACTTACGTATAAGAAATCTTGGATAAAAAATAAGATTTGCAAAATTATCCCTTACCTTGGGTCTGATATGCTTCGTACTTTTCCGAACATAATGTATAATGATTTAAATAATGTCATTGACTTATTAAATAATCATATTCATTATTATGATATCATATATGGTTCACTTATGACTTTATATTACCCGTTCTTTTATAAGTTCCATGTTAAAGCAACGTTTTGGGTTAAATCGTTTTATTTATCGTATGTGTTTGGACTTATTGTTCGTGATATTATTAATTATATCATGATTTACTTAATTGAAGAATGTAAAACGTTATTTATATATAATATACATTCTATTATATACATATATATATATGATAGAACGATTAAATGAAATGAAATACACTATTCAAGGAGATGGTAGGCTGTACGTACGCATGAACGTTGTTTTCCTTTCCTTACTGAATTAAATTAAATTAAGTAGATGACATGCATATATATATACATAAATCGAGTATCATTATTATGTCATATATTTCATGATTACTTATTATATATGCTTTATAATCATTCATGAATGGTTAACATGGAGAATGAATCTCATCGTGTCGTGGAGACGGTATTCCGTACGTACGCACGAGCGATGATATCATTCCCATGATCATGGAATTGTTTTGGAGTGTATGTATAAAATTTCAGAATCAATATCACTTTACAATAATCATATATAGTTATTATTTACACCATTATACCCATCCAAGTAAGGTGGTAGTGGAAAATAGATTACACCACGGCATGGAGACCGTATTCCGTACGTACGCACGCGCGGTGATTTATTTTTTCATATGATGGATAGATGGAGAAATATGGTTGTTTCATACTTATAATAAAATATCAGTATATTATTGATACTGATGTTATTACTTAATAATGAAACAACTAAAGAAGAATAAGTGGAAGAAGAAATAAAGTTGAAAGAATCGGTATCAGACATTACCTCTTCTTTTAAGTGCCTCTTTGAGACCTCCTCTTAGGGCACTAAAATTGGTCTTTGAAGAATACCAGGACCTCTATTATGATTATAGGGAAGTGGATGAGATAATTTTTCAGGGTTTGGACGAGCTTGAAGGCTCAAAGTGGTGTGAGGAAGAGAGGGAGGAGGTGCCCTTTTATAAGGGATGAGAGTGGCGCCTTTGGAAAAACTAAAAATATTATTTTATTATATGGTCATATTCGGTTTTTAACAGCTCCAAATTGAGTTATTTCAAAGATAAGGTGGTTATGGGTCGAAATAATCTCATCCAATATAATTTATACAAGTTTAGGGTTCTATTTTAAACTTATCATTTAGATTTAACTTTAAGTTAAATAATTTTACTTTTACCATGTCTTTTTGTTTTCTTACGTTATAAGGATAATAAACATACAATAAAAAGCCAAGAGAACCCCAAGTTGTTTATTATTAACATATATAACCTTATCTAAGTCATTTTTCCGAACCTTATATTTTTAAGAATAAAATAACAATTAATAATATAATATTTGTTTTAAAAACAATTTTATGTCAATTTTGACACTATTTGGTCAATGATTTTTTTGAAAATCATAACAGAAATATTAATTCGAAAAAAGTTAATTAAATTAATACTAACATGTAATATTAACCTAGAAAATTCTTGGAATTCATAAAAAGTCTCAACTTATATTTATTTGGGTATTTATAACATCAATTATGTCAATATTTTATTAATAAGATAATTAATGCATCATCATTGTGTCATCAATAACATAAACTATTTAAGGTCTAAAAATTACAAATAAAATATCATTATGTAGGAAATCTTTTCATATTTCTAATTAATATTTATAGTCTAATTTGTCTTATGTATAAACCTATATTAAAAATTATTTAGTTATTAAACTTTGATTTTAATTATTTTAACCCTTCTTTAAATAAATTAATATTAAATGTCTTAATCTAATCCAAGTGGGTCTAAATGGTCATATTTTATTCCTAAGGTTGTTTTCGGTCGAATTAAACTTATCCAATAGAATTAGGACATGTTTTAGGGTAATAATAATATCATTTTTACCCTTAATTTCCCTATTTACATTTAACTGTGGTAAAAAAAGTAAAAAGTTACTATTCACCAAAAATTATTTTCATCTCATTGAACCACATTTTACTTACTAACATCTTCCGTGTCTCTCGGATTTTTTAAATTCCATTCACAGAAGCGGTAATATTATGTTTTATGTAAATTTGCAAATTCTTCTATGAGGTGGGTAAAAGACGGTGAAAAGTTCAATAAAATTTTTATATATCTAAAATTATTATAAAATGACTCTAATTAATTACTTTGAAATTATATAGGTATTATGTATCAATTTTGACCTAAAATGAAATTAAATAAAATAAATAATTATTTAAATAAAAAGTCGGTTTTTAAATAGTAACCCGGTGTTTTCACTATTCATCAAAAATTGAAAGTTTTCAGAAAAATAACAAAATTTTACCCTAGGCTAATTTTGATATTCCGAATCCAAAAATGAAGTCCATTTTGAAAGATAAAATTTATAAAATTTTAAAAAGTGGGTATTACTATTCATAACGGCTAGTTTATACAACATATCGTCGTTTAGCGAAACTCGGTATTGCGTACAACACACGCTATCGTGGAAGGTCGTGATTGCGTGTAATGCAAGACAAATCAGGGATGTGTGTTGTGAAAGCTCATTTTTTGTAGCATACAACATAATACATTAATGAAATTAAAAATAAAATTTTTCTTAAAATCTCAGAGTGTTACAGAGTTGAGAGGATTACCCAAATTTAATCACTTCTAAAATAAATGACCCATTTCAAATTATATGTATTAAAAAAATCTAAAATGGGTATTCAGGCATGAGTTTAATTTTTTTATTTAATGGATACATTGGTTACAATCAAATACCTATGGACCAGACATACCAAGAAAAGATGATTTTTACCTGCCCATATGAAACCTTTTCTATTCATATCATGTTATTTAGAATGTGTAGTGAAAAAGTGACTTTTAAAAGGTTTATAGAACAAATATTTAATCATATGCTGAAGTAATTTATTGAAATATTCATGGGTTATTTTTTAATTTATTAGATATCCTTCATAGAATACCTCAAGAACCATAACATGGTACATAAAAGATGTTTCTAAAATTGATAACTTCTGAATTAGGAAGATTAATATTTTATGGTTTAATAATGTATCATCATTGGTAATATAATATCCACATAGGAAATATTATCTAATCTAGTAATGATTATGGTAATAAAATACCAAAATAATCCAACTATGGTGAAATAGATCCAATGCGTTAATGGACAAGAAAGATTCTTCTATTACATTGTCAAATATATCTCCATAATATCTAGGATACTCACCCATATTCCATCAATGGATATTATATTCAAATTTCATGAATAATTCAAGGAATCTTTTATTTCATTGAATAATGATTTTGGACAACCACAATTATAATATCTCCAAATTGGGAGAAAATGTTTTAGCTAATATGTGATGCAAGAGAATTCATTATATGTGATGATATGGGATATTTGGTTGACCACATATTTTAATCCATATATTATGAAATATGTACACTCAATGGAAACCAAATAAATTACACTAGTATAGAGAAGTAACTTCTCGCTGGGTATTTTATTTTGAACATTTTATTTTAAATTTATTTATCACCAAGGTAATCATCAACATAAATCATGTCAAGTTACCATACATGTAAAATAAAAAGGATACACATCAATGAATGATCTGGTTGGATCATTTCACTCCGAGAGTTTGATATTATGATCAGAGTCATGAAGTAATTAGATAATGTAATAGTTAAATTGTTATCAAGGTTACAATTATGGAATGTGGAAGAAAATTAAGCGATGGATATTGATGATGATTTCCACAATCATAAGTTTTTGTATATTAAATTAACATCTCATCCATTGTTTCCCAACATTGAAAACTATTTATAAAATAGAAAAAACTTATCCTCTCTATATATTCAAAAAAAAAGGAAGTGTTTTTTATTTTATACAATAATTTTTTTGAGATGAAATATTACTATAAAATAAATTCAGAGATGTATTAATTAGATGGAAAGTAATTGAATATAATGTGATTTTTTTTTAATTATTTCATCTATCACTTAAAATAGGAAAAAATAGAATTTATAGATTTGGGAAAAATATCTTACAAAATGGAACACTTCCCCCCTCTTTTCATTAATATGGAAAATAGTTCATAGGAACTTTTGATCGATGCTAGAGAACTAGAACTATTAGGAAAAAGTAAAGAGATTCCACAACACCAAATTCTAAAAGTTAAAGTGTTTAATGCATGGGGAACTTATTACATGTGATACTTCCAAATATCATTTGAAAACACATAGATACTTGTGATTATGGATTATGTGCCAGAATTTTAATAGTTGAGGCTACATCAAAGAACACACCAAATGTGGTGTTCAAAATTTTTAGGAAGAAAATATTTTATCTTTTTTCAATTCCATATATAATCTTTAATGATCAAAAAATAAACTTAAATAATCACATTTTGAATGGTTTTCTTGAAATGTATGGATTTTGATAAAGTGTTGGATCCAATAATCACCCAAAACTAGAAGGTAAGTGGAATTATTCAACAAATATATCAAGAAAATTACAGAGAAAACCATGAGTTCGGGATGGAGGGATTTAAGAAAAAATATTGATGATTCTTGTTGGGTATATCGGGTTTTTTTTCGAAACATTGATTGGTAAAAACCGATTTGGGATCATATATGTTTAGCCATTCCATTTACTCTCGAATCTTTAACATCGATCATATTGGGTTCTAATTAAGGTGAACATGTATTTATAATAAGACAGGATGAAGTGATAATTCTAGCTTGATGAATTTGAAAGAATCTATAGAGATGTATACAAGAATTTGGAGATTTATAAGGAAAATACCATGAAGATTCATGATATACCCATTTAAAGATAAATGTTTACACCATAATATAATGTAATATAGTTTAAATCCTGTTTGAAAATATATCTAGGAAAATTAATATCATGTTGGTGAAGACCCTTCATGGTGGTGAATGTTTATACACATATAGATATTGAGATCTAAATAGATTAGGGACCTTTATTCAATATTATTGGAGAAATATTGAATCTATGAATGGTTAATTTTCAAGGGGGGATGCCTTCTCTCTCTCAAGTTTGGTTTAGGACACAAAGGTACATCACGCTCTTATCCTTAGTTGAAGCAATATCTTCAAGGAAATATAGGTAGGTTTTATTTTTAAAATATAAATATTATTTTAGGATAAGTTAATAATGGTTAGGAATTTTTTATGTTTGAGGCCCCAAGGTGTTCCCTTTAACTCTATTACAATACACAAAAAGGAAAATGTAACGTCCCTGACCCGGGATCCACTAATTCAGTGCCCGAAGTCGGGTCGCCACATGACCTCAAGTCCCCCCCCCCAAGTACTCCAGAGGTTGGTGACTTGTAACGAAGGTCTATTTGGTCACGTGGGGAGACTATAACCTCATTTCCAGAGTAAGACATGAAATATAACAATTTAAATAATGGGAATAATAGGAATAAATCGATAACATGCATGAATAACCAATTCCTAAAACTGGGTACAACCGTATGCAATAGTAAATATGTCATGACATGCTAGAGTGTCAAGTGAAAAAAAACCTCAAAAGAAGGAAGACAACAAAATCCCAAAAAGGATGGTATGGACTCAAAGTCTATAATCTCTCCCATACATGTCCCATGTCCTGCTGAATTCCCTAGAAAAGGGACCTTTCCCTTTTCCTGACCTACAAGCATGAAATATTCTTGGGTACCCAATGGAGACCCAAGCAGGCTATGATTATAACTCAGTAGGCCACCACCAACGGTGTCTACAAAACATATAGAAAAACATATTGTGCATACAAGTGATAAATAAAGTCATGAAAAGATAAATAGTTCAATAAGAAATTCTAGACTATGTTACATTGACTATACTACCATTGATTCTGAGTTCACTACTTAGGAATTTCATGATTTAATCTACATTTTTCATGTGTTCCATGGATTATTAATATTCAATGTTCTCAAGCATATGGGAATAAAATAAAATACTATCTCACTAGGAATTATGTTATAACAATATCATAATCCTTACCTCGAAGCCTCAGTCTGGGTGGAGTAAAACTGTTAGGGTAATATAACTATGTCCCCTTCCATAACTCGTGAATTTAGGGGTGGAGCTAGATCCTTGGTCCAACTCAACCCATGGTCATAGAACCAAAATTCTATACCCCACACTACCAATCCATGTGAATATGCTTATTTATCATGCACCATAATTAATCACATCACAAAAATCATAGACAATATCATTTGCATCATCCCAATAAAATCAATAAATGGGAAATTAAAATTTTAACCCTTTATTCTCATTTACCATTTCTCATTCCTAACTCACTAAACATATTCAAGTATAAACATAATTCCTTATCATATACCCATTATTCCCTTTTAACCCATTTAAGGGCCAACCAAACAAACCCTTAGCCTTTAATCACATTAGACGCAACTATCCATAACCCTTATAACCTATTACATTAACCAGTTAACACATTCGTTAATGCTCTATATCAACATGAATCCATTCCACACCCTATGATTTTGTTAGCCATTTGGTAGTTTTAGTGCACCCCATGGGTGGCCCTAAAATAGGTCACATTGTCCTCTATGCATCCCATGGGGTTCATGAGGTTTTCATTAGGTTTTTTAGATACCCAACACATCACATCATGTCAAAGGTACCAAGAATTCATCAAAATAGGGAAAGAATAAAAACCCTACAAGCACAAATCTACAAAAAAACCAAGGGATATAACTTGTAGATCACCTACCTTGAATCTATTGGTGAACGCACTCTCAACCAAAGCCGTGGATCCTGATTCAACCACCCTTTGAATCCTCAACCTAAACCTCACCAAAAATTATGGGATTAAGATATTTGGAATAATAGAAGGAAGACATACAAACCCTAAACGAAAAAGAGAATCAAGAGTGGGATTAACCTTACCCGGATCTTCAATCCACAACCAACAGCACTCCAAATAGCCCTAAGATGAGGGACATTGATCCATGGAAGGTATTAAAGCTTTTGGGGCTTCACTAGGATTTAAGGGAGAAGAGAGGAGGAAAATACCAAGTGGAACCTAAAACCCATAAGGGCATTTTTTGTAATTCCTTTTAAAAGTTTCTAGGCTGCAAGGTTTACCCACACAGTTTTCCAAACTGTGCACAAACCTTGCAGAGGATACTATCTGTACGATCTTCTCTTGCACGATTTTCCAGACCGTGTGCAACCCATGTGGATTGCTACTTCCTACATTGTCTCCCCTCGCAAGGTTTTCCGAACTATGTGCAAATCGTGTGGATTGCTAATAAATCTCCCTTTTCACTTTTTTGTGTCCCAAACACCCAGAACACCCTTAAGCCTTCTCAAGGACTTGGGAAAACATTTAATTTATCAAATAAGGGTACTAAAACTAGAACATAAATAAGAATATATCTTACGGAGAAATATGAGATCTTAAAACCTCCCCACCTTATAACGGATCATCCTTGAGTCTCTCTTCCTAATATTCATTGAGTTCCCAAAGAAAAGAGGTCAGGACACTAGGCCCACATATCTGATTCTCTCTCCCAATATTCTTCATGAAAATTTCCATGTTTCCATAGAACATGAACTAAGGTAACAACCTTTCCCTGCATGACATTCTGACTATGAACCAAAATACAAACCGGGTGATCCTAAAAGGATACATCGGCCTCAAGATCAACAACATTGACATTTAACATATGAGATGGATCATGATGATACTGTCAGTGTAGTGAAACATGGAAAACATCATGCATCCCACCATACTACTTTCGAAGATCTAATTGATATTACACCATCATGATCCTCTCCACAATAACAAATGGCCCCAAATACCTAGGCACCAACTTTTCCTACTTCCGAATTCGACGGTGACCCAACCTTGGTGACACCCGGAGAAACACACTATCACCCACCATGAACATAAGAGGTCTATGATGTTGATTTTCATATGAAATCTACCTACTCTGAGTTGTTTCCATACATTTTTAAATCAAATGAACCTTCTTCGACGTCTCCTGCACAAGACTTGGTCATAACTTCTCTGACTCTCCAGCCTCTAACCAACAAAACAACGATCAACATGGTCTCCCATAAAGTGACTTAAAAATGTACAATCTGAACTGTATCCTGAAAGATGTTTTTGTAAGAAAAAACGACAAGCGAAAAAAAATCCCACAAACCACTGTAATCCTAGACACATTCCCTCAATAAGTCTTCTGATACCTAGATTGTACGCTCTGACTGCCCGTCAGTATGTGGCTGGTAAGCTGTACTCAAAAACACCAGGGTTACAAGTTCCTTCTATAGTCCCCACCAAAAGTGTGAGTTGAAACATGGATCACGATATGAAACTATGGTTCTCGGCACACCATGAAACCGAACTATTTATCGAACATACAATTCCCCCAAGTGGTTGACTGTATAGGTCTCGAAAATTGGAAAGAAATGTGCCACTTTGGCCAGCTAATCTATCACCACCCAAATTGAATCATTCTTCCGAGGTGTTTGTGGAATCCCCACTATGAATTCCATCATAACATCGTTCCACTTCCACTCTGGAATAGGAAATGACTACAATATCCCACCTAGATTCTGATGTTCATCCTTTACCTTCTGACACGTAAGGCATTGTTCCAAAAAACTGGCAACTTATTTCTTCATTCTAGGCCACCAAAATTGTCTAAAAATATCACAATAAATCTTATTCAAGCCCGAATACACTTCCCACTTCGACTCGTGGAACTCGCGCATCAACTCCTCCTGTACATCTATAGGAACCACAAAATGACCATGAACATAAGCAACTCCATCAGCACTGAAAATCCAAACAGAAGGTGAATCCCCACCTTTAAGACTTTCCTTTAAATCCAAACACTCAATATCCACTAACTAAATCTCTTTAACTTGGCTCAAAAGCGCAGGTACTCAACCCACTGTCGATGTCGATGATTCAAATCCAACTGAGAGAATATAAATTTGAGACACTTATGATCATTAAACACTGTAAAGGGTTCTCCCAACAAGTAATTCCTCCAACACTTCAAGGAATGAACCATAGCCACTAGCTGAAGGACAAGAGTAGGATAATTCCATTCATGTGTCCTTAATTGTCTCAACCCATAAGCTACAACCCCGATCATCCTGCATCAACAATGCCCCAAGTCCAACAATGAGCACATCATAGAACAATGTGTACCTCATACTTGGTTTGGGTAAGATCAATATCGATGCGGTATTCAACCACTCCTTTAGCTCCTAAAATGTATTCTCATAAGCCTCTGACCAATCAAACTTAACACCTTTCTTAGTTAGGCATATGAGTGTTGATCCCAATTGATAGAAATATCTAATAATCCTCTAGTAATAATAGAAAAAACCCATAAAACTATGAATATCAGAGATGTTATTAGGATTCTCCCAAGACACCACAGCCTGCACATTTTTTGGATCCACCAAAACACTTGAATTGGATATGATGTGTCTCAAGAAGTGAACCTTATCAATAAAAAACATACATTTTTATATATTAGCGTAAATATTATGCTTTCTTAGTGTACTCTAGATGTTATCAAGATGTTTGGAATTATTTTCAAGAGTTATGGAGTACACCAAGACGTCATCAACAAAGACAACTACAAACTGATCCAAAAATGGGTGGAATATCATGTTCATCAAGGCCATGAACATAGTCGGTGCATTGGTCAATCCAAACAATATTTCTATAAATTCATACAACCTATACCTAATTTGTAAATATGTTTGTGGTATGTCATAAGGCCTAACCCAAGGCTTATGGTATACCAATATCAAAACAATATTATAAAACACTGAGGCGCCTCTGAGATGATCAAACAGGTAATCAATTTTAGGAAGAGGGTATCAGTTTTAATCATCATCTAGTTCACCTTCCTATAATAAACACATAGCCTTAGTGATCTTTTATCCTTCTTAGTAAACATCACAGGAGATCCCCAAGGTGATGTACTGGGATGTGTGAACCCCTTAAACTCCAATTCCTCTAACAGAACCTTCAGTTCTTTGAGATATACTTGCGTCATACAATAGGGTGGAATGGAAACTGGCTCTTCTCTTGGAAACAATTCAATTATAAACTCAACATCTCTCTTGGGTGGTAACCCTAATAAGCCCTCAGAAAACACATATTGAAACTGTTCCACAAAATAAGATAAGATTGGATGTCTTTTCTACCCATCATCCCGCATAAGGCATTCCACTTGGGTTGTGAGTTCTCCCAACTACTGGCGTAGCGGCCCTGCGCGTCCCGCTTGCGTATCCCACTCACCACGGAGGACATAAGTGCCCCCATAGAGAGATGTGAATGTTATCTAACATCGGTAACAGTCAATATGGTCTTGATATAATGTCAACCAATCCATTCCCAATATTAGGTCAACACCTAACATCTCTAGGACAAACAGATCCCATAGACAATGATACCCACCAACCTCTAGAGCACAACCCTTACACTACCTGATGTCCTTAACTCTCACTCCCAACAGTGTATCAAGTGACATTTCCCCACATGCAGTCTCCATGGATAATCCCAACACAACTATGAACTGAGAATAAATAAAGTAATGTATAACACCTTTATCAAATCAAGCACTAGAAAGCATGGAGGTTACAAGAATCGTACATAGAATAGTAGATGGTCCTGCTTCACCACCTTTAGGTATGGAATGTACTACATTGAGATGACCCTCACCTTTACCCTAGCCTCCAGCCTAATTACCCTGCACTTCACTGCTCTATTGGTAAGGATGATCTCACCCTGTAGTTCCATGCCCACCGCCTTTACCAGTACGACCAGTGCAGCTCCAACTGCCTGCTTCATATAGTCTAACTGACTCCCTTCCCACACTCAACATAAGACTCTAACCTCTATCATTTCAGTACTATTGAAGGTTCCTTAATAACCTCTACGTCCCAACCTTCCACACACTCAGCACTCGACCAGCGGGTGGGGACACTATTCATTCTTGTTCTCTGATCAGCTGCACTGATAATAGAAGACTTGGTCACCACCTTCAGAATATGACCCTCTCTTCTAGCTGTTATGCATGCCTCCACCTTGATGAAAGGTTCTGAAGTAGTGCTTCCTAGTATCAGAAGTCGCACCAATTTCTATCCCAATTCCCATCCCAAGTTCACTACCTAGATCTCTCTTCAAGTTCCTTTTTATGATAAGGGCTTGATCCAAAACTTTATCAACCCTTTTTAGACGAAATATATTCACCTAAGACCTGATCTCACATCTCATGCAGTCCTGGAAGAGTTTCTCCATAGCTTCCTCATCTCCTGTCAATGTTAGAACAAAGCATCTCAAATTTTTAAAATGACTATCATAGTCTAGTACAAACATTTTCCCTTAATTCAACCTCATAAAATACGCAAAATTATCCTACCTCTAGGTTTTTGGGTAGATGTTCACAAGAAACTTCTCTGGAAAATCTTTCCACATCATTATTTCATCCTACTCTTTCTGAACCATGATGTCCCACCAACGCTTTTCCTGAACCCCAAGCATATAGGCCACTAACATGACTCACTTCTCAAGAGGAGTCTCTAGATGATCAAGAATAGTTTGGATGGACTCTATCCATAACTCTTCTTCCTCTGGCCCACCCTCTCCGGAAAAGGTCAGAGCGTGCTACGGCTGAAACTCCCTAGTCAACTGAAACATACTCAGTGCAACCTACCATGAGTCTCATTCCATAATTTGCATAAAACAAGAAAATTTCTCATAGAACTGCTCTTCCCTATTTTCCTGGATCACCACGTTCTGTTACCACACTACTACAGGAGTGTTCTATGAAAAATCCTCATGTTTCCCCACCGATACACGTCTTTAAGGTCGCATTTATCTATAATTCCAAACATGATCTTTAGAATGAAACTATAAAACTTTTAAGAAGGGTAAAAGACAGATAGGTAGACTCATCACTTTCCATAACCAAACCAGTTCGCATACACTACCCAAACAATCCCACTCGCAACTGGATCACTACCCTTGTACATTTCTTATAAGGCCATAGAAAACACGAGTATCTAATTCACATGGTCATGAGCCTTATCTTTTACTCCCATTAAAACCCATTTATATATCCCAAATTACTCTTATAACAGGCTGATACACTTTTACCTCTTTATCAAGCACCATTTTCTAATTACTATTTGACATTTCCACTTAACTTTTTTGACCCATTCACAATATCTCATTTTGCAAAATTTTTCATTAATTTTGAGAAACATATGCATCCTAACCTTTAAATCCCACACAACCATCCTGTATATATGCCTATCATGATGCATTTCACTTACCTATATAGGTGTCTTGAATTGTGCATGAATTCACAACCTTGTACCCTTTAGACCATGAGAGAAATATCACAAACCATCAAATCACACAACAATTGCATCACCCAATGTTGAAATATCATCAAATATAAAAACACACAACCAGAACAACTATCCCCTCCTAGGGTGACTTGGGTTTCCCCCCATGCATAGGTTAGCTACTCCCAAGAACAAGCTCATTACCAAGGCCTGACACATTTCTAATCTCCTATCTACCATCCCCAAACAATAAAGAAGAGAAAATAACTCCTCTGATACCACTTTTTAACATCCCCAAACTGGGATCCACAAAGTTGGTGCCCTGAGTCGGGTCACCACATGACCTCACCCCCCCCCATACACCAGAGGATTTTAACTAGTAGTGAGGGTTTAATAGGTCATGCAGGGAGACTATACCCTCATTTACTAAGTATGTAATAATAGATAACAATTTATATAATGATAACAATAGGCCATGATCAATAACATGCATGAATAACCAATACCCAAAACTGGGTAAAACCATATGCAATAGTAAATATGTATTGTCATGAAATAGTGCCAAGTGAAAAAAAACCCCAAAAGAATACAAATGGAAAAATCCCCAAAAGAATGGTCCTGACTCTAAGTCTAGAATCTTTCCCATACATGTCCCATGTTCCACTCAACTCCCTTGCATAGGGCCCTTTCCCATGTCAAGACCAACAAGCATGAAATCTGATTGGGTACCCAATGGGGTCCCTAGTAGGGTGTGAGTATAACTCAGTAGACCACCACCAACAATGTCTCAAAATATCCAGCAAAAGAAGATATTTTATTCAAGTGATAAATAGAGGCAAGTAAAGATAAACAGTTCAATATTCCATTCTAGACTATGCTCCTTCGAATATACTACCATTGAATCTAGGTTCACTATATAGGCATTTCATGATTTTATATACATTTTTCATGTGTTCCATGGATTAAGAATATTTAATGTTCTTAAGCATATGTGAATAAAATCAATACCTATCACACTAAGCATCACGTTATAACAATATCATAATCCTCACATCGAAGCCTCAGTTTGGGTGGAATGAAACCCTTAGGGGAATAGAACATTGTCCATGTCCTTAACCAGTGCATTTAGGGGTAGATCTAGATCCGTAGTCCAACTCATACTATGGGCGTAGAACCTCACATCTATACCCTACACTGCCAAGCCATGTTCACATGCTTATGTATCATTCACCACAATTAACCACAACACAATAAGCATAGCCAATATCATTTTGAAACATCACAAAAATATCAATAAATTTGAAATTAACATTTTTACACAATCCATTAACACATTCATCATTTATATTACTTTTCCCTTTAGTCCCATTTTCCATTTCCGATGTGTAACTCACTAAGCATATTCAAGTGCAAACATAATTCCTTATCATATCCCTATTATTCCATTTTGACCCATTTAAAGTCCAACCAAACAAACCCATCATCTTTAATCCATTATAAACAACTATACCTAACCCTTCTAACCTATTACATTAACCAATTAACACATTCATTAAGGCTCTATATCAACATTAATCCATTCCACACCCTATGTTTTTATTATCCATTTGAGAGGTTTGTCGCACCCCATGGGTGGCCCTAAAATAGGTCACATAGTCCTCCATGAATCCCATGGGGATCATGGGGGTCTTAATAGGTTTTTTAGACACCCAACACAACACATCATGACAAAATCACCAAGAACTCATCAAAATAGGGAAATAATAAAAACCCTACATGCACAAATCTACATAAAACCCAAGGGATATAACTTGCAGCCAAACTACCTTGAATCTGTTGGTGAATTCACTCTCAACTAAATCCTTAGATCCCAATTCAACCACCCCTTGAAGCCTCAACATAATCCTCACTGAAAAAGAAGGTTTTGAGAGATTCTAATGAAGATAAGGAAGAGATACAAACCCTAAACCAAAAAGAGAAGAAATAGTGAGATTAGCCTTACCTGGATCTTCAATCCACAACCAACAACACTCCAAACGGCCCAAATATGAGGTAGATTGATCCATGGAAGCTCTTAAATCTTTTGGGGCATCACAAGGGTTTAAGGGAGAATAGAGGAGGAAAATCCAAAGTGGAGTTTCAAAATCCCGTAATGGCATTTTTGTAATTTTTTTAAAAGTTTCCAGGTTTTGCGGTTTACCCGCACAGGTTTCTAAATCATGAAAAAATCGTGCAAAGGATACTTCCCACATGACCATCTCTCACATGGTTTTCCAGAATTTGCACAATCCATGAGGATTTTTACTGCCTGCATGGTCTCTCCTCGCATGGTTTTTTAAATCGTGTGGATTTCCCATAAATCCCCTATTTACCCTTTTTCATGTCCCAAACCCCCAGAACACCCCTAAGCCTTTTTAAGGACTTGGGAAAACATTTAATTAACCAAAAAAGGGGACTAAAATAGGAACAAAAACAATATTATGCCTTATAGAGAAATCTGGTATCTTATATAAAATGTCAAGGGAGAAAGGGGAAAGTTATATTCTTTTAAATGGAAATTATTGTAACAACTTCCACGACCTGAACCACAGAAGTCCGCCTGGCTGAAAGTAAACAGATTGTGACACCTGAAACCTACCTCAAATAGGCTATGGGTTGGTTTCCAGTATTGAGTTGGCATATCACACACATGAGAGGCCTTAACCTAAGGTACTTGTACACATTCACACATCTCCAAATAGCCCTATAATGTTAAAGATAAAAAAAATTGGTACCACAATTCATGTATACATCAATATCCCACATATGAGTAAAAAATAAGTAATGGAAAGAATAAAGGAGAAAATAAAATCCCACCAAATTTGTAAAATGAGTAAAAACTACTAGTAAGTATGGAACTAATATCAAATGAAATAATTGGTATGCACCATAGTCTTTCTAGGTCAACTATTCTCCACCTACTCTTAGTCCACCAAGGACTCCGTTGATCAGCCTATAATCTTCATAATACATCACATGTGTGGTTAGATCACATATAGGTTTGGGTTTATACATACCCATTAGAACACCTTGTAATTACCAAAAAAACATCAATAGATTAGTCAACACATCATCACAAAGCCATGTCAATAAAAATATAATACATAATACTAACAACCCAGATAAACTCAAGATAGCCAATAAGTCTCAAGGAAAAGTCACAACCAAATATCCATTATAGGATCCTACTCAATTATTTATACTAATTCCCATCAAAGAGAACTCACACTATGAATTTGATAACACTAATGGAGCTCATTTGAGAGGTCTTGACTATTGGGCCTCACTATGCATAAGTACACACTGTAACACATTTGAACTCAATGCATATATGGTATTTCACCTAGGGCCAATAAGGTATACATGAGATTATCTAGAATAACCTATTAAGTAGGGGATCATATTCTAGTGTATGTTGGTCATGATGATACCTAAAACCCCTCCTAGTAAAGAAGATGAAATGATATATTATCACACCCCAGTCCACATAGAGGGATACCTGATCTCTATTTGAGAATAATATAGTAGAGGGGACCACATTCTATGCTCAAGAGGTGATGCATAAATATACCCTCAATGGTATGGACATAAGGAAGACACACTAGAGGTACTGATCTACACAAAACTGAAAGAGGGCCTCAAACTACCATGGAGATTGTACATGGTGTGTATTGGGAGAACACACTATGTCCCACTATGTCTAGACATTCTCATGTCCATTTCTATGTACTTTGGATGTTCCCATGTACACTGATCATGATTGTGTATTGGGTCATGTTTGATTATACTAGATGTGTCCGAGTACAAGGATATTCCTATGTATTTTTTCCATGCCCATGTAACTGGACATGTCTGTGCCCATGTATCCCAGGGATATATTTCATTTCTCTGTTCATTGGCCACATAATTTGTGGTAGGTTCACACAAAATGTGATATTTATTTTTTACAATATATGTGTTCTTAGGAATATACATTTATTATATTGGTATTTTATAGAACATACTATTTTTCCACATGGTTTCACTCACATCTCCTCCTCAATCAATCTAGCTTCTAATCTCACTTGGGAAATGTGGATCTAAGTTGACAAAAATCTGTTTTTCACTAGTGTCCATATTCCTTCCAGTATTTTTACACAATAAACATACACTATCGGATTACATCACTAGAACTTCAATAATCATGAATCATGGGTCTCTAACGTCGGTCTCAATTACTTATAGTTATCATTGCACCTCATTTAATGCATCAATCAAAAATCTAAACCCATTCCAATAATCCATTGCTCTATAGAACAACTGTGAAATTATCATTCACCAAATACTTTTTGAATGACTGATTAAATGAAATTTTCATGATGAACATATGAAGAACAGTGGAAGAAGTTCACAAAACACCAACATGAGGAATGAACATCAACAATTGTTCATGTTTTCCTAAATCCATTTTCATGGGGTGAATAATGAATAGTATTATTAGTAATATGTAAATGTTATCAATTCTTAATCCAATGATGATAAATTCATAAGCTATAACCTAATGATTGATGCCTGAATTAATTTGTTAAGGAATTAATTCATGTTTGAATTAGGTAAAATAAAATATAGAATTAATCCAATATACAAATTTCACTACCTTGATTTTTGATTGATCGTTTATGAAGAACAGTTTTAAGTCATTTTCATTGGCCAGATCCGTGAAATTTATTGATGTAGATGATCCTAGTAGTACCGATTGTTGGTCCACTATTTGTTGATTCCAAAAATCAATCCTCTAAATCCCTCTCCATAATACTAGGGTTATGTAGATAACCTCGGGGTTTTACTATAATAAGGATTTTATAATAGAGGATTAGGTCACAATCATTAAATAAATATTTAATTAATTAATTAATTAATATTATCCCCCCCCCCGCATCTTCTCTTTAATGGAATGAAAGATGTCAAAAAATATTATATAATTAATAGGGTAAAACCCACATTAGATATTTAATGGTGGCCTCATATTTATCATTTGAAAAAAAATTAGGATTTATTCTATTATTTCTAAAAAACTATTAGTGTGATATATTATGTTTAATATTTTTATTATATAAATACGGGGCATCCATAGGCTCCAAAATCCCATGATGAATCAGTTCCTAGAATTGGAAATAGTCCTTAAAATTTTTTAAATTTTTAAAAGGAAACAATATATTTGTCGCATTCTATTAGCCTTAGGTATTCTCCTCCTAAAAAGAAAAACCTACTTAAACAACTAAGGGTACTAATCTAACATCTAGTTCTCCCACTCCCAAGTGATCTCCTAAGGATTCTTGTGCTTTCACCAGAAACACACTACGGAAATAACTCACCCATAAAGGATATTCTCCTTTCAAACCTCGATATCCATAGGGTACATTACAAAGGTGGATCTATCCTCATTATCCAACTCATCCCAATCAATAACATGTGATGGGTCATGCACATACCTCCTCTTCTGAGACACATGGATACATCATGTACTATGTCTAACTTTGGTGGTTGGGCTAAGAGGTATTCCATCTTACCAAAACTACACAGTATCTAGAAAGGGAAAATTAATCTCAGGGATAACATGCCACCTTGAACAATCTATACATTCCTCACCGAGGTGAGACTTTCAAGAACACGTGGTCTTCCTCTTATAACTCCAAAATCCTTATCCATCAGTTCAAAAAGAATTCTTATAGCTATGTGTAGTCCTCATGTGCTTCAATATGATATGAACCTTCTCTAATTTCACTCTCATCAAATTTTGGTCCAAGATTGTAGACATTCATAGAATAGTCTAGAACACTGGTAACCTATGTGGTCTCCCGTAAAAGGCCTCGAATGCTACCATAATGATGGTGGAATTGTGACTATTTTTTTATAAAAATCCTCTAAGGGTAAGTGATGATGCTAACTACAACCATAATCCCACATGAAAGAATGAAATATGTCCTCTAAAACATGAATGTTATGCTCAATATGGTCATTGGTTTAGGGGTAAAGGTTTGTGGTAAAATGAAGCGATGTCCCAAATTCCTCCTAAAATCCTCTCCATAATAATGATGTGATGTGAGAATCATGGACTAGAATGATTATTGATGGAACTAAGTGAACCTAGAATATATCTTGCACATAAAGGAGTCCAAATCTCTCTACTAAACTCTGCTCTCGAATGGCTAGGAAGTATGTTGGCTTGTTGAGTTGGACTTCGATCCCCTAACTAACAGCATTTACTCTAGATGATCATGAAATACCCTTATATAAAGACAATAAGGATACCTCATAATTCCACCCCTATACCTCAAGTGAATGAGCCAAACCCACTAGAACCTGGTGCTCAACCATCACTTGTTAATTAGTGAGGCATCAAGAGATGAACTTAGATACACACTTCTTTATTAATGGACACCAAAACTAATGTTGAAGGTCCTACAACATCTCTTCTACTTCTAGATGTACCACCAAGGTGGGTGTATGAAGGTCCCTAAAAACCTCCTACTTCGATTCCATTAGTATCATGGTATGTC
Organism: Viscum album; assembly: GCA_963277665.1. Classification (NCBI taxonomy): domain Eukaryota; kingdom Viridiplantae; phylum Streptophyta; class Magnoliopsida; order Santalales; family Viscaceae; genus Viscum; species Viscum album. Next base: position 232,875,341 of record OY728125.1, read on the forward strand.
CTTAGAAAATGATCGCATTCCATGCATATTCAGAAAACTCATCATGAACTTGTCTAGTGGATATCTAAATACAAAATCTCTGACACTGAATATCTTGAATCTAAGACTTCTTAAAATTATGTAGAATCATATAAGTTACAACCATCAACTGGAGGCATATTGCACTATACTCAGCCACTATGGAAAACTACAATGAGGCCAACTGCTCCAATGACTCGCTCAACAATTGAGAACAAGATTTCCTATCGAGAACATCTGCCACCATGTTCCCCTTTCCAATAGTGTTGACTATCTCAAAGTTATAATCCTTTAGGAATTATATCCTCCACCTATGTCTCAAGTTAATATCCTTCTATGAAAATACATAATTTAGACTCTTTTGGTCAAACTATATGATCAACCACTCACCCTTAAGTGATTGTATCTGCATATTTAGGGTAACAACCACTACTACTAGCTCTATATCATGGGTCCCATAGTTATAATCATGTGTTCTCCAATTTTAGGAACTATAAAAATTCTATTCCTACCTCTGCATCAATGAAAATCCATTTCTATAACTAGAGGCATCACAAAACACCACATACTCTACATCCTCATATGGCAGTATCAAGATGGGGGTTCTCATTAGCCTCTACCAAAACATATAAAAATGTTTATAGGACATATCAACCCATGTGAATGGATACCCTTTTGAGTTAAAATAACCAGGGGTGCTGCCATATTGGAGAAATCGGGTATGAATCTCCAACAGTAGAAAGTTGAACCAAGAAAACTCTTTACCCCAGTCATACTCTTTAGTGGATCCCAAGATTTCACTACCTCAACCTTCACTGGGTTCACTACTACTCCATCTTGGTGAACAACATTATGACTGCCCGAGGAGACACACAGTGTTTGAACAATCCCTTCATCCTCAACTCCTCCAACTACACCTTCATCTCACTAGGATCCATGAGAGCCACTTGATATGCTAGGGTTGACATGAGGGTAGTACCTAGGTTTATGTATTTTCATAATTCTATCTCTCTATGGTGAGGTAATCTTGACATATCCTCAGGGAAGGCGTCCTCAAACTCTTCCACCACTGTAGGAAGCTAAAATCCCAATCCATCTATTTCTCCTAGGTAGATACTATACAATTAGTGACTAATCATCTATATACACCTATGTATGAGTCCATAATTCTCTTCTTGAGTTTCCTTCACACCAATGAAAGAAACTTTCATCCCATCATCATAGAAACACCACATCCTCTGCTTGAAAAGACAATCTATTCATGAATTGTGGTGAACTAGTCTATACCAATAATGAAATCAGAAGGCCTCATAACTTCTATAAAAATATCCTAAATAAATATCACTCCTCCAAGAGTCAGTTAAACCTTTCATTAAAAGTGTGTGACCACTGAATATTCATTAATAGGAGTCTCTAATAGTAGGGGTTGTGCTAAAGAATCAACTAGAATATCTAGATCTTGAACAAGAGATGTGGAAAGAAAGGAATGGATAGATCATGTCTCTATTAATACTAAAACTAATGTAAAAAAATAGATATCATACCTATAATAATACCTATATCCTCTGGGAACTTATAGTTTTCTTCATCCTTGATCGCCACTTCCATGACCATGGTGTGTACCAACTGGGCGTGGTGGTGGTGACAAATCAAACTGACAGCTAGATCATGTTACTCTCCCTTTTCCAATAACAAATCTTCCACCCAAAATAACTCCCTGATCTAGCCACTACCTCTGCCTTGGAATCCCATCGACTAGATTTTTTTCAGCTGTATGGTGGGTCAGACAATCCCGTGGGAGATGAACTGACTATCACAGGAGTAGCACTGCCTCTCTATCGGCTGAATGGACCCATACCAAGAGTCTCAAACTGTAGAACCAATATAAAATTAATTTCTATTGAATTACCTGGATCTCTTAGATTCATGAGTCTGACATCATCTAAAAGCTATGGATTTCAACACTCTGTAGTTCCCAATACCAACACCAATTGTTGGCAGCTGCTCTACTAAAAATCTCTCTACTACAAAATTCCACTCAATCAATCCAGAAATAGTAGGAACAAAATTATATATCACATCATACTTGATATCTATGTGGCATATATGATCGATATTTATTTTCAGAAAGAATGCATCTTCAACTATATCAATGGAGGATCATGAGAGGTCAGTGAACCACATCGAATACTCATCTATAGTCATGATTACCCACTAAATCTACAGATACTCCTAGATACACACCAATCACAACATAGTTAGATAAAACTCATATCAAGATATATTTTTATATTATTTCCATGAAAGTGTATCATTTTTATACATCAGAGTCACAAGACTACACCACCACACAGATCCATAAATAAGGTTATCCACTAGCACCACCATCTAATCCGGATGCGTTCCAGTAAGGTAAAAATCATGTAACTACCTTAGGATGGTCCTCAACAACCTAGGGTATATATTACTAAGAATGTTGAGGGTCTGATGTCTTGAAAACTCATAAAGAATTCCCATCCTAGACACATCCTTATCTGGTACTACTAGTGCAACCATATACACTACGAGTGGTTAGAATTTTGGAAATCCACCTAGAGTTACCACCACCTATATAGGAACCCTTATAGAAGCCTCATCACTAGGTGAATCATCCTCATGATCATGCTATAGGATCCCAATACGTTTTAATCATGGATGAATCATGAAATAGTGAGGATGTACCAAAATTAGAGATTATATATGGGGAGATAACTCGTGAAGGACATAAAAACCACAATCCATTCCTATATAATTCATGCACTAATGATTTCCTTACAATACCATCCAAATCCATTTTTCCCATTTTCTAAATAAACCAGTTTTTGGTTGAGTGGGAACCTGACAATCACAATGACTCAATCAAGAGGACCCAATCCAATTGAAGACCACAAAATAAAACCAACACAAATAAAGAACTCAAATATTTTCCACATACCACCTATCAATATTCAAATTTCAAATTCCAAAAAAAATAGGGAAGTATACCATATTCCATGCATCCTAGAACACCCTATCGCTCGGACAAACACATCCAAAAACTGCATTGGAAACCATCGCAACCAACTGACCTTGAAAATAGAAATTGACCTAGAATCCATAGCAATGTAAGATTTGTAATTACCTCTACAACAAGCCATGATGAAGCTAGTACCATCAACCTCCTAGAAGAAAACGTCGTCCAACTAGCACTTCAAACTGTAAGTAATACTCCATATAGATATTCAGACCACCCAAATCCATCACCTATGGATAGATCATAACCACTCCAACCAACTTCCAACACCCAACATTATATATTCACAAGATTTACACCACCGTATGTCAGGAAAAATTAATCAGATAATACCAACACCAGTGAGGAAGTTGGTCGGGGGAGCATGGAAAATGGAATCAGCATTGCAGCCACGCCTCACCCAAGATTTAGAACTATCCATTGAAATAGATACCTCAAGAAAAAATATGGAGAGATCATGAAATAGAACCAAAATGACATCACCAAATTGTCTCCCTTGGGTGACCTATAGATGGTCTAAATAGGCACGTACACTAGGGGAAAAATCACGGAATTAAAAAGCTAGAGAGAGAACTTAGGAAGATGGATCCAAGGAAGAATAGATATAAGAGACCATAAGGGAAAGGAAAAAAATGAGGAAATTATCAAAAAAGTAAATATCTTCAGACAAATAGGATACCAAAAATTGATGAAGGAACTATAACTTAAATTGATCTATATCACAAAAATCGAATCAAACCCGAGAAATGAATGACGAAACAGAAGGACCTTGGGAGAAGGGTGGGAGTACAGATAAGATAAGGGAACATTGGATGGTAAGGAGAGAGAGAAACCCTAGTAGTAGGCCCTCTTTAGAGAGGAACCTAGAGAATGAGAGGCCATTAGGTGAAGGAAAGTGACTCCACGTGTGGAAGTGATGAAGAGAAGACGAAACCCTAATCACCAAGGGACAGAAAGGTGTGGGATGAATATCATGAAGATAGTAGTGATGAAAATGAAACCCTAAGGAAAATATACAAAAAAAACACAATAAAATGTTAGAAGACAATGACACCAAAGCTGATGGGGAAAATGATCCAGGCACAGAGGCTATGTGAGAAATCATCACTGAAATCTGGGAAAATAAGATGATGAGAAAACAAATCTGGGAGAAACCATAACTAAATCCATCACTAAAGTATGAATGGAAACATTGTCAATGGGGAGGAGGATGATGAAAGTAGAAGACCACCAAGCTTGATGAATGAAGGGTTGTCAAATGAAGGGGAGAAGGGGAAACCCTGGATCCTGAGAGGGATTCATCGGAAGAGAAGCGAGATCCTGGGAGAGAATGGTTACATCATCCCAAGTGTTGTAGAAGACATTTCAATAAAATAAACTCTTATATGTACTGAGTCAATAAAAATTTTATCAGAGTCCTGGTGAATAGATATACTCACTACTACACCAACACTAGAGTCGTTTACCTAAGAGCTGAACTCAAGTCACATTAATAGGGTTTCAAAAGTTCCTAAATTAATCCTCACAATTAGAAAATCTCTAAACTCTGGTCCTAAGAAAAAAATATCTTATGTAACACCCCAAGATTTTACCGATACCACTTTTAAAATTTAACTTCTTTGATAACTTTTGATCTTAAAAAATAATTAAATATTATTATTTAATTATTATAGTTATATCTGAGATGTTGTGAATGGAGGGAATGAATGAGATTAAGTAAACTATGAAAATATAGATTACACATATTTTTAAAACTAATTCATTTTTTAGTAATTAATTAGAAATGAAAAACAATTAAACATAATGGTTTTTTTATATAAAAAATATTTTTATACCCAAAATGTCATTTTATTAATCACAATTAGTGGAATTTATTAATTAAATCTCTATTTTATATATTCAATCAAATATTTTTACATTATTGTGAAATATTTTTAGGGGCATAAGATAAGAATAAATCCAATTTTACACATAAAAAGCATATATTTTTCTAAATGTAGCTTTACCAACTTTTAATTGTGAACTTGTTTTAAAAATAAATCTTGAAACTTTTATAAATTATATTTGACCAAATATAAATTATTTTTGAAATCGTAATATCAAAATTTACATTGGTATCTTTTTTGGTATTTTTAAGATAAGTTTTATTTTTGATGAATAGTTATATGACTATTGGAATAATACTTTGATCATTAGGAATAGTAATGTGGCCATTATAATAATAAAATAATTTGTTAAAATAAAAAAAATTAGGGATCTTATTAATAAAAATATAGTATATTTATATCATGGAATAAGTAAATAAATGTTTTAAAAATGATAAATTAAGTGTTGGTATTTTTGTGAAACATTAATGTTATTTAAAATTTTATAATTAATATAATGATTTAAAGGAAAATTTATTTTCATAAAATAGATTTATGAATTAATTTTTTGTTTTCTCATTATTATAAAATAATTTTATAAGACCTTAATTAATTTTTTATAGTGTTATAAAATCAGTTATAATTTTAAAATTTGTATGTTTTGAAAAATTGATGATTTTAATGAAAAATTAAACTTCTCATATTTAAAAAACTAATTTCATAAAATGGAGTTGATTTTTAAATTCTACATGTCGAAAAATGGCTAGGGTGAATTTTTTGTATTTTTCTAAAATAGTTGAATTTTTAGTGAATAGTGAAATACAGTAATTTATAGTATTTAACAAATACGAGTTTTATTAATTCATAGATGTTGTATGTCTGATTTAATCCATAATATCGAACTATCCATAATCATTTTAATATATTTAGTAATAATGCTAAAACTATTCATAGTCTCCATGAAAAATAAAAAACTAATAAAAAATAATGAAAAAACACCTCTCTCCCCCACTATAAATACCAACCCTAACCACATATTCTCCTCACACCTATTAAGCCTTTAATATTATACAATTATTGCCCAATAATATTAAAAATTATATTTTCTATACATGTATACAAGTAAACTGAACATGAAAACCAAGGAAATAAACATAGCCAAACGATAAAATTGTATTTTATAACTAATCAAAAAGTCCATAAAAGAACATAATAATATTATAATAAATCATATAAATTTAGAAAAGTTTCTAAATTAATTAATTAATGTATTTAATCTGATTATTCTAGATATTAAGTAGAAGTGTATAACTCTTTTGTACATAAGTTAAGGGTTTTCTCATCTCATTTTTATTTCTAGGAGATATGCCATATTCACCAATATTACTTGTGTGTAGGGTATATATACTTCCTCATTGATGTACCATATCATGAATATATTTATTTTAATAGTATTAAATGTATTATTTTATGATCATTAATTTTATGGGGCATATGCTTTGACTGTTTTTAAAGTGGTAAAGGGATTCTTCCTGAACCTCCATTTTTAATTCGGGTTACAATTTCTCTCTCTTTACCCCAATGTAATTCTTCTTAATTCTTATATAATTCTTATAAATTATTTTTCTATATTCCAAAATCATGTATACAAATAATTTAATACTTATGTTATTCAAAATACATGATTTCATAAGGCTCTCTTTTAAATTATTCCTTATAGGAAAGCCTGATTTAAGAGAACTTCGCAGTTTCTTACCCATTTTCAAGTGAACTCTATAGTTTGTTCTAAGCCACCATTATTTTTAAAAAATCAGTAATTTAATCATTAAAAACTATATTTTATAATTACTGGTTTTATACAATAATTATTCCTTTGTATGTTTTAAATAATCATTATTATTTTCCATTAAACAACACTAAAGAAGATCATTTATAAATTTTCTTAAATGTGCTTTTTACAAGGTTTCACTTAAGTTGGATATTATTTATGACTTAAAAATAATTTCATTCTCCTTAAATTTTCTTTTTTGTGATATACAAGTTACAATCTAATTTTGTGACAAATAAAAATGATTTCTATAAAATAACTCTTCTTTGAAAACTAGAAATGATATTTCTCTCAAGAATTTCTCAATGATTTTATTAGAGTAATTTCATCTATGATTATGATTCAAATATTTAACAATGATATTGGAAAATTTGATTTAAAGATATATTTTTATTCTTCATAAAAGAAATTAATTGGACTTGGTATGTGATGGGTGGGGCTCGTTATAGCCCCTCTATTCATTTGTAGGTCTCATGAGAAAAACTATACAGGGTTTTCGCCGAGGCCTTACCCATTTATGTAAAATTCTTAGATGTGGCCTTGATAGTATTTTTATTATGTCCTATATTATTCATTTCCTCATTATGATATTAGTGATTGATATCCCTTTTGATTATTCGACTAGTAGTATATCCATGGTTAATTTTCATTCTCATGTGATTATTTATATAGAATTATTTATTCAGCATTTATTCCTTCAATATTAGGATCATGATTATGTTTTAATGGGATGTTTTTCCAATTATTCACCATACCTTATATTTAATGTTTATATTAGATTCTACTGAATTGCTTACCCTTACTGAGCATTTGATCTCACCCCTTTCATATGTTTTTTTCTTTGGATGACATGATATATTTTATGAGTGATATGTTGGGTTAAGCTAGGAGAACAATGGTGTTCTCAAAGGATTCTATTTTGTTTTTTTATGTTTTAAATTGTAATGTAATGTTCATGTATGTAATTTGGATTACAAAAATACTAAACTGATCAATCCTTTGGGATTCGAGTCTTGTATCTATTATAATATAATAAAGTAAGACATCGTCTCTGGTCTATTAAGGTCGGGGTATTTATAGTTGGTATTAGTGAAACTTTAGTAGTGACTTTGAATACTAGGTTTATGAAATCCTATATTAGAGAACATAACCCTAAGATAGACTTTGAGGATAATCATAGGATAACATCCTAGAATTTCGGTAAGGTAGAGATTATGTGGGTCTTCCTAGAAAAAAATCTATTTTTTGATACTTCAAGTGTATGTGCTTTTTGAATAGATGTACCGAGGGGTATCAATTCCGACAAGGTGCATCAGTCCTGACTCAACATAACCTGGTACACAACAATAGGACTTATAAAGCACCTATTTTGAATCTTATGGGGGATATGATTATGATAATTCACATTTTCATTAAAAATCATTATAAAGTATTTAAAATTAAATACATCCCTTGAAACCCATGTTTATGATTATGAGATTATGTGCACAGAAAATTTCAATTTATGTCAAGTGTTTTTATATTTTAAAATTATGAATTATGATTCATAACCTAATTTATTGTATGAAATTGTTTAGAAATGGATCCAAGTAGAAAGAATGTGAACCTCACTGATGCATGTGATCTGAAGAGTAAGTATAATAATGCCTTTTATGAGCTCAAGCCAATATTTCATAGGGAAGTATTCTCCCAAATATTCTAATTATATAAAGAAATAATATCATTTTATAACAAGATAGATAATTACTTATCCAAGTATTGTTTATTTAAATGGAAGAAAGAGAAGAAGTGGAAAATTAATAAAATATAGTTAAAAAGAAGAAGGTCAAGACGTATCTTCCCACCTGTGATAATTGTGAAAGAAAACACCATAGTATATGCTTATGAGGAAATGGATTTTTCTTAAAGTGTGGAAAAAAGGATACCATGGTCATGATTGTAAGGAAATGAAAAAAATTTCCAATGTTCAATGATTCAAATTCAAAGTAATGGGAAACTACAAAAATCAATGTCTCAAACATCAAAGGAATATACACCAAAATAGGATTATGGATCATGGTCAAGATTACTCTACAACCATATACAATGATTAATGATTAATATTATTGTGTTTGTCTTCAAGAATTATGTTATTTTAGTATTTTATAAATAATTATTTGGTTATAGTAATCATAAGATATATAAGGATTTTACTTCAATACTTATTCTTTAAGGAATTTGAAGCTTGTGAGGATTAACACTAGTAATCCTGAGAATTGATTCTATTGTAATTTGATATTCTTGAAAACAAAAAAATTGGCAAATATAACCATAAATATGTGCTTTATGTTGATATAATATTAAATATACATTTGTGGGATAATATTGGGGACCAAGAATATTTTCAGTTATCTAATGGTTTATGTTATGATAAAATTATTAGATGTTTGGATTTAAGAACAACATGAGTTTTTACTCATGGAAGCATTCATGTTTTATAATGGTTTAAAGGTGATAAAGATAATAATATATTTGTTATGTGGGGTTAAGATATACATTATTTTGAGAATATAATGTGTAGATTATTTTGGAAATTTAGTGACCTTCCTTCTAATTTTTTTGGTCATTAAATATGGAAAGACATGTTTTATATGGGTCGAATAGATCAAGTTAAACTTTGGAAATTATAGTTCATTGATTACATGTGAAAAACTTCTAAGTTTAAATAAACATTTAGTGGTTTAAAGAAAAAACTTAAGGGCCATATGATTCATTAAAAGTGATTCAAGTGTGAAAAATATATCTTGAAAATTCATTTCTAGGTGTAATGGATGTAGTGAAAATAGATCTAAGAACAACCAAAGAGAGATATTATGACTATTACATGGAAATTAATCAAGTAAGTTTATCTAAATATTAAAATAATCCCTCAACTCTAGGAAAAATATTTTGAAACAAAAAATTTAATCGTTTACTTTTCTTAATGAGAAATCGATGGTGTTTTAACCGATCACAAGATTTATGGTTTTGTGATGGTAAGATTTCTAATGACCATGTTCTCTATCTCTCTCTATTAGGACTTGATTTTTATATTTATCTTCTATGTCCATGATATCACTTCCCACAAATAATTTCCCACCTAGAATTATAGTTTTGTGGGGACCTTATCATTTCCATTTCCCTTTTATTAAAAGGAAAATTTATTAACCCTATTTCTGATGCAGGTTTCCCACAAAATAAATTTCAAGTATCAACCTATTATTTTTATTGACAATTTCAAATTATGGGGATGTAATTTATTAAGGAGGAGAGAATATAACACCCCCAAATTTTACAGTATGAAACTTTTTAAATTTAACTTCTTCAATAACTTATTATCTTAAAAAATGATCAAATATTGTTATTTAATTATTATAGTTATCTCCTAGATGTTGGGAACATAAGGAATGAATGATATTAAGTAACTTATGAAAATATAGATTACATATGTCTATAAAATTAATTCATTGGTTACCAATTAATTTGAAATGAAAACCAATTGAACATAAAGGAAATATTTTTATAAAAATGATTGTATGCCTAAATATAAATTTTATTAAATCCTATTAGTGAAATATATTAATTAAATTTATATATTATATATTAAATTAAATATTTTTACATTCATACAAAAACATTTTAGAGGCATAAGATAAGAATAAATCCAATTTTTTCAAAAAAAAGATCATATTTATTTAAACATAGTTTTATCAACTTTTAATGGAGGAAATATTTAAATATAAATTTTGAAAACTTTATAAATTATTTTTTACAAAATAAAAATTATTTTTGAAATCATAATATCAAAATATACTTTGGTTAAATTTTTGGTTTGACGAATAGTCATGTGACTGTTGGAATAATAATTTGACCGTTGGGAATTGAAATGTGGTCATTAGAACAATAAATTCACCTATTAAAGTATAAATAATATTTAGTTATTTATAAATGAAAATATGGCTTATTTATATCATGGAATAAGTAAATAAATGTATTAAAAAAGATAAATTAAGTGTTGGTATGTTTTTGAAACATAAATATTATTTAAAATTTTATAACTAATATAATGATTTAATGGAAATTTTATTTTAATAAAATATATTTATAAATTAATATTTTTTATTATGATTTTAAGATAATTTTATGTGACATTAATTAATTTTTCAACATGTTATAAAATAATTTATAATTTTAAAATTATTATTTTTAGAACAAATGATGATTTTAATGAAAAATTAAATTTAACATATTTAGAAAATTATTTATATAAAAAGGAGTTCATTTTTTAATTCTACACATCAAAAAATGGTTAAGGTAAATTTTTGATATTTTTCTAAAATAATTGAATGTTTTATGAATAGAGAAATATTCTAATTTACAGTATTTAATAAATACATGATTTATTGAGTCATAGATGATGTATTCATGATCTAATCCCATAATATATAACCAATTATAATATTATTCATAGGTTTGAGGAAAAATAATAAAGTAATGAATAAAATAACAAGAAAACACCCCTCTCCTCCACTATAAATACCACCCCTCCCCACATATTCTTATCACAACTGTTAATCCTTTAATATTGTGAAATTTCTATGAAAACTTTTTCCCATGTATCTTTTACAAATCCAGTATCCTTTGGTCTTAACAAAAGTCCAAACCCAATCCCATTAAGGAGTTTCTCATGGAGAAGAATTAAAGAGGTAAAAACCTCTTTCCTCTCTTTTAATTTCATTTCAATTTCATTTTTTTCTTATTATATATTCACCTAATATGTCCAAAAATTCTTGATAAACCTATAATATTATATATATTGTAATTTTAATTTTTCAATGAATAATACATTGTCAAGTCTCTTATCCTCTTCCTTTTATTCTGAAAATGAAAACATCGCTCGTGAGGTGCCGATTTACGGTCTTCGCGGACGATGTGTTTTAATTTTTCAATTCCACCTTTAGGGATGGCCAAAAAACCATTTTTTGGTTAAACTATATTATAATATATTTATTAAATCTTATTTAACGTTCTGTAACCTATATATATACCTAATATAAATTAATAAAAAAACTAGTTCGTGATGATCGAAAAAACATCAAAATAATCTTAACAATTATCAATAATGTTTTATTTAATGATTTATCAACATAACATATAAACAAATAAAATATATAACAATTTTATATTATATAGTTTCATTAGCATCATATAATTTCAATTATAGACATCTACTCTCATTATATATGATTTTCCATACTGGTTACAAGTAAATCGATCATCAAGACCGAGGAAATGAACACACCCAAATGATAAAACTGTAACTTATAAATCATCAAAAGGAAATAAATAAACTTAAAAAAGTTATAATAAATAAAATAAATGTATAAATTTTTTTTAATTTACTAATTAATGGATTTAATCTTATTATCCCATACGTTAAGTACAAGTACATAACACCTTCACACATAAGGTAAGGGTTTTCTTATCTAACCTTTATTTCTATGAGATATGCCTTATTCACCACTATTTCTTATGTGTGGTGTATGTATACTATCAATTTATATATAATATAAAAAATATCTTAATTTTCATTTTATTCAAGGTATTATTTTATTATCATTAATTTTATAGGGCATATGGTTTGATTGTTTGAAAAGTGGTAAGGGATTCTTCCCAAACCTCTATTTTTCATTCAAGTTACACTTTTATCTTTTTACGCCAATAAAGTTCTTCTTTATTTTTGTAAAATTCTTATAAATTCTTGTTAAATTTTCCAAAATCATGTATCTAGATCATTTCCTCATTATTTTATGGGAAATACAAAATTTTATAAGGTTCCCTTCACAATTCTTCCTGATAAGCATGTCCAATTTAAGGGAACTTCCCAGTTTCTTACCCATTTTCATGTGCACTCCATAATATATTCTAAGAAACCATTATTTTTCTAAAATAACTAATTTAATCATGAAATAATCTCTTTTTTGATTTCTGGTTTTATAAAAAAAATATTCCTTTTCTTTTTTAAATACGCTTTAGTATTTTCTATTAAACCTCACTAAAGAGTCTCATTTCTAAATTTTCATAAATGGTATTTTTACATGTTTTTACTTCAGTTGGAAATAATTTTTGAATAAATTATAATTTATTTTCCCCTCCATTTTATTTTCTAGGATATATATGTTAAAATTTAATTTCATGACAAATAAAAATGATTTCTCTAAAAGAACTCTTCTTTGCAATGTAAAAACGATATTTCTCTCAAGAATTTATCAATGACTTTATTAGAGTACTTTAATTTATAATTATTATTCAAATATTTCAAATTAGAATGAGAAAATTTTAGTTGAAGATATATTTTCATTTGACATAGGAGAAATTCATTGGACTTAGTATGAGACAGGTGGATTCTGTTATATCCCATCAATGCATCGATAGGTATCATGGGAAAACTAGGCCAGGTTTTGGGTGAGGCCTTACCCATTTTTGTAGAATTATTGTATGAGGACTTCATGTTATGTTTATGATATCCAAAATTATTAATTACCCAATTATGATATTAAGAATTTATAGCCCATGTGATTATTCCACTATTAGAATATACTTGGTTAAGTTTTACTCTCATGTGATTATTTATATTGCATTATTTATTCATCATTTATTCCTACCATATTATGCTAAATATTATGTTTTAATTGAATGTGTTTTTATTAATTCACCATGCCTTATCATTTATGTTTACATTATCTTCTACTATATTTCTTACCCTTACTGAGAATCTGAGCACACCCCTTTCTTATGTTTTATTTTTTCCAGGATGCCAAGATGTATATTATGACTAATATGAAGGGTTAAGCTAGAAGAATGATGGTGTTCTCAAGGGATTATATTTGTTTTATTTTATGTTTAAAATGTAATGTAAGGTTCATGTATGTAATTTTGAATCTGAAAATTATAAACTGATTGATCCTTTGGGATTAAAGTCTTGTATCTATGCCAGTGTAATAAAGTAAGACACTAAATCTGGTCTACCAGGGTTAGGGTCTTTACATATAATACTAATATATAATGACATGACAAACTGTGGCATGTCTGGATGGTGGTAAGATGAGTGTGAAACCCCAAGCCCGCCTTTAATAATCCATGGTATTAAACCATCACTCATACTATAATTCATGTAATTTTTTATATCCAATATCATACTATGAAACAAGTACAAGAAATCATAAAGGGCCAATACAAGCCCACCGCACCTATAAAAAGAGTCCAACCTACTAGGAAGGAGGGGATTCCGTTAAAATGAAGCACCTGGTAAAATCCACAGTCAATCTAGATCTATTATTCTCTACCTAATCGTGATCTAGATATGACTCCATCGAAAGGCCTTTCATCTATATAAGACACGACATGGTTGTGTAGATCCCATGTAAGGGTGAGTATATACATACCTAGTAAAATGACCTAAAATCACCAAGAATAAAGAATCAATAGAGTATTCAACTCTCCATCCCAAATGAATATCAATCAGACCGTGATACATAAAATAATAATCCATATATACTATATATAGACACTATTTCTAAAGGTAAAGTCACAACCAAATAGCTCTCATGGGATGCTTCTCAAGGCTCAAAAGTAACGTTCATATGAGAGAACTAACACTACATGTCTGATACCACTAATGGAACTCATATGAGAGGTTTTTTTTATCAGGACGCTCTATAAAGAAGTACATGTTGTTACTTAGAATATCCTGCTACACAGATAAGGGATTTCACCTCAGTCTAGTGAGGTATTCCTAACCTTATCTATAAAAAGCCACTAAGTAGGGTATTATAATCCAGTGTGTGTTAGCCATGATGATTCCTAAAATCAAACTATGGAAGAATAAGAAATTATATTGGATCAAACCCTATAAAATATAGACGGATACCTGAACTCCAATTGAAAATAATCCCATATAGGGGATCAAATCCTATGATCAAGACACGATGATTCCCTTTAACCTCATAGAGATATACCTAATGAATGAATCATAGATATATCTGTTTAAACAGAAGATAATGAGGGACTCAAATTACCCTAGATAAAGTACACAATGTGTATTGGGTGGGAGTGATGTATCATGATATTTTCCGACCTTCCTCTATCCATTATATTGATCAATAGCTCATGATGATGTTATATGACCATGCCCGTATACATTATCCATGCATGTGTACCCGACCATAACTGAGTACATGGTCATTCCATGATACTCTATCCAATCTAATGTACCTGGATGTTTCTATGCTCATATACCCCAGATGTAGATATTGGGTTGCCAGTTATGGGTTACTCATTTTTTTTAGGTACCAAATGATGTGTGATATTTTATTTTCTCAGAAACCCAATCCATCATGGCCAGGGTCCCACATGATTTTTATTATTGAAACTACAATTCGTGTATATTTGTATTTTATAGAACCCACTGCTTTTCTATATGGTTATTCTCACATCACCCTCCTTTTGATCCAGTCACTAATATCCCCAAGAAACATGGATTTGAGTTGAACAAACTCTGATTGGTGCTATTGGATGGATTCCTACCATCCCTTTCACCTGATAAACATCCAATATCACACTACATCACTAGAACATCAATAACCATGAATTATGGGATTTTTATCTGAATATAAATTACCTATAGTCATCATCATGCCTTTTTTAATCCATCGTCTCAAAATTTGAACCTTTGAAAATGATCCATTATTCCAAAGAATGACTGCACAATGATCGTTCACTGGGTATTTTTTGAATTGAAAGGAAATGTTAATGAAGAACCTGTGAAGAACAGTGGGAGAAAAGTGAAAAAAATAAAAATGAGGAATGAACATTGTCCAATATTATTTTTGGCCTCAATCTATTTTAATGGGCCGATTAACAAAGTTTATACACAAAAATAAGAAAATATCATCAACTCTAAATCCTACAAAGATAGATAAAAAATGTAATCCAATGATTGACCTGTGAATTAATTTATTAGGGAATTAATTCACATTATCCTTGAATAAAACAATATATAATATTAATTCAACTTAAAAAAATTATACCTCAATTTTGGATTGATTATTAAAAAAATGGATGTAGTTCGTTGTCGTTGCCATGATCCATGGACTGTATTGACATAGATGATCCAGGTGGTACAGATCATTTGACCATGATCTGTCAATGCCACAAATCTCTCCTTTAGAGACCTCTCAAGAACACTAGGTTTATATTGATAACCCTAGGGTTTTGATATAATAGGGAGTTTAAAATAGGTTATTAGTTAAAATTAATTAAATAATAAATAAATATATTTATTTATTTATTTTATTATTTGTACCCACAACTGAACTTTAAAAAAATACCAAATGATGACAAATAATATTTCACTCCTTGGGGAAAACCCATAATCTGGATTTAATGGTGATCTTAGATATCACATAAAAAACTCTATTTGGGATTTATTATATTATTTCAGGAACAACTACATGTGCATTGTATACTGTATTTAATATTTTTATTATATCAATAATGAGCCACATCAGCCCCAAAATCCCATGTTGACTTTGCACGTAGCTCCAAAAATATTCCTTAAAATATTTAAATTATTTAAAAGAAAAAATACAAAGTCATTATAACAACATTGATTATATTTCATTGCCTTAATTTATTAGTATAAAATATTTCATGTAAACTTCTCATGGTGTAATATATATAGTACACCACATAGGTGAGTTGGATAGAAAAAAAATTCAACACTATATTTCTATGGGGAAAGAGCCACATGATAAAAGGAACCCCATAAACCAACAATATATTAGGCGTTAGAGTGTTGTGAAGCAATCTAATAGTTGGGAATATCCCCATGTGAATTCCCCAGAAGCATATATTTTAGTCCACTAGAAGACCACACACACCTGAAGATATTAACATGAGCCTCTAGAAAATACAAGGATCTTAGTATATCAAAAGATGAGAATTTGAGGCACCCTACTTACTACTCTAAATTGAACCATGAACACACTCTTCCATACAACTCACACAATAACTTTCAAGTAAAATGAAACATGAAATAAAAGTAAATATAAGATTATATAATTTCATAGTTTGGAATTTAAGACCAATATCCAAGGGATATCTCTACAAAACATTATTACTGAAATGATGGAAGGATATATAAATTCACAATCTGAAATATTTGATATCATATTAGTTGATATAGATTATGTAACAAGAATTAATATTATTGTGTAGCTAGTTCAACCTCAATTTTATAAAATTATTCATTTGGATGAATTGGTTACACGACCATCTGATGTTTGAAAAAAACCTCCCCTGAAACTAGAATCCATAGATTACTTGATTCTCTATCTCAATCACTGAACTAGGTAAACTATCCTTGTACATTTCTATAAACCCATAAAAATATGTGGAATTTAGAAATAATTTTTTATCTCTTGTAGTTCCATTATCCTGATTGAGGAAGGCATAAAGTCTAATGATCCTCACAGTATTTATCCATTCATTTGATTAAATCAGTATATGAAAATGAACTTCCCAATTTTTAACAAGACCTCACTTAAATAATGTTTACATAGAATTCACTAAGAGACATAAAACACTTTATAAAACCTCATAGTCACCCCTCTCTCACATATTTGTAGTGTTATCCATTTATCCTTCCATTCAGTCAGGTTTGGAGGTGGAATTGTGGTATCTTATCATTTTTTTCAACCAAAAAATTCAAGAAAATGTCATCTATATTCTTCATTTTGGAAATATTTCACAACCCTCACACCTTATCCTCCATCATATTTCTAATTAAATTGACTTTTAGTTAATTTTTTTTTGTCTTTTATTGAAACACTAGATTCTGGGCAAGCTAAATTACTCTCTAACTATCATCGAATAATACTCCTCCTACCAGAATCCTTATACAACCCTTCAATAAGAGAATTAACCAAAGTAAATTTTTTATATATTATACATTTTCTATGTATTCTATATTTTTTATAGATAATATAAACATAGGTTTTAGTAGTGGCATCAAAAGTTTTTTCCATTCCACCAGTGGTAAACACAAATCCATGCATTCCCTTCTTAGTATCTAAATCTCTAGAAATGTTTTCATCCATGAAACCTTGTAGAAATAATCTTCCTTAAAAAATAGGGAATTATATTATGATATTTTATATAGAAACCCAAGACATTACATATAAAATTATATGATTTTAAGAATAATTATACATCAGATTACAAGCCAAGGATCGTAAAGTCTAGTGTCTTGGAAGATTAGGTACATAAAACTAAAAACATGGAACTAAATAAAACATTTATTTATTTAATATTCAAATTGAGCTCCTAACTTAAATTGTCTCCAAACATCTACATAGGGTATCCTAGGGAACACAGGAACAAAGGGGTGATCTAAATATCCCAGTAAGGGAATAACCATAAGAACAAAGAATTAACACATGGGATAGAAGTCATGACATGATGATATAAAAAGGAATGTAACATATAGAATCATAACATATATACATGGAATCATATAAACATGTAGTCATAGTAATGTGTAAGAAATATAAAACATGAAATTAGCATGAGTTAAGGCTAATCACCAAGACTGTTTCACATGGTACCACAAGTAAGGCCAATCGCCAAGACCGTCGCACATGGTAGCACAAGCCAAGGCTAACTGCCAAGACCGTTACACATAACGTCTCATGAGACTCAAATTTACCCAATTCATTTGAGTGCTATATGGGCGCACCCATATTAACTTTTCATGAATCTGTTTTCCACATAATAATCATACATAATATTTCTTACATAAATATAAGGGTTACCCATCTAAAGAATTATGTACCATAATCATGTCATAAAGCATAACAAATGATCATATTATAAAAGTGTCCATGACAAAAAAAAACTAAAATAGAAATAGAAATTCAAAAGGTAAAATTTTAATTTATCATGGTATGTGATTTCAAGTAGAGGTCTAAACATGTAAGAAAAGTGTTTAATAAATTTTTTCATTAAAACATTTTTGTGTGGTTTTAAGGAAAATATTATAGAGAATTTAATATAGAAAAGGGAACAATAATATTTATAAAACCATAAGTGAAACAATAAGGTCTTCATAATAAAAAAACACTGATTTTATAAAGACAGTGGTGGATTAAGACAAAAGATAAAGTTCACTTGAAATCAGTAAGAATTCGGGAAGTTCCCTCAAAAAAGGTTCACTTATTGGGAAGTATTTAGGATGGAATCACTTAAAAACATGTATATACCTGAAAGAAAATTATTAAATGGTATTGATAAATTAATTTTTTAGATTTAAAAATAATTTATAATATTCACAATAAAAGATAAGATAAAATCATTTTTGTAAAAGAATGATAAGGTAGCCCGAAGGAACAAAGGAGTTTCGGGTAGAATCCCTTATGAATTATCGGCATGGTATCGGGTGAACTTAAGAGGGATTAATGAGAGAGAAAGGGGTTTCTAATCAATTATAAATCATGAGTTAATTATGGGGGAGGTGATAAATTATACCCCATCATTAGGGATTACACATAAAATGTCATATCATAGAGTAAATTCTTGAATGAAAGTGGAATAGAGAGGATCTCTTACCTTAAGTCTGGTGGTGTTCTCCACTTGATATTAATGACCTGAATAATCAAATTAGGTTCATTAATTAAAAATTATAGAACCTATTATATATGTAAATTATTTATTATAACTATTTTAAGTTCATTCAGGACCATTTTGATTGGTTATGTGGTTCAATTTCATTGTTTGGGTCTGTTTGCTTCCTTGGTTTTAATGATTGGTTCACTGATATTCATGTTCGGACACACATGTATGATGAGAGTGGTTGTAAAGAATTGGATTTATATCATATTATTGAAAATATATAAATTTTCATGGTTTTAAATTTAATTTGGTTTCTTGGAATGAAGTTGAATCATTATACAAATCATTAATGATGAACACTTAGATTAATTTAAAGATTTTTCTCATAATTAACTTGTTTTGTATTATTATTTTACATCATCTGTGAAAAAGGATTAAAGAAAAAAACATAAGATAAAATAAATATTTAATATTCTGTTTCAACCATAAAATTGTTTTCATAACCATAATTGAAGATGGAAAAAGAAATTGAGAAACTATCTTCCTTGAATGTGGAAAATTAACACATCTTGGATGATGTCTTTACTACTAGTATAAAAGAGGAGTAAAGGAGAGATGATAATTACTTATTCCATTATCATAACAAAATTATAGTACAAGTAAAGAACTAGAGTTATCATAACATTTGGATGAAGATAGTTACGGATAGAAAAGAAAACAAATGAACTTGAAAAGAAAGTAATAAAATTAAAAAGATGAATTTACCTCTTGAATCAATCTTCTTTGAGAGACTCTAAAGAGGATAGGATTTGGTCTTTTGAAGAGGATAAGGGATTATTAAAGTGGGTTAGGATCTTGGGGAGAGATTGGGGAAGAATATAGGTAAGGAAAAAGGCCATAGAGGAGTAAAGAGAAGAGGTAAGGAGGGGTGGTATTTATAGTGGAGGAGAGGAGGGTTTTCATAATATTTAATTCCTTAGTTTATTAATTTCCCTCAAGACCAGTAATAGTGATGATTACATGAAAAAATAATAATAAATTCATTTGAGTTAGAACCAATTGGGCTTACATCAAAAGGACATCATGCATGACTCTATATATCATGTATTTAGCTTAATATGCAAATTATTGTATTTTACTATTCCTCAAAAATTCAAGTATTATATAAAAATACCAAAAAATTAATTCTAACCATTTTTTTATGTATATAATACAAAAATGGACTCTATTTTTCAAAAATAATTTTATAAATATTATTAATTTAATTTTTAATTAAAATCATAATTTACATGAAAAATACATATTTTAAAATTATGATTGATTTCATAATGCTTTCAAAAAGTACATAAGGTCTTATAAAATTATCTTAAAACCATAAGACATAAAATTAGTAATTTATAAACACATTTTAGGAATATATATTTTCTTTTAAATTAATTATTTAGGACTTACAGAAAATACTAATACTTTTACTATGGTCATATTATCACTTATAAGATTCCTAAATTTTATTTATACAATCAAGGGTGAGGATACTATTATTTTTGACAATTTAATATTCATAAGGATAATATTAATATTCATAAGGGTATGTTACTATTCATATGTGTAGGTTACTATTCACCAAAAAATAATTTTGTCTTATCGGACTCCAAACATCTTATTGATCGCAACAGTGTATGTTAGATTTTGGAAATCCAAAACACAAAGGAGACAATATTATGTATAAAGGTGACATAGTACTTAGTAGTTCATTGTGTTGGGATTTCATGTGATTATATTACATAATTATAATAAATTAATTTCATTGATAAAACCTTGGGTCATTACATTATTTCCCCCTTATGAAATTTCACCCTCGAAATTTTGTTTTACATTATAAGCCATAAACAGGTGAAGGTATTTTTCCTTCATTGCCTCCTCAAGCTACCATGTTGCCTCTTTGAACTTATGGTTTCGCCACATTACTTTGACTAGGTGATTAATCTTGTTACGTAGAAATTTATCTCTATGATCCAACGTCTTCACTGGCATCTCCTCGTAAGAAATATCATTCTACAACTGTACCACCTTTGAAGAGAGTACATTTGAAGGATCTTGTATATACTCCTTTTAGTGGGATAAATGGAAGATATCATGTACTTTAGGCATGGTAGGTAGAAGTTCCAGTTGATAGGCCACATCTCTAACTCGATCAAGGATCTCAAAGGTGACGATGTACCTAGGACTTAACTTTCCTTTATTCCCAAATCTCATGAACTTCTTACATGGATATATGCATAGAAATACCATATCTCAAACTTTTAACTCAAGGTCTCATCAATGATTGTTGGCATAACTCTTTTGTGGAATTTAGGATACCTTGATGTGCTACAGAATAGTTTTCACCTTCCCCACAATTTCTTCAAACATTTCAGGTCCTATCATCTTACTCTCACCAACTCCATCCTAACATGTTGGTGTTATTCACCTTTTCCCATAAAGGACTTTGTATGGCTCCATTCAGATGCTTGACGGGAAACTGTTGTTGTAAGATAATTCAACTAGTGGAAGATATTGGTCCCATATTCCTTTGAAGTACATAGAACACACTCTCAACATGTATTCTAGTGTTAGAATAATTTTCTCAGATTGGACATCAGTTTGAGTATGATAGGCCATACTGAAGTTTTGTTCTGTTCTTAGAGTATGTTGGTGACTTTTCCAGAACATCAAGTCCAGTGACAATTTCCATGGTGATGTTCTCCCACATCCATGTTAGTATGGTTAGTGGATGCATCATCCCCTTATAATTATTTCTTTCATCCTTCTCTTGTTGACATATCAGGCTCATTGATATATACTCGGTAATATCTTTATTCATATTTTCCCACCAAAATTTCTCTTGGAGATCTCAATATATTTTTGTGCTCCCTAGGTGAATAGAGAAGGTTGAGCTATGTGTGTCATTCAAAAGATCCTTCTTTATCTCTAGATTGGACGTTACACATAATCGTGACCCAAATCTTACAACTTCTTCCTCATTAATCATGAACTCATAGGATTTCCCATTTTTAACAGCTTCCACCCTTTTCAAAATTTCCACATCTTTTCTTTGACCATCCTTTATCTTCTCCATGAGGTATGGTTGAGAAATAATTTGAGAAAGGATTGATGATGTTTATCCTTTAATGATTTGCATGTCTATCCTTTTCATATCTATGAAGACCATATCCTTTTCAATTATCATCATTGATAAATATGCAAGATCCTTTCTACTCAGAGCATCTTCCACCTTGTTTGCCTTAGCAGGATGGTAGTGGATTGAGAAATCATAATCCTTCATAAGATCTATCCATCTTCATTAGTTCATATTAAGCTCTTTTTTGTGAACATATATTTGAGAATTTTGTGATCAATATATATCTCACACTTCTCCCCATAAAGATAATGTTGCCATATTTTTAACCAAAGATCACAACCACCGACTACAAATCATGTGTAGGAGAGTTTTTCTCGTGGATTTTTAGCTACCTTGAGGCATAGGCTATCACATTATCATTTTTCATCATCACACCGCCTAAAACATTATTTTAAGAACCACTATACACCATAAAGAGTTCCCCACTTGTTGGGAGTGTGAGTATTGGCGTAGTGATAATCCTCTTTTTAAACTCCATAAAGCATGCTTCATATTCTTGAGTCCAGACAAAGTTCACTCCCTTCTATGTCAGCTTGGTCAATGGGTTTGACAATCATGAAAAGTTCTTCAAAAAATTTCTATAATACTCGACTAGTCCCAGAAAACTATGGATCATCATTATAGATGTTGGTCTGAGCCACTCTTCGATTGCCTTTGTCTTGGAAGGGTCCATAGATATCCCTTTTTTGGTGCTAAAATGCCCCAAGAATGATACTTCTTCTATACAAAACTCACATTTACTGTACTTTTCATACAAATTCTCCATTCACAAAGTCTTCATCATAGAATTCGAATTCTCCTCATATTCCTCCTTGCTCTTGGAGTATATCAAAATATCATCAATAAAGACTACCACAATTTTTTGAGGTAATATATAAAGACTCTATCCATTAAATATATAAAAATTGATGGAGCATTAGTGAATCTGAAGGGAACCACTATGAACTCATAGTGTGCATACCTTTTTCGAAAGGCAATCTTGGGAATATCTTCCTTAATCATCTTTAATTGGTGATATCCTGACTGAAGGTCAACCTCAGATAAATAACTGGCCCCATGAAGCTGATCAAACAATTCATCTATTCGAGGAAGGTGGGAGTTGTTTTTTATCATGATTTTATTGATCTCATGATAATCAATGTAGAGGAACATTGAACCATCCTTCTTCTTGACGTAGAGTACTAGCACTCCCCACGATGAAGAACTTGGGCATATAAAATCCTTCTCTAGATTCCCCTATAACTACTTCTTTACCTCTTCCACCACTATGGTGTCCATTCTATAAGGTGTATTTGATATAGTAAAAGATTCATGAATATGTTCAATTGAGAACTCAACATCTCATTCAGGAGGAAAACCAAGAAACTCTTTGAGAAATACATCAATGTAATCCCTCATGATGGGAATGTCTTTAAGCATGATTCTTTCCTTTTAATCAATCATTTGAGATAGATATGCTTTCTCATAAGGCAGAAATATCCACACTTTAGACGATGATTCTAATAGAGATTCAAATTCATTCCTACACTTGTAAAGAATTAGAGGATGCTTCAAGATGTGAAGGGTGATCTCCCTTTCCTGGTAGTTGATGTTGGATTTTTATAAAGATAGCCAATCCATTCCTAAGATGACATCAAAATCCAATAAAGTATGACAAGATTTGATGGGAGGTTCAGTCCACAAACATTTACTAGGGAGGAGTTATAAACCATGGACACAATAATTTCCCTATTCTTTGTTCTCACGGGTAAATTATCCCCCAAATTTAGAGGTGGTGTTTGAATTGTTCTACTAAACTTATTGGATATGAAGGAATTCGTATAACCATAATCAAATAGTATATTCATTATTCATGAATGAATAACTAGAATACATGTCACTGCATCATTGTTCGGCTCCACCTTAGAAGTAGTGATAGCATAATACCTTCTTTGTTGCCTTGGAGGTTGTTTTTGAATTCCTTAAATAATCCTTGTCTTAGGAAAATTATTCTCATAATTCCCATGCTCCTTGCAGTTGTAAAACTGCACTATATGATGAGTGTTGATCTGAACATTTCTCTCTTCTTCCACATTAGCGGGGTTTTTCAAATCCCATCAGCAATTTTTATCTAGATGTCCCAACTTTCCACATTTGAAGAAATTCATGGTTCCCTTTAGATAGTTACCAAGATGCTATTTCCCACAATTTTTACATGTGGGATTGTTGTGATTCTTTTTATCATGGAATTTATTTGCAAAAACACCCACCTTAGATTCCATTTTCCTCTTTTTTCGTTAGTCCCACAATACCACTGAGAGTCTCCAATCTTCATTTCAACATTAAGGGAACATTGGATAATATCCTCATAGCTGTCAAAGTCTTTCATCTCCATCTCTTTTCATAGACATGGCTTTAGTCTGATAAATAACCGATCAACCATGCTTTTGGTGTTCAAGAAAAATATAGAGGCGTACCTTTAAAGCCTTGTGAAGTTTTATTTATATGCCATGGTTGACTCATCTTCCTTCTTATTGAGTATGAGGATCTCTCTTTCCATCTGGAGATAGAGGGATTGGGGAAAATATTTACTGAAAGAAGTTCTCTTGAATTCCTCCCAATTCATGGAATCAATTGTAATGTCTCAGATTTGCCGTGTATTATTTTTAAATATTATATGGAATTATTATTAGACCAGGTGCGGAGATGGCACATCATTCCGAGGCCTAGTGATCCCAGAATAGTGTTTTGAACTTTTTTATGTTATGTGAGTCAGTATATGTGCGCAATTGTGGCAGTTTCTGAACAGATGCCTAAATTAAAAAATATGAGGGCACAATTTTGTCTGGGACGACGACTTTACCTAAGAACGGGTCTAACCACAACTGGAACGGGTCGAGGTAAAAAAGTTAATTTTCTGACGTTTTTAAGAAAATAAAATAAAATAATTCACAAATTTTATTTTATTTTTTTAGAAACATTCACTGCATCACAACGACGGGTTAGCTGTTTCGATAATTAATTTCATTCCATAATCACTCTGAAATAGAAACACTGACTCAATAATGCTGCATCCTAATGAAAGAAACTCAGCGTAGCGGAACTCTGAAATGTGTTCCCTCATTTTAATGGGTTAATTGAATCTGTCTCGTTGGCAAAAGGTGGAGAGAATCTCTGGATAATCCTTGGAGATTTCGATAAAACTCTCAGTGAAAAACGACGATGAATCAGAGCTGTGAATCATATCACCAATGAAGTTGAACGATCTCGGCGACAATGTCAGTGCAACCCCTTCATTAGATATCAATCCCTTCTTAAGGTAGGGGTTGTAATTTAAATTCTTCTTTTCCCCATTTTGGATTAAACAATGAACGCGGACCAACCCACAAATTGGTTGGTCCACTGATTTGTATGTTTTTGTGGGAGGGTTTTTTGGGGTCGATCTTAGGGAAATAATCCATGTCAGATTATTTCTTTGATTCTACTCCATTTGATCCTACTAACAGGAGCGTATTAACGTCGTGACAAACGACGATGGAGGTTCATTCCTCTATTTCCATTTCGATTTCTTCCCCCTTTTTTGCGTTTTTCGCGTTCTTCATGGGGCGATGAACAATGGATCGTTGTGCATTGATTTTGTGACGCAACAATCCCAAATTTGAGATCTAACATCATAGCGACCTAGTGGAGGTGTGACGATGATGGAGGTGGATGAATCGACACGGTTCGGGAATAATCGGTCTTCGACCATTCTTCACACGGATGATCGAAACACGTTTTTGAGGCCGATCAGAGGCCTGAAACTGTCTAAATCAGCTTCATAAGGTTGGGGTGACCTAAACCATTGAGTTTCATGATGATCGGATGGTCGAATAAAATATCAAAGCTTCATCCAAGGCGTGATGGCAGAGGTCAGCATTTCTTGAATTTTCTAGAACACACGGTGTGTGATCAAAAGAGCATATTTTGTGGTAATGGAGGTAGTGAATAGGGTTTTGGGTGTCTGACAGGTATCACACGGTGTGTGACCCCAGTCACATGATGTGTTGGACCTTCCCTGAAGTTCGATGTGTATTCTAAGAAGTATACGGACACAGGATGGACTACATGGCTTCGAAACATGGCGTGTAGACCTTACACGGCATGGAAGAGGAGACTATGTGGGACTAGGTGTGTATCTAGGGGATACATGGACACGAGGTGGAGTATATGGTCGTGTACTCCACCACATAGCCTGACGAGGCTAGTAATGTGGGTCACCCCATGTGCCGGTTACATGGATTGGTGTACATGGGTTAAGGCTGTGTACAGGTGCACATCCATGTACACAGAGCCGACCCTAGATAACTCGGACATGGAATGTAATCTATACTACATGTCATGTTCTGACTTTTCTACATGACCATCCTTATGACATGGTCCATTGTACACGGGCAGTACCCGAGGTCATAATACACGGCATGTGACACTTCTACACTCTGTGTACTTTTCTGTAAATGGCTTGATCTTCTTATCCACCATATCTTGGACATGTTTTGTTTGGGTTAGTGCCCCTTTTTCTCATTCCCCAGAAGTTCAGGTATCATTTCCTTCAACAAGAATACGATCTCTTTAGAAAGACTTTTTGAGATAGAGTCAGGTATCCCTCGGAGAGGCCGGGAATGAGATCCTTTATCCATTCATGACCCTAGGTAGAGTTAGGTATCGACATTCCCATCTCCACAGGGTTCCAATCCTCTACCTAATAGGTGAATCCGGATAAGTAGCAGTATCTAACAAGGCCCAGGTAGTGATCCTCATCTGTGTATCATGATCTTTCCCCACTCAAGAGTGTGTTCTCTTGGAATGAGTGTATCTATATCTCATGGCTTTTCCCGAAGAACAGTGCTTCTCAAACGGACGTCATCAGAGTTATCAGAATCGTGGAGTGAGTTATCTCGAAATTATTTCTTCATGGAATCTTTAAACTAAATCCCTATCAGGGGTATGTGGTTGTGTGACCTGTCTCTAGACTACGTGCCTGGGTTTTGAGTATATCTGGATTGTGTTCTCCTATTATATGTTCAGTAGCCATATATTTTGTAGAGATGAATGTAACTTTCCTTTGTGTATTTCTTTGTGGCTTTTCAGGGTCCTCTACTGAGTATTGTTATACGCACCCATGCACGGGCTTTGCTCGCACGTTTCATGTCTTGTGTAGATGAGAAGCCTTTTGACAGAGGCCAAGGTAGAACAGGACAGGACTGATCTTTCTGAGTTCCCTATTGGCCGAGGTGTTCCTACGGCTATGAGCAGCAGTCCTAGTACCTCTTTATGT
This sequence comes from Viscum album, assembly GCA_963277665.1. NCBI lineage: Eukaryota > Viridiplantae > Streptophyta > Magnoliopsida > Santalales > Viscaceae > Viscum > Viscum album. The sequence goes on from OY728125.1 coordinate 232,903,268, forward strand.
TTACATGTTGGACCTTGTAGTTTTCATACTTTTGTTTTTGGTGGGCTTGTATTCTGGCCCATTTTACTTTCAGTACTTTACCTTTCTTCGTACTATGTTGGTTGGGTTTAGTTGTATGCAAGCATTTTTTTCCTTACTGGTTTTTTCATTTTATCATTTGTGGGATTTTACATGTGTGAGTATGTACAGGTACTTTGGTAATGCCTCCCATGCTAGTAATATCTCTACTTGGTGCTCGTCACCAGCCCTTGGCCGATTAGAGGAGGGCTTGGGGAGTCGCAGTATGGGCCCCACTGGGATGGGTCATGACAGAGTGGTATCAAAGGTGGTTAGTTCTAACTTAGGACCAAGAGTCTATGAGATTAGTTTGGGACAACAGTGTTAAGAGTTTCAAACTCGGGTTTCAGGATAGAGACTCTAGTGTTGGTGCGGGCGACCGACATATCCATACACCAGGACTCTGATAACCTGCTTTTCAACTCAGTACATCAAAACACTAGTTGAAGGTAAGTAAAAGAATGGTACATGAATCATCTAGGAATGGTTTTTTTTCATTTCCTTTGTATCATCTATCCAGATATACTCATTGACCATGGTACATCTTGTTTCTTTACAGGATGCCTCTTTGATGCATACTCGCTAGGATTCAGTAGCGTGATCATGAGGATTACCCCCCTCAGTGACGAGGCTTCGATATAGGGACCAGTTCCCTAGGCGTTGCAACCTGGTGGTGCACCTACTATGCCACCACCAGTGGAGCATCCTGTAGAACCTACGGTACCGACCAACGAGGGTTGCAGGATGGGCGCGCTCCATGAGTTCCAGAGATAGATACCCCTTAGGTTCCGAGGTGAGCCCGACCCTTAGGCAGCTGAGTACTGTCTTGAGGCGGTGACCAGAGTCTTCCGACTAGTGAGGACACCAGTAGACCAGATGGTGGTCCTAGGAGCGAGCCTTTTTTAGGGTTCGGTGGGATGATTGTGGAGTTTGACCACACCAACTCATGATGAGGAGACTGTTTCATGGATGTAGTTTGAAAAACTCTTTAGAGAGGAGTTCTATCCGGTTATGCTAAGAGCAGTGTGCACCAGGAGCTTCTTCAGCTCTAGCAGGTTAGTTTGATGGTAGATGACTATTCATCGAGGTTCACCAACCTCGCAAGGTACTCGATGAATATGGTCAGGGATCAGTACTTCAGAGATCATACCTTTGAGTGAGGTCTATGAAAGGACATCTGATCTAGTTTCGTGCCTCTATGCATTTCGACTTATGCTGGAGTGCTCGAGCGGGCCTTGGTGATCGAGAGCTTCTTGGTAGAGAAGAGACATCTGACGATAGTTAGCAGTAGGCAGACAGGTGCAGAGACCTCAGCAGCAGGGAGCCGATGTTAGGAACAGGGATCAAGATGTGGGAGACGTCATAGGAGAACCCAAGATAGGGGATCAATATTCCAGGGCTCTCAGGTTGGATCCAGTTAGCCTATGGAGAAGCGGTAATACTCGTGCGGTAGTAGGGGACATCTCTCTAGGGATTTTCCAACCCACCGAACTGTTGAAAGAGAACAGATGTATGGACCACCGAGGTAGAGGCAGAGAGTGGAGCAAATAGACCTTCCATGTGGAAGACATGGCAGAGGAGCAGGGAGAGCTGTATGTGGTGGAATACACTTCAATTTACTTCCACCACCACCCCCAGGAGGTCCGCACTAGGCTCAGGGAGCAGGGGGACAAGGGTGGGGATACCTTCATGCGGTCGAGGCGTACAAACCAGGGACTGTAGGGATGATCCAAGGTATGGTATGTGTCTTATCTACTTTATCTACCATACTTATAGACACATGTGCCATTAATTACTTCCTCACCACATGACTTGTGTGAAAACATGGGATTCCAGTAGAGTCGTTGACTCGATCCTTACACTTGGAGACACATACAGAAGGAGACTTGATGATCACACACCTTTGCAGACAGTATTATCTTACCCTTGGATGTGAGAGTTTCGGTTTGAACCACTTGTTGGTAGCGTCAAGGCCATATGATGTAATTCTTGGTATGGATTGGTTATCTTCGGTCCATTCCCAGATTGACTATTTTAGGCGAAGAGTGTGGTGTGTCTGCGGTGATGGGATGAGGTTTTCCTTTATCGGAGAAAAGGAGACCCAGGTAGCACAGAATGGGCTCATGCATAGGAGGGTGTAGTCGATCACTGATGATTTGTCTAACCTTTCCCTCAAATTAATAGATTTTATAAGCTCTCAGTTCCCCACAGTAGTGGAGGAGTACGAGGACGTCTTTCCAGAAGATGGTCCAGGACTACCTCCCTACTGGGAAATCAACTTCTGCATCGACTTACACCACGGGACAGCACTGATTTCCTCACCAGGATATCAGATGGCTCTCACAGAGCTTTTCAATCTAAGGGTGCAGTTGTAGGATTTTCCTATCAAGGGTTTCGTAAGACCAAGAATTTCACCCTGGGCGACCCCGGTTTTTTTTTCCAAAAAGCCAGACAAGTTTTTGAGGTTTTTCATAGATTATCGAAACCTGAACCAGGTGATGGTGAAGAATAAGTATCCACTACCTATGATCGATGACCTCTTTGATCAGTTGAGAGGAAAACAGTGGTTCTCGATGTTTGACCTTCGATCAGGTTATCACCAGTTATGAGTACGGGATGACAATATACCAAAGATGATATTCAGATGCTTCTACGGTCACTATGAGTACTTGGTTATGACTTTTGGCGTGACAAATTCCCCCATAGTGTTCATGGGATTGATGAATTGGATATTCCAGTTGTATTTATACTGGTTCATGGTGGTATTCATCAATGACATTTTTGTGTACTCAGCATCAGAGGAGGAGCATATGCAACACCTACAGATGGTTCTAGACGTACTCTGAGAGCACCAAAATTATGGGAAGCTCTCAAAGTGGCATTTCTGGATTCAGGAGTTCCACTTTTTAGGACATGTCATCCCAAAATATGGAGTAGCTATGGAACCAGCCAAGGTGGAGGCAGTGTTAGCATGGGATCCACCTTGAAGCATGACGGAGTTGCCGAGCTTCTTGGGTTGGTAGGATATTACTGTAGATTCATTTTTAATTTCCCCTGAATATCAGCACTAATGATGGCATTGAAAAGGAAGGGGAACCCCTTTATGTGGATGGAGAAGTGCTAGTAGGCTTTTGAGCAGTTGAGACAAAGTTTGATGAGCACCCCAATTTTGAGATTTCCGGAGGAGGGTGTTGAGTATTTAGTTTTCTATGATGCATCAGGAACCAGGATTTCTTGTGTCCTAATGCAGAGAGAATCAGTGATTTCTTATGGTTCATGCCAGCTTAGAAAACAGGAGCAGAACTATGCGACCCATGATCTCGAGTTAGCAGTGGTAGTCTTTGAGTTGAAGATGTGGAGACACTAACTTATGGGTGAGCGGTTTGTCATCTACTATGACCATAAGAGCCTCAAGTACATATTCTCATAGAAGGATCTGAATCTGAGATAGAGGCATTGGATAAAGTTCCTCCAAGACTATGATTTCAAGATCATCTATACTCCTAGGAAGGGGAACAAGGTGGAATATTCTCTTAAAGGAAGGTCGAGCTCATAGCTGTTGAGTGAGGAGATGGAGAAGTTAGCCACGTTGAAGTTGTCCTTCATAGACAGAGAGGATGCAGCTTACCTAAAGTAGATGGTTGTCACCCCTCTACTCTTACAACAAATTAGGGAGGCACAGCTTGGGGATGTCAATTGTGAGGCTTTAGGTGCTCAATTATCCATAAGATATGCTCTAAATGGATATTTTCAAGGTGGGAGCATGTGCTTCTATTCAGAGGATGCATTATTGTACCAGTGGTATTGTGAGAAGATGTCCTGAGGGAGTTTCATACATCCCCCTCGGCGGTACATCCTAGAGTGGAGAAGATGTACCAGGATCTCCGATGATAGTTCTGGTGGCCATGTATGAAGAAGGTGGTAGCAGAGTTGCATAAAGAGCTTAGGACTCCTCTACGTGCAAGAGATAGTTCAGATTCATGGCATCCTTTCTATAATAGTCTCGGATAGAGATGCACGTTTCACATCCTGGTTGTGGAAGGGATTATAGGAGGCTTTTGGGACTTAGATGCTCTTGAGCATGGAATTCCATCCCCAGACCAATGGTCAGATGGAGAGGACCATTCAGGTTTTGGAGGATATGTTGTAGACATCTATCTTGGACTTTGATTGGATTTGAGAGGACCACCTACCACTAGTGGAGTTTTCATACAACAATAGCTACCAATCCACCATTGGTATGGCTCTGTTTGAGGGTTTATATGGGAGACCCTTCCGGTCACTGCTTTGCTGGACTGACCCCAGAAAGTCAACACTCATGGGTCCAGAGTTAGTGAAAGCTACCACCGAGAAGTTTCTAATTATCCAATAGTGGATGAAGACTGTACAGAGCCTGCAGAAGTCTTATACTGACAGATGATGGATACCCCTGGATTTTGAGGAGGGAGATCGCATCTTTCTTTGGGTCTCACCTCAACGAGGGTTATGGAGATTTGGACGGGGCGGAAAGCTATATCTAAGGTTCATTGGACCTTTCCAGATGCTGTGCAGAGTTGGTGAGGTGGCGTAATACCTAGCTCTACCGCCACAGTTGCATCAGTTACATGATTTCTTCCATGTGTCGCAGCTGAGGAGGTACGTGCATGACCCATCACACATCATCGACTAGGGTGATATGGACATCAAGGATGGTATGACCTTTGCTGAGTACCCGGTGGAGATTGAGGATCAGCACGAGAGGATCCTTCGTGGATGATCAATTCCCTTGGTGCGTGTTCGGTGGTAGCATGGGAATCTTCAAAAGAGCATGTGGGAGCAGGAGGCTCAGATCCGTGCGCAGTACCCACATCTTTTTTAGTAGCCTTTTTTTGTCTTTTTCAGGATGCAAAGACACAAGGTGGGGAGAATGTAATTTCTTGTATTTTCCATGTATTATTTTTAAATATTATATAGAATTATTACGAGACCAGGCACAAATATGGAACATAATTCCGAGGCCCAATGAGCTCAGAATGGTGGTTTGAAATTTTTATGTTAAGTGAGTCGACATATGTGCACAGTTGTGATAGTTTCCTAACAGATTACCATATTAAAAAATATGAGGGCACTATTGCATCTGGGACAACGACTTTACATAAGAACAGGCCTAACCGCGACCCGTACGGGTTGAGGGAAAAAGTTCATTTTCAGACGTTTTTAGTAAAATAAAATAAAATAATTCACAAAGTGTATTTAATTTTTTTGGAAACATTCACTACAGCGCAATGACCGGGCAGCTGTTTTGATAATTAATTCCATGCCATAATCCCTCTGAAATAGAAACACTGACTCATTAATGCCGAAGCATAATGACAGTGACTCAACACAGCAGAACACTAAAACATGTTCCATACTTTTAATGGGTTAATCGAACGTTACTCATTGGAAGAAGGTGGAGAGAAACTCTAGAGAATCCTTAGAGCTTTGGAGAAAACTCTCATTGACAAATGATGATGAATCAAAGCTATGAATCGTTGCACCAACAAAGCTAAAGGATCTCAGCAACGACGGTAGTGTGACCCCTTCATCTTCTATCTATCCCTTCTTGAGGTAGGGGTTGTTATTTCAATTCTTCTTTTCCCCATTTTGGATTAAATGATGAACGCGGACCAACCCATGAACTGGTTGATCCATGGATTCGTTCATTTTTGTAGGAGGGTTTTTGTTGGGTTGATCTTGGGGAAATAATCCAAGTTATATTATTGTTTTGATTTTACTCCATTTGATATTACTAATGGGAGTGGATCAACATCATGACTAATGACGATGGAGATTCATTCATCGATTTGATTTTGGATTTCTTCCCCCATTCTTTTTCGTTCTTCGCATTCTCCATGGGGCAACGAACAATGGATCATTTTGCATACATTTTGCGACACAACAATCCCAAATTGGACATTCGACATCGTGGAGACCTAGAGGAGGTGATATAGAGATGGCGGAGGACGAATCGACACGGTTCGGGAATAATCGTTCTTTGACTATTCTTTATGTGGATGATCAAAACATGTTTTTGAGGATGATCATAAGCCTAAAACCATCGAAATCTTCTCTATAAGGTTGGTACGACCTAAACCATTGATTTTCATGGTGATTGGATGGCCAAATCAAAGATCGTAGCTTCACCCGAGGCGCGACAGTGGAGGTTCGTGTTTCAGTAATTTTCCAGAACGCACAGCATGTGATCAGAAGAACACGTCGTGTGGTACGGGCAGTGGAAGCTAGGGTTTTGGGTGTCAAACCGGTATCACACGGCATGTTACCCCAGTCAAATGGCTTGTTAGACCTTCCTTAAAGCTCAACATGTATTCTGGGAAGTACACAGACACGGGATGGACTACACGGCTTCAGAACACGGCGTGTAGACCCTACGTGGAATGGTAGAGGCGACTACGTAGGACTCGACATGTATCCTAGGGATACATGGACACGAGGTGGATTACATGGTCGTGAACTCCACCATAGGGCCTAGCGAGGCCAGTAACATGGGTCACCCCATGTGCCGGTTACACAGGTTTGCGTACATGGGTTAAGGCCGTGTACGGGAACATGACCGCGTACAGGGTGCCGACCCCAGATAACTCGAACACAGTGTGTAATCTGTACTATTCTTCATGTACTGACTTTTCTACAAGACAAGCCTTGCAACACGGGCCGTTGTACATGGTCAAGTACCCGGGGTCAGAAGACACAACGTGTGACAATTCTACACGCCATGTACTTTTCTGTACATGGCTTGATCTTCTTGTCCACTATATCTTATATATATTTCATTTGGGTTAGTTCCCCTTTTTATCATTTCCCTAAAGGTCAGGTGATGTTTCCTTCTATAGGATTATGATCCCTTCAGTAGGACTTTCTGAGATAGAGTTAGGTATCCCTCCGAGAGGACCTGAGTGAGATCCTCTATCCATTCTTGACCCTAGGTAGAGTTAGGTATCGACGTGACCATCTCCATAGGACACTGATCCTCTACTAATAATGTGAATTCGGATGAGTCGTGGTATCCACCAAGGCCCTGGTAGTTATCCTCATCTATGTATCGTGATCTTTCCCCACTCAAGAGTGTATTCTCCAAGAATGAGTGTATTTATATCTCATGGATTTTCCCAATGAACAATGCTTCCCGGACGGACATCATCAGAGCTATCAGACTCATGGAGTGATTACTCTCAGAACGATTTCCTCGTGGAATCTTCAAACTTAATCCCTAGCGGGGGTATGCGGTTGTGTGACCTATCTCTAGACTACGGGTCTGGGTTTTGAGTATATCTAGGTTGTGTTCTCCTATTATATGTTCAGTATAAATATATTGCATAGATCTAACTATACCATTTCTTTGTGTATTGCTTTGTAGTTTTTTAGGGTCCTTTACTAAGTATTGTTATACTCACCCCTGCACGGGCTTTGCCCATACGTGTCATGTCTTGTGCAGATGATCAGCCTTTTGATGGAGTCCAAGGTAGACCAGGACAGAACTAAGCTTTCTGAGTTCTTTACAGGACGAGGTGTTCCTACGGCTATGAGCAGTAGTCCCACTACCTCTTTGTGTTTATAGGTTGGACCTTTTAGTTTTCAGACTCCTGTTTTTGGTGGGCTTGTATTCTGGCCCAGTTTACTTTCAGTACATTACCTTTTTTCATACTCTGTTGGTTGGGTTTAGTTGTATGCATGCATTTTGTTCCTTAGTGGTTTTTACATTTCATCATTTGTGGGCTTGGTGATTTGTGCATGTGTACAGGTACTTGGGCAATGCCTCCCATGTTAGTAATATGCATACTCGGTTCTAGTCACCAACCCCTAGCCTATTGGAGGCGGGCTTGGGGAGTCGTGGCGGAGGCCCCACTGGGATGGTTTGTGACGTTAATTTCTTCTTGGGGCTTCGTATTCTTGATCAGTGTCCACTACGGATTATCTTCCCCATTAAAACGATAGACCGCCAACATAGCTTTCTCTTTTTCTAAGCACTGGAGGACAGAGAATATCTTTTCAATGGACTTAATACACTGTTCCACAAGGAGGGGATTGGAAGATCCATTAAACATGGGAGGCCTTTTCTGTATGAATGATTCTATGGAAAATTTATCTTTCTTTAGAGTATTAGGGTTTTCCATATGATTCAAGTTATTATTCCTAACTTGAGCCAACTGATCAAGTACTGACATGAAGTTTGGAGCACCCGTTCCCATCATATTAGGCATATCGTTAGGGAAATTTCACATTACCTATCACATTGATTGATGGAATTTGTTCTTATATTTACTGATATTAACGAATAAAAATAATTCACAATTATAGGGCTTTAATACTTATCTATATAGCATAAAAAAGAAAACTTTAGACATAAAAGGATAAACATGTAAAGGATAAGTATATCCTAACTTGTGGTTACCTATGTTTAAATCTAGGTTATCCTTGATATATTTCTGAACTTATATTCTTATGGGGTTTTTTCATTACCTTAATAATGTTTTGTACCAAGATCACAAATTTACCAAAACATATACCCTGGGAGTTTCAAACTAAGAGTGCAGAAAGGCCCATTGTCGTGCACCAGTTCTCGTTTGAGTCTAGCTCAAAGTGGTGTTTTTAGGTTTTACCCATAGATACATATGTACCAGAGCCACCTCTACCTATTTGTATATAGATATTGATATATCTTCTTAATAAACCACTTACTCTATACTTACCAGAATTTAGGGGTGTTTTCTGATACTTAGTATCATCCTTAAGGTTCTTACTAAAGTGCTCTAATCCTAATATACAAAAATAACTAGCTCATCCTCTATTACCAACTATAGTGACCCTATCCTTTTATATATATCATTACATGATTTTAAGAATAATTATACATTAGATTACAATTCAAGGATCATAAATTCTAGTGTCTTGTAAGATTTGGTACATAAAACTGAAAACATGGAACTAAATAAAACATTTCATTATTTAATATTCAAATAGAGATCCTAACTTCCATTGTGCTCAAACATCTATATAGGTTAACATGGGGAACACATTAACAAAGGGATGCGATAAATATCCTATTAATGGAATAACCATAAGAACAAATCATTAGCACATGGGATTAAAGGTATGACATGACAATATAAAAAAGAATGTTACATATGGATTCATAACATATAAAAATGGAATCATATAAACATGGAGTCATAGTAATGTTGAATCAACATAAAACAGGAATTTATCATGATTCAAGGCTAACCTACTAGACCATTTCACATGGTATAACAAGCCATGGCTAACCGCTAAGACCGTTGCACATGGTAGCACAAGCTAAGGCTAACGGCCAAGATTGTTGTACATAACATCTCATGAGACTCAACATTACCCAATTCATTGGATCTCTATTTGGGATCACCCATCTTAACTTTTCATAAATATGTTTTCCACATAAATAATCATATATAATCAATATTAAATAAACATAATGGTTTCCTATTGGAAGAATTGGGTACCACAATCATGTCATAAAGCATAAAAATGGGTGTATCATAAAATTTTCCTAGAAAGAAAGGTACTAAAATATACATGGAAATTAATAAGGAAAAATAGGCATGTATCATGGTAAGTGATTTCAAGTATAATTGACAACATGTAAGAAAAGTATTTACAAAATTTATCATTAAAACAATTTTGTGTCGTTTTACGGAAAATACTATAGAGCTTTTAAAATAGAAAATGGAAAATCCTTTATAAAAAACCATAAGTTAACCAAGGAGGTTTTTATTATAAAAAAGTTAGAATTTATAAATTCAATGGTGGATTAAAATAGAAGATATCATGCACTTAAAATAAGGTAAGAATTTGAAAAGTTCCCTTAAAATAGGTTTCCTTATCAAGAAGTATTGAGGAGGAAATCACTTAAAAACGTGTATATCCCCAAAAGAGAATGATGAAAGGGTCTTGATAAATGAATATGGTACATGTACACAACATTTATAAGATTCACATAATAGATAAGATAACTTCATTTTGGTAAAATAATGATAAGGAAACCTGAAGGAACAAAGGAGGTTCGGGTAGAATCCCTTAAGGATTATCGGCAAGGTATCAGGTGTACTTAAGAGGGATTAATGAGAGAGAAAGGGGTTTCTCATCACTTATAAATCATGAGTTAAGTATGGTGGATGAAAAATCATACCCCTTAATTTGGGATTACACATAAAAGGTCTTAACATAGAGGACATTCTTGAATAAAAGAAGAATAGATAAGATCTCTTGCCTTAAGTCTGATGGTGTTCTCCACTTGATATTAATGAAATGAATAATAAAATTAGGTTAATTAATTAACAATTACATAACTTATTCTATATTTAAAATAATTAGTATAACCTTTTTAAGTTCATTCATGACCCTTTTTATTGGGTATGAGGTTCAATTCCATTGTTCAGATATGTTTTCTTCCTTGGTTTTAATGACTAGTTCACTTATATTCATGTTCAGACACACATGTATGATGAGATTGGTTGTCCAAAATTAGATTTATATATTATTATTGGACATACAGAAGGTCACATAGTTTTAAATTTAATTTTATTACTTGGAGTGAAGTTGAATCATTATATAAAACATTAATGATAAACACTTGGATTAAATTGTCTATTTTGATCATAATTAACTTGTTTTTTATTTTTATTTTACATCATGTTTGAAAAAGGATTCCAGAACAAAATATAAGATAAAATAAATATTTAATATTATGGTTCAACCATATAATTGCTTCCATGATCATAGTTGAAGATGGTAAAATAAATTGAAAACCCATCACCTTGAATATGGTAAATTAACACATCTTGGATGGTGTCTTTACTACTAGTATAAAAGAATAGTAAAGGGGAGATGATAATAATTTATTCCATTATCAAAACAAAATTACGGTACATGTAAGGTACTGGAGTTGTCATAAAATTTGGACAATGATAGGTAAGGATAGAAAAGAAAAAAATTAACTTGAAAATAAAGTAAAATAATTGAAAAGAGGAGTTTACCTCTTGAATCAATCTTCCTTGGGAGCCTCTTAAGGAGAAAGGATTTGTTCTTTTGAAGGGGGGGGATCTTAGGGAAAGATTTTAGAATAATTTACGAATTGAAAGAGGCTTGAGAGGATTTAATGGAAGAGGTAAAGAGGGGTGGTATTTATCATGGAGGAGAGGAGGGTTTTCAAAATATTTAATTCCTTGGTTTATTAATTTCCCTCAATACTATAAATAGTGATGATTCCATGACAAAAAATAGTAATAAGTTCCTATGAGTTCAAACCAATTAGTATTACATCATAATAACATCATCCATGACTCTGTAAATCATGTATTTAGCTTAATTGAAAAATTATCGTATTTTACTATTCATAAAAAATTCAAGTATTTTATAAAAAAACAAAAATTCATCCTAACTATTTTTCGATATGTAGAATCCAAAAATGAACTCAATTTTCCAAAAATATATAAGTATGATTAATTTAATTTTTAATGAAATTCGTAATTTACTTGAAAAATAGAGATTTTAAAACTATGACTGATTTTATAATGCTGTCAAAAATTACATATGGTCTTATAAAATTATCTTAAAACTTGAAGACATAAAATTATTAATTTATGACTTACAAAAAAATACCAATAGTTTTACTATGGTCGTATTATCACATATAAGATTCCTAAATTATATTTATACATTCAATGGTGAGTTTACTATTCTTTTAGATGATTTACTATTCATAAGGATCATATTACTATTCATAAGGTTAGGTTACTATTCATAAGGGTAGTTTACTATTCACCAAAAAATAATTTTGTCTTATAGGACTCTAAACATATTACTGATTGAAATCGTGTATGCTAGATTTTCGAAATTCAAAACACAGAGGTGACAATATTATGTTTAAAGGTCACATAGTACTTAGTAGTTCATTGTGTTGTGATTTCATGTTATTGTTTGACATAATTATAAGAAATAAATTTACAATGATAAAACATTGGGTCATTACATTTTCAATTATTAGATAATCCATTTCAAGACTTCCTAGTCTCCCCTTTTAGGGTTTGTGATGAAGTGACTCAATCGTCCCACTAAGATGGAAATTTTTGTTGAGGTGAATGTTTAAGTATAAAATATTCTATCATTATTTTTGAAAATCACAATACACTTCCTTAAATTATTAATTTTACGAACATTTATACTTCCTATGATTTTTGATTGTTTTTTAGAAAAAAATATTACTAGACATAGAAAGATATATACATTAGACTTAGTCATTTAATGATTGGGAGTACATGTATTTTACATCATATGGATGATTAAAAAATTCAACTAATATAGATTTAAAAAAAATCATAAGTAAAAGTATAATGAAGTCCATCAAATGATGTTTTGACGAGAAAAATAGATAAGCATTATTTGATGGAGGAAGACATGCTTTATCGATGAACATTTATAAAATATATGGGGTGAAGAATTCTATTCCACCAAATAAAAAATGTTCTTTCTATCAGATGAAATTATAAATAATTGTATTTTTTTTCAAGATAACCATAATATGAAGTTAATGTTGAACCTTTCAAGAGAAGAGTGAGTTTTTCCAAAGTCATTGCTACCAATTATTAAGAATGCAGAATATGACCATTAGTGAACTTACTATTAATAGAAGCTTCATTTGTGGAGAAGGATTATTTCAAAATATGATATATCTAAATATTCATGTTAATTGTTTGTATTATCTTATTATGAGCATACTCTTTATTACAATTGTTTAGATATTTTTAATTAAGGAATCTGATTGTGATAATTTTTTATGTTAAATAAGTCTTTTATGTTTTTATTTTTGGTTTCCATGGTCTGGTGTTATCAAGGGATATAAGGATTAAGAAGACATAAATTAATCGGATGTTGAATACTGAGGGTTATTAGGTCTAAGGAAATAGAATTTATTTCGATCTTAGTACAGAGGTATTCCTTGTTTATGGATGATATACATTTATAGTTTTTTTAAAACTAGGGATACCTAAAGTAAAGGTTATTGACTTCTTTAACACTTTTGGTTAAAGTGTGGATATTTTTTATAATTATATGTATGTTTTTATTTACTCACCTTATTCGTTTTTCTTTACATGTTTTCAAAAGTTTATTTCCACTATACATATATTAAGGAAATTTTATTTTTTATATTATAAACTCTTCCTAAATTATTATTATAAATTATATCAACAAAAAAATTTATTCCATTAATTTCAATTAAATGGGATGGAATCTATGTATGAATTATCTCCATAAAAATATTAATTAAATTGTATGTTTTATTTTAAAAACTAAAATTCACCCCCTCTTGTAATCAGCTATAAACTATTAAGATCCTACAATATTTGGTCATTGAAATTTCTTCACATACATATATATTTAAGTACATATATCTTTATAAATTGTTGTTGAAATGAGTTTATATATGAATCCAACAAATTTAAATAATCTTATGGAAAAAATACTTACAAGATAACACTAATGTTTCACCTTTTCTATCCCTCTCTATCATCATCACTAAGATTTTCATATCTTGTCTGATATATTTCATATTGAATATTTTGGGAAACATACTATTCATCTCATGATTCAGTGAAACCTATAGTCCTTTCGATATCATTTCATCCATATAAAAAATAAATTTAATGTAAGTCTTGTTATTTCATGACTTATGATAATAACAATATTAATCAGAGTCACTCTACATGAAACCTTCCTATTTCATTAATGCATTTAAATTTATACTCCACTATTAAGGATCTTGTTTCAATGTATAGAGTATATTCTCTTACATACAAAAAGGACTTCATTATAATGATCTTTACATCTTTTAGACTGATTCATGTAAATGTCATCCTTCAAAATACCATGAAGAAAGAATGTTTTTACATATGTTTTATCTAAGTTTAGATAATATAAAGCAACTAAACTCTACACCATATGGATTATTCTATATTTAAAAATTCAATAAATTTCTCCCAATAATTCAACACCCTACTTTTATTTCTATCCCTTTACCACTGACTAAGATTTTTATTTTATTCTTCCATAGGATTATTACTTCAAACATAATATCCATTTGTTCTCAAGTTCTCATTTATCTTCCAATAATTCTATCAACTCATATGTTCCTTTGAAATTCAAGGATGTAATATATTCCTTCATTGATGACTCCCACTATTCTGAGTCACTAAGTTTCACCTCTTATTCTAGGTATTTAGATTCTAATGCATCTATTTGAATTATGAAATTATCATTAGCTCTAAATATTTGCGATGATATCTTGACTCTCAACATTCTTTTCAATTAAATTTGACTTACATCTCATTTCATTACTTCCCTTTCTGGTCAACTACCTTTTAATTCATCATCTTCAAACTATTTAACTTTTGGATCTTTCCTTAGAGATTTAAAATTCCTTGATAATTTTGGTATATATAATATTATTTTTACTTCTAGGGAATCTATGATGTATGGACACACTAGAACTTATAATATTTTATTTATTCCATACAGAACAATAGTAACTTCAATAGTTGAATCTTTATTATCAAAATATAATACATCCAAGTTATGGTCCTTCCATAGGAACTTATAATTAAAGAGAGTGTATTGAATCATAATGAATTTTCACTTATCATCATCCCATATTCTAAAACCAAGGTCTTTATTTCCATACCCAATAATGAAAAAAACATTGAACTTGGACTCAAGTTTTCCTCTTTCATTGGAATCAATATGAACATATGTTAAAATTACAAAGACTTTTAGATGGATAACTTTTGGTATATTTTATGAATGTATCTCTTATATTATAATTTGTTCTATAGTAAATGAAAAAGTTATACTGGATAAGTTTTTATTCATTGAAATTTTTTCCATCCACATTTCCCTGGGAATTCTAGAATACATCTTCATACGTTACATTTTCTGAGTCAAATTCTAATTCATTATTTATAATAGACCATTTTTTATAGTGTTCCAAGTATGGTATGCTCTATCTTGATCATGTTAATGTGATAAAATTTCTAGATGATTTGAATATTTTACCCTCCACCATTATCAAATATAATTCACTTTAACTTCTAGACACATTCACTTTCAACCATGAATTTCTACTGTATAAAGGCATTAAAGATGTCAGAATTATACTAAATTAAATTCACCCATACCTTTCTAATTACATCATCAATGAATGAAATAAATTAAATAAGTCCTTCCTAAGATAGGTCAAGGTTTTTCCCCCATAAGTCAATGTGAACAAGTTCTAGATTATTGAATATAGTATTTTTACCATTCCAATTCAATGAAACCTACATTTGTTTCCCCAATACACATCACTCACAATTTATAATATCCATGTGATCGAGCTACAATATGCCTCTTACTTCTAGAAACTTCATATTATTCTCAATAAGATAATCAAGCCTGTAATTCCAAAATTACAGATCTTTAAATGTAATTTATATAGCCATTGAACTTATGTTTAATATTTTGTTCAAATAGAGTGTTCCATAAGTTACTCCTCACGTCAACACCATGGTCCCATGATTAATTTTCTATAATATATTGGAAAATTTCCTTCTATATCCTTCCCTATCTATTATTCCTAGGGAAACAAGGTTATTCCATATCCATGGGATGTTCCTAATTCATTTGAGTCACAAAAATCCATTATTCTTCATCAATATGTTCACAGCTCTCTTTCCAATGACCTCTAAAGTCTCATAATCTTCTAGATAAAATCTACTAAAACTTATGGATACATAATTTACCATAAACCCACATTATTCATTTGAATTGAGATATGATCTAGAGTCAAGAACCAATTAATTAACTAGAATATTAACACTAATAAATAGATTGTTTCTTTCCATATTAGCCTGAATGGCCTGAAAACCTCATTTTTTATTGATTTTTTTATAACCCCCCATTCAAGGGATGGGAGGGAACCCTTAAAAGGCCCATAGGCTCATGTGATTACATTTCTCGTAGGCTTGAGAAACATTACATGACCTGAGGGACATAGGTAAATAAACTAGACTATAACTATAAGGATTTGTCACTTCCTAGCATCTGCATTGTGATGATAGCTCTCCACCTTTGCATGGTCATCTGGCTAAGCATCTTTTGCAAGCACAGGCTGGTCCTGATGGAATAGCCATACCCTCTCATTCATTCCCAATCCATTTGGTTCTGCTCTGGTGAGTGTGCCTGCTCTGAATCCTCCTTCGGGGATGCCCCTTTTTGTAGAGTCTCTCTGAGGAAACTGCTTGTGGCTCAAAGGCCTTGAGGTGGCCTAAAGGCCTTAAAAGTGGCCCAAAAGCCCTACTGACCCGAAGGCCTGGGTGGCCCTAATTCCTTAAGGACCCCAATCCAAAATCGGTGTCCCAAGGTGAAAAGTCTTATTTTATAGAGGAATTACTCACTATTTTGACCCTTCTATTCCACAATTTTGTGGTGATGACATTAAAATAACTATAAAAAATCATTTATAAAAGTTACCTTCACTAATAAGAGATGGCTCTGGATTATGTTGAAATCAATCACATTGTCTTCCACTGGACTAAAATTTGATAACCACGTGTTGTAAAATCATTACATTAGAAATACCATGTCATGTTTTGTAGTTTTCACTTATATATTGATAAGTGGAGAAATCATCTTAGTTGTCATCTTCTTCTCCTAGAAGTTAAAGTCCATGTTACAGAATAGTGATATCCTCACTAATATAAGTGATTTTTAGTGTAACCATTCCCATTCACCTTTCTACATTTATTTGTATTAACTCCACTGAGAAAATCACTAAAACCTTTTATATGAGATAATCTTCCACCCGCATCCTCTAGAAACTAAATTTCGTTCCATAAAATGTATCAATAAAAATTATTCCTTCTCCTAATGATATATGTTATAATGAAACTAAAACCATATAAAATTTATATAGAATCAAGGAATTTATGATAATGTTACTTGAACTACTATCAAGTGTGTTATAATAATTAACTACAAGCTTTGAAACCACTAAAATGTAGAAATTTAGGCAAACAGAATATGACACGCATAGGATGTTATTCATAGTGCAACTGAACCTAAAAATCTTCTCATGATCTTAGTGTACTTAAAGATGAGAATTGGTTTCCCCCCACTCACTACACTATATTAAACCATTCACACACTCTTTCAAATAATTCAAACAAAAATATTTAGTAAAATAAAAAATTAAGTAAAGGGAACAAAAAAATTATTACCCATAAGATAAAAGGTTTCAAAAACTCAAAATCAATATTTTTTTATCAGAATTATTGATATAGGTTAAGTAAAAAAGTACCAATATAAATGTTTAGTTTGTCACACATTACTTTTATAGAAGTTTTCAACCATCAAAATAGGTTACATTACCATACAATGTTTTTAAATTGCACTACTATAAAACTAGAAAACTCATATTTCTTGTAGTTTCCAACACCATAATCTCTCTATCCAAAAAAACATCATTGGACCCTTCTATGAAACCATTCGATGTTGCAGTCCTCTAATTAGATTACCTATAACATCCCAGGTAAATAAAGAGTAAGAAATTTTCATATTCACTAATATTTGTGAATTAAATATTAATTTTTTTTAAAGGGGTTTCTATGTTTGATGGTGTATCTGATACATAACAACGGGTTTCTTTGAAATCTTACGTTGCATGAAATGCTGAGTCATACTGAGAAATAATAATATAATATTATTTTAAATGTTAGTTAATGCCTAGTTGTTGTAATGGTGGGAATGAAAATAACTAACTACAATATGATTATACATTTTTTTTAAATTTTTTTACATTTATCCAATAAAAGTTAGATGCTAAAATATGAATTAATCTAATTTTAAGCATAAATAACTTAATATTCTTTAAAAGGTCAATTTACCTTCTTTTAATGGAGAACCTTCTTTAAATATAGTTTTGGTCACTTTTATATGTTCTATTTGACAAAATAAAATTCTTATTTAGAATCGGGACATCAAGATTTACTTTGGGTAAAGTTTTGGTATTTTTCTGATAAAATTTATTTTTTTATGAATGGTGAAAAATACTGTATTTTAATTCAAAAACTGCCTTTTAATATAATTTATTTATAGGGTTATATAATCTTTTTAATTGGTTTAAAAGTTTAATTAGATTATATTTTTACCATTTAATCCAATATTGGTCATTGGAAGAAATTTCACTTTGAAATTGGCCATAATCAACTATCAATCTTTTGATAGTTATTATTTCTTAAACACATGCTTTTTATTTTGACAACGGTAATTAATTTTAAATTAATTAATGCCACTTCTATGTTTTAAATTTGGTAAAATAGACATAATTTTTTAATTTGGAATATCAAATATATCTTATGCTGAATTTTGGGTATTTTTCTAAAAACCTTCAATTTTTGATGAATAGTGAAAACACTAAGTAGTAGTTGAAAACCCGAATTTTTCATTTAAATAAAATTTTACCACTTTTGTGAATTGAATTTTAAAAATAAAATATACATGGTTGTTATTAGTAATTTAAATTTGGTTCAATAAGATGAAAATATTTTTTTGGTGAATAGTAATTTTTAATTTTATTTACCGCAGTTAAAGGTTAATAGGGTAATTCAAGGTAAAAACAATATTATAATAATATAAAATTTCCTTAAAACTTGTCCTAACCATATTGTATGATTAATTTCCAACCAATACAGTCCTTGGGTGAGACTTTTACTTTTTAAATCCACTTGGGTAAGATAATGATACTAATAAAGTTTTATTTAAAGTAAAAATAAAAATATCATAAACATGTATTGTTTTGGTAAAAACAATTAATGTGGGGTTATATAATTGATATATTTGACTATAAATATTCATTAGAAATCTAAAATTATTTCCTAAATTATGGTATTTTTTTATAATTTTTAGACATCAAATAAATTAAATTATTTATGACACAATAATGATGCAGTGTTTTCCTCATTAATAAGTGATTTAAATAAATATGATTATAAAGATTCAAATAATATCCAAAACCTGTAAAATTATTATTGGATGATTTTATTTCTACCATGAGTCATTTTATCTTTTACTTTAATAATTTTTGGACCTTTAAAAACCAAAAATCATTATATAATAAAATAATAGTTTAACACTTTCCTAAAGAGCCCCTCCTCCCCCTTATAAAAACCCCTCACTTCTAACCCATTACTCACATATATCAAGCCCCTTGTCTCATCAAAACCCTACCCAAATAAGCTCTCAAGATCCATATGTTCTTTCTAGAAGCCTTACCTTAGGCAGAAGGCCCTTCAAGAATCCATTTTTGTTCAAACCAAAGGGAGTTACAAGATTTAAAGGTAACGTCTTCTCTTAAATTATTTTCTTTTATTTTACATATAAAACCCCCTAAACTCTTTTTATTCCTTAATTTTATAATAAAAAATTTATCCTAAATATACTAGGTTGTTGTTATGAGAAGGATTCGAACTAAAATTACACACACCTCCATCTAATGGGTAAAGAACATACTGTTTCTATGGACGGCGAACTACTGCCTCACGAAACGATGATTGTTCAAATATCTCCAACCACCTATAATGGGGGAAATTATTATGGAAATGTATTTATATGTGATATATATTACATTTATATTGTTTCCATGCTTCTGTATTTTTCAATTATAGAATACCTTTATGGTTTCTATAGTGGGTAAATACGATAATCTCACTTGAGGAAGTGCGGACTACCACACCCTCAAAGTGATATGACTCGTTCATGCCTTATGTGGAATGTATAAAGGGTAGAGTTAATTAAATTTTATATGATATTATAATTTAATTATAGTATAATTATGTATCATTATGTTTTCGTTCCATTACAATACAAAATAGAAATGAAAGTAGAGTTCATGCTACAAACGGATTACCGTCTCCATGAACGGTGCATTTCATTTATTATATCCAAATGTTATGTACTATTATAAATACATATATATACTGAATTTATATGATATAATTTATATCTAAATCATGAATATCATTCTGGATATAAAGGAATTTTGACCACATGAACAAATTGTAATTATAAGAAGTTCATTTTTGACTCAAGTTCCAAATATCGACAAAACAATTGTTATTAACTTAAATGAATATATAATGTTTATAACATGGTAATAAGTGATATAAAAGGAATAATAAACTTTAAATGGGTTATTAACCTAGTATAAATTAACTTTATTTTATTATTCAGAAGATTGAAGAACAAATGGGTCAAGTCAGACATGAGGTAAGGGACTTCATCTGAATCTCCTTTCATTGAGGCATATTTTTATTTATACATGAATTTCTTTTATAAGGTGTATAAACTCTTTTGACATTCAATTTCATTCAAAGAGAATATTTTATCTATGAATAATTTTACTAAATGACAAAAAAATTAATGTTTCTTTTTAATGTATGTGGTGACAATGACCTTTCCACCACCATGAGTATTATTTTATCTTTGGCTTCCTTAACAAGCCATAATGTTTTTAAAATGAAAATAAATACCATATACTCTTTTACATATTTTGGTATTGAAAATGGTTTTGATAATGGATTTTTTATGTCAATATATTTAAGTGATATATTTTTATTGAAATGTGGAAATGTTTTATTTCCTTTATATTTGTTGTATATGTTATAATTTTATAATGGTACTTGGACATTTGATGGGTGGTTACGTGATAAACCAAATGACGGGTGGTGTCATGATAAACCAGGATAGGTGGTTACATTATAACCTCTAATACATTGGGTATGGAAGTATTCCTTATGGCTATTCCATTTAGTGATATATGTGGAAGTCGATCGTAATGTTATTCCATTTAAGTATGTTTATGTCCCAAGTTACATTTATATGTTACGTGTTCTTTATATGGGTTTTATGGTAATATTTTGGTTAAAAAAGGGTAAAAAATGATATTTTATTCAGTGAAGCGTATTTAATACTTCATAAATGTGAAAAGTATTACTTATGATAAAGTATTAATGGTTTACTTGTTATTTTGAAAAACTAACTGTTTTCCTTCTTTGTGTATCCCTTACTGAGATTTTTATGCTCATCTCAAGTTTTTGAAATGTTTTTCACATGACATAAAGTGGAATAGGGTCAAGGATGGGATCAAGTAAAATTCATGATATCTAAAACATAGAACTAGACATGACGTTTTTTTCAAGAGTTTTTATTTTGTTAAAAAATAGAAATTGAGTAGATGTGTCTACATGTAATATTCAAGTTTTTATGTATATGTTATGACCTAATTCACAAAAGCTATAAACCTGAAAAGATCCTCAATGTGAATTATTCATTTAATTCAACATTATGTAATGTTTTAAGGTCAGGTCCTTATATTACCCATAAACTAAATTTCATACTGTGGGATGAAAAACATTAAGGATTATATTCCTTCTAGAATTTATCCTTTTAGTGGATTGAATTGATACTTTAAAATAGACTTCACGATTCATAACACTAACTAGATGTTTTGAAACACCTCTATTGATGAAAAAATAGTATATAACCTTTATTATGTGGAGAAAGATCCACACTCGAACTGACATGACCTAGATAAGATAAAAATTATTAGTTTTAAACTAAAAAAGAGTTATATAGTATCCAAAAAGGATACGATATATAAATTTAAAATCTATGAAAGTTGGTACAATCCCTAGTTTATGACTTTCTTTCATTTCTTAATTTCTTATCCTAATCTAATTTATATTTAACTAAGACTCCCCCTCCCAACCATTGACTCCCTTCTAAATCATTACATCCAACAATCCATTAAAATCAATAATACCCTTCCAAAATGATACATACAACCATTTAAAACCCATTACATAACCTTTCAAATACTTTTACCTACTATTCGTAACATTTTTTTAGTGAGAACCACCAAATCTCTCCCCAGTCTAAAATAACACTACCCAAATGAACAAAAACGTTACTAGTAAGACCTTTGAATAAGAAAAAGGTCAACAAACCAATACCACCAGTCATGCCTTCCCCCATCCCAACACTATTCATTTAACTACCCCACACCTGTACCTATATAATGGAATCCAATTCACACAAACCTTTAGGTGAGAATTAATCCCAATATCTCCTCTGTTGGTTACTTCATTTTACTGATCATACCCACTAAGAGAGGTTCTAGAATCTAAAAATTGGAGTGAATACAAATAAATAAACCCATAGAAATATAAATTATACATCAAATTAAAATATAATATGAGTGTAATGACATGATGAAGACTATGTTTTTATATAACATTTTTTTAGGAGGATTCATTTTAGGAGATTACATTGGATTTTTTATTTTCAATGGAGATTTCTCTCTAATATGTACAGATCAAATCAAGCTAAATTTTTTTGGAGTATTTCAATGGTAGATTGTTTCATTTTTCCTATACCTTTGTTATTTTATGATTATTCACACTCTGGAGATTGTTCAGTTAAATGAAAAGGCTAATATTACTCACAACCATTCCAAATTTTTTTCCTTTTCTAAGGACCCAAAGAGCTTCCAAAATGTTGTAATCCTAAAGAGAACCTAGTTAAAAATTTCCTTCTAAAAATTATTCCTTGCACCATCACACACACCTTACTATCCAAGGGAACCTCCCATGTATCATTAATGTATCTATATATACTCCCTCTTACATCTATTTTCAGTACCATGGATACAAAAATGGAATGTAAATTCACCTTATACATTAAGGATCAATAGATGAAGGAAAAGGGACCACCATGGGATTTAATTGCATTACCCCTCTCACTAAACATTTAGGACTCTTAAGCTATCACTGACTCTTAAATATCTTAGGAATATTTAGTTCATTTACATAACCCTACTAGCTAAAATGAGACTCTTGAAAAGGAAGGAAAATGTTACAACTAGGGTCAAGAATATTATATTGAATCAAATTAGGATAAGGCTTCTAAGGGGAATTCACTAGACGCATCCACTTCATAATCATCCCCAACACCTTGAGGTAGACACATAACTGAACCTACCAACAAAAAATCATCGTCCATTACTTAGGAAGAGTGAATCAATACTTTTGCAAAGTCTTACATCATGTTATAGGACTCTAACACACTTTGTTCAAGTTTCATGGGTTACTCATTCTAAAATAACCTATCTCACCCCATTTCTAGTCACCCAAACCACAAATATCCCATACACAACCACCATATAATGGAATATCATTGGGATTTATACCCACATCAGTTTTCATCCATGGAAACCCATCTACATCGATCGCTCATACCAGACTAGCCACAATGGTGAACATATATCAATGTGGACCTCCCAATCCTTGGATGCTTCCATATGATATTATGAGATTTCATATAGATATTTATTCCTATAAATATTTCGAGTAAGATGAATGAATTAAGGGAAAATAAATGATGACAAATTCTCTAAATGTGGTTTCACTTGTTCATTTAGTATCACAACATAGAGAAATAATCTTGTTCTAGGATACACCTATACCATGTGATATTGATCATTCCCTACCTCATACAACAACCCCTATTAATAAAAAAACTAGAAACATGTTCTTGTTTAGTAGAGGGGGGTAACAGTGCGTCGTGGAGATAGTAAAGTGGAGGATGAATTTATGTTGCACCGTATGGGATACGGTGGGCTAGTAGAAGTAATTTCACAGTGGCACCGTAACAAGGGTTGAGACCGTGAGGTGAAGACGGTGCCACCGGTTACCCCCCATGGACAGCCCCCACCACCTCCACCACCCCTAAACACCCCCACCACCCCTAGACACCCCCACCACCTGGACACCCCCACCCCCTATATATCCCCCCACCCACCCCTTGGACACCACCACACCTCCTAGACACCGCCTCACCTCCTAAGTGGCTAACCCAATTTTTAAATTGGAATTAACAATGTAGTTGATTTCCTCTTTTCCCAATGACAATTTCTAAGTGACTCAAAGAGCCTTATAAATTGAATTTTTCATGTTATGAAAAATTGAATTTTTCATGTTTTGATAAATTGAATTTGTCATGTTTTGATAAATTTAATGGGTTGTTTGAAATGAAATGACTAATGCATGATAGTTTGAATTTCTTAATGAATAAAATGATTTTAAATAAAAATACCTTAATGGGGTGAAGGAGGGGTAGGGGCTGTCCAGGTGTGGGGGGCTGTCCAGGTGGGGGGTGGGTGGTCCAGGGAGATAGGGGGTTGTAGGGGGGTAGGGGTGCTATAGGGGTGTCAGGAAGGGGGTATGGGTTTCCCCAAGGAGGGGTGTGGGCTGTCCAGGGGGGGTCAGGGTGGGGTGTCTACGTGGAGGAGGGTTGTGTGGGGTGTCCAGGGAGGGGGGGTGGGGGTGGGCTGTCCAGGTGGGGGGCTATAGGGGAGGTGGTGGGCTGTCCTGGGGGGGGGGGCTATCCAGGTGGGGGTAGGGGGTATGGGTTGTCCAAGGGGGGTTGTCCATTGAGGGTGGGGTGTGGGCTATCCTGGTGGGGGGGGCTGTCCAGGGGGGTTGTCAGGGGTAGGGGGCTGCAGGGGAGGGGGTGTGGGTTGTCCAGGGAGGGGGTGGATTGTCTAGGGTTGGTGGTGGGTGGGCTATCCAGGTGGGGGGGGGGGATATCAAGGGGTGGGTTGTCCAAGGGGTTTGGGTGGGTTTTCCATGTGGGGGAGGGGGTGTTGGTTGTCTAGGGAGGAGGGGTGGGTAGTCTAGGTGTGGTGGGTGTGTCCAGGTGTGGTGGGCGGCTATCCGGGTGGGGGTGCAGGGGGTAGGGGCTGTAGGGGTGTGGGGGGGGTGTGGGGGGGGTGTGCGCTATCCAGGGAGGGGGGTGGGTTGTCAACTACAATACACAACAAAAAAATAGGGATCAAATATAACCAATGTATAGTTTCTTTCACATGTTAAGACTTTTATTGAAATTCCATACCAACACTCACTCTTACCCTTCCAAGAAGAAGTGATCTCTACAAAGAAATCTCACTCAGGTTCTTATCCACTATCCATATTGATCTCATACAAATATAACATTCGTACAACTCCATATCACCTAATGATATAACAAGGCCCATACTCCTATGATTAGTGTCCCATAGAAACACGGCTCATTAAATCTGATCCACATATGATATTTGGTGGTGTGTTTATAATTGGGTGTGTTGTGATTTATATGTATGATATTCATGGTTAACACCAACAATCTTCTCGGTCATCTATAATAGGATTGAAATCATGCTACAATTTGATAAAGATTGGATTTTATGAACCTAATTGGGGGTGGACACCCCAACCCCTTGGACACCCCCCTGGACACCCTCACCCCCTAGAAAGCCCTTCCACCCCCGTGGAAAACCCTTCCACCCCTGTGGATAGCCCTCCCACCCCCCGTGGACATCCCGCCCACCCCCTGGACACCCTATACCCCCCTAGACCACCCCGCCACCCCCGTGGACAACCTTGACACCCACCTTGTACCCCCTGGACAACCCTGCCACCCCCCTTGGGCAGCCCACCCACCCCCTGGACACCCTCGATCCCCCTAAACAGCCCTGTCACCCTCGTGGACAGCCCTCCCACCCCTGCACACCCCCTCCCCCCGTGGACACCCCCCCCCCCAACCCCCGTGGATAGCCCGCCCAACCCCCTAGACAACTGCCCCACCACCCCACGAACAACCCCCATCCCCCCGGACACCCCCACCCCTTGAAAATCCCCCCACCCACCCCCTAGACACCCCGACCCCACTGGACAACCCCGAAACCCCCATAGATAGCCTGACCACCCCCCGTGGACAGCCCACCCACCCCCTAGACACATCGTACTCCCCGGATAGCCCCCACAACCCCCTGGATAGCCCACCCACCCCCTGGACACCTCGTACCCCCTGGATAGCCCCCCCACCCCCAAGAAACCCCCCGCCCAACCCACCCCCCCCCCCCCACCCCCTGGACCCCCCCCCTGGACAGCCCTGCCACCCCTGTGGATAGCCCCCCACCCCCGGGATAGCCCATACCCCCCTGGACAGCCCCCCACACTAGTGGACAGCCCCCCCCCCCCCCCCCGGACACCCGCCCACCACCCCTCGGACACCCGCATCCCCCTGGACGAACCCACCCCTGGAAAGCCCCCCCCCCCTCCCCTTGACACCCTGACCCCACTGGACAGCCCCGCCACCCCCGTGGACAGCCCAACCACACCCCGTAGACAGCCCGCCCACCCCCCTAGATAGCCTACCCACCCTCTGGACACCTCATACCCCCCCTAGATAGCCCTGCCTCCCCCATGGACAACCTAGCCACCCGCTGGATACCGCGTACCCCCTGGGCAGCCCCGCCAACCCCCTAGACACCCCACTCACCCCCCTTGGACACGCCATACCCCCCTGTACATCCCCCCACCCCCTAGAAACCCCCCACCCCCTGAACACCCCCCCCACCCACTGGACAGCCTCACCACCCCCGTAGATAGCCCACCCACCACCCTCGACACCCCGTACCCCCTGGACAGCTCCCACCCCCCGTTGACAACCCACCCACCTAGACACCCCCGACCCCCCTAGATAGCCCCCTCCCCCTGGACACCTCCGACCCCCCGGGATAGCCCCGCCACCCCCTAGACACCCCACACCCCTGGACACCCCCACTCCCTTGGGCAATGTATGTGATCACTCAAATTATTTACTAAATTATAAAATTATTCGATCTAAAATTTAGTAAACTCCTGAATAATTATCCTTCACAAGTGTACATGATCTTGTACACTCATTTATAGTTCTTCAAAGATATTTTGTTATAAATATAGTATTTTGTTGTCTTTTATATTATGATTCTCATATAGAGTAGTGTGTTAATTATTGTTTCATATAAAGTGAACAATTCTCATTTACTTAAATATATTTTCTATGAAACTTCAATCTTATTGAATTTATTTTGATGAAATGACATATAACAATTTTTTTACAGAATGGATTGAATTTGGATGTATGAAACTGATCTGATCTCAAGAAATTTTCAAAACAATTTAGAGAGATTTTTAGATTTTTCATTTCATAATGCTTCAGATAGTGCTCACATACACTACCCCTATTACAAGTGTGTTGGAAGACCTTGGTTGATCCATGAAGAAGTCATCTACCACATAACAAAATATGGGTTTCAAGAAAAATACTTTGTGTAGTATCACAATGGGGGAGAAAATGACATCTCAAATTTCTGATGATCCAAATGAGAGGACTAGATTGGAGAATTTGTTGTATGACCAGTTTTCGTTTATTCATCATCATGAAAAAGAAAGGATTCCTAACCAAGAAGATTTTTATATGAGCACACATGATGTGTCTAATGAAAATTATGATGTTTTCAGGGTGAAAAAAAATTGAATGATGCTGCCACAACTCCAGTATACCGACAATGCGGTAAATTGAAAAAGCTAGAATTTTTAATCTGATTGTTTCATGGGAAAACTATGTATGGGATTTCTAATACTGTCATCGATTAAATTCTTACCTTCTTGAAGGACATACTTCCAAATGATGCATATATTCCTTCAAACAACTATATAGAATGGAAATTAGTTGAGGAATTTGGATTTTCAAGAAACAAAATTCAGGCTTGCCCAAAAAGAATGCAATTTATTTTGGGAGAAAATGTTGAATGGAATGATTGTATAAAATGTGGCACATCCTTCTAGAAGCCAAAGTTGATTGAACACCATCCCATATGCCACAGAAAGTAATGTGGCAATTTTCATTGATCCCCAGAC
The DNA here is from genome assembly GCA_963277665.1 of Viscum album. Lineage (NCBI taxonomy): Eukaryota > Viridiplantae > Streptophyta > Magnoliopsida > Santalales > Viscaceae > Viscum > Viscum album. The sequence continues at coordinate 232,931,206 of OY728125.1, forward strand.
TCTAGAATCTTTTTTTGTCTGATGAAATATCAATAAAAATGTGATGAAATGATACCAAGAGAAAGAATACTAATGATGAGTTGGTTTACCCTGTATATGGATTTTCATGGAAGATATTTGATGCTTGACATCCTGATTTTGCATCTGACGTGTGTAATGTGAGGTTTGGTATTTCATGTCATGGTTTTAATCTGTTTGGGCAGATTCTTACGTCACACAACACATGAATGATTTTTATACACATTTATAATTATCTCACATGGTTGTGTATGAAAAAACCTTTCACTTTCATGAGTATACCTCATATCTGGCCCTTCTGATCCAGCAATGATATAGATGTATACATGCAACCTATAATAAAAGAGTTGAAACTTCTTTTTGATGTGGGTTTGTGCACATGTGATGCATGTTCGAAAGACATATTTCAGATGTGTGCTGCGCTTATGTGGACGATCAAAGATTTTCCTTCTTATTCAATGATTTTTGGATGAGCATGAAGGGAAAACTACCATGTCCTATTTTTATGAAGAATACACGATCCAGAAGACTGAAACATTGTTGTAGTTTCAGTTTTATGGTACATCGACGATTCTTGCCATTAGACCATCCATAAAGAAATAATCGTCGAAGATTTGACAATACCATGGAGACCGATGATCCACCTCAACGTATGTCTCAAATTGATGTGCTTAATGAATTGAAAGATTTTAGTTTTTCATTTGGGAAGGGTCAATTGAAATCTAGAAAGAGAAAGAATGTTTCCACTGAAACGTGTTATAATTGGAAGAAGAGAATTATCTTCTTTGATTTGCCTTATTGGTCAACAAATTTGTTACGTCATTTCTTAGACGTAATGCAGATTGAAAAAAAAAATATGTAAAATGTTGCTTTCAATTCTTCTAAATGTTAAGGGAAAGGCAAAAGATGATTTATGGTCTCGGCGTGACTTGGTAGATTGGGGCATCAGACCAGAATTGCATCATTTGTGTATCAATGAAAATAAATGGAAACTTCCATGTGCTTCTTATGTGATGAAACCTACAGAAAAAAACAATTTCTGGAAGTACTAGAGACTATTAAAGTTCCTGATGGCTATTCAAGCAACATATCCAAATAGGTCAATAGAAGAGAGTTGAAGATAAAATCATTGAAGACTCATGATTATCACATCCGTATGCCTGATTTGATTCCAATAGAAATTTGTCATCTTTTTTTCAATAATGTAAGTGTGGTTGTTATTCAGTTCTGCCATTTATTTAGATATCTTTTTACTAAGAAGTTTCCCAAGCCTTTCTTACAAAAAATGTTGGCAGATGCCCCATTAATTTTATGTGAGTTTGAGAAAATATTTCCTCCATCGTTTTTCACATGCATGTTGCATCTGACTGTCCATATTCTAACTAAAATAATTCTTGGAGGACCTATTTATTTTCATTGGATGTATCCAACTGAAATAAATATATACACATTAAAGTATTATTTCCATAACAGGAGTCACCCTGAAGGTTCTATCATGAACAGTTACTTGGCTCAAGAATGTATGGATTTCTACTCTATGTATTTTTCTGATCTTACTACAAGAAAGAACATACCAATGAGAAATGAAGAAGAATAGTATGAGAAAATTGAACCTAGATTTCCATCACTTCCTCAAATAGGAGGAATTCCTGGATCATATACATTGACAACATTAAGGCTTGAAGAGAAGGAGATGGTACATTGCATAGTTTTGTTCAACTGTGACCTGTTCTATGAATACATCTTGTAAGTAAGTTGTATATTTATATCTTATATATATATATATATATATGTTAAAATATTCATATTTTTATCTATAGGGAACAAAAATTCATGATAAATAGAAATCATTGTTCTTTATCTTTGAAAAGGAGGGAGACTTTGCATAGCAAAGAGTTTTCTACTTGGTTAAAATTGAATGTAATAATATTACTATATAAAATAATTAAAACAATAATTAATTAAGTTTAATATTGATTTATATTTCAGGTATTGAGTTTTCCTACTGACTCTGTCTTTGAGGAAATAAGAGCTTTGACTTTTAGTCCTAATACCGTGGTTCGTGACTATAAATCAATTGCTATCAATGGGTACAGATTTATTATCATTGAATGAGAAAAGAACATGAGAACACAACATTATGGTGTTATGGTTACTGCCAAAGTAGACTTTAATGCTAGTGCATCAGATAATAGACCACGATTTGAAAATATAGGTTATTGCGAAGTCGTTGAAAAAATAATAATATTGGATTATTATTCTCATGGAAGAGTCACACTGATGAAATGTAAGTGGTTTGATTAGATTAAGAGGTAGGGAACATTTATTGATGATTGTGAATTTTGAGTAATTTATATGACTCGCACTCTTGCTATTGATGAACCATACATATTGGCATCAATGGAGAAACAAATTTTTTATGTCAAATACCATATTTGACCTGAATTTGGTGTCATTATTGAAGTAATTACAAAACATATTTTTGATGATGGTGATGATGGAATTGACACCATCCCTGCTGCCATTGGAAATGATGAATTTATTACTTTTGATGACTCTAATAGATTAATTTTCAGAGTTGATTGTGAACCTGAAGTTATGGTGGGAAATATATAAAATCATTCATTTGTGTTCTCAATTATTTTGGTTTACCTCGACTTGGTCTATTATGGTTGGTACTATTCAAAATGATTTAATATTTATTATAAATATGTTGTATCCGACTTAACCGTTATGTGCATTTTCAATTTTTATTGGTTGCAATTTTATTTTAATTGCATTTTCTAATTTGGAATTGAACTGTATTCAAACCTACAAAACCTACATTTCTAACTTGGTGAACATTTCAATGCTTCAAATGTGATTTGTATAAAATTTGTATGACTCTAAGACCACTCTTTAACATTTTACCAGGTAATGAACATGGTGGTTTGTATTCTTCTACAAAACGTGTATTGAAACCTACATCATCTACCTGAGCTAAAAAAAATAAATTTTTCCTTAATTTTGACAACTGGTTTACCACTTATGAATCTGGTAGAATCAATGTTCCATGATTTTAATAGATTTATGACACTTAGAAAATAACTATACTACTAAAAATTAAATTTCTTTATTACATCTGGTATGATTTATTGACTTCATTATATACTTGTTCAATCTCATCTAAAACAATGATTAGTTAAATTATCCATGAATACCCCTATTCCCTCTCATTTATTTTATTTTTTGGGTTACACATTATTTATCCATTTCTATTTAATTCCATATTTGTTTAAAAATGGAGGAAATGAAACCAATTGAAGAGAGGTGACAAAAACATATTATGGACAACAATCATCGCATGGCTGAGCTGGGAATTCCACCACTAGTTCCTATAGTGAGTATTTTATTTAAAATATATATATTTAAATAATATAAAATGTTATGAGATTAGTTTTTTTTAACATTTTTGCAGGAACCATCTATTAGGAGATAGTTATTTGATGATTAGCCTAGTATTGGTCCCAGTACTTGGGGTGTTTGTACGAGGGGGGTGGTACGGGAGCTAGACGATCTGGTCGGTGTACCCGATTAGACCCTGCCCGTCCGACTGACATACCATCCATCCCATATTCTGATCTCAGTGTTCCATTAGGGACACACGGGATATTTAGGCCTCCCATGTTTTCACCACCCTTTACATATGATCCTCCTCACCCATCTGTACCATATCTGATGATGATTCCCACTCCCCATCCAACATTTGGCCATCCATTCTTGTCATCTTCTTTTACTTCTTCTTCCTTCTTTTTGGGCTTTTATATTCCATCTTCTTCGACTCCTACTCCACCAGATTCTATCCCTGCAGAGAATATATTGGGACCCACTCCATCTGTATAGGGTTTTCCTTTAGTTTCTGTGGATCCAGGGGAACCCATTGATCAGACTACCGCAGGTATACTTATACATCCCTAACAAATTTTTACACCATTGTTTATTTTAATTATAACATGTATTGATAAAATATTTGATTTTATTTTATAAAAGATACATCTACTGATAGGAGGTGGGGGCAGGGGAAAAGACGCATGTGTTCGGTGTGGAACCGTTGTACGCAGTTGATGGTTGACTACAATGAAGATATTCATATGATTGAAAAATTAAGGTAGCAATGTCAGAGTTTTTTGGAAACACTTTCCAAATACTCTGACATCATTCCTGTTATCCCACTCTCATGGAGACAGCTGCCAAATGAAGTCAAAGATAAAGCTTGGGCAGATATATGGATACAAAAATCTATTGTATTTAATGAAATATATTAATTTTTTTATTTATATGAATTAATATTTTGGTGTCAGCAGCGATTTAATTCCCCCGATGGTGAGGGTGCACGGCCAGCACGTCAAAAGGATTTAGGCGAGCTTTGGAGAGCTTATAAGCATGATTTTTACATTAGATGGCATGCTAGAGTGGGCACAAAATTAGAGGTTGTCCCTGTCGTGGATGATTTTCTATTAGAACAGTACCGATATATGATTACTCATTGGAAGACTATCCAATTTATGTTATCAATCAAATTATAGGTATTTAAATGAAAACTTTCATGTTTTCTGTCAATACTAATTCATGAATTTTATTTAGGATTCATCTGAAAGAAATAAAAAAACATTGATTCTAAGAAATACGTCCACACATTGGGATGTACTATGATTCTAGATCATGAGAGGTAGCAGGTATGACAGTTTATAATCTTTCTTTATGACTTGCACTTTCTATTTCTTCCTCCATAATTTATTCGATTTCTAAAGTTGTTATATAATTTTAGTTATATGATTAATATTTTTTTTGGTATACTATTTTTAATTTTGTTTTCCTACATTCAGTGTCATTATAGAGGAATAAATTGAATATAGAAGGACGTGTGCATCGAGCAAAACTGTTTTTCTCGAGTAGAAAGAAGAAAGATGGAAGTGTAGTTAATGAACCGACTCAACAGCAAATTGTAAGTTTACTTTGTAGATTTAAAATTTTAATCTCTATTTTTTAACTTAATAATCTATTTATATTTTTAACATGATTCTTTAGAGGCCCTTGATGCCTAGGAACCTAACAATTTTGGGCCAAATGATCACTTACATCAGGTGTTGGGAGATGAGCACCCTGGTAGAGTATGCTGCCAACTTGGGAAGAGTATAGTTCCAAAAAGGTATTAGACCTCTTCAAGTATGAGTTGTAGTGACACTTAATTGCAACAGGTTAAGGCATAGGTAGAACAGGATAATAAAAGGGCCACAGAGATGGCAGAACAGTCTGCTAGGGAAAACACTACATTTATGAAACTGATGGAAGTTTTACATCCAACACTTCCACTAAAGAACAGCACTGATTGTGATGAATATATGTCATCGATGCATTATATATATGGTGCACTAGGTGTCATTTCTAGTGGTGGTCGAGATGATGGAGAGGAGGAGGCCGAGGCGGAGGAGGAGGAGGGAGAGGAGGAGCCTGAGGTGGAGGAGGAGGGCAAGGAGGAGGCGGAGGTGGGGGAGGAGGGTGATGAGGAGGCCGAGGCTGAGTACGAGGGTGAGGAGGAGGGTGGGGATGATGATGGAGATGGTGATGAGTACGAGGTTGAGGTTGATGATGATGGTGGTGGTGATAGTGATGGTGTCCGTTACATTTTTTACTGATATTATTGACCATTGATGTTTACTGATTTGTTGTGCCTGAATTTATGTGTGATTAGGTAGGTCACATTATCTTTATTTTCTTATCTATAAATAACAAAACTTGACTTGATGATTTTTTGTGACTGATTCACCACTCCCAAAGACAGCCCCCACCCCCTGGACACCCCCCACACCCTGGACAACCCATACCCCCATGGACAGCCCTTCCACCCTTGTAGACAGCCCGGCCACCCCCCTGGATAGCCCCCCCACCCTCTGTTCATGGGTTGTCCAGTTGTGGGTGTTGATTTGAACATTGATAAAACATCGGTGGTTCCATAATATTTTTTCCCATAAATGAAACCTTAAATTTAATGATTGATAGGAAATGAGATTCTAAATGATTTAAATTATTATTTATATATTATAAATGTTTTATTTTTAAAAAGCATGGACGTTGTGAAATCCCCCTATTTTAATGAAATTATAATTTTTGAGTGGAATTTAGAAAATTGGTGGTCTGATTAGAAGTTGATATAATGAAATTACTTTTTTAACCTTGAAAGAATTTTCTTAGAAAATATGTAAATACTATCCCATGAAAATATTTAAATACCATCCCATGAAAATATGTTAATGGGAATGCAACACATATAGGTGGTGGATGTTCCTTGTCCATAGGACCTAAAGTGATGGAGGTTTCCACTGGATATGAGATCAAACTGTTACATGGGATATGTCTAAGCTTTAATCTTATTGGATGTTGTGTCACTTGATGATGTGTTGTTATGGGTATTATTTTACCCATCTGTTTCATGTACCTTCTACATGAATATTTTTGACATATAGACTTGTATTATTTATCTTTATCTATTTTTTAGGAAAAAATTCATCATTATTCTTGTATAATTTATGGTTCTAGTCACCAATCTGCGGGGTTCAGGAATTCCCATTAGGCTATGTTAGAGCTAACTCATGTAGCAGTGTACCTTGAAATCTGAACTGGTTCATGATAGATTATTATCATATATGAGTATATGAGTCCCTCCTTGATGTTGTTATCAATTCTATGTTGTCCTGGTATACATGATGTAGGATTTCAGAAACATGGGAGGTTGTTATGATTGATTTATTTGGCCATCCCTCATTTTCACAAGCTGTAAGTCACCTCGGGAATTTAGAAAAAGTATCATTGGGGAATGTTTTTAACTGATTCTATTGAAAATAGTTAATTATGTTTACATAAAATTCATATTCATATATATCCTATTTGAGTTATTTATCTATGTATCCTTACTGATTCATTTAGTGTGACATATTGATATTGAGTAGAATCATGCCTTTTAGATAAAATTTTAATAGACCATATGACGAAGTTATTGGTTAACCACAATAACAGAGTCCCTATGTGGACAGAAGTGTGGTTGAGATAGTTGTGTGTGCTATCTAAGATTTGGGACATGAACATTAAACCATTCATGTTCTTTCTCTTGTAGTGGAACCAAAAAATGATGAATCGAGAGATGAAGGTCAATAATTTCTTCTTGAAAACCACTAGTGTTCTACGGAAAAATAATATTCATCACACTTTTATTAGTTGAAAAAGACAGATAAATTATTAATTTTGTTGGAAATACCTATTTCTATTAATGTAAAATGTGGTACCATCATGATGGAATAACTTGGAAGGATGTAGTGGTACTCTACCCCTGGACATCCCCCCATCCCCATGGACAGCCCTCCCACCCTCTGGACAGCCCCTCACCCAGTGGACAACCCCCCACCCCCTAGACACCATGTACCCCCTGGAAAGCCCTGCCCACCCTCATGGACATCCCACCCACCCCCTGGATATCCCCTATCCCCTAGATAGCCCGACCACCCACATGGACAGCCAGCCCACCCCCTGGACACCCCCTCCCCCTGTGGACACCCCCACCCCCTGGACACCTTGTACCCCCTGGACAGCCCCTCCCACCCCCATGGACAGCCCACCCACCCCCCCCTGGCCCCTGGATAGAACCTCCTCCTGTGGATAGCCCCCCTGGACACCTCATACCCCATAGACAGCCCCACCCACCCCCGTGGATAGCCCTCCCACCCCCCTGGACACCTCTACCCCCTATAGCCTGCCTGCCCACCCCCTAGACAGCCCTCCCACCCCCCGGACACCCCCTACTCCCCTAGATAGCCCATCCACCCCTGTGGATATCCTTCCCACCCCCGTGGACAGCCCGCCCACCCCCTAGACACTCGTACCCCCCTGAACAGCCCCACCCACCCTCGTGGACAGCCCGCCCACCCCCCTGGACACCCCCGACACCCTAGATAGCCCGGCCACCCCCGTGGACATCCCGCCCACCCCTTGGACACCCCCACCCCTGGACACCCACACCCATGGACACCCCCACCCCATGGACACCCCACCCCCTGGAAGCCCCCCCCCCAACCCCTTGGACACCACCCCACCCCCCTGAACACCATCCAGGACACCACCCCACCCCCCTGGACACCCCCATGGATACCCCCCCCATACACCACCACACCCCCCTGGACACCTCCATGGATATCCCCCACCACCACCACCACCCTTGACACCCCCCCCCACCCTGATAGAGAGCCCCCCCTGGACACCCCCACCCCATGGACACCCCCACCCCCTGGAAAGCCCCCCAACCCCCTAGACAACACCCCACCCCCCTGAACCCCACCCAAGACACCACCCCACCCACATGGATAGCCCCCCCCCCCCCCCAGACACCACCACACCCCCCTGGACACCCCCATGGACATCCCCCCCCCACCAACCTTGACAGCCCCCCGCCCCCCACCACCCTTGACAGCCCCCCCCCCACCCTGATGGACAGCCCCCCCTGGACACCCCCATGGACAGCCCCCCCCCCCCCACCACCACCACCACTAAGGACACCCCCCCCCCACTTCCCCCCTGGACACCCTGTACCCCCCCCCCCCTCCCCCCCGAATAGCCCCACCACCACCATGGACAGCCCGCCCACGCCCTGGACAGCCCCTCCCCCTGTGGATAGCCTGCACCCCATGGACACCTCGTACCCCCCTGGACAGCCCTTCCCACCCTCGTGGAGAGCCCCGCCCACCCCCTAGACATCCCCTCCCCCCGTGGACATCCCCCCACCCCCATGGACAGCCCACCCAGCCCCCCTGGACACCCCTACCCCCTGTGGACAACTCGCCCACCCCCTAGACACCCCATACCCCACTAAATAGCCCCACCCACCCCTGTGGACACCCCTACCCCCTGGACAGCCCCCCCCCATAGACAGCCCTGCCCACCGACTTGGACACCCCTAACCCCCTGGACAGCCCTGCCACCCCTGGACATCCCCACCCCCTTGGATAGCCTCCCACCCCCATGGACACCACCCCACCGCCCTTGGACAACACCCAACCCCTGGACCACCCCCACCCCCCTGGACACCACACCCACCCCTTGGACACCACCACACTCCCTAGATACCCTCATGGATAGCACCCCTCCCCCCCCCCCTGACAGACCCCCCCCCCACCCCCCCTGGACAGCCCCCCACCCCCCCCCCCCTAGACAACCCCCCACCACCCTGGATAGCCCCCCTGCCCCCTGGACACCCTCATCCCCCCGGACACCCCTACCCCACTTGGACAGCCACCCCAAACCCCTGAACATCCCCCCAACCCCCTAAATTATGAATTGAGTTCTTTATGTATTTAATTAACTTATAAATTATGTGTTAATGGTGTATGGTTATAGTTGTTGAATGTGTATACATTCGTTAATTACCTTATGAATTATGTGTTAATTCAGTATGTGTGTAGAGGGTAATTAAATACGGAATTGGATATATTCAAATTTATGTTTGAATTATGTGTTGGATGATTTCTGTATGAATTCATACATAATTATTTATGTATTATGTAGGTATACTTGTTAATGGTGTATTGTGTTACTTGTTGTATATTATATACATATTCTGTGTTACCTGGTGTATTGTGTTACTTGTTGTATACTTGTGTTACCTGGTGGAATTGATGCAGCTGCACAGGGGGAGGGCACCAAGCCGGTTCATATATATGTATTGTGTTGGATGAATTCTGTATGAATTCATACAGAATTATGTATGTATTATAGAGGCATACTTGTTAATGGTTTATTGTGTTACTTGTTATGTTTGTATGTATTATTCAGGTCTGTTGTGTATGAATTTTTTTGGAATTGCTGCTGCATAGGTGGAATTACTGCAACTGCACAGGGGTTGTTGCACCTACACTGGGGGAGGCCAACAATTCGTCTTGTTGTAGGTACAAAGGATATGCCAAAAGTTTGAAACCATTGGAATATGTCTAAAAGCAGAGCTTATACCAATGATTTTATGTAAACCATTGGAATAAGTTTATGCCAACGGTTTGTAAAATGTTGGGATACATAATTTTACTTCATATTTACCAATAGTTTTTGGGAAACTGTTGGTAAAAGTCTATCTCAACAGTTTAGAAAACCATTGGTATATATAGAATTCTTCCTATTACATATGGTTTAAAACCTTTGGGAAGCATTTATACCAATGGTTTGCTAAAACCGTTGGTATATACTAAATGTTTGACACATATCCCAATGTTTCTATGAGAACCATTGGGATATGTCTATCCCTATGGCTCAAGACCCAGCGATTTGGAAAAAAATGGTATAGTTTATACCAACATTTTTTCATCCTTTACCAACAATTTTAAATCATTGTTAAAGCTAAAATTTCTAGTAGTGAAGGAAAGGCAATGTGCCCAACTCTTCCACAGTGAAAACAAGCTAGAGGTAGATTTCCTTCAAATCTCTCTATTCCCATCTTGATTTTCTTGGCGATGAGAGAAAGAAATTATTTTTCCTCTTCATATTCATCAACCCAATCTCTAGAAATTTATAGTTTTTCTGTGGTGTTTAATTTCATCTCCTTGCTTACACGAGTCATTTCATCTATTGGGTTGAGTTTCATCTTGTCTGCCACTAGGCTGCTCAGTAGATTATCAATGGAATGTTTGGAAAGATCCATTTATTTAGGAGATGAAACCTTTTCATTATAAATGGGAGGAATTATTCTTAAAATTTTATTTACAATATCAATGTCTTTGATCTTTTCTCCAATCCATCAAATTTCTCCTACAAATTCAGTAATTTGATTAAAGAAATAATCTGCATTTTCATTAGGGTGCATCTTCAGATCATCAAACATGTTGTGTAAAACTTGGAGCTTCAGCTCCTTCACTTTTTTTTCACCTTCATAAATATTTTCTAGTTTCTCCCACATAGACATAGATGACATATAGTTAATCACCATCAGATATATTTTATAATAAAGAGATGTAGTTAGGGAATTTTATGCTTTAGCATTAGCATCCAGCATTTTCTTGTCTAAATCTGTCATAGATAGACCGGGTAGATCAGTGACCTGTATTCCTTGTGGAGTGGAAAAAACTGCACCAATTTCCAGAGATATTAGATGAGATCTCATAATGTTAATCCATATCTGAAAGTTACTTCCATCAAATAAAGGAACTCCACTAACATTAACTGTATTATCCATGTTAAAAAAAATATAACATATTAAACACCAGAAATCATTACCTTTTGATACCAAATAAAGGACCCCAGAACACCCTAAGAGGGGAGGGGTGAATCAGGATGTCAACCTTTTCTTTTAAACGGATGGATCTTGTTCCCACTTTGGTAGGAACCTATTAAACCTGCCTGAAGAGGAAGTGCAGAAAATAAACAATCAAATGCAAAGAAAAGACACGAAAATTTTACTTGGTTCACCACTAGTGGCTATGTCCAAGGAGTATACACCGAAAGTGTGTTGGTCATACCAAAAATCACTAATCTTCACAATTTTTGGATTACAAGATTTTAGCACAGTCACTATGTTAGAGGATTATTTCTTTACAAGGTTTTAGGGATAGCACACTACATCCCTTGGATCACTTCCGCTGACTCCCCCTTGCTCACTATGTTGGAAGAATCTTCACTTTGTTTATCAAATTGAAGGTCACTTAAATGGTTTAGCATTAATTCATGAATCCTCAACTATTAATGGATGCTCTGCTGAAGTCCCATAATCACTCATAGATGTAATTTGTTTTCCCATACACTGATATGATATTGAAATTAATTTTGCAAACTGATTTGGCCAATTTTCAGGCTTCCTTGGGTGTTCCACGTACTGCTCCTGTTTCTGCGTACCACTTCTATCTCCATGTACCAATAATGTTTCTGCGTAGCGCTGCTGTTTCTACATACCACTGTTATTTCTGCAAACCATCAAGCTCCTCTTTAAATTGCCCTACTCTATGTATTTCTCCACTCATCCATGTATTTCCCTGCTCCGTGTACTTCCTTGATCTACCACATACTCTGAGGGCTTCCTGCATGATCCACTCTCTCTTCTACGGACTGTTTCCCTTACGTTTATGATTTTCTCCACATACCGTCTTCTCCTTCATGAACTACTTTGGACTTCACCAGATTTCTTCTTGAAATTTTAATCTCCAACCTCATATCTTAACAAAGGATATTACCGCTCCTTAAATAGACACATAACTCTGTAAATTTCTCTAATCTGATTGACCCAAATTTTCAATTTGGTACAATCTTCACTTTATTCTAAACTCCATCTATGTGTTGTTAGCCTCCACCACGTACCGCTCCTATTTCGCAAACCGCAGCAATCCCACCATCCTTTGACATTCTATGTACCGCACTCCTTCATTGTGTATCGTCACTATGAATCATTTTCAACATCATTCTGCATACCACACACCTTCACCGCGTACCATCGTTGAGAACCATTTTTTGCAGCATTATGTGTACTGCATGCCTTCACTATGTACTGTCACTGTGAACCATGTTAGGTTCAGCGAACCATTCCGCGTACCATTCACTCCTATGTGAAAAACATTCTGTGAATTGCTCTGTGTACCATTCCATGTACCGTTCACTCTTATGTAAAATACTTTTCTTTTCCATAACCAAGCTCCCAATTTTAAGGCCCAAAAATTTGGTAAACAATGGGGAACTGCACCACCTTCAATATTTCTTTCATTCTCAAACATATACCCTAATTCTTTTCAAACTCCCTAGTCATCCATGTGGAGATTGACAAAAAACATGAAAACCCCTCGTCATCCATCTTTATATTGAAAAAAACAGAAACTAAACTCCAATATGATCAATGAAGAACAACACATCTCTCTTTTCCCCTACTTTTATTCTCAAAATGAAAACAACATCCGAGATGTATTAATTTATCACATTAAAGGACAAAGAGTTTTCAATTTCAGTTAACATATTCAAATCTGGTCATGAAACCATTTTTATGGTTGAACCATATTATTATATAGTTAATATATCCTATGTAATGTTCTTTAATATTTTGTACAAATTTAATTAATTTATAGATGAAAATGATTTCATTGTGATAAAAAATTACCAAATAACCCAAACAATTATCATTAATGTTTTATATAATGATTCATATTCACTCTAAATGGCCAGATGAATTTTTTAACTATGTAATCTTATATATTTTCACTAATAATATATAGCTTCAATTATAGACAACCATTATCATTCTACATGTTTATCCATAAATGAATATAAGTAAACAAATCATGAAAACCAAGGAAGAAAATGCTCCCAAACAATGAAATTGAATCTCTTAACCCGTCAAAAGGCCATGAATGAATCTAATAAGGTTATAATAAATCAATTACATGTATAGGATGTTATGGTATCATTAATTTATGAACCTAAATTTTATTATTCGGGTTATTAAGATCATGGGAGGAACACATTTGGACTTAAGGTAAGTGTTTTCCACCCGAACCACCATTTTCATTCTGGTTACTTTTGTTGTCTACTTACCTCAATGAAATTTTTATGTATTATTATGTACTCCTCATAAATTCTGAGTTAGTTTTCTATATATTTTTACCAACCATAATCCTTCTTTATTTTATGGGGAGTTATGCATTTTAAAAGTATCTTTCAAAATTCTTTCCGTAATAGAAGCTCAATTCGAGGGAATTTATCAAATTTTGACCTATTCTCATGGGCACACTATAATATCTTTATAGAAACAATTATTTTCATAAAAATAATCATTTTATTATGATAAAACTAACTTAATCTACTTATGTTTTTATACAATTATTTTTCCAAAATAACTCTTCTTTTCAAAGTAAAGGGTATTTATCTCAAAAATTACTCGAAGATTTTATAAAAGTGTCTTCATCTATTTCAACACTCTTGTTGATTATTATGTGTTATTGGGATTAATATTTTATGATATCATATATTATATTTAATCTGATGGTTTAATATTAGTTTTACTATGGATGTATTATCTTAAAACCATTTACCAATTTACTCTGAATGGTTAGTGCATGTATTTAATGTTCGGGGAATGTTATTTACATTTCATATGTTATTTTCAATATAAATTTATATTTTGTTTATGTTTATTCCCATTCATAAGAGTAATGAATTGGAATTATTATGTCGTTTTTCAGGCCCTCTATAACCCTTCGATGAATCTGTATGTCTCATGAAAATAATAGATATGGACTTGGATGAGGCCTTTCCCATTTTTAGAAATGGTTTTGGCTGAGGCATTAATCATTTTTAGATGTATTGGATGAGGCCTTGATGATATGTTTCAGAATGTCCGTCATATGCATTTCCCTCATTATGAATCTAGAAATTAATAGTTCATGTGGTTATTCAACTAGTATAATACCCATGATTATGTTTTATTCTGGAAATGTTTACTAATCTCATATACCTACCATAATGTGTTCAAGTTTATGGAATGTGTTTTCAATTATTCACCATGCATAATAATTATGTTTATTATATCTTCCATTATATTGTTTACCCTTACTAATAATCTTTCTTCACCCCTTCTTATGTTTCTTATTTCCCAGGACATGAAGAGGTATATTATGAATGACTTGCACATATAATATTATAGTGGTGGATGTTCCTAATAGAACTTTTATGTTGTTTTTCATTTCAAGTTGTAATGTTAAACTTATGTATGTATCTAGATTTCCAAATATACTAAACTATTCATTCTTCTAAGATATTAATTTCTTGTAATCATTCCAATGTAATGTATTAAGGCACTGTCTGTGAGAAACTAGGGTCGGGTCTTTACACTTACAATAGTCTAGGGAATTAGGATTTTTTCTCCCCCCCCCCCCTTCTATAGTGTAGGGAACTACAATTAGAAATATGATTATTTCTAGTCTAAACCACTATAAATGGGTATCTCAATATAGTGGAGAATCTTTTTACTGGTCACCATCATACAAATTAATGACTAGCTACTCTTACTGAGTGGTGAACCTTGTAAGAGAATTGATATCCTTATAGGTTTAAGAGGTAAAATAATAATAATTTTTGATTTATTTAAAAAATTCCCCTACACTAATTCAACTCCCCACTCTCATTGTTGAAAATATCTTGATGTGCTCCTCATAAATGTCACATTTGAGCCTTTTGAGATTTTTATGAAGCATTATTCACGAATTACCTTTTATGGGAACATACTATGATAGTATAACCATACCCATGAATTTGTTAACCTCCATCCAAAGTTTAGAAAAGTTGATGTTCTAGTATGCAATCATAGAATATTTGATCTAGAGTAGTAAAGGATATTTATTAGATATGGTTCATATAAAATGGTTGATGAATGTTTGTTTAAAAATATATAAATCTAGAAAATTATCCTAACACCAATCTATAAAATTCCATGTTCTAATACTACCTTGTTTATTAATACACCATAGGTAGCTATCTCCGGTTAAACCCAGATCCATGGGGTTTTTTGAAAAGTAAATAAATGAAAATCCTTAATCATCCTATAAAAATTTAATCCCCATAAATTAATTTTTAAATGATCAATGATTATATTAATTTTTCATCAATGTAAACATGCATTGAAACCTGAATTGACAGAAGAATGTACCTTCCAAATATCCTCTTGTTTGTAAACCTCGCATTTATCATATATGATGAGAAAATAAAAATAAATTGGAGGTTTACTATCATTTATGGATATATAATGTTTGGAGAAATTAAGTAGTTATACATGAAGAATATTATTCTAGAATAACCATATACAAGAGTTTTTAGGACTCCCATTGATGAAATTATGTATAGGTAGTTCCCTAGAAAACTCTTGAATAGAGAGTTCCATATACTTTATTTAGAGAATTGATAAAAAAATATGTTATTGTATTATATTAACATTGAATGATATTAAAATTTAGTTAGGGAACCATTTCCCATAGGATCCTTAATAATAATGTAATTCATGTGGAGAATATGGGGAATGCATCTAATCCTAAAATGAATTGGACTCGGTGGGCTTGAGGAACCTTTCATGATTTGGTTACTAATATAATAATAACACCACTTGAAGATAAAGGAAATATGTTCATCCTTTAAAAACCTAATAATGAGGAGAAGAATAAAGGTTTTCACATACCAAAGTAAAAACCCCAAAAGAGATAGGTGATACAACTGGTTCATCCATGATTTCAGGGTATAACACCACAACAACTAGGGTATTATAAAGCACCAACTAAAATGTGTCTACCAAATATTTCCTATAAAAAATGAGTATCCTAATTACCTATATGAAATAATTAAAATACCATAAAAGAGAGGATATTTCAATAGTATATCTTTTACAAGGAACCAAAACATTAGTAATAACTCAAATAGGAGAAGTACAAGCCTCCTTATAATTGACTATAAGAATTTCCTTTGGGGAGAGTAGTAGTGGAGGAGTCTATACACTAAAATATATAGCATGAAGAGCTTATGGATCAAATTAATGTGATCTTGAACAATAAAAGATCAGCGCAATCACCATGGGACTTTATAGAGGACCAAACATAAAGTCATACCCACTATCCCTATTATTAATATTTGTAGTGTTATGAGGTAGAAGAACCTATAATCCCTAGATACCCTGCTTTGGGGAAGGAGGGTAGACATACATGATGAAAAAGTAGTTTCAACATCATACCTTGGTCTTGAGAAGGAAGGTATATTACTCTTATTTGTAAAATCCTGGTCTAAGTTTGCTAGAATGTTGAAAAATGGGAAACTAATGGGATAGTCATAGAAAAAAAAATTACAAGGAACTGTTAGACCCCACTTGAATCTGGATATAGTCAAATAAGGTTTAAGAAAAATCCATCTCAATAAAATTCTCACCACCATGGTAGGAACCATATGAAAAATAGCTTCATCGGTGTAATTAACATGACCCAAATCATCACCAATTCCCATAAGAATCATAGGGTTGTGAAATGGTATGAGTAGTCTGTAGAGATGAATCCAAATAATTATAGAGGAGGATTCCTTTCCCTTTTAGAATTACCAAGACCAATAAAACTATGTAAATATCCTTCAATCTCATAGATGAGACTCACTATACTAGGACATGATTCAATTTATCTTTTAGAATATGTGAATGAAAAATTATCCTTGATTCAAAATTGAGATGGTAGAAAGACCATCATGCTTTTGAGAACCCATAATAAGATAAAAAAATCATAAGTAAGGGGTGGTATACACTAAATAAGGTGATAAGATGCCATTTATGGTAATATTATTCCACCTCAACTTCATGAAAGGATAGGTAAAGAATAGAGTGATCCTCCACTAATAATATATATTTAGGTTTTATAGAGATATGTGAAATAAGAAAAAGAATAAATCCCAAATGGATGTGATGAAAATGAATTAGTACAAATTGTGTGGACCCACCAGGCTGGAAACCCAGATCTAGGAATTCATGAGGGGAAGGGGTAACTAGAGAGCTAGGGGGACCCCACCTATTGATGTTAGACCAATGATATTCGGACCCGATGCCTTGGTGGTTGAAGGTAGAGCCGAAGAAAAGATAATTTCAGGGCATGTATAGGGTCAGGGGAACCAGAGAATAAGGGATCTACCCAAAAGAGGTTTGAAAGAAAACATAGGCCATAGTAGATTCCAAGAGGGAAAGAAAATCCACCATAAAGGGTGAGGATATGATGAAACTAAACCCTCCGATGAAATGAAAATTCAAAGGTATGTTAGGTAAATTCAACTCTACATCCATTAAAAATAAGGTGATCAAAATGATGATCATTTAATCAAACATATACTATATCATTAAGAGTGAAAATTAATGAAATAAACCATTTCACATTAATAATAATGCAGTAAGAATTTTTTCTCAATATGAATAAACTAACTCATATGAAATATAAAATTTAAAAGAAGGTAAAACTAAATTTACTTTAAAAAATACACCATAAAAACTATATACATTCTTTGGTCAATTCTTAAAAATATTTATTTTTATAGGATCATCCTAATTGGTCAAATATAGATGGAAAATATTCTTTATGAATATGAAACCTTCATTATAGTCCATAACAAGAGTGTAAAGATATAGGATAATATCCTTGTTTGTCCTACCGTAAATAAATTTTGTGTCTCGGTCATTTCAATAATATCCTCAAGGGATATTCTATAAGTGAATGATTTAAAGTACCCTCTTTATTTAATATACTATGATGGAATAGTGTATCTCATGTATCTAAATAACCTTATCATAATTAAGCCTATATTGAAATTATTATCACCAATTTAATTTGTTGAAAAAAATAAATACCTAGTATTTCAATAAATTATAATACTAGATTTACTACAATGTAAAATTTATTCTCCTACCATCATAGTGTAAAAACTATTGTAGTGATACTATTATATCTGACCAATCCAACCACACATTTTAAGAACCATTATCATATCCTCACATTCATTATATACAAAAATATATTCAATATGGGTGTATAAATTAAATATCATGGTAACATATCAACACAATGGAAGTTTCATGAAGAACCCCAATTAGAACCCCTCCTAAGATTGTTGAGTATAAGTGTGTGACCCCTAAAACCATCATGTAATAGGATGTAGATTCATGTATATCACTATGGGTATATAACACATAAATAGGATGAATTAATCATATAATACAAATAACATATACAAAATCACCAATAAAATTCCTAAAAAATATAAATCCAATCCAAAATGAATTCATATATAAACAATGTCACAAAAATAAAATACCAAAATGTAACTCTGATGTTAGAGACTTTAACAGATTATTCAAGCCTCAATCTAGTATTGTTAAATTGGATCAGAAAAACCCTCCTTGAAACTTCTAATATATATATATAGGGGTGATCATATAACTATACTTTTTAGGATCCTACCAAAAACCTCTCATTCAAATTTGGAATAAGCTTATTAATGGGTTATTGAATAACCAATATAAACAATATACACCATTTCAAGGGGAACTATTTTAAAACCTCATCAAATGTCACTACCCCAATATTTAATCAAAGTATAATAACACAATTTTAAATTAATATATATCTAGAAGGTATCCCACATTCTATTCAAAACTGATTTGATTACTATCACAATCCAAATAACAAACTATGTTCTAAAATACTTTTTATATCAAAATATCCACATATCCACATACCACATAATATCCATTAGAATATATCCATATCCCCACACCCCATCAAAAAATCCAAACTACATATAAAATCCTTATTGTAATAGTGTATTGTGATCATTACGGGAATCAAAATCATTCTCTCCTACTACCATGCATGACCCCTACCATGTAACCACATCATAACTAAAAAGTATTTTTTTTCCATTATAAATAGTAGACAAAACATGCCATATTGATTAGAAAGGTTAACTATGTAGATTAGTGGTTTGTAATAAATATCAAGGATATATGTGAGTTATAATAGTCTCACACAAGCCTATCCTAAGGGTTCATGCTAAACCAACACTATAATCTCCAAGAATAGTATCAACATAATTTGTTTTCATTCTAATAAACACTACCATCAATATTTCATAAAAAAGTATTTTTCTATTCACATAAGACTATCATAATAATATTACTTACATGAAATTTCATTCTTTATTACAATTCCTCAATTTAGAATTTTATCATATAATCTTACATGAATTATAGATTTATCATTATTGAACACATTTCATTAATTTAGCCATATTTAATGTCAAAACATTTATTAAACTATAATATTCCACCTACCCCCCAATATTCATCATTCATATTTATTCAAACCTTTACCTTTCGTTAGATACAATAATTTAAACCTTAATCTTAATTATTCATTTAACAAACCATTATTATTATACTCCAGTCCATTTCTCATTACCAATTTCATTAATGCAAACTACATTACATGCTATTAGAAATCTACAAGATGGAAAACAACTACTGATTCCATTTTCCTGTCACCATCCACAAAAATCACACCAATAGACACTATAATGACCAAAAAGAAACCTTATACCCATAAAACTATCCATGCCACTACTTCCTAGATCAAGTTAAACCTTAACATCCCACACAACTGCATTAACTGATTATTTCCACTATAAACATATTTAGAAGTACGCAATATACAATAATATACAATAGAAAATATAGAAACAATTTAATTTGAAGAAAATGTCCTCAAGATTTATTTCAAATTAAATCATAATTCAATGTTCAAAAATAAAAACCATAATTCCATATCTCTACAAACCCAATTCCTTACAAACATTAAGTAATTGACCATTTATGAATGGTGAATATAGCATATCAATAACAAAAAAACTAGTTTTAAATAGAAATAATATCAATCAAGTATCAAAAATATATATTAATTCCATTAATATTACATAGATCCCCTATGATACACCACTTCCCATCTTCAATTTCATATTTTGGTTAATTATCTTCATTAGGTCAATTCATACCATCCACCCATTAAAAGGAAAGCATGATTAATCTATAGTTTCACAGAATAATGAGGAGATTCCTAAAATATATTAACTCATCTAAAGCTTCCACAATTTCATAAGAAAATAATATGAATATTAACACCACACCAAGAACTCCTAAGGAAGAAACTTAATAGAATATAATACATCATCTTTTATGAAAACCATTGCCAAAGAACGATAAACCTGAATCCAAACTATTATGACATCTTCAAAAAATATGGAATGAGAAAAAAATAAATGAAGTGAATTAAAATAATAATAACATCACATTTAATCACAAAGAGGTTGATCTCTAAAAGTCTAGTGATAAAACCCATACAGTATGTCCAGACTTCTCTAAGATGCACTTTTGGTTAATTAAGGTAGAAAGGAAACTCAATAATTGAAATAGAATTTGATAGTGTTTTAAAATTTATAATAACTATAGGAAAATAAATAATTATATTATGATGGGGAATATGATTCTAAATATCTTCCACTATCTGAAATCCACTGTGTTATATCCCCCAAATCTTAGGGGTCTTACCACATTAAAACCAACATCGATAAAAAGGGTCACAATACAACCATGGTGACTGTGACATAA
This sequence comes from Viscum album, assembly GCA_963277665.1. Classification (NCBI taxonomy): domain Eukaryota; kingdom Viridiplantae; phylum Streptophyta; class Magnoliopsida; order Santalales; family Viscaceae; genus Viscum; species Viscum album. The sequence continues at coordinate 232,952,432 of OY728125.1, forward strand.
TTCATTAATATCTAAGAATCATGAGATGATCCAATATCTTCTCATGTAAAACCCAATGAAACATAAATTAGACCATGATAATTAATAATTTACTTAAAAATAATTTTTAAGGGGTAAGTGGGAACTCTAAAAAAATTAGACCATAATGTAATGAAGGGTATCATAACAAAATAGAATTCAAGTTGTATAAACCATGGTAACAACCTCCCTAGACTTCATATAGTATGGAGAGAGTTCATACTGAAGCATCACCCCATGAAATATTGACATAAAGATCTCATGTCAGATTAATCCTAGGAAGCCTCCCACATAACAATAACTCACTAACCATTGACCAAAAATTATACTCATCACACAGTGGAAAAAACCATGTAATAGTAACTCAAAATATTTCATACCATAATTAATTCAATATAAGATTAAACTAATACTCCTAAAATGTCATGAACTGGCCCACTGGGACCCCACCTGGGCTAGTAGTAAGCTGTGAGTGACACCCCAAGCGCACCTATAATAGGACAGGGGGAGGAGAAAATAACTGAGTAGGATTGTAATTAAAGTGGGTATCCTTATTCTAAATTTCATGTACACATGCACACACCATCTCCATACAAAAATGTGGCGCTATAATAAAACCTAAACCTAAAGAGTGTAAAAACTTCATGTGACATCCTCTTGGAAAAACGTCAAATTATAGTATGGTAATATAAAAGTATAAGGGGAATAGTAAACTCCCAACCAGAGATAAGGGAATCCCCAACTAGACTAGAAATGAAAAGTTGAAAAACTAAAGGTTGAATATCTCAAAAGCATTGAGACTTAGTACCAAACACATTCAATACCTCCAAGTACAACAATTATCCTCTAATGCTTGGTCCACACAAATCACAACCAATCTATACTTCATTTTCATAGGATATGAAACATTTAGGAAAATCCCATGTAAGGTTGAGTTTATAAATACTCATAAGAACACCCCAAAAACAAAGTGGGACAAAATAGAATATAATATTAAGTTCAACCCATGAGTAAAATAGAGGAAAGAAACACAACATTAGATATGATCATACTGAAACCCCATTTGAAAAGGAGAGGAATCTCAATATCTATATCACAATAAGTATGATGAGTCTTCCTATGAATCAAGTGGTCCCATATCTAATTCCAAACACCATGAACTTCCTCACATGAATTATAATTGATTCCCACTCCTTTATACTTATCTTCATAGACAATGGAGAACTATCTCCAATAGAGGACTCACTCCACATGGTTGTGATATTCACCTCAACATTGAAATCATATCAGCCACACAAAATGGACCAATCTTTATATATTCTTTCAAAACACATGGTGTGTAGTTGGGTTCTCCATTAATAGTCATTTATGGTTTCCCAGTCTTCATTTCTTTTCCAAATCCAACAAATATATTACAAATCTCACTTGGAAATTCGATCAACTAAGTTTATCAATATTTATGGCCGGTCAAAAGCTGGATTTTGGATATTATTCACCAAAAAATCAATCCATCACCAATTATTATAATTCCGGTAACCCTAGAATATAGAAGAAACACTCTCTAGACTTCCATTAATCTCAATCTCACAAAACGTCTCTCAAATAGACAAGCCTCACATTCATAACATTCATCCACATGAATAAAAATCTGAATCTAGGGGTTCAATCACAATTTAAAATGGTCTGAAGATAGTCAAAATGTAACCCAAAACATTGTCAGTAGTAAAGAACATGAAGAATAGTTGGATAAAGGAAAAAAATTTCAAATTGAGGATCATCATTGGCCTAAGTGTCCTAATAAAAAATCATCATTTCAGATACCAAATAACAAAGAAAAAGTATTGTCAAAAACAAAAAATAATAAAATAAAAATTTTATTGGGACAAGATAGTACAAAAACATATATAAAGTTTATAATTTCAATAATTTCATGCTAAAAATCATAATAACGGGAAGGAATCCACACAAAAAATCTCTACCTCAAGAATAGATCAATCATTGGTTAAGAAAATGTTCTCTAGCAATTTCATTGAAGATTATGTTTCATTTTTCATTTATCCGATGAATCTCCTCAATCATTTGTTATTGATCCAAGATACCATAGGCACCATGGCCAATGGTTTCTATCGACCTCCAACTATCTAGTATCTTATGGTTATATGGTTAACCAATTATATTTCCAATAATAGTGTATTTAAATAGAAGTGATCTTGGTTTTTCATTTAATTAATTAATTAATTAAATTATTTAATTTATTTAATGAACCACCCAATGAGTTTGTTTAATAGAGATATTGATGGAGACCAAACACATGTCACACCTAAGGTATACCTTATATTATGGAAAATACCATTGTCTTAGATTTTCCATATGAGGTTTCGATAAATCGAAATTCCATTTAATTTTAAAATTTTCACATGTGTTCTTTATTAAATTTAATATATTCAATATATTAATTTTGGGGTCCTAAGAAAGACAAAACACATCATGATATTTGAGTAAAAAAATCCAAAGATACAAAATGATACATTCAAAGGATCTAAATATGAAATCCAAAGTAGTTACATTCTCCCCACATTCCAATATTTTGGCCTAAAAAATAAAAGGCTACTCGGAAAAAAAGGGGAGGATGCTAAGATCACGTCTAGATCTCACAATTGCAAGATCTCTCCTTGTGTTTTGGTGATGCTAAAGAACCCAAACCAAAGTAATGGTCCTAAAACACAAGAACATATCCTAGTGACCCTCAATCCCCATTTGTTACTCTGATAAGGTTTCTCTATCATCAATTTCCAGTTATCCCATGTCAATAATATGTGTTAGGTCGTGCATGTATCACCTCACCTAAGAAACATGGAAGACATCATGAACTCGGTATAGCTATGGGGGAAAGGCTTAGTGGTTAGAAATCGCCCCAACCTTATGATGAATATGCAATGACTCAATAAACCTATGAGATAGCCAGATATTCCTACTAAATCTCTACAATCCTCATCACGGGGAGACTCCTATGAAAACAGGATCCCCCTTCTCAAAATCAAATGGCCCATGAAATTAGTCTTCATAATATTTCTATAAACTCTTGGATATCATCACACACTCATAGATCACCTCAAACTTCTCTATCACTTTCTACACAATTTCTATCCCAATAATATTTTCTCACCAATATCATTCTAACATAAGGGTAGCCTGTATAGTGACTCAAATGTTTTAATTCATATAGTGGAGTAATTGTTGTTATTATATTCACACTAAAATAATGGAAAGTTATTATCCAAGCACTAAATGAAGTCCAACATGTATTCTCTTAGTATATCTTCCAAAACCATGATGGTCTTCTTAGTTTGGTTATCAGTTTGGGGGTGAAATACCATATTAATCCATAACTAAGCCCCAAAATCCTCCAACAAACCCTCCATAAACATGAAATTAACAAAGAATAACATTTGAGGAAGATACTAATTAGTAGACCATGAATCTAGACAATCTACTGAAAGTAAAAATATCACAAACTCTCAATTAAACCCTAATTCTGAATGAAAAAGAAGTATTTTAACTTAGTAAGTCGATCAAAAATAACCCAAATATCATACTCGACAATGATTTTACATGGAATACCCATCCAAAAATCTATTTCTATTCCATCCTAATTCTATTATAGGATCTCAAGAGGCTGATTTAGACCTTCTAGAACCTGATGTTTAGCCTTTACCTACTGACATGTAAGGAATCAAGGCAAAAAACTTGGCAACACTACCCTCGTGACATCCCACCAAAACTAAAACCAAATGTATTTGACTATATTTTCCACTCCATGATGTACCACTAATGGGGAGGTATAAAATTTCCTCAAAAAGTCCACAAGACACATGTCTGAAACTACCATCCATACCTAGAAAAGGATGACATGCTCCACACCTTCAAAAAAATCTATCTAGTGAATATTCTAAGGATATCCGATCACAAAAATATTTACAGTTGATGCCACCAAACCGAACCTCTCACGCTTTATAAAGAAGTGGTGGAGTCACCACTATAGAATAAAGATATATTTCCCCTATCACCTTTACTAGGGTCAATTGCAGTGAGACCAACTACCCTGACACCTCCCCTACCAAGAAAGAATGATATTTCTTACTATGGGAATATTCCCCCATATTTTCTTTCCATAGAGTATAGAATATAACAAATTCATATTAATATATGAACATAAACCACCACTACTATCTCAGGTTGAGGTTTCTTTGGGTAATGATGTACCTAATTCATTGGTGGTCTAAGTAAATAATAAAAAACATGGCCAAAATATAGCACTACCACATATTTAAGGATAAGACCACCACTACCATTTCTAGGTTCTAGTTCATGTATTTCTATTTGTGGGGTCTCAATTTCCTCCCCTGATAATCAATAACATCCCAAATTTTCATCAACTTCGACCTAATCCTAGCATTGAAGGCATTATAAAACACCATACACTCAACTCCCTCTTCTAGAAGCCTCAACATAGGAGCACTGGTAAAACTATTCCTTAGCACTTCAAAGACCCTATAACACTTCTTGGTGCAAGAAAATGGTTTCCCAATCCACATAAAGGATGTAAATGTTGTTGAGATCCTATAAACATTAGCCACAAACATCTGATAATTCCCAATTAATTCATGTAACATTTTCAACTCTTATATTCTATTAGGTGCCCCCCCCAAGTGGTCACTACATCAATATTTTTTGGATTCACTGCAACACCATTCTTATAGATGAAATTCCCAAGAAATAGAACTTATAAAATAAAAAACTAAACCTTAGAGACATTAATTTATAGTTGGTTCTCCTAGAAATAGTCTAATACCATCATCAAATTCTATGAATGATCATCCTCATATGTAGTGTAAATGAGAATGTATTCAATAAAGAAAAGAAAAAACCAGTATAAGAAGGTTTGGGAGATCTGGTTCATAAGTTCTGTAAAGACAGTGGGAGCATTTATAACAAAAAAAATAATCACCAAGAACACATAATGATTGTATCAACATCAGATTGTCGTCTTCAGAATAACAACCTCCTTAACTCTCAATTGACGACATATGGACTTGAGATCAATCTTTTAGAACCATATTTCACCTTTCAACTGGTTGAAAAGGTCATCAATACTTGATAATTCATACTTTTTCTTAATCATCAATTGATTTAGGAAATGGAAATCAATACATAACCTCCATATCCTATCTTCCTTTTTCATAATCAACACTGTATTTTCCCTGGGGGACACACTGGGTTTGATAGAAACCTTCTCATGAAGGTCTTACAACTGCACCCTTAGCTCTCAGAACTTAATGACAAACATTCAATATGGAATAGAAGATATTTATGTAGTCTTGGGGTAAAATTCAATGTAGAAGATGATCTACCATTTCAATGTTATTCCAATAAAATCTTTAGGAAAGATTTCTATATAATCCTCCACTACCACTAGAACCTAGATGTATGAAGATCCTATTACACCAAGGAAAAAAATTCTCTAACTGATGGGTGATAGATTAAAAATCCATGGTTAGATTCCCCACATTATCTCACACCACACCCCCCATGAAAGAGAACATTGTCCCATCATCATGAAGCTATCTATCTATCATATGGTGATAGTTTATTGGGGTACACATTATGGAAAACCAATCCATACCTAGGATGATGTCTTAATTTTTCATCACAATAACTAATATGTATGATGAGAAACTCTCTCTATTGAGAGGAAACCTGAACTATTGGAAGATGTGTGATTTTGAAGAATCACTCCCCGTAGGATCCTCTATCCACAATTGGCTGGACAAATACTCTCTAAGAATATATATATCTTGAATAATGGATATATAAATGAACGAATGAATCATGCTTGTATCTATGGGTACTGGAGATAAAGTAGATAAGATAAAGACCATGCCTCAAATCATCTCATGTGTAGCTTGGTTATAACCCTTCATAGCTGGTAACTGATGACACCACCTACGACCATTACTTTAGTCATGGAATGGGACACCTATTGGTAGTGGATGTGGTAGTAGGTCATAGTGTCATACCCTACCTATAACTCCTCCCTCTAGATCTCCTCCTTCCCCTATGTTAGCACCGCCTCCCTAGGGACACCACAACTATGAATATGATATCTCTGATTTTGATTTTTCATCTTCTATATAGATTCTTCCACTGTCATCCCACCATATTCATTGTGTCAATTTGGGAAATCATGATCAATGTGAACTCACCCATCAAAATCATAAAATAATTTATCAAAAGGCTAACTAAAACCTCTACAAAACCCTTTGAACATAGATCCCCATGTCTGAGACTAGGTATGAATATGCCTCATCGACTAAGACCCCAATGTCTGAGGTCTACTAGCCATTGTAGATGACTTATCTCCCTAATTTCCACTACCTACTCAGCTACCTAATTCCCCTCTACTAAGAAGCTCTCAGTAACCAAGGCCTACTACAACACTCTAGTATATATGGGAATTCCTAAGGATAACAACTTATCATAGATATCTTGCATAGACCCTTCTGAATCATCGATACCTAGAAGTATCCATCTTATACACTATCAAGGGAGTAGTATGTGTGGTCAGCAAACCTCCAGGAATACTCAACAACCGCTATATCTCTCTATACTAGTTCAACAATCTACTTGATCTACACATAGAACAATATTGAAGGATAACAATTGTGTCAAAATACACCCTAAAATTCTGTACATGACAGAATCATAACATCATGTTTCTGAGTGACCAGAACTCAGTAGCACCCTCCTAATCCAAGAAGAAGATTTTTTTTAAGTGAAACCATCTGATCAGATGAGGTTTTTACAAGCCAAAAAACTAAAACCGATGTCTCAAGAAGATCATATTATACCTAATGGTATTTTTCACCACAAAACATGATTGTTTTTTATTTCTATAAATCAGAAAACATGCTAATCCTATGGGAAACATCACTCTAACCTGCTAGAGCTATCAGCTACCCAAAATGGAGTCGATAATCATCCATAACCAATAGAGTTGGATCTACTCACTAACCATCAAACAAAATCACTTCTCTATCCTCACATATAGAGAGAACCTCAAGAATATGTCCCTTTATCGAGGCCTCATTGATTAATTGGTCTTCATCATGACCCTATCTCAGAATCCTAGCACTCTATCATCATGGAGGCATCCTAAAATTGAACAATATATTCCACAATTAGTTGAAAATATATAGGGATGATACCCTTGAAGAAAACATATGTAAAAATACCCAATCCTATATGATGCATGTACTATTTGTTTACTTATAACTAGTTCTTAGAATTACAAGTCAATAAGTTGGTTTTTTGAGTCTCGGTGTGTGGATATATCGGTCGCTACACAATCACTGGGTTCTCTATCATGATAGATGAACTCAAAACACTTAATCATTATTTATATAAGTTCCCGAACCAATATTCAAAAAATTAAAAACAAAAAAAATCCCTAATATATTCCCATCTCTAATACCACTCTTCCATAACCCAACCCAATGGGGACACACCTGTGCTGGTAGTAAACCAAGAGTGACACCCCAAGCCCATCACCAATATGCTAGGGGATGGAGACAAGTGTCATGTAGTTGTATCAATAAAATAGGAGTCCTTCATGTAAAGTACCTATACACACACACACCCAACTCCATAGAACATTGTAGAGATATAATAAAACTAAAACCTCTATAGAGAAACCAATTCATGTGGAAACCTCTAGTAAAAAAAATCAAATTTTGGAAAGGTAATATAAAATTAAAAGGAAAAAAATACATCCTCAACTAGATATAATGGAAGTAACAACCTAACCACAACTAAAAGGGGGAAAACTAAAGAGGTCTCAATTCACAATCCCTAAGATTAATCACTATACACTATCAAATCTTCTAAGAATAGTTAGGATCCTCTAATACTCGGTCCATCAAAATCACCACTAATCTGTAAGTCATCTATATAAGATATGAAATGTGTGGGAAAATCCCATACATAAGTAAGTATATACATATTTAGTAGGACACCCCAAAAACCAAGTGGGGATAAATAGAATAAAACAATCAGTTCATCCCAAAATTCAAAGAGGTAAATGAAACCCAAAATCAGATACACTAATACTAAAAACCTAGTAAAAAATATAGGGATCTAAATTTTGATAGCCAACTAAGAATGATGAGTCTACCTACAACTTCAAAAGTCCCATATCTAATTCCAAACACAACTTGAAACATCATAAGAATCAGAATAGAGATCCCTCTCATAGATTCTACACTCTATATTTGAGGGATCACTATCTCCAATGGAGGTCCCAATCCCCAATGGAGTTTGATGGAAATAGAGTATCACTATGTAGATAGAGGGATTATTCCCTCTATAGTGTTATAATGTATATATCATACCTATATAAAGAGTATAGGGGACCCTAAAAAATGTCTTACAGAAGAATATATGTAAAGTAAATGGTTTATTTTAAGGTGTATGGCATGTGTATTAGGGAACACAACATGTGGTTCCACACAACAACTTGGGAATGTTACTCCCTGGACATGGATCAAGTAGAAATGATCCTAAATATGACATGTCCCTATGGGGACATTGTATATTTGATCACCCAGGGACTCAAAAGTTTTTTTGTGACACATGCCTCAACCACATGGGTACTATTAAATGGTGTGTGATCCCAGCCACAAGGAATGTGATATTTATCTCAGTATTGAAACCCTAGCCATTGTATGGAATAGAACACATGGTGTGTGTTTTTTCTAAACATGTGGTGTGTAGTTTGGTTTTTCCAAAACTATTGAGTCTAGTTTTCAGATCTTTATGTCATTACCAAATTCATTAAATCCTTCACAAATATCACCTAGAAACACCCACACCTAGTTTAATATCTTCAATGGATGTTCAAAATCTGGATTTCAACTATTTTTCATTGGAAAATAAATCTCCAATCACTTTACATAAATACCAAATTCCTAAACATAGAAATAGTCTCTCATATCTCTTATGTTGATATCTCTCCTTCTAATGTATCTGGTATCAATAAGCACTTTTTTTATCATGTTCATCCACTTGAAGGAAAATCTAAATTTGGGGTTTGATCATGATTCAAATTGGTCCAGTAATAGTAGAACCACCACCTGAAACATGGTTGGCTGTGAAGAACATGAAAAATGGTGGAATAAAGGAAAATAACCATCAATGTGAGGATCATCATTGGATAAAGCATAATGACTAATGTTCTTAATTTCACAAACAAAATAACAGAGAAAAATTATCATCAACAATGAAAAATAATCAAATAATAAATTTATTTGGCCAAAGAAATAGGGAAACACATTAAGAATCATTAGAGATCAATAATGATTTTCTATAAATCATAAAAACAAGAAATAATACACAAATAAAAAAGCCTTACATTGAGAATAAATCAATCATTGGTGAATAACACATTCTTTATAAATGTAATAGAAGTTCCCACTCTATTTTTCATTCATCCCTTGAATCTCCTTGATCATTCTCTATTGATC